>CM042411.1:7496174-8796549 GCA_023634145.1 Thymallus thymallus | reverse complement strand
AACTGCTACTAAGGTATCGTCCAGGGTGCTGGGCTCGGGAGATCCTGCGACTGGGGCTGTGGAGCCACCGTCAGGCTCTGTGCTAGATGATGTTGAGGGCCCCGCCTTGATAGCCAAAGGGAACAGTTTTGATATGATATCGAAGAACGTGGCACGAGAATCGCTTCCAATATCCGATTGAAGTGGAGGATCTACAGTGTTCGTCTCCCCGGGGTTGTGGTCCTGAGAGGTAGAGCTCCCAGAACCTGTGTTTGCGGACGGTTTGCCCATCGGTGCTGCGCCCGGTTCTCTCACGTTGTCTTTGGCGACAGTCCTTCTGCCATGACCACCAGCCTTGGTCTGGGTCTTCGTCTGGGTCTTGTTCGGCCCCTTTCCTTCTACTCTTTCGCTTCGGTCTAGATCGCTCTTGGTCTTCTCCTCCCCTGTACGTTGAGAGTATTTGCCTCGGTCTGTGTCTTTGTCGCTCTTCTTCTCTTTCGTCTTCTTCTTCTCTTTGCCTCGGTCTGTGTCTTTGTCGCTCATCTTCTCTTTGCCTCGGTCTGTGTCTTTGTCGCTCTTCTTCTCTTTCGTCTTCTCCTCTTTCTTCTTTTTCTTGTCCCCAGTAGCACCTCGATCCGTCGGCCTCCCACCACGAGGCGATCTGGCTCGTTCGGGCTCTTTTCTCACACGGGGAGAGGACTCTTGAGCTGGAGGTTTGGACGTCTTCTTCTTCTCCTTGACTTTGGTCTGATTCTCCTCTTTCTCTCCAATGTTCGTCTTCTTCTCCCTTCCACTTTTCGAGTTCCCATTTTTCCTCACAGCTCGAGCTGTAGACCCTACGGTGATTGAGGCAATATCTACGTTCCCGTTCTGCTCGACCTCGGTTGTTTGGTGGAGGGTAACGTGCTTCTTTTTCTGATGATCCGGCCGTGATCCTTCCATCGCCCGTATGTCGGGAGACCGTAGCGCACAGAGTGGTGCAGATGCCACCCAGGAGCAAGTTGTCTATCTGCAACACAGCTGAAACCCTCTTTGGTTCGGGCTCACACACCACCGGTGATGATCTATACGCGTACCCACAGCGTTGACACAACTCGTCCTTCTCTCGATCACTCGAGAGTAGATGACCTTGGACTCGCAACACAGCCGTCAGGTTGTGTAGCTCGCGCGACCAACGGTCCAGAGCTCCACAACACAGGGCTGTGAGTATAACTGCCCAGTAGGGAGCCTGTATAACGTCTTTGGTAGAGGTTCCTCCCGAGCACCTGCTCACCTCTAAGCCCATGTACGTGAGCCTCACGATCAACCACTGAACCGAAGACGGGGCTGGTGAGAGCTCCGTGGGTTGGTTAACAGTTGCACGTGAGAGCGTGCCTAGCTCTGTGTCCAACTGCCACAATACACAGGTCCCCCAGAGTGCGCATTGGGGATCGGCTATCGTGGGGATCTCACGGTCGCCTCCGCACCGCAACCGCTCCAGGGTTAGCCTGCTCTGCTCGTGTAACACCTTGAACGCGAGCGGAGCTCCGAGTGCTGACAGCGTCTCGCATACCAATTGTGAGGCCAGAGTATCTCTTTCTGTAGAGTCAAGGGCGTGCGAGGTACACACGAAGGTGTTGTGGACGTGACGGTTCATACTGGCGTATATCCTAGAGACGAGCATCTCGGGTTGGTACCCGCAAACCGAGTCCCCTGTGAAAGGGTAGGTCATGGGGCTCACTGCCGTATCGGCAGGTGTGTTCATCTTCACCCAGGCCAAGGGCGCTCTGGCTAGAACGCTGATCCTTTTCACCTTGTGGCCCTTGGTGTCGGTGTACGTGTTGGAAAAGTGTTTGGCTGTAACGAGACCGTAGATGTCTCCGCAGTGCGTGTATACAGCCCGGAGAACGATATAACGCGTACTGGGGATCACAGCGGACTCGACGGGTATGCGAAAGACCCCGTCGAGCCCTGGCTCCGTCAGAGCTACAGACATCGGTATTCGTTTCTCTATATCGAACATATGCACCCAGGTGTACTCTATACGACTTATAGCGTCTACGTCGACGAACCTTACGGTTATGTGCCTGGTAGAGCTCCAGTCGCCTCGCTGACAGAGCTCCATGGGTGGTGAGCCTCACTGCGCTAGACAGACGGGAGACAGACTTGGGTTTCAAAACAAAAATGGTTTTTTATTGGTTTTATTTCCAGTATTACAAGTGACAACAAAATGAGACAACTCTGTCTATAGTATGACAATCACCAAAGCTACACACAAAGGAAGGAACGGTCACTAGTCGTCAATGATAACTTTAGGCTTCTCGACAGTCTCGTCTTCCAATACACCCTGGAACCCCCCAGTATCGCAGCCTTGTGTAACGTCCCCTTGGACTGGCGCTGACAAAGAGCCCCGATCGTCCTTCTCCGAACCCCAGTCGCTCCTCTCGTATTCCCAGTCCTCGTCGGGACAGTCTTCGCTGTCGTAACACTCCACGTCCCCGATGTCGAGGCAGCAGCTGCGAGTGGTATTACATTTGAGAGCGTCCAGATACTCGCTCATGTCCTCAGGGTCCTCGAGTTCCATAACGCTCTCGGCTGCCTCGAGCATGGCGTTATCAAACACTGAGGGCTCAGCTTGGTCTACGAGAGGCTGTGTCTGCTGTGAGGCCACGGTCTCCACCACTGCGCCTTTGCTAGCAGATTCCATCCTGGTGACATCTCTGTACGCTGTCGTGATGTCTCCGATAGCCCCGGCTTTTCTGCCCAGCCTGTTTGTGATGCTTAGGTACAGGTACAGGTTATTGTTACCGCCGGCCGAGCCTCGCCGAGCACCTCGGACTCGCCTCAACTCAGTGTCAAAGTGTTTAGCCTCGTAATGTGTGCATATGATATCTTTCAACTTGGCAAATGGTATATTGTGGACGGCTCTGAACAGAGCCACATCCGTGCCTGAGGCTGTTTCAGCCATAGTCGAGAGGGGTCTTTTCGGGGCGTATCAGAACCCTTTGGACGAGCACACTACACAGCGCGAGTAGAGCGTTTCCATGTCCACTAGTACTTCGGAAAAGATGGGCTGCTTGCATTCCATACAAGAGGTGTACATCTGTTTCATTTCGGTAAATGTGCAGGTGTTGACATCTCTGGTGCTGAGCGGTACGTTTACCATGGACGCGGCGCAGCACGAAGAGCCGAACTTCATCTGCTCGAAGTCAAATTCCACGTCGATGTTTCTCGGGTTGCCTTTCACCTCGGACGAGTGGAAGGTCTGATTCTTTAGGCATCTCGAGCACCTCAGGTCTCCCTCCTGGCGAGGAGGCTGGCTGCTGGGTTGACCGGGCATGAGGAGTATCTGCCTGTGGTTGTGGTCCACCCAGTTGATGTGGCAGTTGAGCACGGCGTATAGCAGCATCTGACACTCGAGCTTCAGTTCGCTCAGCCTCTGAAAATGCTCACTGTGGATAATGTCGACCGCTTGACGCAGTTCGGGTAGACACGCCGCTGCCATCTCCAGCGGCTGATCCGTGGTGTACGCGACGGCTAGCTTGTAGTAACAACTCAGGCCCCATTCGGAATTGAGCGTAAGCATAGGGTGCCCGACGGTTTTCACCACCTGGAAGGCTCTTATGAGCTTGGCGTAGTACGATCTCCTCCGTACGGAAAAACTGAATGTCGCCCACCTTATGGAATCCTCCCAGCATCTGCCGCGTTCGACAGACTGCTGCGAGCAGAGTTTGGTCTCGTCCCCACGACCACTCCGGGCGTTCTTGTCATTCGTCTTACTCTTGCCCTTAGTGTTCAATTGCCCCTTGTCTCTCTTGCGCTTACACACCGAAGACCCACGAGGGCCGTGGTTCACTTTACGTTTCTTACAAAGCCCTTTGGCGCTCGACTCTCTCGGCCCCGTTGCCACCGTGACACAGCTCTGAGACGTTATCGGCACAGCTGCCTCATGCAGACTGAGAGACGGATCGACCTCTGGGGTTCGAGTGGGCGGGGCGTCCCCTACAACACGCTCCTTTGGTCGTACGGACGAGTCGCGATCGGACACCTCTACCGTAGTTGGAGGGTTCAGCTGTGGCTGGTTAGAACAGACAGGGTTGTACGATTCAGCTGTGGGTGGGTTATTCAGCCACGGTTGGATACATGCAGGCCGGTTGGATACTGTGCTCGTGGTTGGTAGTCCGAGCTTCGGTCGGGCATCTAGTGCCTGTGTGAGGAACCCCAGTGCCTTGGCTCTAATCGCACACAATTTCTCTGTTGACTCCTCCTTATTTAAACTCAGATCTTCTCTCTGGTACCTATAAAAATCAGCCAGCAGAGCCAGTCTGAGCATATCTTCGTGTCCCTGCATCTGAGCCAACTCGTCCTTACTTGGCAACTCAGCGCTCGAGCCTTGTGATTCAACTAGGGCCAAGGACAGTTCGTCCCACAACTCCAGACAGAAGTCGAAAGCGTCTCCGCATTCTGAGATCTTTGTCTTAGAGGTCAACATCTTCACTAGCTTTGTCTGCATTCTGGGCGTAGATCCGTTTTCTCTCTGTTTAGAATGGCACACTGTGTTAAGGCACTCCAAGTAAGCCTGCAACAGGATGGCTTTTGCATAGCGACGGGACCAGACGACTCCGGCATCCTCTACCCCTGCCCCGTCAACCCGTTGGCTCCGGTGCTTCTCAAGTCTCCCGTGGTGTTGCATCTCCATAGTCCAAACCTCTTCCCCGACGAGGTCGTGAAAGTGCACGCGGAACACCTGGGTCACTTCTTGGCTTTACAGAGCGTGCCTAGGATAAACGGAGAGTTCGAAAGGACGCTGTTCCTGGGACTGTGCCAGGTCTTCACTCGGGAGAAGGTCCTCTCCCTGTACAAGAACACCCTGACTGATGACGCTCTGCGTCAAGACCTTGATGTAACCACCAAAGACAAGGGTGGGGATGACTCCTACCCAAGTGTGTTTGTCAAGTTCCACAAAGCCAAAGCCGGTCAGATCGTGTCGTTACTGCGCAACTTGCTGGAGCTGTTCGATGTGGACGAGCTTCGCGATAACGATCTGATATACGAACGCGGAGAGGAGCCTCAGCACATGCTGTTCCTATACCTGATTCAGCTGCTGGCTATATTTGTGAGCAGCTGCATCGAGGAGAAGGACCTCGCTACCATCATGAGTGTCGCATCGGCTCCCTTCCTGGAGGTTAATTTCAGCGACCCCTTGTGCGCCGCCACTCTGATGAAGCCCATGTTCATTCCCTACTATGATCAGCAAGCGGGTAAGCGGAACAGGAAAGGTGAGACAGAGGGAGCCGAGGACCCCGACGAGAGATTGCAATGTTACAGGCTGTTCACGGGCTACGATCTGGACACCAAGGGGTTCGACGTGTCCAACGGGATGGATACGACTCTCCTCTGGACCGATCGCAGCTTACAGCAACGTATGCAGGGGTGCAAGATCGTGGAGAGTAAGGGCAAGAAGCTTTGGTTCGTGGCACCCCAGATGGGCGACAGGATGCTCATGGTTAAAGATACCGGTCTGAAAATGATGGGAGGACAAACGGGCGATAAGGCCCTGAAGATCTGCTCCTACCTGATGTCAGATAACATAATGGCTTACATGCAGTGCGCCGTATTTGGCACCATCTCCAACATGCTGCCCTGTCACGCAAACAGCGACTTCACTGAGACCGTAATGACTACCATCAAGAGGTCTATGACCAAGTTCTCAGACGCGGTTCGTCACCAGAGTGCGAACCTGATGACAGAGCTGAGTAGAATGTCAGAGAGCTGCCTTTACACCACCGGGGTAGGGTTCGCTGGGCAGGACAGAGGCAACAATCTCGGCTTTGGGAAGGTTTTCACTGGCCCTGAAGACAAGAGACCCCCTCCGAATCAGGCTAGGCTGGGGGTCTTCACCTCAGTGACTCTGGGGATCTCGAAGACCACCACGATGAAGACTATGCTGAATGTTGCCCTGAACCGTGACTCTAAGCTCAATCTCAATAATGGTTTACACAGTATGCTTTCTACAGCGTACAAGCCCCTGGCGGTTAACAAGACGGCGACCGATGCGTTCTTCTACGCACGCTACCACCACAGGTTCAACACGGGCGAATTCACAGAGGTGGCCTGTGTTAAAGCCATGAGCGACCCCAGGTACAACAACCTGGTCCACGAGGAGACTCTTACCAACAACAGCAAGTATCAGCTAACCGTGTCCCACGGAGCCTTGCCCATGTGCACGCTCACCCTGGCCATGACCATAAGACAGGCGGTGATGATGGTAATGGGGTTCCTCTGCACCGAGCTGGCCCGGCTCGTCTACACTCCTAAGGTGACCGATGCTAACCTGGGCAAACGTCTCATCTCGCTCTCTATGGCTGCCAAGTTCAGACATGGAAAGGACGACGAGAGCACCACCAATGTGTTCGAAGCGTCTTATGGCACCTTGCTAAAGCTGACCGGACAAGCCTTTGTCAACCCTGGTATGAGAAGTGTCAACTATACCGACCTGGAATCCATGGAGTGGCTGCAAGCGGACGACAACCGTCTCCCCGATTATATACACAGGTCGCTGAATATGATTGGGGACACAAAAAGAGAGGTCCTGAGGATCATGCGGGAGAAGAACGTGTCCTACAACAGGGTGTTGTTCATGAGCGAGATGGGCGTGATGAAAGTCGCCTCTGTGTTAGCTAACGCCGAGTACATGATCCACGCGCCCATGATGGTGATGTCTAGCATGAGGACATTCTCCAACGCCAACAACAGCTACGGATCTGTCAAGCTGTGTAGGCAGGGTTGTTACTACCCTGTGAAGGTGTTCAGCAACAGGTGCGTCGACACGACACTCTACAGTTCCCAGGGGGTTAAAGACTTCAGCTGTCTCGCTGTTGAGAAGAAGACCACGATCGATGAGATGGTCGAGAGGATCAAGAGAGGGGTGTCCTGCGTGTTGCCCAAGATAGACGTGAACCGTATCAAGATGATGACCCCTGAGCTGAACGAAACAGAGTTTGGCTTACTAGTGTCGGCCGTTAAGAATAACAACATCGAGGTGATTGGACAAGAAGAGGACTCTTCTTATTCTTCTTCAGCAGCGTCTTGTTCTACATCATCACAAGGGAACAACCTCGGTATGAAACGAGCTAGAGAAGAGCTTGGCGGCGTCCCCGAGAAGATGATGAGGACGAAGAAGGCCAAGGTTGACAGCGAACTGACAATATTTGAAACCGATGTGGACTTTGGGTTTGATGACTCTGACTGAGGCTTGAGTTTGTGTGCTGCACATGTAAAGAGTGCATGTTTGCTGTATTATCTACCCCATATGTTGTACTGCTACGTTGGGTTATGGGTATGAAATAAAAATCGTCAGACACATTGTCTAAGTTGTACAGTTTCTTTATTACGCATATAAAAACAATCTGAAGACACATTGTCTCTAGTTGTACAGTTCCTTCCTTTAATACACATGTGGATACAAGTTCCCGGAGGCGAGACCTCTGGCAGGATAACACACACACACACACACACAAGCCCCAACTTTAGGAATATATGAAATGAAGCATGTGTAGGTGTAACATTTCAACTATAACCATCATCTGCCTGTAAGCACACCCGATCGTGTGCAGGTCCTCTCTCACGGTGAAAATAAATCGATTCTCCATGCTCCCGATTGTACTCCCCAGGTTCCCCTTGTCCACTCTCGGTACCCTCATTTTACTCCGAGAGTCGAGTCTAGTGAACTCTTCGGTTGCCCTGTGGTAGTCTGACTCGCCGCAGCGAGTGAGCTCTAGCTCCCCGTGTTCAACCCGGGCGCTGATGAGCGGATTGAGTATCCCGCTGACAGAGATGAGTCTATGACAGTTTGAGTTTGAATTGTCCTCTGGACAGGCGATCTTGGTAAACTTGCAACTAAGAGGCTCCCCCTTGTGGTGTGAGATCCTCGCCACATTGGGTGGGTCAAAGGAACACATTCCATATATGTTCATGAAGTCATAGGAGGCAGACACCGTGCTCACTTTTTCCACATGCTCTCTCACCAGAGCCTTTATGTCTGAGAGCGCGTTGCTCCTCAGTTCACAGTATAGTCGTCTGTACTCTGCGTCGATAGTGTCACAGCGTTGCTCTCGCTGTACAGAGTCTCTCCCTTTGTTCTGTAATCTTGGTCTTTTTTCTGCTGGCGAAGGGCGGTTGTCCCGCGACAGCCCCGTCTGCTCGCTCGAGTCCTCCCAACAAGGCAGTTTCCCGTAACACGCTTTAATGGCAGTCGCTACGAAGAACAGTTCTGGGATACCTTTGCCTGACCCGGCTGTCGGATGCCCCGGTCCGCACGTAGACATAATAAGGTACGATATCTTTGTTGACTACCTAATGGCCGAGCTGGAGTGTACTACCTCGACCGAAGCGCAGCTCTCCAGTGAAGCCTTAATAGAGTGTCTGGTGAAGCACCGAGAGCTGATCTCAGGCCCTGACGTTTGGTCTCCTAGAGCTCGAGCCTACGTTCACTTTGAGCAGCGCACCCACGGAACGTTTGCAGTTCTAAAACCCAGCGGTCCGACGGCGGTTCAGCTACTGGGAAAGTTACTGCCCGTGTACTGCAGGCTGTGCTTATTGTCGGAATGTCATGACCGGGCCAAGGCTGCGGCACAGGCTTTGCTGGTGCGTCTGACAGGATCCAGGGACTTTAGGGGGGAGGTTGCTGAATTTGAAATCAGAACCCTGTCCTACCTGATAGATAACCTCTCGGCAACACCCCCCTCTGAAGTAGGGGATGTGTGTCAGTCGTCTGACGTTTCAGCCGAGACCAAGATCGCTGTGGAGCTCCTCTGGTGTCATTTGGTGCTAGTGTACGCTGGCAATCGCAAGCTCCTGCTGTGCAACCTGGAACTCTTCTTCACCAGACCCCAAGACTCCCTGAACCTGTGTCCGAGCGAGCTTAGGGCTGCGCTATTTCTGCACGGTAAACATGACCCATTGTCTCAGCGCAAGGACCGATGCCGAAGCCAACGGGTGTCTTACACGAGAAAGTGTCCCGTTCTTCTTCCGATCGGCTCAGACTCCAGGGCTAAACGGGACACTTCTAGATCCAGACTCCCCGCTGCCAACCAACTATACGAGTCTCGAGTGTCCCGCATGTGCTGGCTGGGGGCCCTGTGGATCCTTGACATCGAGTGCAACAAGGGCACCCTTCACTGGCTTTACAAACCCGAACCGTGCAGAGTGTAGTGCGAACGTGATCAGTCGACCGGAGTCGAGGCCACAACACTACTACAGCTCCGGAGCCTGTGCCGAAGGACCAAATGAGACGCTCAGGGTCGCAGGTAGCTGCCTGGTGGAGTTGGAGAAGAACGTGCTCCTCCACGTGCTACACGTAAACACCGTCGGCAATCAGCGGTTCAGTGCGACCGTGTTCTCTAACCATCTCCGAAAGTACGCTCAGATACAGTCCAACACCACTAAGACCAAGCTGCTGAGCAGACTGAGGTTCGTGTCGGACAAGAAGAGGCTGTGCTCTCAACACGGCTATAAAAACACCCGCATAGAGTTCTCGTCCAACCCCAGCCGCAGTGCCAACTACACCTCCAACGTCAAGTACTTGCTACAGCCCTACTTCAGAGGGCTGTTCGAGACCATCTCTTTATCGCAGGGAACCTGCATGGTGTCAACCAAACGCTTCACGGTTAGCAACGAGAACCTGACCTGTTACATATACGGAGTGGCCAACCCTTTGACCGTTGTGATCAGCATGAAGGACACAAAGAAACATTTTCACACACCCTTCTTCTTCTCCTCAGTCAACGTGGCCGGAGAGGAAACCAGACACCAGCTCTTCTCGTCGATGTCTATCAACTCGCAAAAAGTGAGGAACGTAGCCGAGGAGCTCCCGAAGGCCCTGGGCAAAGTGGCCAAGCTGGTGGAGATACACGTCCATCTCAACAGGCTGTGCTGCGAGCTGGCTCAGGAGCGGCGCGGCATGCTGACGTCTCAGGAGAAGGTCTGTCTGGTCTACCTCACGGAGACGTACTTCATACAAGTGAGAGACCGCAGCCACGCAAAGTACTGGCCTGGGTACAGCGAGGCCGTGAGAGGCGCATTCGTTGAACGGTACCGTAGCAATCTGTCTTCGTTCCAGGATAAGGTTCTCAACAATTACCATCTGAAGAACCCGGAGTTCATCAACTTGGTCCCGTGGCTCCTCGACAATCCGAGCGATCTGCACGAGAGAATGATAGTCGCGCACGACGCCTACCTGCGAGAGGAGGGTAAGGTGAACGCCAGAGTGGAGCTGATCGCCACGGTCGACAATCACGTCAACCAAAACCCCGAATGCTGCCCGCCCCACGGGTTCCCCAGCTTCGAGGACATTGATTTCAAAGACCTCGGGTACAGCAAGCAGACGCTTCAACTCGCCTTGAGTAAATCTCGCTGCCCCACGGCAACCCGAGCGGTCTCTAACGTCAGCAAACGCATCGACTCCTCGTTGGCTAGAGTGCTCGAGACCAGGACATCGCACGCGACACATACTTAAGAAGACAGGGAGTGTGACATGTAGAGCGGAGCTAGCCTTTGGCAACAGCACACACAATGTCAACAAGTGAGACCTCGACCATCAGCTGCCGGGTAGCCCCCTCGGCTGATTCTAGAGCGTCGATTCTAAGGGTATGGGATATAGTGAACAAACACTTTGCATCGTTACTATCGACAGCGGAACGGTCTGACACCAAGACCAGGGCTGAGCGAAACATAGAGTCTCAGGTGAAGGAGCTGCGAGACCTAATGGGAGCGTGTAGCAGGAGGCTGAAGACCGTGGAGGCTTACATATCGGAATTGCAGACACAAGAGACTGGTGCTCTGAACAACAACAACAACAACGGCCCGTATCGACAGGCTCCGTCCTCGGAACTTGCAGGAGAATGGCATTTTCTGTACATGGACGATAACAGTGTTTTCGGCTACATGAAGTTGGTTCCCGAAACGGTCTCGGTCACTAGAGACAACGGCCACGGGAAAGGATCTACCTGTGTCAAGAGAGCCCAATTCACTATTCCATCGGGGGTGCTGAGAGAGGCGGATGGGGCCTTGGATGATGATGATGATGATGATGTCGATTCCACTCAGCTGAACGGCTGTTGCAACTACGCACTGTGTCCCTGTTGTCAGATATCTTTCAAGGCCTCTGAGTTTTGGAAGCACGCCTTGTTTGAGATTGCGGAGAGGGGTAGCAGAGTGCCAGCCTGGCAGTCCTTGGATCGCTCAGAGACACCAAGGTGGATAGTGGAGGAGAGTGCTGGCTGGAGCAACCCTATTTACAGACCCCGAGGGTTAGAGAGTACGTGCGAGATTGGGCAAAGTCTCGCAGAGCTAAACCTCAAACACTTCCTCTCAGACTACGACTTCTCTCGAGCACTCGACAGCACATTTGCGTTTCTGGCTCTACAGTTGAGAACCTGAACCATGTTCTCCTACTCGTATCAACCTCGCACGATACCCTTCCCCTCTCCCGCCTCTCCTGAGCCTCCTCTGTCTCATAAGCCCCGGCCTCAGCCTCAGCAGCAACCCGTTCACGAGTCCGAGGATAGGATTTTGGAAACGTTACGAGACGACTTGGTGACACTCGACTACCTAATCGGAGTGGCATCTCTAGGACAAGAGTACTCTTTTGTGCAATACAGGCCCACGGATAAACACAAAAGGTGCGCAGGGCTAAAGATCGACCCAGTGCAGCAGATCAACATGTTCACCCAGGCGCTGCGAGACAAGTCCATACCGATAGAGACGTCTCTACATACGCTCATGCCGTCGGCCAAAAAGTCTTTCCGGATAAGAGTGTCGCTAGCAGACCTGACAGAGCTCAGCTTGGAACCTCTCTGGATGATCAAGGGGAGAGTCCAGCTGTACTCGAAACTTCAGTGTGCCACGATCACCATTGACGATCACTTGATCGAGCCCTGCTTCCTGGACACTCGGTCTAAGCTGCTCGTCGTCTCTCAGCCCGACAGAAACTGTACTGAGGAATTTCTCACATTGGCCGAGGAAGGTCTAACGGCTCATGATCATCAGGAGGAGAGAGAGAGCGATGACTGCGATGATCACCACTCGAACAACGACGAACAAGAGGACCCACGCGAGGACTACAACGACGACAGGGTGCGAGCTACACGAAAGCGCAAGATGTGTAAAGGCAACGACGGCGAGGTCTCCGACACCGCCGTGTCACGTAAGAAACGTAACCCCCTGCCCAGGGGTTCTCATGCGAGCCTAGGCTCTGAACCCGAGGAGCGAGGAGCAATCGAAGAGGACAAAGAAAGATGCAATACACCAAATGTTGTACACACAACTTTTAATCGTGGAATGCAAACAAGGATGAAGTCGAGACAATGTCAACATGTCAAAAGAGGAATGAACACCATGTACAATAAAATGATGAGATCTCGTCGTCTCTACAACAATCCAAACCGGGGCTCCCTTCACCTCCAAGACCAAGGACAATCGCCTCCGTCTCATTCGCGTGTCCCTAGATGGCACCCGCAGCAAGCGTCGTCGGCCTCTCAGGAGATCACGTCCCAGGTTGAACCTTCTTCTGCTGTTGCAGCTGATTCTTCTCCCGATCACCATCGGACTTCGCAACGGAGCCCCGATGAGTCGATGAGCCCTCGCGTCTCTGCTGCAGCGGAGCACCGTGTCGGCCACCCCGACTCAGCGCCTGCCGAGGCGATGATCCCTTCTGTAGAGATCTTGCCAATTGTAAACCCGAGATCTCCTTTGCGATCTCAGCCCGCCGAGCCTCAACAGAACCCAGTTCCTCCGCGACAAACGGCCGAGGGTGCGAGGAATCGGGCTTGCTCGCTGATGTAGCCGAGAGCAGCCCCCCGATAGAATCCGCTCCAACAGCCCCCTGATCGTGCTCCTGCTCCTTTTTTGAATCTTCGCATTTCACATCGGAAGGCCTGAGACCCAGCTTGTTGGCCAATAGTAACCCATACGCGGTCGGGTGCAGAGAGTCCCGCGTGAGCATAATGTCGTTGACCGTGAGCGAAGTGTCTGGCTTTCTCCCGGATAAGCTGTCTGCGAATGTTACCCCGGACGTGTTCAAGAGTGTCACCAGCGTACAGTGGAGAACGTGCACCGGCGACCCTGATTCTAGCTCTCTCACCGTATCCCTGTTGTTGTACTGTATGGTATTGTGTCTCCTATTGAACTGGCTGAATCCGGACAGAGCGCTCCTCCAGAAATTGGTCCACATGCTCAACGTCTCCTCCAGGTGGGCCACGCTGACAGAAGACGGGTAGTTGCACACGAGCTTAACGTCGGACCCGAGCTCTGTGACGGGCTCATCGGCGGATTTGGTGTCACAGCCCTCTCTGATGACATGTTCCATCTGACTCGCGACCCTCTCGGCCATCTGCAGCAAGCCCCTGTCCTTACAATCAGTCTTGAGCCGTTCCAAGGCCAGGCTAGGGTGCCTGGTCACCTCCCCGAGAAACTGCCTCACCACCAGAACCTCCTTGCCTTCGGATATCATCGAAGCCATCATTTTACTCAGGCTGTGCGAGACGCTGGCAGACTTGTGCTCGGAAACCGTGGTCCCGACCCCGGATCTCAGAAACACATCTGGTAGCTCGGCAGTGTTCAACCCAAACATATCGGGCTGCTGGTCGCTGGCCAGGAATCGGGACAGGTTGTCGAGTAAAGGTTTGCCGAACGCGTTGCCTGCCACCGAAGAGCCCGCGCGCTGCTGCTCTCCTCGGGACGAAACCATCACGTCGGCCAGATGCGTCAAAGAGGAGCGGTTCACACCTGTGCTGGTGTATATGTGTCTGGTAGAGGCCATGGTCAGCCCCTGTATGATCTTGCGAAAGAGAGTAGCCCAGCTCTTGACCGTCAGATGAGCTCTCTTGGACAACGACGACAGATTGGAACCCCCTGACCAGCAACTGTCCCACATGGAGATGTGCCTGTAGAGGACCCCGTCCACGGCGGTCGTAACAAGGTCCGTCTCCGTGTCGTAGAAGGCAAGACAGTTCGAAGCTCTGCACTCGGGTATGACCGGGCACCGGCCGTGCTCGAAGGTCTTCATCACACCCCACAGGGCCACGGTTGACATCTTCAGCTCTGTTTCCTTGATTGGATCTCGCTTGAGCGCCACGTCTCGTTCGACCCAGTCTCTGATGATCTTGCACACCACGGCGACCTGAGTCTCAGGTACAGAACGGCTCATCAGCAGTTTCAGCGTGTCCGCAAGTTGATCGAGCGGCACGTCCAACACCGAAGGCAGAGCCCTCTCGTGAGCCTCTCGTTCCTGCACGGCTTCGGATGCGGCGTCCGGGGGGGTTAGACCGTCCCGAACAGTCCTGAAGCAAGATCCGTGCTGCTTGTGGCTACCCTTGCCGACGACGCGATCCCCTAGAGCTACGTGACCAGACCTCCGCTGTCTCTCAGCAGGCCTCTCAATTCTCCTCACTTTACTTTGGTTATACCTATCATCATCATCATCGCCATCGCCATCGGCATCCCATTGCTTCTTGTGAGCCTCCCTGTGGACTGCAGGGTTGGAAGAGACTAGGTTGGTTACGGTTGCTTTCCCCGATAACCCCAGGCCGAGAACTCTGAGTTTCTTCCAAGGCAAGAAAACGCAGGGCACAAAGCCCGCCAACACAGTCCAGCGGATCATGTTCCTCAGGGTTGTCTTGATGTGTTCGCACACGTGGTTGGAGGAGTAGTAGTTGATGAGGTACCGCACCAAGCAAGTGGCGCTCTCGCTGTTGCTCCCCAAGACGTTGTAAAGTAGCAGCTCTACAGAGAGAGCCGGGCTGAATGTGTTGACAATCTCCTCTATCACTATGGCCAGCTGTGGATCGTCACTCACGTACACCCAGGAGTCGACGTCCCGATGGATAGGGATCAGCCCGTAACGCTCGTATTCGACATTGTCGGACCGACCCCCCCTTTCGCGTTGACAGCCCTCTCTTTTTCTGAACATGTCTAGTCCGTAGGAGCTCCCTCGGTCTTCCAAAGCGACCTCAGCCAGCTCCTTCTCGCAGCGGACCAGCTGCTCTCTGGACGCGCTAGTCGCAGCTCTCTTCATCTCCCTCAGCGGTCCGATGGGGCAGCACAAAGACTCTATCCTATATCAGGGGTTGATGTCTGGTTAACGATACCAACGTGCATTACCGTATACTTACAAAGTTCCCAGCCTAGGGGATGAGTCTCCGAGATGTTCTGGATGCTGTTCAGAGCCTTCTGTTGTCTGTGTAGCAACAGGCAGAGCCCGAGGGACCTGAACCAAGTCGGTGGTTATTACCACTACTACAAGGACGACGACGACAGCGACGACGACGACAGCGACGACGACGATGACGACACGGACGCCAAGGTCCGGGCTCGTGTGGTCCAGCTCTCCAATCTCAAACGCAAGGCCATCGACGTGACCACAGATGTGATTGTCGCGGAACGATTGCTGAGACGACACGGCGACGACCCGAGTTTACTAATGTACCACGAAAAGTGCTCCAACGAGATGCAACGAGCTCTCGATAAGCTTCCTGGAACGTCTAACGGAGCGCAGGTCAAACGGCCTCCTAGGCTGTGCCACAAGGGTATGCGTTACGCTCGAGACATTGTGTAACTTGTAAAGAAATTGAACATCTTAACACTGCACTCACTCTGTGTGTCCGTCTTGAGATTTGCTCGATCTCGGCTATAGCTAAAAACGAAACAGGTCGCCTGTGAGTCCGTATAATTCAATCGACTAGATAGGTCCCGCCATTGGCAGCAGCAGCAGCAGCATCATGAGTGTGGTAACCATGGACCCGAGCAGCTACACGCTGAAACCACTAGAGACCGTCACGCGTTTGGTGAAAGCTCCCAACTTACTGGTCACTCCGAATAACACATTCGCTGATTACATGACCGATAACATAATCAGAGCCTCGGCCACCAACAGTTCCATCTCAGCCGACGCCACGGTCGTGATATCCCAGGCTCACATGGGAGTTACCCTGTTCAGACAACAGAGAGATACGAGTCGCCTACTCGCTGGCTTTGTGTACAAGATGATGGTCCCCGACGAAGTGGTTCCCACGGGCACGAAGTTCTGCAGGCGCTACAGGATCACGGACCAGCGCGAGGCTCAACAGGGCACGTACGACACAATCAGCAACGGAGTGCAGACCAGGGAGTACAGCCAAGTGTTCCAGCATACGTCCAAGGTGGTCACGATGCAATTCGGAAGCCTCCTGAGTGTTACAGTGCCCTCGGTGGCAAGGGATCTGATCAGAAGAGAGTTGGACAGGGTCAGCACTTCCTGGGAGCTAACTAGGACCATTGAGGTGCTCAGATATTGCGCCGCTCAACCCACCTTGACAGACAGAGTCGCGCAAAGGACCAAGACCTCAAGTCGAGCCGAGAAATTGGACTCTGTGTTGGTGATGGCGGAACTCATGTGCGGTATGATCAACACACAGCCCGACACCTTCGTCTGCGCGCTGGAAAACGCTCGGAGGATACTGGGGAGTGATAAGCCCGAAGTCATCATCCTGGGGGACACGCTGTTCCGCGTCATCTCCCAGAGAAGCTCCAACGGCTCGATATGGTCTCAGATCAGCAGCGAGGAGACCAAGATCACCCCGGAGTTCTCAGTGTACACCATGGCCAACGAGCAGGGTAGAGTCGGGGTAGGCTACGAGTTCACCATGCAACAGGTCACCCAGCACGCTTTGGGTGACAAGGACCTACCCTTCACCAACGAATCCTGCTTCAAGGATACCTCTATAGACATGAAGGTAAACTACATTAGAGTCGGAGGAGGACCCGCAGATAAGATCCCGATTGTGCCGGTCGACGGGGTGCAGATGGAGCACGGTAACACCAGAGACACTTCAACTGAACACAAGGCATTCTGTAACTCGGAAGGGTTCAAGTGGGAATACTTCACCGTCGGCTGCACGCCTCCTGCTCTGAATCAAATCAACCCCTCACATGTCCTCTCCGCCACAGACGCAGACGACATTAACTACAGGCAGCTCGCCCAGCGATCCCCCGCCACCTCGTACCTCCACCAGTACGACGGAGCCGTCGCGGCAGTCAGTCTTCGTAGCCTACACCCTGTGGGTAACCCGAAAGAGCTGTTCACTCACGAGCGTAGGATGAGACTGCAACATGATGTCAACTCGTTGATGAGAGGTGATCCCAACGCCATTCCTGTACAAAACCTGGCCTGTCTCGGGCACAGTAGAGACTGGTACAGTAAGATCAAGAACCCAGCGTCTATACTCGAGTTCGACACCCGCAACATGGTCGTACCTCGGCCACGGGACAATAGTGATAACCAACACAGCGTGCCCGAGCGCTGGGTTGTCAGGCCCCGGGTGGCACTCTTCAACTCATCGGCCATGAACAACATCGACAACGAAATCGCCCAGATCGGCAGCGAGTTGCTCACTCACTTCGGCGATACAGAGCACGCCAAACACCTTGGAGATAACTTGATATTCCTCGAACGGGCGCTCCAATACGAACAAGGTATAGCCTCAATGATTGAATTGAGACGTATCATCCTCCAGGGAGGACCCACCCCCAGATTGGATACTCCCGACTGGACCAGGGGGAGAACGTTTTGGTCTTGGTTAACGGACCCTATCTGCGCTGTTTACATAAGGCGTGCTCTCGCGGACAAGGAGACCGCTTTGACGATTACCCCAGCGGAGCGTACCGTATTGGTACAATTGGAGGGATTGGTGAACAGCCTGATCGGACTGTTCAAGGGTATAGTTGGGAGCAGAAACAACTCTGTGATAGCCTCCATGCCTGTGTGTTTCAATGTCAATGGCAGTGATGTGGTTACGCACTATGGCTACCCAAGGACCTTCACCTTGGACGATGTGGACTATTGTAATCTCATGTACTGGATCATCCTCCCCGTCCTAGGAGCTAGAGTATACCGCTTTGATAGTGTGAACCTAGCGCACACTGTCCGCACCCTTATCCCATACAGAGAGCACGAAGTCAATCTAACCAACGAGTTAAACCTGACAAACGAGAGCGCTCTAACCGTGCTACGTTTGAATGGAGACTGCGCTTTCTCCAAGGTAGCGCCACGAGGCGGGGTAGATGTCAGTGACATGTTTGAGCCTACCGCGTTGACACACAAGCTTTGCACTGACACCGGGTTTAGCGACACATCCGTGGTCACCTACATGTGGGCGATCAGACTGCAAAAGCTGGCGGCTATCAGCAACAACCTAGCCAAGGTGTTGCTGGGGATGCATTACAGCACCCTGTTGACGCACAATGTCATACGCGATCACTATGACACAAGATACTACTCGGGCATGTCCTACCTACTGTTCAGAGGTGTGCGTTTCATGGGATGCGGAGCCTCCCTCATGCAACAAAAGTCTGCTCTATACACACTGGGCACCGAGATTGTCTGCAAGCCAACGGCTCACAATACGCACCAGGTGCACACCGTCAATCAATACTGCGAGTCTGTTGTGATACCAGAGACCCTAGAATCCCCCGGAGTGTACATCCCCAACCTGTACATGAAAGACGTGCGAGGAGGCGACGTGCACATAAACACAGGTGGTCCCTTCGACACGGTGGTCGCAGACGCATTCAACGGGTTCTGTCCAGAGTCCGATAGCGCGTGCGGATACCGCAGACCTTACATCTTCACGACCGGCCGCTCGGAAAGACTAAACGGGTCTGCTGTTACACTCGACCCTATGATGCGAGCCGAAGCTTACACTTGTATGCCAACCCTACTCCATCCCTTCAGCTCAGTGCTCAGGGTTAGAAACAAGCACCACAGCAGACGTCGCAACAACGAGGAGAGTAATCATAAGCTCTTCTGCGACACCCTTCACATTGCAGAGTTTGAGAAGGGTGTACTCGACCCCATAGGAGATCCCTTCAAGGATACCGTCGAGAGAGTGAACGGAGATAAGCGTACCACAGACATAATGCAGCCAATGCTTGGCGTGGCCTTCTGCGGTACTTACAGTATAGGGCTGACATCTGACAAGAAGCTCATGTGCGTCAGCGATGTGACTCGGGAAACCCTAGTCGATAGGCTAGCGCCTAGAATCAGCGGGACGGGTATATTTGCCTGCAGCCCCATCCAGACAACCTCTCGCCTAATCAACCCCATATTTAACAGGATATTCGAGAGCACCCGGTACTCTCGTATCCTCCAGTGTTAAATGGACACTCGTCGTATCACCAGGGAATAACAAATAGGAATAAACACCTGGTGTCCTTTTACAGTTACGGCCCAATGCGCCACCGACAACCACAAGATGCACAGTATCGGTGTTTCACACAACATAGGCCGGGGAGTGTGCGCCTTGACTGATTTTGTACTCTCCTGCGGGGTAAACTTTTTCACCTCCTTGTTCATGCACCCCATGGAACAAGAGAATACTCTAACCCTGATCAGGAAGAAAGAAGAGGCTGAGGTCGATATAGCAATAAACACCGTTTCGAGATCAATAGCAAGCTTAGACGTCAACATAGCTCTACTCAAGGAATCCATGAATACCATTGGGGACCACAACAACTACACAAAGTTCAAGAACGAACTCGTTTCAACCCAGATGCAGAGAGCTGACCTCCGCTACTTACTAGGAGCGCTCCGGGGAAGGCTCGACGTGCGTAGGTTGATCGGAGCCGTAAAGACTCTATCTGACAACGTAGGACTGCAGCTTAACGCCTCCGCGTACATCAACAGACAGGTGTTAACCCTGGCTGTTCAGCGAGACCTGGATGATACGAGAGAACCTGTGACCAAAGTGAGCGTTCAAGACGCTTACCGCGAATACAGTAGAACGAAAGCTGTAACTGTAGACCATATCGTATAAAAGAAAGAGTTGTGTGTTTAACTGCTTGTCTGACTCTTGTCAGCTCATGTGTCATGTATATCACCACTTGAAATTAAATACGTCTGGTTTTGGTATACGCTTTGTCTGTCTGTGTGTATTTGAGTTTGTCCCACATCATCATCATGTAAAGAAAGAATATCATGTACAAAATAAAGATTCTATAGGCACCATTTGTTGCTGCCTCTTCCAAACACTAACATAAACAGCTGATATTATGTCTTTCGTTTCTAAACTGTGATGTGATATAATAGACACACCCAAGACGTATTAGGTATTTGCCAGACATGTTTTATTGTGCAAAATAGAAAAAAAATACATATAACTGTGCTCTTACATATTGGTCACACATAGACAAGTATAAATGGTATATAATTGCAAACATATAAAATGTCCACCCACAGTATAGGTATATCGTATAAACCACGGAACCTTACAACAAAACAGTTTTTACCATACAGTATAGAATATAGCAGCAGACTATACCAGCATAGATAGTAATAGCAGTATATCATAATAGCAGTACAGAAACACCATGTCCCTTTCATATGTAAACAATATACAGGAACAATTCACAGACACAATCGTAGATGCAACCTGAACCAAAAGCGATATACAATGTGCACAGTGTATACGCACACAGTGCTGCTACCGTTTAAAGGAAACTGTAATGCTCTGTGGTAGTACATAAACGTGTAAGCCCGATACCATTATCCCCAGTGTTGTGGTAGTAGTTAAACTCCTCAACGATGTTGATGAGATTCCCTACTACATTGCCATCAGCAGGGCAAGTAAACAAAGCGTTGGCATTCAGGAGGCTAAAACTGTAGTTCATATCATCTTTGGGTCGATCCTGGGAGAGTTGAGGGGTTACTTTGTTCATCCCACTCTTCGAGGCCAACAGAGCTATGATATGGACCAAAGTAGAACCTTCAGAGGGTTTGCAATCCAATACCACCTTGAGCTGCCTGTCTGTTGGTGACACGTACTGAGCTGTAACCCACCTAGATAGATAGAACACCATCCTTCTAAACTCTATGCTTGTGGAAAGGTTTCTCACCGCTGAATCAACAAGTGTGAATACCTTAAGCTGCCCTCTGCTGGACACAGACGTGTACCACATAGCCAACATTATCTGTTTCTCGTACACAAAACAGCACCAGTGAAATCTATATGAGCCAAGGAACACATTGAATAATCTCGGCAAGTATTCATCAGGTCCGATCATCTTCTCCGTATTGGGCGGAGGACAGGTCCCCACAAGAATGTGATCCCAGAACCCCGGTACATGAGGGATGCAGACATATCTGTAGGCCACATCTTCTGGCATGGCTTCGTTTACCCAGTACTTGAAGGACATACTGTCATTAGTGGTGATGAGATGTTCGAACGCTGCTCGGAGGAAACAAAAAACAGACTGTCAGTTCAAGCAAGGTATGTGTTCACAAGGATCGCAATAGTACTACAACATAGATATATATATATATAGTAATATACCTACCGTTTCGCAACTGCTGGACATCAGGGGTTTGATCCTCACTCATGATCTGCAGCACATGGCTGTTGGATTCTTCATAAGTCTTGAATTTGTCACGGCTATCGAGTTTGAGATCCCAGTCTCCTAGATTCTCCAGATCAGGGCAACTGGCTAGGGTGTTGACTGTGGCGTTGACAGAGCCTCGGGTGGATGATAGTTTGTGCAAGCGACACCCTCCTTGTCCACGGTAACAGAGTGTGCAAAGTACACAGCCGCACGCACATTGGATGGGTCTGTTGAGCTGAATCAAGTATTCATGACAGATCGCGGTCCTGTTGAAGGTTTTATTACAGGTGGAACATAGGATCGATCGTTTCACAATATCCAGCAGTGGTGTGCTCATGGATGTCACAGTAGCCCCGTGACTGTCCAAGGGCCTCCGAGTGATATCTGGGGTGAGGTCCTGATAGGTGAGAGCTGGCTCAGATTGAGGGGGCTCAGATTGAGGGGGCGTGGGGAATAATGCCTGTTGCAACTGCAAAGAGGTTACTTGCTGGAGACTGTACATATTGCATTCTCGGTCATTGTGATGCAGATTGGATCTGTTACGGACTTGAGGTGGCGGCAGTTGAGGTTCTAGAAACACCGGAGGCTGGGGATCTAGGAGCCCTGGCTGCTGCTGCTGCTGGGGTTGTGGTGTAGGCTGCTGCTGCTGCTGGGGTGGTGGTATAGGCGGCTGCTGCTGCTGGGGTGGTGGTATAGGCTGCTGCTGCTGCTGCTGCTGGGGTGGTGGTATAAGCTGCTGCTGCTGCTGGGGTGGTGGTGGTATAGGCTGCTGCTGCTGCTGCTGGGGTGGTGGTATAAGCTGCTGCTGCTGCTGGGGTGGTGGTATAGGCTGCTGCTGCTGCTGCTGCTGGGGTGGTGGTATAAGCTGCTGCTGCTGCTGGGGCGGTGGTATAGGCTGCTGCTGCTGCTGCTGGGGTGGTGTAGACACCTGTTCCTGTTGCTGTTGTTGGTATTCTTGATGAACATGGAACTGCGGCTGGGCCTCTAGAGGCTGCTCAGACTGGTTTCGTTGAAGGATATACTCACAGACGCTGTCTACATCAAACAGTCCGTTGTCAGGGTAAAAGGGGATAGAGATGTCTACCATACAGGATTCGATCGTCATCTCTGTTGGTCGGGATGCTTCATCAGGGATGCCGATTGGAGCGTAAACGGGGATATCGATGTCTACCATACAGGATTCGATCGTCATCTCTGTAGGTCGGGATGCTTCATCAGGGATGCCGATTGGAGCATAAACGGGGATAGGGATGTCTACCATACAGGATTCGATCGTCATCTCTGTAGGTCGGGATGCTTCATCAGGGATGGCGATTGGAGCAGCAAGCAGGGGATCTGGACAAGGTTCAACATTCACCACAGTGGCCATAGTTACATGGGGCTCAGAGCCGTACGACTGAGACATCTCGCAATCTTGGAAAGTGTTTGCGTAATCGACATCAGTCAGCATTTCTTCCAGCGAGTTCTGGCTACACCTGTAACAACAGACGGACAGAAACAATTCCCCACTATATTATTCAATTGTAACACATTACTATTCCTTCTGAGAACAGGATATGTGATATAAGTACATACCGTAGACATGGTGGACATGGGATGGTAACCGGAGCTGCTGCAAACTCTTCTGAGGTATCACACACGGAACCGATTACGGTCCCATTCACAGCAGATGTTGCAGCATATACAATCCCAGGTTCAGCTGTAGATCCAGCCACATCGGTAGGCATCGCACACTCTGGGTCAGCTGTAGATCCAGGAGGCACATCGGTAGACATCGCACACTCTGGTTCAGCTGCAGAAGCGACCTCTTCAGTTGTAGATGGGGCATTGGGGGCCACAGAGACCGTCTCAGTCTCAGAAGACGCAGCATCCTCTACGCACTGAGTCTCATGGGTGTCAGGCTCGGCAGATACACATGGTTCAGTGTACGCGTCTGGTTTGATCCCAGCCACTCTGCGTTTCTTTTGCTTAGAGGTGCCACTTTGTTCGATATCGTTTTCAACCGTTGATGTATGCCCGACCTTCTTGGAACCACCGCTGTGGGAATCATCATCACTGATATCAGAGTCACTGATATCAGAGTCACTTGAGCTACTTGAGTTACTTGAACTTCCGGAGCTGGCGGAGCTGCTGGAACTGTCGCTGTCATCACCGCCGCTATCATCTTCACCAGTTACGTTATGAGAGGGGGCCTCCTCGGCAATTTTCCTGACAGGTTTTAGCCTCTCTGATGTGCCCTTGTCTACATATCCACCGCCGTTCGGTCTCGTGTTGGGCATCCAGGAGCTCTTTCTGTGACTAACTTTAAGGGCTGAGAGAGAGCCACGCAGCTTGTAGGAATTGTCGACAGAGGTATTCTTACCATGGTCCTCCGCCACCCTTTTCTTATATGTGGCAGTGGACGGGTATTGCGACTTAGGCTTACTGTGGCTGTGTGAAGCAACCTTGTTGTCATCATATCTGCCAACCTTTGCTGGTGGGGAGCTGCTGTCAGCACCACCCCTAAGGCTTCTGGAGACCACGGGTCTCACATTGAGTACTTTAGGTGTTCTCTTGTCTTCTTCACTTATCCTAGGGGTTACACAACTCTCGGGCTTGGATCTGCCGCCTCTGGTAATCTGAGGACCGCTGGACCTGTCATGAGGTCTGTGTCTCTCACCAGGCCTGCTTTGCTTGTTGACGGGTTGCAGTATCCAGTCGTGAGGTATACAACGTTTCACCTTTGCAACAGAACAAGCATTAGAAACGTTGGGCCTTCTGTAACCGGGTTGACGGTCGGGTTGCTGTTGTCTGCTGTAACTCTTGGTCTTGCGTGATGGTCCTATTACATGACTAGGTTGCTGAACCTCGTGTCCATAAGGTCGATATCTACCATCAAACGCCTGGGGGTGTCTCGGGTAACCAGGTACATTGCGTGCAACCAGAGTGTCTCGTCCGTAAGGCCTGTCAATAGAGTCGCTCTCATACCACATACGGTGCTGGATGTTACGCAAGGGCGACGGGGTACATTCTCTCCGATCAGTATACTCTTCAGGTATTAGGTCCATACCGTTACGTCTGTAATATAACACCTCGCGCTTCTTGTTGTGTTTAGGGAAATATCCTTCAGACATATGATCTTTTTGAAAGTCTCCCATTCTTGTAAGAGTGTAAGACATTGACACTGCCCATCTTCACAGTTCAGTTGCAATGTGTAAACTGAGCTTAGTACTGCCTGTGTAACGAATCTCTTATATACAGCTGAGGCTCCTCCTAGAAAACCTTCAAGGTCATTTGAAGTAATCCCCTGATTGGTGCTGACGATATTTAACCTTTGTAGAGAGGTAGCTCATCTGTCCACCTAATGGTGACCGCAAACATTAGATCATATCATATAGCTACATATTCCACGCACTGCTGAAAGGGCCGATGTCTCTGTGTTACCCCCGGCGATGGCTTAATTTTCCAACTAATGGGTTGATGTGTGCTCACAACACACAACCACAGCCACTTAGTCATATACATTTTCCAAACTAATGGGATTGATACGTGTGCTAAAAAGGTCAGACTCTGCAGAATCATCAGATCACTGGTGTGCCTACGGCTGTGTCACCCAGGCACGAAAGGGCCGATGTCTCTGTGTTACCCCCGGCGATGGCTGAATTTTCCAACTAATGGGTTGATGTGTGCTCACGACACACAACCACAGCCACTTAGTCATATACAAAGACTACATGAACGGGGTTGCCTTGGTGCTGATTATATCTAACCTTTGTGGAGCGGTAGCTCATCTGTCCATGCATTTTCCAACTAATGGGACTGATACGTGTGCTAAAACAGGTCAGACTCTGCAGAATCATCAGATCACTGGTGTGCCTACGGCTGTGTCACCCAGGCAGGCTGAAACGTTAAGTCTGTGGGGAGATGGGTATCTCAGCTTAATCAGTGTTTAACTCTGATCTGGCAGTCTAATGGAGTGGGCGGTGCTACGATATTCATCTAGAAGGTCTGAACCGTTCGACAACGCCCTTTCAAGTGGCAATATATATACCACAGTCAACTCTGAATGTGAACATTCAAAAGGTAACATGTCTACAGGTTAGAATGTTTTTTTTTGGACAACTTATGTATATGACCCTGACAGATAATGAAGAACTCACCTAGGAGATGCAACTGGAAGAACTCACCTAGGAGATGCAACTGAATCCTTTTCAAGGGACAAGATCAGACAGAGACTGAGGTAAACTGTATACTTACATTTACATTTACAAACTTACATTGTCAATGGTTCTATTGTGTAATAACTTCACAGAAACACAGGAATGAGCCTTTGAGTGTTTGAGGCTTTGTCTCTCTGCTGCTGTAGTTGTACCAGACACACACACACACACACACACACACACACACCTGGGAGTGACTGTGAAACTAGGTTAACATGTCACTCAGATGACTTACATTGTCAACGGTTCTATTGTATTATACCTTCAGAAACACAGGGATGAGCCTTTGAGTGTTTGAGGCTTTGTCTCTCTGCTGTAGTTGTACCACACACACACAGCACTAAATCAAGGTTTGTTTGACTTTGAGGCTTTGTCTCTCTGCTGTAGTTGTACCACACACAGCACTAAATCAGGGTTTGTTTGAAATGTATCAACCATGCATTGGTAAGGCAATTTGGCCTTTATGTTGGTGTTATGTATGAGTATTATACCTTCAGAAACACAGGGATGAGCCTTTGAGTGTTTGAGGCTTTGTCTCTCTGCTGTAGTTGTACCACACACACACAGCACTAAATCAGGGTTTGTTTGACTTTGAGGCTTTGTCTCTCTGCTGTAGTTGTACCACACACACACACACACACACACACACACACACACACACACACACACACACACACACACACACACACCTGGGAGTGACTGTGAAACTAGGTTAACATGTCACTCAGATGACTTACATTGTCAACGGTTCTATTGTATTATACCTTCAGAAACACAGGGATGTATCAACCATGCATTGGTAAGGCAATTTGGCCTTTATGTTGGTGTTATGTATGAGATATGACAGTGGCATTGGTAAGGCAATTTGGCCTTTATGTTGGTGTTATGTATGAGATATGACAGTGACATTGATAAGGTAATTTGGCCTTTATGTTGGTGTTATGTATGAGATATGACAGTGACATTGGTAAGGCAATTTGGCCTTTATGTTGGTGTTATGTATGAGATATGACAGTGACATTGGTAAGGCAATTTGGCCTTTATGTTGGTGTTATGTATGAGATATGACAGTGACATTGATAAGGTAATTTGGCCTTTATGTTGGTGTTATGTATGAGATATGACAGTGACATTGGTAAGGCAATTTGGCCTTTATGTTGGTGTTATGTATGAGATATGACAGTGACATTGATAAGGTAATTTGGCCTTTATGTTGGTGTTATGTATGAGATATGACAGTGACATTGATAAGGTAATTTGGCCTTTATGTTGGTGTTATGTATGAGATATGACAGTGACATTGGTAAGGCAATTTGGCCTTTATGTTGGTGTTATGTATGAGATATGACAGTGACATTGATAAGGCAATTTGGCCTTTATGTTGGTGTTATGTATGAGATATGACAGTGACATTGGTAAGGCAATTTGGCCTTTATGTTGGTGTTATGTATGAGATATGACAGTGACATTGATAAGGTAATTTGGCCTTTATGTTGGTGTTATGTATGAGATATGACAGTGACATTGATAAGGTAATTTGGCCTTTATGTTGGTGTTATGTATGAGATATGACAGTGACATTGATAAGGCAATTTGGCCTTTATGTTGGTGTTATGTATGAGATATGACAGTGACATTGGTAAGGCAATTTGGCCTTTATGTTGGTGTTATGTATGAGATATGACAGTGACATTGATAAGGTAATTTGGCCTTTATGTTGGTGTTATGTATGAGATATGACAGTGACATTGATAAGGTAATTTGGCCTTTATGTTGGTGTTATGTATGAGATATGACAGTGACATTGGTAAGGCAATTTGGCCTTTATGTTGGTGTTATGTATGAGATATGACAACCATGTACAACGGAAAATACGCACAATACAGCGTATGGAATGTAAAATGGAAATGTAAAATGTTTGACCTGGCCTAGGAACACACTATCATCAGCAGTAAGCATTAAGTCAGACACAGAGCTCAAGAATGTACATCTTCAACTGTCTGGCCAAGGTGTTTCTCCTCCCCTCATACGCAGTGTTTTGTAGATGGTGTACAGGAAAGGCAATCTGGCCTGTAGGTTGGTGGTATGTATGAGATATGACAAACAGGTACAATGAAAAGACTTTGTCAGACTCTCTTTAATTCCCGTATAAGCAAAGCATAAGAGTGGTACACAATCCCCATGCAGGTAATGGTAAACAGCATTCTATCTATAGCGAGCACAAACAATACAGCGTATGGAATGGAAAATTGAAATGTAAAATGTTTGACCTGGCCTAGGAACACACTATCATCAGCAGTAAGCATTAAGTCAGACACAGAGCTCAAGAATGTACATCTTCAACTGTCTGGCCAAGTAGTTTTCTCCCCTCATACGCAGTGTTTTGTAGACGGTGTCCAGGAAAATGAGCATGTCGTGGTCCACATGTTCCTTGAGTACTTTCACCAGGTCCGTGGCAGTCTTGATACGTTCAGACTTGCTACTTGGTAGGCGTAATGCCCATATGAATGATTTCAGACCTGCTCTGTTGAGGTCCGAGAGTATATTCAGCACTTTCTCCTTCACTGCAGCCTTGTTTACATCGATAGCTCTGCTATATCCAGCGAATGTCATAGGTTCTGGCTGACTTGAGGGGTCGATACGGGTGCTGCCTTCGATCTCCTTCACCAGGTCATTGCGGTGGATTTTTCTCAGCAGGCTGGTCAACACTGCTTGGGCCTCATCTCCGTAGCGTGTCGCGATGGCGTCTGCTATCTGGGTTCTATCAGTCATACAATCCAAGACGGCCTCACTGATGGGCTGTTGACCGTTGACATTTATCTCGGCCATGAAAAACTTGAGCGTCTCAATATCGTCAAGGGTCACATTGTCCAAGGTGTCAAGTATTTCCTTGGCCGACATACCATTACCATTAGGTGCTGCCGAGGAGCCATGGCTGACTGTTTGTTCACTTCGGTAGGTCTCCCAGGTTGTCATCAACAGATTACAGGTAGCGTTTCCCTTCTTCCTAGCAGAATCAATCAAGGCCCGGGCCTTTTCTTGAGTGCCTTGTATACACTGGATACTCTCCAGCTCCTCCTCTCTTATCATCCCATGTGAAAAGAGGACATCTGCAACATGGTTCAATCTGTTCATGTTGCCAAAGGCCTCCTGTATGTAGCTGAGTCTTTTTTGGCTAAGGATATTCATGGTATCGTGTACTGGGTGTGTGAGCAAATGGTCAGGCTGTTGTGATCTGGAACTGAAATGTGAAGCTGTCCTTTTGTTTTTTATCCGAGTGCTTCTGGTTGGATGAACAAGTAACAGTTATAATCTAAGGTTGGACATGTGAGCCCTGGTAGGACAAGTTGGTTAACGTTAGATAAACGAGTCATGGTCGATGACTAAGCCCGGTTGTAGCTTAGCTTTTAAAAACAACGTGTGGTTGGACGGCGCTTCGGAGGCTGGGATTTTGAGCTCCCATGGACAACAGTGGTTAGATACACGGCCCGTCCCCTGTTCGGATAGCCGCTCCAAGCTTGAACCTGCTGTAGGATCGCAGCGCGCCGGAGTTTGTCATTGTAAAGGCAAGAAGGTTATTTCCCCGCTGTTGTCTACGTGTAACACCTTGAGCATGTCTCTCCAATTGTAGTAGAAAGTGGGCTTGTAGCTACCCACTGAGCCTTGAAAGTTGACAAGGTAGCCTTGATTCTCATCCATGCACACCTCCGGCACCCCGACGTCGGGGGAAAGTTTCACGTTGAAGTAGTAGACGGGCCCGGTCGGATGAGGCTCTAGGCGTTGACTGTCCGGGCTCAACATCTGCGCAATGGCAGCGGACTGGTTGAAAAGGAGACAGAGGATACAACGACACGGGTCGATCTGCTGGACCTCTCCGGTTTTCTCTCTGCTCGACACAAAGCGGTTGTAAGACTCGGGTGAGATCAGCGAGGGTAGAGGCTTCGGATTGTTGTGCTGACCGTTCACCAGCATACCCTTGCATGAGAGACCGTTGGCACACGAGGGCAGGTCCCGTTCGTTTAGTATGCTAGTCAGCAGGGCTCTGTCGTACACGTTGCGAGCCAGAGCCCTGCCTGGTATAGCGCGCTCGGCCAGGGAGGCTACCAGAGGACGCGGGTTTTTGGTCAGCAGCTGCATCACGGTCAGCACTGGAGTGCAGCTGGCGCACATGGGGTTTATTATGTCGCTGTCGGACCTGCACGTGCACACTTGAGGGGCGAAACACTCATGGAACAGGGCTCTGGTATCTGAAGCGGACAAGTGTCTACTCTGCGAAACCTTGTCAAAAACACGAGCTCTGATCAGATCCCTGTAATCCGCTATCTTCTCCTCGGTGCACGCCACCTTGTTGCTGTTGTCTGTTTTCTCCGACGACGACGACGACAACGAACCATTGGACCTGCACCATAAGGTACGGGTCTCGCGTCGTGTGCGGTTATCCAGGCTCCCGGAACACTTTGAACAAGACCAGGAGCCCTGCTGGTGTTGGCTCTCTGAGGAGCACCTGGGGCACATCCAAACGCAGCACACTTTCTCCTTGACGCCTTCGAAGCAGGCACAGACTGTGCAGATGAACCCCCGTACAGTTGGGCACTTTGTGAAGTGAGGCTTGGTCAAGTACCACTCCGGGTTGTTTTTGAAGCAGGTTGTGCACACCCTGACGTTACACTGACAGCGGAGTTTGATGCCTGACCTTTGCCTGTCTTTGCTGCTTTTAACCAAGGTGACCTGGCACACGAGACACTTGGAGCTGGCCGGCTTGAAATGCTTGGTGTTGTCGACGACTCTCCCAATGTTCCTATAATTGACTGTGGATACTCTCCTGTACAAGTTAGTTGCCTTTCTGACTGAGCACACCACTGTGTTTTTACGCTTCTTGTCGCAATCTCTCAGCAGGCCCTGAGGAACTTCGCCTGTGAAGAAGGGGTTGTCTTCGATGGAGCCTGCAGTAGTTCTGTGCTGCCCGCTGTACAAGGCACTGACTCTGGACCCTGTCCCTGTGATAGGCGACATGATATATGTACCCGGAGCAGAGGGTGTCAGTTTGAGCGATCTGACGCAAGACACCGTGAAGCTGTGCCCCGCTCACAGATACAACTTTAAACACACGGTGGGAATGTTACTTCGGCACGCTTCGAGGAATAAGCAGTGCTCCTGTGAGTCGGCAGCGTTTTGTTGTTCTGCGGACCAGGAAAACGAAATAGCTGACGAAGCCAGTGTCTCTCCTTTTGTACACGCCGCCCCTGAGAAACCCCGCGGTAAAAGGACAAGAAGGGGCGGAGTGAGAGATGGGAAGCAAGGTTGTTCCGGGTCTACCACGAGAGCCCAGTGGGCCTACGAAATCGGGTCTACCGCTAGAATCCTGTGGGCCTACGAAATCGACAACGTAGTCACGGCGTACAGGTGGCTGATGCAAAATCGAAGCCATAAGTACCCCAAGGCCTGCGACGCCGTGATCGTTTATCAGCTTGGCATGTCACAGAGTCTCCCGCCGGGTCTGTACGTCTACAGGACTCAACCGTCTCACTTTGGATGCACAGCAGAGAGACCCTTGGTGGTAGTGGATCAGTTCAACTTTGTCAGTCAGGCGAACCATTTCAGAATCTGGGAAGGGCTGCCCAGAACCATTACCATCGAGATGTTCCCAGGGCGTGAGAACTTCAGCGCCCTGTACGTGATAAACCGCAAGCTTTCCATCCCTGTACCCGAGTACGGGAACAGGATGTTTGGAGAGGCTAGAGCCTTGGGGCTCATCGAGTCTTGCTCACAGATGAAAGCCATAGCGTGCGAGCACTACGAGGTATCCATGCGGACAGACCGGGTGTGCGTCATAGACCTACGGTGGAAGGGGTTCAGCACTAAAACCGCATGTATCGATGCAATCCCCAGAGTGCGAGGACTGCATGCCGTAGTGTGGTCCAACCACAGCTGCGCCTTCCAGGAGATAGAGTGTAACGTCTTGACGTGGCTCTTCGGACTCTCCAACGAACTACCGAAAGAGGTGCAGTTGATAGACTACAAACGCGAAGCGCTCGGAGTCAGGTACATACGGATGGACATGGAGACGTTCCCCGGGGTTCTGCCCAAGCCCCCTAGCAGGACCACGTCCTGTTTCATACACACGCACTTTGTGGGAGATTTCAAATTAGCAACACAGGCGATTGGCAAGGTGTCGGGATGCAGGAGTAGAATAGGCTCCCCGTGTCCAAACGACGAGGCGTTTGCTTTCTGGTACACGTTACCCGCTTTGGGAGAATGTCAACCCACACCGTTCAGCTGCGGGGTCAGGCATGGGTGCGCCTTGACGATCACAGAGGAGTTTAGGAGGTCGCTCATAGATTGGACCCTAGAGAAAGATGGAACTAGTTGCCTGGCAATTGCCGTGCAGCACACCCTCTACTATCATGCCAGGGAGATGAAATACAAGATGATGTTGTGTCACACCGTCACGGACAATGACACGACGCTCAACATGTTCAAACTCTGAAGGCTCTAGCACTTACCGTGTACGTACAATAGCATATTCATATCATATTTACTGATCTATAGGCTACCTAGGACGTCCCGGAAGGTTGATGTGATTACTGTTATGATACCCAATGTTTCCTCTTTTGTCCTAAATCCCCCATTTTTCACAATTATTCACAGTCTGCTGCTGCTGCTGCTGCTTCTGCTGCTGCAATGGATTGGCAGGACGATGTCGTCAAGTGGAAAACTATGGCTGCTGCTCTCCACCGGGGAGCTCTCAACCATTGTGAGCAGTTCGACTCTACAGAAGACGCAATCAGATACTTGTACAGCTACCAGGACCAAGAGCGGAGTACGAGCAACGTGACCATCTCACGCCAACATCAGGACTTCTACTACCACCCTGCCAACATACCGGGGCCCCTAGGCCTCAGTAGGTTTTTCTGGCCGGGAGTGGCTGATCGTTGCATACTGTGCAGGCACTTAAGAATAACATTACATGCCGGCTGTTGTAGGTATAAGACCCTAGTCACTGACAATGCTACCCGGATGACTGTTCTGGTCATGGACTTGAATCTGAGGCGCTTGGAGCACCTGGCTGTTATGCATACGCCTTACTTTGTAATGTTGTTTTTGGAACTCGTGCGGAACAAACGCTACGGGTTTCACAAAAGCGACCACGCTATAAACAGTATCGCCAAATACGTGTTCGCCCAGCTCAAAGAAGACGATAGTGGCACATTCGGCCAACTCGATGATTCATTCAGTTTCCTAAAGCAATGGTGGAGATTTCAAGACAGACGAGGTGCCAGGGAATTGAAAGTGTCTATCCCTTCGTACCTCGAGTTGCACACCGAGCAGAACGTATGGAACCCCAGGAGTGACACTTTCGCCACCAGAAAACCTGAACCTCTGTACACCTTCCTAGCGAAGAATTGCCTATGGCACGAAATAGTAGTGCCTTGCGCCTCTTTCACCTTCTGTGCCAATGATGTAGCTCTGTCACCAGGAATTAATACACTGACCGAAGGGCAAGTGTCTATCTTCTCGTTGAGTGTTTTGATCCCCAGTGTGCACGTCGAAGACATTGTGCAGTCCGCTGTCAATTCGTGCAAAGCCAGACGAGCTGTGCTCCGTGCCTATTATGAGGGCCAGGTCAGTGGTACCTCACAGCAGCAGATGGACTGTAGCAGCCTGCTGGACCCCAGGCTCGATTGCCTGGTTTTGCAGGACGTGGGTCGTGCGAACGAGGTGATGATGCACGTCGTGACAACTCTGGATGTCCGATGGCAGCCGTTGGGCTCTTGGATGAGAAGCGTGCGAGGCAAAGCTCTCGAAGATCAGCTCGATTTTAAACTCAGCAAGGTCTTCCTAGGAGTCCTTGGGTCTCTTAGAGACATTTGCCTGATGGACAAGATGCCTCCCAGACACTTGTATGCCGAGATAGCGTCCCGAGAACCTAAACTCGCCACGGTGTTCTTTGTCCACAGTGAGACCGGAGACGTACTATCCCTGTTGCCATTCGTCTCACTGCCAAGGATGTACAGGTCTTCCAATATTACAAAGGACATGGAGGCCTTCCACATGGCATGCGCTAATCTGGCACTGTGTACCTTGTACGCACACGTCGAAAGTGACACCTTTATCATGGAACATTGGAATAAGATGAAGGGCCTCTGGGAAACGGGAGGATCGTTCACAACCGCCCAAAGTCCAGGGCTGCACGCACCTTCGTACCTGGACTCTGCCACGGTGGATAGCTGCGGCTCTTGGAACCGGCTCTTGACTCTCATCAACACCTTTGCCTTTTGCAGGGCTGGGCTGGTGAATGAAAATATATGGCGTACACTGGAGCCAAAGTTTGCCGGATCTAGGGTCATGAGCAAGGTCGACGTGCCTCATGTGTGGTTGGGTAAAACGTCAAGGACAACAGAAGCTCTGAAGGGTAGGCTGCGGGCGCTGGGCTTCAAGGAACCCATGCGTGTCAGCATTATAGAATCGCTTAGGGAAGACGAATCGTCGCTCATTCGAAGTGTACAGCAGGGCTTCACTATACCCAACCCCGAGCTCTACCAGGGCTTGCTTAGCACAGTGACTGATGACAAAAGAGCCCAGATCTGGAACCCTTTGGCATCTAATGATTCCACGGTCAGCTACACGACCTCGTGCACAGGGCGTGCAAACAAGCACAATAGCCCCAACGACAGGCCCTGTCCCGAGGTGACAAAGAAGATTTTCCACGACGGTATCATTGGGAATCTTAAACACTTTGAGGAGCTAAGCGGATCGATGAGACTGCAACTTGCGGGTCCGTCGAGTGCATCAGCTACCGAAACGGTGACAGATATATACCTACACGCCGAGACTTATTCTAACCACGACCCCATACAGGTCGATTGTGATACTGAGACTGTGAACGATCATCGGGGTGACGTCTCGACCGACTTACACTTGAATGCGGCCGACCTTGCCACCACCATTGAACCTTTCTACCCTGACCTCGCCGGAGGAGATACGCCGACAACAGCCGTGCGCTATGGTGACGAAAGTTGCCACTCCACGCACAAAACCCACACGGTCAATTCCGAGGATATCTACAACAGCAGGACCGACATCCACATCCAGGAGAAGGATAACAGTTCCAGCCAGACTCTGGACTTGTCTTTGCTTCTGGTTGAGTATTTCAAGGATCGGTACGCGGATGATCCTCATACACTCAAGAAACTTGTAAACGAAGGCTTCAGTCTTGGGACTTCGGGCACTCTCAGTGTCGTCGAGCCCCAACGCCACATGTCGTATCATCAGCAGCAGCAGCAGCAGCAGCAGAGCGACCAAGTTGCTGAAGACCCTGAGACTGATGGGGTGGTACAGATAATCCCACGACCTGGGGTTGAACATACTACTACTACTACTACTACTACTACTACTACTACTACTACTACTACTACTGATGAGCAGATGAGCCATCATTGGGAAGAACAGGTATTATACGACGACGACGACGATGATGCCACACGTGATCCGTATCCTAGAACACATTGTCATGTCGTGCCGAGAGCGCCTTTGCAAGTAAACGCAGAAGGGGATGATTCCCGTGGGGAGGCACCCCCTGAAGACAACGTGGTTCTCTACGATTCCAAACATTGGAAATCGATACGGTTTGACTCGGCTGGGTTTCTCAAAGCACACCCACGTTGGAGGTCGATGGGGTTTAACACCACCAGCATGGAGGCAATTGGATACACACCATACCATAAGATGGTGTACGTCCAATGTTACAGTGTCACTATAGCTAGGTTGAAGGACATGACGATTCAACAACCTCTCCGAATTACCAGGCCCGTAACTGATCCTTGTGCTCAGTTGCCCGAGCCGCCAAAGTGCAAAGGGTGGGTGACACCAAACACTCCGACTCCCGCGGTAGTAGGCGTGCTACGCAAAGATCCTGGGAATCATAAACTAAGCTGGATGATTGGAGTCGAATCTGCTTTACAGCGCCATAGCCTACTGTGCTACCCTAAGCACCTGGTCTACAACAAACAGATTCCTTCAAGTACACTCAGCTGCAAGACAAGCCCCAAAAAGTACAACAATGTGAATCTAGGGACACCTCCCCATAACGGCTTTAAACACGTGGAGCTCATAATCAGTGCGTTCCCGACGTTGACTAAGGAAGATGTTCCTAAACTGCTGATGGTTAAAAGCTCAGAGACCTTTTACCTGGGAGCTGTCTGCACCATCCACAACGTCACCGGGTTCTTGGTACACAGGGTTTTTGCTCAGACTGGTCTTTTACAGGATGTCTTGGACATGCACACCGCTCTTCAGGTTCACCCGTTCGTCCCCAGGACGTTCAGCCTGCAGCTGATGACGACCCCGTTTGTACAAACTTCTGTGGTAGGGATGTTTGTAGGTGAGGCCGCAGGAGAGTGGAACCTAGGCTGTGTGTACGGAATTACAAGTGTCTCCGAGACTGAGAAGGTCACCATGGCCTATCATGTCATGCAGTGCCTTTTACGAGCACAGATCCTAGCTCTCCGGGTCCTGGGCTTCACTATGAAGTGTATACAACCGGCAAGGATATGGAGATGGGGTACTGGATTCAGAGTGGACTTCATTGGGTGCCTTGCCGACACCATACACACATCGAAAGTTGGGGATCCAGCTTGGGGAGGATCCCACGCCTTAGCTACCATTCACAGTACAATGCAAAAACTGGAATTACTCAACCATTTGCCACAGTTGGTGAGAAACACGTTGTTGGCAAGCTACGTGGCTGCCGGCTGTGCGGACGGAAGGCAGAGAGTGAGAACACAACCCCGTCCTGATCAGTCCCAGCCCCAGTCTGTCCCCACCGACGAGCACCTACTCCACCGGGTGTACAATCTGTGCGGATTCACAACCCAAGACACGTCTGTCGACAGTAGCTGGGAGACTTTACTAGGCTCTGAGCAGTACACAGAGATCGATGTGCACACTGTGGGCGCCATCATTCGGCCCTACGCTCCTTTCTACATACAGATACACAACCAGTGTTTCAGGTGGAACAAAGTCATTATCGTGGAGCCCGTTCTCTATACGATTCCAGAACTGGCTCATGTATTACGTGTGTTCAAGGGTAACACTCACGACGTGCAGGCATCGGGTAGGCGAGGTACAAAGTCAAGAGCGAGTATAGTGTCAAGTACCACCAACAGCCTCGGTCACCAGAACAGAGACACAGCATCAGCTGCAGCTTTCCCAAGTCCAGGGTTGGAGGCTGCAGCTAATGCTGTTGCTGCTGCTGCTGCTGTTGTTGATGATGGTAGTATAGCTCCTATGGATGCCCATGGCGACAATAGCAATCACCCCCCAAGGATGTCAGTCCACAGCTTCTATTACCCTATGGAGTGACATTTATAGACCATGCCTTTGTATGTAATACCCTGTGTCCTTTGTTTGCATATATCGTTTGAATGCCTATATATATATATATATATATATATATATATATATATATGGGGTCCCTTTATTTCTAATACTTGTGACTTATGATACATCACCTATTATTTCTACTTATAACTAACTGTGACTTATTGTGTATACATCAACTGTAGTCTTTTTGTTTATGATATGTACTCGTGTATGGAAATAATAAAACCCACAAACTAAGTATATGTCTCCATGTATTTTTATTGTACATGAAACAGATACCGCAAACTAAGTATATGTCTCCATGTGTTTTTATTGTACATGAAACAGAGAGAATGCAACAAGAAATGTGGACAATGATTACAATTACACATGCAGTACAGGTTCATAGTGTTGGGATTTGATAACGAAATGACTATAGTCTGGGTTGTAGATGGGGTATGAGTTCTCTGTGATCATCGCCGAGATCTTACCGTGGGCCGAGAGCATGAAAGTAACATCGTCTACGCTCAACCACCTGTTGCTCTCCATGAGTAGATTTTTCAGACCCTCTCGGGTTTTAGTTTTATACAAGTGTACGTACACCTCGATCCCCGGGTCGTTGATATTCCCTATCACGTAGTCGGCAGTGGTACAGACCAACCTCTTTCGCACATCGAGGTCGCACTTGTCAGTTCTGCCCAACAGCACGGCCACGGTGTGGAATCCGCAGTAGTTGTCCGATGGCACTTTGCAAACCTTAAGATCGTTCAGCCTGAGGTAGGCTCCTAATGTTCCCGTGTGATAGCGGTCTAGGGTAGACTGCTCGTGGGGTATCCGGACGGGTAGGTTAAGACCTTCTACAGTCACGGACCATGCGCCGCTATGGTAGCAGATCGATCCGGGAGCCCACAGCCCATGGTAGTGCTCGTTGACGATGTAATAGTTGCGACCGTCGACAGTCAGCTCCACGTTGACTCCGAATAGGCCTCCTACAATCGCTGTGATGGGTACAAATTCGGATTCTCTATGGCACGGCCTATTGTACAAGGCATGTATGTCATTGCAGACTCCAAGCGAAGTGACAGTAGTCTCGAGGTTGAAACTTTTGACTGCTAGGTGTACCATCACGGCCAGAGCTTCAGGCGTGCAGGGTTCCGCAGTTGAGGCGGTGGCAGGCGAAGAGGCTCCTGCTGTTGTTACGGGGAGACTCTTGAAGAGAACCCACAGTGCCTCTATGAGTGTATTGTGAGACGTCGGAGATCCTCTCACGTCTACCCACTTGTGGTGGGCTTTGTTGATGTACACCGTGGAGGCAATATTTGCCATGCAAGGGCTTTTCATCGTGACCGGAGCTGACACCAGTTGCTGGTTGTCGAACTCTTGGGGCGAATGTGACATAGATAGGAATGTGTGCCTTTCGTGAAACCCCAGCTTGTCTACATTCTCCACCAGTAGCCCTTTGCATATACGACGATAGACTATCGCCTCGGGCCGTTCGGGGGCTGCAGGTGCCTCGTCTTCACTTACGTGCGAGTGGAGATCGGGCGAAATGACGGGGCCGTTAGACGCGGAGATCCAGCTCTCGGCTAGCTGCTGATCTTCCACGGCGTCATCTACTAGATCTAAAGAGACAAATGTCTCATCTGCCTCCTCTTTCATTGCCATGCGTAAAGTATCATCGAGTCTGACACCGTCCTGGTCATCGTTGGAAACCCAGAGTGAGTCGCACCACGGGTCAAACTCGCTGTCAAGTCCACGGAGGGACTGGGCGATAGGTCTAGCGTGACGCCTAGTCAGCGTACCCTGGATGCTACTGTGAAGCCCGTGCGCCAGATTGCCAAGGTACGAGAAGGGAGGTTCCTTGTTTTCGAGGTCCGAAGCGGCCCCGTGCTCTTTGGTGAACCACACGTCTCGGCTCTCTATTGAGCTCTTGACGCTGCCCGGAATCCAGTTCAGCGTCTTCCTGTAAGGCAGCTGAGCCAGAAGCTCTGGGACGTATAGCTCCGCGACGCGTAGTATGGTGCCTATGTCGAGCAGGGCACCGAACACTATCCGCAGAGCCTGTACGAGCTCTCTGCCGTCAAGGACATAGTAATTGTCCGAACCCTCCGTCACCCGCTCGAGGTTCAGAGCTGAGCATAGGTGTTTGTCAGCATCGGAACCTGTTCTCGACAGTCGGTCCTTCAACGTGGGTTGCATGTGCAACGTCCCCATGTACACGAGTACGTACCACGCCGCGTAGTACACCAAGCCCGCTGAGGTAACTGTGAGGTGTGCGCCGGTGTTGCCGTCGTCGCTGTCGGGGTCGTCGTCGTCATCCTTCTCGAACCCAAACACCCGTAGGCCGCAAGCTGCGAAAGTCAAAGCTAAGGTGGAGCTCACGAGTCGGTCAGGCGCGCTGTCACCCTCTCCCGCGAAGCACGGTAGAACCCCTTTGCTCAACACGTTGACCATCAGATCCCTTTCCGAGTCGCTTATCAGACTAAGATTGGCTAGGGTGTTCACGGGCCCCGTAAGGTGCTTCGTGTAATGCTCACAGCTAACTTTGACAATCCCCCCGGTGCTCATGGGTATGAAACGTTCCAACACTTCTGTCCTTATGCATCGCCACCCTCTCGCCAGGAGCTCAAGTGTGTACACGGGGCTGGGCGACACAGGCAGAGCCAGAGCTCTGAACAGCTTGTAACACACCCTGGTTGAGTTCACAAACAAGGGCCATATTCTACCTGAGAACTTGTGCGTGTTAGGCGTCTTCAGCGTCAGATCGTCCAGAGCTGAGGCCGCCACCCTAGGGAAGCAAGACACAAGAGCTCGTGCTATCACGTCTACATCTTGGGCCCTTGCTTCCATGGCGTCGGGGGCTTTGGCCAGGACGTCGACTGCGGTCGAGATGTTAAAGCCATCGTCCCTTGTAATGGGGTAAACGACAGGCTCCCGCTTAGGGGAGAACCTGGGGTTTCGCGCAATCACCTCTGTCAGCTCGGGGTCGGGATCCGGGCAGCCGTTGTCGTACCTGTGCTTGAAAATGGAGTCGCTCTGGGTTTCAGATGCCACGGGTATGTGATCGTTGGCGAATATGACAACCATAGCCTCTAAGTCAGACGAGGGGGCCTTAGCCTTGTACTCCTGGAACCTTATCGAGTGTATCATTATGGACTCGGTCCAGGCTTCTAGCAATTTACGGACATCACACCCCTGAGGCTTGTGTATTCGATACAGGAGCCAGCATAGCTGAATCACTGCTTCGTTTCGCACCAGCCAATCGTGCTGCCGAGACGCCTCCACGGCGGCGCACTCCATGAGAAACACGCAGGATGCCAGGAGTCGACTCCTACATTCTACACAAGCAATCCCGATAATGCGACCCTCAGAGCAGCGGACTGCCTGAACGGCGGCCCAAGGAGTGTAGCCGCACCGTAACATCTTGTCCAAGATGAGCGTTACGGTTCTGTAACTGTGCGCATTGTTGGGGTTTATCGGACACTGTAGATGGTGAGCGAATACCGTGGAGCCGGTCCTGGTTTTCATGACACACTTCCAATCGTAAAACTCCTGAGCCCATCCTAGCTTCAGCTCGTTGTTTGTCTCCCCCAGTTCCTTGCGCTCTTCGATCCAGTCCGAACGAAGGATTTTGTGGAGCACCGGCGCGAGCATGGCGTCGCAGACAAAGGGTCCGAATAACTCTATGCCTTCGTTCATGTTTCGTTTGTTCAACAGCCACTTGTTTGCCAGATACAATAGCCCGTCATCGTTCTTCTGTTCAAGGACTATTCTGTTTAGTTCTGGTAGATGTGTACACATCAGACACGCGAGTCTCAACCTGAATAGCGATTTTCTGCACTCTGTCTTTTCAGACAGCCACGTGCCGTTGGGGGACACGTCCTGCATGTCTATCGAGCCTTGGATCGATACAATGTCTCCATCCTTCACATAGCGTAGGGGAGTTTCGGATTTGTCAAACGATTTGCATTCGGTCCGGGTTGACCGGTCGCTTTCTTCAAACACCTCCACGTAAGGCGCCATGCGCCCGGTCAGCGCTCGATCGAACGACACTCTGGGTGTGCTGTGCACTGAGGTGCATCGTATTGCCTTCTCCTGAACTGGGTAATCGGAGCAGTGTAGACACGGGTCGTCCTCCACCTCTTCTGAGTTGTCGCCGCATTTGCTGTACAGCAGGTAATCGCAATCCGAATCCATGGTGCGTAGACGCGCTATCCGCGATACAACTGCTAGATTAGTACCTACACCGCTCCACCTGGACAGCGACCGCCCGGCAAGGCTAGTCACTGCAGCGCGTTCCTCTCAGCGTACCGGCACCGAGTCACTGACTCTCTGAGCTTGGATCGAGTCTGAGCCACCTGCAGCTCGAGAGAGCCCTCGCTCCTAGTCATCTTTCTCACTTGTGAGACGAGCATAGACCTCTCGTAGAGCAGAGTCTTCACGGAGATCTCTCCCGCGCCGACCAGGGCCTCCAGCACCGTGAGGTCGCTGCGGATTTCGAAGTGCAGGTCGTTCATGCAGGAGTCCCAACTCCACTTTTGTGAAGTTCTGTCCAGAAGGCTGCGGATGTCCTCTATCGAGGCGTCGAGGACCCCTTTGCGTTTGTCAAAATCCTTAGGCGCTGACGAGAGGTTGAGATCTATGTTCTTCAGCGCACGGGCGCAAGCTTCTCCTACGGCCCTGGGGGTGATAGAGGCCACCTTGTCTAGCATGCGAGCAACGTAGGCTTTCGCCTCGGACCAAGGCTCCCCGTGGCTTACGCCCGGCCTGTCCTGAGTCAGGTTGATAAACTCCATCACCGTGATGTCCCTGGATACCTTGGAACACATCTCTCGCCACACCTCTATGTATCGAACGTACAGATTGGTGTAGCGCTGGAGGATCATCCTGAGTGTCTCGCTGTCGGTGTAGCACGTGTTTAGGGCTTCGTGGACAGAAACGACGGCATGGTCACACTTAGCCTCTTCCTCTCCAGGCTCCGTTCTGAAGGCCTCTCGCACCTGTCTCTTTGCAGCCAGGCGAACCATCTCCTGCACGAGGTTGTTGCGCCCTAGTGCGGCCTGCACCATGTAGTGGAGATGATCGTCGCTCGAATCGACCCTAAGCTCGGGGTACCTCTCTAGGACCTTCTTGAAGCCTATCATAAGCTCAGAAACGGTCTTGGTGTAGCTGGTCAGGATCCGTCTGTAGTTCTCGGCTGCGGACTTGCAGTGAGCGTCGTAGGCCTCACATCGCATGCATCTACGCTTGGAGCGGGTCGATCTGTCCCCACCGCGCTCTCCTCCGGGGGACTTATCTCTATCTAGGTCTCCGGCGGTCCACTTTGTAACTGTCCATGACGACGGAGGGTGTCTCTGGTCGGCCCCGCGAGCGTAGTCTTCCTCATGGCGGTAATAGTAGTAATCGTCGTCGTCGTCGTCAAGGCCAGAGTGGGCTATTGACATACTCTCTTCACTGTCGCTGTCTTCGAAACGTATGACTTTAAGCTGCTTCGTAGGTAACTCATCCAAGGAATAGTCGGAACTCATACTGATATCATGGAAGTCCTGGTTGCTCTCCCTGTCACATTCATAGTCTACGGACCCTTTTTCCATTGATCCCACTGTGTCCCCTGCGAGGCCTTCGTTCACAGAGGGCATCGCTTCATCGTCACAGACATTGTCGTATTTCGAGAAGATATCTTTAACCACCCTGGTCAAGGTGGCTCTCAAGGGGAGAGCATGATCAAACGCGCCGTCTCTCTTCCAGAGCGAAAGGGGCCCGTTCGGGCTGACCATGGCCTCGCTACAAGCTTGCCCGTTCATCATCGGGGACGCAACCACCCTCCCGGTACTGTGAGCTCCAAGAAGTGTAGCTGGGGATCTCTCGTTCGCATGTGTGATAAGTACATGTTCTACGTCTACACTTGCCTAAGATCGGGAAAGTTGCAGCTCACGGACGATGAACGCACGTGCCTGTTTGGCGGCCGCAGCGATGTATTCGCCCAGTTAGATCCGAAATGGGTATCTAGGTTCATGGTGAGGTGTCGGGTTTTGTACCAGGGGAACTGAAGAGGTGTCTCTCTTTGTCACCCCTCGGCATGTCCAATAACGTGTACAGGGTGAAGAGCGGCCATGGTGCGTTCACAACGGTCGATAGCAGAGGTCGGGTGGTGCAAATCGAGAATTTCACTGACCCCCCTCTCCCAAGGAAACTAGCCCCTGGGGATAGCGCATTCGCAGTCTTCGATGAGACCCTATCCGTGTTCTCAGACGTGGCTTTTAGGATACAAGGCGGCCGCCGAGTGCGAGCGCCGCCTTCGCTGGTGATCTGTCGACGCTCAGACTCGCACGACTCCTTGGCAGGCTCGTGTTCAAAGTGGCGGACGTGTTACACGGTCAAGGAGCTCGACATTCGAGGCCTGAAGGTGGAATCGGGCTACATCTACACGACTGACGGCCTATCTCTGTACAGCTTGGTCGCCTCGTGGAAGACCGACATCTGTCTGATCTTCGACGAAGGGTGTCGAGAGGACATAGTCCGCACGCTATGCTCTCTGGCTATAGGGGACTGCAATTTGGGGATCGCCTTCAAACTGAAATGCGTTCTGCCTGATATAGGGAAAGGCTTGGACCTCAGAGACCTGGACCCTCTACAGCCAGGCTCGATGCTGCGAGACATCTGCTTCCCCCGGGAGGTTACACCCGAGCATCTCGAGGATGAACACTCGAGAGCCCTAAGCTGCTGTGATCGCGATGGCTTGGCGTCTCTCAGAGACATGACTAGACTCCCCTCGGGGTTCTCTATTCTCGCCGAGAACGAGAACGTTGTGGTCTTGAGGCACATATTGAGAGACGCTGTGGTGTTCGTACCCAAGAGAAGGGCTGCCATGACAAGGGGAGTCCTGGGGACGGTTCAGCTGCGGAACAGTAAGACGTCGGCTCCGAGTGGCTATATAACGGAATGGTTCCCGCTCGGTTGCTCTACGTTTAGAGTCGAAAGGGGTATCCCGGGCGTCCCACCCGCCGTGATATGTTGCGACCTCGACGTAGATGACCACCACGGGCACCTGCCGAGAGCTCGTCCCTCCGGCGGGGAGGTGCCGACTCTGCACGTCCTCAGAAGTTCAGAGTATCACAGGGTCCTACCGAGAGGGTTCAGGTCGAGCGGTCACCTCTTCAATCAATCTGTATGCTTGTTACCCGGGACCATGGACATCGTCGCCCCGCGGGTGTTACGTTTCCCGAGTTGTTTAGCTATCATGTACGCCTTCGATGTTTTCAGGCAGCTAAGTGTGGAAGAATCGGAGCTCACTACTAGCAGCCCCGTCCAGCTGTCGTTCCTGTCAACCCTGAGCCTGAGAGAGGCTCAGGCTCTGCTCTTGTCGTACCTGTGTCTGAAGGAATCCTTCGTCGCCTCGGAGAAGAGCTGTGTCAAGTTGACGGTGGACTCTCATTCGATTCTATCAGAACTCAGAAAGATCGTCTCGGTCAACCCTAGGGTACACTCTGGACTCGTGGGCTTGGAGCTTTCGGGTCGAGAGCAGGTAATGAGCGAGGAGCTGGAAGATGAGATATTGCAAATCCGAGCCGGGTTAGCCGGTCAGGAGAGCGAGGAGGACATCGACGACTGGGAGGACGGTGAGGTGAGTGAGGAAAGCGAGGACTCCAGCGAGGGAGAGGCTGAAGATGACGACGGAGAGGAGATTAGAGGAGATGACGAGGAGGAAAGTGGAGACTCGTGTGAGGATGAAAACGAGTACGCCGGCGAAGAATCAAGTCAGGTCTCTAACTCCGACTGCGAGTCGGAGTATGACACGGACTGTGAAGATCGAGTCATAGCAAACATATCCACAGCCATCTGCGCCGTACCCAGAATCGGACAGCGAACGGGGCATGTGGTCCTGTTTGGGCGCGGGCGAGGTTGCGAGGCAGGTTTCAAGTGGATCCACATCGGAATACGGACGCTTGGTCTGGTCAACTTGAAAATATTGAGAGCTTGCGGTGTGTTCCACGCCAAGCACGGATACAGCAGAGCCGTGTTGAAGATCCCGAACACGGACGGAGTTGTACCCGAACCGCGCTGGTTAGGGGAACCCACATTGCTTACGGATGACTTGTGCGTCATCGTACCGAACAAAAGACCCAACGCCATGCCTAGGCCATTGATCGAGTGCAGTGAATGCTTCTTTCAACTCAATTACTCTCCCAAGACAGCGAAGACGAAAAGCGATTCGGGAGCCGTCGTCGCCGAGGGGGGTATAGTTGTAGAGATGTCGAGGACAGAGCAGGCGATATGTAGCGAGTACGCCAGAGGCTACGAGGAACAGAGACTCTCACGTCTCTTCAAGACCTGTCGCAGGAAGACGCAGCAGTGCCTGTTCGACGTTGCGGTCGACAACCCCGCGATCGCAGACCCTGGATGCAAGGAGCCGCTGTACAAGAGAGCTTGGCTTGAGATTCAAAGGCGAAAGCTGGCCTCCTCTACGGCTCCCTCGACCATAGGCGATGGAGAGTTCTTCCCTGCCATAGAGATAGCGAGAGAAACCGATTTGGAGGAGAGTGAAGAAGACATGCTCTCCTACCCCCTGTCGGAATACAATCTCAACCTCACGATAAAACCTTCCCCGAATCGGTACTCCATGGCTAGGGCAGACAGGCCCAGGGGTGAATGCGGCTCCGTGTACGAGGCGTGCTTAGACGAGGCCGTACTACTGGGCCACTGCGCCAGGGTCTCTGTCACACGGGGTGCCAAGAAGAACTTTGACGTGAGCGCCTGTCTGACCTGGTTCTACAGAGCCGTCCACCCCTGTGTGCCGGACATGGCCGTCGGAGACGTGATGCTCGACTACGAGTTCACCCTGCACGGCAGGGGCAAGCTGTCGCCCGTTTACGCTCTCCTGAGCCATTTGGCGGAAAGCTGCAGGGTCAACTGCTTCCCCGTGTGCAAGTTGATCACCCTCAGTAGACACAGAGGCTCATCGGTGTGGACGAGGGGCACGGACGCGCCGTTCCACTCTCATAGGCTGCGGACGAACACCATCGGGGCCTTCTTGTGCGCTCAGGATCACAGACTAGCACCTCTGCTGTCGAGGTGTTGCGTCCCGAAACCCGTACAGCCCTCCGAACTCTGGGAAGGTTGCGAGCTGTTGCCTCGCGGAGACGAAGAGGAGCTCCTCTTGCGAGCCTACTCTAGGACGCTCGGTCCCGTGTTCGAGTTTGAGAAAGTAGAGAGTTTCCCGAGTAAGGTCAGGACCAGTCTGGGGGATTGGACGTTCATGCGGTTAGCCAGCAGGTGCTCCGGTGTCAACCGCTACCCGGGCACCACGGTGGTAGACGGTTACACTATAGCGTTCGCGTCCGAGTCCCCGCTCTTCTACCTGAGGGACAAGGGCCCCTTGGTGCAGAAGCTGGAGTCGGTGGCAGTGGTTGTAGAGAGTAGCTCGCTGTACAGAACGGACGTGTTGAAGAAAGAGGACCCCGAGTGGCCAGGTCCTGATCCGATAGACGGGCGAGTGCGCATCAAGTGTAAGAACAAGAGCGCCGTAATCAACGAGATGTTCATGCGCAGCGGAGGTCGGGATCCCTTAGAGGGCTACGAGGTGAACGACAGGTCTTGGGCCAAACTCATAGGCACCCGGTGGACGTTCAAAAAGGCCCCGGGTGAGGCGTATCAAGCTCAAGACTGGGAACTGGCATACCCCATCTCTGAGAGCCTGACCGCGATAGGGGGCTTGGGTTCTAACGTGGCTACTGCACAGTGGCTCTGTGCTGCACCTCCTGTCAGTTTCTCTTCGGGACTAAAGAGTTCTCGAGGCAAACGCGTGAGTGAAAGGCTCGCACCGCTCGGACGTGTGGAGATTGACTCTAGGACGGCTCGGATCAGAGACCCCGTCGCATGGCGAGGCTTCGACTCATTGTGCTCCCGCGTGCTTACGTGCCCTACCGAAAAGGTGTGGACCAGAGGCATTTGTAAGGTGGTGAACAAAGGACTGAACACGTTCAAATGCGACGCTCTGGTGCCGATCTCAAACCTGATCGTGATAGTCGAGCCCGGAGATTGGTACGCTTCCCCCTGTCACCATGTCCACATCGATGATGATGATGATGATGACGATGCCAAGTGGGATGTTCAGGTTGACCAGAGTCTGATTGTCCACAACGAGGTGTGCTCAGCTTCAGAGTTTGTCCTGGCCCTAGCGTGTAGAATGCTCTCGGGAGAGGTGCACGAAGAGCTGGAGATAAAATGCCTAAGACGCGGTGTGTACAATTACCTGCAGCGGGCGCTGGCCTGGTTCGCGGGTGCCACGGGACCTTTCAGATCGCGGACGGTGACTATCTTCACGCCCGAGGCTGACTCGGTGACAGAATGTTGGACTCACACTTTACCCCCGGGTTTAGACATTCTGAAAACATGTTGCACGGGGTACCTGGTATCCTGCATAGGGCCTTGTCGCAATAGGGAGGATGTGACCGTTCTGCTCTCCAAGTCTAAAGGAGTCATTCACGTCAACTCTGGTGGCAACCTGGTGTTACATTCAAACCCAGGGACCTTGAAAGTGTCTGCTATGCAAGGGGATCCAGGGGTGCACGCTGTCATCAAGACTCCCGTGGACAGTGCCAAAGGCGAGGAGAGTGACTGCAAGGAGGTGCACGTTCGTTGCAACCGTTCCCTGAGGGAGTTCTGCAAGCTGCTCTGCCTACCCAAGGGAATTCGAGGCCCTGAAACCTGGCATAGACCCTTACCGTGGTCAAAGAGGGACCCGGGTACCTTTTGCTCCAAGGTGTCCGAGTTAAAGTACAGATGGGAGTCGGGGAGGACTGATTTCACAGAGGCTCTCGCTCGAGACTCTGCGGGGGGTTTTTGGTACGGTCAGCAGCTGCAAGACTGGAAGAGGTGCTCTGATGGGACACTGATACCTAGGAGAGAGAGGTTTTGGTACCTGATAGACTACAAGGAGTCCTTCGCTAGACAAGATGAAACTGAAGTTGTGAGCTCCGATGAAAGTGACCCCGAGGTGTCTGACAGCGACGGAGAGTCCTCGGTTGGGGATGATGATGAAGAAAGCGGATCTGAGGGGAGTGATGATCACGAACAAGAAAGTGCATCGGAGGGGAGTGATGATCACGAACAAGAAAGTGCATCGGATGGGAGTGATGATCACGAACAAGAAAGTGGATCGGATGGGAGTGAAGAAGAAGAAGAAGAAGAAGAAGAAGAAGAAGAAGGTACCCCAGAACCCGTTACTGTGAACTGCGAGTGGCACGAGAGGGGAGTTTCGAGTTTCATCGTACTCAATTCCCGTCTTGAGCTTGAATTTGTCCCCAGGCTCCCTTTGAACGAAGGGCATGTGTTCTTCGAACCTGTCCACAATGAGGACTACAGGACCAGGGCGAGATTGGACGATGACGGCAGGCTCGTCAAGTATTACAAACCTCACAAGTTCTTCTCCCTGACCTACGACGTTTGCACCGTACTGATGTACGGCTGTGGGCTGAGACCGGTGTTTGTACACGGCTCGTCAGACGCTGCTGGTGACAGGGTTCTTAACCTGGTCATGGGAACGATTGCCCTGGCCGACAGACTCTCCCCCGATGTATATCCTAGCCACCCGAAGATTGTGATTGTGGTGCGCGAGGGGAGAGAGGAGATGCTGAAAGTCGCTCGCGAGATCAGCCGCTGTATTGTCGTGACCACCGGCCGTAGGAAGAGAGCGGGCGCCCTGGCCTACGCCTTCAGGGAGTTACCGCCCAACCTAGAGAGAGAGGCCTGCTCGCCTTGGACGGGGAATGACAAGCTTGCCTCACACTACGCCTTGCCCGAGAGGTTCATCGGCGACACTGGCATATCCGCATTTGCTCAACTAACGACACTCTGGCCCTCCGTTTCCAAGAGAAGCGACGTGAAACACCCGGCGTGCTCACGAGACCCCAGATGGATAGGACTTATGGTGTGTCTAGCGGAGTGGCAGGGTCGGAGACGGATCGCAGACGCTGTAGCCCCAGGCGCGCTAGAGGCTCTGAGATTGAGCCTCAGCAAGGCCAGACAATGACAATGAGAGTGATCGACCTGTACGACTTGGCGTGCAGAGCGAGGTTGCTGGGAGAGATAGACTCACAACTGCAGACATTTGTAGACTCGTTTCAGGAGCCCAAGCGATCGTCCTCGACGCCCGAAGGGCCTTCTAACAAGCAGGTGAACGAATACACGGTGTGGCTCACGAGCCGAGGCGTGGAGAAGGCCGAGACCATAGTCAGAACCCCGAATCAACCGCTGACACTGTCCGAAGCAGTTGGTGTCTACGCAAAGCTCAGCAGAGATTTCATCACGTGCTCTCGCGAAGAGTCCCTGAACACCTTGGATTCTCTACAGGACTTCCTTTCGCTCATGCTCCGGTACCCAATGGTGCCGCAGCTGGCTATGGATGCCAAGGAGTGTCCCGAGTGTTACTTCGAAGCAGAAATCACGGTCGACACGTGGGAAGAAGTGAAGAGGAAGCTTTCGTGCTACCACTTCACGCTCAGGCACGAGCAGTGTGTGTTTGGACAGAAAGTCACTCCTGCTGACGCGGAGGACTCGTGCGATCTCCGTATCGACGACAACGGTGACATGGTGAGAGCCGGACCTTGTGGTAGTGTCTTCATAACCGATGCCACCAAGGATGATCGAGGCTCGGGTGAAAGTCTGAAACCAATCAAGTTCCTCGAGCAGTTGGACTCGCTCAAGAGACGGGACGAGATAACCAAGCAGAAGACTTTGGGTAAAGAAATATTCCACCAACTCAAATCTCATGTTCACACACTGGAGGAGATAGAGGCGCCCAGGTATCTGAGCTCATACCCCTTGCGTTCCCTCTACCAATTCTACGGTTCGCTGAATATGAGCCGCGAGAGAGCACAGTTCCTATCCGCGCAGTACCCAGACGCCCAGGGGGACAGGCGTCGGGCTCAGCTGAAAGTCGAAGAGCTGAGAATGAAGCTACGGTCCACAGCCTCGACGGGCACCAACGACAAGCTGATCTCGTACATTTGCATGGCGATGATAGGGCCCGTCCGTAGATACAATCAGAGGTACAACGTCACGGCTGAGAGAGTTGTGTTATTCAAGCACTTGATAGCATCGGGCTTTCCTATAGAGACCGCCTCGAGTCTGGTGAAAACCATAACCTTGTCCAAGACAGTCTCCATGATCACCTTACCCTTGGACAAGGGGGTTGAGCTACAGTTGACAAAAACAGTCGGACCTACCACCTACAACAGAAAGATAGCTTCTCTCATATGGTTATTCTCACACATCACTGCCTACTGTACGCTTCGACAGCTGAATCATGGACACGTACGAATGGGAGACTCGCCCGAGGACATGGCCTGCGACGGCATCTACGTGTTTGACCAAGATCATGTGGGATTCAGATTGTCCAGAGCGCCAGAGCTCTCAAATGCAACCGACTCAGGGTCTACAGGAGCAGCCGCCTCGGCGTACATGCCCTTCTCACAGGTTGTGGAACTGCTTGCACTACGGGATAGCGTTCAGGAGAGACTTTGCCAATAGAGTCATCAGAGCCGGCCCTGAGCACTCTTACGACGCACTGGTGCAGTTCGGTAACGCTCCCATAACCAGCATAGTCAACCTACAGTGGAAACGCCAGGCTCTGGAGAAACACAACGCTGATCGCAAACCCTACTCTGCTGCCAAGGCTGAAAAACTACTCAAGGAGTATGTGGAAAAGAGGCAGAGTCAGCAGAAGGTGCGCCCTAAGCAGCAGCAGCAGCAGCGTAAGTCTAAGGGCTCGATCAAGTGGCAAAGGCCTGTCTGCATGCAAAAGAAGAACAAAATGTCTGGGGAATCACAGAGACAAAGACCACCCCAACCCCAACTATCACCTGTGCCACTTTGACCCGATGGACACGATAACCATTTGATCTGTCTTGTGTTTTTATTGTCCTTGATATGTGTGCACGAATGTCTGAATAAAGCGCCTTCTTCTTGAAGGACACGATTCCACAACTCAAGGCCTTGTCTTTCTTGCTTTATTTATTTCTTTCTTTCTTTCTTGTACAAACCATTCTCATATGGATGAATCAACCACGGACACATACTGGCATGGTAGAGATAAGTTTTTATTATACAGTCACATAGAATAATACATGTCTTGCGTACCAACATGAACACCACATCATAGTCAACGTATTACACAGAGCAAATGTGACGTGCCTGTAGCTGCGCTACGACTGCTGTAAACGCATCACGTTCTCCTCCAGTCTCCCCTCATCATGAGTTTCCTAACATCCAGCTGAGGGTCTCCAACAAGAGAAGCATGGTTGGGTAAAGCATCACCGTCGGAGAAAGCATCACCGTTGGGTAAAGCATCACCGTTGGGTAAAGCATCACCGTCGGAGAAAGCATCACCGTTGGGTAAAGCATCACCGTCGGAGAAAGCATCACCGTTGGGTAAAGCATCACCGTCGGAGAAAGCATCACCGTTGGGTAAAGCATCACCGTTGGGTAAAGCATCCCCGTCGGAGAAAGCATCACCGTTGGGTAAAGCATCACCGTTGGGTAAAGCATCCCCGTCGGAGAAAGCATCACCGTTGGGTAAAGCATCACCGTTGGGTAAAGCATCCCCGTCGGAGAAAGCGCCACCGTTGGGTAAAGCATCACCGTTGGGTAAAGCATCCCCGTCGGAGAAAGCGCCACCGTTGGGTAAAGCATCACCGTTGGGTAAAGCATCCCCGTCGGAGAAAGCGCCACCGTTGGGTAAAGCATCACCGTCGGGTAAAGCATCCCCGTCGGAGAAAGCGCCACCGTTGGGTAAAGCATCACCGTTGGGTAAAGCATCCCCGTCGGAGAAAGCGCCACCGTTGGGTAAAGCATCACCGTCGGAGAAAGCATCACCGTCGGGTAAAGCATCACCGTTGGGTAAAGCATCCCCGTCGGAGAAAGCATCACCGTTGGGTAAAGCATCACCGTTGGGTAAAGCATCCCCGTCGGAGAAAGCGCCACCGTTGGGTAAAGCATCACCGTTGGGTAAAGCATCCCCGTCGGAGAAAGCGCCACCGTTGGGTAAAGCATCACCGTTGGGTAAAGCATCCCCGTCGGAGAAAGCATCACCGTTGGGTAAAGCATCACCGTTGGGTAAAGCATCCCCGTCGGAGAAAGCGCCACCGTTGGGTAAAGCATCACCGTTGGGTAAAGCATCCCCGTCGGAGAAAGCGCCACCGTTGGGTAAAGCATCACCGTTGGGTAAAGCATCCCCGTCGGAGAAAGCGCCACCGTTGGGTAAAGCATCACCGTTGGGTAAAGCATCCCCGTCGGAGAAAGCGCCACCGTTGGGTAAAGCATCACCGTTGGGTAAAGCATCCCGTTGGGTAAGACACGATAACCATTTGATCTGTCTTGTGTTTTATTGTCCTTGATATGTGTGCACGAATGTCTGAATAAAGCACCTTCTTGAAGGACACGATTCCACAACTCAAGGCCTTGTCTTTCTTGCTTTATTTATTTCTTTCTTTCTTTCTTGTACAAACCATTCTCATATGGATGAATCAACCACGGACACATACTGGCATGGTAGAGATACGTTTTTATTGTACAGTCACAGAGAATAATACATGTCTTGCGTACCAACATGAACACCACATCATAGTCAACGTATTACACAGAGCAAAGGTGATGTGCCTGTAGCTGTGGCGACAGCGACTGCTGTAAACGCATCACTTTCTCCTCCAGTCTCCCCTCATGAGTTTCGTAGTAACCCGTTGAGCATGGCGTCCTCCTTTTCCCGAAGAGTGGGTTATCCTTGTTCTTTCGGTGTAGCGTCGAGTCCAGTCGAGCGTCGGTCTGACCTCTAACCTCGCACGGTTCCAGGTGCTCGCAGCGGTCGTCTCGGGGTGTCTGCTGACTGTGAGACATAGTACTCTCGGGGTCAGAGTAGCTAGCGTCCGAAATGTACTTTTCCAAGGTGGCCGTGACCACAGCTGGCAGGGAGCGGCCGAGATCGCTGTTGGACAGCACGCCTTTTACAAACTCGGGCTGGTTCACGTGGAGGTGGATATGCGTGGAGAGTGTAGACCACTGGTTGTGTCTGGTGCGTGTCTTGTCAAAGCACATCATCACCAATGTCCTGTTGTTAAATAGTTCGCTAAGTACACGATGCTTTAAATATGGGAAAAGGCATAACGCTAGCATGACCACCATGGTATAGAAGTCAGCTCTTTTGGAGTGTTTGTCGTTGTACTTGCACGTCACTTTCTTCATGAAGCGGTTGATCTTACTGTTGCGCGAGTTGAACAGCGTTGATATGGCCACGACGCTCTTCAACACGGCGTCCTGTACAACCGAGGACATCTCTCCGGAGCAACCCAGCTCTGGCTTGGTCTTAAACTGTATCGTCTCAGCCAGCTCGAATATCTTAGTCATCCAGGCCAAGGACGGGGCGCTCGATGAATTGTTCACCCCCTGACTTTTGTCTACGATCCCATATTGGCTCCCAAACTCTTCGGTTAGCGCTGTTGAGAACAGGGCGATCATGACAGGCAGGCTGGCTTTCAGTATAAGATGGTTGCCGTCTACCTCAGTGCGGCAGAGCCCCGTTGTCCCTGGTTGGTATTCCTTTGCCCCATAGCCCATTTCGATACAATCCCCTCTATCGGGCATGTAGTACGGACCTCTGAACTCCACCTGAGGTTTGTGAAAGACGAGTAGAGCCGCGACGGGGCATGAGGACTCTGATGAGGCCATCTGATATCGGGTCCGCGTGACCATGGTTTGTACCAAGGAGCAACTGGAACCTGAGCACACGTGCCTGCTGCAGTGTGTTCGGCACACGTACCCCTGAATGTGGTCTCTGAAAGAGCATTCGTTCTCAACACAGTAGCTCACCCATTGGGGATCCTCTATTAACTCTATGTGGGAATGATTCATGATGGGTCTGGCTGACAGGGCAGACTCGGCAGCTGTCCTTTTTCTTCTTGCTACCGCTCCCTTGCTGATGTTCCTCTGTCCTTCCACTTTCTGAGACTTTCACACCCTTCCTCTCCTCTCGCTGTCTTGATGATGATGATGATGATGATGATGATGTGAATGAAACAGTCGATGACCAGTGTGTGATTATTATGTATCATGAGAAGAGTACAATCCAGGTTAACCCTCTCTCGTCTCCATCTCTTTATTATCTTCCCAGGCCAGCAGAGGACAGAGTGCCGATCTCATTCTGGTGGATGAAGTGGGCTTTGTCAATTCTAAGGTGCTGCTGGCTGTGCTGCCGAACATCGCGTTCAGAGGGCGAAAGCAAGTGCACATCACAAGTCATGTCAACAACACCCCGTGGCTGAACAAAGTGGCTGATATCCGAGGGGAAGACGGCGAGCCTGCGTACCACGTAGTGTCGCAGAGCTTCAAGTGTAGGTATCACGAGAGGGAGCCTGGGCTGACGTGCTTCTGCCTCGGAGTGTACTGTCCTCAACATATATCCGTAGACAACCATCTGAAGGAGCTGATGAACATGGTCACGCCGAAGGGATTCGAGAGCGAAGTCACGGGTAGCAGCAGCACTTCGTCCACAGACACCAAGACTGACAACACCACTCCCTTCGAGCCCTCGGTCATAAACAAGTTCCTGTCGAATAACAGCGTCACCCTGGAATATATGAGTCGGGCGTCTGTGGTCCGAGCGTACCTGTGTCTCGACCCAACGTTCGGAGGAGGCTCTAGGTCCTGTGCCGGGGTGTGCTGTGCTGTGGAGTTGGCAGGTGGCAATCTAGTGGTGAGTTGGCACGTTTTCATCCGAATCTAGGCCCGAAATCAGAAGGTCACTAAACATGTATCTGTAATCTAAGGGTCTGAAATCTAAGGCTGTGTCGTTTTCCCCACGGGACGGTCCGTTCGGAGCGGGGCTCAGGTCTAATAGGGTGCAAATGTAAGCGCTTATACGAGCCTCGTCTTGGATCGTCAACGTGGTCTCCGTGTCGGGTACGAAGCACGAGATCAGGTCTAGGGCCTGGCTCCAGGTGCCGCATGTGCACTTTGAGTCGGAGAGTTTCACCATCCACCCTGTAACCGCTAGAGAGATGATTGTGTGAAGAGAATGTCTATCCCGTACGCTCTCCTTGATGATAGCCATGTACTTTAGGGCTCCGCTGCGAATGGTGTCGGCTGAGGCGAACGCCGCAAGTGCCATATCGTCGTACCCCTTCCAGTTGCAGCTTGAGATGCACTCGTGTACAAACTGCTCCGGGACGTGGTTGCCTATGGCAAGTGTTATAACCCTAGACAACTCGCAAGGAACATCGAACGAATGGCATTGTAGGTCTTTACCGAGTCCTCGTTTGGTGTAAATCGAGATCAAGGTGTCCATCATGAGTATCCTAGCAGGCGAGAAGGACACGAGCTGGCTGTATAGGGTCCTGAGCTGCCCGTGATCCATGTTAGAGTAGAAGAGAACGTTGCGATGGAACGAAGTGAACACTATCATGAACTCGTAGTGCGATAGGAGGTACTCCCATGGAGTCCTCATCAATGTTTCCACCTCCTCTCGAGCAGCCTGACACGCGGGACAGAACATGATGGCTGGCTAGCAGCAGCCTCTTTTTTTTTCTTTGTGTGTGTTTTTCAATCCACCGAGCGCTAACAATGCATTTATACCTCCTCTCCCTAGCTGTATTGGTCTCTCTCTCTCTCTCTCTCTCTCTCTCTCTCTCTCTCTCTCTCTCTCTCTCTCTCTCTCTCTCTCTTTATTTCTCTCTTTATTTCTCTCTTTCTCTCTCACAGATTATGGCCCTGGAGGAACTGGAGATTCGCGATTTGGATCAAGTTACTCGAGTCTACGCTGCTCTGCTAAGCGCTCACATTAGACTACTGAAACTTCTGATGCCCAGAGTGATGTGGAAAGAAGTACCTGTGGTGATGGTATTTGAACAAAACACCTATGTCAACGCACTGGTCGATGTCAAAAATCTAATCGAGCACTCGCTAGTACGCTCCGGGTTCAAGGTCCTGTTCTACAGCAAGTGGTCGCATGTCAACAACAAGTACATGCTAGGGAAGCACGTAGGCTCCAAGACCAAACTCGCTATGGTTCTCAGTACGGTGTCGGCGATCAATAGAGAAACGCTCTATTACTGTGACACCGTAATGTCCCTGGGATGGGCAGTGTTATCCGAGGCCACCAAGAAAACTCGGATGCTCGAGTTAACCATGGGAACCTCCAAGGGTGCGGGCTCTAGCAACAGGATGGGCTCCAATATGGACGTGTTCATGTACAGGCGCTCTCGAAAGGGAGTCAATTTGGCCACTGATATCACGGCGAGTCTATTGGAGACGCGAGACATCATAGCTCTACCCGGGGATAGGCTCACTGATAAGGCTCACGCCGAACAAGGGAAACTGCTACTGGGGAAATTGAGAGAAGAAATGGCCATGGTCACTATCACCGAGGCCGTGAAAAGTAGTACCGTGACTACTGGGGGCAAAAAGTCTGTAGACGGAGAGTACACCAGAGACGACATGCTGTCGGCGTTCTTACTTCTATGTCACACCAGAGACGAGATACACACCGGCGAAAGGTCTATCAGACTAAGCGGTGAGGTATATTACAAGTAGCACATCTGTATGTATGTATGTATGTATGTATATATGTCTGCATGTGCTTATTGGGCCTGCACTTGTATCCTGTACTTGTATCCTGTACTTGTATCCTGTACTTGTGTCCTGCACTTGTGACTTGACCCAATAAAGAAATACAACAAAAGTATACAAATTGTATCGACTCTCTTTTATTATGGACAATTGGAGATGTGGGTTACAGAAATACCACTGTATACACAGGTGCACATCAATTCTCTACCATAAGCAATAAACAGGAGGGGGTTAGGTTATAAAGGTGTAAGCACAAGGTTGACATATTCAATCGGAATCTTCAAATACAACTCCTTTGACTTGTTGATCGACCTTGATGTATCCACCCAGTCTATGCCAAAAGCCTCCGTCTCCGCATTCGATGAAGTCTAGGCCGATGCTGCGTAGATACGCCACCTCGTCTTCGTGGTAATACCTGAGAGCTTGATCGCATTCTGGGTCTGACCAAGAAGATTCATCCTCTTCGTAGTAGAAGGGGCCCTCGTCCCTTTGGTCTGTGTATTCGTCGTACGACTTGTCAGATTCAGATTCGTTGTCGTCGTCTGTACCGCGGTACTCTTTGGTATACATTGGAAGGTCTTCATCATCGTCAGCCTCTTTGTCGACGATGTGCTTGAGGAACGGGTTGCAACAGCCTGGGTCCTGGCGAAATTGTAAACTGTGGGGCCTGCATTCGGTCGTCCGGTGACTGGCTGCAGTGAGAGGTGTGGCACCGTTCTCAGCTTGTGAAACGGTAAGACTGGTGGTACTCCCTGTGGTCGAGGTGCTGGTATGGGGCTGGGTTGGAGCTGAGACTGGGGCTGTGGTATAGTCCATTTCAGCTCAGCTGCCCGTAGCGGAGTCTTGTTTGTAGATCGAGGTCGAGGTCGAGGCTGAGCGTGTGAGCGGCGAAGGCACCTCTTGAATGGCTTTAACTCACTTCAGGTAGACAGACAGACAGACAGACAGACAGGTTGGCTGCTGAAGGGGTGAGTCTGAACGAACCGATTGGGAGTTGAGTCCTCTCTCAAATTAGAGATGGGCTAACAAAGTCAATGTGTCAGTCCAGGTGTGATATCACCCCGGTTTTTATACAAGTAACAACCCCTCTGGTCGGATGAATGAGATATCTGCTAGTCTGACTAACCGTGTCCCATACCGCCGTCTGAATGGTTCCGTCTTCCTGTTGGTTTAATATTGCCAGGGCCTGTGACTCTGAACTCTAGGTTTCGCGGCAGACCTCAGCTCCGCGCGCATGTCCTTACTCACATCGGACATCAGCTCCGTATCAATTCTCCAGTCGAAGCTCAGCTGCTGTTGGCGGTGAGTTTGCTTAGCACGGCGTGTTTGGGGACTCTGCTCCCTTACATGAGGTGTAGATCTCTCAGACATTCCGCCCCAGCAATTCTCCCCGAGCTTGGGTTGATACGTGGCAAACATCGTGTCAGCTGGGACGGCTGGAGTGTGATATGTACACTCCGGGCTTCTGGAGCGCGCGGTGGCACCACTGTGCTGCTGTGACTGCCGTCTACCGTCCTTCTCTCGTTGTTGCTGCTGCTGCGGCTGAAAGAGTTGCCGCTGAACTGGCTCTCTCTGCTGATGTTGCAGCTGGTGACGATGTAATGGGCCCTTCCACCTTTGCGCGGTGGTCTCTACCAGTTGGTTATGGTCGCGTATGAATTTGTCAGTAACCCCCATTGCGTCCAGCGCGTTGCCGGGCATAGCGACAAACACTGTAAAGGGCATTCCTAGGAATTTATAACTTTCACTCCTATGATCGTACTGATCTAAGAATTGTTTGACACGAGTGTCCATCTTCTCCAGCTTGAGGTGTTTCGGGGGTGCGATGTAAAGCAGACGGTTGTACTGCTCGGTTCAGCTTGTTCATAGTTAATATCAGAAAAGAATGGGGGGCTGTGGAAGGTTTCATTGGACACTAATCCTGGCCAACCTCAGTAAGGTACTCAGCTAGACTACTACTACAAACTAAGGTCCTGGGTGTGGTAGTATGTTATGAGGTAGCTGACCTAGCTCGGGTCAGGTCCTCTTGAAGCCTCAACTCCATGATCTGTGCTGTGAGTTCATCGTCAAACTCCTGGGCGTAGAATCTCTCCTGATCCTCACATTCGTCGTACCCGTCAGCACCGGCTCCACCGATTCGGCAGTTGTACTGTCTGCGGTCGAGTGAACTCTGATGGCTAGCATCCCCGACTCCAGCCATGACATTTATGGTGTTCACCGAGTCCGCGTACTTCATGATGATCCTCGTGATCAGCTCGTGGTGCCTTGAAGCGAACTCTGCACCAAAACCTTCAGCTTCCCGGGGTGTCATGAGTAGAAACACCTCAAAAGACAAGTCCAAGTTGGCAGGGGTGTGCCCTATCCAAGCTTGAACCAACCTTCTGACGTTGATATCACTGATGGTCTCAGTGCATCTCTCATATGAGCGTGGCTCAACTGAACTGCGAATCCTGCTGCCCATGATATCTCTCAACTACTCTTCGGTCCTATACCTTTAGAAGGTACACTGGGTAGCTGGAATTAGTTAATGAGTCTGATCTCTAAATCCTTTTTTCGAACTATCACACAAACACACAATAGGACAGGGTGAATGAACAGTGGCAGGGAAGAGCCCCCTGCTTCAGTCAAACAGCGAAAACGAAAAGTGTATTTTGTGATACAAATTATTTTTGCTAGACTCAACTTTTGAAGTCCTCTCGAACTAGTTCGGGGTTTCGGAGCCCGATGAGCCTCCACTACACGAAGCTTCAGAATTTCGGAGCCCTGTGAGCATCTCCTACACCAAGCTTCAGAATTTCGGAGCCCCGTGAGCCTCTCCCTACAGGGAGAAGATGTGTCCTCTAAAATTATTTCAGCTAGACTCAACTTTTGAAGTCCTCTCGATCTAGTTCGGCGTTCCGGAGCCCCGTGAGCCTCTCCCTACTGGGAGAAGTTGTGTCCTCTAAAATTATTTCAGCTAGACTCAACGTTTGAAGTCCTCTCGATCCCTCTCGATCTAGTTCAGAGTTTCGGAGCCCCGCGAGCCTCCCCTACACGAAGCTTCGGAGTTTCGGAGCCCCAAACTCTAGACTCGCAGAGCTAGGGGGTATCATTTCTGGTTAGAGTAACTATTATAGAAACGATTGAAAAACTTGAAACTATGATACTGACATTGTCATTGTCAACCTTGGTCATAGTAATTGCTCTTTTCGTACAGTCTGCTTTGTAATACATTTGTACCCATTGACTGTGTGCTCCGCCAGTAAAACTGTCACTGTGTGCTCGGGGATGATGGACTACTGGAAGATCTTGGATGAGATAGATCGTAAACTGGAAATCCTTAGACATTTCACGGACACTACCATCACCAACTTTGGTATACCAGATATGGAGACAGCCATGGAGATAGCAGAAGTGCAGGACTATATGGCACAACAAGATGATACCAGCCTGATGATCCTAGCTGAAGAGGCTGTGAAAGCATTGAACGCGCTGAGCGAAGACACTCTCGACGACGCCCTCAACAAAGTAGCTGTTGCACAGAATGTGAATGATGGACTACTACTCATCACAGATACAGAACCCCTGGATGTCGGTGCCTGAATATGCATCTGAGAACACTACACTATGGGGATCAATGGAAAGGAGTTGGACCTGGATTTGTCATATGTTGTCCTCTTTTCTCTTGTGTCATTCAACCATGTTATTATCACCATGTGTTGGATAAGAAAGAACTCAATCGTCAACAAAGTAGCTGTTGCACAGAATGTGAATGATGGACTACTACTCATCACAGATACGGAACCCCTGGATGTCGGTGCCTGAATATGCATCTGAGAACACTACACTATGGGGATCAATGGAAAGGAGTTGAACCTGGATTTGTCATATGGTGTCCTCTTTTTTCTCTTGTGTCATTCAACCATGTTATTATCACCATGTGTTAGATAATAAAGAACTCAATCGGGCAAATACATATTCAGGTTTCCCATCTTTATTGACTAAACACCACAGGTACATACAGCTACATTTACTTTCAAACATTCTACACTCAAGAGGCAAAGACTTGGAGGCCAAGACCTGGATACTGATAGTAGTCTTCATCATCACCGTCTAATCCTCCCAATTGCTGCAAAATCAACCTCGGTGTGGGTCACATTGTTGGTGTTGCCATAGTCGTCCTCGTAGTGGTCGTAGTGGTTGGCCTCGAAACGGTCGTCAGAGTCCTCCTCTTTGTTGGTACCCTCAACGTCCTTGCAGGTATGTGTTAAGGGATAGTCTGCCCCGTGGTCCACCCGAAGAAGAGCCTCGCTCCGGTGCGGACGAGCCTTACGGCTTCTGTGGATACTGGGGGGGTTAGGGCGATCTGCCAGGCTCACGGTCCCTAACAAACTGTACACTTCTTCATCTAGGCTACTGCCCTGATTCTGTGTTCCAACATGATCACCCTTGGATGTATCCCTCATGCTGCGCATGGCCTCAGTAACCCCGGGAGTAGTGGTCTGGTAATAACGCTGCTTAAGGCTTCTGTGGATACTGGGGGGGTTAGGGCGATCTGACAGCTTCACGGTGCCTAGCAAACTGTACACTTCCTCATCTAGGCTACTGCCCTGATTCTGTGTTCCAACATGATCACCCTTGGATGTATCCCTCATGCTGCGCATGGCCTCAGTAACCCCGGGAGTAGTGGTCTGGTAATAACGCTGCTTAAGGCTTCTGTGGATACTGGGGGGGTTAGGGCGATCTGACAGCTTCACGGTGCCTAGCAAACTGTACACTTCGTCATCTAGGCTACTGTCCTGATTCTGTGTTCCAACATGATCACCCTTGGATGTATCCCTCATGCTGCGCATGGCCTCAGTAACCCCGGGAGTAGTGGTCTGGTAATAACGCTGCTTACGACTTCTGTGGATACTGGGACATTGGGTGAGGTTGGACGGTTTCGCGTCCCCTAGCAAGATGTAATCGTCATCATCTGAGCTGCTGCTGCTGCTGCGGGGACTCTGTGCTTGTTTGCCCTGTGAGACATCCAGGCTGCCGCTGCTATGTGCTCCTGCAGACATCTCCTCCATCTCCAATTCTCGGATCATCTCGTAGTCGGCGCGGCTATCGCTGTCGTCCCATTGGCCTACAAGCTCTGATATACTACTGTAACTTCTCTCTCCTCCATCCAGCGTGGACATGATGTATGTGCTGTAGTCTTCGTTAGGGCGAATGTTGTAGCGAACAGTCTTATTCTGGTCTCGCAGCAGCACAGCAAACCTGTCACTTTCAGTATTGTCAGGTTTCATGAAAACGTAATAACCTAGGGGTTTGTCACGCATGTATTGCAGAGCCCCTTCCAGACCTTGCCTGGGCAGAAACCTCCGGGAGAGCATCTGTGAGGCCCACGAGTTTGCCAGCTCTTGCTTTTCAGCTTCGTCGACATATATCTTTGTCCTGATGCCTCCTCTCCTGAACGTGTTGCGAATCATTCTCGTAGTAGTTTTGATGTGCCCCAACGGAAATGCGTCCAAGTGGTAACGTGAAAAGATGTATGTGAAAGATTTTATGTGCTAGTTAATAGCCAGTTTGTCCTTTACACTCTGGTTCATACTGTGAGTACTCTCTCTCCACATCACCTTATAAAAAGGTCTGTGGCGGTACTCCTACTGGGAGCTATTTCTCTGACAAGGGGAGCCTTTCCGACTGGAGCTCTGAGGCTGCTCTGTGGTGACAAGGGTGGGTTTCCAAGTGTGTGTGTGTGTGTGTGTGTGTGTGTGTGTGTGTGTGTGTGTGTGTGTGTGTTGTGTGTGTGTGTTGTGCCCAGGATGCCTCTCATCTATGCCAAAGCCAGAAATATGGCCACTCTGATGAGTATTCTTGTAATCCAGTTCCTTCTCAGGTTCAGTGAAAACTGCAACTCTGCACAGTCTTCTTGGACCAACCACTGAGCACCCAGAAGAGACACCCTCTCCCTCAGTTCGTTGGACGTAGAGTTGTCCGTGATGAATCCGAAATAGGCAGTGTAAAGAGTCTGCAGCTCTAGGAGTAACTCCCCGCCGTTCCGTATCTCCTTGGCTCCGATGTCCTTATGGTCTACCCAAAGTAACTCTAGCGACACGTCCCGGTCGCAGTCCGTGTTGACTGGGAGAGGGTAATTGGCGTACAGGTTGTAGAACCTGCCCTGGCTCAAGCTCGCTGCCTGTCCGCATATTGTGATCAGGTTATCGTGAGCCGACTCGGAGGCCCTCATCGTTTGCCCGCACAGCTCGGGGTTGGTAGTCCACAGGGACAACGCCACGCGCAGGTTCTGCTGTCTGAGGCGTCGGAACTTGATGTCTTCAGAGAGTCGATCTACGTAGACCAGTCGCCCGTCTGTAGTCAACCAGAAGGCTTTCATGTCTTGCTCATTGGCTATCCTGTCGCAACTCACCAGGCTGCACATCTCGTGTTCCTCACCTGTCATTAGCGTGCGGTTGACGCAGAGCAGTTCTCGATCGGTCAACGGCTCCGCTCTGTTTCCCAGGCGCTTGGTGTTGTGCCAGGGCACCCCGGAGAAAAGCCAACAGTATCTGAAGTGAATCTTCAGTGGTAACACAAACTCTATTAAGGTAGATCTCGAGGGGCTCGATTGCTCCTTATCCGTGTGACACATGGAAAGGTTGTCTGTGATGCATTCACTGGGGCACAGTATGACACAATCGTCTTCCATGGAGGTCCAGCTAAGCTCCGGGTGTGACACGTCAACAGGGTTGCGATGTCGCCATCGAGCGCTGTCCGCGAACCCGGAGGATACCTTGTGGCTGCTCAGTGAGTTGCTGAGGGACCCCATCGATAACTCTACGTCTGCACCTGTTGGGGTGGCTGCCGACTGCGTGAGAACCAGGCTCTCCAAGGACGACAGCAACAGAGAAAGGGAGCAGATTGAGAATGGTAGAATGACTGAGTATAATCGCCTGATAAAGGACCGCCTAGCACAAGCCTCACTGATAAAGGAGCTCGGACTGGAGGGCGCTAAGGCTAGGATGCGCGATCTACAGCTTCACGGTGCGTCGGTGAAGGATAAAACCAGCTCTGTCATGTACCGGTTCGAACGGCTGATATGTAGGGTGTTTGAATATTTCCAAGTCAAAGGCATGAGGATGGAACCCTTTCAGCTAGAGCTTTTCAGGGGAGTGGTGTTGGGCGTCACTAGGAACCAATTTGGCGACGCTCTCTTCAAGTATAAGCACTCTCTGCTTGACAAGCTGGGCTTAGCCCCTCTGGGCTCGGAGAACTACGACTACGTAAACCCTGCCCTCAGTCACTTTTACCAGGTGGAGAGAGAGTTCTCTCGCTACGCAAACCCTTACACTCTATGCCTAGCCCCGAGACAGTGTGGTAAAAGCTTGATGATGAGGCTGTTACTAGCCGCGGTGCTTCTACACTTGGATATCAACGTGATGGTGCAGGCTCAAAATAAACACATGTGCACCACATTGAGATTGGGGGTGGAGAGTGCCATGGAGGAACTGCAGCAACTGCCATCTTTCAGACACACGGAGAAACCCGTCAACATATGTGGTAACCCGGAGAATAGGATCTACAGATTTGACCCTGGTTATAAGGGATCTTCCTTTGCTCACTTCTTGTCATCCAGTAACGATGTGAGTATACTTGTACACATCTTCTTACCCTCTTGATATTATGATATGACAAAGGGTATCTATCCTATCCTATCCTATACTATTCTATCCTATCCTAACCTGGGGGTCTGTCCTGAAACGGGTAAGTTGGATGCCACATCGCATTGGCAGTCAAGATAGTATATCCAACCCTTGGAAGTATAACTAGGACCTGGTCCAATCTTGGTAAAGGGAGCGTCCGACTTAGGGGCATCATCAGGCGGAGAGTATTCGTCAGACTGAGGCACCTTGAAGAGGAGGATTTGCTCGCAGAAGGACGTCTTTTCTAAGGTAAGCGTTCCACAGGGGGTGAAGCAGCAGTTGACGAGGAGGGAGGATTCGCGAGCAGATGGAGTGTCGAGGGACGACTACGGACTAGGAGGATTCATCTCTCCAGTGCAGACATGTCCAAGAGGAGGATTCGCTCGCAGAAGGACTTCTATTCTACGGTAAGCGGTCCACAGACTAGGAGGATTCTTCTCTCCAGTGCAGCCATGTCCAAGAGGAGGATTCGCTCGCAGAAGGACTTCTATTCTAAGATAAGTGATCCACAGGTGGTGAAGCAGCAGTTGACGAGGAGGGAGGATTCGCTCGCAGAAGGACTTCTATTCTAAGATAAGTGATCCACAGGTGGTGAAGCAGCAGTTGACGAGGAGGGAGGATTCGCGAGCAGATGGAGTGTCGAGGGACGACTACGGACTAGGAGGATTCATCTCTCCAGTGCAGACATGTCCAAGAGGAGGATTCGCTCGCAGAAGGACTTCTATTCTACGGTAAGCGGTCCACAGGTGGTGAAGCAGCAGTTGACGAGGAGGGCCACTACGGACTAGGAGGATTCATCTCTCCAGTGCAGACATGTCCAAGAGGAGGATTCGCTCGCAGAAGGACTTCTATTCTAAGATAAGTGATCCACAGGTGGTGAAGCAGCAGTTGACGAGGAGGGAGGATTCGCTCGCAGAAGGAGAGCTGAGGGCGACTACGGACTAGGAGGATTCATCTCTCCAGTGCAGACATGTCCAAGAGGAGGATTCGCTCGCAGAAGGACTTCTATTCTAAGATAAGTGATCCACAGGTGGTGAAGCAGCAGTTGACGAGGAGGGAGGATTCGCGAGCAGATGGAGTGTCGAGGGACGACTACGGACTAGGAGGATTCATCTCTCCAGTGCAGACATGTCCAAGAGGAGGATTCGCTCGCAGAAGGACTTCTATTCTAAGATAAGTGATCCACAGGTGGTGAAGCAGCAGTTGACGAGGAGGGCCACTACGGACTAGGAGGATTCATCTCTCCAGTGCAGACATGTCCAAGAGGAGGATTCGCTCGCAGAAGGACTTCTATTCTAAGGTAAGCGGTCCACAGGTGGTGAAGCAGCAGTTGACGAGGAGGGAGGATTCGCGAGCAGATGGAGTGTCGAGGGATGACTAAGGACTAGGAGGATTCTTCTCTCCAGTGCAGACATGTCCAAGAGGAGGATTCGCTCGCAGAAGGACGTCTTTTCTAAGGTAAGTGTTCCACAGGTGGTGAAGCAGCAGTTGACGAGGGGGGAGGATTCACGCGCGCCGATGGACGGCCGAGGGCCGACGATGATCGCAGAAGGAGAGTCGAGGGCCGATGACGATCGCAGAAGGAGTGCCGAGGGACAACGACGACTAGGAGGATTCGCGCACAGAAGGACTTCTATTCTAAGGTAAGTGATCCACAGGTGGTGATGCAGCAGTTGACGAGGAGGGAGGATTCGCGCGCAGAAGGAGAGTCGAGGGCCGACGATGATCGCCGATGGAGTGTCGAGGGCCGACGATGATCGCCGATGGAGAGTCGAGGGCCGACGATGATCGCCGATGGAGTATCGAGGGCCGACGATGATCGCCGATGGAGTGTCGAGGGCCGACGATGATCGCCGATGGAGTATCGAGGGCCGACGATGATCGCCGATGGAGTGTCGAGGGCCGACGATGATCGCAGAAGGAGAGTCGAGGGCCGACGATGATCGCCGATGGAGTGTCGAGGGCCGACGATGATCGCAGAAGGAGAGTCGAGGGCCGACGATGATCGCCGATGGAGTGTCGAGGGCCGACGATGATCGCAGAAGGAGAGTCGAGGGCCGACGATGATCGCCGATGGAGTGTCGCTCGCGGGCCGACGTTGATGGGCCGACGTTGATGATCGCAGAAGGATTCGCGCTTCGATGGAGGGCAGCCGCGTTGGCCCACGTTGATGATCGCAGAAGGATTCGCGCTTCGATGGAGGGCAGCCGCGGGCCCACGTTGCACGTTGATGATCGCAGAAGGATTCGCGCTTCGATGGAGGGCAGCCGCGTTGGCCCACGTTGCACGTTGATGATCGCAGAAGGATTCGCGCTTCGATGGAGGGCAGCCGCGGGCCCACGTTGCACGTTGATGATCGCAGAAGGATTCGCGCTTCGATGGAGGGCAGCCGCGTTGGCCCACGTTGATGATCGCAGAAGGATTCGCGCTTCGATGGAGGGCAGCCGCGGGCCCACGTTGCACGTTGATGATCGCAGAAGGATTCGCGCTTCGATGGAGGGCAGCCGCGGGCCCACGTTGCACGTTGATGATCGCAGAAGGATTTGCGCTTCGATGGAGGGCAGCCGCGGGCCCACGTTGCACGTTGATGATCGCAGAAGGATTCGCGCTTCGATGGAGGGCAGCCGCGTTGGCCCACGTTGATGATCGCAGAAGGATTCGCGCTTCGATGGAGTAATCGCAGAAGGATTCGCGCTTCGATGGAGTGTCGCAGAAGGAGAGTCGAGGGACGACGACTAGGAGGATTCGCGCACAGAAGGACTTCTATTCTAAGGTAAGTGATCCACAGGTGGTGATGCAGCAGTTGACGAGGATGGAGGGTTCTCGCGCAGAAGGACGGCCGAGGGCCGACGATGATCGCAGAAGGAGAGTCGAGGGACGACGGCGATGATCGCAGAAGGAGAACTCTTCAGTGCGGACATTTCGAGGAGGGAGGATTCGCGAGCAGAAGGACAGTCGAGGGACGAGGCGATGATCGCAGAAGGAGAATTCTTCAGTGCGGACATTTCAAGGTGGGAGGATTCGCGCGCAGAAGGACAGTCGAGGGACGACGGCGATGATCGCAGAAGGAGAATTCTTCAGTGCGGACATTTCAAGGAGGGAGGATTCGCGCGCAGAAGGACAGTCGGACAGTCGAGGGCCGGCGATGATCGCAGAAGGAGAATTCTTCAGTGTGGACATTACAGTATAAATCGATGTGAGTAGAAGTCGACACATCTTACCCTTTTTGATATTGTCTGTCTGATCTGACAAACGGTTTCTATCCTATCCTTACCGGGTCCTTACCAAGACATAAAGCTGTAAAGGGAGTAAAGGGAGCGTCAGACATAGGGGAAGCTTCAGACGGATGGGAATCTCCAGAGTCATTGTCCGAAATGTTCTGCCAGTTATTATTAAGGCGTGTGGATGTGTTTCCTCACTATTGACGGTCACGCTCGGGGAGAGATCTGTGATCTGTAGGACTGGTTCAGTGTCGTTCAGTGGCGACGGATACAGGGGAGAGGCGATCATGTTCTGGCCACCTCGGGTGGTACCTGTTGGCGAACCCACAATGTACAAAGATATCGTCTTCAGAAATGGAGAATACATTCCAATCGGAATAGACCCATTCTTTGATGCAAGCATGGGGACACGGCTTAAATGGCTAAAGGACACAAACGGAGGCAAGAACATCCCACCTGGTGATACGTCTTATTCTGCCCGTAAAGCCATGGCACTGGGGTTGGCTCCGAAACACGATGCCTCCGTAACAGCGACAGCATTCAAAACCGACTCCAACAGCGTCGACTCCAACAGCGTCGGTTCCAACAGCGTCGGATCCGCCCGATCCCAGTTCGTCTGGTTGGGTGACCCGAGTAACATGGAATACACCGGGAGAGGGGACACTCACCAGTGTTCGAGGTGTGGACTGAGTGTCTCAGACTTTGTGCCAGGTGACACGTTACTGAATCAACATGCTTTCTTTACCAAAGGAGAGTGTCCGTACCTGAAGGCCAACTACACACCTGACCGGCTGAAGATCGAGATCGGACAAGAGCGATTCCGCCGGGGGGGCGTGGCCCATCCGAACGTGATCACGGTCCCGGACGCTTGGAATGATTCTACAGTGGCACTGCCAAACCGGATATATGTGACACTAGCTGAAGGTCAATGGTGCTACATGTGCGGACGGTCGCCTGAAGCGCATGGCCATGATTGTTGCCTGAAAATGATTGAACTGAAGCGCAGGCTTGAAGAAATTCTTTTAGACCTGAAGTTGTAACTATAGAGAACATGATCCGGGACCCTAAAGACTGTGCATGGGACGTGTTGGTAGCTTTGAGAATGGTACATAGTACCAATAACAAACACAAAAACTATTTGGAAAGTGGAAGGGTCACATTCACAACAGAAACCGCGAAGCGGTCCTGTAGTCCTACCAGAGACCTCTGTGTGGATGTCCGCTATTGTTTAGGGGCGTGCACCACATGAGGTGAACATATATAATACACCACATGGGGTGAACCTCCAACCAAACGTGTCCAATGTAAATGTAGATTAAGAGTTTCTCAGACATAAGACGGTGTTGTTATCCGGTTCGTCTAGCTCTACTACTTCAGTGTCTCGGGAACCATGACGTCTAACGTGAACAAGGCACATGGACTGAAACGGAGTCAAGTGATAACCTCAAGTGATAAGCCCTCATCTCGGAAGCCTTCGAAGTCTCAAGTAAATTGCTACTTCACCCTAGGGCGCCTTGAAGACAAGTGGCACATGTGGAACACGGCGCCTGGTTCTCTAACGCTGCGAACAGGAGACTTGCTGCGCGCCTGCATAGTGGCCTCAGACTTTGAAGGCACAACGAGCCTCCTCACTCGGGTACTCAAGGATGTTACCATCCCGGGATCTGGGGAAACGACCTGCGTACTGGGGCAAGACATACGTTTCGAAGACGATGATTTGGAGCCTATGGTAGACCTGCGATCCGTGGCTACCCAGGTTGATTTTGTTGCCTTGTGTATGTCAAAGGGTGTCAAGTGCGCTATATTTTTAGAGCATCACATACAGACTCCTAAGGACGAGGAACTGCAGCTCGGCTCCCGAGTGTGCTCGCTCTTTCGCCACACGGTAGATGAGATGCTCAGCAGAAAGTATGACATCATGCACCACTACCCTCTTTTCAACCGAGCTCTCGGCCTGTACTACTCCGATAATGTTAGCTTGGAACCCCCTGAACCGATCGACGTGATAGCTACAGGCGGACTACTGGACCGAAGTGTCGCGGACCATCAGTCTCTCCATGGGATCCCCTTGGTGGGAGTAGATCATATCTCGTTTTCACATTGGAGCTACCCTGACAACAACATAGAGGATCGAGGTGAAGAGGAGCAAGAACGCCAGGGGCGAGATGAAAGGGGAGAGGAACCCTCGTCTAATGGTGACCAAGAGACACAAGGCGATAGCAATCTCAATAATGTAGACGACGACTCAGCTGAAAGCCAGACGCCCGGTGAACCGAGCTCAGGCGAAGCGATGCGCCCTGTTTCGCCTTGTCTGAGGAGGGACGAAGTAAGTGAACTGTTCACCGTGAACACGTTACAAACGTTCAACAACCTCCCGGGGACCCTAACGGACAGTCCGAGTGCTTTCCCTTACATCTTCACAGTGCACCTGAGCAATGATCTAAAGTTTGACGACTTGGTAAAGTACTGTATAACGCGCACCCGTGAGCCAGTGGGGATTCTACCGTCGCGTGAAAAGTGGGGCTCTGTCAATCCCGTGCTGCTCATGGAAGACCCTGTCGACACTGCGACGGGTAAGACAGTGCGCCGGTACACGGTCACGTCCAGAGGACACTTGAGTACCATCGTGGCGAACCGAGATACTGGGCCCTCTCTTCTGTGCTACAACGAGGTTTTTCTACCCGGCAGGCCTGTGAGCAGATTGAACCTGGACGTGGACCTCAAGTGTTGTCAGAAATGCAACAAGAAATTCGCTACCCAAGCAGATCGCTCCACCAAGCGTAAAGTGTCCGAGGCCTTGACTACGAGTCTGATCTTGGTGATAGTGGAGTCTCTGTTGAGACTTGTGAAAGTGAAAACCTGCGAGTTGGAGAGCGACCCGTCTCTCAGAAATCTGGCCAATGTGGTGGGTAAGATCGCCGTGTACGTCAGGGCTTCCTCGACCAAGGCGAAGCTGAGTCTGAGGATGCTCTGGTATCTGCCGGTAGAACTGTGCAGCTACGAGGGGATAGAGGCGTACAGACCTTTACTCGACGAGATGGAGAAGGTCTCTCTCAACTACGTTCTACTGTCCTACCCGGCCGAAGCCGAATCGTGCGGACTCTGCGACCTGGGAGATGCGATGAGAAGGGGAGGGTGTAACTCCTCGGGCTCGAGGTATCTGAGGCTCAACTCTGATCATGCTGAGAACAGGAGCTCGTCCATAGACAAGGCCCCGTATTCGTTTAGGAAGAGCGTGCGGCTGCCCAACTGCTATAAGGAGGGCTCAGGGTTCGAGTACGTGGACACGTTCAACACTCAAAACATAGAAGACCCGGGCTTCGATGACCCGCTGTCCCTGGCCGTGGGGCTGTCCTCCAACCACATACTAATCGATGTAACATCACTGGGGAGCCGTTTCCACCGTGTCTTGAAATCCAGACAATACTGCCAACCCTTGATAGTCTCCGGGCTCGATGAAGCTCCGGATCAAGCTTGGGTGGAAAGCGAAGCTCGGACACTGGCGTTGCTCTGGGGTGTCCCTGTGACTATCAAGGTGACTGGATCTGGACTATTTTGTGTCCAGGCGAATGAAAGGTCTACAACATACCCTTGTCCTATACACAATAGAGTGCACTCCAAGTGCAAGCTGGGGGCTCTGGTCTTTGCTACGCACACTAAGCCGAAATGTTTTGTACCCTGACATGTGTAGTATGTACTAGAGTGCACTCCAAGTGCAAGCTGGGTGCTCTGGTCTTTGCCACGCACAAACTAAATCGAAATGGGTTTTCTATGTACCCTGACATGTGTAGTATGTACTAGAGTGCACTCCAAGTGCAAGCTGGGTGCTCTGGTCTTTGCCACGCACAAACTAAATCGAAATGGGTTTTCTATGTACCCTGACATGTGTAGTATGTACTAGAGTGCACTCCAAGTGCAAGCTGGGTGCTCTGGTCTTTGCCACGCACAAACTAAATCGAAATGTTTTTCTATGTACCCTGACATGTAGTATGATGTACACAATTCATGGCCTTTTGTGGGAATAAAACAAAACACAAATGCACCCAACCTCGAGTGGTTATGTCTTTATATTTTATTTTTCAATTTCAATCTCATCACTGTCTATCACAACAACCAACTAACTCACTATATGATCCTTGGCATAAGGCTAGTACAGACGACATTCACTAAGGTGTAGAGTACATATCACGAGACAATAGACAACACAGGCAAGGTGTGCATCAAGTACTACTCATTAGTGGAGTCAACACGGGCTCCGGGTGTATGGGGCCGACACCCTGTCTCTCGCAGGATACACCTCTGTTGACGTGCTTGAATATGGTGTTCACTAGACCGGCTGGGTACGCGTGTAGCTCGTCCAAGGTGTGCGTACGCTTTCCGAGTGTCACTCTGTTGGTATCCGAGGACAAGCGCGGTCCACGTTGCGCTACCTCGATGTGCTTCCCGTCCCTGATGTTGCCACAGTTCTTTTTGCACATCATGCCTCGGAATGGGTTGTTGGTCATCAACCGGGTCCTCTTTCTGTACCTGGTGCCGTATCGACAGTAGTCGAGTCTAACGACTCGCTTGTCTTTGGAGGACATCCTGAACCCTTCGCTCATGGCACGCATGACACTCTGACACGTTTTCCTTCCTTCACCGCAATTCATCAGCTTGACAAAGACGCTCCTGGGGTGATTCTCGATATCGTCGTAAAGCCTGTGCGAAACCCATCTCTTCCAGAGCATACTGGAGTCGGGGTTTTCCACAAAGTACTGCATGGCAGGGTTGGTGGCATGGAAGTACTCTATGATGTCCATAGTCTTTCTCACCAGAGAGTCGGCGAGCTTCAGGTCCCTGGGTGTCCTGGCGTGAGTCCTGGCCGAGCTGTAGTTTTCACAAGGAGGTCCGGCGAATACAACGTCGGGAGCTGGCCCTGACCACTCTGTGGCAGGGTCCCAGGTTCGTATGTCTGCAACGATATCAGCACCGTGGCTACCGTCGACGTCTAGCCTTCGCACTTTCCAGCCGGCTTCGACGAACGGCCTGCAAATACTGCCTGTGCCGTCAAAGAGACTCAGGAGGGTTTTCTGCTTGGGATGTTCCATAGTTGCCAGCCTCGGGTTATCCTGTGACTTTCTTTCAAATTAACTGATTTGTTAATCGGACGATGTCCACGCGTGATGAGAATGACCATGACGACGCTGCTTACCGTTACACATGTGCTCACAGCACTCTGGGTCTCGGGCTGTATGGGCCGCAGGAGACTGGAGAATTTGGTGGACAATAACAATCTACGCAACTGCCGGACCGACGTAGACTACTGCTCCCAAATTAACGATCCTCCGTACGCTCTTGTTGGGTGCACGGACAGCGGCCAGGGACTATGTCTGTACCGGTGTCCTCTGGGGCAACCCTCTTTGGTTTACCGCATCATCTCAGGACGAAGATGTGCCTCAGTGTGTCCCACGGGGTATTTCGTGGGGACGTATCAGGGTCGCGAGATGTGTTGGCTGCACAGAGTCTCGTGTCCTAAAGGTCAGAGTGTGATAATAGCCGGCGCATCCTGGCACGACACGGTTTGCGGACATTCAGAACATTACAAGGTGCCAGACCTCCTGACCAATGTACAGTCTACCCCACTCCTTGATACTCTCAGGGAGCTGACTGCAAGCTGGGTGCGGGACATACCTGGTGCCGAAGTCGTAATGCTGTGCAGAGAGATGACCTCGTATGAGCAACGGACCTCGTGTATGTTCAACTTTGAAAATGTGTTGCATGACATGCAGTCATCCCCAGCTGAATCCTTGTACTACAGACTGAACACCCTCTCCCTTTACCACACGGCAAAGAACCTGTATGACATGGTGGTGAAACCGTTTGTCGCCCGTAAAGATGGCCGAGATGTGGAGCCCAACACATCCATTCATTTCCTACAACCGAATCCCTGGTGGGTAGGGGAACAGGACACGCTCATTGTACAGACCAGAGTCACAATTCCCATGGGCATGTCGCACAGGTACACACCCAACATGCTCAAATGGTACACGGGTAGGTCGGGTGGTAAGCTAGTGGCTGGCGCCTCAAAGAATGTCATCATGTCATCCGAGTGGCGATACAACATCACCAGAGGCCTGGACTGGACCAAAGGGGAGTCGGTCGGCTTCTTCGTGTACGTGTTGGACATCTCTCTCGCGGTGGAAAAGTTCCACTGCGGTCTGTTCGACTATGTGTCCGTCAACGTTGCCATCTACGACAAGCACCAGGGAGTCACGGTGGGCTTACACGAGGGTCTCGACATCAACTGCTTGTGGAAACCCAAGCTGCACCCGGCCTGCAATTGCACCCATGCACTGCTACACTACACCAACCCCGACGGCCTGTGCTCGCCGACCTGCATCAGGACCCCGTTCACACATCTGTTAAACGGAGTCGAGGGTAGCAATAACGACTGGACGCTAGAAATTACACACGAGGACCCCGACACCTCCATCGAGGGCCAGGGTCGGGTTCTGTACGGCACGGTCACACCTAAAACTGAACGCTTCTGTCTAGTCACGATGGACGTGTTCGACCGCTCGCCTGGGCCGACCCGAGATGCCCCGTCCGCGCCTCTAGACGTGAGGCGATGCGATGTCGTACTCGTGGAGTTTGACGTCTGGCTAGAAGAACTCCCCCAGGGTCTCGATGAGCAGTACTTGCCAATAGCCGTGCGATCCTTATCCAAGGAGGACACTGTGAAAAGGCCTGAGTTGTACATACCGCTATCAGGCCAGGATACTCTGAAAACTATCATCCTCAAGAGCTGGGGGGGTAAGATCGGCGTGAAGCTCAGATTCTTACACTCTAGCCGAGCCGCACCTTACCACGAAGAACTTGCTGCTGTACTCGACTGGATAGCGACCTTCCAGTCTATGCAGCGGCGGAACCGAGCTCCGCGAGTGGTAGTCATCGACGTGAACGTCTGGACAGTAAAGTCTGACGACTTTGATGTGTTCAACAACCTATACGGGTCAAAGTTAGAGTTGATCCCCGGACTGTCAGCAGACACGCTCGCGGACGTCATACGGACCCTAAGGTACACCGAGTACAGTTACTTTAAATGCAGTAGTGACAAGGAGCGATGTTCTAGACTGGTAACAGTGTATGACCGGGACGGCAGGCCCCTGTACCAGCGAACTATCGACGATCCCATTCGAGAGTGTCATGATGTCCCACTATCCTCCGAGAACTGTATCGTGTGCCGGCATGGAGACGTTGTCATCGTCTGCCCGAGCACCATTCAGCCGGCGGCCGTGAAGGACAGCCTAGGAGAATCTCTAACTTGGCAACGTTACACTCCTCCTCAATCGCACGATCGTACACGACCCCACCCTTTGACACCTCAGCAGGAGCAAGCAGAGACTGTGTTACGGCAGCTAGGCCTGCTCGTGTCTTCACACGGAGCCTTTCTGAACCTGGACACCATATCCGTGTTCGCTCAGAACAATACAAGTTGTGACCAAGTTAGACCTGGTCGCTGGTCCATGGGAGAGTACACCCTCGAGGACCCTTATGTGGTCAGGATACCCCGAGACGAGCACTACCCGGAGAGGACAGGGTTGTTGCTCTTCGAGGAGCTATGCAAGAGATCTAACAACCGTGCGGGGATAGTGGTTTCCGTGCCCACGACCGACTACGTCCCCGGAGCCGGCTGCGACGGGGTGAGGTTCCTCAACAGACATGTCAAAACGGACCCTGGGGGCGCGGATGCCAAGAGAGTCCATTACTCTATGCGTGACCTCACCGGAATCATCAGGGATATGGCCAAGTGGGGAGTGAGTAGATACTCGCTGGGATATCTTGACTACACCTTTGGTACCTCGGAAGGCTTGCCAACCTTCACGGAGCTCTCGCGTATAGTCAACTCGGCCGCCACCAAGATCCGGACTTTGCACTACCGGTACACGAGGACCTCCACCTTCGGAGACGGAGGATACTCTTACGCTCACGTGGATGGATTGTACAAACTGGAAGGGGGTATGTTTTTCCAGCGTGCGGCCCAAGGGACACCGCTGAACAAAAGCTTTGTCCTGGTTCCAGACATGCCGAACCTGAGATTGGGATTGTCGTCAGACATGAACGTAGGTGCTCCGTTGTCTGTCAGCGAACTCGTCATCCGGGACTCCATCGACACGGTCAAGTTTATACCGTACGGCGCGCAGGCCATCAACTTGAATTACAAGGACCTGGTAGCGTTTGTCGATCAGGATAGGGACAGGATCTGCATACATTCTCCCTCTACGGTTGCACGGAGCGACGGTCTCAGGTTCCCTTCCTTTGGTATACAGACGGAAGAAGACCACCACAGCCTTGCGAATTGTTGCGACAGCTACATTAGCGGGGCTGCGCATCGTGCTAGGGTATTGGTGCCATTGTCGACGGCCAGAGAATCGAGGGAGTCTGTTCTCCAGAGTGTGTTGGACTCGAGTCGATTGCTCGGGACACCTGTGCTGACGAGAGAGGAAGAGGACTGGCTTTCTAGCAAGAGCGTGAAGACAAATGTCACAGCAGCACTTCCCTCTCCCCACGGCTCACTGGGGTTGGCGTCAATTCTTGACAGCATGCACTTGGTATCCAAAACGGTAGAGTGTATCAGAGGCTCCAGCTCCTGCATGGAGCTGGGTGACTACGCTGATAACAATTGGCCCCAAGGAGGCACAGGGTACCCGATTGCAATCTCGAGCGCCGTGGAATCGGCCGACACAGTCTCGGTTAAAATGATAATCCATGTCAACCACGGCGCCATACACGGTAAGATCCCGTGTGACCTGAAACCGTTCTCGTTTGGATCGGAGCAGCCTTCGTCCCCTCAGTACATTCCGGGCTACTACATGCACACGGAAGAGCCTGTGATCTCCAAGGTGAAAAGTTACGTGACAACCCTGGGACCTCTCGCAGCGTGGATCCTGCACCCCATAGCGTTACTCTATTGCCCTGGCATGGACGGGAGTCTCGCTGATCGCGTACCCTACTCAGACAAGTACTTTCAAGAGACCTATGATTGTGTGAGCGGGATGAACGAGTCTCTCGGGGATCTGAGGGATGTGTTCTCTCGACTTGGTTCCTTGCTTGCAGGCAACGAGAAGAGGACGGCGCTGACAGTGACGCGTCTACGGGGCATGTCGACTCGCACCTCTGCACTATCTCTGAGCGCTACTGTACTTGCTGTACTAATCAACATTACCTTAATCGCGATACTTTGCTCCATGTGTAAAGGGAGTCGATGTCGAGAACAACGCTATAGGAAACTGCAATGATGAAGACCCCCGTCGCCTTGACGAGAAACATCACTGCGACCTCGCGCAAATCTGTTTATCTGCTACTACTGTTGTCAGCTCTGGTTCTTATTCTTTACCCGGTGTCTAGTCAACGATCACCGTCGACCGCCTCAAGCGCCGGTGAACCCGCTGCTCCCGTTCTAGATTCAGTACCGGATCGTCTGATCAGAAACGGTGCCGCAGCTCCCGACGACTCCCTGGATCCCAGGGTGATACTCAACCCCGGCAGATGGAAGATGCGCACACCCAAGAAAGGCAGCGCCTACTTTGCTTACCACTTCTTCCTGGGGCTCAACTGGACCGAGCTCGAAGTCGATTACCCCGAGTGTTCTCAGGTGGCCTGCAGAGGCTTACCTGACTCTCATCAAGGTTGCGACCACTTGTGCTCTTCTGGCAGCTGGCTCGATGCAACTGTAGCATTGACAACGGCCACGCTCGAGTACAAAAGGGCCATGGCGTCGCTCGACGCGGCCTTCAACGACCTAGCTGCTCTCATGGACACGCATATCATCAACCAGCACTGGAGCTTATCGGACCCCGTATCCAAACTCTTGTCTTATCACGGCAAGGTCTCAGCTTCAGATCCTCAAGTCGTGGACGTGATGAGATACTACAGGACCTTGATCGAGGACGCCCTGACAGACGTAGTGGACCATTTTCCCAGCGCGTTGTCGTACGCTCCCCTCAACGCAGACCCTCTCGCAGACAACCAGCTGGTCTCCAGGTCTAATAAGGGTGCGAGTAGGTTCAACGAGTTGCTGGACACCTGGAAGAGTGGCGCGTTCAAGTTGTCAGTCCAGCTCAACGCCGTCACGTTCGCCTTTCAGGGAGCTCACCAGCGCTTACTCGCGTGTGCTCAGGGTTTACAGAGGGCCGATATGACGGGGTGTGAACCCTACTTCATCAAGGAGTTTTACACCGACATACCTCTGGCGAGCAGTTCGCTGTCATCCTCTAGGCTCGTCATGGTCGTCAAGAGGGAGAGGTGGAACCCAGTCGTGCTCTCCCACTGGTACATGCCCTTCATAGACTCTTCTAATGGTAACAGGACTTGTTGGCTGGACAGGCCGATGGTGAACGACACGCACTCCAACTACAGGGTGCCCCAGTGTGACTCGAGGGGGATATGCGAACCTCTGGAACTCTACGATGACACGGTCTCAGCGTGTGAGGTGAACGAGAACGGCGAGCTAGGCTTGGAGTGTCCCGTGGTGTGTGGAGCCCCGTGCTACGGTCCTATCTGCTACCAGGCCCAATCTGACACGTATACGCTGAGGGCCGCATATGGCGGAGCGCGTGGTGGCATCGACGCAACCAACAACCACCAGAGTCCGGTCCGGGTGACCAAGAGGCCCAGGACAATCTCGAACGTGCACTCTCTGTCAGAGGCCGACATACACACGTCTCTGGCTCGCGTTCGGAACCGATCTGCTCAGTCGTCTGAGTTGCTGCGGCGAGGAAAGGCCGTGTTAGAGGACATAATCACCATGGACGCCACAGCACGGAAATACATTGCCAAAGTGTACGCTGAGACAGCAGCGCAATCTCAGGGGACCAAATGTGTCGACTGTGAGCGCATGATAGGCCGCAGCCGGTTCATGGCTGCTGCTTCAGTCACTCTATCCACGCTAACATGCCCTTTACTGATTGTTGTACTCATAAAACTGAGGTCTAGTACAAGGAACCAAGACGTGCCGATGAGGACGACGAGCCTGAACGGTATAGACAATCTATTGTGAGGTCTACGTCCTATGTCTAACGTTGTACTAGGGGAATGTGTTCATTGGTGTTCATTGTCAGACTCAGCCTATTAAGCGTATGTGGTATCCACATCATTCTCCATCCATTATTTGCTTGTGAGAAACCATGGCCTTTTCAACTACACCCTTCAGCTGCTATGTACTTGCTACACTATCAACCGTCACCCTCCTGTCTGCACAGGGACAGTTTCCAAACCCTACTACGCAGGCACCCGGTGCGTATGTGCATCTGATCGGTAGGCCTAGTGTCACATCAACCACAGATTCCAGCGAGATCGCCAGACCTGAGGATGTCGTCGCTACAGCCCCGAGCGCGGACGCTGCCACCGAGCCTCCTACTACTGAGCCTCTTTTTGAGCCTGCGTCTACCACTGTAGCTCTGAGTGTGGATGTGACCGCTGAAGCACTGGGTGTGGACGTGACCCCTGAAGCACTGGGTGTGGACGTGACCGCTGAAGCACTGGGTGTGGACGTGACCGCTGAAGCACTGGGTGTGGACGTGACCGTTGAAGCAGCTCTGGAGATCGGGGAGCTTTCGGTCCCCGTTGCTACAACCGTGAAATTGGTGTGTCCGAACTCAAACCCTGACCGGTTTCTGTCCACTAGCTGGTTTGTGTTGACTGCGAGTGATGTAAGGGTCGGGTTGTATCGCATCAACAAACAAGGAGTCGTCTCCAGATACAGTGGAGGGGAAGATGCACTCTCGGGGATCGCCGTGTCGCACAACGTAACTAGCACCAACGCTCTAATGATCTATGGCGACACGTGCAACCACACTGCAACCTACCAGTGTAGGAGGTCGGCTATAGTGGGGCACGTGAATGAAGTGTACAGTTTTTCTGTCGCAAACTGCACAGTTTTGAGGAACGTAGACCTAGGATCCACTATTAAGGCTGCGGCACCGCGGCTGACGTTGTCCTCGAGTCTCATACTTGCCATAGGACCTATAGTCCGGTTCATCTCTATTTATTAACGGTGCTCACGTCAGCCCCTTGTTCAGCACAGATATCGCCTTCAATATTGTTTGCTTGCATATGTCAATCTCGTCACGAATCCAGCCAGGAGAAACACAATGGCTTCCGCTAAATCTCCTACCAGAACCAGAGCCTCTCCTAAGGGCACTGGGCCACCACCGAAACCAGCACCGTTGATCCCCCAGCACAATACATATGTCTACAAGCCAGCTCGGATGAATCAGGCCGTCCTAGACATCGTAAAGAGGGCACGCGCCAAGAAAGTGAAGATCGACGTCCCTTCGACCCCGTACGCGACTATCAAACTGGTTCATGCCCTGTGCTCCGCTGCAAATGGCAACTATTGGGGCCCCGAGTGTGAGAAAGCATTGGTGGATGGTCTCCCCATGAGGGAGCATCATAAGGCCTTCCTGTCGCACAACACGTTTGTGACCGTGATCGGTGCTGTGGTTGCCAGAGCTCTAGAACAAGCCACCAGGAGTTGCGACGACGCTCTGGACCTTCTGGCCGATCGGTACTACGTGCGAAGCATCGCGTGTCACGACTCTAGTAAGACCAGTACAATTGAAGCAGCTGCGTACGCCGGTATCATGGCCGTACACATGGAGAAAGCAGCCCTGGCCGTGAACGCAAAGAAACGCTACCAGCTCAGCAAACGTTGCGGAGCTGACCAGACCGAAGAGGAAGCGAAAGCCAGCTCACTGGATAGGTTGTACACTGACACAGATTCTCACACTACAGCTATGGCCAACTTTGGATTCAAGCACCATTATGAGAAGAACCCCCATCACCCTGAGCACTTCTCCGGGGGTGAGATGGACGACATGAACCTGGTTGAAGCCATCGTCGACGGCTTGGCCTGTATATTCGAAAGAAACAAGACTCACAAAGACGTGCACTCCTGGCTCAACATGTACTACATAGACAGATTTAAGGGTCGCAATAAGGACCTTGCCCAAAACATCATCGAGGCTCTCAAGCTCTATATAACAGACGCAGATTACAAAGCCCTAGATGCCTTCCGGATGTCCATCTTCTCTATCATTGGAGAATCTATCCCGTGGTCCCGTGTGATGATGACCGAATGCTGCAATCACAAGACTGACCAAGATAACCATGAACAGGCGCGTGATTTCACCTCATGTTTTCCACCGAAACAATAATCCTACAGCTGAATTTGAGTCCTTGATCTGTGTAACATGTGGTGAAATTGTATTATAGGTGAAATGTGACTCCCTATCTACTATGTGTGACATACTCTAATACGGTCCTTTATTTACAGTAGTATATCATGGGTTGGGGTTGAGGTTGATGGTAGCAATCAGGGGATTTAACACCTTCCACGCTCTATGGTGATGTACTTTGACATATATTGTTCTTGGTATCCATTCATTGTTTGTGACTCAATAAAGTATTACTTCATCGTGTATATACAGAGACCTGGCTGTGTGCCTCTTTCTTATGGTTCTGACCTTGGTCTGTCTAAATGCTTAAGGGGTTTCGTTGTTAACAAGGTATACACTCTAAAGCCAATGGCGGGGATGTAGTTTTATAACACATTGGTCGGCTAGAAGATGAACACTGTTGATCCCTTTCTGGAGTGCTAGTCTAGGTCTCAGCCAACTGTGGTCCCCATGAGCTGTGGCTGTTGGATGATAGAGCCGTGGTTGTATACAACAGCCACAGTGCAATAACATAGTGGCTTTATAAATGGCTAGGAAATAGACTAGTGTTTACACTCAACATAAGTGGTCCTCAGCTAGTGAAATGAACACCCTTACTTCGGATACACTCAAAGGACGGTCCTGTGCTATACCCATAACAACTCGGACCAAAACCAAGACCAGGAGGAAACAGAGGCTGGTCGCCCATGAGATGTTGTCGGACGCACAAGACTGTTCTCTGTGTACCCCTTGTGTTACCAGTGTGTTCAAATTTCCAAAATTGGACTTCGGTATGGCGGAGATGAGTAAGGCTGAACTGGAGCAAGCCCTGGCCGACCAATTGTATCTGCACAGTAGCAACTCTGCAAATGATACTGGGATAGATCACCCTAACCCTAAGGAGTTGACCAGTGACATTGTCACTGAATACCAGAGCCATCGCCTGGCGGCCGTCAGCTGGTTTGCTAACGTCGTACCGTTCCACTTGGTGTCGATGGAGAACCACCACTCTGTCCTTATGCCGGCTGTGAACGTCATGGACAGATACATAACCACCTGCACCGACCTCGGTGAGGACCTGTGTCAGCTGTTGACGAACATAGGTAACATCCGATTGGCATGCCTGTCGCTCGCGATCAAGATGCATACTGTCTACACCGAATTTGATCTAGAGGACTTTCTCAAACGCAACGACTGGGTAAACAAGGCATTGGTTATAGACTCTTCCAGCGACACAGCTACACCCAAGTCGAATGTGTTCATCCTGCCAGATGTACAGGGAATACAGGAGGCTGAGAATCTCATAATTAGCAAGTTGAAAGGGGCTGTGTTCCCAGCAAATGGTGAAAATATGATCAGTGTACTCTGCAAGTATCTAATCCTGGAACACCTCAGCTGGCAAACATCACACTCCCTGGTACCTACCTACCTTCTGAATCAACGTGTCATGCCTATAGCTGCCAGGCTTTTCGCTACAACTGCATTGGACATCAGGTTGTTGCGCTTCAGGCGATGGAAGTGTATCGCAGTGTGCTGCCTGCTTGGGGTGATCGAGGTGTGCGCTAAGGCCCCTGGAGAGGGGCGTCGTCTGGAAGAGAGTTTGATCTCGCTCTTGGAAAAGCTTAAGCCTGGCCAGTTCACAAAGAAGGAGCTGTGTGACCTTAGTTACATGTTGATTGTGGACTGTGTGGTGTGCAGAAGTTGTTTCATCAACCCTAATGTTCACAAGACCCTACGTAAGATATCCTCTATGTCATGCTCCGAGTGTAGTAAGGGGAACCGTATTGTCACCACGAGGAAGCATGTGCACAGTGTTGTGGCTGGGGACACAAACAGCCAAGGGGAACCGGATAATAAAGTGACTCGTTGCATTGTCTAACGTAGTTTACAAAAAGCCTTATACTGTGACTATGTAACACACCCCACAGGCATTTACCTAAAGATCATATTATATGCATGCCAACCAGTACTTCTCATACTGTTTTTATATTCACGTTTGCCAACTTGTACATTCATATATTCCTGTGAAATAAAACCAAGATATAACGAACACAATGTATCAAATACTTTTCTTTTATTATTCAGACAGGTGCAATACATGCACATTATATCTATACATATTCAGATATGTGATTCTAGCCCTAGTGTCTACAGGACCGAGGACCCAACCACACAGGTCTCTGATATAAGTCTCATGTTACTAGGAAAAATGTCCACCAGGGGGTGTCATCTCACCAGAGTCCTTCTATCCAACAGGTCTCTGACATAAGTCCCATGTTACTAGGACAAATGTCCACCAGGGGGTGTCATCTCACCAGAGTCATTCTATCCAACCAGGGGTTATTGGTATCCACCTTAGGGTGACATGTCCACTTGTGGAGATGTATAAAGGAGGTTTGTCTATATAAAACACCAAGACACATCACCACTTGCTATTTTGCTACCATTTACAGTAAGCGATTGTGATATACTAGAGCCACCCGAGCAAACCATGCAGACCCCAGGCAATCCAGGCAATGGCGATGATAGATCTCAGCATGTTCCAGAAGTTAAGATAGTACACGGGGTTCCCAAGGTTGTGTATGTATCTGAATGTCACCTGGAGGCGGACGGGGCCCTTAGCGGAGTTCGCCGATACACGGCTCCAAAAGACTTTGGTGCAGCTCGGAGGAATGAATTGGAAGTGTTGAACGACGCTAATGTCATGATACGCGTACCTGGGACATTCGACACGTACGAGTGTAAGGATTGTAACATCGTACTTTCCGGGTACAAAAGAGGTGACCCTGGATTACATCAACACGTGCAGAGCGGAGGAGGACAGTGTAGGTACATTAAGGCTAAGTACAGGGGTCACGAAAAGGAGCTTCTCATCACACAAGGGAAGCTGAGGTTCCAAAACGGGGGTCTAGCATTCCCCGACTTCGTGTTGTACGCAACTGATGGGTACGTTACTATTGCCGGGACCAAACACTGCATTGTCTGTGCATGTCAGTCCGGCGAAGATCACTACATCGCATGCATGGAGATGGGCAACCGCATCAAGACAACCCTGAAGAGTTTGAAACTGGACGTGTCTATCGACAACACTCCTTTGTTCACTAAGAGAGTACCCGGGCCTGAGAACAGATGGGGCGACTTTGAACCCGACAGCGCCTTAGCTTACATGGCCCCAGACTTCAGTGTAATGGGAGAGTCTGCCAACATGTACCACCTTCCACAGACGGTTGACACGCACAAATGTTTCCGGTGTTCACTGGAAATCAAACACTTTGTGCAGAACGACACCTTACTGGGTGAGCACATCTATCACGTATACAACACAGGAGGCGAATGTCCATACATCGCAGAGAGGTACAAGCATCGACGACACAAGTTAATGCTTATACTGGGGAATGAACGGTACAGAAAGGGTTCGATTGCGTTCCCCGATACTGTCATCACTAAGGCCTCTTACGGGTACACTACAGTTGGCGGCCTGAACCGCTGTGTTATCTGCAGCGCCATGACCGTCCAGGGAAAGTACCTGCCCGCTCAGGGACATCGTCTGCACTGTGATGAAATGAAAACCTCACTTCGGTTGAAGCTGAAGAATATGAAATTCTTACTATGAAAGTGTCTTGTGTGTGTTCATGAGAATTATCTCTGGCTGTAATGATGTAATGTAATGTATGGTAGTGTGGTTCAAGTGTGGGGGTTGTCATTTAATAAAAAGTCAGCTGAATCAACTGTTTGGTATCATCTGTCTCTTTGTGGTGGCAGAATGCATGAGGTGTACGATACACTCAGTGGTATGATTCTGTGTCATTGGCTACTTACTGTAGAAGGATCTAGATGGAAGGATATATATATATATATATATATATATAGAGAAGGATGGAAGGAGTTATCCTAGACTCTCTCATATCTACGTCGCACACTCTCTCAGTGACAGAGCTTGGGTGACTATCTGCCCTGATATTTTTCAACTCTCGATCAGTCATCCGGTGTGTTTGTGAGCCTTCTGACTAACATTGAAGACATACTTAAACCATAGGCTAGCATGAAAATGAAGACAGCTCAACGTCAGCAGGACACCGGGGATGGTGCTAACCAGAGAAGAGGCAGAGCATACAGCGCATCGGGTGGCCGACCTGGAGACGATGTGCTGGACACTGAGACCATGCACCTCATGAAATGTTTCCTAGGAGAAGCTACTGGACTTTCGAATCGAAACTACTGGAACGAAAGCAAAGCTCAGTCGACAATGAAAAGGGTTGTGGGCCAAGTATTGGAGAGACACAGATTCTCATACAATGGTAGGTATTGCTTTTATTATGATACCTACTATGATAACTACAGCTAACGTTAGCTACACAAGGTTAGCTACTCATTGGAACATGTTTTCTGGACATTCTAAGGCATCATCGACAAACTTTCATTGGATGACAGAGGATACGATGTGAAGTTCATCGGTGTAGTAGCTACTAGCCTCTTCGCCGACGGGACCGTCAACTGGGGCCGCGTTGCCAGCCTGGCAGCCTTTGGGGCTGCGGTGTGTCAGTACTGGAAGGAGAAGGGTAGAGAGGACTATGTGGAGCTGGTGGGAGAGGAGATATCAGTGTACCTGCTGACTTACCAGAAGGACTGGCTGTTGCAAAACAACTCATGGGTAAGCTAGATAGGTACTTTATTGACCCCCCCATAAGTTGACTAAAGGCAGGCAATTTCATTAGTTGACTAAAGGCAAGGCTGACTAATGTCTAGCTGAGAGGTTATGCCAATCTAATGTGATCTAATGTTGAACCTGAGTTTTCATTTGTTTCCAGGAGGGCTTTGTGGAGTTCTTTGGCGTAGCAGAACCGGAGTCCTCCAAACCTGAGTCAACCTTGAGTAACATACTCATGACCTTTGCTGGAGTAGCCGGTATTGGGGCAATGTTGACGACCTTTTTGCTCATGTGAAATACGGCTGTCATTGCAAATACCAGTTACTTGTCTCAGTGTCAGTGATATAGACCACCACATGAGGGCAGCGTACTGATATGACACATAATAACACATGTATTATACATGGGTCCAAGTACACAAGAGGAGGCGTATCAGAGTATAGACTTTATTTGTTACAGTTAAATACATGATGGGTTTACGAATATGGACCTTGAAACTAATAAACGATTGGACCAACATATTTGTTTTTGTGTTTCGTTTGTCTAACAACTTGTCAGAGTGTCAGTGTCTGAGTGTCTATGGTTTAGACCAACCATATGATGGCAGCATACTGAGTAACAGTACTGATATATAACAGTGTTCGAGTGTCAATGATATAGACCACCACATGATGGCAGCATACTGAGTAACAGTACTGATATGTAACAGTACAGATACACATGTATACATGGGTCTAAGTACACAAGAGGGAGGAGAAGGCTTAGTAAATCAAAGTACAGACATTATTTGTAACCACAATGATATATAGTACAACAGTGAATTTACACAGCACATAGAGGCATATTGAGATCATCAATGCCAACATTCTACATCTAACCATAGTAAGGACTGTCGTAGGCTCTCTGTGTTGGTCATATCACAGTTGCTTTCAAAGAGGGGCATCGATTCTACATCTAACCATAGTAAGGACTGTAGTAGGCTCTCTGTGTTGGTCATATCATAGTTGCTTTCAAAGAGGTGCATCGAGAGGTTGTCAAACTGAAAGCGCTCAGCTTCCAAGTCCATAGTGTCCATACACTGCACTTCACTTTTGTCAGAGTCGCTCTCCGTGCCAGTTGACGCCGCTAATGTCCACACGGACTGCAATCCGGAATCTTGCTGTGTGATGCAGGCAAACTGAAAGCGCTCAGCTTCCAAGTCCATAGTGTCCATACACTGCACTTCACTTTTGTCAGAGTCGCTCTCCGTGCCAGTTGACGCCGCTAATGTCCACACGGACTGCAATCCGGAATCTTGCTGTGTGATGCAGGACTCCAACATCAGGCCCCCATTGGGCATATACAGGACCTGGAATTCAGGGGAGTCACTCTGGATGATGATTAGGGAATCAGCTGTTGGATCATCACTGTCAGTCCACATGACCTCTGGCGAGTCGCTCTGGACAACCTGTACTTCAGGCGAGTCAGCCCAGATCTTATCCAGAGCCTGTTTCCAGTAGAGCATAGAAGAATCAGACTGTGGCAATGTAGCGGTTGCGTAACATCCACTGGCCTTTGGTTTTGTCACAGCACCCAGTACTCTCAGCACACAGAAGATGTCGTACATCTTGCGATGTGAAATGTTGAATTGTTTTCCCAAGTGCCGCATGTCAAACACCCCTGGGTTAGTTCGCACATGCCGGTAAATAATCCCGATGGCACTTTTAATGCTGGCCTCTCTGAACTTCGGCAACCGATACCATTGTGTCTTGCATGTGTACTGCTTGCCATTTTTACTCAGAAGCCCAACACCTTCCAGTGAGCAAAGGATGTCATATATCCTGCGATGGTCTTTGGGTTTTACATTCAGTGTCAATATTGCAGACTTGTAGGTAAAAGACTGCAAGTTCCGCATCAAGTGTAGCATCAGTTTAGTGAGTTTTGGCAGAGGTGAATAACGCATGACTGTAGCTGTGTAAAACTGACAGATCTCACTGGGCCAATGTATACTCGGGTGTTCAGTAGAGAGAATCCGTATTTGTTTGATTACACTCTGGGAACACAGTGCCTTTTAAATCTACTCTGGGTGGGAGTGAGTGAGTGTGAGTGTCTAAGGGGTGCCCACTCATCGCTATAGTATCCACTCGTGCCTGAACTGTCCAACCATGGCTATAGTATCCACTCGTGCCTGAACTGTCCAACCATGGCTATAGTATCCACCCATAGCTAACTCATCCGATCACGGCTGAATAGTCCAACCACGGCTGTAGTATACAACCAAGCCTGAATCGGCCACAGATTGCTATAGTATCCACACACGCCTGATGTGTCCAACCATGGATATGTTATACAACCAAGCTTGACTCATCCCAGCACAGTTAGAGATGCTCTATCTTAAGGCCAAATCGTTTTTATATGAATATTAGGGATATTTACTTCATTCATACTACCAGGGCTCTGTCAGACAACCCCAGGGTTAAACTTTCCCATATAAACATTCACAAAGATACAGTGCCACTATTCAAAGCTTGGTCTGTATAATGGGTTCCCAGGATTTGAAAAGGTACAAGGATGACATAGCAGAGAGGCATGGGTGTTGCAGAAGACTTTTGGATGAGGTCTTGACAAAAGACCCTGCGGGTAAAGATCTACTCAGGTCTTATAACAGTAAGGTCAATCCGGTTAAGATGATGCACAAGGTCATCAACCATTGCCTCAAGACTGAGGACCGGGCCGTGAGATTCCTCAATGTCTTACGTGAAACAGATCCCTACTTATATGCCGACCTGGAAAAATATGGTCCACGGGGACCGTTCGGTGAGTATAAACGAAGTAGAGAGAAATTAAATCAGATTTTTAAAGTCAGGAATGGATGGGGAGTCACTGTTAAACTAAAGTACCTTTTTTTGTTTGTCTTTGCGTTTTTTTTCAGTCAGGAGAGCTCCTCCCAACATACAACTAACAAACAAGGTTCTCACTGCACTAGGTGATAGGGTCAGTGATCTACTGTCCATGACTCTGCTACCATCTTACAACCGGAGGATCACTACTATCATGCCCGCACTTGACGTACTGCGGTGTCATGGTCAACTGATTCCCGAAGAATATGCAGAGTTCGCATTGAACCGTAATGATAACTATGCCATGGTTATGCTATTGGAAGACATGTGCAGGAACATTAACATCCCTGAATCCACCCGAAACTTCATCTCCTTGGTAGTGGCTTCATTCAACATGCATGTGTTTGACATTCCCACCATGTTCATGAAAGACGTCTTTGTGTGTGTGTGAGGTAGAGGTAACACTGAGCTCTCTAAACAGAGTCCTGTGTATAGTTGGTGTACATTAACAAAACAGGGACACAGAGTATAAATGGTCTAACTTGCCACCATTCGTATACTGCATATAAAAGAGAATATATATGTGTACCTGATCATAATACAATAACACTTTTCATAATAAAGAGACAGTCAATAGCGTTTGTATACCTGTGTGTTCTTTATTGGGCCAAGTTCGAAATACAAACCAAACAAATGAGGCCATACACACTTGCCACTGTGTATCTCGTCTCTAGTGTGACAGAAGAGCAAAAACTCAGAGAGCATGTAGTCTCTGGTGTACTCTCCCTCTACAGCCTTTACACTCTCTCTTCGTGAGAGAGAGTAGGCTGGCTGCTGTGGCGAGAAGGACAGCGAGAGAGAGATAGCGAGAGAACCAGTTCCTCCAGGGCCATATGGCCTGTGTGTGAGAGAGAGAGCGAGAGAAGGCTGGGGAGCTGAGGAAATGAACTGTGTGTGTGTGTGTGTGTCTACTTCTCCTCTCCTCTGTCACGGCAGCAAGAGCTCAGAGAGAATGTAGTCTCTGCTCTACTCTCCCTCTACAGCCCTTTCGCCCCAAGATAGTCAGAGTAGACTCTAGTAACTTGATCCAAATTACATAGCCTCATAGGGGCGTAGAGAGAGAAAGAACCTGTTCCTCCAGGGTGGGCCATAGCCTGTGAGAGAGAGTAGGCTGGCTGCTGGAGCGAGAGCGAGAGAGATAGAGAGAACCAGTTCCTTCACTGCCATAGCTAGCCTGTGTGAGAGCGAGTACCCTAAGCCCTGGTATGATTGTTGCAAAGCTCCTGCCAAATAGGCTGCTAAGGAGTTGAGGAAAGTAACTGTGTGTGTGTGTGTGTCTATTTCTCCGCTCCTCTGGCATGGTTGTGTATAGTTGGTGTACAGTAACAAAACAAGGACACGGAGTAAATATGGTTTGATAAACGTACAAGACCATATGACATTGTCGTTTGAAACACTTTATTTTATTTAATACAATCACTTGTAATGCGCACACTGTGTATCATACCAGGCTTGATCTCATCTTATAGGTGCATCATGTCCAACTGGGTACATAGAGCATTTGGGTGGGTATGTAAAGACCGGTAGGTGTCATAGAAAAACCCCAACTCTGGCCTTGTCTCGAGCGGTCGATTCGGATTTCCCCAGTGGTCACACTTCACTTGCATTCGACGCCCGTCCTTCTGCAAGCAGCTGACGACAGTGACTCCCTCGGGGTATATGTGGACATATCTCACCCCATTATTCTCACTGAATACGGGTTTGCCCCTGCAGAACAGGACGCCTCTTGTGGTACATTCGTCCTCCTGTGGCATAGGGCACAAGGTACACGGGATGTTGATGAAGTTCCTTACATCCTGGATCGTCATTGGGCTCTTAGTCTCGAAGTAGCCACGGAGTGTAGTGTACGGAGAGGTGCATTTCTCTACAGTCACACTATGACATTGACATAAAAGGCTCTGGTAAGAACCCTTGGCCGGCGGGCACATCCAGACATGTACGTAATTACAGGTGAGGTTATTCAGCCTCGTGGCCAACGTCTCCACGTCAGACCGGCTGTACGACTGTACCAGCAGAAGCCACTTGGTGGAGTGAGACTGTTCGGTCCTTCCCATGTACAGCCTCGGCGATGTAGATAGACCCGGAGACTTTTCCGTCTTCAATCTCCTATAAGACATACTTGGTCTCAGTGCTCAATTGTCAGCTTTCCGTAGATCGTATATAGACAGAGCCCGATCGCCTTGTTCTTGGTATAGGAGGTAGAAAGTGAATGTGAATATACACCCAGAATCAGCTACTTTTATACCCTAGCCCTGAACCATTGTCCAATGAGGTTACAGCCCCAGCCCATGGTTGGATAAATTTACAAGACCATACGACATTGTTGTTTGAAAGACTTTATTTTGTTTGTTAAGAAAATAATAACTTGGAATGCATACACTGTGTATCAAATCAGGCTTGTTCTCCTCTTATAGGCACATCATGTCCAACTGGGCACATACTGCAAGGGGTCCAAAATAGTCCAGTGTGGCCATTCCCAACTCATACAAAGCCTTATTCGCTTCGCCTCCGAGACGTAGTTCATCTTCGGTTCTAATTACCAGCCCCGGACAAGCTATGCTCCCGAACCGGGACTCGGTTAGATCTCTTAGTTCGATACACCCGCTCACGCTGAATGCACGTGAAGGTCCTTGGTTCTGCGGTATCTGAAATGTGGAAAATTAACAATCGTAAGTCAATGTGATACAGACGCTCACTGCATTGCCCTTGTGTATATGTATGGCAATCAGACTATCATTCATTGTATGTCTTACAGCGCAAACCAGGTATCTGTTAACGCTCTTCGTAAGGTCTATCAGACCCTTGGCGTCTTGTTCAGTGGCGAAAGGCGAATGTAGTAACAGAGGCTTTATGGATTGAACACCATGCTGTGTAGAGAAGGTCCCATCGATCTGGAAGTATAGGCTCGTCAGGGGTGAGCGCTGTGCCATCTGTACAAGTGATGATAATATCGCCCTTTGGGTTCGAGGAGAGATAGAACTGGTTACAGTAACTACAAGCCCTCAACATCCGTTGGACCAGGTTGGCTGTCGTAGGGTTTATACACCCTTTTTCATGAGCCATGGTTGGATGATGTAGCCCAGAAAGGGAAGCTCAGCCTGGAGCTGAACCAACATCATGGTCGGATGGGTTTGCCTTGTTGGGAAGAAATAGCCGTGGTTGGACAGGCCTCTTCCATAGGGACACCTAACCTTCCACATATTCAGCAGCTTGACCACAACTACAACTGAATTTTATACCAACCCTCACAACCCTCCACATATTCAGCAGCTTGCCATCAACCACACCTGAAACGTTATACCTAGCAGAATGGAGAACTACCTGAAAGAATACGTTATTGGCAGAGGAGCCTATGGAACCGTGTACAAAGTAAAGTGTCAGAGAACTGGAAAAGAGTTTGCATTGAAATATCACAATCGAGGCGTCGAGGATTCAACCGTGAGAGAACTCTCCTGTCTCGCCGCACTAAGGGGTCACCCATATGTGATCCATATGCACGATTGCTTCTTAGACGATGGGAAGATAGCCATGCTCATGTCCTACGCGCCCTACACGTTGAGTGACGTGATTCACAACGGACAAGGTTGGAAAGTTTACAAGCAAGGCCTGTCTATACAGTTGATCCCATTGAGTTTCGTCGCTCACTTTTCGGTCCAGGTGGCTAATGCTTTGTCTTACATGCACAGACTGAATATAGTGCACAGGGACTTGACTCCTTCCAACGTGCTGCTGACAGAAGATCTCACCGTCAAAGTGGCTGACATGGGCCTCTCTAGACAATCCTCTAAATGGATGAGCCCAACTGTAGTCACGGAGCCATACAGGGCCCCGGAATTGTTTGCTAAAGGTGACTGTACGGAGTACACCTGTGCCATAGACATGTGGAGCCTTGGGGTGATGATTGCAGAAGCTATGGAAGGGAGGGTGGTTTTCTCAGAGGTTAAAAGTCTCAGAGAGAAGGTGTCCACGTACCAGATCATTGTAAGGACTCTATGTCCCAAAGACCACCCCTGTGCATCAATCACACCCTGGGACCCTGCCACTTTATTGCCCAAACTGATGGAGTGTGAACTAGTGAAAAGGATCGTCTTCAGATTGCTGGCTTTCCGTGACACCGAGAGACTTCTGGCTCACGAGCTGCTGCAGGACGCAGAATGGATGCAGGTTGCACATATGACAGAGGAAGACAGAGTTGTGGTCAGAGACCAGATTGAGCAGCGAAAGGACACCGAGAGACTTCTGGCTCACGAGCTGCTGCAGGACACAGAATGGATGCAGGTTGCACATATGACAGAGGAAGACAGAGCTGTGGTCAGAGACCAGATTGAGCAGCGAAAGGACATGATAGACTGAGTCTGGAAACAAAGACAAAAGACCAACAACAGGACTGCTTGCTCTGTGTACATTTTATTGAGTACATTTCATGATTCGTGATATATGTATATATATATGATTCGTGATATATGTATATATAATAGTGACATATAATTGTTTAAAACCCACTGTACTACTATGTATGTAGACTGTCAATAAAAAAGTGTACTATACCCTAACACCCTGGTACGTTCACAATAAAAACTTGTAATAGGAAAGGATCGGGAAGGCAATGTTATGTGGCAATGTTATACACATGAGTAGAGTGTTGCTTGCAGGACAGGCTACAGCCTCACATGTACTTGGTTCATGACTATATTGCGACCATCAACATTGACATTGTAATGTAAAGGGGTGTCAGGATACTGCTGCGTGTTTGTAGAGTAGACCCCTCAGATGTCCCTGCAGACTTCCAAGATCTTTCAAAGTCGTCTATCATCCTCTTCACGTCCCGTATAGCTGCAGGGATACACACATAGGTAGCTGAATGCAAAAGACTATTACAGTACTGTCATTATACACAAACCAACCAAAATAAAAAGAAAAGCACAACGCACCTTCGCTCACATCGAGCAGTTTCACGGATGTCTTCATGTCCTCGAACTCCTTGAGAGCTGGCATCTCCATCATTGGGGTTCCGGGGGTTGTTGTCACTGTGGTGGCACGAGGTGAGGCAGCAAGCTGCTGGACATTTGCACAAGAGCTGTCAGCTTGCCCAAGTCGCTGATACATGAAGTAACGGTATTCCCTATCGCCGTATCCACCAAACGTGTTGTTGACCATGAAACAGCATGGCGCTGGGCTTATCTTTCTGCTCATAGTGTCATTCCACACTTGGAGTAGACTCCACATGTGGCTATCTTCAGGTTCTATGTACAGCATAGCGATTGTAATGACACCATCGAGTGGCCCAACGAACGCAGCCTTCTTACCCTTGTCCACTTTGGCAGTATAGTAGAACATACCGCATGTGGCGGCCTTTGCGCTCAGATAGAAAGTCTCGCTACCTATCCTGTAGTTGCCTTCGTCGGTACACGTGAGGAAGCGAATGTTAACTTGGTATCCTACTGGGGTATTCGTCAGCTCGTATATGTGTTCACTACCGAGGACATCTTTATTGTCTTTATAGAAAGGCTGATTGGGACTCTCCAAGTACCCTGGCAACTTGACAGTATTTCCCATTGTACCTACGATGGTGACGGGCTTACGGCTCTCATCCGTAAGACCTTTAGCCCTTTTCAACACACAACACTCTACTATGGTCATCGCTGCCATGCACAGCAGACTCATTGTGATAGGAACGTACATTTTCACAGCGGTTGGTTCTAGACAAGTCTGAAACAGCTTGGAGCTGTTAATGCTTTCACAGAGATCACAGTGTCAGAATGCTGCCTGTAGGAGCAGTTGAGGCCTTTTATACCCGATGAAACCTGACACGGTCCCACCACTAACCCGTTTGTCCACCCATTACTGTGACATCCTACCCCATGGTAAGTCTATGGGGTATGATGTAGCTAAATAAAACAATAAACTCACAAGGCCCTGGGTATGACTTGTCCAACCCTTACGGTTGGGTAAGCGCCTACCGTTGGGTAAAGGGCCACCGTTGGGTAAAGGGCCACCGTTGGATAAACGGCTACCGTTGGGTAAAGGACCACCGTTGGGTAAAGGACCACCGTTGGGTAAAGGACCACCGTTGGGTAAAGGGCCACCGTTGGATAAACGGCTACCGTTGGGTAAAGGACCACCGTTGGGTAAAGGACCACCGTTGGGTAAAGGACCACCGTTGGGTAAAGGACCACCGTTGGGTAAAGGACCACCGTTGGGTAAAGGACCACCGTTGGGTAAAGGACCACCGTTGGGTAAAGGACCACCGTTGGATAAACGGCTACCGTTGGGTAAAGGACCACCGTTGGGTAAAGGACCACCGTTGGGTAAAGGACCACCGTTGGGTAAAGGACCACCGTTGGATAAACGGCTACCGTTGGGTAAAGGACCACCGTTGGGTAAAGGACCACCGTTGGGTAAAGGACCACCGTTGGGTAAAGGACCACCGTTGGATAAACGGCTACCGTTGGGTAAAGGACCACCGTTGGGTAAAGGACCACCGTTGGGTAAAGGACCACCGTTGGGTAAAGGACCACCGTTGGGTAAACGGCTACCGTTGGGTAAAGGACCACCGTTGGGTAAAGGACCACCGTTGGGTAAAGGACCACCGTTGGGTAAAGGACCACCGTTGGGTAAAGGACCACCGTTGGGTAAACGGCTACCGTTGGGTAAAGGGCCACCGTTGGGTAAAGGACCACCGTTGGGTAAAGGACCACCGTTGGGTAAAGGACCACCGTTGGGTAAAGGACCACCGTTGGGTAAAGGACCACCGTTGGGTAAAGGACCACCGTTGGATAAACCTGAACACATATGTGAACACAGGCCCTGGGTATGGTTTCAAGAGAGATCCTCACCCTAGCTCGGTCAACGACTGAATGATACGATTTCGGGTCTGGGGGTCTAGGGTGGGCGGGGCTGACCCATTATATCCAACCGTGCCTGGATTGTCCAACCAGGGCGGACTTATCCACGAAGGGCTGATTCGGCCCTTCAACCTGAACACATATGTGAACACAGGCCCTGGGTATGGTTTCAAGCCAGGGCGGACTTATCCACGAAGGGCTGATTCGGCCCTTCAACCTGAACACATATGTGAACAAAGGCCCTGGGTATGGTTTCAAGAGAGATCCTCACCCTAGCTAGGTCAACGACTGAATGATACGATTTCGGGTCTGGGGGTCTAGAGTGGGCGGGGCTGACCCATTATATCCAACCGTGCCTGGATTGTCCAACCAGGGCGGACTTATCCACGAAGGGCTGATTCGGCCCTTCAACCTGAACACATATGTGAACACAGGCCCTGGGTATGGTTTCAAGCCAGGGCGGACTTATCCACGAAGGGCTGATTCGGCCCTTCAACCTGAACACATATGTGAACAAAGGCCCTGGGTATGGTTTCAAGAGAGATCCTCACCCTAGCTAGGTCAACGACTGAATGATACGATTTCGGGTCTGGGGGTCTAGAGTGGGCGGGGCTGACCCATTATATCCAACCGTGCCTGGATTGTCCAACCAGGGCGGACTTATCCACGAAGGGCTGATTCGGCCCTTCAACCTGAACACATATGTGAACACAGGCCCTGGGTATGGTTTCAAGCCAGGGCGGACTTATCCACGAAGGGCTGATTCGGCCCTTCAACCTGAACACATATGTGAACAAAGGCCCTGGGTATGGTTTCAAGAGAGATCCTCACCCTAGCTAGGTCAACGACTGAATGATACGATTTCGGGTCTGGGGGTCTAGAGTGGGCGGGGCTGACCCATTATATCCAACCGTGCCTGGATTGTCCAACCAGGGCGGACTTATCCACGAAGGGCTGATTCGGCCCTTCAACCTGAACACATATGTGAACACAGGCCCTGGGTATGGTTTCAAGCCAGGGCGGACTTATCCACGAAGGGCTGATTCGGCCCTTCAACCTGAACACATATGTGAACAAAGGCCCTGGGTATGGTTTCAAGAGAGATCCTCACCCTAGCTAGGTCAACGACTGAATGATACGATTTCGGGTCTGGGGGTCTAGAGTGGGCGGGGCTGACCCATTATATCCAACCGTGCCTGGATTGTCCAACCAGGGCGGACTTATCCACGAAGGGCTGATTCGGCCCTTCAACCTGAACACATATGTGAACACAGGCCCTGGGTATGGTTTCAAGCCAGGGCGGACTTATCCACGAAGGGCTGATTCGGCCCTTCAACCTGAACACATATGTGAACAAAGGCCCTGGGTATGGTTTCAAGAGAGATCCTCACCCTAGCTAGGTCAACGACTGAATGATACGATTTCGGGTCTGGGGGTCTAGAGTGGGCGGGGCTGACCCATTATATCCAACCGTGCCTGGATTGTCCAACCAGGGCGGACTTATCCACGAAGGGCTGATTCGGCCCTTCAACCTGAACACATATGTGAACACAGGCCCTGGGTATGGTTTCAAGCCAGGGCGGACTTATCCACGAAGGGCTGATTCGGCCCTTCAACCTGAACACATATGTGAACAAAGGCCCTGGGTATGGTTTCAAGAGAGATCCTCACCCTAGCTAGGTCAACGACTGAATGATACGATTTCGGGTCTGGGGGTCTAGAGTGGGCGGGGCTGACCCATTATATCCAACCGTGCCTGGATTGTCCAACCAGGGCGGACTTATCCACGAAGGGCTGATTCGGCCCTTCAACCTGAACACATATGTGAACACAGGCCCTGGGTATGGTTTCAAGCCAGGGCGGACTTATCCACGAAGGGCTGATTCGGCCCTTCAACCTGAACACATATGTGAACAAAGGCCCTGGGTATGGTTTCAAGAGAGATCCTCACCCTAGCTAGGTCAACGACTGAATGATACGATTTCGGGTCTGGGGGTCTAGAGTGGGCGGGGCTGACCCATTATATCCAACCGTGCCTGGATTGTCCAACCAGGGCGGACTTATCCACGAAGGGCTGATTCGGCCCTTCAACCTGAACACATATGTGAACACAGGCCCTGGGTATGGTTTCAAGCCAGGGCGGACTTATCCACGAAGGGCTGATTCGGCCCTTCAACCTGAACACATATGTGAACAAAGGCCCTGGGTATGGTTTCAAGAGAGATCCTCACCCTAGCTAGGTCAACGACTGAATGATACGATTTCGGGTCTGGGGGTCTAGAGTGGGCGGGGCTGACCCATTATATCCAACCGTGCCTGGATTGTCCAACCAGGGCGGACTTATCCACGAAGGGCTGATTCGGCCCTTCAACCTGAACACATATGTGAACACAGGCCCTGGGTATGGTTTCAAGCCAGGGCGGACTTATCCACGAAGGGCTGATTCGGCCCTTCAACCTGAACACATATGTGAACAAAGGCCCTGGGTATGGTTTCAAGAGAGATCCTCACCCTAGCTAGGTCAACGACTGAATGATACGATTTCGGGTCTGGGGGTCTAGAGTGGGCGGGGCTGACCCATTATATCCAACCGTGCCTGGATTGTCCAACCAGGGCGGACTTATCCACGAAGGGCTGATTCGGCCCTTCAACCTGAACACATATGTGAACACAGGCCCTGGGTATGGTTTCAAGCCAGGGCGGACTTATCCACGAAGGGCTGATTCGGCCCTTCAACCTGAACACATATGTGAACAAAGGCCCTGGGTATGGTTTCAAGAGAGATCCTCACCCTAGCTAGGTCAACGACTGAATGATACGATTTCGGGTCTGGGGGTCTAGAGTGGGCGGGGCTGACCCATTATATCCAACCGTGCCTGGATTGTCCAACCAGGGCGGACTTATCCACGAAGGGCTGATTCGGCCCTTCAACCTGAACACATATGTGAACACAGGCCCTGGGTATGGTTTCAAGCCAGGGCGGACTTATCCACGAAGGGCTGATTCGGCCCTTCAACCTGAACACATATGTGAACAAAGGCCCTGGGTATGGTTTCAAGAGAGATCCTCACCCTAGCTAGGTCAACGACTGAATGATACGATTTCGGGTCTGGGGGTCTAGAGTGGGCGGGGCTGACCCATTATATCCAACCGTGCCTGGATTGTCCAACCAGGGCGGACTTATCCACGAAGGGCTGATTCGGCCCTTCAACCTGAACACATATGTGAACACAGGCCCTGGGTATGGTTTCAAGCCAGGGCGGACTTATCCACGAAGGGCTGATTCGGCCCTTCAACCTGAACACATATGTGAACAAAGGCCCTGGGTATGGTTTCAAGAGAGATCCTCACCCTAGCTAGGTCAACGACTGAATGATACGATTTCGGGTCTGGGGGTCTAGAGTGGGCGGGGCTGACCCATTATATCCAACCGTGCCTGGATTGTCCAACCAGGGCGGACTTATCCACGAAGGGCTGATTCGGCCCTTCAACCTGAACACATATGTGAACACAGGCCCTGGGTATGGTTTCAAGCCAGGGCGGACTTATCCACGAAGGGCTGATTCGGCCCTTCAACCTGAACACATATGTGAACAAAGGCCCTGGGTATGGTTTCAAGAGAGATCCTCACCCTAGCTAGGTCAACGACTGAATGATACGATTTCGGGTCTGGGGGTCTAGAGTGGGCGGGGCTGACCCATTATATCCAACCGTGCCTGGATTGTCCAACCAGGGCGGACTTATCCACGAAGGGCTGATTCGGCCCTTCAACCTGAACACATATGTGAACACAGGCCCTGGGTATGGTTTCAAGCCAGGGCGGACTTATCCACGAAGGGCTGATTCGGCCCTTCAACCTGAACACATATGTGAACAAAGGCCCTGGGTATGGTTTCAAGAGAGATCCTCACCCTAGCTAGGTCAACGACTGAATGATACGATTTCGGGTCTGGGGGTCTAGAGTGGGCGGGGCTGACCCATTATATCCAACCGTGCCTGGATTGTCCAACCAGGGCGGACTTATCCACGAAGGGCTGATTCGGCCCTTCAACCTGAACACATATGTGAACACAGGCCCTGGGTATGGTTTCAAGCCAGGGCGGACTTATCCACGAAGGGCTGATTCGGCCCTTCAACCTGAACACATATGTGAACAAAGGCCCTGGGTATGGTTTCAAGAGAGATCCTCACCCTAGCTAGGTCAACGACTGAATGATACGATTTCGGGTCTGGGGGTCTAGAGTGGGCGGGGCTGACCCATTATATCCAACCGTGCCTGGATTGTCCAACCAGGGCGGACTTATCCACGAAGGGCTGATTCGGCCCTTCAACCTGAACACATATGTGAACACAGGCCCTGGGTATGGTTTCAAGCCAGGGCGGACTTATCCACGAAGGGCTGATTCGGCCCTTCAACCTGAACACATATGTGAACAAAGGCCCTGGGTATGGTTTCAAGAGAGATCCTCACCCTAGCTAGGTCAACGACTGAATGATACGATTTCGGGTCTGGGGGTCTAGAGTGGGCGGGGCTGACCCATTATATCCAACCGTGCCTGGATTGTCCAACCAGGGCGGACTTATCCACGAAGGGCTGATTCGGCCCTTCAACCTGAACACATATGTGAACACAGGCCCTGGGTATGGTTTCAAGCCAGGGCGGACTTATCCACGAAGGGCTGATTCGGCCCTTCAACCTGAACACATATGTGAACAAAGGCCCTGGGTATGGTTTCAAGAGAGATCCTCACCCTAGCTAGGTCAACGACTGAATGATACGATTTCGGGTCTGGGGGTCTAGAGTGGGCGGGGCTGACCCATTATATCCAACCGTGCCTGGATTGTCCAACCAGGGCGGACTTATCCACGAAGGGCTGATTCGGCCCTTCAACCTGAACACATATGTGAACACAGGCCCTGGGTATGGTTTCAAGCCAGGGCGGACTTATCCACGAAGGGCTGATTCGGCCCTTCAACCTGAACACATATGTGAACAAAGGCCCTGGGTATGGTTTCAAGAGAGATCCTCACCCTAGCTAGGTCAACGACTGAATGATACGATTTCGGGTCTGGGGGTCTAGAGTGGGCGGGGCTGACCCATTATATCCAACCGTGCCTGGATTGTCCAACCAGGGCGGACTTATCCACGAAGGGCTGATTCGGCCCTTCAACCTGAACACATATGTGAACACAGGCCCTGGGTATGGTTTCAAGCCAGGGCGGACTTATCCACGAAGGGCTGATTCGGCCCTTCAACCTGAACACATATGTGAACAAAGGCCCTGGGTATGGTTTCAAGAGAGATCCTCACCCTAGCTAGGTCAACGACTGAATGATACGATTTCGGGTCTGGGGGTCTAGAGTGGGCGGGGCTGACCCATTATATCCAACCGTGCCTGGATTGTCCAACCAGGGCGGACTTATCCACGAAGGGCTGATTCGGCCCTTCAACCTGAACACATATGTGAACACAGGCCCTGGGTATGGTTTCAAGCCAGGGCGGACTTATCCACGAAGGGCTGATTCGGCCCTTCAACCTGAACACATATGTGAACAAAGGCCCTGGGTATGGTTTCAAGAGAGATCCTCACCCTAGCTAGGTCAACGACTGAATGATACGATTTCGGGTCTGGGGGTCTAGAGTGGGCGGGGCTGACCCATTATATCCAACCGTGCCTGGATTGTCCAACCAGGGCGGACTTATCCACGAAGGGCTGATTCGGCCCTTCAACCTGAACACATATGTGAACACAGGCCCTGGGTATGGTTTCAAGCCAGGGCGGACTTATCCACGAAGGGCTGATTCGGCCCTTCAACCTGAACACATATGTGAACAAAGGCCCTGGGTATGGTTTCAAGAGAGATCCTCACCCTAGCTAGGTCAACGACTGAATGATACGATTTCGGGTCTGGGGGTCTAGAGTGGGCGGGGCTGACCCATTATATCCAACCGTGCCTGGATTGTCCAACCAGGGCGGACTTATCCACGAAGGGCTGATTCGGCCCTTCAACCTGAACACATATGTGAACACAGGCCCTGGGTATGGTTTCAAGCCAGGGCGGACTTATCCACGAAGGGCTGATTCGGCCCTTCAACCTGAACACATATGTGAACAAAGGCCCTGGGTATGGTTTCAAGAGAGATCCTCACCCTAGCTAGGTCAACGACTGAATGATACGATTTCGGGTCTGGGGGTCTAGAGTGGGCGGGGCTGACCCATTATATCCAACCGTGCCTGGATTGTCCAACCAGGGCGGACTTATCCACGAAGGGCTGATTCGGCCCTTCAACCTGAACACATATGTGAACACAGGCCCTGGGTATGGTTTCAAGCCAGGGCGGACTTATCCACGAAGGGCTGATTCGGCCCTTCAACCTGAACACATATGTGAACAAAGGCCCTGGGTATGGTTTCAAGAGAGATCCTCACCCTAGCTAGGTCAACGACTGAATGATACGATTTCGGGTCTGGGGGTCTAGAGTGGGCGGGGCTGACCCATTATATCCAACCGTGCCTGGATTGTCCAACCAGGGCGGACTTATCCACGAAGGGCTGATTCGGCCCTTCAACCTGAACACATATGTGAACACAGGCCCTGGGTATGGTTTCAAGCCAGGGCGGACTTATCCACGAAGGGCTGATTCGGCCCTTCAACCTGAACACATATGTGAACAAAGGCCCTGGGTATGGTTTCAAGAGAGATCCTCACCCTAGCTAGGTCAACGACTGAATGATACGATTTCGGGTCTGGGGGTCTAGAGTGGGCGGGGCTGACCCATTATATCCAACCGTGCCTGGATTGTCCAACCAGGGCGGACTTATCCACGAAGGGCTGATTCGGCCCTTCAACCTGAACACATATGTGAACACAGGCCCTGGGTATGGTTTCAAGCCAGGGCGGACTTATCCACGAAGGGCTGATTCGGCCCTTCAACCTGAACACATATGTGAACAAAGGCCCTGGGTATGGTTTCAAGAGAGATCCTCACCCTAGCTCGGTCAACGGCTGAATGATACGATTTCGGGTCTGGGGGTCTAGGGTGGGCGGGGCTGACCCATTATATCCAACCGTGCCTGGATTGTCCAACCAGGGCGGACTTATCCATGAAGGGCTGATTCGGCCCTTCAACCTGAACACATATGTGAACACAGGCCCTGGGTATGGTTTCAAGCCAGGGCGGACTTATCCACGAAGGGCTGATTCGGCCCTTCAACCTGAACACATATGTGAACAAAGGCCCTGGGTATGGTTTCAAGAGAGATCCTCACCCTAGCTCGGTCAACGGCTGAATGATACGATTTCGGGTCTGGGGGTCTAGGGTGGGCGGGGCTGACCCATTATATCCAACCGTGCCTGGATTGTCCAACCAGGGCGGACTTATCCATGAAGGGCTGATTCGGCCCTTCAACCTGAACACATATGTGAACACAGGCCCTGGGTATGGTTTCAAGCCAGGGCGGACTTATCCACGAAGGGCTGATTCGGCCCTTCAACCTGAACACATATGTGAACAAAGGCCCTGGGTATGGTTTCAAGAGAGATCCTCACCCTAGCTCGGTCAACGGCTGAATGATACGATTTCGGGTCTGGGGGTCTAGGGTGGGCGGGGCTGACCCATTATATCCAACCGTGCCTGGATTGTCCAACCAGGGCGGACTTATCCACGAAGGGCTGATTCGGCCCTTCAACCTGAACACATATGTGAACACAGGCCCTGGGTATGGTTTCAAGCCAGGGCGGACTTATCCACGAAGGGCTGATTCGGCCCTTCAACCTGAACACATATGTGAACAAAGGCCCTGGGTATGGTTTCAAGAGAGATCCTCACCCTAGCTCGGTCAACGGCTGAATGATACGATTTCGGGTCTGGGGGTCTAGGGTGGGCGGGGCTGACCCATTATATCCAACCGTGCCTGGATTGTCCAACCAGGGCGGACTTATCCATGAAGGGCTGATTCGGCCCTTCAACCTGAACACATATGTGAACACAGGCCCTGGGTATGGTTTCAAGAGAGATCCTCACCCTAGCTCGGTCAACGACTGAATGATACGATTTCGGGTCTGGGGGTCTAGGGTGGGCGGGGCTGACCCATTATATCCAACCGTGCCTGAATTGTCCAACCAGGGCGGAATTATCCACGAAGGGCTGATTCGGCCCTTCAACGTGAACACAGGATCTTGGCAGGTTCCAAGGTCTGGAAATAATGTGGAACCTTAGCAAATTGTTGAGTGACACACAGAATAGGAAACACTCGCGCAGGTGACAAAGGTTTATTGAACAACTTTTACAGATTTTAACATAGCGCATAAAGAAAATACATACACCATCTTACACAACAGGATCAGAATATATCGGCTAACAAGGCAATTAGTTTGTTCAACATAAACCCGCTCTTCAGCGAGTGGTATTCACGGACAAATGCAATGCCTCCGCATGGCTGTATCTCGTACTCGCAGTTAGGTTTTCTATCAAACGTCTTTACTTGAGATATCCACTTTAAACTGAGACGCATCACAAAATGAGACATCTTGATGTACGTGATATGATCCTCTGTGTACACGTCATACCAATCCAATTGAATATCATCCTTCTGGTCGCCTGACCACACAGCCAAAGCCTTTGCTTCGCTCAACTTCACCGGTATGTAACTGTCCAGAGCGTCGTGAGCGACCTGCAGATGGCTAGGGAGAGACTTGTCCACACTCCACTTGTCCACATACTCCGGGTAGCACATTACTTCCCCGTTCACCACGTACACCTTGCAGAAACAGTTGAAAAAGCAGGATATCATCTCCGTCCTGGCCCCAGTTATACCGATCAACGGTCTGGGTATGTAACTGGAAGAGACGAACAGTGTGCGCGTGCGGCGTTGCTCGAACGGGAACGTAGTTCGAAGGTGCTCCAGTCTATCGGTTATGAACTGGGTGTACACATTGACAAGTCTCTCTTGGTCCAGAGGAGTTGCGTACTCTCCCCCAGACGATGAGTCCAGGTCTAATACTACGTCGTAGTTAAAGTCTTTATCCATCACTTTCCCATTCCTTAACAGACTGTCAGCGTCGAGCTCCTGTTTACCCCCTCTAATGACTACATAATCAACAGAGAAGTTGTGGTACACACCTCTCGAGGAAGCCATAGTATAACGTGTACTGATCGAGATGAGTCGAGTTTGGGAGTTAACAGAGTTGCATCCCATCCACTTTAACATTAGGTAATCTCAGGAAAGATGTATTAAGGTTGGACATGTGCTCCACTCCTTGGCAAGGACGATTCTATTACTGAAATGGCACACAGGTCCAAAGCGTAGCCTTCAAGATAAACATTTATTTCTATCTGTGCACCCTTTTCACAGGCTTCGTCCTTTCATTACCGCATTGAAGGTGTTGAAAAGCACATAATACACAACGCTCTTCATAGGCTTCCACACTGAATAGATGTCCTGGTGACTCCCCTCTGTCAAGACCTTCTTGAGAGCCTCGGAGCACTTGTTGTTGACCTCGATGTTGGTGCTATGTGTTAGTTCTTCATCCACTGTGAAGGACATAGATAAATCGAAGTCTCCGTTGGCCATGTGTCTCGGGTCAATGAACTCCGAGCTAAACGGGCTCTGAGGCTCTTTCACGGCAGATCTCCCAAGCTCCAGATAATAAACAGCTGGCGAGTGTACCTCGTGCATAAGGCCGTGGTAGGTGCGATGATCAGAGTGCTGTGCGCGTATCTCATTCAAGGTTTCATTCAATTCCGGATAACCTAGGCAGGCCATGGTGGTCTTGTATCTGCGTAAGCCTGAAAGCCTTACTGTGAACTGTATTTTGAACCTGGGAGGGTTCACACCCAGTGCGTTCATGTTGTCTAGAAGATCTCGCGTGTCCCTTTCCAGGTTCGACTGAGCTGAGCATAGGGCTTGCTCCACTTCATCTCGCATTTTATTCACGAGGACGTTGGCCATGGTAGACAATCCGGACGACCTAATGATCTGTGAGACGTGTGCTATCTGGAGAGTGTAAGCGTTAATACGTAGCAAGAGTTTGGAGAGAAGCAGGTTACCATAATGCAGTGTTAAACGGGACGGATCGAGCTGTGGCTTGGGACTCCACAGATTCACATCCACTAGGCCTCATAATGGTTTCGTTAGCTGCTTCACTCCTTTGGTAAATTAGTTTATTACAGACATATCTCACACAGTAACAACCCAAAGTGTTCATTCAAGGGCAATGATAACAATGGTTGGATACTTGCTCTAAGGTTGACTAGATTACACCATGGTCCACAAACCACATGCAACAGCCTTGGCTGGGTAAAAGGCCGTGGCTGGGTAAACGGCCGTGGCTGGGTAAAAGGCCGTGGCTGGGTAAACGGCCTCGGCTGGGTAAACAACCCAGGTTGGATGTTTGAAAAACTCCATAGACCATTGGGTAGACAAATATTGGGTGGGCGGATGAGCTTTGCTGGACGGTTCCAATACCATGAGCTTAACCTAAAAAGGCTGGCGCATTGCTACCAGGGTTGCCAGTGGCTTGTTCAACTAGTTAGCTACAATGGAATCAGTTTTTAATACCACGGTCGATAATGTTACAATCTTCAATGGACCTTCAAACTACCCCGAGTCAAAGGTCCATTGTTATCATCTCTATGAATACAGCCGCCTCTTTTACATCCCTGTCTGTCACGCGCTCGTTATGATCACGGGCCTGGTTGCCAACCTGTATATGCTCATCACGCTCCACTGTGCCTGTTCAAAGGACTCTGGTAGGCGAAGGAAGGGCCTCAGTGATGTCGACGTTTTCTTTTCACATCTGGGAGTCTGTGACATAGCCACGTTGCTGACTATCCCGGTGTGGGTTACTCAGACGATTCTCGTGAATGGCTGGGTGTTTGGCTACGTGGTTTGCAAACTGGTGAAGGGAGTGATTACGGTACGTAGCACCACTCTGGCTCCTTGAGAAAGTGTATAAACACAAGCATGTCCCACCAGCTCAGCTAATTACATCTTGTTTGTTCCCTCTATTTCTACAGTTCAGTTTCCAGTACGGAATACTTATTATGGTCTATATCAACATCGAGAGATACATGATGGTGGTACACAACAGGACAACCCTCAAGTGCCTGGTGTCAAGACGTAGGTCGAGTAGAAGGAGAACCGTGGCTCGATTGTGCGCCTGTGTGCCAGTAGTCTCAGCCCTCGTGGACATATGCTATTACACCGTGCACCCCATATCTGGGAATACCATGATGTGTTTCAACGGTATGCATCCTCATTCCCAGATTGTCACGTTCTGGGTCAGGATGGCACTTTGTTTCATGTTACCTATTGTCGTTCTCGTTTACTGCAACGGCATGATAGTGTACAGTGTCAGAAAGCACGTGAACCGGAATTCGTTTGGGGGTAAGATGGCAAGGGCTCAAATTCTGCCCTTCCTCACGGCTGCGTTATTCGTGTGCTGCTGGATACCCTGGATCACCAGCACCATATATTACCGCTGGCATATGGACTGTGAGGAGGTAAAGTACGTGGTCCTAAATGTCTGCATAGCTATAGGGAACATGCACTGTATCACAAGTCCCACTTTGTATATCATTATGAAGTTCCGCAGGGACACCAGGACCTCGTTTAGTCTCCGAAGCTTACATACTCCTCCATCTCACCAAAGGCGCACAAAGGCGGTGTTACCAGCGCTGTTACCTGGAAACGTTCAGTCTCTAATGAATGAATAGGGGTGTAGAGTTTAGACTGGAGTACTGAAGTCTCAGGGCTACCGGTGTGCCTATCTCAAGAGATACTGGATGAATCCACAGAGTTTACGTTGTTACCACTGATAAACGAAAGATGAATTTAAATCTCACTGTTATGATGTTTGGTGATTCGTTGTCTACCTACCATGTATGTGAAATAAACTATGTGTCAAACCTACATGTGTATTGGGTATCATTCTGAGTAACAATAAACACAAAAACTATATCAGGGTGCACAGAGTCACTTGACTTTATTGTACAAAGCTGCAGGGTATCAAAACGGGATACAGTATAGAGTGACTGAAACACAACACGGTTTGGTTGACACACAATGGAAAGCAAGGGTTTGAAGTGAAATCAAAGAAATTGAAGCAAAACTTGTGTTGTATTCATATAATATATATATATATATATATATTATATCCTAATTCCGTGGAGCTTTCCCAACTCAACCCCAGTAGTTTTTGTCATACACATAAAGTATATTTCTCATAGCAGGTCCCACTAGGTTGATAGGTGCCCCAGAGTTTACGTTGTTACCACTGATAACCGAAAGATGAATGGCAATCTCACTGTTATGATGTTTGGTGATTCGTTGTCTACCTACCATGTATGTGAAATAAACTATGTGTCAAACCTACATGTGTATTGGGTATCATTCTGAGTAACAATAAACACAAAACTATATCAGGGTGCACAGAGTCACTTGACTTTATTGTACAAAGCTGCAGGGTATCAAAACGGGATACAGTATAGAGTGACTGAAAAACAACACGGTTTGGTTGACACACAATGGAAAGCAAGATATATATATATATATATATATATATATATATATATATATATATATATTATATCCTAATTCCGTGGAGCTTTCCCAACTCAACCCCAGTAGTTTTTGTCATACACATAAAGTATATTTCTCATAGCAGGTCCCACTAGGGTGATAGGTGCCCCAGTATCCACATAAGCCGTAGCAGCGTTATTACCAGAACATACTCCCTGGGTTACTGAGGCCATGTGCAGCATGAGGGATACATCCAAGGGTGCTGAAGTTGGAACACAGAATCAGGGCATAGCAGGTCCCACTAAACAGCAGCTTAGTCACACACACATCAAAACACAATACGGTGTCTAATAATGTCTAACCTACTACATACACACACCACCCAAGCTCGCATTAGTTAGTGTCGTCGGGTTGCACATCCAACCTTGCTCGTTTTCTCTTTTTCACTCTCAGCACGTCAACCGAGGCTCTCGACGACTGCTGAGCATTGTTAGTCCTTTTACAGCCCTGGCCCTGGCCACTTGTCATGGTCATCATGGCTATCTCTCCCAAATGCTGACTTTGAGTCCTAGGCTCTTGTGTAGCCCGAACAGGTATCATACCCCTTCGCATGGCGAGCGCGGCAAGTCCGTTTGACTCACGCAGAGCCCCTAGCATGGCACTGAGTTTGGTCGACTTCCCAGCCCTCTCAGTTATCAACTCTCCCTTTACGGCCATCATGGTCGCAGCGTAGTCCAATTTCAACATCTCGACAGAGAACATGTCAGCGCCGTGAACGCTGTTAAACACCTCGGCTGCGTCCTTCCACTCCCAATCCTCCTCTAGCTCGACTAAGTGACTACGATTATCACGGTTGACTGTCAAAAACATCTTATCCTGGTGATACACGGTCCGCGTGGTACAAAACGAGCTGACGTTTTTCACGGGTACGCCTGAGTACTCGGTTGAGTATACGCTCAGTCTGGGCCCGTGGAAGGCTCCTCTAGGGCCTAGTCTAGATTCTCTCAGGTGCCGTTTGTCGTAAGCTTCCTTAGGTGCATTCCGAGACATAATCCTTTTGATAACCGCCCCGTAATAGAAGGGCGCGGAGCACTGGAACATCTCCCCTCCCAGCACGCACTTGTTGAACGTCAGTTCGTTCAGGGGTTCGATGGCAGCCGTCGCTTCCAGTATCACAGAGCGCACCGGGTCATTGTTGAAGTCCAAGGTGAATATCAATCTGGGCGTAGGAGGCTGCTCGCCGCCGCCGCCGCCGCCGCTATCATTCGCACACTGCCCGAAAGCATTGACGTCTTCAAAGTCTCCATTTTCGTAGGCCTCCAACATCGCTGCACCCACCTGATCCCAAAAGCCTGCGTGAGACCTCGGTGCGTATAGGGCTATCATATCGTACACCGCTTCGAGTGGCACAGTGACAGACCCTACTTTCTTGTAAGAATTCGACTGGCCTTTCCTGAGGTGCGGCGCGTTCTGGTTGGTGGCATATCTGTACGTGCACAGCTTGTAGTTCTTCACTGTAGAATTCTTACCCTTTCGAGCCGGGACCTTGCATGTCGAGCAGAGCATCAGCATGTTGTGAGCCAGGTCATTGCCGCCCTTGATCTCTTTCTCAGAGAAAAACATAACATCTATACCCGAAATGCACAAGTGTCCATTTTTCAAACTAGTCTTCAGGTGCTGCTCATGGATTTGGGTTAAGATGTACCCTAGCACCTTGCAAGCAAAGCGACCCTGTATGTCGACCGCACGGGGACATATGTCCGGAAGACAGGCTGCGGCGCACAGCTTGTAGACAGCGTTGGTCTCTAAGCAAATCTGTCCGAAGGATAGCTGGTTCAGAGCTTTCATTCTGTTCTTGTTCATCCGCTTCATGTAACCCCTCAAGTCGGGCCAACGCTTCTCATCCGGGATCTCGGTCCACGGAGGGATCCATATGTCAAAGACAAAGTGACAAGCCAACTTCATGGCCTCGGCAAACACCAGCTGGTTGATGCAGAAAGAAACCCTCCGACTGGTGACTCCCGTGCACACAATGTGGCTAGCGTACAGGGCAGCCACGCAGGCGTCTCTGGCGGTGTCGAACCTCAACCCGAACTGCATAATATCAGACTCTGCAATCATTGTAGCAGACTGGATCAGGTTCTGCCTATACAGGCACACTGCAGCTATACGATCCATCTTGAGTTTCTCCACGGTGTCCTGTAGCTGCTTGGTGCTACGCGTGCGAGTCACATGCTCAGGGAACTCTGATTCCATGATCAGAGACCGATCGGCCCAAGCGTCGCTCACAAACCCCATCGTGTTGGTGTTCCACACGAAGCCGCAGTTGTGCACGGCGTGGTACTTGACGGTGTCCACCTTGCCGCTGCTCATGTCTCTGGTCACCACATCGCTCTCCAGTACGCTGGTGTCCAGGAGGTTCTTGAACGTATTGGGGATCACGTTGGACTCCTTGTCTACGGATTTCATGTTCTTCTCGTGGGTTATATGTGCGTCGTCTATCATGACCACGCAGGAGTTCCGCTTCTGCTTGTACTTGAAAGCTTGCGGGGTGAAAGACGTCAGCGTCTCTATGCACCCTCTTACCCTCCTGAACTGGTAGTTGAGCACGTTGTTGGCGTAACTCTTGCCTTCTCCGGGTCCAGTGACGTTGAAGAGCATAACTCGTTCGATCGTGTACCTGGGAGCGGTGTTGGCGATAATGTAGTTGAACGTCGTAGACGCCTGAAACAACCTGCCCACTTGCAAGCTGTCACAAAACAGGTAGCGCACCAATGTGTGGTCGTACACTTTCACAGGATCCAAAGTGGTGGCCTCTGCCGAGTAGTCATCGTGGTCGCCCGGCGGCGAGAGGTACAACGACTCGTGTATCTCGGCTAGGCCGTGACCGAGAGACAAGCTAGAGTTGCTCATTCTGTCGTCTATCACGTCGCTCAAACCTTTGTACAGCGAGTCGGTCTCGTTGAACTGTTGCCTGACAAGGATATTGAAGACCGTATCAGCTATGCTCTCGAACTGCCTGCGTCCTCTGTACTTGACTTTCATTTCTTTGCTCAGGCGCTCCAGTTTACCCAGATGCGGGTACAGGTGAGCAAAGTAGTAGCTGTGGTCGTCTTTGCTCACCATGAAGGGGTGACGCTCGGATGAGTTGTAAAAACACGAGTACGCTGTCTGGCACTCTCCTCTGCACGCTCCGAAGCGGTCCTCGGGGCACCTTCGCTTGCAGTAACACTGTCCGTTGTTCAGCAAAGACACGAGAGCTTGCGTCCTGCGTCTGCTCTTGATGTCACATAACACCCTGTCAATCCGGGTCTTCGTGATGGGCATGTGCTTGTGGAGCAGCGATTTGACAAACAGGTCTGGGTTCTCCCTGTCGATGAGTTTCTCCAGAGAGTACCTGAACACCAACAGTCCTCTGATGTTCACCTCGCCGCTTCCCGAGGAACCGTTGAGGTCACTCGTGAACGCTTTCACTCTTTCCACAAATCTCATGTCCTCTGCTATGTTCGCGTTATACCCAGTCTGCATAACCTTCTGGTTCAGCCATTGAGCAATCGTGAGGTTAGACACAAGCGATAGGAACAACTCCTTTCCTTCTCCTTCGCTGGCGCTGTCGGTAATCCTGCCTATAGAGTTCTCCAGAGCCTTCAGAGTTAGGTCCACAATAGGCTCTGGTAAGACGACCACCTGTCTCCCTGAGTGACAGGATGGTGTGTACATGGAACCCTGTAGCTCCTTGACTTTCTTCCTGTCCACCATGTTACAATTCAGTGTGTCGCTGCTGATATCCACCCAGTCGAACATTGAGCCAAGCTCTCCCTTGCTGTCTCTCATGGCTATCATAGCGTTGTTCAGGGACGATGCCTTTTTCCTAACCAGTTGCAGTCTCATGAAGGCGTTGAACGCCTCCTTCAGCGTTTCCGTCACATCAGCCGAGGTTGCTGGCATGGAGGACGTATTGTCGTTGTTGTCATCCTCCGCGTCATCTCGTCTGAACACATCCATGTTGACACTCATGTTCATGAGACTCAGTAGCTGGGTACCGGACATGTACTCGTCCGTATCATCGGAGGCGGGCTGTGTGCCCAACCGGGATTGCCCACCGAGGCTAGACGATTGAGCGTTTGTTTCGCACGAGTCCCCGGTGCTCATGTCTAGAACGAAACAGAATAGGCGCCCTTGAGCGAAGTCCTCTCTGATAGGAGGTGACATGCTGCAGAAATCTGTGTTCTCAAGAGTCACTTGGAGAACCTCCCCTTTGAAGCAATATGTCAGGTATAGGAGGAATTGAAAAGTCGCTCTCTCGTTTGGTGGCAACGCACAGAAGGCCAACTCGTCAGACAGCCGGTCGTGCAATATGTCCGTTTCAACCGCCAAGAACAATGCTCTCCTACTGGAAGGCACCTTAACCCTTTCTACCACAGCTGTGTTTGCCTCTCTGTGAGGCACTATATTACACTCTGTGGCCATGGTCTTAACTTTCCTAGTTGCCATGCCTAGCTAGTCTTTGCTTCTCTTGTCTAACATTTATTGAGCCCTGTGTGCTTCTCTCCTAACCCTACCCCTAGCCTTGTTTGGATAGTTCAGCTGAGGTCGGATGAGTCAGCCCTGTGTGGCTCGGTCAGCTATGGCCGGATAATTCAGTCATGTGTGGATCATTCAGCTGTGGTCGGATGAGTCAGGGCTCTTTGGGTACTTCAGCTGTGGTCGGATGGTTCAGCCCTGTGTGGCTCATTCAGCTGCGGCCGGATAATTCAGCTGTAGTCGGATGAGTCAGGGCTGTTTGGGTACTTCAGCTGTGGTCGGATGATTCAGTCATGGATCGGCTCCTTGGTTGGGTATGCTGATTTCTTACCCCAGGTTGGATGCTTGATACCCATACATTGGCTATGTGAAACAAATGTCACTGAACTTTGTACACCCGTAGATCCCTGGATTGTGAATCATGAACAAAGCTTTGCCTTTCGTGGACCTTTTCCCTGACATCTACCCTGAGCGCAGAGCTGTCAACCCTGAGCTGGAACCTAATCTGGTCGGGGTGATGATCAAATCTGTCTTCTTTCACAAGCAGGAAGAGGTGCTCTTGTGCAGAGGGTTGGTGGTTCAGGCTCGAGATGTCATCATCTACACAACGGTGCACTTCAAGGTTACTGGTATAGCGCCTGTTGTGGCCTATGACCTAGACTTGATTTGCGATCAGGATGGTGAGGAAGAGACCTGGGAGCTGGTACGGGACACTTGGTCTAAACACTTTGCTGCGGAGCCAGTGGCCGTCCACGCTCTCCACGATGACATTAAGCGAAAAGTAAATGCTCAGGTTTTCCCGCTCAAATCTATATCACTGGCCACAAAGTTCTTAGAAACCGTAAGGGGATCGCTGACTTTCGGAGACTTCTGCCCGGACAAGGGCTACTACATTGCTCGAGACGGTAACACGCCTGCCCTATGCTCCGATGTCATGTTTGGCAGGGTGTATTTCATACCCGCAGACAAGCTGAACGATGTCCTCTCGGCCTCAGAACTCATCTATGATCACGACAGGTCGGAGGCTGAGGCTGAGCTCTTTGACAGTAAACACGTGCCCTATTTCTACAAGGCAGCGTGTCTGGACATCGAGACGGTGTTTGACAAGTCATACCGGGATATGGCCCTAAGATGTGCGTCTTTCGCCTACAAGTTCCCCTACTGCACCGAGCGCATGGTCGAGGACATGACAGAGTACAGGAATAAGCTGGTCCAAACGCTAAACACTGCCAGGAGACAACTGCCCCAACAGAGTAAACACGTCTACATCCCTGCTCTGTCGCCAGACATGCCAGGTCAGCAGCATGAGATAACTTGCGTCTCTCTAGTGATCCTCAACTCCCATATACCCAAGACCTCACCCGAGCACCACAGGAAGCTGCTGATAGTTGTCTATAACAAATGTAAGGTAACAACACACAACAGTCACCCAGAGGCCAACCATGAACTGGCAAGGGGCGCCGGTGTAGACGATGTCACGAGGATTTCGATATACCCGCGGTCCGGAGAACTCGCAGTCCTGGAGACAATGATCCAAGTGCTCTACCACCAGGGCATAGAACTCCTGTACGTGTACAACGCCGAATTCGACGTGAGGGTGATCGAGCAGCGTGTGCATTTCTACACTGACTCAAACTACGCCAAGTGCCGCGACAGCGCTACCCAGAAACGATGTTCCTCTCTATTGCGAGCCTGGAACGGGCTCTTTATGACCAGGGCCCTGGCCAAGGACATGGTGCCTTTCTTCCAGTTTGAAAACGTACGTTACCTGGACATGTACAAGGACATGCTGAAGAACTTACACTCTGTGTTGATGCACGGGACCTTGACTGAGCACAAGCTCCAACTGATATCTGTGCACATCGAAAAGTTCAACAAAGGCAAGGCCAAGCTGGGCCACTTCAAAATGAACAGCTGCGGTATGAACATCATAGATCTGTACAGGATGGCGGGGACCAGAGAGATCAAGTTTGCGTGCACCAGCATGAAGTTGAACGACGTGGCGCCCTTTGTCGTCGCCAAGGACAGGGCTCTGCACAGAAAGCCTCCGAAGGACACCAGAAAGCTTTGCAAGGTGGCAGACGTCGGCTACTCTCAAATGGACGAGATGATCAGTGTGGGGGGAAAGAGTCTCTTTGCCGTGCTCGTCTACAACTTGGTCGACTCGCAGTTGTGCGCCAGGCTGGCTAAAGTCCTCAGCCCTGTATCACATCTGTTCCATCGGTGTAGGACCACTCTCAATATAGACGTCGTGGTGCACGGACGAGGGGATACGTTTGGAGGATTCGTGCAGAGCATTCACTCGGTTCAGATCCCTCAGCTCAAGTTTACACTCGATACTCTCAGAGTCAAAGCGGGACCCTTGGGTATGGAATTAAACAGCCGCCTGAGATGGGACCCTAAGCGTCACTCTGACAACGGTGACAGTGAGAATTGGAAGGGGGGAGCGGTGTGCGATCCTCTCACGGGCCTACACTACTCGGGCCCCGGCATGGGACTGGAGCTTTCGTTTGACTTCTCAAGTATGTACCCGTCCATCATGTGTGCTCTCAACATCTCGCCTGAGACCACAATCCCTTGGCCTCCTGTGAACTTCCCCCACGATCTATCAGGTTGGGTGTGTTACAACTGGGAAGCTGAGGGGTTCGAGTACGCGTCGCTCATTCTCAAGTACGACCAGACCCAAGGAGGCTTTGTACGTGCTCCGGCCGTATTCGCTTCCTCGGTCGAGTACTACCTCAACCAGCGAGCCGAGTTCAAGAGGAAACTCAAGAACCCTGACATCAGCGAAGCCGAGCGGGTCTACTACAAGATGCAGGAGGGAGAGTGTAAAGTCCTGGCCAACTCCTTCTACGGAACGGCTCCTCACCCCTGCGGGCCTCTCATATCTGGCCACGGCAGGCAACAGATTTCCGTGGTAAACAGATGCGTGTCTACCTTTTACGAGCACCGCTGCCCTGTTGTCTACGGAGACACCGACAGCGTCATGGTCTCAGTTGGATACGGACCCGGGGACCTTGCTGAGAGCGACGTGCCCGACGTAGACGTGTGCAGAGACAAGGCGCCCGGGCGGGATACTGAAAACAAACTCCTCGAGAGCTTCGCGTGTAAGGCCCGGACGGCTTTGGGTGACAAGTTTAAACGGGCTGGCGCCCAGGTGCCTGCCTTTCTGGACTACGTGCACACGGCCTTGGTGGAGGACACTCTCGAGAGGATGTACGTGATCGGCAGAGGTAACACGCACCAAAATGTGGTCAGAGACCCGAGAGGAGCATTCAACGAGGAAGGCTATCCCGTCTACATGGCCAGAGTCCCTGGGTCTAAAGAATACGCGGACGTCACGGGACCCTTTGTCAAAGACAGGAGAATCAAGCTGGAATATGAAAACAGTTGCTCCGTCTACTGCCACGTAGCTAAGAAGACCTACGTGGCTCTCACTCACAGCCTAGACGACAAGGGGGATCTCTCGTCGGTCTCCGTGAAGGTCAGGGGACTGTCGGCCTTCAAAAGCATGCGTTCCCCTTGCGATTCTGCAGTGACGGACACCTTCATAGCGTGCGTCATGAGGGGAGACTGCATCAAACTGGAGACTGACAATGTCTCGTGCTTCTCCACCTCTCCCTGGCACCAGCTCAAGCCCGGAGATGTAATCTTGTACCTGGAGCGGGAACCCATCGTGGACGATCTCGGCCGGTGGTTAGAGCTGCATCGAGCTAGCTCCTTTCTCATCTCCTACAGAGTGGAAGACGTTATAACGTTGCAGCTGGACTCTGGGTTCTCTGGGGTCTCTGCGACACTAGTTCCCGCTCGGGGCTCCGGGTCTAGCTCGGTCGATACCCTGACAGTGAGAACGCTGTACAAGGACTGGAAATACTGCATGAACCACATGTTCTCGCGCAAGCAAGCCATACTCAGAGACCTGCTCACGTGCAAAGCGTCTGAGCTCATCGCGTCCAAGATGGGAGCGGGGTTCTTTCCTTGGAGCAGTCTCATCAAATCCTCAAAGAACAAGCACTTTAGTCAGCAAACGCTGGATCGCTTGAAAGTGGCCAACTCCAGCGTCAAAACCACCTACGTAGAAACTGTAAAGACGTGGCTACAGCAGATCACGGGACTCTCCGTCAAGCCCGTCGAGTGCAACGAGTATCACAAGTGCAACCCTTGCGAAGCCGCTTTCTACAGATACCCGTTGAACCTCCAGGCTAACACAGGGTGTATCACGGCCATGTTCGGAGGCTCACTCATGTGCGAGGCCAAGAAGCTCTCCGAATCCGGCAAAGTCACTGAGAGTGATATGGAGTACGGACGCGACCTGGGATCAGACCACGGCGGCGATGGCAACTCTGACGACTGTCGCCGAGAGCACCAGGACACCTCATCCTCCTCTCACACGGAGCTCATATCTCACCCCTACCAGCCTTTCAACAAATGTTTTGCCAACTCTAGGGTGTTGGTAGCTCACTACGCAGACTGTACCTTGGTGAACCGCTCCGGGAAGCTTGTGGCTCACTGCATTATAGACTACTGCTTGCCTCGCTACATGTACAGCTCTGTTCTTGGCCCCCACAGCCTGGACTGTTGCAAAGAACATCTGCTCACCTCAGTGGTCTCTATCAGAGAGAGGTTGAAGAGGGGAACCGTGACTTTCAACACCGTAATGAACAACTGCCCCGAACACATGATACCGGCCTGCGGGGCTCGGGAGTTGGAACACCTAAGGATAAACAGGGAGACTGTGACTCGTCTGCCGGGTGAGAAACTCGAGGCCTGCATCAAGGTGATCACCGAGGACATGTCCCTGCAGCCCCGTGCCGTCTACATGAACCTAAGCGCTTTGCTCGGGAAAAGGCTCACAGAAGCCATATCTGAAGGCATAGTGTGCCTCACAAACGACGACTCTTTGCCTCGTCCCTGCTCGGCCGCCTTCGTCTCACTTTCCGTGCCGACTGTCATGCTGACAGACGCTGGGATCGCCTCCTCTACCGGTAGGCTGTCCATAGCGAGAAGCGAGCTGTGCGAGAGGACTCTAGTTGACCTTGCCGGTCTTCTGTATCAGACCGTACTCGTGTTGCAGACGCTCACTCCCGAAGCGTTCAGCTCAGCGGCCGCTATGTACCCCGAGTCGGTTCTTTGTATCATGCCCTACTCTTGTGCCGACGCCACACTCATGAGCACTTGGATCGCGACCTTCAGGGAGAAGAAGTGGCTCAAACCCATCCGAGCCAAGCTCGGCAAGAGGACGCGTCTTCCCGCCGACTGCAGAGAGGTTACGTATCATTGCGCAGGCTGTAAAAACTTCTACAGGGACCTGTTCGCCAACAACGTCCCGGCCCACAGGCTTGTCCAGCGCGTCTACGGCCAAGACAAGATAAGAAAGATAGGACAGTGTGTCAACGAAAAACGGTGGCTCTCTTGATCATAGCTTGGCCTCGTTCTCCTGCACCCACATTGCCCTAAGCCACCCTCTTTGCTGAACTTAGACTGAGACGAAAAAACGCTGTATATATGATTCAGTAGATATGCATCTATCAAACCCCTTGCCATGGTGTATTCATCCTCCACATCCCACTTACAACACCCGGTTAAAGATGTCTTTCAGTCAGAAGCAGTACGTTTTCTCCCACACCATGACCAGGATCAGTCAGGCACATCAGCCTGCGATGTTCAAAATCGACTTGAATGACCTCATACCCTTCGGAGACTGCAGCCCTCTGTTCGTCATTGACAGCATGAGCGTTACGGCGTACAAGCAAGGCACCTTGGAAAAAATACCAGTCAAGTTCACCGTACTCAACGATAACAAGAAAAGGGTCCTGACGAACGATCCGTCTAAGCTTTCCTCCAAGTGGCAGGTAGACATTAACTGTGGATCCTGTATGAAGATAGCTGGCACCGACGCAGTACCTTTTACTCGCACACCATCTATGTACGATGAAGAAAACAGGCGGGCTCTCCTCAATGTCTTGGCTTTCATGATGTCAAACAGCCTCTGGACCTCGGACAGAGCGAGAGGGGCTCTCGACGTCCTGGTCGACTCTACCCGAGGGCAGTTTGAATTCACCTGCGACCTGTGTTCGGAGATAGGCGTAGCCTGCGTCATGAAAGGCCCGTGCGGGCTTCCGTCGTTCTCTTTCCCCGAGTGTGCAGACAGTTACGTGTGCATACCCTCCCAACAACCCAGTGCTGACAAGGACTACGTTGCTCTCAGGAATGTCCTTGCTCTTTTGCGATCCGCTTACCTTGACAATCTTGACATTGTAACACGAGTCACTCAGGAGATCGCAAGGGACCGATCATTCAGAGAGAGAGACCGTACAGATTTCCCTCCTAGAAGCATGTACAGGGGGGGTATTGCCATCTCATACGAGTCGATGAAATACATCACCTCCCTCTACCAGACCATGAGCGAGTACGCCGATAACATGGCAATCGTAGACAGATTTAGGCCTCACATCAGAGTGTTGGTCGAGAGCCCCTGTGAGAACATAGGTGAAATAACTGGGTGTATGTCCCTGACCATAATCTATGGGTCAACTCTCTCTGACATCTACGGAACACTCATCCATGGCTTGCGGCCTGTGGAGGAAGACCAGCTAGAGGGTCTTGCCAACATCCCACAGTTGAGCACAGACGTGGTGATCAGGAGAACTAAGTTGGATTTTATGTTCAATAATCATATGTTGTTAAAGGATTGGTATAACTTCTACTATGGGTAAACTGAATGATATTTCTAATGTGTGTGTGAGAATAAAGACAATATCTCATGAAACCGATGGTCATACACTGTTTTATTGATGGCAAGTTATAGACATGAGATATGGAAATGATTGTACATACACTTCAATTACAGTTCTATTACACTTTTACGGGCTGCATTTCATAGTCATTGAGATTCGCTGGTGATGTCCTTCTACATGTCCGCGATCTCTGTTCACTTGAATAGGTGCTGGTCTTTATGATGACCTGGCATGTCCGAGTTGATGAAAACCACCTTCTCCATCCTCTCGATGTAGCGCTCTTGCATGTTAGGACTGGGACACGAAGTTCAGCTGATGAGCCGTTGTCATGTAGTCCAGCAAATCTCTCATAGCGGAGAACTGTCTATTGGGCCCAAGTGTAAACCCAGACTTGTCAAAGGTAACCTTGTATATCTTTCCTTTCGCGGTTACAATTTCGAAGAGGTATCCAGCACGGTCTTCATTCATATGACAGATTGCTGCAGCCGGATTGCTGTATTCATTCTCCATCGTTTTTAGACGATCTACCACTTCAGTGTGCTCGCATGATTTTGGGGAACTGCCAGTTGAAAGTCCCCACCATGCGCCCTTCAGTGCCTGTATCATGCCACGCATCTCTTCCACTACACGTGTGCAAGAAAACATGGTTGGGTCATCGGGTAGGTCTCTCGGTCTAGCCATCAGGTACCCATTGGGAACTTCTGCAATCAGCTCTTCTATGATTCTAACAGGGTCTATATGTTCCCACACTACGAACTTGCTGCATCTGTAATGTCCTCGCGAAAGGTATATAGAAAAGTCGGTGATGGTATTGTCGTTGTTCTTCACCATACCAGAACACACTCCTCCTCGCATGCCACCTAAATATTCAGCAATGACAATAGCTCCAGGGTTAACCTCGGGTCTCTTCAGGAACGAGGCAATCCACTCTTCCGGAACGGAGCCCCACCAACATCGAGCACTCATCCTATTTACAAATGAAGTCCATGTTCGGTTCAATGTATACCAGTTGCCATACTTCTCCTGACCCGATTCGGTTAGGTGACGGGAAAGGAATGAGTCGAACATGCTTGAGTTCACATACGCCATCGTCATATACCCCTATTTCGCTATATATGTCTAATGTGTACCGAACGTTGTTTAATACTCACACTGTAAGTATCTATAAAGTGTATGGACGTAGAACTGGTGTCATTTAGATGGGCTGGAAATGTCCTTCTGGGGTTTCATCCATCTCTGTTCACGTGCATACGGGCTGGCCTTTATGAATCGCTTTAGCTGAGGTGGCATGTCAACCTCGATATAATCAGCCTTTTCCATCATGCTCCTGCATAGCTCTTGCATGGTAGGAAAGGGTCTGGTCACGAATGTCACCCTTTCCACCGTGGTCATGTAGTGCATCAAACCTCTCATGGTGGAGAAGGGTTCACCCGTCCCAAGAGTAAACCCTGACTTATCAAAGGTTACCTTGTATATTTTTTCGTCTGCAGTTACAATTTCGAACAGGTAGCCAGGAAGCTCCTCATCCATATGACAGATTGCTGCAGCTGGAGTTTGGTATTCGTCTTCCGTCTTTTCTAGATCCTTTACCACTTCAATGTGCTCGCATGACCATGGGGAACTGCCAGATGAAAGTCCCCACCATGCACTTTTCAGGGACTGTATCATGTCATGCATCTCTTCCACTACACTTTTGCATGGAACCCCTTTCTCAGTTTCAGGCATGTCTTCCGGTCTAGCCATCAAGTACCCATTTGGGACTTCTTCAGTCAGATCTTGTAACATCCTAACAGGGTTTCTATATTGAGATTGTACAAAGTCGGTGCATCTGTAATGTCCTCGTGTGAGGTATACACCAAATACGATGACGGTATTGTCATCGTTCTTCACCATACCTGACCAAACTCCTCCAGGCATTTCACCAAAGTATTCTGCCATTACAATGGCTCCAACATTAACCTCAGGTCTGTTGAGGAAGGCCATAATATGTTCTTGAGATACCGATCCCCACCAACATCGGTCTTGCATCCAGTCTACAAATGACGCCCATGTTTTGTTCAATAGAGACCAGTTGCCGTACTTGGTTTCCTTTCTGACTCTTGGCCGAGAGAAACGGAGCGAATCGAAATTGCTTGACTTCACATACGACATAATCTCACACCCTACTATTTCTCTATATGTTAAAGGTGCATCGGAGTTCGTTTGCTACAGGTATCGTAAGTACTACCTAGTGGTAAACGGATTGTGCTTCATGAACCTGTTGGTCATTACATCTTGGGTTGTTATGTCCGATGAGTCTACGCCTCTATATCTTTCACTCAACCCAGTGTTAATTTCACAGTCACCATAATGTCAGAGGAGAGTGGTATAGAAACCGCCGACAACGAGCTCAGCCCGGTAGGATAAAGTCATTACATCCTAAGTTATGCACTCTGAGTGTATACTAAATGATAATCCTAATACATTATACGCCTGCTGACAATATTTTCCATTCCACAGGCGTCTACCGTAATACTGAACCGTTCCGTAGGTACTCCGATGTATTGTGGATGACTATTTTGTTTACCTTGCATGCACTGTTGTACAGTATACCGTGTTCATTTGCTATTTCTATCCCATATAATACATATTTCAGGAGAGCGATTACATACTAACCTCTGACGGAGAGGAGCCTCAACGTCCTGTCGTACACCAACAGAATCCGCTGTTTCACCCTGAGGTCCTCAACCGTTCACAACGTCAACCTCAACCTCAACCAACATTGCCTCGTCTTCCCCAGCTGAACAATGCAGAAGATGACATGGTAGATGTTGTAATGTATAACGAAATGGCACATTGTACTGTGTGTTAGGACTATCGGTAATGTGATTACTGTTCTTTCTCTCAAGTACATGGCCGATGACGAGGAGGAGCAGGAGGATGACTAGGTGCCAATTGAAGAAGCTGACTAAGGAGAAGCCAAGTTTATTCCTTTGCTGACCCATATTAAGATTATGTTTCTGGAACTGAATTAGACCCCTGCTTCCCTGGTTGTGCACAGTGACTGTATGTGTATGGATATAATATTGTCAGACTGAAGGTTTTTAATGCACTCTTTCAAATAAACGAGAATGGTCATTCTTGGTTTCAGAACTATTTTGTTGTATTTATTCACATATAGATATGGACATTGATGACTACAACACAAGGACATTTTAACATTACATAGTGAAACAGGGGTACACCACTCATCACAAATGCTAAGCACTTATAGAGCTAATAAATTACAGCTTTATTGTTGATTGTCTGAAACGCTGTGGAGCTCCATGTCTTCATCATCACCTAAACTCTGGTTGGCTTGCATCAGGGAACAGGGCCGAGATACAAAGGTGACTCTGTCAACCCTGCTGATGTATGACAGCAAACCTGTGATATCCGAGAAGCGTGCCCTTGTCCCAAGTGTAAACCCAAACGTATCAAACGTCACCTTGAATCTATTTCCAAATGCAGTTACAATCTCAAACAGGTATCCCAGGCTCTCGTCGTCCATATAATGCATTGCTGCAGCCGGGTTGTAGTACAGGGGTCCCTTGTTTTTTAGATGCTGTATCACTTCACGATGCTGGGGCGACCTTTCAGAATTGCCGTATGAAGCTCCCCACCATGAGTCTTTCAGCAACTTTATCATGTAACACATTTGTCGCACTATATGTGTCACGGAAAAGTAGTCGGGGGTGTGAGGTATCCTCCTTGGTCTTCTCAGTATGTGCCCAAAACCCAGTTTACGTACCAGCTCTCTTATAATGTCACTGGGAGTAGAGAATCCACGCGTTACCAAGTCGGTACATACGTAACTGCCTCCACATATGACCACATGAAATGTCAGGACAGCGATGCCAGTCTTCACCGTAACCGAACATACTCCTCCGGGCTTCTTACCGAAGTATGCTGCAATGACAATATCTCCAAAGCGAATCTTAGGCCCACCCATGAAGAAGCTAATCTGATCTGCAGAGACTGAGCCCCACCATCGCTCACCTAGCCATTCTAGAAACGAGTGCCATGATCTGTTCAATATCGACCACTTAAGCTTGAGTTGCACCTGCTGTTGTTTTATCACATCCTCCTCGGCTCTAACCATATCTTCAACATCATCCTCGTCAATGTCGTAGTAGTCGTCGTAAACCTCGTCGCTGTCCACAGGGCTGTTGTTTGACTCGTACTGGTGAGGAGTTTCTGCTTTCGCAAGCCTTGTGTCCTCCAGGTTATCACCTAGGGTTTCGTGTTCAAGCTCACACGTCCAGTCATTGTGGTCACCTTTCATTGTCGCTTGCCAATCGGTCTCGGAATCTGACCGGTTTAATGTTTGTTGCGTGTCCACAGGGCTGTTGTTTGACTCGTACTGGTGAGGAGTTTCTGCTTTCGCAAGCCTTGTGTCCTCCAGGTTATCACCTAGTAGAGGTTCTTGTTCAAGCTCACACGTCCAGTCATTGTGGGCACCTTTCATTGTCGCTTGCCAATCAGTCTCGGAATCTGACCGGTTTAATGTTTGTTGGGTGTCCACAGGGCTGTTGTTTGACTCGTACTGGTGAGGAGTTTCTGCTTTCGCAAGCCTTGTGTCCTCCAGGTTATCACCTAGTAGAGGTTCTTGTTCATTCTCCCAAATCAAATCATTGTTGTCTCCGGTCGTTGTTGCTTGGCAATCGGTCTCGGAATCGGACCAGTCCGAATCTGAATGGTCGAATGTTTGCTGCGTAAAACTGTTCCTGCACGCATCCGCGTCGTAAAGGTCTTTGTCGTTCACTGGGCTGTTGTTTAAGGCGGACTGGTCTCGTGGTTCTGCTTTCTCAACCCTGGTGTCCTCCACTTTATCACCTACAGGTTCTTGTTCATGCTCACACGTCCAATCGAAGTCAATTGACATTGTTGCTAGCAAAGCCATCTCCGAATCGGACCAGTCGGAGGCTAAAAACTCGACTGTTCCTGGTGTAAGAATCGGCCCGCACGCATCCGCTTCGTAAAGGTCTTGGTCGTCCATGGGGCTGTTGTTTAACTCGTTCTGGTCAGGAGGTTCTGCTTTCCGACCCCTGGTGTCCTCCACGTTATCACCTTGAGGTTCTTGTTTATGCTCACACGTCCAATCATTGTAGTCACTGGACCTTGTTGGTAGTCGAGTGCTCTCAGAATCGGAGCAGTCGGAGCCAGAACACTCCACTGTTCGTGGTGTAACACTGGTCCCACTTCTATTGACTTTGCAGTAAGCATAACAAGACAGCATCTGAGGCCTCTGGACGCAAACGACTGTCTCGTAATGGTTCCCAAGATTCTCCAAATAAATCCCCTGGTTAGACACATTTGAACCCCTACAACTGTATTTAAGCCACCTCTCGGTGTAGTATGTGTATATGCTTATTCCCAAACAATCTGCCGCTGCTTGAATCTCCACTTCGGTCGCCCAACTATCTAGAGAGCTCATCTGCGATTTGCTAATGTATTCTGATACTGAACGGTAGCCCCTTCTCAATATGCTCCTATATGTGGCCTCATTGCTTTCTAGCTGCTTCACAACAACATTTCGAATATTGCCATGAAACTCATCTGTACCACACAACGCAACACTGACCGCTCTGAAGAAACAGTTTCCGTCGCCTATTATTGCCAGGTTCTTACACGGGGGCCCTAACTCACCAGTGACTCTACAGGTTACAGACTGGTCCTTGAAGCATTTCACCTTCAGCCTGTTGCAAATAAACTTCGCAACTGCAGCCCCAACAGGGTTGAACTGCAGCTCTCTATATGTGCTCCCAGTAACAACCACAGTATCAGAAACATCGCTACTACCAGTCCCCATTCTCATATCATCGTCAGAACACTCCACTGTTTGTGGTGTAACACTGGTCCCACTTCTATTGACTTTGCAGTAAGCATAACAAGACAGCATCTGAGGCCTCTGGACGCAAACGACTGTCTCGTAATGGGTCCCAAGATTCTCCAAATAAATCCCCTGGTTAGACACATTTGAACCCCTACAACTGTATTTAAGCCACCTCTCGGTGTAGTATGTGTATATGCTTATTCCCAAACAATCTGCCGCTGCTTGAATCTCCACTTCGGTCGCCCAACTATCTAGAGAGCTCATCTGCGATTTGCTAATGTATTCTGATACTGAACGGTAGCCCCTTCTCAATATACTCCTATATGTGGCCTCATTGCTTTCTAGCTGCTTCACAACACCATTTCGAATATTGCCATGAAACTCATCTGTACCACACAACGCAACACTGACCGCTCTGAAGAAACAGTTTCCGTCGCCTATTATTGCCAGGTTCTTACACGGGGGCCCTAACTCACCAGTGACTCTACAGGTTACAGACTGGTCCTTGAAACATTTCACCTTCAGCCTGTTGCAAATAAACTTCGCAACTGCAGCCCCAACAGGGTTGAACTGCAGCTCTCTATATGTGCTCCCAGTAACAACCACAGTATCAGAAACATGGCTACTACCAGTCCCCTTTCTCATATCATCATACAGGACTTTATCTAGACAGCCTGCTTTAACATGTGCCATTATTCACTCTATTCTGCATTAGATGTCATTTGCTACTGTCATTAGTACAGTCGTTAATATATCATGCTTCCCCTGCTTCCCCGGCCGGTGTCCTGTGTGATTTTGGGTATGCGTTTTAAAAACACCCCCCTTTCAGATTATGATCCCCTGGTTGTGACCTGTGGGCGTTTGGGTATGGACGATAACCCTCCCGTTGTCCTGGTATTCTGTGCACACGCCGTGGCCTCCGGGTCGAAGTGTCCCGCTAGTCTGGCTCTGGCTGTGGCTGTCAGCGTACACGCCGTGGCCTCCGGGTCGAAGTGTCCCGCTAGTCTGGCTCTGGCTGTGGCTGTCAGCGTACACGCCGTGGCCTCCGGGTCGAAGTGTCCCGCTAGTCTGGCTCTGGCTGTGGCTGTCAGCGTACACGCCGTGGCCTCCGGGTCGAAGTGTCCCGCTAGTCTGGCTCTGGCTGTGGCTGTCAGCGTACACGCCGTGGCCTCCGGGTCCAAGTGTCCCGCTATTCTGACTAAAGGCCGAATTGGAACAGGAGGGACAGTAGGCGTGTGAACAGCCTTTGCAGATGTATTTGTTACACCTGGAGCACGTAGTGTGTGTTTTACAGTCCTTCTTCGTCGGGCAGACCTGACACCTCTTCCTCTTACTTGCTTGCAGATGAGCGGTGGCTGTGGCTGGGGCTGGGGCTGCTGCTGGGGCGGACGGCTCCTGAGGGGGTGGACGAAGTGACGTGCTTTGTTGAAGGGCTTTGACGAGTGCCGCGGAGGCTTCGGTGCGAGGGAGTCGGGCCCTTCTTTGGATGAAGGGAGTGACGAGCGCCTTCCCCAGCTGCTCGAGGAACACCCTCCTCTTGTTGCGCTTACCGGGCATCCAAGTGGGGTTGATTTCTCTCCATATGACAAAGGCGTTGTAGGAGGAAACGTCGAGGATGTTGTGGAAGACGACCAGGGGCCATCGGGCGGTCATCCTCCTGCAGCTGTAGGTTCCAATGACCTTATCTAGGTTGTCGACCCCTCCTTTGTTGCTGTTGTAGTCTAGGATGATGGCGGGCTTCTTGTCGTGGCGCCGGCTAACGTGAGCCCGGGCGGCGTGCAGAGTGCTGAGGAGTAACACGTTCTTGTTCTTCTTTGGGACGTACGACACTAGAGCTGTGGTGGGCGTGAAGGCGAACTTGGAGGAGAAGAGGCTCCTCTTCTCGCTGTCCTTGGAGGCGACGAGCAGCGCGGGCGGTAGCTCGGGCTTGTTCTTTCTGACGGTGCCGACCAGGGTGACGTCCCTCCTCAGCAGGAGCTGGCGCGCGAGTTCGTAGGAGGTGAAGAAATTGTCGCAGGTGACGGTGTGACCCCTGCCGAGTCCCTGCGTCAACTCGAGCACGACTCGCATCCCCTGGTTCTTCTCGGGGCCTCCGGCGGCGGCGGCGGGCTTGCCGGTGTAGACTTGCATCTTCCAGGCGTAGCTGGATTTGGAGTCGCAGGCCACCCAGGACTTGATGCCGTATTTGGCCGGCTTGCTGGGAATGTACTGACGGAAAGGACAGCGCCCTCTGAAGGGGACCAGTTGCTCGTCCACCGTCACGTCGGGCCCGGGGTTGTAGAGGAGCGGCAGCCGCTCGACCCACTTGTCCCAGACCTCTCTGACGGCGGCCAGTTTGTCCGAGGCTCGCCTGGCGGGCCTGGTCCGACGGTCGTCGAATCGAAGGAGTCTCGAGTAAGCGTGAAAGACTTTGAGAGGCATGGTAGCGCGGAAAATGGTCCTCCCGCTCTCGGCGTCCCACAGAGAAGCGGCGGCCTCGCCTCGGGACCTGTACACTCCGGCTAGGATGAGCAGCCCTATGTAGGCGCGCAGGTCGGTGGCGTCCATCCCCTTCCAGCAGCCGCCGTCGCCGCCGCCGTCTCCGCCGTATTTTCGAAAGCCCTCCAGATTGGTCATGTCTAGGATGATGTCTTCTATCTCGGGTGTGACAAACAGGCGGAACGTCGAGAGGATGTCGCTGGCCTGGCCAAGGGCGTGCTCCGTAGGCCCCGGCCTCATCTGCGGCGGCGGCCTATTATTATATTGTGAAGCCCCGCCGCCCCGATTGCCGTCGTAGTCGTCGTCGTCGTAGTCGTCGTCGTAGTCGCAGCAGGGCACCGAGGACCATTCGATTTGGCCGTTTCTCGACACGAAAGTCTCTCTTTCCACTCGAGGGATGTCATGTTGTTGTTGTTGGTGTTGGTGTTGTTGGTGTTGTCGTCGGCGGCGGCGGAGGCTGCGGTCTCCTCGCTCTGCTTCTGCTTCTTCGTCTCGCTCTGCTTCTGCTTCTTCGTCTCGCTCTGCTTCTGCTTCTTCGTCTCGCTCTGCTTCTGCTTCTTCGTCTCGTTCTTCTAAGGCTCCTCGTTCTCCTTCTTCTAACCCTTGGGCAGTGTCGTCGTCGTCGTCGTCGTCGTCGTCGTCGTCGTCTGCCGGGTTGTATTCCTCACAATCTTCTTCTTCTGACGCCTCCTCAGCTTCCTCCTCTTCGTCGCAGTCAAACTCTTCTTGGGAAAATATCTGTTCTATGACCTGTTTGGCGGTGAAACTACGACGAGGAACACTCATGGCTTATTAGGCACCTAACCTAGGCTTGGGGAACCCCCCCTCCAAAGACCTCTCACCACGTCGGGACGTGTCTCGATGTTGCGGTGTCCTGCCGCCGCCGCCGCCGCCTCAGGCCTCTGCGGCTGCTGCTGCTGCTGCTGCAATATTTTATTAGTAGTATCTTGTTGTTTCCCTGCCTGCCTGCCCTGGGTCGTTTTGACCCTGACCTGGGCCGTTCTGACCCTCCTCAGAGGACAGGGGCCCCCGGCTGGGTTGGCCGCCACCACTCTCTCTAGCTAGCTAACACATTGCCTGCCTGCCCTGGGTCGTTTTGACCCTGACCTGGGTCGTTCTGACCCTCCTCAGAGGACAGGGCCCCCGGCTGGGTTGGCCGCCACCACTCTCTCTAGCTAGCTAACACATTGCCTGCCTGCCTGCCCTGGGTCGGTTTGACCCTGACCTGGGTCCTTATGACCCTCAGAGGACAGGGCCCCGGCTGGGTTGGCAGCTCCACAACCCGCACCGCCACCACCACCACCACCACCACCACCACAGCCGGGAGGACAACGGGTTATGCTTGACTAAAGGGATACGGGGGTGGGGCCCAGTGTTCACAGTCAAAGTAAAATTATTCTCAGTAGAAATAGGAGGAGAACCTTTTTTTTTTGCAAAGAAAACTAAACAAAACCAAAGAAAAGAAAGATAATAATACTATTATATAACAATACACTGCAGACTCCCTGGACTGGACCTGTGTATATCTATCACACAATAATACAACAACACCAACAACATGTATTCTCTGTCTAACGTCCTTCAGCAGCAGCGGCGGCAGCAGCAGCAGCAGCAGCAGCAGCAGCAGCAGCAGCAGCAGCAGCAGCAGCAGCAGCAGCAGCAGCAGCAGCAGCAGCAGCAGCAGCAGCAGCAGCAGCAGCGGCTGCTAGAGAGGCGAAAGAGGCAGTGCCCCAGGGAACAGAGTAGTCGGCAGCTCGATCCGCTGCTTGTCAAGTGCCTCAGGGTCATGGGAATGTCCCAGTGTGCCGGCTTCTTTGTTGACGAACCCCAGCAGATGAGCTTCACCCGTTTCATCCGCATGCCTTTGGACAGGTACGAGGCCCTAGGGGATGTCTTTGTCGGGCGGTACGCACAACTGCTCGACAGGATCGAGGCTCTGTGTGCCAGCGCCTTCTCCATGCTCCTCCTCGATGATGGTGATGGTGATGACGATGACTTCAAGCCACCTGCCACGCCGGGCGCCTCAGACATCGATGAGCCTGAGCGAAATAGTCTTTCCCTGCTGCTGCTGAGGCCCAAAAGTTCAACGCGTGTGCCTGGCAACGACGACGACGACGACGACGACGACGACGACGCAGAGTCCTTTGTTGGTGTTGTCGACGATGAGGAGCCTCCCGTGCCTCGCAGTACCAATGCTGCTGCTGCTGCTGCTGCTGCTGCTGCTGCTGCCGCTGCTGCTGTTGCTCCTCTACCACTACGACGACGCGCAGCAGCAGCAGGCAACTCGGACACCAACAACAAATCCCCCTTGATACTACCGCGCAGAGACTTTGTCAATCCTCTACTACGACGACGACGACGACGCGCAGCAGCAGCAGCAGCAGCAGGCAACTCTGACAGGAACAACAACAACAACAACAAATCCCCTTTGATACCGTGCAGAGACTTGGTCAATGTGTCTTTGGACGAGAACGGTCAGATGCTAGACGTCTGCCACCACCGGGTTGGCGAGTGCTCCCTGTTCTCTTGGGGGCCTGAGGAGGAGGAGGAGAAGAAGAAGAAGAAGAAGAAGAAGAAAAAGGACCACCGCCACCACGACGACGACGACGACGACGACGACGACGACAGCCCGTACTTTATCAAGGATACTCAGCAGCAGATGTAGCGTTTCCTATCCTCCCTCTACACTACTGGCTTCAGCGTCAAACAACACAGACGACACACTTGTCTTTCTAGGTGTCCTTCCTTCGGTGACAATTACCACCCAGCCGCCGCGCCGCCCATGGCCTAATAGGAAGATGGGCATCGTGATGGGGGTGTGGGGGGGGGGGGGGGGACCCGGCTCCGCAAACCCATGGACATTGTGTCTACTTTCAACTACACTTATGTTGTTTTCAGCCAACTCTGTCGCATTTATGTCACACCATGTACCTTGTTCTACAATAAAGAAATAAAGAAAAGTCGAGTGGTTTCTCTCTCTCTCTCTCTCTCTCTCTCTCTCTCTCTCTCTCTCTACACCCAGAGTGAGTTTCTCTTTGGTTTTACCTTTTTATAACAACAACAACAACCTTACACGTTCGCTTTTGACACTTACTTTATTATTTGCCATACATACATACATACATACATGTAAGACAACAAGCCTACTAAACGGCTCCAGTGACTACCACTCTCTCTAACAAGTTAGCAGCCATGTGTGTTAGCCCAGGGTTGACACTCTAACATGGCAGGGTCATCCTGACCCAGACAGGGCAACGGGAGGGTTATAGAACAGGTTATAGTCAATAATATCAAAGGCTGCACTGAAATCTAACAGTACAGCTCCCACAATCTTCTTATTATACATTTCTTTCAACCAATCATCAGTTATTTGTGTCAGTGCAGTACATGTTGATTGCCCTTCTCTATAAGCATGCTGTTGTCTGTTGTTAATTTGTTTCTAGAGAAACAGCATTGTATTTGGTCAAACACAATTCTTTCCAACAGTTTCTTAAGAGCTGGCAGCAAGCGTATAGGTCTGCTGTTAGAACCAGTAAATGCTGCTTTATCACTCTTGGGTAGCGGAATTACTTTGGCTTCCCTCCAGGCCTGAGGACAAATACTTTCCTCTAGACTTAGATTAAAGATATGACAGATAGGAGTGGCTATAGAGTCAGCTACCATCCTCAGTAGCTTTCCATCTAAGTTGGCAATGCCAGGAGGTTTGTCATTATTGATCATTAACAATATTTCCACCTCTCCCACACTAACTTTACAAAATTCAAACTTGGATAATCTTTCCCCTGTAATATTTGTAAACACCCTTGTAGGTTGATTAATAACCTGAACCAGATTACAGGAACGGGTTACAGTGAGACGCTTCCTCTTGAGTGTACAGCTTGATGAAAACAAGCAAATATTCAGGTCCCAAAGAAAGTAGACCTCTCTGTTTACATCACATACACTATCAAGCATTTCACACATATTATTTAGATAACGACTGGACGCCAAAGACATGGAAGGAAGCCCCCCGCACCTCTCTGATTCAGAGGGGTTGGGTTAAATGCAGAAGACACATTTCAGTTAAATGCATTCAGTTGTACAACTGACTAGTATCCCCCATTCCCTTTCCCTGTTAGCACTTGGTGGCCTATAGAAACACCCCAAAAGTGAACCTGCAACCACAACACTTCAATAACAATTGACATAAGATATTCTCTAAACATTACAGGGATATGGCTCTAAATATGTATACAGCAACACCTCCCCCCATAAGTATTTCTGTCTCTTCTATAGATGTTATATCCTTGTATTGCTACTGCTGTATCATCAAATACAATACTCAGAAATGGTTGATATATCTGATGTTAGCAGGTTATTGATTTCATTAACCTTCTTTTTAAGGCTACATATATTAATATGGGCTATTTTCAGCCCTTTCCTGGGTAGCTTATCAGAGATAGACATAATATGGAAAAGAGCAAACAAAAACAAGATAAAAAAAATATACATTCAGTAGTCCATTAATCAATGAATGTGTGTGTGTGTGTGTGTGTGTGTGCGTGTGTGCGTGTGTGCGTGCGTGCGTGCGTACTGCTGGATTGAAGCTACGATCCCATCTGCTTGGCTCATTGAATGAACTACAAAACAAAATACAAACCCTCCAACCAAAAAAGGCCTGTGGTGTTGATGGTATCCTAAATGAAATGATAAAATATACAGACCACAAATTTCATTTGGCTATAAACTCTTTAACATCATCTTCAGCTCTGGCATCTTCCCCAATATTTGGAACCAAGAACTGATCACCACAATCCACAAAAGTGGAGACAAAATTGACCCCAATAACTAACATGGGACATGCGTCAACAGCAACCTTGGGAAAATCCTTTGCATGTCATTAACAGCAGACTCATACATTTCCTCAGTGGAAACAATGTACTGAGTAAATGTCAAATTGGCTTTTTATCAAATTACCATACGACAGACCACATTTTCACCCTGCACACCCTAATGCACACGCTAATTGACAAAAAAACAAAAACAAAGGCAAAGTCTTCTCATGCTTTGCTGATTTCCAAAAAGCTTTTGACTCAGTTGGCATGAGGGTCTGCTATACAAATTGATGGAAAGCAATGTTGGGGGAAAAACATGCAACATTATAAAATCCATGTACACAAACAGCAAGGGTGCGGTTAAAATTGGCAAAAGAACATACACATTTCTTTACACAGGGCCATGGGGTGATACAGGGATGCAGCTTGAGCCCCACCTTCTTCAACATATATATCAACAAATTGGCGAGGGCACTAGAACAGTCTGCAGCACCCGGCCTCACCCTACTAGAATCTGAGGTCAAATGTCAACTGTTTGCTGATGATCTGGTGCTTCTGTCCCTAACCAAGGAGGGCCTACAGCAGCACCTAGATCTTCTGCACAGATCTGTCAGACCTGGTCCCTGACAGTAAATCTCAGTAAGACAAAAATAAGGTGTTCCAAAAAAGGTACAGTACACAAATACAAATTCCGTTTAGACATCGTTGCCTTAGAGCACACTAAAAACTTTACGTACCTTGGCCTAATCCTCAGCGCCACAGGTAACTTCCACAAAGCTGTGAATGATCTGAGAGACAAGGCAAGAAGGGCCTTCTACGCTATCAAAAGGAACATAACATTTAACATACAGATGCCCAAACCTTCCATAAAACATCCATCACTTATAGAGAGATTAACCTAGAGAAGAGTCCCCTAAGCAAGCTGGTCTTGGGGCTCTGTTCACAAACACAAACAGACCCCACAAAGAATTTGAATACAAATCCAACTTGATAAACTCCCATATTTATTGGGTGAAATACAAGAGTGTGCCATCAACAGTCGCAATATTTGTGACCTGTTGCCACAAGAAAAGGGCAACCAGTGAAGAGCAAACACCATTGTAAATACTTAAGTATTTTTTTGGGGTATCTGTACTTTACTTTGTTGTCAATATTTTTGACAACTTTTACTTTTTCTACACTACATTCCTAAAGAAAATGATGTACTTTTTATTCCATACATTTTCCCTGACACCTAAAAGTTTGAATGCTTAGCAGGGCAGGAAAATGGTCCAATTCATACACTTATTAAGACAACAATTCTGGTCTTATCCTGGCTATCCTTAAAAAAAGTCTGATTTGCTTAATACAAGGAATATTAAATAATTTGTACTTTTACTTTTACTTTTTATACTTACGTGTATTTAAAACCAAATACTTTTAGACTTTTACTCATTTAGTATTTTATTGGGATCACTTTTACTTGAGTCATTTCCTATTAAGGTATATTTACTTTTACTTTGAATGACTCAGCGGCAGTTACTGTAGCTGGAGGAATAGCTCTACATTTTGGGTTCCATTCAAAATCTTCCTTCCTCATTAGGAAAAGTCCATGTTATATTGGCCTCATCTTTCCCCTCACTTCACTCCTAAGGCCCTGATTATTCTCTCTCTCTCTCTCTCTCTCTCTCTCTCTCTCTCTCTCTCTCTCTCTCTCTCTCTCTCTCTCTCTCTCTCTCTCCAGCTGAAGGCCCCTTCCCAGCCTTCTCTCTCACCATACATGCCCTCCTCTAACCCCCTCTCACCCTGCATAATGAGAGCCTTATTCAAGCCCATCACCACCAACATATCTCATCATAATGTGTTAGTATGATGGGCCTGATGTAGGGCCCTGGGGAGAGGGCTCTCCTCACTTTGTACAGGAATAATATAGAAGATGTTCTACAGGGAGATGGAAGGCAAGCTAACAGCAAAGGTGTTAGCTAAGGTTAGGGTTAGGGCTGGGGTTGTGGTTGAGGTTAGGGTTGAACCGGTATGTGGACATGAAGCTAAGTTTAGGGTTGTGGTTGCTTCAGTTATATCCCTAGGGAATGATTGAAACTATTGTCCATGTTTCCATGTTTTGATTCCCACATCTTTTTCTCACCAGGAGTAAAACTCCACAGAGAGGCCTGACTTGAATTATAGTAAGTGACAGTAGGACTCTGACAGCCCAAAAGCCAAAGCCTGAGCCAGACAGTCCAGAGATAGAAAAGTAAACACAGCAAACAGATCAGTGAGAGAGTTAGAGAGAGAGGAGGAAATATATAGCAGCAGCCCTGGGCATCATTTTCCCCCACCGCTGAATAGGATTACCATTGACCAAAAAGATAGAATACATCCGAAAAGTCACCCTATTCCATTCATAGTGCACTAGTTTTGACCAGGGTTCATAGGGCACTGGTCGAAAGTAGTATGCTATGTAGGGAATAGGGTGCCATTTGGGATGCACCCAAAGATAATCTCTGGCCCTGTGAATAGTGAAAAAGTGTTAGGCCGAAAAAGCCAATTCCAGAGTTAATTAGAGAGCTGTTCCCCATCTGGCCCCAACTGCAGAGGGTAAAATAAGCAATGTGCTGCTTGCCGATAAAAACCTATTGGCTTTATTTATTGTTGTTTTCCCAGACCATTGGACAGTGTTTTTTTTTTCTCTCTTTTCTCTCTCAGGGTTCAGTAATCAGTGATTGGTTGATTGTTTCATTAATCCAATTACCGGCTAGTAAATAATAGTGCCATCATGGCCTCTGAATTATCTCTGTGATATCTCTACTAACTCTATATAATCTCTACTAAAAGGCAATCCTATCACATACTACCAGAGCAGCGGAGACTAAACATATTGTTATACAGTATATCCAGAGCTAATAAATCAATACAATTCCACACCAAAATCCGGACATTTATACAGTACAACCACTGTACTGTACATCCATATGATGAATAACCAGGTATTTGAAACCAGTGCAGCACCACCCGAAGGTGGGATAATGCAATTGCAAAGAGCCCACTTTGGTTTAACATAAATATTCCCTCTAAACTATGTTCAAGAATATACTTGACATTTACATGTGTCCCTTGGGATGTGTCCCAAATGGCACCCTATTTCCTATTCAGTGCACTACTTTTGACCCTGAGCCCTATGGGCTCTGGTCAAATGTAGTGCCCTCTAAGGGAATAGGGTGCCATTTGGGACACATCCCCTATGTTGGATAATGCCTTGGCATGGGGGATATGGGTCTCTGTTGTCTGTTGTTACCCGCTAGAAGTAAGTGAAGTTGATATTGACTGTCAGTCTCTCTTCATACAGCGAACACTGCTGTTGAGTGCTAATCAATGAGGCCTAATGCCTCTATTATAATCCATCTTTCCAATTAAAGCTGTATTGATCACCAGCAGACCTTTGAAGCCTCCCAAATGGCACCCTATTTGCTATTTAGTGCACTACTTTAGTAGTAGCTCTGGTCAAATGTAGTGCACTATATGTGGAATAGGTTGCCGTTTTGGACAAAGGCCTTGTGTTACAGTGGAGCTGCCTGGGCCTGGGAGTAATCAAACGGAAAAGCTCCGGTCTGAATTAAATCTCTTTTAATATCCAACAGAATAGTAATGTGTTCCAAATAGCACCCTATTCCCTATTTATTGCATTACTTTTGGGCCCTGGTCAAAAGTAGTGCACTACATAGGGAATAGGGTGCCATTTGGGACGTTGAATAGTGCTTCAGCGAGTTTTTTTTAACTTATTATTCACATGGATATATCCCTGAGGTTTTAAATATGCATTGTCTCGACAGGCTGGGCTGTGAGAAGAGGCGATATAAATACATGATGTCTTTGATTTATTCCTTAAACACAGTACAGTGACTATTACCTCATTTGTTCAATAAAGAAAGAATCTGTTCAATAAATATTCAGGCCATATATGTTAATATTGATCAACAGCTCAGCTTTCAACACCATAGCTACCTCCAAGCTCGTCGTTAAAGTAACTGTTCAGTGCTTCCCGATTTTTTTAATGAAATATGACCTATAATTGTGAAATACTTATATATACACTAGCATTCAAAAGTTTGGGGTCACTTAGAAATGTCCTTGGGAAAATCTACATACAGTGGGGAGAACAAGTATTTGATACACTGCCGATTTTGAAGGTTTTCCTACTTACAAAGCATGTAGAGGTCTGTAATTCTTATCATTGGTACACTTCAACTGTGAGAGACGGAATCTAAAACAAAAATCCAGAAAATCACATTGTATGATTTTTAAATAATTAATTTGCATTTTATTGCATGACATAAGTATTTGATCACCTAACAACCAGTAAGAATTCCGGCTCTCACAGACCTGTTAGTTTTTCTGTTCTCCACTCATTACCTGTATTAACTGCACCTGTTTGAACTCGTTACCTGTATAAAAGACACCTGTCCACACACTCAATCAAACAGACTCCAACCTCTCCACAATGGCCAAGACCAGAGAGCTTTGTAAGGACATCAGGGATAAAATTGTAGACCTGCACAAGGCTGGGATGGGCTACAGGACAATAGGCGAGCAGCTTGGTAAGAAGGCAACAACTGTTGGCGCAATTATTAGAAAATGGAAGAAGTTCAAGATGACGGTCAATCTCCCTCGGTCTGGGGCACCATGCAAGATCTCACCTCTTGGGGCATCAATGATCATGAGGAAGGTGAGGGATCAGCCCAGAACTACACGGCAGGACCTGGTCAATGACCTGAAGAGAGCTGGGACCACAGTCTCAAAGAAAACCATTAGTAACACACTACGCCGTCATGGATTAAAATCCTGCAGCGCACGCAAGGTCCCCCTGCTCAAGCCAGCGCATGTCCAGGCCCGTCTGAAGTTTGCCAATGACCATCTGGATGATCCAGAGGAGGAATGGGAGAAGGTCATGTGGTCTGATGAGACAGAAATAGAGCTTTTTGGTCTAAACTCCACTCGCTGTGTTTGGAGGAAGAAGAAGGATGAGTACAACCCCAAGAACACCATCCCAACCGTGAAGCATGGAGGTGGAAACATCATTCTTTGGGGATGCTTTTCTACAAAGGGGACAGGACGACTGCACCGTATTGAGGGGAGGATGGATGGGGCCATGTATCACGAGATAATGGCCAATAACCTCCTTCCCTCAGTAAGAGCATTGAAGATGGGTCGTGGCTGGGTCTTCCAGCATGACAACGACCCGAAACACACAGCCAGGGCAAATAAGGAGTGGTTCCGTAAGAAGCATCTCAAGGTCCTGGAGTGGCCTAGCCAGTCTCCAGAGCTGAACCCAATAGAAAATCTTTGGAGGGAGCTGAAAGTCCGTATTGCCCAGCGACAGCCCCGAAACCTGAAGGATCTGGATGGAGGAGTGGGCCAAAATCCCTGCTGCAGTGTGTGCAAACCTGGTCAAGAACTACAGGAAACGTATGATCTCTGTAATTGCAAACAAAGGTTTCTGTACCAAATATTAAGTTCTGCTTTTCTGATGTATCAAATACTTATGTCATGCAATAAAATGCAAATTAATTACTTAAAAATCATACAATGTGATTTTCTGTATTTTTGTTTTAGATTCCGTCACTCACAGTTGAAGAGTGCCTATGATAAAAATTACAGACTCCTACATGCTTTGTAAGTGGGAAAACCTGCAAAATCGGCAGTGTATCAAATACTTGTTCTCCCCACTGTAGGTGTACAGAGGCCAATTATCAGCAACCATCACTCCTGTGTTCCAATGGTATGTTGTGTTAATCATTTTAAAAGGCTAATTGATCATTAGAAAACCCTTTTGCAATTATGTTAGCACTGCTGAAAACTGTTGTGCTGATTAAAGAAGCAATAAAACTGGCCTTCTTTAGACTAGTTGAGTATCTGGAACATAAGCATTTGTGGGTTCGATTACAGGCTCAAAATGGCCAGAAATAAAGAACTTTCTTCTGAAACCAGTCAGTCTATTCTTGAACAGCGCAAACTGGCTCTAACCAGAATAGAAAGAGGAGTGGGAGGACAAGTACATTAGAGTGTCTAGTTTGAGAAACAGACGCCTCACAAGTCCTCAACTGGCAGCTTCATTAAATAGTACCCACAAAACACCAGTCTCAACGTCAACAGTGAAGAGGCGACTCCGGGATGCTGGCCTTCTAGGCAGAGTTGCAAAGAAAAAGCCATATCTCAGACTGGCCAATAAAAAGAAAAGATTAAGATGGGCAAAAGAACACAGACACTGGCCAGAGGAAGATATGGCTTTTTCTTTGCAACTCTGCCAAGAATATATATGCCTATATATTTCTATTTATTTTATGTAATTAAGTATGTTAAAAAGCAGCTTTTCTGTGTTGGAATGGAGTGGGCGTACCTCAACAAGAGAATGTTGTGGGGCCTATACCGGTCATTAAAAATATTTATGGAAATTGACCACTGACCATCTCAGCCAATGAGGCAGGGTTGCATAATTAGCAAGCATTTTTTAACGGTCTGTTTGAGATACAAGTTTTAAATTTGTATTACCTTTATTTAACTAGGCAAGTCAGTTAATAACAAATTCTTATTTACAATGACGGCCTTCACCGGCCAAACTCGGACGACGCTAGGCCAATTGTGCGCCGCCCTATGGGACTCCCAATCACTGCCGGTTGTGGTACAGCCTGGATTCAAACCAGGTTGTCTGTAGTGACACCTCTTGCACTGAGATGCAGTGCCTTAGACCGCTACGCCACGTGGGAGCTCACAAGACATAAGACGAGTCAACAACATTAATTGGGTATGAGTTAACAGAAAATGAACTGAGATTTTCACTGGACAGTTAGGCTGCAACTGGATCCTGGACTTCCTGACGGGTAGACCCCAGGTGGTGAGGTTAGGCAAAAATACCTCCACCACGCAACACAGGGGCCCCGAGGGGTGTGTGCTCAGCCCCCTCCTGTACTCCCTGTACACCCACGACACAACGGTGGTGGGCCTGACGAGACAACCTACAGGGAGGAGGTTAGAGCCCTGGCAAAGTGGTGCCAAGAAAACAACCTCTCCCTCAACTTCAGCAAAACCAAGGAGCTGATCGTGGAGAGGGGGGTAAGCACACCCTCATCTGCATGGAAGGGGCTGCAATGGAGAGGGTAAAAAGCTTCAAGTTCCTCAGCAGGCACATCACAGAGGACCTGACATTGACCAATCACATCGACACCATGTTGAAGAAGGCACAACAGGGCCTCTTCAACCTCAGGTGACTGAAGAAATTTGGAATGGGCCCTCAGATCTTCAAGACGTTCTACAGCTGCACCATTGAGAGCATCTTGAATGACGGCTGTATCAACGCCTGGTATGGTACACATACATAAAACCACACAAACACACACACAGTCAACGCTGCTATTCTATTATATACTATTTATTTATCTGTTTGACCAAGTCACTATTCCCTTTATATTTGTAAATACAATCACACTTAGAATCTATGCTGTACATGATATTGTGTACATATCAATATTATTTTGCATACTACCTTCTTCTAATTACTTCATCTTGACAAATACATTTTGATCTGCATCCAGTTACCGCTCAACACCATCACCATACAATTAAAATGCAATTACTAAGGTATATGTAATAACACTTAATTTTTACTAGTTACTTCACAGGTATAATAAGAGCAACTTAATGCAAACTGTTACCGCATGTAGCATGACTGAAAAGCATTCCAAGATGAGAGGATGAGATGAGAGAATTCTCAGACTATTACTTTGACAAAGACATGCACCATTTGAATAATCTGCTGTGTAGATGTTATCTGTGGGACACAGTCAGTGATTAGATAAACCAAATGCACGATGAGGAGGATGTTGTTGTTTCTCATGCCCTGTCATCATGATTATACTGTCTCTAGTGTTACCCCAAAGAAGAAGAAGAAGAAGAAGAAGAAGAAGAAGAAGAAGAAGAAGAAGAAGAAGAAGAAGAAGAAGAAGAAGAAGAAGAAGAAGAGGAGGAGGAGGAGGAGGAGGCAGATTTCACTGTGTACATTTCCTATTTAGATATGGAAATCACATAAACATTGGCAGCGTTCCAATATCCACACTTAGCATACCACTTACAAGAAATCAATGTACTGGGCAAGCATCTTAAGTGCTATACTAGTATAGACACTGGAACATAGCCAGCCAGTAGTGTCACTTTAACCCGAGAGAGGCAGCACTAGACTCAGTCTCCTCAGTCTCAAGTATGGCACTGAGTATTATGTTATTACCCTGCATGTCCCTATCCTCTCTCCCTCTCTCTCCCTCTCTCTCCCCCTCTCTCTCTCTGTCTGGTGACATTCATTACGATGAGAGCTCAGCGCTAGATAGCAGTTTATAGCTTCAGCATTATTGCGCAGACACACACACACACACACACAACGATAGATAGTGATTTATAGCTTCAGCATTAGAGAGCCACATTCATCACAGCGTTGGCTGATGAGGTGTCGACATCACACTCCAACGTGATTAATCACCAGCTTCCTGCCAAGCTGCTTAGCCTGATAACGTCACTGTACGTAACGCCATTTACGATAATACGTATAGCGAAATGAGTACCGATAGTAAAAGTGTGTCAGTTTAAAGATTGAGGGAATGAACGGACGTCAAGCGGACGTCAAATGATGGAAGGATCTAAGGATAGCAGGTTATGTAAGCTAGGGCTCCATTAAATATATGCTTAGCGTACAGTAACATGGAAAAGGAATGACAGGTTCTGCATATATAAATTTATATAAATCAAAACAAACCAAATGTTATTTGGCACATGCTAGACAACAGGTGTAGACGAAAAGTAAAAGGCTTCAAATTAAAAATAAAAATAGTGAATAATGAATAAAAATAAAGAGTAAAAATAACATGACTATATACAGTATAGGGAGTAGAAAATTACATCGCTGTATACAAGGAGTACCAGTACCGAGTCGATGTGCAGGGGTACAAGGTAATTGAGGTAGCTATGTACTGTACATATACTGTAGGTAGAGGTAAAGTGACTATTAGCGGTCTGTGGTGTGTGTGGGCGCATGTAGTGTGTGTGTGTTTGTGTATGCATGTGTGTGTATGTCTGTGTTGGGGTGTCAGTGTAAGTATGTTTGAGTGTGTGGGTAGAGTCCAGTGTGTGTGCATATAGTCAGTGCAAGAGAGTTGGTGCGAAAAAGGGTCAAAGCAGGTAATCCGGGTAGCCATTTGATTAGCTATTTAGCTGTCTTTTTTAGAAGTCTTATGGCTTGGGGGGTAGAAGCTGTTCAGGCTCCTGTTGATTCCAGAATTAGTGCATTGGTACCACTTGCCTTGTGGTAGCAGAGAGAACAGTGTGTGGCTTGGGTAGCTGGAGTCTGACAACTATTAGGGCCTTTCTCTGACACTGCCTGGGCCGTATGCACTACCCTCTGTAGCGCCGTGCCAAGCAGTTGCCATACCAAGCGGTGATGCAGCCAGTCAAGATGCTCTTGATGGTGCAGCTGTAGACGATTTTGAGGATCTGAGGGCCATGCCATTCCTCCTGAGGGGGAAGAGACATTGTTGTGCCCTCTTCACAACTGTGTTGGTGTGTTTGGACCATGATAGATCCTTAACGATGTGGACACCAACTTGAAGCGCTCCACTACAGCCCCATCGATGTGAATGGAGGGATGCTCGGCCCTCTGAAGTCCACGATCAGCTCCTTTGTCGTACTGACGTTTAGGGAGAGTTTTGTCTCATCATCCCTGGTGATCAAGCCTACCATCATCGTCTTGTCGGCAAACTTAATGACGTAGTCGCGGGTGAACAGGGAGTACAGCAGGGGAATAAGCACACATGTTGAGGGTCAGCGTGGAAGATCTGTTGTTGCCTACCCTCACCACCTGGGGGCGGCTCGTCAGGAAGTCCAGTATCCAGTTGCAGAGGTAGGTGTTCAGTCCCAGGGAGCTTAGCTTAGTGATGAGCTTTGAGAGCAACATGGTGTTGAACACTGAGCTGTAGTCAATGAATAGCATTCTCACTTAGGTGTTCCCTCTGTCCAAGTGGGAAAGGGAAGTGTGGAGTACAATAGACATTGCTTCATCTGTGGATCTGTTGGGGTGGTATGCGTATTGGAGTGGGTCAAGGGTGTCTGGGATGATGATGTGAGCCATGACCAGCCTTTCAAAGCATTTCATGGCTATAGATGTGAGTGCTACGGGGCGTTAGTAATTTAGACAGGTTAGCTTGGCATTCTAGGGCACAGGGACTATGGTGATCTGCTCGAAACATGTAGGTATTACAGACTGGGAGAGGTTGAAAATGTCAGTGAAGACACTTGCCAGATGGTCAGCGCATGCTCTGAGTACGTGTCCTGGTAATCCGTCTGAATGTTAACCTGTTTGAAGGTCTTACTCACATCGGCTACGGAGAGCTTGATCACACAGTCCTCCGGAACAGCTGGTATTCTCATGCATGGTTTAGTGTTGCTTGCCTCAAAGCAAGCATTGAAGGAATTTAGCTCGTCTGGTTGGCTCGTGTCACTGAGCAGCTCATGACTGGGTTTTCCTTTGTAATCCATGATAGTTTGCAAACCCTGCCACATCCGACGAGCGCCCAAGCTGGTGTAAAAGGATTCGATTTTAGTCCTGTATTGATGCTTTGCCTATTTGATGGTTCATCTGAGGGCCTGTTTCATTAAACATCTGGGTTAGTGTCCCACTCCTTGAAAGTGGCAGCCTTAGTCTTTAGCTGTTGCCTGTAATCCATGGCTTGCCTGTAATCCATGGACATGTATATACGGTCAATATGGGAACAATGTCTGCAAAGCACTTATTAATGAAGCCGAGGACTGGTGTGGTAAACTCGGGTGAATCCCGGAACATATCCCAGTCTAGCAAAACAGTCCTGTAGCTTATCATCCGCTTCATCGGACCACTTCTTAGTTGAGCGTCACTTGTACTTCCTGTTTGAGTTTTTGCTTGTGAGCAAGAATCCGGAGGATAAAGTTATGTTCCGATATGCAAAATGGAGGATGAGTGAGAGCTTTGTATGCGTCTCTGTTTGTAGAGTAAAGATTATTCCGATTTTTTAACCCCTCTAGTTGCACAGGTGAAATGCAGGCAATTTGGTAAAACATATTTCCATTTTCCTACATTAAAATCACCGGCCACTAGGAGCACAGCCTCTGGATGAGCATTTTCTTGTTGGTTTATGGCCCTATATAGCTTGTTGAGTGCGGTCTTAGAGCCAGCATTGGTTTGTAGTGGTAAATAAATGATTGCGAAAAATATAAATAGTATTGTCTACAGTTTATCATGAGGTATTCTAGCTCAGGCGAGCAGAACCTCAAGACTTCCTTAATATTAGAGATTAGGCAACAGCTGTTGTGAACATAGAGACACATACCCCCGCTCTTGAGTTTACGAGACGCTGCCGTTCTGTCCTGCCGATGCAGAGAAAAAACAGCTAGATTTATGTTAACCATGTCCTTGTTCAGCACAGGATATTACAGTTCTTCAGGTCCCGTTAATAGGTTAGCCTCTAACGAAGCTTGTCTAGTTTGTTCTCCAGTGATTCTACATTCGCCAATAGAACCGAGGGTATAGGCAGTTGAATCACTCACCGCCGTAGTTTCATGGGTGTCTCCACATCGGCCTCTATATCATTGTCTTTTCCTCTTCCGAGTGTCGGGGATAAGGGTTCCAAGTGAGCAGTATGTCCTAAGCGGTCGTGTCATTGAAGTAGAATTCTTCATCCAAATCAAGGTTTGTGATCGCTGTTCTGATGTCCAGAAGCTATTTTCGGTCACAGGAAACAATGGTGGAAACATTATGTACAAAATGACCAGCGCAAAAAAACACACAAAATAGCATAATTAGTCAGGAGCCAATAAAACAGCTTCTATACATCACAGCACCATTATCACATAATGTAATTCTCATATAATATACTGTGAGTGATAAGGATCCCACAGGCACAAGAGAGGGCCATCTCTACAACATACACCATGCATTCAGTGAGATGTAAGTTCTACAGTGACGTGGCAGAGAACTACAAACATATTGTGTAGTCTATAGTGTGTGTTTAAAAAAGGGTGCTACTCCAGGGCACAAGAGGGGTCTAGGTCTCAACATACAACATGTACTCTCCATTCAGTGAGATGTAAGGTCTACATGAATGAAAGTCACATTCACATTTCATTATGGGAAATGTGTGTGGCCGGTGCTCTACAGTGCTCCAGGAGAGTTGGCCTACATTTTCTGAGGCATTGTTCTTGGCAGAGGCTGCCCTGATAAGATAACCCATGTGCACTCATGCAATAATGGTTGCATCCCAAATGGAACCCTATTCCCTAAATAGTGCACTACTTTTGACCAGAGCGCTATGGGCCCTGTTCACAACTAGTGCATTATATAGGGAAAAGTGTTCAATTTTGGATGCTCAAATGTCATATAGAGTGCATGATGTATGATAGCCTGGTCTTAGATCTCTCATCAACTTCTCTATCGATGAGTATGGTTACATGCACACAGTAATGCGATTATTGCGAATGGTCAGATTAATATAATAATTTCATTTAAACGTTTACATGCTTTGCAAGAAGAAAGATTTCCCAAATAATCCTGTTTACATGGACACATTGGAAATCAGGCTACCTGTTGGGACTTTGATAATCGCCAATCAAAATAAATGATCTACCACAGCGACCATGTTATTTTTGGGAAGCCTATTTGATTCTGAGTTCGGACATATAAAGTTTGTATGTGATGATGCATTCTTTATTTTTACTCTTATTATTATCTATTCTGATGCCTAGTCTGATGCCTAGTCACTTTACCCAGCCTTCACGTACATATCTATCTCAAATACCTGATTTGATTTGATTTGACCCCTCCACAGTGATCTGGTACTGGTACTCCCTGTATATAGCTCCGCAGTGATCTGGTACTAGTACTCCCTGTATATAGCTCCGCAATGATCTGGTACTGGTACTTCCTGTATATAGCTCCACAGTGATCAGGGACTGGTACTTCATGTATATAGCTCCGCAGTGATCTGGTACTGATACTCCCTGTATATAGCTCCACAGTTATCTGGTACTGGTACTCCCTGTATATAGCTCCACAGTGATCTGGTACTGGTACTCCCTGTATATAGCTCCACAGTTATCTGGTACTGGTACTCCTTGTATATAGCTCCGCAGTGATCTGGTACTGGTACTCCCTGTATATAGCTCCACAGTTATCTGGTACTGGTACTCCCTGTATATAGCTCCACAGTGATCTGGTACTGGTACTCCCTGTATATAGCTCCACAGTTATCTGGTACTGGTACTCCCTGTATATAGCTCCGCAGTGATCTGGTACTGGTACTTCCTGTATATAGCTCCACATTGATCTGGTACTGGTACTTACCTGTATATAGCTCCACAGTGATCTGGTACTGGTACTTCCTGTATATAGCTCCACATTGATCTGGTACTGGTACTTACCTGTATATAGCTCCACATGGATCTGTTACTGGTACTTCCTGTATATAGCTCCACAGCTATCTGGTACTGTTACTCCCTGTATATTGCTTAATTATTGTGTATTTTATTCCTCTTGTGTTACTATTTCGTAAGCAAGCATTTCACGGCAAAGTCTACACCCGTTGTATTCGGGGCAAATGGATTTGATTTGATAACTATATCTAAGATGCATACTTTCAGTTTTTCAGAACTCACTTCACTCGCGCATAAGAGGGACGCTTGCGCTGCTGGTGCTGGCACATGCACAGAAGAAATACACAGCTGGAACTCTGATTAAGCTGTTTACATGTCCTAATAATTGGAGATATGGCTACGATTAAAACCTTACGCTGATTACTCAGCTTACTGGCATAATCAGTATAATATCAAATTATTAGTGTGCATGTAAATGTACTCATTGCCATGCCAAACATGACTGGACATGGCATGGCAAAGAGGAGTAAGTCACTAACAGATATATGTTTTAAAAGCTAAGTGTCCTGAAAATGCTACAACCGGCACTGGGAAGAGAGAGCGAAGGAGAGAGAGAGAGAATGAATTATCAGGGAGAGCAGAAGAATAAATTGTGTACAGTGTAAGTGCATCAGTCTGTATTAGCTAGTGTTCAGAGATGGTTAGGCACTCCCTAATCTGTTTACCCAAAATGCCTCAGTCACCTGCTGCCTGCCGCCCACAAAGTCACCAGTTATTACAGGATGTGAAACCATTTATAACAGGGATGCAAAACGTGTCACTGCACCTGTTTATCCCATTGGACACCAGTTATTACAGGGATAAAAAACGTCACTACACCTGACACCAGTTAATACAGGGTTACAGAACCTTTCACTCACCTTTCACTGCCTGAGTGATAATCTTGAAACACAGTGAAAGAAAAAAACACCAACATGTGGAGTGATTCGGGTACAACCTCCAATTCATGTTCCAGTGGTGACTGGAGGGAGGTCAAGTGTGGAAATGTGGAGTACCTCACTCCCATAGGCCCTCTCTCTAACTGATGTGCTCTAATGAATTACAATACAGGTCAAGGACAAGCACAGGCCCTGCTACACCTAGCCTGTTGTAGTCTATTGCTGGGCATTGGGCCATGCAGGAGTAGGAAGTAAGATCAAATGAATTGATTGACTCTGTGGGAGTTGGTATTCAGAAAGTAACATCAATGACTTTTGCTGCAGGCCTACGGTAGCCCCTCATCCACCAGTGAAAATAAGCCTTATAGCATTTCCTCCACTGAAGCTATGCTACCCTTCTGGTGGTTCTGATATATCTAATAATATGCATTTGATCTGTCAGCTCATTTACAGATTCATATGAAATGATATTACAGCGTTAATACTAAAAACATACACACTCACACACACACACACACACACACACAGGGTAAATACCAAACACACAGCCCAACAACGGACGCCCTGACATCAGGGGCGAGAGGGATCATGGTGGAGGGGAGAAGAGGGAGCTGTAGCTAATTTCACGCCCAGTATTTTCCTGTCATGCACCGCTAATTTCCCGTTCAGCATTCGTGATGAAATATAAGCCCTGTGATCTCTGGTGGCCACCGAGGCCCAGTGCGCATCCCAAATGGGAACTTATCCCATATATAGTGCACTACTACCATAGGGCCCTGGTCTAAAGTAGAAAACCATATAGGGAATAGGGTGCCATTTGGGATGCACACAGAGTGCTTGCTGAGCTATATCTTTATACGGGGAGGCCTTCCTCGCAAATCCACATTAGTGCCCTTTTCATACTGGCTTCCTAATTCACACAGAGCCAGATAAAACCGTGCGGGGGACAGTGGTGAAATTTGCTCGCTCTCAATTTCTCCCTATCCCTGAGTGACACTGCGATGTAAATGGCTATAGCATCATATTCCCCAGCTCTGCTCTGCTCTGCTCTGTTCCATGTGTAATTTTACATTTGCTGCGGTTCAATATTGTTCCATAAGTCTTTATGAAACACAGTATAATATACTGCCCTACCAATCACAAAGGCAGTATCTGCTCATAGCGTGGAAGTGAGAAAAATTGCTTTTATTTACCTTGGTTTCACAGTAACTTAATGCAGTTACTGCTAATGTGACCCTCTGCTGTACTCCCTGTTCACCCACAACACCAACTCCATCATCAAGTTTGCTGACAACACCACGGTTGTAGGCCTGATAACCAACAACAACGAGTCAGCCTATAGGGAAGAGGTAAGTGGACTGGCATTGTGGTGTCATGACAACAACCTCTCCCTCAACGTCGGCAAAACAAAGGAGTTGATTGTTGACTTCAGGAAGCAGATGAGGGAAGATGCCTCGAACCACATCAACAAGACTGCAGTAGAGAGAGTCACGAGATTCAAGTGCACCGAGGACTTGTCATGGACCAACAACACCACCACTCTTGTAAAGAGGGCGCAACAGTGTCTCTACTTCCAAAGGAGGCTAAAGAAATTCGGAATGACAACCTGGGTCCTCTCAAAATACTACCGCTGCACCATAGACTGCGTCCTGACCAGTTGCATCACGGCCTGGTACAGGAATTGTTCCGTCCACGACCGCAAGGCCCTCCAGCGGGTGGTGAAAACGGCCCAGTACATCACTGGGACCATGCTCACACCCATCCAGGACATCTACTCGAATCAGTGCCTGAGAAAGGCATGCAGCATCGTCAAGTACCCCACATACCCCAGCCACAAGCTGTTCTCTCCTTTACCTTTGGGCAGACAGTATCAGAGCATGAGGTCTGATACCAACAAGCTCAGAGACAGTTTCTATCTAAAAGCCATCAGAATGCTGAACACTTGAACTGGACTGACCATCTGCTCTGATTCTCTGCACCTTAGCACGCATGCACTCACTCACACACACCCACAGACATACACACACAAATACACATGCTACACACACATCACAACTGCTGCTACCAGACTATCATTACTGTTCAGTTTATACACTGCACCAATCACCCCTTCAACAAAACATGTGTAAATATTGGACTATAAATTGTGCCTTCCTGTATTATACTTATGCTAAAATGTTTATTCTATTCTACCGAGCCATCTACTACATAATTCACATTTATGTTCATATTATCATTTATTATTTCTTATTGTTGTTGCATTGAAGAGAAGGAACCTGCAAGTAAGCTTTTCGTTGGACGATGTACACTACCATTCAAAAGATTAGGGTCACTTAGAAATGTCCTTGTTTTTTAAATAAAAGCACATTTTCTGTCCATTAAAATAACATCAAATTGATCAGAAATACAGTGTAGACATTGTTAATGTTGTAAATGACTATTGTAGCTGGAAACGGCTGATTTGTTATGGAATATCTACATACAGAGGCCCATTATCAGCAACCATCACTCCTGTGTTCCAATGGCACGTTGTGTTAGCTAATCCAAGTTTATCCTTTTAAAGGCTAATTGATCACTAGAAAACCCTTTTGCAATTATGTTAGCACAGCTGAACACTGTTGTGCTGATTAAAGAAGCAATACAACTGTCCTCCTTTAGACTAGTTGAGTATCTGGACCATCAGCATTTGTGGGTTCGATTACAGGCTCAAAATGGCCAGAAACAAAGAACTTTCTTCTGAAACTCGTCAGTCTATTCTTGTTCTGAGAAATGAAGGCTATTCCATGCGAGAAATTGCCAAGAAACTGAAGAACCCGTAAAACGCTGTGTACTACTCCCTTCCCAGAACAGCGCAAACTGGCGCTAACCAGAATAGAAAGAGGAGTGGGAGGCCCCGGTGCACAACTGAGCAAGAGGACAAGTACATTAGAGTGTCTAGTTTGAGAAACAGACGCCTCACAAGTGCTCAACTGGCAGCTTCATTAAATAGTACCCGCAAAACACCAAACTCAATGTCAACAGTGACGAGGCGACTCCTAGATGCTGGCCTTCTAGGCAGAGTTGCAAAAAAAGCTGTAACTCCTGGATGCTGGCCTTCTAGGCAGAGTTGCAAAAAAAAGCTGTATCTTCCTCTGTCCAGTGTCTGTGTTCTTTTGCCCTTCATCTTTAATTTTTATTGGCCAGTCTGAGATATAATAAAACTTGAAACTATATTACGTACATACAAAGCTCCTTTTCTAAACCCCCAAATATCTAGTCTTCGGGGATATATAACCTGCTTTTTGAAAATACGAGGTAGGACTACGTATCAGTAATTGATGCTGCCAGGTATACAAACATGAAGCAGTGCAACTGTGACATCTCTGTCCTTAGGGGCAGAAAATAACAAAACGTCCCAAAACATCCCAAACAACCACAGCTGTGCTCTCATCTCATCTCCTCCCCCTCCTCTCTCCTCTCCCCTCCTCACCTGCCAGAAGCAGTTACGTCGGAAGCAGCCCCCCTCGCATCGGTCAGTCAGAGAGCTCCTCTGGTTGCCGTGGAGCCAAGCGGTGTCCCCAGGTGAACCAATGGCAGCGGTCGCTATGAAGATGGGCTCTGTTTCAGGGAGGTGGGCGCCACAGGGGAGGAGGGTTGAGGGGGGATATAGGGAAGGGTGAGTGGGAATGAGGAGAGATGATGTGAAGGAGAGGTGGTCCTGTGTAGCTCAGTTGGTAGAGCATGGTGTTAGCAATGCCAGGGTTGTGGGTTTGATTCCTGGGGCCACCCATATGTGAAATGCATGCATAACTGTAAGTCACTTTGGATAAAAGCTTCTGCTAAATGGCATATATTATATATATATTGTGGTAAAGGGGTGAGGGGAGGTGTGAGGATGGTGAGGGAGTACTGAACTCAAGTACTACAATACCGGTTCTGAGCTCCAGGAGTGAGGGGTTAGGGAGGTTGATTGAGGGGGTAAGCTCCAGGGGCCACCTCCACCCTATGCATAAAGATGAAAGCACAGAGGCTGTGCTGCTCCAACAAATCGATCAGACAGTGGTTAGAGGGGCTGGCGTGTATGTGTGTGCGCGAATGCATGTACTTTTACGTGCAAACACTTTCTAAGTATTTCTGTTCTTATATATTGCATGTACAGAATGTGTATGTGTGAAGGTACGTGTGTGTGTGTGTGTGTGTGTGTGTACATCAGATCCTCCTCACACCATCAAGTCAATCTCAAGAGGTTGGAGAGGAGAGAATAGGTGAAATGAGAGAGGAGTTGAGACACAGAGAATGAAGAACGGACAAATCAGATGCCTTACAAAACACTTTGAAACTGTTCCCTCATTACTGGATTCCATTAATGCAATACTACTAATCGTCTTGGATTTTGATGCTCACATTCTGGATTGGATAGGTGTCGACACCAGAGTGCCTTGTTAGCACCACTGACCTTCACCTGCTCATGTTGCATCAACATTGTTTTGTGACTGAACTTCATCTATACATGTATTTTACAATGATAATTACACAGACATGAAACTATATGCACTAATATTGACTATTGTGACATTTCCATAACTGTCAGGTGTTACTTTTCTCGAATACATTATACAAAGGAGGAGAGCCTCCCTCCATTGCTTGAAGCCATTCTGAGAAGTTTGCCAGCCCTAGATAATGCCCACAGTGCTCTCTCTCTTTATGGTTTTATGGATGAGTACTCTGAGCAGTGATGGAGATGAGTTGGGGCTTATCTTTGCCTGAGTTCCTTAGGGATGGACGAGAGGAGAGGAGAGGAGAGGAGAGGAGAGGAGAGGAGAGGAGAGGAGAGGAGAGGAGAGGAGAGGAGAGGAGAGGAGAGGAGAGGAGAGGAGAGGAGAGGAGAGGAGAGGAGAGGATCTACTAATAAGGCTGCCTCTTCCCTAGAGAGAGAGAGAGAGAGAGAGAGAGAGAGAGAGAGAGAGAGAGAGAGAGAGAGAGAGAGAGAGAGAAGGAGTGAGATGAGTACTCTCCTGCCAGAGGACAGTTTTAACTCCCACTGGACTGGAGATAGCAGGACTGCATCTGTTTACGGGGAAGGTGGAGGTGTTTCCAACAGTGATAGGCTACAGTACAACCATTCACTGTATCAACACAACATTATCCACACTGTGAGTAAATTGGGAGCAGAACAGTGGTGCTATGTGATTCTGAGTACATCATGTATTGTAACACCTGGGCTTCACTTACAAGCATCTGCTGCTACAAATCTGTAGTGAGCTATCAAGCGACCGGCGCTAGTTGCTCGTTATCAGGCACTGCCATTGAGCGACATGCTCCGCAGATTAGTTACGTGCTGCCTGCTTGCTTGGCTGCCACGTGCACACACACATACACAAACACACACTTATGTACACACACACACACACACTGTCTGTCTTCTCAAGGTCAAAGCTCTATCAGCTCCACCAACACAAGCCCTACAGACGTGGAGGGAGGGAGGGAGGGAGGGAGGGAGGGAGGGAGGGAGGGAGGGAGGGAGAGAAGGACATACGCAGCATGAAATGGGGTTATCAGAACAGCAACTTTCTATCTGTGACACCCACTGCGTGTTTATGTGAACGCGAGCGAAGCAGTGGACTGAGTAATTGCGAGGATGAGGGGAGGAAGAGGAGAGATGTTTGCTGAGAGCATTCTAATTAGGCATCTCGTTTGCCTCTTAACGAGCTCTTGTTGGAGTGAAGAAACAATTTCAGTGTCGATTAGGAAAATTAGTGATTTCCTCCACAAAGTGAGGGACCTGTGTGTCGCAGTGTGTGTGTGTGTGTGTGTGTGTGTGAATGTGTCGCAGTGTGTGTCGCAGTGTGTGTGTGTGTGTGTGTGTAGCAGCAGGACTGTTGGCTGTTTCAGAGCCTCCCTACCTCCCTATGCACGAGATGGGATTAGAATTAGTAAAACAGTGTGAGTGGAGACAGTCCAAAGTTACAGACTGGAGAAACAGCATCTCTCTGACTGTGTCCCAAATGGTACCCTAATCGCTATATAATGTACTACTTTTGACTATAGCCCTATGGGCCTTGGTCCAAAATAGTGCACTATATAGTGAATAGGATGCTACTTCGCCTCTCCCCTCTTCTCAGCCTGCTGTGGCTAGAGATTATGTCTGGTCGTGCTCCTGGCTCGCCTCTCCTCATAAACTCTAATGCTGTTTCTGGCACACACACACACACACACACACACACACACACACACACACACACACACACACACAGACACACATACAGTGCATTCGGAAAGTATTCAGGCCCCTTGACGTTTTCTACATTTTGTTACGTTATTCTAAAATGGATTAAATGAATATAAATATTCATCAATCTACACACATACCCCATAAAGACAAAGCGAAAACAGGTTTTTAGAAGTATTCAGACCCTTTGCTATGACTCGAAATTGAGCTCAGGTGCATCCTGTTTCCATTGATCATCCTTGAGATGTTTTTACAACTTGATTGGAGTCCACCTTAGGAAAGGCACACACCTGTCTATATAAGGTTCCACAGTTGACAGTGCATGTCAGAACAAAAAACAAGCCACGAGGTCCGTAGAGCTCCGAGACAAGGATAGCTAAATATTTCTGCAGCATTGAAAGTTCCCAAGAACACAGTGGCCTCCATAATTCTTAAATGGAAGAGGTTTGGAACCATCCTAGAGCTGGCCACCCAGCCAAACTGAACAATCGGGGAAGAAAGGACTTGGTCAGGGAGGTGACCAAGAACCCGATGTTCACTCTGACAGAGCTCCATGAGAAACATGATTCTATGGTCTTAGAAAACTAAGATTGAACTCTTTGGCCTAAATGCCAAGCGTCACATCTGGAGGAAATCTGGCACCACCCCTATCGTGAAGCATGGTGGTGGCAGCATCATGCTGTGGGGATGTTTTTCAGCAGCAAGGACTGGGAGATTGGTCAGGATCGAGGAAAAGACGAACGGAGCAAAGTACAGAGAGAATTTGATGAAAACCTGCTCCAGAGTGCTCAGGTCCTCAGACTAGGGCGAAGGTTCACCTTCCAACATGACAACGACCCTAAGCACACAGCCAAGACAATGCAGGAGTGGCTTCGGGACAAGTCTCTGAATGTCCTTGAGTGGCCCAGCCAGAGCCCAGACTTGAACCAGATCAAACATCTCTGGAGAGACCTGAAAATTGCTGTGCCGCGACACTCCCCATCCAACCTGACAGAGCTTAAAAGGATCTGCAGAGAAAAATTAGGGAAACTCCCAAAATACAGGTGTGCCAAGCTTGTAGCGTCATAACCAAGAAGAATCTAGGCTGTAATCGCTGCCAAAGGTGCTTCAACAAGGTACTGAGTAAAGGGTGTGAATACTTATGTAAATGTCATATTTTAGGTTATGTGTAGATTGATGAGGGAAGAAAAAGATTTCATCAATTTTAGAATAAGGCTGTAAAGAGGTCTCACAGAGGAGCTAAGGCAGATATATGTGTTTCTTAGACATTTACGAGCTCCACAGCACAATGAAAGCTTGCCAATGTGGAGTGTGTGTGCTTGGGTGCATGCATGCGTGTGTGTTTTCGGTATCTGCATGCTTCAGTATGTGTGAGTGTGTTTGTGCTGCCATCTACTGGCACATACATAAACTACTAAGCATTCCATGTCCTCCCTCACAACGTGAGCAGATGTACTGTATGTATTTGATTGTGTGATAAGCTGCTATGTGTTCTACACTTGTCTCTCTCTCCATCATGCTATGCTAATGTAACATGAAACTAGGCCACATGTTTGTGCTATGAAGACGTTGGCTGCGTCCCAAAGGGCACCCTATTCCCTATATACTCCCCTGCTTGTGACCGGAGACCAAGTGGCCTTGGTCAAAAGTAGTGCACTAAATAGGGATTAGGGTGCCATTTGGGAGTCAGACATTTGCATCAGCCCATTGCTTTCATCTCCATGTTGTATTCCAATTAGTCTCTTTGCCCAATAATTAATGCAGTGAAGATTCTGTAGTAATTTGCTTATTAAATGGTTCAATCTTTACATGATGATACACAAAAGTGAATAGTTAACATCCATGTCTCTTTTTATCCTCCTTTTCATTGTTAATCCTGATGTTGAACATTTTGTTATGCCTGCGATATATGGAAATATAAACTGGGTGGTTCGAGCTCTGAATGCTGATTGGTATATGTGGTATATGGCCAATATACCACGGCTAAGAGCTGTATCCAGGCACTCCGCTGTGCGTCTTGCCTAAGAACAGCCCTTAGCCATGGTATATTGGCCATGTACCACACCCCCTTGTGCCTTATTGCTAATTACAGTCTGTAACGTAAGGAAATAAGCTTTTATCAGTTCTTCTCATAGGCATAATTCAGTAATTCGTCAGGATTATAAAAGCTACACTAGGACTGTATCCCAAATGGCACCCTATTCCTTTATAGTGAACACATTTTATAGTGAACTACTTTAGACCAGGGCCCATAGGGCCCATGGGACACACACTAGGACATTAGGGGCTCAATTCAATCCGTAGCGCATAAGATTTAAATTTTAACAAGTAATTTCCGATTTGACACATACAGGTAGCTGACAAAATAATGGAAACGCTTTAGTAAATGAGGGATACAAAGTGTATTAAAAGCAGGTGCTTCCACACAGGTGTGGTTCCTAATTTAATTAATCAATTAACATCCCATCATGCTTAGGTTCATGTATACAAATGCTGGGTAGGCAATTATTTTGGCCATTATTTTGGCTACCATAGCTAGGATGACAATGCCCCCATCCACAGGGCACGTGTGGTCAATGAATGGTTTGATAAGCATAAAAACGATGTAACCCATATGCCATGACTGTCTCAGTCACCAGATCTCAACCCAACTGAACACTTATGGAAGATTTTGGAGCGTCGCCTGACATGCTGACCACACTGCTTGCGTCGCGTGCCTGAGCGTTGTAAAATACATTTACACATACATGTTATTCAATCATTGCACCCATACTACTCTACTACTAGGCGCTAAAATAGAACTTGGTTCTATTTGTGACGCTGAACACGCTGCAATTCCTGCCTCTCCCATCTCCTCATTGGTTTTTAGGAGCATATACCCACGTGGGTGATTGAAAGATGATCGGTTGCAGTAATGCACCTTATTAAAGTTGGTTGCCAAATGCCATGTATTCCAAAGAAGTCCAAAGAAGAAAAAGAAGCATGAAGGAAGGAGGAGAGATGACTAGAAACAAATTCTAGTCACAAATTGACCGTTTTATCTGTGGATTAATTGTCGGAGAAGAGGACCTTGTGCATTTCAGGTAAAATAACAACCCAATGTTTATATCACAGGACAAATTAGCTAGCAACAGCAAGCTAGCTAGTTAAATTGTCATAAATGTTTAATGCTTATCAACCTGTCCCCAAATGAATGAATATAAGTGATCACGTTTGTTGTGGGTGGACAAAATCTATATCAAAAAGAGTTTTCCATCACCATCAACAAAACACCAAATGATGGAATTTCTCATGGAAGAATGGTGTCACATTCCTACAATAGAGTTCCAGACACTTGTAGAATCTATGCCAAGGTGCATTTAAACTGTTCTGGCTCATGCTGGCCCAACGCCCTATTAAGACACTTTATGTTGATGTTTCCTTTATTTTGGTAGTTACCAGTATGCAGTGTTTACCATGAATGCAGTCTCCGCGAATGCAAGAACATTGCCTTTACATCTTCAGCGTTATAGATTGAATCGAGACCTAGGATTCTATTTTTACATGTAAAACCCCCATCCTCCAACTTTTTTCTAGCCGTCCCTGTTAGCTACTTTACTATACATCCTCTTATAAAAACCTTTTACAGGTCCATCTAGGTCTTTCCTTCTCCCTCTCCAGGTTTATTTACTCCTATAAGCTGCCTAAGCCTTCCATTGACCTTGTCTGGCGCTGCCGTCGTACTCTCTACACAGTCCTGAGTGGCCATGCCGAGGTTCCCAGTGATGTTTGAGCTGAAGGCCATGTTGTCTGCCCTCTGCTGAGTGGGGTCAATCATGCCCTGGCTGGATTACTCAACTCTCCTATAACGGAGACACTAGGACTGTGGGTAAAGGTCTTAAATCTAAAGAGAGACAGAGTGGGTTTGGCATCCATTAAAACACACAGATATACACAGAGGCTAGACAAATATAACAGTTTATACAGTAAGACAGATGATTATCAGCTAGCTCTGCCTACGCTCGCCAGGTTCAGACAATAGAATGGGAGAGAAAGAGACGCGGAGGGAGAGTGAGAGAGAGAGAGAGAGAGAGAGAGAGAGAGAGAGAGAGAGACACAAGAGGTAGAGAGCGAATGATAAATTGAAAGAGAGAGAATGAGAGCCAGAGGGTTGGCGAGAGAGAGCACTCTGTGTACCTGTCCTGTAGATTTATGGAGAGGAATGGTGTGCTGGAGGTAGAAACACACTGGGCAGACAGCAAACTCCCTACTGTGTGTTTAAACTAGATCACACTGGATAGAGACACCACTAGAATAACCAAACCTGAGAATAACACCAACTCTAGTGAATATAGGTTGGAATACTGAATACGTGGCCAGTGAATACAGCTATAGGGAATAGGAAGCTAAATCAGGAAATTATATAGGGTTTTTTTTGTATTTCTTTTGTACTATTGGCAGGTGTATAGAATCGAGCACGCAGCCATGCAATCTCCATAGACAAACATTGTCAGTAGAATGGCCTTACTGAAGAGTTCAGTGACTTTCAACGTGGCACCGTCATCTGATGCCACCTTTCCAACAAGTCAGTTCGTCAAATTTCTGCCCTGTTAAAACTGCAGTAGCGCTGTTATTGTAAGTGGAAACGTCTAGGAGCAACAACGACTCAGCCAAAAAGTGGTAGGCCACAAAAGCTCACAGAACAGGGCCGCCGAGTGCTGAAGCGCGTAGCGAGTAATAATCTTGGTTGCAATACTCACTACCGAGTTCCAAACTGCCTCTGGAAACAACGTCAGCACAAGAACTGTTCGGCAGGAGCTTCATGAAATGTGTTTCCATGGCCGCGCAACCGCACACAAGCCTAAGATCACCATGCACAATGCCAAGCGTCGGCTGGAGTGGCGTAAAGCTTGCCACCATTGGACTTTGAAGCAGTGGAAATGCGTCCTCTGGAGTGTTGAATCACGCTTCTCCAGTTGGCAGTCTGATGGACGAATCTGGGATTGGCAGATGCCAGGAGAACGCTACCTGCCTGAGTGCCAAATGTAATGTTTGGTATAGGAGGAATAATAGTCTGGGGCTGTTTTTCATGGCCCCTTAGTTTCAGTGAAGGGAAATCTTAATGCTACAATGACATTCTAGACTATTCTGTGCTTCCAACTTTGTAGCAACAGTATGGGGAAGGCCCTTTCTGTTTCAGCATGACAATGCTCCCGTGCACAAAGCAAGGTCCATGCAGAAAAGGTTTGTCAAGATCGGTGTGGAAGAACTTGACTGGCCTGCACAGAGCCCTTGTCATGTAGTGTATCTTTTTTATAAAGTGCCTTTCACAATGCACCGGCCACACTGGACGACGGAACAGCCCATACTATGGTTGCACATTTTGGGGAATATTCAGTGGAAACTTCCCATGGGAATTAAGGGAATATATGGGAATTAACGGAAATATATGCAAATTAATATTAATACCATTTAAATGTAGATGTTTTTTTGCATTGGATGTATTTACCATATCATATGGAGACAGAAACAAACATTTTACCTCATCATAAGTAGACATAATTGCAAATTATTAAATCCTTCCAATAGAAATAAATAGTTGTATTTTATTATTATTGTTGTTGTTTTTTTTTTGTTACGAATTGAACTTTAATTAAATGAGTTGACTCTTCACATGGGATGATTTCACGGAACAACAAAAGAAAGTAAATATTGAATGATTCCCAATGATCCATCGCATCTCCCAAAAACATTTACAACATACATCTGTAAAATGATAGTCTAGAAACTAAAGCTTTGGTTGTCTTCCTCTCAGGGTTCCATGTCTTCTCCCTGGACCTCCTCAATGTCCACCTCTTGAACATCAGACTCTGAGGCCTCATCTTCACTGTCACTTTCCAACCTTGTTGAGGATGGCTCGTTGTCAGGCTCAAAAAGCCTCAAATTTGCCCAGATGGCCACCAATTTTTCAACCCTTGTATTGTTCAGCCTGTTGCGTGCTTTGGTGTTGCCCTCTGAGGTGGCTGATGTTGGAGGGATTTGGAGGATGATGGAGGCAACAGGGGAAAGAGCCTCAGATCCACAAAGTCCCTTCCACCAGGTGGCTGATGAGATATGTTGGCACGACTTCCACATTGCATCTCCATCCCAAAGCCCTTGCTTGGAAGTGTACTTCACCAGACTGCCAATAACCTTGCCCTCATCCAGGCCAAGGTGGCAAGACACGGTAGTGATGACACCATAGGCCTTGTTGATCTCTGCACTAGACAGGATGCTCTTGCCAGCATACATGGGGTCCAACATGTACGCTGCGGTATGTATGGGCTTCAGGCAGAAGTCTTCACGCTTTTTGATGTATTTCAGAACTGCAGTTTCCTCTGCTTGGAGCAACAGTGAAGTGGGCAGGGCAGTACATATTTATTCTCTTACATCTGCAAGCAGAGTCTGAACAACAGGATGGCATTGTCTCCCTCAATCTGTGCAATCACTACTGCTATAGGTTTCAGGAGTTTCAGGCTGCTTACCACTCCCAAAATACATCATCCAGGAGGATCCTCTTGATGGGACTGTCCATTTCGGCAGACTGTGATATGGCCATTTCTTGGAGAGACTCCTTCGCCTCCAGGAGACTGTCAAACATGATGACAACACCCCCCCTCCCCCCCAACGGGTGTTGCTGGGCAGCTTCAATGTGGTGCTCTTATTCTCCTCACTTTGCTTGGTGAGGTAGATTGCTGCTATAACTTGATTTAACCATTTACTTAACCATTTCCTTGGCTCTCTTGTAGAGTGTATCCATTGTTTTCAGTGCCATGATGTCCTTGAGGAGCAGATTCAATGCATGAGCAGCACAGCCAATGGATGTGATGTGAGGGTAGGACTCCTCCACTTTAGACCAAGCAGCCTTCATGTTTGCAGCATTTTCTGTCACCAGTGCAAATACCTTCTGCGGTCCAAGGTCATTGAATGCCTTCAGCTCATCTGCAATGTAGAGACCAGTGTGTCTGTTGTCCCTTGTGTCTGTGCTCTTGTAGAATACTGGTTGAGGGGTGGAGATGATGTAGTTAATTATTCCTTGCCCACGAACATTCGACCACCCATCAGAGATGATTGCAATACAGTCTGATTCCTCTATGATTTCCTTGACCTTCACTTGAACTCTTTTGTACTCTGCATCCAGCAAATGAGTAGATAAAGCATGTCTGGTTGGAGGGGTGTATGCTGGGCGAAGAACATTCAGAAATCTCTTACAATACACATTGCCTGTGAGCATCAGAGGTGAACCAGTTGCATGCATAGCTCGAGCAAGACATTCATCAGCATTTCTCTGACTACGTTCATCCATTGAGTCAAAAAAACTTGAGCTGTTGCTATTGATAAGGTGTCTGATTCATAATTTTCACCTCAAATAGAAGTAGAGGGACTTTTGTCAGAGGTTGCTTGTTGAGAGCGCTGAGGAAACTTTATGCACTTGGCCAGATGATTCTGCATCTTTGTTGCATTCTGCACATATGGTTTGGCACAGTATTTGCAAATGTGCACAGCTTTTCCTTCTACATTGGCTGCAGTGAAATGTCTCCACACATCAGATAGTGCCCGTGGCATTTTCCTGTAAAGATTAGGAAAACTAATATTTAAATAAACAACAAATACAATTCATGTACAGATAAATAGTTAAGCAGTTAGATTAAACAACTCCTTTGTAAGATAAATGTTTTAAAATGAAACATGTATGGAAACAGGTGAATTAACACTCCTCAGTTAGCAGGCTGAATCAAGCTAAAACCCGCAAGGTAGCAACTAGCAGAAAGTTAGAAATTATTTAAACACACTTTGCTGTAGGCTATTATTTACTAGTTAACAAAAATAATGTATGTCATATAAAATATATTAATCCCACCCAATATTGTTATCAAAACTTACCAGAAAGCATGTTGTCCTTGGCTCAGACAGTGTAGTAGTGTGGGCTCAATAGCATCTCATTAGTGTGCACGCTCTTGAGAATCAGCTGTACATGTGATGGAAGAATACACTGTGCATGCAGAGGGTTCCAATGAATTGGGGATAGTTTAACCAAAATATGCCACAAGACCTAGAATTGCCTTATGTCTATCCCACAAAAAAAGGTTCACTGTTCACTAACTTTTTGGATGTTCCCCAAATTCCAGTGCTTAACTTCCCCAAATTCCAGAAATTTACCGGAAAGTTTCCAACCCTTTGCAACCCTAGCCCTCACACACAAACACAGAGGGAGAGAGAGAGAGAGTTTATTTCACTTTTGTTTATTATCTACTTCACTTCCTTTGGTAATGCTAACATGTGTTTCCCATGCCAATAAAGCCCTAAAATGGAATTGAGAGATGGGGGGGGGGGGGGGTAGGAACCTTCCCCTTGAACCCCTGTGGTGGTTGACTAACTTCTGAAGTCTTCAGAGATGTCAGAGTATTTCTGTGTTTCCTTTTCTACTCCTTCCAGGGGAAAGCCAAAACTTAAGGTAATGCAGAGCAGAACAGAGAGAGTGAGCTGTTTAAGGCGAGAAAGAGTATACCCCGGGGATAAAACCGGGATTCACATAATCCCATTCACCTGTAGTCATGCATCCAAACATTCTTCACATTGTGTGAGAACTTGTGGCGCATGGATATTGTGCAAATGACTGTGTGTGAATGAGAGGCTTTGAATATGTAATGTAAATGTTTGAATAAGTGAATCAATTAATTCAAACATAGTGGAGTCGAGGAGAGGAGTAGGTTCATCCCACTGCAGTATTACTTTTAAAATTTCTCCATGTCAATAAGATGTGAAATTATTTATGCATGCATGCTGTATCGTAAGGTTCTGCCATGTCTGATTACATGTAAATACAACAGGCTCTCTTTCTCTTTGCTCTCTCCATCATGCACTGTTTTCCATCAGCCCCCCACCGCCCCCGCCCCCCCCCCTCTCTCTCTACCTCACTCTGCCTCTCTCACTCCATCACTGGTCCATAGTTGCTGCTGTGGGAATTGGCCTCTCTCTCTCTCTCCCCCCCTCTCTCCTCCATACTCTCCCCTCACTCCCTGTCTCCCCATGCCTTTTAAAACCTTTTATATTCAAGAGAATTAAGCTTGAGATATTATCAATAGATACTTTAGGCTGGGCGTCGGTTGATAATTGTCCTTATACATCAATGTGATAGGTAGACACTGGTTGATTGATTTATCATTCTAACTCGATTCATCCACCGCAGCACGAAAACATCCTGCAGCACGCACACACATACACCAAGTGAGTGATCTCACTTCAGCCCTGAAATGATCACTCCTTCAGCAGAGGAGGCACTCCTCAGAGTGTTGTAGGACTGGGAGAGAGCAAGAGAGAGAAAGAGAGAGAGGGAGGGATAGAGAGGGGGGAGAGATGGAGAGGAGAGGAGGAGCGAGAGAGAGGGAGAGAAGGAGGAGAACACAGCTAAAAAATGCCAACTGCCACCTGTGGCCCAGAAGAAGGAGGCTGGCCAGTGCCCACAGATGATTGGGTCTATTAAAAGCGTCTGTCTGTACCACGCCTACTTTTCTGCCTCCCAAATGGCACCCTATTCCTTACACAGCGCACTACTTTTGACCAGACCCCTATAGACCCTGGTGAAAAGTAGTGCACTATAAAGGGAATAGGGTACCATTTGGGAAGCAGCCCTTGTCGTCCCCTGCCTGGCTGCCTGGGACGCAGTGATTGATCTCATCCGAAGCATCCTTTTACCCTCTGTCACATTAATAACTGCCTCTCCTCCTCAGAGAGAGACTGACATACAGATGGAGAGAGGGGGGAAGAGAGAGGGATAAGGAGAGGTGTGAGAGAGAGAGAGAGAGAGAGAGAGAGAGAGAGAGAGAGAGAGAGAGAGAGAGAGAGAGAGAGAGAAAGAAGGTGATAGGAGTGTGAGAGAGGGGGTAAGAGAGAGAGAGAAGAGAATCAAAGATAGAGGGAAGGAGACAGAAAAGAGAGAGAGAAGGGACAAGAGAGAGGAAGGGAGAGAGGGGTTGAGATAGAAGGGAGATAGAGAGAGAGAGGAAAGGGAGGAAGAGAGCTGCCGGATACTCAAAGTTAGCTTATGGGCTGCCGGGTGAGTCTTTCTACTGACAGGTTCAGGGCTCAGAGCAATCAGTCCAGCAGCAGTGTGGCTACTGTCAATGCAATCATCACTCATTCACTACTGAACATTCACATACAAATTGTCATATAATAATGATCTTTCTTCAACCCAAAACCCCATGTTTTCAGCTTCAGCTTTGGCTGGCTTTCTAGCTCAGTTGGTTAAACAGAATTCCAATATGATGGTTTAAACAGAGAGTCAGACACTGACAAAGGCCAGAGGGCTCCCTCCGGGGTATTTTGCTGAGGGATAATGTCTTCTGTCCCTTCAGGTTAACCTGCCTCACTGCCCCTTTCTAACTCCTTGTTCTACAGTCTAGCCAATCAGCACTCTCAGCAACAACCTAGGGAGTCTGTGGAGAGAGAGAGAGAAAGAGAGAGAGAGAAGGAGAATAGCAGCTGATCACTAAGCAGGGGACCAGAAAATATAGTTTTTTACATCCTCCATGCATGATGACACACACATGCGCACGCACACACACACACACACGCACACACACACACACACCGTGGCGGCCTCAATATGTGGCCACGGTTACATAACCCTTAGCTTCACACCCTTTCAGAAACGTCCTTTACTGGAACAGCAACATTCTGAGGGGAAGAGGAAGGAACACTGTGGAAATGGAACGAGCCCTGCTTACCTCTTCATTGCCCACGGCTCAGGCAGTGAAGAGAAGATATTTTACACTTTACTGTAGAGGTTACTACTAGTACTGACTGAGTGGTAAGGAAGGGGGACACATTATTTTTAAAAAATTATTATGCAGAATGCACAGTTACATTTATTCAATTTTTGTTTTTTCTTGTTATCTTGCTTGCCCTTTTCGGTACCCTATCCACTGCAGCTTGCTGCTTGTTTGTGCAGCCCACCAGCAATACACTGGCATACTCTAGGAATAATCGGTGTTGTAGAGTTCCACAAGGTCATCAGTGGGAAGGCCATTTCTTGCCATCACAATGTCACCATTCATTGGGTTTGTGGGTGCCTCTCAGGGTGTGTGCTTAGTCCCCTCCTGTTCACTCATGACCGCGTGGCCGCGTACGACTGCAACACCCTCATTAAGTTTGCAGACGACACGATGGTGGTAGGCCTGATCACCGACGACGATGAGACAGCCGAAAGGGAGGAGGTCAGAGACCTGGCAGTGTGGTGCCAGGACAACAACCTCTCCATCAACGTCAGCAAGACAAAGGAGCAGATTGTGGATTACAGGAAACGGAGGTCGAGGCACGCCCCCCATTCACATCTACGGAGCTGTAGTGGAGCGGGTCGAGAGCTTCAATTTCCTCTGTGTCCACATCACCAAGGATCTATCATGGTCCAAACACACCAACACAGTCATGAAGAGGGCACAACAATGCCTCTTCCCCTCAGAAGGTTGAAAAGATTTGGCATGGGACCTCAGATCCTCAAAAAGTTAAACAACTGCACAATTGAAAACATTTTTTATCTGCATTGAACCTTTTTGCACAAACTTTTTTGACTCATCACATACGCTGCTGCTATTGTTTACTATCTGTCATTTTATTCCTAGTTATATGTACATGTCTACCTCAACTACCTTGTACCGCTGCACATCGACTCGGCACTGATACCCCTTGTATATAGCCAAGTTGTTGTTACTAATTGTGTATCTATTATTACTTGTTTTCTATTATTTCTATTACTATTTCCAGTGCATTTGTTGTGCTGTGTTTAGTCAAGTATGCATACGTTTTTTTGCATTCCCCAAGAGCAACTGGCATGAGCTTCTTGACAATGAGCTTTTCCTGGACTTTGCCCTGACAGGATGTCAGAGAGATTGGTCTCCAATCACTTTTGTCTGAAGGACTGGGGTCTGGGGACCTTAAGAACAATCTAGACCAAATGCTTTCTTTGGACTGTCTTGGATACAAGCTTTTTTGTTTATTCTTAATTTTTTAGGGGGTTTATCATCTTTAATATTGTGGCTTCCATCAATGTAATTGTCTGCATCATTTCCAACCCCCCCATATATATTCTTCCGTAACTACAGTATATAACATATTATTTTCCCCTAACCCTACCACCCCTCTCCCCTTTTTCTTTGCAACTCTGCCAAGAAGGCCAGCATCCCAGAGTCGCCTCTTCACTGTTGACGTTGAGACTGGTGTTTTGCAGGTACTATTTAAGGAAGCTGCCAGTTGGGGACTTGTCCTCTTGCTCAGTTGTGCACCGGGGCCTCCCACTCCTCTTTCTATTCTGGTTAGAGACAGTTTGCCCTGTTCTGTGAAGGGAGTAGTACACAGCATTGTACGAGACAGTTTCTTGGCAATTGCTCGCATGGAATAGCCTTCATTTCTCAGAACAAGAATAGACTGACGGGTTTCAGAAGAAAGTTCTTTGTTTCTGGCCATTTTGAGCCTGTAATCGAACCTACAAATGCTGATGCTCCAGATACTCAACTAGTCTAAAGAAGGCCAGTTTTACTGATTCTTTTTCAGCTGTGCTAACATAATTGCGGTGATCAATTAGCCTTTTAAATGATAAACTTGGATTAGCTAACACAACGTGCCATTGGAACACAGGAGTGATGATTGCTGATAATGGGCCTCTATATGCCTATGTAGATATTCAATTAAAAATAAGCTGTTTCCAGCTTCAAAAGTCATATACAACATTAACAATGTCTACACTGTATTTTTGATCAATTTTATGTTATTTTAATGGACAAAAAAAGTGCTTTTCTTTCAAAAACAAGGACATTTCTAAGTGACCCCAAACTTCTGAACAGTAGTGTAAGTTAGATATTACAAGAATCATGTATGGGTATTTGCTGCCATATGTTTTACTTACAAGTTCCAGGTAGAACATTTAAAAACCTTGTTCAATTCTTCTACATCTTTTCCATATGGGATGTGGACCACTGTTTTATATTAATACAGTACATAGGATGGATTTCCATTCAGTGGGTTGGGTCCCAGAAGTATTAAAAAAGGCCTACACACAGGTCAACAGTATTGAAGAGGCACTTAGGCTATTGCTATTTTGGTCTTTATTGTGTCTTCCTATTGGTGAATGGAGACCTAATGAAGTTATATCTGATGTGGTAATGCTGTGATGGATGTGAGCTGACAGGGTTTGGAGAAATAACACTGTCAGAGGATAGAGGATGAGTGACAGGGATATGAATGAGACAAGGCAGCATTTATCTTTTGGGTCATCGATGCTCTTTTTGCCATCTTCTCAATAGTCTAATTTAGAAAATGTTGAGGCAGATACAATATTGTGCAAAGCTAGGCCTAAAAAAGGAGGTACCACTTTTGCTGACCTCACCCTATATATTTTACATCTAATAGCCTATCGATAGATTTCATAAGCAATATGCCTATTTTACCTTGGACATCATTGGTGATCACTGATTAATATGCTATCCAGGCAAAAAATGTTTGGTGTGGGTTGCTTTGGTGCTTTGGTGCAGGGGCTCCTTACCTGAATTCTCTTTGCTGGGCCATTAGCATTGGGGTAACTTACGTGGCCATTTTTTTCCCTCCCATGATTTTATTTCAAGTAGAATAGCAGCCTACACGAAAAAATAACTCATATTGATAACCCTACTGTAGATGTCACCTACTACTCAATGAGGAAGGCATGAAAGGCAATAACACCGTGCCCTTCGCTCCCACTTGACAAGTTACCTCGTAGCCAACATCAGGGTGACAGTCATAGTAAGCACACGCATAAAACGCATGAAGAAGCAACAGTACACCCATCATCAGTACTTTTAATAAAAAATATAACTTCATAACTGACAATATACAATTATTTGTGTAAAACAAACAGTGAAATACAACTCAGACTCATCCTCTGGCTTCAAAACAGAAGTCCAATTATCGCGGTACTGTAGCTCAATGTAAGGTATTTGCATGGTAAGAAACTGAAGAAAAAAGCAGTGCAATTATAACCCTATACTCTATGTAAGATGGTACCGACAGATATTGCAGCTCTGTTTCTAGCTCCTCAGCTTTTTCATCCATTATTAGCCCAGAACGTTTTTTGTGTTATTACATACAGCCGGAAATACATTTTGGATATCAGAGTGGCGGTAACTCACCAGCATTATGACCAGGAATACGACTTTCCCGAATTGGATCCTTTGTTCGTACCCCCAGGGCAATTGAACTTATCCCAGAGGCTGCTTCAAGACGCCTCTGGCAGAGAAGAGGTATTCAGGGGTGGACTTCTAGACCGACTGAGGCGGGCACACCATCCACCGCATCCAAGTATATTATTCGCTAACATTCAGTCTCTGGACAATAAAGTAAATGAGCTCAGGGCGAGGATCTCCTTCCAGAGAGACATCAGGGACTGTAACATACTCTGTTTCACGGAATCATGGCTCTCTCCGGATATACTGTTCCCGTCCATACAGCCAGCTGGGTTCTCAGTATATCGCGCAGACAGGAACTCTCCGGGAAGAAGAAGGGTGGTGGTGTATGTTTCATGATTAACCACTCATGGTGTGATTGTGATAACGTACAGAAACTCAAGTCCTTTGTTCCACCGACCTAGAATACCTCACAATCAAATGCCGACCGTATTAACTGCCAAGAGAATTCTCTTCGGTTATAGTCACAGCCGTGTATATTCCCCCTCAAGCCGATACCATGATGGCCCTCAAGGAACTACACTGGACTTTATGCAAACTGGAAACCAAATATCCTGAGGATGCATTTATTGTAGCTGGGAATTTTAACAAAGCATATTTGAGGAAAACTCTACCGAAGTTCTATCAACACATTGACAGTAGTACTCGCGCTGGGAAAAAACTCGACCACTGCTATTCTCTCTTCCGGGATGCCTACAAGGCCCTCCCCCACACTCCCTTTGACAAATCAGATCACGACTCCATTTTTCTCCTTCCTTCTTATAGGCAGAAACTCAAACAGGAAGAACCCATGCTAAGGTCTATTCAACGCTGGTCTGACCAATCGGAATCCATGCTTCAAGATTATTTTAATCACGTGGACCGGGATATGTTCCGGGTAGCCTCAGAGAATAACATTGATCTATACACGGACACGGTGACTGAGTTCATCAGGAAGTGTATAGGAGATGTTGTTCCCACTGTGACTATTAAAACCTACCAAAACCAGAAACTGTGGATAGATGGCAGCATTTGCAATAAACTGAACAAGCTAAACACCTTCTTCACCCGCTTAGAGGGTAACACAGTGCCATCGCCGTGGCCCGCTCCCAAGGACTACAGATTCTCGTTCTCTGTGGCCGACGTGAGTAGGACATTTAAGGGTGTTAACCCTCATAAGGCTGCCGGCCCAGACGGCATCCCTAGCCACGTCCTCAGAGCATGCGCAGACCAGCTGGCTGGAGTATTTACCGACATATTCAATCTCTCCCTATCCCAGTTTGCTGTCCCCGCTTGCTTCAAGATGTCCACCATTGTTCCTGTACCCAAAAAAGCAAGGGTAACTGAATCGCCCTGTAGCACTCACGTCTGTCATCGTGATGTGTTTGAGAGGCTAGTTAATGATCATATCACTTCTACCTTACCCGACACCCTAGACCAGGCTTAGGCAATTCCAGTCCTCTGGGCCTGATTGGTGTCACACTTTAGCCCCAGCCCCAGCTAACACACCTATAATCAACTAATCATGATCTTCAGTTAAAAATGCAATTAGTTTAAATCAGCTGTGTTATATTCTACTGTATTTTAGTCAATGCTACGCTGACATTGCTCGTCCTAATATTTATATATTTTTTATTCCATTATTTTACTTTTAGATTTGTGTGTATTGTTGTGAATTGTTAGATATTACTGCACTCTTGGACCTAGGAACACAAGCATTTTGCAACACCCGTAATAACATCTGCTAAATGTGTGTATGTGACCAATAACATTTGATTTGATTTGAGTCGAGAGCTTAAAGTTCCTGTGTGTCCACATCACTAAGGAATTAAGATGGTCCATAATTGTGAAGAGGGCACGACTCTTTATTGTTATTCTTTATTCACTGTGTATGTATTCCTTGTGTCACTATTTGTATTCTTATTTTATCTTTATCTTAAACTCTGTATAGTTGGAAGTAAGCATTTCACTGTTAGTCTACACCTGTTGTTTACGAAGCATGTGACAAATACAATTTGATTTGAGAGAAAACATGTCACTTCGACCCTCTTCCTCGCTCTTCTCAGAAGAACGTCGAAGCTAACATCGCGAGATCATAGACATTGTGGAATAAAGAAAAATGTCGCTTACGAGGTGAGTCTTGTGGAAAGGGCTTTTTGAAATGTATATGTTTCACAGAATGTATAACAGTTGTAATCAGACGTTTAAGTGATAACATGGCATGTTAAGACACATGGCCAGCATATTATGTTACTAAGGTTATACTGCCATATTATTGTTTTGAAATCGATGTTTTGTTCGTTAGCGTATAGCTAACTAGGCTAAATCCTGAGTCCTTACCTAGCCGTAACGTTAGTTAGTTACTAACTTAGCTAGCAATCTAACTTTAGTTGGCTAGTAGTAGTAGTTTTGGGGTTTAGCTAGTTATTTGGTGTATCGGGTCATTTTATTAGTACATGTACCTTTACGTTACTACTGCGAACACAAAAGCTTGTGTAACTTGTGTTTCAAAACAAGTATTTGCAGCTAGCACATGCACCGCCTACGTAACGTTACTGTAACTACGTTATCCTAACGTTAGATGGCCTTGTTTACAGTCGAGATGTCAGAAATGAACATCCTAGATAATCGTGAAAGAAGAATGACAGTTTAGTATTTCGTTTTTTGGCCTGCAGCTTCCTACCGGCGCCAACTCAGCTGTCTCAGGACCAGCTGGAGTCCGAGGAGAGAGCCCGGGCACAGAGGTCCCACTCCACCGCCCTCGTCTCCTCCCGCAGAGAACCCCCTCCCTACGGCTACAGGAAGAGCTGGGTGCCTCGCTGTCTGGAAGTACTAAGCTTTACTCCATACCTAGTTTAATGGATTCAATTAAGCTATGTTATTTTTGGTGTTGTGTTAGAAATTACACCCTGAATGTTCAGAAAAGAGATGTCATGTGAAACAGTTAGAGAACCTAATCTCTAACGGCTTTACATAGCTTTTCCCTCTCAGTTTGTGTATTGGACTCCCCTGTGTTGTAGGACAGTGGAGATGGGTACATCTGCACATTGCTTCATACTACTAGTCTCTCTGTGTTTGACACCCTTCCTTGTGTTGTAGGACTTTGGAGATGGCGGTGCGTTCCCTGAGATCCACGTGGCCCAGTTCCCTCTGGAGATGGGCAGGAAGAAGAAGACCTCCAACGCCCTGGCTGTGCAGGTGGACGCTGAGGGCAAGATCAAATACGACGCCATCGCCAGACAGGGACAGGGCAAGGACAAGGTAAAAATATTATTAGATTTCCAGCTGGTCTGCTTGGTTTACCTAGATCTACATTCTCAGATGAGTCTGTGACATAAAGCAAGCCCATTGGTTCTTTTCATTTGGATTTATGAGACATTTTTTACATTTACATGAGTAATTTAGTGATTTACAGTAGTTAGTGCATACATTTTCATACTGGTCCTCCGTGGGAATCAAACCCACAACCATGGCGTTGCAACCCAACTGAGCCTTGAGGATGAATTTGTGCCCACATGTTGTGCCCACATGTTTATTTTATAGAGCAGTGGTCTCCAGACTTTTTCTGTGACCCACTATAGTTATGTTTTTGTTATTGTCATCTAGTTACCAAGTAAACAGAGCTGTTTCTTGCCAAGATCCTGTGCTATACTAAGAGCTATCATTTGAATAAATTCTGTCACAGAGGATTTTTGTACAGTTTAGTTTCTATATGTTCAGCTGTCTCTGTTCTCCCTGTGCAGGTGATCTTCAGTAAGTACACAGACCTGCTTCCTAAGGAAGTGCTGAACGACGATGCCCCAGAGCTGCAGAAGCCTGACGAGGAGGCTGTCAAAGAGCTGACAGAGAAGACGCGTGATGCTCTGATGAAGCAGGTCTCTCAGAAGATAGCTGCCGCTATGCCTGTGAGGGCAGCTGACAAACAGGCCCCGGCACAGTACATCAGGTACGGTTTTTGAATGTGATGGATGATGCCAACTGTTGTTTATGAGTTTCTCCCTTGTCAAAATGGAAGATAATATATGGTGTTCATTCAAGGTTTAAACACGTATGTCTGTTCAATAGAACATTTGGTCAGAAAACCAATAGTCAACACCCCATGTCTCTACCATATATGGTTCAAAGGTTACCAACGATTTACTCTGAGAATTTAGCATGTTTAGAATGAATGGAATGTCATCACGGCATGATTCTATTGAGCATTGACCACTTTTTGAACTCTGGTGCTCCACAGCAGAACGGCACTAACGTCAACTGACAAGCTAACTAGTGGCTGCAAGTTTGAGTGAAAACATGGGCTTTTTCTAAATTAAAATACTATTATATTTACACTACATGACCTGCTCGTTGAACGTCTCATTCCAAAATCATGGGCATTAATATGGAGTTGGTCTGAAGGCTTTCCACTAGATGTTGGATCATTGCTGCAGGGACTTGCTTCCATTCAGCCAGGAGCATTAGAGGTCGGGCACTGGTGTTGGGCGATTAGGCCTGGCTCGCGGTCGGCGTTCCAATTAATCTCAAAGGTGTTCGTTGAGGTCATGGCTCTGTGCAGGCCAGTCAAGTTCTTCCACGCCGATCTCTACAAACTATTTCTGTACGGACCTCTTTGTGCACGGGGGCATTGTCATGCTGAAACAGGAAAGGGCCTTCCCCAAACTTTTGCCACAAAGTTGGAAGCACAGAATCGTCTAGAATGTCATTGAATGCTTTCCTGGCATTCGCCAAACCCAGATTAGTCTGTTGGACTGCCAGGTGGTGAAGTGTGATACATCACTCCAGAGAACGTGTTTCCACTACTCCAGAGTGTGGGGTGGCAGGTAGCCTAGTGGTTAGAGCGTTGGGCCAGTAACCGAAAGGTTGCTGGATCGTAAACCCGAGCTGACATGGTCAAACTCTGTCGTTGTGCCCCTGAGCAAGTCCTTCAGGTTATATCGTTATAGGACTCATTTTACTGTAGATATAGATACTTTTGTACCTGTTTCATCCAGCATCTTCACAGGGTCCTTTGCTGTTGTTCTGGGATTGATTTGCACTTTTCGCACCAAAGTACGTTCATCGCTAGGAGACAGAACGCGTCTCCTTCCTGAGAGGTATGACGGCTGCGTGGTCCCATGGTGTTTATACTTGCGTAGTATTGTTTGTACAGATGAACGTGGTACCTTCAGGTGTTTGGAAATTGCTCCCAAGGATGAACCAGACTTGTGGAGGTCTACAAATATTTTTTTCCCTGAGGTTTTGGCTGATTTCCTTTTATTTTCCCATGATGTCGAGCAAAGAGGCACTGAGTTTAAAGGTAGTCCTTGAAATACATCCACAGGTACACCTCCAATTGACTCAAATGATGTCAGTTAGCCTATCAGAAGCTTCTAAAGCCATGACATACTTTTCTGGAATTTTCCAAGCTGTTTAAAGGCACAGTCAACTTAGTGTATGTAAACTTCTGACCCACTGGAATTGTGAACTATAAGTGAAATAATCTGTCTGTTAACAATTGTTGGAATAATTACTTGTGTCATGCACAAAGTAGATGTCCTAACTGACTTTTATCAAAACTAAAGTTTGTTAACATGAAATCTATGGAGTGGTTGAAAAATTAGTTCAACCTAAGTGTATGTAAACTTCCGACTTCAACTGTGTATCATATATATATATATTTGGATTTTTACGAATTATACCTGAAAAAGGGACGTTTTTCAAGTATAATTTCTATAAATCAAAATAACTTCACAGATCTTCATTGTAAAGGGGTTAAACACTGTTTCCCATGCTTGTTCAATGAACCATAAACAATTAATGAACATGCATATCTGGAACCGTCATTAAGACACAAACAGCTTACAGACGGTAGGCAATTAAGGTCACAGTTATGAACTTAGGACACTAAAGAGGCCTTTCTACTGACTCTGAAAAACACCAAAAGAAAGATGCCCAGGGTCCCTGCTCATCTGCGTGAACATGCCTTAAGCATGCTGCAAGGAGGCATGAGGACTGCAGATGTGGCCAGGGCAATAAATTGCAATGTCCGTACTGTGAGACGCCTAAGACAGCGCTACAGGGAGACAGGACTGACAGCTGACGTCCTCGCAGTGGCAGACCACGTGTAACAACACCTGCACAGGATCGGTACATCCGAACATCACACCTGCGGGACAGGTACAGGATGGCAACAACAACTGCCCGTGTTACACCAGGAACGCACAATCCCTCCATCAGTGCTCACAGAAAGAACTGGCAAATCTGGTGCAATCCATGAGGAGGAGATGCACTGCAGTACTTAATGCAGCTGGTGGCCACACCAGATACTGACTGTTACATTTTGACCCCCTTTTTTCAGGGACACATTATTCAATTTCTGTTAGTCACATGTCTGTGGAACTTGTTCAGTTTATGTCTGTTGTTGAATCTTATGTTCATACAAATATTTACACATGTTAAGTTTGCTGAAAAATAAACGCAGTTGACAGTGAGAGGACGTTTCTTTTTTTGCTGAGTGATATATATATATATATATATATATATATATCAATGACACACTGTATATGCCTTCATTCATACAGCGACATTCAGATTCTGATACCTTGTATTATTTCCCCAGGTACACTCCGTCCCAGCAGGGAGTGGCCTTCAACTCGGGGGCCAAACAAAGGGTCATCCGTATGGTGGAGATGCAGAAGGACCCCATGGAGCCCCCACGCTTCAAGTAAGTACATTCCCACCAGCGTCGCTGACTAAACTTGTAACTGACTAAACTTAAAACGCATGTGCTTGTCACTTTCACTATCTTGCTATAGACTGGTTAGCTGACAACGTCACGGAAACGATGCGCACGCTTCAGTGGGGCAGAAGGCGGTGTGTTGTGATTCTGGATGGCCAGATAGCTAGCAACAATGACAAGAAGCTGCCACGTGGGGGATTCGTAGGTGGCTCATTTCAGATGCACTTGACACCATGTCTTGTTTTGACTGATGTTTAAAATTCATTAGCTAGCTAACAAGCAACTGTAACAATTGTATTTGAGAGACAACAAGTGGTCATTGTGCAAATGTATTTATTTTCAATAAACATTGGAGACGAAATATAGCTTAGATGTTGTCAACAATCTAAGCCAACCTCGTCTGTTTTGCCCCATAGATGCGCACGCGTCGGTTTTGTTGCTAAACAACCAACCTGTCTATGTGCTAGGGTAACTTGAGTCATGCACATCCCTAAATAAAGCTACAAGCACACTCGCTTATTTTGTCAACTAGGATGTGATGTGTAAACGTTGCTATTCCAGGATCAATAAGAAGATTCCTCGTGGACCTCCCTCCCCTCCTGCACCTGTGATGCACTCACCAAGCAGAAAGGTACTGTTGGGGTTCAGACAGACTTAACTGATCTCATGAATAAAGTTACTAGGTATTTTTCTATTACTTCAGTAATGTGTGAAAGGGTCAGATCAACTCGACACCTTTCATGCCGAAAGGAAATGTACTTTCTCTCTAGCTGTGTAAATGTTGAACAAAGATGTGATATGTTTTCTCTCTCTGTCCTACCAGATGACAGTCAAGGAACAACAGGAGTGGAAGATTCCTCCCTGCATCTCAAACTGGAAGAACGCGAAGGTACTAATGCTGTTCTCTCCCTCTGGAGACACTAGTGAATCAATGGGAGGTTGTGTTTGTTTGAGGTCAAGATTGCTGACAAGGTAAGTACACTCCTGTGTTCTATGACTTGGGGTTTTTGTGACTGCCTAAATCAAAGTTGTATAATGCACTATACTTTTATAAGGCATAATACAATGGGGAGGGGGGGTCTAATCCTGAATGCTGATTGGTTAAAACCGCATTCCAGCCGGTGTCTATTCCACAAGTTACCACCAGCTAAATCTATGCCGTTTTAAATACCTATTTACTCTGTTCCATCTGACGGCACAATCCACTGTCTCATCAGCTCAGCCAAGCAATTTATAAACTTGATCTCCACTATAAAAAGCATCTATGACATTTATTTTAGACTAACATTTAGTTTAACAGCGGAGATTTGTACAAAAGTGCAGCTAGTTTGTGGTCTTTTCAGCTTCAGTTTGTTATGGATGCATCCCAATAAATGTCACTAGAAAACAGCTAATGCAAATGAAGCTACTGTTTTTCTGGCTGCACTGTTTGACGTGACTGTAAGTTAGCCGTAGTTGGCAAGTTAGCAAGCAAGGGATAAGAACGTTGCCAGCCAGTATGGCAATGAAACATTTAGAACAAACGATAGATACAGATCATTATTTTAATATGTTGGTAACCCGTTTGTATAAAAGTGGTAATGCCCTCGAAGCCGGTGTTTGGAGGATATATTGGCACGGTTTAACAACACCCTTGACAATATATCCTCCAAACACCGGCTTCTCGGGCAATATCACTTAATTATGTGTGTTCCCGACGTGAAGTTCTGTGTTTGTCTCCTAAGGGTTACACCATCCCCCTGGACAAGCGTCTGGCTGCGGACGGTAGAGGACTGCAGACCGTTCACATCAATGAGAACTTTGCCAAATTGGCCGAAGCGCTCTACATCGCTGACAGAAAGGTACACTGTTTGTGGTTTTGGGAAGTGATGTTTGTCCTGTGCTTAGCAACTCAGAGCCTCTCCGAAATATCAATTTTTTGGGGGTGAAAGGTCATCTCTTTGGGTCCATTTCAAAGCCAACTACTTTTCTGTATGATATTGGCTCAAGCCATTTAGAGTGATTCTCTGGTCATAAAATTAAGATTCTGTGTTTTCTTACTCTTTGTTGTGCTGTGCCTATATGCCTCCAAGCCACACTTGTTGCCTAAAGTTTAGAATATGATGTTGATTTAAATGAATGCAAACTAATTCTCTGTCTACTGCATTCAGGCCAGAGAGGCTGTGGAGATGAGAGCCCAGGTGGAGAAGAAGATGGCCCAGAAAGAGAAGGAGAAGAAGGAGGAGAAGCTCAGAGAGCTGGCTCAGATGGCCCGAGACCGCAGGGCAGGGATCAAAGGTCACGGAGGGGACAAAGGTCAGTCCACAACCTCTCCCTGTTTGACCCTAACCACAGATCTAGGATCAGATCACCTGTTTTTGATTTCATGGTTTCCTGTACAAGGACTGCCAATGTAAAGTCGTGTGGATGGTCTGTGACAAATCAGTCAATCAATTTATTTGAAATGAAATATACTAGAAATGTTTGACCAAACGCAGCGTTGAGAAACACGAACCCATAGACCTTTCTCAGAATCTTGTCCAAGTAGCTGTGTGCATGCAGAGAGCAGACTACTCCGCTGTCAGTCTTGATTATGTGTGAGTGAGTCGCTTGGTAAAACCCTTGTTCCTTCTCTCACCCTCGCACGCTCTCGCTCTCCATACCTCCCCTCTCTCTATTGTCACTCTGCAACTCTCTCTATCCCCTCTCTCCATCCTCTTTCTCCTTTCTCCATCCTCTATCTTCTACGCCACCTCTCTCTCCTGTGGCAGGTGGAGAGGACGGTGAGGCCAGAGAGCGTGACGAGATCCGCCATGACCGGAGGAAAGAGAGACAGCACGACAGGAACATCTCCAGAGCCGCCCCCGATAAGAGGTGCGTTCATTTTTAACAGCACGGAAAAACACACACACACACCCACACACACACCCACACACACACACTCCTCCACACATAGAAACACACACACTCCTCCACACATAGAAACACCATGCACCCTGCTGAATCATTCATGGTTCATCAGGAACGCTGAAGGAACGCAGCTGGACACAGCAGCACCCAGCCCAGACCCCCTGACCGTCCTGTCTGCTACAGCTGCAGTGTTTCAGAGATGGAGATGGAGGGAGACAGACCGAGGGGCAGACAGACCGAGGGGCAGACAGACCGAGGGGTGGTCAGACAAAGAAAATTAGAGAGCGAAAGTTTGTTATAGACAGATACAGGGAGGGGGTGGTGGGTCAGATGTAAGGAGGGAGAGAGATTGGCCTACTCTGCTCCAGTTGTCTGTCTCTGCAGTGGAGCTGTCAGATGATGGAAGGGGGATGGAGGAGAGCCGTAGGAAGAAAGACTAGGGAGACAGCCAATGATTACAACGACAGGCCTGACTGCTGGTTGTATATGGCCTCATTATGAAGAGACCGTTAGCCCTGAGCGTCTACTTAACCTTGCAGTCACTTCTGCTGGATGTGATTATCTGCAGATATGTTGGGATTGTAATAACGTCAGCGGACAGCGATGTGCGGTTTGGTGCAGCAACTCATTTCGCACACAAGTTACAGAGGTGGGTTACGCTACATTTAGCTGCCGCCCAAATGTGTGCATTCCATTCTAGTTCTCCTAAATGACAGCACCAGTCGAGCTTAAAATCAAGCTCTCCTGTATCCATATGTTGTCTCTCACCTTCCTCCTTAACTAACTAACTGTCTGGTTTGGTTTATTCTCATCGTCAGGTCGAAGCTGCAGAGAGACCAGGACAGGGACGTCAGTGAGCTCATCGCTCTGGGTCAGCCCAACCCTAGAGCCTCCAGTGAGGCTCAGTATGACCAGAGACTGTTCAACCAGACTAAGGTGAGACACACACACACACACACACACCTGCTGTGCTGTCAGAGGTTATCTTCTAGTGGGGTTTCTACTAGAGCGACTTAAGATATCACCTGTTAACCACTGCTCTCTCCCTACTACCCCCCCCCCCCCCCCACCCAGGGTATGGACAGCGGTTTTGCAGGCGGGGAGGATGATATGTACAATGTGTACGACCAGCCGTTCAGGAGTGGCAGAGACATGGCCCAGAACATCTACCGGCCCACCAAGAGCTCTGACAAGGACATGTACGGAGATGACCTGGACACACTCATGCATAGCAACAGGTACTATCTCCATCTGAATATCGCTTATACCAGAGCTCCCCACCCTGTTCCTGGAGAGCTACCCTTCCGTAGGTTTTCACTTCAACCCCAGTTGTAACTAACCTGGTTCAGCTTATCAACCAGCTATTTATTAGAATCAGGTGTGCTAAGTTAGGGTTTGAGGGAACCTACAGGATGTTAGTTCTCCAGGAACAGGGATAGACAGACTTGGCCTATACTATGTACATATGCAGTATATTACTGTATGTTGATGACCTGATCACACTCGTTCAGAGCAACAAGTGTCATAGGCCATCTGTTTCCCTGCTGCTGCTGCCTCTCTGGGGAGAGATACCCCAAACTTTTGAACCGTAGTGTAATTTAGAAATGTCCTTGTTTTTGAAAGAAAAGCACTTTATTGGTCCATTTTTAAAATAACATAAAATTGATCCGAAATACAGTGTATACATTGTTAATGTTGTAAATGACTATTGTAGTTTTAAATGGAATATCTACATAGGCGTACAGAGGCCGTTATCAGCAACCATCACTCCTGTGTTCTAATGGCACATTGTGTTAGCTAAACCAAGTTTATTGTTTTAAAAGTCTAATTGATCATTAGAAAACCCTTCTGCAATTATGTTAGCACAGCTGAAAACTGTTGTGCTGATTAAAGAAGCAATAAAACTGTCCTTCTTTAGACTAGTTGAGTATCTGCAGCATCAGCATTTGTGGGTTCGATTACAGGCTCAAAATGGCCAGAAACAAAGAACTTTCTTCTGAAACTCGTCAGTCTATTCTTGTTCTGAGAAATGAAGGCTATTCCATGTGAGAAATTGCCAAGAAACTGAAGATCTCATACAACGCTGTGTACTACTCCCTTCACAGAACAGCGCAAACTGTCTCTAACCAGAATAGAAAGAGGAGTGGGAGGCCCCGGTGCACAACTGAGCAAGAGGACAAGTACATTAGTGTCTAGTTTGAGAAACAGACTCCTCACAAGTCCTCAACTGGCAGCTTCATTAAATAGTACCCGCAAAACACCAGTCTCAACGTTAACAATGAAGCAGCAACTCCGGGATGCTGGCCTTCTAGGCCATATCTCAGACTGGCCAATAAAAAGAAAAGATAAAGGGCAAAAACACAGACACTGGACAGAGGAAGATACAGCTTTTTCTGAGGGAATTGATCTGTTCTCTGAGACATTTTTTACAACTCATTGAAAATGAATACATTGGCAAATGTTACCAAACATATTAGTAATAAGCCTGCATTACGGTGCGTCGGTAGGCAGCTAATTGTTATTAGCTGCCTACCCTATGAATAACGGGGCGTGGTTTTGGCTTAAGTACGTTGGGAAAAAGAAAGACGCCACCGAGATCTCCTCACCTAACCATGGTAGCCAGAATAATGGGCAACTGGGAATTTTTATACATGACCCATAGAGATGGATAGAGGACTCAACTTGGATCTAACCCATTTTAGCATGGACATTTCCATTGACGCCTTCCACCATTTGTTAAGTAGTCAACTGTGTAGGGATTCCTATGGGTTGGGAACTACCAGCCAATGAGCAGAACATTGTCTTGTAAATAGCTTTAACACTGCCATCTAGTGGCCACAATAAATTACACAATATTTGGTTCAGGATTCAAGCAACAGGCTGTGGATCACCAACATAAGTGTTACACTTTTATCAAACACAAAATAAGAAAATACCACTTTAAAATTGAGAGAGCTATATGGCGCTGACCATGCTGTCACAGACGCCATAATGGTATGGATAGAATGATGAGGCCTCTTGCCATCTCTATGACATGCCCCTAAGCATTGATGGGATGTTAATTGCTTAAATAATTCAGGAACCACACTTGTATGGAAGCACTTGCTTTCATTATATTTGTCACATGCGCCGAATACAACAGGTGTAGGTAAACCGTACCGTGAAATGCTTACTTACAATTCTGTGTTTTTTTTTTTTAAGTCTGAAAAATGTGAAAAATAGTAACACTATAAAATAACAGTAATGTATACAAGGAGTAACGGTACTGAGTCAATGTGCAGGGGTACAGGTTAATTGAGGTAATATGTACAGTACCAGTCAAAGGTTTGGACACACCTACTCATTCAAAGGTTTTTCTTTATTTTTAGTATTTTCTACATTGTAGAATAATAGTGAAGACATCCAAACTATGAAATAACACATATGGAATCATGTAGTAACCAAAAAAGTGTTAAACAAATCAAAATATGTTTTAGATTCTTCAAAATAGCCACCCTTTGCCTTGATGACAGCTTTGCATACTCTTGGCATTCTCTCAACCAGCTTCACCTGGAATGCTTTTCTAATAGTCTTGAAGGAGTTCCCACATGTGCTGAGCACTTGTTGGCTGCTTTTCCTTCACTCTGCGGTCCAACTCATCCCAAACCATCTCAATTGGGTTAAGGTGGGGGGATTGTGGAGGCCAGGTCATCTGAGCACTCAATCACTCGCCTTTTTGGTCAAATAGCTCTCACACTGCCTGGAGGTGTGTTGGGTCATTGTCCTGATAATAAAATAAAAAAAATGATAGTCCCACTAAGCGCAAACCAGATGGTTTTTGCGACTGCAGTTCATTAAATCTTCCAGATTGACTGACCCTCTCGTCTTAAAGTAACGATGGACTGTCGTTTCTCTTTGCTTATTTGAGCTGATCTTGCCATAATATGGACTTGGTCTTTTATCAAATAGGACTATCTTCTGTATACCACCCCTACCTTGTCACAACACAACTGATTGGCTCAAACGCATTAAAAAAGAAAGAAATTCCACAAATTAACTTTTAACAAGGCACTCCTGTTAATTTAAATGCATTCCAGGTGACTACCTCATGAATGTGGTTGAGCGAATGCCAAGAGTGTGCAAAGCTGTCATCTGCTTTTTTTAACACTTTTTTTAGTTACTACATGATTCCATATGTGTTATTTCATAGTTTTGATGTCTTCACTATTCTGCCCTACCAGGCAAAAAGGCAGGAACTGCTCATAGCATGGAACTGAGAAAAATGGCTTTTAATTACCTAGGTTTAACAGTAACCTTATGCAGTTACTGCTAATATGACCCCCATTTTCTCCAAAACACAATACAATTGAGGCAGGATACTTGTCCACATGATTAAGCATGTATTTAATGTAGCAAAAATTACATGAACACATTTTTGACCAAATGAACAGTTACTGCCTTTTTTGCTTGGTAGGACAGTATTATTCTACAATGTAGAAAGCAGTAAAAATAAAGAACAACCCTGGAATGATTAGGTGTCTAAACGTTTTACTAGTACTGTACATCAGTGGAGGCTGCTGAGGGGAGGCCGGCTCATAATATTGTCTGGAATAGAGTAAATGGAATGGCATTCAAACAAATGGAAACCATGTGATTGACGGATTTAATAACATTCCACTCCACCTATTACTACAAGCACGTCCTCCCCAATTAAGGTGCCACTGTAAATGGCACCTTAATGTACATTAAGGTAGGGGTAAAGTGACAATGCATAAATAATAAACAGTGTAGTGTGTGTGTGTGTGATTTGAGTCCAGTGAGTTTACATCGAGCCTGTGCAAGAGTCAGTGACAAAAATGATTCTACTAAAAATAAAGGGGTCAATGCAAATAGTCTGTGTAGCCATTTGATTAACTGTTCAGCAGTCCTAGAGCTGGGGATAGAAGCTAGTTAGCTGTATATTGACATATACCTGTATAAATAAACCATTACAAAATATATACCCTACATTAATGAGAGAATGCCAAGAGTGTGCAAAGCTGTCATCAATGCAAAGGGTGGCTACTTTGAAGAATCTCAAATATATTTTGATTTGTTTAACACTTTTTTAGTTACTACATGATTCCATACAGTTAAAGTCAGAAGTTTACATACACCTTAGCCAAATACATTTAAACTCAGTTTTACCATTTAATCCTAGTAAAAATGGTAGAGAGTAATAATAGTAGAGTGATTTATTTCAGCTTTTATTTCTTTCATCACATTCCCAGTGGGTCAGAAGTTTACATACACTCAATTAGTATTTGGTAGCGTTGCCTTTAAATTGTTTAACTTGGGTGAATAAGTTGGGTGAATTTTGGCCCATTCCTCCTGACAGAACTGGTGTAACTGTGTCAGGTTTGTAGGCCTCCTTGCTCGCTCATTTCTACCCACATATTTTCGATAGGATTGAGGTCAGGGCTTTGTGATGGCCACTCCAATACCTTGACTTTGTTGTCCTTAAGCCATTTTGCCACAACTTTGGAAGTATGCTTGGGGCCATTGTCCATCTCAAACCCATTTGCGACCAAGCTTTAACTTCCTGACTGATGTCTTGAGATGTTGCTTCAATATATCCACATAATTTTCCTTCCTCATGATGCCATCTATTTTGTGAAGTGCAGCAAAGCACCCCCACAACATGATGCTGCGACCCCCGTGCTTCACGGTTGGGATGGTGCAAGCCTCCCCCTTTTACCTCCAAACATAACGATAGTCGTTATGGCCAAACTGTTCTATTTTTGTTTCATCCGACCAGAGGACATTTCTTCAAAAAGTACGATCTTTGTCCCCATGTGCAGTTGCAAACCGTAGTCTGGCTTTTTTATGGCGGTTTTTGAGCAGTGGCTTCTTCCTTGATGAGCGGCCTTTCAGGTTATGTCGATATAGGACTCTTTTTACTGTGGATATAGATACTTTTGTACCCGTTTCCTCCAGCATCTTCACAATGTCCTTTGCTGCTGTTCTGGGATTGATTTGCACTTTTCGCACCAAAGTACGTTCATGTCTAGGAGAAAGAACGCGTCTCCTTCCTGAGAGGTATGACGGCTGCGTGGTCCCATGGTGTTTATACTTGCGTAGTATTGTTTGTACAGATGAACGTGGTACCTTCAGGCTTTTGGAAATTGCTCCCAAGGATGAACCAGACTTTTGGAGGTCTACAATTCTTTTTCTGAGGTCTTGGCTGATTTATTTTGATTTTCCCATGATGTCGAGCAAAGAGGCACTGAGTTTGAAGGTAGGCCTTGAAATACATCCACAGGTACACCTCCAATTGCCTCAAATTATGTCAATTAGCCTATCAGAAGCTACTAAAGCCATGACATCATTTTCTGGAATTTTCAACTCAGCGTATGTGAACTTCTGACCCACTGGAATTGTGGTATAGTGAATTATAAGTGAAATAATGTGTCTGTAAACAATTGTTGGAAGATTTACGTGTCATGCACAAAGTAGATGTCCTAACCGATTTGCCAAAACTATAGTTTGTTAACATGAAATCTGTGGAGTGGTTCAAAAATTAGTTTTAATGACTTCAACCTAAGTGTATGTAAACTTCTGACTTCAACTGTATGTGTTATGTCATAGTTTTGATGTCTTCACTTTCATTCTACAAAGTAAAAAATAGTGCAAATAAAGAAAAACCCTTGAATGAGTAATATTCCAAACTTTTGACTGGGGGTATACTTTCTATAGGTCATACCTACAAGAAAAAATGTTGCCGCATTTTGTCTACTATTTCAGAAACATATCTTAACTCTCTCCCTCCCCTCTCCCAGGTTTGTTCCTGACCGTGAGTTCTCTGGTACGGACCACGGTCCTCGTCGTGATGGCCCCGTCCAGTTTGAGGAGGATCCCTTCGGTCTGGACAAGTTTTTGGAGGAGGCTAAGCAGCATGGGGGCTCCAAGAGACCCTCCACCAGCAGAGGCTCCAAGGACTATGACCATGACAAGAAACGCAGGAAGGAGTGATGGGAACGAGACCGAGACCCTCTGTCTGGTGGGAAGCGTTCAGTAGGCATAAAATGTTGGAAAATAGTTCAGAAGTCACTGAATGTGTTTTTTCACTTGAACGTAGGAGTCACCTGAATGTGTCCAATGAGAATGGGCCTTTTATTTAAAATGTTAATCAGTTTTCTCCTTTCTGTACCTACTGAACTGAACCCTGGGTTTTAGGGAGGATGGGAGGGAACGTTTGGGAAGAGGGGGAGGGAGAGTTGGGTCAGGACCCTGACTGGAACTATAGGCATTCTGTTTATGTGTGTTGTATGGCTGAATCCCCAAACCCCCCCCCCCCCCCCCCCAGAAACTAGCAGGGATATTTTGTTTATAATTACATTTTTATTTACAGCTTTCCTTTTATCTTTACTTACAGCACTATCCTGCCTGTAACATGTATTTTAAGTGAAGCCCCCTAGTATTTGTAAGCAATATATTATGCCTGTTTTGATATATTAACTTTGATCTAGCAGCATTCCTGTTATTGAGTTTGATTGAAGTCTTATGTGATCTACTCTATGGCACCTTGAGAATAACTATGCAACCTCTGTTACTGGTGGGGCACAATGTAAACCCACTCAAGCTTCTTGTACAGTACTACCACTAAATACATTTCATATTTGGAATAAATGTGTCTCTATTTACCCCAGAGAAGTATGTGCTAGTAAAAATTTTATAAACCTTTGATCAGATTTTTAGTGATATGGTGTCTTACAAAATGAACTAACAGAATGCAATCGTCAGGGTTATTAGACACAAACCAGAAGAGAACAGACTGCAACCGGGAGGGACTACCTGACTCATCCAATAAGTATTTTTTCTGTTGCTAAACATTTTCTATTGCATGCTGTAATGAACATGACCTAGACGCATTCACCTCAGTCAATGAATGCAGACCCTCTGTTAGGTGTATTCTTGTTGTAATTGTTTTACAGTGCCTCAGTTTCCCCTGATTTTAATCACATCATGAACAATGCCTCAACTTTACATAAGATGGAATACCTGAAGTGGAGGAGGACCCATCAAGCATTACCAATGGAAATCTCAAAGTCGGTCCTGGGGCCATTTTAGTTTTTTTCCCTAGCACTACACGGCTGATTCAAGTAATCAAAGGTTGATAGTGAGTTGGTTATTTGAATCAGCTGTGTAGTGCTAAGGCAAAAACAAAAACGTGGGTCCCCGGGACTGAGTTTGAGAAACCCTGCCCTACATAGTGCACTAGTTTTGTCCAGGCCCCGTAAGGTTCTAGTCTAGTCAAAAGTACACTGAATAGGATGCCATTTGGGACGCATCCATGCTGTATGGGAGATTTGTGTTGATTAGAAAGAAACTGGTTCCATTAATTATAATTCTTAATGATTTATGGAGCTACTTCCAGGCCTCAAATATATAATCAACACATTATACAGTCCAGCAGACTGGGGATATTTCACTATTACGCCATGTCATCCGTCACTAATGCTTGAATAGAGGGGTAGTTTAGCAGAGTGTTTTTTCTATAGATGTATTTAGTTCAATTTAAATTAATTTATGGATCTCTACATTTGGCTCAGCCATTTGTATACTCTGTCAGAAGTAGGTCATTTCCAATCTATTACCACAATCTTAAAAATACAGTTGTCTGTAGAGACAAAATACTGCAGGGTCATAATATGACATAATATGACAAAAAAACAAAATCAAGCTGAGATGTCTTCATTTCAACTTTATATCAATGTCTTGCTCTTTCACATAACTGTTTTGTCTTACTTTTTTTTTCTACCTGCAAGGTGTACTGTCATTCTATTTGAAGTTGTTTTTTCAAACACTGGCCCCTAGAATTCCTACTCAGACAGAAAAGACTGGACTGATGTCAGAGCAAAGCAATAACTACAACATCCATCACAGGATGCCAAGTATACTAGCTTAGGTGGTAGAATGTTCTGAGTTTATTAAGGCCCCCCATGCTGATTATCCGATAGACAGTTTTCACACTCCACTTCACCAGTGTGTCTCTTCAAGGCTTTGCTGCCGGTCTCTAGTCACAGCTCTTATGTTGCCATCAGAATTAATTTCCTCCCCCAGTGAGAGGTCGTGATGCGCTCGCACTACACCAAGACAAACATACACACACTTTGTTAACAGGGATGACATGGTGTGCGTGCCTGCATGTCCGCTTGTCTCCACAGCCCTCTGAGAAACATTAAAGCATGACTAGCGTCATTGTAAAGGGGTGTGTTTTATTTTGTGTTGACCTTTAGCATGTGGAGAGGAGTGGAACCGGTGATTGTCTTCCGATAGCCTCTGTGGGATATGCTTTTCAGATGGGAGACAAGCTGTGGAGTGAGATAATCAGGCCACAGGAAGACGAATCAATAAACAAAGTTGTTACTGGTCCGATGTAGGGCTGCGTCTTTAGTGGTTCATGGTGGGGTCAAAGTCTGCAGTGTGTCTGGTTAAATGTATTTATTGTTGGTTGTATAGATACAAAAGTGCACCCTTGACAGAGCTAATCTGTAATGTTGATGTGATGACATCATAGGTGACAGGACCAAGAGTTATCCTACAGGCCTGTGTCGATCCTCAGCACTTTATCCAAAGTTCTTTATGAACTCCAATCTGGCTTTAGAGCAGCTCATTCTACTGATACTTGCCTTATCCATCTTTTTGACCACATTAAGCAGGAAAGTGAGAAGGGGAACTATACAGGTATGGTCATATTAGACTTACAGAAAGCTTTTGACTCTGTGGACCATGATATTCTCCTGATGAAAATGAAATACATGGGTCTAAATGATGTATCAGTAAATTGGTTTAGGTCTTATCTGACAAACAGAGCACAAGTATATCATGTTGGTTATGTTCTGTCAGAGGCCAAAGAAATCCTGTGGAGTACCGCAGGGATCAATTTTAGGGCCTCTCTTATTTACGTTAATGATATGCCAGATACAGTAATCGAATCAATTTTGTTTGGAACAAAACAAGATAAAGGTAAGGAGATTGAATCTAAAACAAGTGTAACTTATCTTGGCGTGTCCTTAGATCAATCCCTTTCTGGAGACCTGATTGCTGCGAATATTCTTTGTAAAATGGCGAACAAATTGAAATTTTTATATCGTAATACTAGATATTTTAACATCAAAGTTAAGAAACTGCTTGTCTCAACCTTGATTCAGTGTCATTTTGATTATGCCTGCTCATAATCAAAAAAGAGAATGCAGGTTATGCAAAATAATGTTATCAGGTATATGCTGAATGTCCCCCCTAGGACCCACATAGGGGTACAGGAGTTCCGGGAGGTGGGCTTGTTGCCTTTGGAGTCCAGAGTGGACCAACTTAAACTTAATCACATGTTTAACATCTTAAATGATTGTGCCCCAGGTTATATGAAAACCCACATCGATATGGTCTATAACCAACACAGTTACAATACCAGAGCTAGTGTTATGTCTTGTAAAATCCCAAGAGTAAACAGTACTGCGAGGAGCATGTTCTTCTATACAGGCATTTGTCTATGGAATAGCCTCCCCTTGGAGATCAAGCAAATAAAGGTTTTTATTTGGACAATGTTGTCTAAGTAAGAGAAACCACTCCTCTGCCCCTTGTGCCCCCTACTGCTGGTCAAGTGTATTTATTTGAATGATAGGTATGATGTGCAATGAATAGATTGTTATAATGTGAAATTAATATAGTTGATTTTTAAGGTTAGGGAAAATGTACCACTTTTTAGGATGTCAATATAAATGAATGTATTTATGGTTGTTTGTCATTTTGATTTTGTCTTAATATTTACATGTTTTATTGTTTTTACCATCGAGGACCACTTTGGAAACAAGCGTTTTAATTAATACTTTCAAGTGATGTGCTCTGGGTCCACATTGTACATTTTGTTCCATATGTCTGTTACCCAAAATAAATTCAATTCAATTAAAATAATCCTGACAAAGCACAGATGATGGTTTAAAATGTTCCTGTAGTATTTTAATGGGACTGGCAAGTCCTTTACACAACAATTCCAGGAACACCTCAGCCTTTATGATGATGCTGTAGTCTACAAATTCAATTTAGCTTTTGAAGCATCCCACTGGGAAAAAACTGGTTCAATCGATGTTGTTTCTACATCATTTCAACAAAAACAATTCAATGTGATGATGTTGAATCAACATGGAAAACTGATTGGGTTTGAAAAAAGTAACCAAAGTAAGGGAATTTAACCTAAATCCAATGATATATTGAATTTTTTGGTTGATTTCACAATGAATTCAGGTTAGTTGACAAATCAACCAAATGTACATGAACTGACATCTGTGCCCAGTGTGTTATCCCTACCACAGACACCCTCAGTGTACAGTATTGCTTCAATTCTCAATTGAGCTTTGACCATTATTGTTGAGACTGTGAGGTGTATTTAATTTTCTCAGACAGCTTGAAAATGTCTCTTCACTAGTCTGTTGTTTGGGTTGTGAATGTGGAACAGTGGAAGATGAATGGGTTTCTTATTCATGAAGGTAACAAAGAGGAAATTGGTTATTTGGCCAGCTTTTGTTTGGCTTTGAACATAAACTGCCGAACACTATTGTGTCCTTCCATAATGGAGTCTTCAATGTGCAGACAGAACACATACATGATTGATAGGTTCTTATCTTTGCTCCAGAATGGACAAACCAAAGACAGAAACCATATTGAGTTATATAGAAAATCACCCATGTCACTTCAAGGGTGGTTTATAGTTATTTGTGATGTGTTTTTGTGATATTTTCCTTCCCTGTTAGTGGTGGGTAGGCAAAAGCAATGAGGTTCAGTGATAAATGTCTAATGTTCTGGACAAAGATCCTGGGTTCTGAGCTTAAACTCATTGGATTAGTCTCACTTGAGTGAAATTCATTTGGCCCTGGCTCGCAAGACTAGTCATTTGATGACTGAGCAGTCAGTCAGTGGGTGGGTATATAGCTGAGGCTACCCTCTGAACCCCAGAGAGCTGCAGAGAGAGTCTCCGCTCCTCGGCAGTGGCCCATGACTCCTGTGCGCCACAAGACTGTCTTAGCCCACTGAGTTAAAGCCTAATCATTGCGCAAGACCTCAGGCAAGGTTACTCATCGAGCAAGCGTGGTTACGAACCACCTCTGTTGCACTGAGACAACCATGTGAATCCTGGAGAGCTGAACCGAGCCTCTCCCCTCGTCTCCACTACTCTCCTCTCATTTGTGCCTTCCAGTATTATACTTAGCCGTTTACTTTATGTTAATATTCTTATCTTTCATTATTGTTGTTGCATTGTCGAGAAGGTATCTGCAAGACAGCATTTCGTTGGATGGTGAATACCATGTGTATCCCCTACATACGACTAATATAACTTCTTCCTTCAAACACTCTTCCCCTCCCTTCTCCTCTTCTCCCATTCCCAGGGAGAATAATCCATTATAAGGAGAAGATTTAGACAGCCGTAAAATGCTCTAATGGTTGTGTCAGTCAGACAACCCCCCCCCCCCCCCCTTTTATTTCATAAAATACCAGCTGTGTTATTGTGGAGCCTAATGGCTAATAGTAGTGTCCTCTGATGGTGGTGATGATGATGATGATTTCTTCCATCTTTCACTTTCACCTCTTTCTCCTGTTTCCTTTCCCTCCCTCCCTGTCAGCTAACATTCACAGGTAAATTATAATAGGCAATGATTATTATCCCCTACTACTTATACCCATTAAATTGAAATGTCACATTGTTAAGATATAACTGATAGAGGGCATTCCTGTCCACTGCAATGTCTTTAACCGAACAATAACATTGAGATTAATTCATCCATCTCATGGTTAGGAGGACCTTAGACGGTGCCAACAATGTGATTTGTAATGCTTAGGTTTATAAATAAATGGACTGCCAGACGATAAACCTAGTAATCTATTGTCTTTCAGCCTGTATATTAGAGCTTATTTCATCATTTAATCCGTTATTTGTTCATTTATTATTAAGTACATGACGTTGAAGTATGACAAATGACATGGTGTTATGCGTGTGTGTGTGTGTTGGTGTGTGTGTATAGTTATTTTTGGGAAACATTGGTCTCTAATAGGCTGTCTGGGGTGTATGGGAAGAGATTGATGCCCCTAGATGATTTCATTAGATCACATCAACATAGGGAAATGACTACAAAGGCTGTGAATACATCATCTAGGCAGTAGCCTAGATCATCAATCAATAGACAGGTAGCCTAGCAGTTAGAGCGTTGGGCCAGTAATCGAGAAGTCGCTGGTTCGAATACCCAAGCTGACAAGGTGATAAATGTCGATGTGCCCTTGAGCAAGGCACTTAACCCTAATTTGCTCCAGGGGCGTCGCACTACTATAGCTGACCTTGTTAAACAACACATTTTGCTGCAACTATCCAGTGTATGTGACATTTAAACAGTAGGGGAGTAAAGGGACCAATCATTTTTAAACACAGCCAACAACATGCAGTACATTACCAAAGACGTGTTTACCTGTCAGAGGAGACAAACACTAATTAAGTGGTTGTTCCTATGTGGATATTTAATTTAGGTTGATGTATTTTCACGATTACAGACACATGTAGTCTAATCTGTCAATGTCATATTGTGGAGATTTAATTTAGCAGGAAATTAATTGTGTAATGTATATCTACTGGTCTCTTACCTAAGTGCCTCATCTGCAACAACAACATTGGTTATTTGTACAGTTAAAGTCGGAAGTTTACATACACCTTAGCCAAATAAATTTAAACTCAGTTTTTCACAATTCCTAACATTTAATCCTAGTAAAAATTCCCTGTCTTAGGTCAGTTATGATCACCACTTTATTTTAAGAATGTGGAATAGTATAGAGAATGATTTATTTCAGCTTTTATTTCTTTCATCACATTCCCAGTTGGTCAGACAGTTTACATACACTCAATTAGTATTTGGTATCGTTGCCTTTAAATTGTTTAACTTGGGTCAAACGTTTCAGGTAGCCTTCCACAAGCTTCCCACAATAAGTTGGGTGAATTTTGGCCCATTCCTCTTGACAGAACTGGTGTAACTGAGTCAGGTTTGTAGGCCTACTTGCTCGCGCACGCTTTTTCAGTTCTGCCCACATATTTTCTATATGATTGAGGTCAGGGCTTTGTGATGGCCACTCCAATACCTTGACTTTGTTGCCTTAAGCCATTTTGTCACAACTTTGGAAGTGTGCTTGGGGTCATTGTCTTTGGAGTCAAGCCTTAACTTCCGGACTGATGTCTTGAGATGTTGCTTCAATATATCCACATAATTTTCCTTCCTCATGATGCCATTTAATTTGTGAAGTGCACCAGTCCCTCCTGCAGCAAAGCACCCCCACAACATGATGCTGCCAGCCCCGTGCTTCACAGTTGGGATGGTGTTTTTCGGCTAGCAAGCCTCCCCCTTTTTCCTCCAAACATAACAATGATCATTATGGCCATCAGTTCTATTTTTGTTTCATCAGGCCAGAGGACATTTCTCCAAAAAGTATGATCTTTGTCCCCTGGTGCAGTTGCAAACTGTAGTCTGGCTTTTTATGGCAGTTTTGGAGCAGTTGCTTCTTCCTTGCTGAGCAGCCTTTCAGGTTATGTCGATATAGGACTCGTTTTACTGTGGATAAAGATACTTTTGTACCTGTTTCCTCCAGCATCTTCACAAGTTCCTTTGCTGTTGTTCTGGGATTGATTTGCACTTTTTGCACCAAAGTACGTTCATCTCTAGGAGATGAGCGGTATGACGGCTGCGTGGTCCCATGGTGTTTATACTTGCATACTATTGTTTGTACAGATGAACGTGGTACCTTCAGGCATTTGGAAATTGCTCCCAATGATGAACCAGACTTGTAGAGGTCTACAATTTTTTTCTGAGGTCTTGGCTGATTTCTTTTGATTTTCCCATGATGTCGGGCAAAGAGGCATCATTGAAGTGAGTTTGAAGGTAGGCCTTGAAATACATCCACAGGTACACCTCCAATTGACTCAAATTATATCAATTAGCCTATCAGAAGCTTCTAAAGCCATGACATAATTTTCTGGAATTTTCCAAGCTGTTTAAAGTCACAGTCAACTTAGTGCATGTAAACGTCTGACCCACTGGAATTGTGATATAGTGAAAAATAATCTGTCTGGAAACAATTGTTGGAAGAATAATTGTTTTGCCATGCACATAGTAGATGTCCTAACCAACTTGCCAAAACTATAGTTTGTTAACATGAAATCTGTGGAGTGGTTGAAAAATGAGTTTTAATGACTTCAAGTGTATGTAAACTTCCGACTTCAACTGTATGTACGCATTTGCATAAATGAGTAGAGATGACAGATCAGTGAAAGTGTTTTACCACAGGCAAATTAAATGTTGATACAGTAGTTGATACAGCTGTGTATGTTTGATGGCTACATATCCGATCACAAACATCGTACAGAAATACAGACCTCTATATAACATCAAAAGGTAATTGATCAATGTGTGTTGCCAATAGTTTGTTATTAATTATATTCTATGAAGTCTACTGGAGAAGCTTATATTGCCAAGGAAAATATAATAAATTATATTACAATCACGTCTAAATATATTCCAAAAACTGTGACAACACTGTAACAACATACTGTGTCATCTATTCGAGCCACAGCCTCCTCTCACTTAACCATGTCCTTGATCCTATTAAAGCTTTACAGTCTTATCTCCACTATCAACTTAGGAAGAGCTCTAAGATTACGTCTCAAACAGCGGTCTAAGGCACTTCATCTCAGTGCTAGAGGCATCACTACAGACCCTGGTTTGATTCCAGGCTGAATCACAACCGGCCGTGATTGTGAGTCCCATAGGGCGGCACACAATTGGCCCAGCGTCGTCTGGGTTTGGCAGGGGTAGGCCGTCATTGTAAATTTTTCTTAACTAAATTGCTTAGTTAAATGAAGGTTAAATAAAAAATATCCCTTTATGCACATCTTTTGACCAGGGCCCATAGGACTCTGGTCAAAAGTTGTGCACTATATAGGGTGTCATTTGGGATGCAATCTACTGGTCTTAACGACCTCTATGCAGGTTGGCAGAGCCAGACTAGATAATTTATTATAGCACATTGAATGGTATATAACCTTGTATAGAGTACAAACTCTCCCATAGAAAAATCGTTCGGACAGAGAATCAATTGGTTTGATGTTATTAGTAAATAAATGTCTTCATCTCAGAGTTCACATTGTGTAAGAACATTGCTGTCGTACATTGAGGTGGTATTAAACCAAAAAAATACTTAAATATTTGGTGATATGAGGGTAAGTTTCCTTTCTACTATTTATATGGTTCTACAGTGCCATCTAGTAGGGTATGAGGAGAAGTGAAACATTATTCAATCAAACTCTTATCAATTATTCCCAACCCAGTTACTGGTTGTTATTGTATTGATCCCACAGTGTAGTGTGTTCAGAGTTGTGTATGGTTATTCTATTCAACTACTCTACTCTAACATCATAATCCACTTTAGTTTGTTTCATGATTAACTACTCATGGTGTGATTGCGATAACATACAGGAACTCAAGTCCTTTTGTTCACGCGACCAAGAGTACCGCAGAATCAAATGCCGACCGTATTACCTTCTAAGAGAATTCTCTTCGGTTATAGTCACTGCCGTGTATATTCCCCCTCAAGCCGATAACACAACGGCCCTCAAAGAACTTCACCAGTCTTTATGCAAACTGGAAACTACATATCCTAAGGCCGCATATATTGTAGCTGGGGATTTTAACAAAGCTGATTTGAGGAAAACGCTACCGAAGTTTTATCAACACATTGACTGTAGTACTCGCGCTGCTAAAACAACTGCTACTCCAACTTCCGGGATGCCTACAAGGCCCTCCCCCGCCATCCCTTCGGCAAATCTGATCACGACTCCATTTTGCTCCTCCCTTCCTATAGGCAGAAACTAAAACAGGAAGAACCCGTGCTAAGGACTGTTCAACGATGGTCTGGCCAATCGGAATCCACGCTTTAAGATTGTTCTGATCAGGTGATGTTCTGATGTTCTGGGAAGCCTCCGAGAAAAACATTGACGAACACACAAATACGGTGACTGAGTTTATCAGGAAGTGTATAGGAAATGTTGTACCCACTGTGGCTATTCGCGCAAAATTGAAAGCACAAACCACTGCATTTAACCATGGCAAGGTAACTGGGAAAATTGATGAATAAAAACAGTGTAGTTATTCCCCCTGAAAGGCAATCAAACAGGCAAAACGTCAGTATAGAAACAAAGTGGAGTCGCAATTCAACGGCTTAGCCACGAGACATGTGGCAGACAATCCCGGACTACAAAGGGAAAACCAGCCACGTCGCAGACACCGACGTCTTGCATCGACGTCCTAAACACCTTCTTCACCGCTTTGAGGATAACACAGTGCCACCGACGCGGCCCGCAAACAAGGACTGTTGGCTTTCCTTCTCCGTGGCCGTCGTGAGTAAGACATTCAAACGTGTTAACCCTCGAAAGGCTGCCGACCCAGAGTCCTCAGAGCATGTGCAGACCAGCTGGCTGGAGTGTTTACGGACATATTCAATTTCTCCCCATCCCAGTCTGCTGTCCCCACATGCTTCAAGATGTCCACCATTGTTCCTGTACCCAAGAAAGCAAAGATAACTGAACTAAATGACTATCGCCCCGTAGCACTAACTTCTGTCATCATGAAGTGTTTGAGAAACTGGTCAATCATATCACCTCTACCTTACCTGACACCCTAGACCCACTTCAATTTGCTTACCGCACCGCCCCAATAGATCCACAGAAGATGCAATCGCCATCGCACTGCCCTATCCCATCTGGACAAGAGGAATAATAGCTATATAAGAATGCTGTTCATTGACTATAGCTCAGCATTCAACACCATAGTACCCTCCAAGCTCATCATTAAGCTTGAGGCCCTGGGTCTGAACCCAGCCCTGTGCAACTGGGTCCTGGACTTCCTGACGGGCCACCCCCAGGTGGTGAAGGTAGGAAACAACACCTCCACTTCGCTGATGCTCAACACTGGGGCCACACAAGGGTGCGTTCTCAGCCCCCTGCTGTACTCCCTGTTCACTCAATCATCCAAGTTTGCAGACGACACAACAGTAGTAGGCCTGATTACCAACAATGACGAGACAGCCTACAGGGAGGAGGTAAGGGCCCTGGGAGTGTGGTGCCAGGAAAATTACCTCTCACTCAACGTCAACAAAACAAAGGAGCTGATCGTGGACTGCAGGAAACAGCAGAGGGAGCACCCCTCTATCCACATTGACGGGCCACAGTGGAGAAGGTGAAAAGCTTCAAGTTCCTCGCCGTACACATCACTGACAAACTGAAATGGTCCACCCACACAGACAGTGGTGAAGAAGGCGCAACAGCGCCTCTTCAACCTCAGGAGGCTGAAGAAATTTGGCTTGGCACTTAAAACCCTCACAAACTTTTACAGATGCACAATTGAGAGCATCCTGTCGGGCTGTATCATCGCCTGGTATGGCAACTGCACTGCCCGCAACAGCTGGGCTCTCCAGAGAGTGGTGCGGTCTGCCCAACTCATCACCGGGGGCAAACTACCCACACTCCAGGACACCTACAGCACCCGATATCACAGGAAGGCCAAAAAGATCATCAAGGACATTAACCTCCCGAGCCACTGCCTGTTCAGTACAGATGCATCAAAGCTAGGACCAAGAGACTGAAAAACAGCTTCTATTTCAATGCCATCAGACTGTTAAATAGCCATCACTAGCACATTAGAGGCTGCTGCCCTATAACAGACTTGAAATCACTGGCCACTTTAATAATGGAACACTAGTCACTTTAATAATGTTGACATATCTTAGTCAATGTCGCTCTGATATTGCTCGTCCAAATATTTATATATTCATTGACTTTAGATTTGTGTGTATTGTTGTGAATTTGCACTGTTGGAGCTAGGAACACAAGCATTTCGCTACACCCGCAATAACATCTGCTAAACACCAACACCAAGTGTGTTATTGTCTATAGCATCTGAAAGACAGACTTTAATAATGCATCATGGAGAAGCACGATGTTTACCTTCCAGCACTATCTAGAGGACTTCAAGGCTGTTGTAGCGTGATTTGTATTGTTTGAGTGGTTGGAGTCTTTGTGTGTGTGTGTGGCGTGTTTGAACATATTGACCAAACAGGAAGAGATGTGGTAACATGACCTGGAAGGCGTTTAACGCTCTACTTCAGAGTCCTGCACTTGACTTCACGAAACAAAGGTCTATTGTTTTAAATTCTCCATCTGACATTCCACAGATTTCACAGATCAGGAGTGTTTGTTTTCTGTTCTAAGGAATGTCTTAGGTGGCAACACTAAGCAAAACAGACTATGACTACTGAGCTTGTAATGTTCCACCTTGTACTAGTGTAATGTTTATGAATGATCTTAACATTTTAACCAACAAATTATATCTGTTAATGAATTATTTATAGTGTCTACATTGATGGCCAATAAACAAATCATGAACCCTTTATAATCGCTATTCTAAAGTTACCAAGAAGGGATATTTTATAGGTAGAAAAAAGGCCCACTGATAGAGGAGCGGATAAGGATCAAGTTACAGTCTACTGTTTCAGGTCACACAGGCATGTCATTGCGGCAGTATGTTGCTAGCTATATGTTTGTGTGTTTAAGAGTCGGCTATTAATATGCTCAATCATAACAGGTACATCTTAATATGCACTTGACTCACTTTGTGTGTCCAAATAATATCCTTTTCCCTATATAGTGGCCTACTTTTGGCCAGAGCCCAATGGGTCCTGGTCAAAAGTATTGCACTACAAAGGGTGCTATTTGGGACACATCCTTTATTGTGGGTAGGTGGGTAGGTGGGTAGGCTAGGTGGGTAGGCTAGGTTTTATGGTGACTGAGTGGGTGAGAAAAGGCCAGTGGCAAGGAGGGGAATGACAGCTAAACAGACTGGTACCACAGAGTTTCTAAACCCAGAGGCACAACATCGTGACGAAGGTACAACCTAGATTCGTGCAAATATCTTAAGAACTGAACATGTTATTACTCCAACCTCGTGAAAGTTACAAACTGATACGTTTTCATTATTGGCAAAAACAACTTTGGGTGTGTTTGTAAATTTACTCTGGAGTGCCTGAGAGCGCTCAGAGTGCGCTCTGGGTGTTCGTAAATTCAGAGATTGTCAGATTGTCCTTTCTTAAATTCAGAGCGTTTCGCTCTGGTAGCGTCCAGAGCAGCGCACACTTGACGCTTTTGCCAATGAGTAGGGTTGATCCTAGCATTCTGACCTCACAACTGCAGTCAAGCACCCAAGCTAAATGGCTAGCTTGCTAGCTACTTCCAGACAAATGAGAGAACACCTCACTCTGACCATTTAACTCGCCATGTTACATTGCTACCATGCTGTGTTGTCATGTGTTGCTGCCTTGCTATGTTGTTGTCTTAGGTATCTCTTTTGGTAGTGTTGTTTCGTCTCTCTTGTCGTGATGTGTGTTTGGTCCTATATTTATATTTTATTTATTGTTATTTTTAATCCCAGCCCCCGTCCCCGCAGGAGGTCTTGTGCCTTTTGGTAGGCCGTCATTGTAAATAAGAATTTGTTCTTAACTGACTTGCCTAGTTAAATAATGGTTCAATAAAAAATAAAAAAAAACATTGTATTGAAGGAGTGCCCTTGATTTGACGGCATGCACATACAAATTTAGGCATTAAAATACTGTTCGACCCGATGACGTGTTTCTGCCCATGAGTTTAGCTGGCTAATGTCGTCATGACATTGCCTACAAGCGTGATCTGGAATTTCTATTGGAGATGCAGTTTCTAGATATCTTCGACTTCATACTAAACCATCTTTGCTGGTACCCAGACTATAGTATAGCCAGCCGAGAGAGACTACAGTATAAGGACACTTCTGAGGCTTAAACCAACGAGCCAAAACCTCAATCGGACCCTTACCTTAACCCTAACTTTAACTAAACCCTTAACCCTAACCTCATTTTTATAAATTCTGAAATTAAATATTGGTTCGGGCATCAGGCGTGTCCTTATAGACGTGTTTAGCAACAAAACCGACTTGTGTGCAGTGCAAGTATAGGTCAAATTAGATGACAGCTCTTTCTAAACAATAAATTGTACACACATTATGTTTTCAGTTTGTGAGTGTGTGATATGGGGTATAGAACAGTTTATGAACACATTTATAAATATAAATATTCATAAGCAATAACAGATATAGTGGCACTGCCATGTTGATCTGAGTTTTGCTTTTGGAAAACCACTACAGTGTCCAACTTTAGGCTATCGCAGATGCACCTCCCTCGACTTCCCTCGTAGACTTTAGTCTACAGTCGGCTTTGTTAGCCTTAGTACTCGAACACACCCAATGTGAGTCATTCATTAGAACGGTGCACCATATTTATTTCAATCATGTATTTCTATTCAGATTCCCCTAAATACTATTTTCACAAGCATCCTATTCAGGGACAACTAGCTCAGTGAGTGGATATAAGAGAATATTTTTTCTAATTCAAATAGAAACCTGCATGTATGAATATCCTTGGAAAAATCCTTGACACTTTTCCTTTATGCTAATGACTCAAGGCCAAAGTCCTCTATACACAGGTATGGTAATATCTCACGGGGGAAAAAGTCGTCACGGTTTCACCCATGCAAAAGGTTACTACAGGTAGAGAGGAAGAAGGGAAACGAGAGGGTTTACTCCGCCCAAAATCTGTCCATGAAAATAAGACCACGAATTCAGGGATTTTTGTATGGAGGTCAATGAGTGTCGAATTTGGTCAACAAAAATGTGTATTGCAAATTTTCTATGCGAGGCTTATTAGATCGAATAGGCTGGTAGTTGCTTAACGGTTAGATTGTTACGAATGCATGCCAAAAAATAAAAAAATAATACTATATATCAGAGTTGTGCCTGTTGTTCACACATATCTTCCTTCTCGTTGGCTAGAATGGTCCCACCTGATCTCTCCTCCTTTCGCCTGAATTCCATCTTTGAGGAAATGTCTTTCCATTGTTAGAGCGGTCACTACTTATAGCGTCTGTGACAGCATGGGCAGTGCTATTGAGGCTACAACCCATAGGAATCCCTAACCAGTTGACTACTTTGAATACTTTAAAATGTCTGGAAGCATGGTGGAAACCCTCAATGATGCTGACCATGCTATAACTACATTTTTGCCACAAGATGACCTCTATCATTCTCTATGGTAATCTATTGCATATTTTGTAGTGGGCGTCTCTCACAGCGTCACTTATAGTTTTCCCAGCCCCGACATTACCGTTCTCCTAGCAGCAAAGTATTATGCTAACAACAATCACAGATGTTCTTTTCTCCAAAATAAAACCCCCCATGCAAAACTTTGGGAATATTGTTTTGTGCAGTACAACTGTTTTTCACAGCATTACATCCCCCTTGGATAATTTGACATCTTTTTTTATATTGTATTATTTGTACGAGCCTCAATAGGTTCTCTGCTACTGAGTTGCACGGCCTGCTGCTGGCTTTTCACTCGGCCCCCTCCACAGCCCCCAATTAACAAGGCAGGTCAGTTAAGAACACATTCTTAGTTACAATTATGGCCTACCTACAGGGTAAGCCCCTGGAGCAAATTAGAGTTAAGTGCCTTGCTCAAGGACACATCGACAGGTTTTTACACCTTATCGGCATGGGTATTCGAACCAGCGACCTTTCTGTTACTGGCCCAATGCTCTAACCGCTAGGCTACCTGCCACCCTCCCTTTAATAGACTGTTTAATGGGAATGGGATACATTTTTGGTTGTAGAGAAAAATTGTATTTTCCACCTAACTTTAGCTGAGATAGGTATATTTTCCTCACTACAACCCAATATGTATCCCATATACAGTCTATTACAGTGTATTGTATTGGGCCTATAGAGGAGGCCATACGACACAAAGTATTTTTTAACCCACTTTAGCTAAAACAGGTAGAAAAGTTTTCTCTCTACATGCCAAAATGTATCCCATGTACTGTACAGTATATTATAATGAATTGCATTGGGGGCTACGGAGGTGGTGGAGAAAGAAGTGCTGCTGGATATGTACAACACAGTCCTCCTCCAAAACTACACATATTTGGTTAGTAGAGACCCTACTGAGTATTTTCCACCCCACTTTAGCTGAGACAGGTAAAAACGTTCTCTCTACAGCCTAATATTATCAACATACCAGTGTCAACATTGTATTTTCTTCTTGATTGGTCTTTTTTTTCTTCATAAATTACTTATTGGCTTGTTTTGAAATGCGGCCTTTTATTTCGAAGGCTTATTTATTACCATACGAATCTGACGTCAATGTTTGTGCTGCTGGCAGAATACTAGTGTTGGCATTAACAGAGAGAGAAGAGTCCCCGGGTGCACAAGTATACAAACCGGGATATTCAAGCGAATAAATGCCACCAAGTATGACTGAGAGCTCGGCGAATAAGTTAATAAATGGAGATGTTTGCCACCGCACCGCCAACGGTAAAAAATCTTCGCGAAGGAACGGTTTCGTGAAGAATCTTTGCTTGTTCCAACATCCGCAACAGAAGAAGCATCGGCGCCCGAGTAAGAAGGTGAGGCCCACCCGTCAACGCTACCGCTCGATGGGAATAAGGAAGAAACATTTGCCTTCACATATTGAGGGATATAGCCTGACATTTCAGTAACTGAACTGCCTTCTCTTTTATTTTCATGGTGTTTTAGAGTCTCCCTTCGTTTACAAGTAGAATAACCACAGTCAATCAAAGTACCCAACATTTGAATAATTCTCTACATTTGTAGTTTTTGTAACCTAGTATTAAAATTGTATAAGTTTGATAGGGTGGATGTTTTCTAACTAAATTATCAAGCCTCAGAAAGTGTGTGTACTGAGGGATAGGCTATGGGTGTTGTCAGCCTAATAATGGGCTGCTATGTTTTCATTGAAAGTGAATAGGCAAGTTTACAGTACACATTCGGCCGCATCCTTGACTAATTTTAAACATTGGTTTTTATTTAGTTTTCCCAAAAGCCACTTAAACTAATAATTGACATCATAACTGCACTATTTTAAACTCTAACAACTATAAACGTTTTTGCAACCTGATAATAATGGTTTTTTATTTATTTAACTAGGCAAGTCAGTTAAGAACAAATTCCTATTTACAATGATGACCTACCCCGGCCAAACCCTCCCCTAACCCGGACGACGCTGGGCCAATTGTGTGACTGTAGTAGTACAGCACTTACCAATAACTCTACACTGTGTTGTAAGCTCTCTCTCTGTCTGTGTGTGAGAGATTGTAGAAGGGCTGGTCTCTGTTTACACTGACACTAATATGAAGAATACCAGTCAGAACGGGGAGGCAGAGCCTTCGTTGTGTAACAACTGGAGAGGAGTACTTTGTCTCCCAGAAACACACACACACACACACACACACACCTCCCGGGGCAGCACACATACAACACAAGCCTGCGCCTGTGGAGAATGGCTGCTGGCTATGTGAGTGGTCCCTGGTAGGGCAGGAATGTATCTGATGAGAAAGATATGGAAGAGGGAGAGACGTGTTGGCAGTTGAGGTAAATTAGTAAATTAATTTCTTAGGTTTGTGTCCCATCCTACATTACCAGGTTCTGACCACTAGATGGTGCTGTTCCTACTTTTAGGTGATATTTGTTAAAACATTTTATTTAACCTCTATTTAACTAGGCAAGTCGGTTAAGAAAGAACAATTCTTATTTACAATGACTGCCTACCTACAGGGTCAGCCCCTGGAGCAAGTTAGGGTTAAGTGCCTTGCTCAAGGACACATCAACAGTTTTTTCTTTTACCATGTCAGCTCAGGTATTCGAGCCAGCTACCTTTGGCCACTGTTTCAAAAGCTAACTTTTTAGCATTTCTGGCACAAATCCAATGCAACTCTTTTTCTTTTGACAATATCTTTGGATTCCTCGTGTCTAAGTCATTGTTTAAAAAAAACTTCGAATTGTATGATCGGTAGTATATTTATTGAATATTATATTAATGGGTGCAGTCAATGAGCTTAATTTCTCAAAGACAAAATAATGTTGCAGGAATGCTAATCTTATCTCTTCCTAACAACAGAACATTTCAGAACAGTCTGAGATGGTGGGTGTTAAAATCCTCTTGTGCTTTTTGAGGTGTGACGACCCACACTGTAACTGTACTGTAGGCTACATTTTCAGTTTCCACCCCATGTTCAAAGTCTCTTCTCACATGACAGTTGGTCTTAGGACCGTTGCCTACTCACAGCTATAAATGGTGCTCAAATAAGATCTGTCTGTTTTTGGTGGTTGTGGTAGTGGCTGTAGGACCTAGCACACTAACTGCTTTCTCTGGAAGGCATATTTCGCTTTAAAAATGAAGCAGCGCTCTGTGTGTTTCAGTTAGCCTAAAGGTCTAGTTGTTTCGCAGTCAGACCTCAGGGTGTATGTGGGTTAGTGGAGTAGTTAGAGGGCTATTTCCTCATGTTCTTTCCCTATGGGAGACTGACCCTGGGAGCTGGTTTGGCCAGTTCTGAGCTCAGTTGAGCACATACACACACACACACACATACACCACAAAGGTATTTCTGAGTGGGGCATGACTGGGTCACGTGGTTGCTAAGGGACGAGGCTGATGACTTCAGGTCATTTGATTTCAGAGTATTGTTTTCAGGACCATAAACCACAGTTCAGCTCAGCCTCAATTGGAGGATTGCCCTCTGAGCCCAGGTGCTACGTGAGGTGATGGTCTCGAGTGCTCTGTTTTTGTCCCTCTGTGTTTTTTTAACAAACAATCTTTGAATAAAGAAGACCTAGGTCTATTTTTCCTAATGTTTCCCTCTGAGTTGTATTAATGTCCATAGAAAGGCTCAACGTGCCTCTTAAATTTAGCTGTTAGACACTCTTGATCTATAAGCCAAGCTAAACACCTTTTCATGTTCCCTCTCTCACAAATCACCACTTACTCAGAGCATACAGCTAATGTGTTGTTCAGGCAGACTGTCTGCTTTTTGTCAGGGAGACACTACTCTTGCTGTGCTGTACATTGGCTGACGGTGTTCTGTCTTCTCTCAAATGAAATCATATTTCTGTACTGATGATTTAATCATTAAACAGATGACGACAAGAAGTGAATCATTTACCTTGCAAGCAGATAGACCTGGTCTGTTGAAAGGCTAAGGTAGATTACTTTCATCTAGACACCTAGGCCTATGTTGTTTTATGTAGATGACCGTTTTACCCTAGAGTCTAGACCTGGCTTATGTGATCAAAGGGATAATGAATTCCCTCAAATGTCACCTTGGCTGTCACCCATGGGACAGAAGTAACTTCAACTACCATTAGGGTACGCTTTGCTAAGGCCACCTAAGGCCTGTGTTCTAACACAGGCTAAGCAACAACGAGGCCTAGCCCAAAACCAATGGTGGTTCCATGTCGCCTTGTTTTGCATTAACCAAATTTCATGCGAAGATCAACACAAAATCACTTTGAGTAAGTAACGCAACCATCTTCTGTTTCCCTGTCTTTCTTCTTCTCCAGAGCAACCATGTTGTGCGTAACGCCAGCCTGTACAACAAGCTGTTTGTGGAGCCGTTTGAGGAGACTCCCCTGCTGGTGGCGGTCTTCACCTACGTGGGCTATGGCATCCTCACCATCTTTGGGTACCTCAGAGACTTCCTCCGGAACTGGGGCATCGAGAAATGCCACGTGGCCAGAGAGAGGGACGAACAGAAGGTAAGAGATGCAGACAGTACTTTGGTTATATTTATCATTACATTATGGGCATTTAGCAGACACTCATATCCAGAGTATCTACAGTATACATTTGTTTGTTCTGTCCAGTTCATGACAATTGTATGTGTGTATTTTTCTAAAGAGCAAGGTATATGCCGCTAACCACTGATCTGGGATCCGATTACCCCACCGGCCCAATCCTAACCTAATCATTAAGGGGTTTGAAAAAAGATCTGACCCTGTATAACTTCTACACACTCCCTTCTTGCCACTCTCACTCTGCTCCCTCTCTAACGGGCTTTTACTGGGTTTGTTGCTTTGATGTAGACCTAACTATTACAATTCTAATATTTAATCAAGCGCTCCTTGTTGACAATCTTATTCGGGTGTGGGAACATATTAGACATGTCTTTCAATTTGAACTTCTTTGAAGTTGGTGGTTACTACTGGTTTCAGATTTCAGGTGAGATAAATTGTCTGCCATGTTTTGTGTTCTGGTAAGGGTTCTGAGTGATGTCACAGACCCAAGAAGGATCAACCAATCACCCGACGGATAATAATGACTTTTCTTCCAGGCTATCCTACAAAAGGAAATATTGCTTTGTAACACAGGAATGTGTGAAAAGATAACTCAAGGCAGATTCCACACAAGCTCTGGTATTTTCTTTGTCACAACCATTATGCTAAGTGCAACCATTCTGTCTAACAATTACTCAAGGAAGATTACACAACAGCTTAAGCGTTCCCCAAACCTGTTATTTGGAAACCGCAATGCTCAGTGCAAGCGTAAGCTATGTTAAACGAGCTCTCTGAAAGCTTGAAAGAAAGACACACCTGTGTGTTTGCATTGATTCAGACCTAGCTAATCATTCTAACGTTTGACAATGATCTCTCTCTGTCTGTGTTGTAGGACTTTGTTCCGCTGTACCAGGACTTTGAGAACTTCTACACCAGGAATCTATACATGCGTATCCGTGACAACTGGAACAGGCCTATCTGCAGTGTCCCTGGAGCCAAGATGGACCTGGTGGAAAGAGTCTCCAAAGACTACAACCAGACTTTCGAGTGAGTCACCCACACTAACAACGCTTACTTATAGTGTGTACGTTCCCACTAGACCATTTGTTTGGCACTGTAGCCTTTGGCCTAGCCCTAGAAAATCATGGGAGTAGCTAGGGAGACAAGATGTGGGTGGATGGATGGGTTGGTTCTTCTAGTTCTTGTGGGTACCTAAAGTCCCCACAAGGATAGTAAAACAAGGAAAAGTCTCCCTCTTGGGGACATTTCCCACATCCCCATGAGGAAAAAGGCTATTTTAAGCTTACATGCTGACCACCCCGCCCGCTTCACGGGCTCAAGCGTTGCAAAATAAATGCATATACCCACGTGGGTGATTGAAAGATGAACTGAAGTCCACAATCCAGTCCAGTTGGTGGTGGTAATGCATCTTAAAGTTGGTTGCCAACCGTCATATAAAGTCCGAAGAAGAAGAATCCTGAAGGAAGAGAGATTACTAGAAACAAACTCTGTTTACCCTTTTATCTGTGGATTAAATGTCGGAGAAGAGGACCTTGTGCATTTCAGGTAAAATAACAACCCAATGTTTATATCCCAGGACAAATTAGCTAGCAACAACACGCTAGCTAGCTAAATTGTTCAGAGTTTGTTTTGATATTTCTACCTGCGTGTCTTGATCCCGTCTGGTGTGGGTGGACTAAATCCACATGTGCTGTGTGGTCAGCATGTTAGGGGTTAGGGGTTAGGGGTTAGGCTTATGGTTAGGGTTGGAGGACAAATCCACTCGAAAACAATTTATATTTTTTTCCACTAGTGATTCTTTGCTTCTTGAAAGTCCAATATCTTAACTTGACTGCTGAAATGCAAAACATTTTAGGGCTGTATCAAAAGTGAATTAATGGGAAAAAAAACACCAACTGTATCACATGTTATTGTGTGGTAATGGTTGACCTCTTTCACTCTTAGTGAGGCCCTACATGAGGGTGTCGATTTAAGGCAGCCCTCCGCACCTCTGATTCAGAGGGGTTGGGTTAAATGCGGAAAACACATTTCAGTTGAACGCATTGTTGTACAACTGACTAGTATCCCCCTTTCCTTTCCCTATGTGATTTTATTAGCTTCTTTTCACAACCAAATGTAAGTGTTTGGAAACCCATCACTTCAAGATGCAGTTAAAAACAAAACCTATTCAAGCATATTTTACCAGTGAGGTAGTTAATTTAGCTGCCTGGCAAAAAGTACTGTATAAAACCCCAAAATAAAGGAAAACCCTTCATATTGACACGGGTATGTTCTCTTTTGACATTGGTTTGTTAAATACTTCCGCCCATGTCTTGTCAGAGTTGCTTAAAGTTGTCTTTGTCTCCCAGACACACAGGCAAGGTGGTGAAAGACGTGATCAACATGGGTTCTTATAACTACCTGGGCTTTGCTGAGAACACTGGGAGGTGTGCTGACAGTGCCTCAGGGTCTACACACAAGTACGGTGTGGGAGTGGGCAGCACCCGCTATGAGATGGGTAAGACATGGTTATAATAACCTTCTTGTGGGGAAAAGGGCAATTTCTTTAAAACCCTCATATCTTTGGACATCTGTAGCTCAGGTATAGGGTGGCGCTTGCAACGGTAGTATAGTGGGTTCGATTCCCGGGACCACCCGAACGTAAAATCTATTCACGCATGACTGTCACTTTGGATAAAAGCGTCTGCTAAATGGCATATGCTATCTAAAACCTAGCACAGATATAAAGTATACACTAGTACAGACAACCTTGTGAGGACACACTACTGCACTCATTCTGTTGTTGGTATTTTTTCTCCTGTATTCTTTGTGGTTTTGTAATTTTTAAGGAAACAAAAGCCATGTCCTCTGTTATTATGTACCACACAATGACAAAGCGAAGATTATAATGACATGTTGGAAATACACTGAGTTTACAAAACATGACCGACTGACCAGGGAAAAGCTATGATCCCTTATTGATGTCACTTGTTAAATCCACTTCAAATCAGTGTAGATGAAGGGGAGGAGACGGGTTAAAAGAAGGATTTTTAAGCCTTGAGACAATTTGAGGCATGGATTGTATATGCGTGCCATTCAGAGGGTGAATGGGCAAGACAAAAAAAATGGAAGTGCCTTTGATCGGGTTATGGTAGTTGGTGCCAGGCACACCCGTTTGAACTGGAAAGCTGCTGGGTTTTTCCACGCTCAACAGTTTCCTGTGTGTATCAAGAATCGTCCACCAACCAAAGGACATCCAGCTATCTTGATGTATACAACTGTGGGAAGCATTGGAGTCAACAAAGCCAGCATCCGTATGGAACGCTTTTGACAGCTTGTAGAGTCCATGGCCCAATGAATTGAGGCTGTTCTGAGGGCAAAAGGGCATGCAACTCCATATTAGGAAGGTTTTCTTAATGTACACTAGTGTACAGTAACATTCAACTTAAGTCCTCCTCAATGCCTTGTTTGTAAGGCCCTGATTATGTGGAGAAAGTGGTTGTTTTGAGGTAGTGTCTTTGTACTGATATGGATGGTATTGTTTAGTTCGTAATATTGAGTTAAACATTTTTGTACCTACGTGGATAATGGGGTTGACTTGTTTTCATATACAGTATAGTCCTCTTCAAAAGAACCGATCTCAGTCCTCTTTTAAAGTGAACTCAAAATAACTAGAAACAAATTGCCTTAGAATGAGGGCTGAACTATTTTGCCAGTTCACTTCACCTATTTTGTGGTCTTTGCATTCACATTGCTGTGTTTAGAAATGAACCAAGAGCTTTTTCCAACATTCACTCAATGCACTCTGGGTTTTTACAAAATGCAAGACAAGCCATTCCATCAGAATGTGTTATCGGACAGCTAAATACTGTGTCGCTCGTGGCAATGCCATGTTCCTGAGTCTACCTTTTTAAAATAAGGCGTCATTGTATTGACATGTTGTCTCCAGGTAACCTGGACATCCATGAGGAGTTGGAGCAGTTGGTTGCTAGGTTCCTGGGGGTGGAGTCATCCATGGCGTTTGGGATGGGCTTCGCTACCAACTCCATGAACATTCCTGCTCTCACTGGAAAAGTAGGAATGCTGCTGGAATGCCTCTCTTTGATCTCTCTTTCTCACTAACCACGTTTCCATCCACAGTACTACTGTATAAAACAAAACAAAAATCACAAAAACTATGATGGAAACAGGAGGGTTTCGGTACAATTGTTTGAATGCCGACAGATCATTTGTCCGTTCGACATGGCGGTATCTTTTTATGTCGGTAAAATGTATTCTGCAATAAATAATGTTGGAAGCGCCTAATAAATGTAATCATGTAGCCTATCCGCACAACCTTCCTGCACTGTATCTGCAAGCTGTTGGCTAGAGTCAAGTTGCCAAGACCAGAGTAGACACAGTTGCTAATTAACGGAACAGTTTTTGTGACAAAACTATCGGGAATGGTTGAAAATGCGATGGGCAGATATTGAACTTTAGAGTTTTGTTCGGTACATGAAAACCTTAGCGAAAAAGTATTTTCTGTACACTACGTCATCATGCACTGATTTGGTGGGAACACCACTGGTGAAAAAAAACCTGCATATTTCTTTTGAGGATTCTAGAATATTTGCATGAAAATCTGTCGCCAATTGGATGTAAACCTAGGTTATGTATCACTTTTTCTGTCTAACTAGGTCTCTCTCGTGTGTGTGTGTGTGTGTGTGTGTGTGTCTCATCTCTGTGCTCTCTTGATCTCTCTTTCTCTTACCTCTCACTTTCTGTAAGTCAATGAACTAAAGTTACTTTTCCTTCCCTGAAGTGCTCGCTGTTGGGCACACAGCATATTTCCTATTGGTGGTGAAAACATGTTATGTTTTCATTCACCAGCCGTACATTCGTCTGAAAAGGTTAACGCCATTCCAAAACAATCTAGTTTCCTCCATGTGTTCTCAAAACATTGATACGGGGTCGTTAATCGTCAGAACGCCTGACGACGCCAATGGACCTGACGGTAGTACCATAGGAAGTAGGGTTGGGCGATAGGAAGCTTCTAGTCTGGTGCGGATAGCCGTTTTGTGTTTTATTTAATTTGAGTGTGCGTTTCGTCTGACCAATGTAAACAAGCCCACATGGGCATTTGAGCTTGTAAATAGCATGTGTTGCACCACAATTTATGAAGTATTTTTATATTGTATTGTTTACCCGAGCGTAGGTCTGACACACACGGTCGTCCTCGTGAGTAAGAACACACATTTCCTCTGCTGATAGACATCAAAACCCCTTGTGGTTAGAGAGGAGATAAAGGTCCTGTCACATGTACCTGGCAGATCATGAATTCTTAAACCCAGTCGGTTTCTTCTTGTAAGTTGCGTCATTGCATAATGCGCTCATTCTGCTCAATCATTCATTCACTAGATGATTCAATTGTGTAGCTTGTCCTGCGGTAACTATGCAACGGTGTGTGTTGTCGCGTGATGGCCGACGTGTCACTGACTGTGAGACTGTCTGTCTGTAAAGCCCTCTCCTTCAGGGAAACTGTCCTGTACACCGCTTTATTGTATTGTATTGTATTGCTATGTAAATACATTATATTAATATTATGTTTTTCTACGACTGTTTGATGCAATATATTGTATGAGTAACTTGATTTAAGACAATCGCTCTGTTAGGGGCATTTTTGAATATTTTGTATGAAATAAAGTTGTTATTGTTATTTCCAGGGCTGTTTGATTCTGAGTGATGAGTTGAACCATGCCTCTCTGGTGCTGGGGGCTCGACTCTCTTGCGCCACCATCCGCGTATTCAAACACAACAGTGAGTACACTAACACTAGTCCCACACAACTACCCAAAAGCCACTACACACTGGGAAACAATACAATTACACAAAGGCTCTGCTTTGGTGCCGGTTTGCCTTGCACTAATCTAGCACACAGTAGTGGGTGTGCCCGTTGGCAACACCCGTCACACACATTTACCACTACACAATCTACTGTTTGTAATCCGTTAGGTGTGTCATGTAATACAACCATTACCAATAGTTTCCTCCTTTCATACCGATGTTTGGTTTTAGACTACTCTTAAGACTGGGTGCCATAGAAGTCAGCTTATTGTCTTATGGCTACAATGTAGCATTGTTAAATGTTGAAACATTTTAAGTACTCTGGCTGCATTATTCATACTCTGTCTATGTCCTAGTCTTCTCTAACACTGTTCTGCTGGTCTCCACTCCAGATATGGTGAGTCTAGAGAAGCTGTTGAGAGATGCCATTGTTCACGGCCAGCCGAGAACCCACAGGCCCTGGAAGAAGATACTCATTCTGGTCGAGGGAATCTACAGGTAGTCTACCTTTTTTAGAAAGATTCTCTAACAGATTCTAACCCTTTTTAGAAAGACTAACAACATATTCTAACCCTTTGAACTCTACCATATGTAGGGCCAGATGGATTCTGTGGAGGCATGTTATATAAAGAAATCCAGGTGAAATGAATCAAACCAAACCGATTATGTGTATACGCTCTTTCTTGCGCCTACAATTGATTGATTTGATGTAGAGTGAATCGTACTGCAGTGCATTCAGACTTCGCATACAAGTGGAAATAAGTGCGTGGCTTGAGTTCTTCGAAATGTACTTACTGTAAAAAGTCAAGTCAACCAATCCATAATGATCAATATGGTTGTTAGTAAAGCTGCCTCTCCCTAATCAATATAATTCACTAATGTGTAGTTAAAATTCTTATTGAATGGTCTTTTCAGTGTCTTCCCACTGCAAAGATCAAGGAGCTGCCAATAAGATGTACTCAGTGGCCAATTTATTTGGTATAGCACTCCGTTCCTACAGACAGTGAGTCACGTGTCCGTGGCTTGGTATGTAAAGCAGGCAGACGGGCATTGAGGCATTCAGTTACTGTTTTGATTGAACGTTCCAATATCTCAGAAACGGCCGGCTTCCTGGGCCTATCACGCGCGTCAGTGTCTAGGGTTTACCGAGAATGGTGCGACAACCCAAAACATCCAGTCAGTGGCAGTCCTGTGGGTGAAAACAGCTCATTGATGAGAGGTCGAATCATTACGGCAAGAATCGTGCAAGCTAACAGGCGGGCCACAATTGGACCAATAAAGGCGCAGTACAACAGCGGTGTGTAGAACGGCATCTCGGAACGCACAACTGGTCGGTCCTTGTCATGGATGGGCTATTGCAGCAGACGACCACACCAGGTTCCACTCCTATCAGCTAAAAATAAGAAGTGTCTCCAGAGGGCACACGATGACCAATACTGGACATAAATCGAACAAATCACGGCTCCCGTTGCGTCGGTACAGCCTGGCAGCGGTGGTGTAATGGTGCGGGAAATGTTTTCCTGGCACACGTTAGGAAAATAATTCAGGCTGTTCTGGAGGAGAAGGGAGGTCCGACCCAGTACTAGATGGGAATGACACAAGTATTGGTCTCCACAAAGTTTGCTGCCTCAGTGTTGATGATGGCAATTTGCATATACTCCAGAATGTCATGAAGAGTGATCAGATGAATTGCAGTTCATTGCAAAGTCCCTCTTTGCCATGAAAATGAACTTAATCCCCAAAAACATTTCCACTGCATTTCAGCCCTGCCACAAAAGGACCAGCTGCCATCATGTCAGTGATTGTCTCGTTAACACAGGTGAGAGTGTTGACGAGGACAAGGCTGGAGATCACTCTGTCATGCTGATTGAGTCAGAATAACAGACTGGAAGCTTTAAAAGGAGGGTGGTGCTTGAAATCATTGTTCTTCCTCTGTCAACCATGGTTACCTGCAAGGAAACACGTGCCGTCATCATTTCTTTGCACAAAAAGGGCTTCACAGGCAAGGATATTGCTGCTGGTAAGATTGCACCTAAATCAACCATTTATCGAATCATCAAGAACTTCAAGGAGAGAGCTTCAATTGTTGTGAAGAAGGCATCAGGGTGCCCAAGAAAGTCCAGCAAGCGCCAGGACCGTCTCCTAAAGTTGATTCAGCTGTGGGATCGGGGCACCAACAGTGCAGAGCTTGCTCGGGAATGGCAGCAGGTAGGTGTGAGTGCATCTGCACGCACAGTGAGGCGAATACTTTTGGAGGATGGCCTGGTGTCAAGAAGGGCAGCAAAGAAGCCACTTCTCTCCAGGAAAAACATCAGGGACAGACTGATATTCTGCAAAAGGTACAGGGATTGAAACTGCTGAGGACTGGGGTAGAGTCATTTTCTCTGATGATTCCGATTGTTTGGGCCATCCGGAAAACACCTTGTCCGGAGAAGACAAGGTGAGCGATACCATCAGTCCTGTGTCATGCCAACAGTAAAGCATCCTCAGACCATTCATGTGTTGGGTTGCTTCTCAGCCAAGGGAGTGGGCTCACTCACAATTTTGCCTAAGAACACAGCCATGAATAAAGAATGGTACCAACACATCCTCCGAGAGCAACTTCTCCCAACCATCCAAGAACAGTTTGGTGACGACCAATGCCTTTTCCAGCATGATGGAGCACCTTGCCATAAGGCAAAAGTGATAGCTAAGTGGCCAGGAAACTCCCCAGACCTTAATCCCATTGAGAACTTGTGGTCGATCCTCAAGAGGCGGGTGGACAAACAAAAACCCACAACTTCTGACAAACTCCAAGCATTGATTTATGCAAGAATGGCCTGCCATCAGTCAGGATGTGGCCCAGAAGTTAATTGACAGCATGCCAGGGCGGATTGCAGAGGTCTTGAAAAAGAAGGGTCTGAATGTCATTGTCAATGAAAGCCTTTGACACTTATGGAATACTTGTAATTATACTTCAGATTTATACCTAGGGTGAACTAATCACCTGTCTTTGTAGGTAAAGTAACATAAGGTGAAAACTGACCCATGGTTTTAGTGTATGTCTCTCCTCCCTCCACCTCTCACCATTCACCTCTCCTTCCCCAGTATGGAGGGCTCTATAGTGCGTCTTCCTGAGGTGATAGCCCTGAAGAAGCGTTATAAGGCCTATCTGTACCTGGATGAGGCCCACAGCATTGGAGCACTCGGACCACACGGAAGAGGGGTGGTGGACTACTTTGGTCTGGACCCCAAAGATGTGGACATCATGATGGGGACATTCTCTAAGAGCTTTGGTGCTGCTGGAGGATATATCGGAGGGAAGAGAGTGAGTTGGCTTTCTGCTCTAAAGCAATTTTGATTTCCAGCTTTCTTCACACATACCCATTCCAGTAACAGGAGTGAATACGAGACTAGGAAGTACGGCAACATGTGACTCTCTCCAAAGGGTGACAGGTTAGGAGAAATGTTCTTGGCAGGGTGCCAAAGCTATGTTCAGGGAAGTAAATATGCTCAAGAAATTAATTACAACAAAACTAGGTGTGTGTAGATGACAGGCGCTCATATGGGACATCAAATTAGAAGCCTTTTAGGATTTCTAGGGGTGTTTCTGATATAATTTACTGGGACAGTTTAGGTGTGGTGGTTTAGTTATCAGCAAGACAAACCGGTTTTTATCATTGCCCCATGATGTGGGAAATTCTCTTAACGGCTGAATCCTAACTTGAGATCTGTGTGAGTTTCTCAGATTGTCACATAAATCATGATTTTACATCATTAGGAGACTTGTACGGAAATGTCAAGATTGTGCACGATCTCAAGTTCGACCTTATGTAGTATTATCGTAACTATAAAGCCCATTTTTAATGACAATGGTGTTTTAACGTTTCTCTCCCCCGTAGGAGTTGATAGACTACCTGCGGTCCTACTCCCACAGTTCTATCTACGCAACATCCATGTCCCCTCCCGTGTCACAACAGATCATCACTTCTATGAAGATCATCATGGGAGAGGATGACACCACTCTGGGTGAGTTTACACAGCAAGCCTCCACTTCAGCTGGGACCACACTGTGTTGTTGAATGAAAACTAGTTAGTATCTGTCTAGGTAGTTATTTTCGTCCCTGGTCCTGGAGAGCTACGGGGTGTTATAAGCTCTGAATACTGATTGGCTGACAGCCGTTGTATATCAGACCGTATTCGACGGGTAAGACAAACGTTTATTTTTATTATGAATCTAGGCCAAAGGGTTGATGACTGCTATAAAGTACAAAAGGTATTTTACTAGTACTTGTCACCACAGTGTCATTACCGTCAGTAGCCACAAGATGGCAATACAGACCTGGAAAGCTTAGGAGCTGTTTTGCCCGCTGTTGAGTTGACATAAACCATGCTGCTTGGTTAATCTTGTCATGTGAAGTCATTGCCCTCTCCAACAGATGACAGCTCAGAGGTGGGAGCTTAATGTCATGTAGGTTTTGTATAGGTTTTCCTCATCAGCTTTGAACTGGTCTGTACTTTGACTCAGGCAGTGGCAGGGTGTATTACCTTGGCAATCACTCACCTACAGCCAAGTGATAAAGGCTTTATGATACATTTCTAACTGGCTAACAGAGAAAGGTAAACAAAGGAGAGTCTGGATAATAATAATAATGCTAGAATAGCACATATATTTTCCGTTGCACTATTCCCATTAGGACTCTACTGACAGACACACATACAACCACATACACAGTCTTATTGGTGACTAAATGTAAAGTGGCCAATGTTGAGAGACCAGTTCCTGTTCAATAACAGCAATTTCCTCTTTCTGCTTCTTACGTTTCATTCACTGAGCTGCTGATGGGTTAAAGTGGAACTGACAGCAAAATTCCATTACGTACAGTAAGGCAGAATAGATGGATGCAGTTCAATGCATGAACAATGTAATTAACCAATGCATTTCTTGGTAGTCCAAATAATATTGCTATCAGGTTGTAAATCACAGCTGGCCTGGTACGTTGTTTGCTGCTGCCACCCATTCGGGATTCACTGTTTCAAAATATATATATATATATATATATATATATATATATATATATATATACACACACACACACACACACACACACACACACAGTGGGGAGAACAAGTATTTGATACACTGCCGATCTCCAGATCCTTCAGGTTTCGGGGCTGTCGCTGGGCAATACGGACTTTCAGCTCCCTCCAAAGATTTTCTATTGGGTTCAGGTCTGGAGACTGGCTAGGCCACTCCAGGACCTTGAGATGCTTCTTACGGAGCCACTCCTTAGTTGCCCTGGCTGTGTGTTTCGGGTCGTTGTCATGCTGGAAGACCCAGCCACGACCCATCTTCAATGCTCTTACTGAGGGAAGGAGGTTGTTGGCCAAGATCTCGCGATACATGTCCCCATCCATCCTCCCCTCAATACGGTGCAGTCGTCCTGTCCCCTTTGCAGAAAAGCATCCCCAAATAATGATGTTTCCACCTCCATGCTTCACGGGTGGGATGGTGTTCTTGGGGTTGTACTCATCCTTCTTCTTCCTCCAAACACGGCGAGTGGAGTTTAGACCAAAAAGCTCTATTTTTGTCTCATCAGACCACATGACCTTCTCCCATTCCTCCTCTGGATCATCCAGATGGTCATTGGCAAACTTCAGACGGGCCTGGACATGCGCTGGCTTGAGCAGGGGGACCTTGCGTGCACTGCAGGATTTTAATCCATGATGGCGTAGTGTTACCCAGCTCTCTTCAGGTCATTGACCAGGTCCTGCTGTGTAGTTCTGGGCTGATCCCTCACCTTCCTCATGATAATTGATGCCCCACGAGGTGAGATCTTGCATGGTGCCCCAGACCGAGGGAGATTGACCGTCATCTTGAACTTCTTCCATTTTCTAATAATTGCGCCAACAGTTGTTGCCTTCTCACCAAACTGCTTGCCTATTGTCCTGTAGCCCATCCCAGCCTTGTGCAGGTCTACAATTTTATCCCTGATGTCCTTACACAGCTCTCTGGTCTTGGCCATTGTGGAGAGGTTGGAGTCTGTTTGATTGAGTGTGTGGACAGGTGTCTTTTATACAGGTAACGAGTTCAAACAGGTGCAGTTAATACAGGTAATGAGTGGAGAACAGGAGGGCTTCTTAAAGAAAAACTAACAGGTCTGTGAGAGACGGAATTCTTACTGGTTGGTAGGTGATCAAATACTTATGTCATGCAATAAAATGCAAATTAATTATTTAAAAATCATACAATGTGATTTTCTGGATTTTTGTTTTAGATTCCGTCTCTCACAGTTGAAGTGTACCTATGATCCAAATTACAGACCTCTACATGCTTTGTAAGTAGGAAAACCTGCAAAATCGGCAGTGTATCAAATACTTGTTCTCCCCACTGTACATGCAAGACAGGCCTACCCACTGGGGAGTTCCTGGGCTGGCATGGTTACATGTGGTCTGCGGTTGTGAGGCTGGTTAGACATACTGCCAAATTCTCTACAACGACGTTGGAGGCGGCTTATAGTAGAGAAATGAACAATTATCTGGAAACAGCTCTGGTGGACAGTCCTGCAGTCAGCATGCCAATTGCACGCTCCCTCAACTAGAGACATCTGTGGCATTATATTGTGTGACAAAACTGCACATTTTAGAGTGTCCTTTTATTGTCTCCAGCACAAGGTTCACCTGTGTAATGATCACACTGTTTAATTAGCTTCTTAATCCATCCACCTGACAGGTGTGGCATATCATCTTGGCAAAGGAGAAATGCTCAATAACAGGGATGTAAACAAATGTGTGCTCAAAATTTGAGATAAATAAGCTTTTTGTGCATATGAAACATTTCTGGCATCCTTTTTATTTCAGCTCATGAAACATGGGACCAACTCTTTACATGTTTTTTTTTGGTGCGCATAGAATGGAGTCATAAGTGCGTTCAGATGCGTGTTCCGCAGCAAATTTTCTTCACAATACAACAGATGAATTCTGTTCAGGACAACCAACAGCAGAACCCAGGGTATAATGCCATGTCATCTTGTAACTGGACATCAAACATGGTGATCTTTGACACTTTTATGATATTGAAATGTGAAGTGCACATTTGGGTGTTTGGCTTGCTTGTATGACATCCAAGCGGTATTTATTATTATCCTCAACATCTCATCTTTCAAAATACTGTATATAGAGTCCTCGTAATGTACAGCATTTCCCTTAATCAGACAACTAAACATTTAGCAAAAGTTGCCCAGTTAGTGGGAAGGATGGGGGCAACCTGTTGTCGCCTGCAGTGCTCAAGTTCAGAATGGCTGTCAGTCAAAACCCAAATACAGCTGTGAAGCGGAGACCCTGTGATCTGACGTCATGTATAGCATGTTACTGTGCCGCCACTGCGTTCCAATTTAGGCGCTTATCCACATCTGCCATTTTCAACCCAGGTATGAGTGTAAACATCTACGAATGCCAACGGTTACTCAACTAAAGGCAATGCATCTTAAATGGAGTGGAGTTTAGGAGATCAACTGTGTTGACAGTCCCTCCTACACACACAGCAGAGCACATCCCCCTCTCAGTAGCACCAGGCTGGGTTAAAACCTCCGGACAGTCCCCTGCATCTCTTTAGAGGGCTCTGGGTGATTGAAGCCTGTGAAGTGGTAGCATGGACTTTCCCCACATAGGGCTTTATAGCTTTCAGATGTCTGTGTGTGTCGGAGCTCCATAGGGTCTGTGCAGAAGTGTTTGTCTTTGGTGCACCTTCTAGCTGGGTACAAAGCGGCCTGCCGCTGGGGGTTAGAGTTCTAGATGGCTCCCCTGGCCTTCAGGGTTTCAGAGAACGAGCTGTGGCAAAACCGATTCGCGCACACAGCCCAGCGATGGTCCGGGTCATTCCAGGGTTGTTACTCTAACAGGGCGGTACCTCCCGTCTCCCACCAAGGTAGAAGTTGCTCTTAACCAAAAATCTAGTATCCGATTACTCTAAGGGCATGCAGTGGTAAACGTCATATTGGATCAAGTCCAAGTAGGGCCTCAGTTTGTCCATTTACTTCTGTTTGGTCCTCAATGAATATGACCCTGATCTAGCAGCTATGTTCAAACCATCACAATGCTCCAGACCATTCTCTGACAAACACATGGAAATGGCTGATCTCACGGTCTTGTCTAAATCACTTGACAGTTTTCTCAGGAACGAGTAACATTGGCAGTTCGATGGTTCCCAGCTCCATGTGGGTTTAAGATTCAAGCCTTTGAAGTGTAGTCAATGCCATAGCTGCATAACTGGTAGTGGCATCGAGGCTGCTAACGTTTTGGCCATTGTGTCATGTGCCAGAATGACTGATTTGGGGTTCGAAGCTTGGAGAGTTAATGAGTCTTGAGTGTCTCAGGCAAACTTACTCATCATATTAGTGAACCACCTCCATTACACAACCAGAATGACTTTCTCTGGTTTGAAGATAGTCAAATATGTGGATGAGACAGGGTACAGACAGGACATTCCTACTAGGGAGCCCCTCAATATGAAAGGAATGTCAAACAAGTGGAAAGCAATTCCTTCTCCTGAAAATACTCTCTTTTTTTCAGCCTATACGTTTATCATTATACAGTTCTCTCAGAATGGCTTTGAATTCCATGCCAAGGCCCAGGGGGATAAACTGTCTGTGTGAAATGAATTTAATTTCAGACTTGAGTCTGGAATGCTTTACGTTTTCAGCTCTGTGTTTCAAAATGAAATGGCAGATGCTGTTTTTTGGGTTCGAGCACCTAGATGTATCCATTCCTTTCAGTCAACGAGGAAGTTAGGCCTAAGGTAGTGGGGCTGAAACAGTGCAACAGTCCTTTTAATGTTTGGGGTTTACCTGTTTGTTTTTACTGGTTAATGGTTGTAATCACTAATGGTTTAATTGGTTAATGGTTCCAGGGGCGGAGCGTCTGAGGCAGCTGTCAGAAAACACCACATACTTCAGAAGGAAACTCCGAGAGATGGGATTCATCATCTACGGAAACGATGACTCTCCTGTTGTACCCATGATGCTCTACATGCCCGCCAAAATAGGGTAGGTCTGGAAACCGCTAGTTGGTGATGTTTACACAAACCTCAACTAGGAGAGTAGGTTTGATCAGTCAGCCAACTCCCACATCTTGGTCAACTAACAGTTTTAGAGTAAATAACCACAGTGAACATGATCAGATTGTTTCTGTTCTATTCACTTTTCTCTGACACGATCAACATGACATTGCTCAGTAAGCCAGCCAGCCATAGAATACGCAGATTGGTCACATGGTCTATAATCCTGATCTCCGATTGATTCTCTCTTAGGGCGTTTGGCAGGGAGATGCTGAAGAGGAACATTGGGACGGTGGTGGTTGGCTTCCCGGCCACACCCATCATAGAGTCCAGGGCCAGGTTCTGTGTGTCTGCTGCACACACCAGAGACATGCTGGACACGGTGAGTCACCTATCAGAGACGCACGGACACACACACACACACAAGACATGCTTGACACAGTGAGTCAACTAATCTCAGACCAGTTGAATGGCTCTGGTAAGTTACAATAGTAGGTCAGTTGTTAGAATGTATGGTGAAGACTTTAATTTTCCCTTGAGACATCACCATCATCCTTTGATAGCTGATGGAATCCCTCCATCTCTTCGTCTCTTCAAAGTAGTTACAGTGACTGACTGTCTCCCAGTATGGGGGGGGCGTGGGTGAGCGAACACCTGGGTTCAGCAAGTGTTGGCTTTCTTTCAAGTACTTAAGCTGAGCTCGCCTGGCGCAATGGAACCAACAATCATCCCATAAGTGCCAACCCCACCCATCTGGCAATCCCAGGCAGGCTCAATCATGCATTCAAAGTATTTGGAAGAGCACAAATACTATTTGAACCCTGGTGTGGGAGTGACTTGGAAGGAAGACCGCACAGTGCCATGACTATGGTGGAGCAGCGAGTTCAGACGTAGTTTTATTTGGGTTGTGTGTTGTCTGTCCAAGGACAGTAATTTATATTTTTGAAGAGCGTGTCAACACCGTTTTTTAATAGTCAATTTAATGCACATCAGCTTCACTTTGTTAAAATGCATGAAGCCACTTTTTGTTCTTTGGAAAACTCGTCTCTCTCTTGACTCAAAGTTCAGAGAAGGTGTGGAAAAAAGAGAAAATCAAGGAAGGTAAATTGTTTCCAGGTGGGTTGCGGACCGATGGTATCTCAACACCGATAGTCTCCTGTGGAAAGTGGTGTAGGCCTCTTTTTTTTTTTTTATCAGTTGTGTTTTAGTTTTACGCAAGTATACCCTTTTTTTTTTTTTTTTTTTTTTTCACTAACAATTTCGTCAAGGTGAATTTCATGGTTCAGCAACCCTCACAATGGTGTAAGAAGCACACCTCTCCCCCTTCAATCTCTATAATCAGCAGGAATTCCTCATGGTTCTAATGCTCACAATATGCTGTTGTTGTGTAGCTACTTAACTTTCCCCTCTTTCCTCAGTAAAGAATCCCACTTCTGACACCAAATGTTGTAAACATAATGTATTCTGTTGTTATATCTTCACATCTCTCCTCTCTTCCTCCAGGCGTTGGAGGCCATCAATGAGGTTGGGGATGTGTTGCAGCTGAAGTACTCCAGACACCAGAGACATCATGATTTCCCCTCCTCCCTGGGTCCATGGTCCTCTGAGGAGAGTCTGCTCCTGGAGCCCAGCCACGTCAAGCCTTCTTGTCATATAACTAACTGAACCAGCTACACCAGGGATACTTACACGTTTGTTTGTTTTTGCTCTTGGTGCACCAGCTCTGAATCAGTCCCTGACTAAAGAATGGAACTCAGTGGATTTGAGTATCTCTGACCTTCACTACAGTCGGGCAGGGATAAAAAGTCACCAAGGTCCTATCGTGTGTTTGTTCGTTTGGAAGTGTGTGAGCCCCTATGGTTGTCTTACTGTGTATTCACTTATTGTGACTTAATGTTTTTGTGTTGGACCTAAATGTGGAGTCTTATTTCCGTGTGCACACTGCATTATGGGGGCTTCTAGTGCAATAAGAACAAGATGGGAGGAAGAATATAGAACTCTCGCTCTCAGCTACATTTGACACCTGTTCAGATAAGTTGAGATAAATGGAAGAACAGGGTAAGAACCCTTTTGAAGAGCTGACGTGTTGTGAATATTTGTTATATATTACAGCTTATTTTCTATCATTCTTCAGCCTTTAATATTTAATGTTTATGCCTGCACTCAAATAACTTGAGCCCAAATGTCTTAAACATTTCTATGCGCTCTAGAGTATTTAACATATCTATCGCTGAAGAGTCTTTCATATTTCTATGAGCTTGATTAGAGAGCCATGACGTGTGAAGTGTCTCTCTTAGGGTCGGTTTCCCAGACACAGATTCAGGCTAGTCCTGGACTGAAAAACAATTTTTATGGAGATTCTTGGCATAATGTGTCCGGGAAACTGACCCTTACTGAAAAGCCACATGATATGAGTCTCTAACTGTATATCTTCTAAGTGCTTATTATATTAATAACCAGCGTTGATGTCTTACTTAACTATGACACGCTGGCCATCTTGTTACCTACCTGTTTATCTGTATGTATGAAGATGCTGCATTTTAACCATGCTTCTCTGATGTACAAATATGTCCTTATTTGGGTCACTTCCTACTGATAGCCTCTTCACAGTGCATTATAAGTGCATTTATATTGCCTTATGAGCTTTATATAATAGGTTTAATACAGGAAGTGGTAGGCCTTTATTTATTACAAATGTCCTATAGTTTTTCAATCTGCTCTATTTTGTGGAAGATGTTTCTAATATATCTCTTTGGCAGCTCTAATTATGTTCTACACTCTTCGGGGAGGGGGGCGGGATGGGTAAACCGGTTCTAGGTAGCCCATTTCACTCATGTTTTTTTGAGGGTTCTTCGTTGGGTGAAAGAGTTCTGCCTGGAAGCAAAACGGTTCTCTTACAGGGACAGCAGAAGAACCCTTTATGAACACTTTTGATGGAGTATGTGTGTCTTAACAAACAGACCACATCTTCAGTGCTAGTGCTACTGACAGGCATTGGAAATGCACAGATGATGTAGCCTCACTGAAATGAGACTTAACGGCTGACTAACTAATGCTTGGTGTAAAGGAAGCATCTTTTGCCGCCGACTGTCCCTCAATGATTCTTCTAATCTATTATGGCATTCCAGAATTGGCTGATTTTTGTTTTGGCTTCTATATTTGTTTTGATTTTAGTTTGTTTAAATGTTGAATTTCCATGGCTCAATATATGAATATATGGGTCAGTTCAAGTATAATATTGTCATTTGTCAAATATCAAATGTTCTTCTGATTTGCATTGAAGTAGAAATGTGTGGAAGAGAGCTGTGGTTAGCACCGTTATCATTCTACTTCTACGAACTTCTTATTAATCTATGGCATAGTTTTATAGTGTCTATCATTTGTCCTGACTAAAAATGTTAAACTTGCTATTGTGATATTGTATTTCGTTAAAGCTGGGTGGGCCCATGTAGAGCCTGTCTTCATTCCAAATGGCACACTATTCTCTATAGTGCACTACTCTTCACCAGAGCCCTAGTCAAAATGGTGCACTATATAGGAAATAGGGGGCTATTTGGGATCACCCTCTGTGTCCTGTTCCCATCTCCTTTCTATTGAGGCATGATGTGATTGCTGACATCCAGTAACATGACCATTTATCTCAGGAAGGCTGTTTTAGATTTCAATAAAACTAAAAACAGATGTAATTAATCATTATCTGACCTAAAGTAAATGTGTTTTTAAAATGAAAAGATTTCGAAGCCCTTTGATGTAACATTACGTTGTTTAACTTGCCATGGGAAGAGAGATGTGATCTGACCTACTCTGTATACACACCTGTATGTTATCAGAAGGCTTTTACCCTTGGCAAGTTCAATGTTTGAAGATCGTTTGGGTTGGAAGATAAACCACTTGATGAGGTTTTTGAAGTAATTGTTTGTGTTGACTGTGCTGTTGGAAACATTGCTAAGATTAAATCAGTCTTTGTTTGTATCAAGCTCTTGGTTAGATTTGTCTTCTACAAAGTTACCAGTCAAGTTTGGACACCTTCTCATTCCAGGATTTGTCTTTATTTTTACTATGTTCTACATTGTAGAATAATAGAGAAGACATCAAAACTATGAATTAACTATAGCCCTATATGGTAAAAGACCAAGTCCATATTATGGCGAGAACAGCTCAAATAAGCAAAGAGACGACAGCCCATCATTACTTTGAGACATGAAGGTCAGTCAATCTGGAAAATGTCAAGAACTTTTAAAGTTTATTCAAGTTCAGTCGCAAATACCATCAAGCGCTATGATGAAGCTGGCTCTCATGGGGACCGCCACAGGAAAGGAAGAAACAGAGTTACCTCTGCTGCAGAGGATAATTTCATTAGAGTTACCAGTCTCAGAAATCGTCAATTAACTGCACCTCAGATTGCAGCCCAAATAAATGCTTCACAGAGTTCAAGTAACAGACACATCTCAACATCAACTGTTCAGAGGAGACTGTGGGAATCAAGCTTTCATGGTCAAATTGCTGCAAAGAGACCACTACTAAAAGACACCAATAAGAAGAAGAGACTTGCTTGGGCCAAGAAACATGAGCAATGGACATTAGACTGGTGGAGATCTATCCTATCTAGTCTGATGAGTCCAAATTTGAAAATGTTGGTTCCAACCGCTGTGTCTTTGTAAGACCCAGAGTAGGTGAACGGATGATCTCCACATGTGTGGTTCCCACCATGAAGCATGGAGGAGGAGGTGTGATGGTGTGGGGGTGATTTGCTGGTGACAGTCAGTGATTTATTTAGAATTCAATGCACATTTAACCAGCATGGCTACCACAGCATTCTGAAGCGATATGCCATCCCATCTGTTTTGCTCTTAGTGGGACTATCATTTGTTTTTCAACAGGAAAATGACCCAAAACACACCTCCAGGCTGTGTAAGGGCTATTTGACCAAGAAGGAGAGTGATGAGGTGATGCATTAGATTACCTGGCCTCCACAATCACCCGACCTCAACCCAATTGAGATGGTTTTGGAAGAGTTGGACCGCAGAGTGAAGGAAAAGCAGCCAACAAGTGCTCGGCATATGTGGGAACTCCTTCAAGATGGTTGGAAAAGTATTCCTGGTGACTACCTCATGAAGCTGGTTGAGATAATGCCTCAAAGTGTGCAAAGCTGTCATCAAGGCAAAGGGTGGCTACTTTTGAAGAATCTCAAATCTAAAATATATTTTGATATGTTTAACACTTTTTTGGTTACTACATGATTCCACATGTGTTATTTAATCGTTTTGTTGTCTTCACTATTATTCTACAATGTAGAAAATAGTAAAAATAAAGAAAAACCCTTGAATTAGTAGCTATGTCTAAACTTTTGACTGGTACTGTACATACACACAATGTGTAACATAATCTATCAGAAAGTCTTTACAGAATGAATACCATTCAATTACTTACAACTTGTTTGTATTTGAAAGAAAACATTGATTTATTTTGTTTATATAAAAGTACACAGCGCAGAGTGATAGTGAGAGGGTGGACCCAACACACAAAAGCAAGCCTCTGAAATATATTCATATATTGAAATGGGTGCATAAATGGCTCAATATTGGCATGTAAAACTGTGAATCTGTTACTGGAGAGTGATGCCTCCTTGCCATGAAGTGTGCATTGACACACACCAGTGCCGATTTTAGCATGTACATTTTGGTGGGGCAAATTCCCCCCAAAATATTGGGATGCATGCCAGCAAAGTCACTACACAACACAAAAAGAAATACATTATTTGCACTATAATGGTGAAAAACTGTCCCAACACCTTACCACTGTTACACCTGGTTATAAGCAGAGCCTTGTCTGGCAGTGAAACATTTCATTCAGCCTCATTTACTGCCTTTAAAAAAAACATGATATGGCTGACTTGTTTAAACAAATGTGGTTTCTACTGAAAATTGAGATGTACAAACTATGGCATAAGGGGATGACGAGCAAATAATGTGACGGACGTAGTCAATATAACTATTTGTTCAGCACTCTTACAATATTTGATGATGACATTTCTCTAAAACAGGCTATAGGCTACATGTGCACCATCAAGTCAGAACAGTAGGCTAAGTTATGAGGGAGGAATGGGACCACATTATTAGGGTGAGGCACATGGACTACTAACAGCTTACTACACAACATACACTTAGTATTACTTTCTTAGCTACTGTATACATTTCTCCCTGACATATTACACCATTTATGCAGCAGCATACAATACATTTTTTCTCTCACTTTGTTATGCTGTGCTCACTTGAACAGGAAGGTGGCACGGCAGTCCTTCTTATGGGCTCTTGAAAGAGGCCCAAAATCCCGACTTCAAATTCTGAGTTGGATAACCGTTCAAAATTGTTTTCCGTATTTTCCCAGTTGAAGCTAGTTCCCAGCTGTCTTGAACTACCTTATATCTGAGATTTCCCAGTTCCGAGTTTCCAGTTGTTTTGAACGCGTCAGAAATCATGCTGGATTGACAACCTGGCCAATGTATTCAAACTTTTCTGGCCCATGGCGTTACCCCCTTTTTCGTGATATCCAATTGGTAGTTAGGTCTTGTCTCAGGGCTGCAACTCCCCTACGGACTCGGCGAATGTCAAGAGCCAAGCCACACCGCTTCTTGACACACTGCTCGCTTAACCCGGAAGCCAGCCGCACCGATGTGTCGGAGGACACTCGACCTGACGACGACGTCAGCTTGCAGGAGCCCAGCCCGCCTCAAGGAGTCGCTAGAGACAATAACATCCCAGCCGGCCAAACCCTTCCCTAACCCGGACAATGCTGGGCCAATTGTGCACTGTCCCATAGGTCTCCTGGTCACAGCCTACTGTGACACAGCCTGGGATCGAACCCAGGGCTCTAGTGGCGCCTTAGCACTCGTTGTTGAATTTGCGATTTCCAACATGTAGTGTAATGTTTATGGCCGATGCGCTCTGATACGTTTTATCTATAATTGAAAAGGATTTGCCAGTAGATTGTCGAATTGATTCATGATGATGACTGCTAGCTTGCTAGCTAAGATTTTGAAAGTATGATGTTGACATGATCAGTTAAATCAAAGCTACTGTACTGTAGATATAACGTGATTTTAGTAATTTTATCTGTGGCCAATGACCTTGACCCTTCTAATTTAAGTCTATGGCAGCCCCCAAGGGGCTTGAATTTTCAAGCTCTATCCGTAGATTTTTCGGTGACATAGTGTCCCTAGTGCTCCGTATTTTCCGCTGGCTGCCCCACCACCACAGAAAGCACTTAGCTAGGCTGAAACACCTGTATTTTGGAGCTGCCTTACTCAAGAAGGCAACAAATGAGACCATGTTTGTATGCAGCTTTATTAACTCAATTATTTATTTGTTTACATTGTTTGCAAACTGATATGTGACATGTATTAATGCCAAAACAATAACATGCAAAACAGGTTGGGGCTCAAACTACCTGGTCTGTATGACACGTCGCCACTGACACACACCATCTTTTTACATGGAGGAGAGTAGTGTGAAAGTATGCCTGTCCTCAGCTGTTGTCAGCGCCTTGGCTCGAGTACTGTTTTCTTGACGTGTGACAACTAATGTGCCTAATGAATGTGTTGGCTGCCTAGTAATCCATTTAATACAGTCTACAAAGTCACTTGTCTCCTCTTCCATTACGCGCGTGCCAATTATCAGCCGTTTCGCGGTCACATCTCCAAAGGGCTTTCTCCCTCTCTATTTGGGTAACTAAATCCGTGAGACACCCCCCCCCCCCCCCCCCCCCCTTTGAGTCGTAAGCATCGCTCCTCTCTTCAACAGTGTAGAAGCTGTGAAGACGTGCGTATCCGAACCAGTGCGACTCAGACACTGATCGATCTGGACAAACCTGCGTTGTGGATAAGGGACTTACATCAATTGGATAATGGATTAATGCGTCAGAGATAAAACGCAAACAGGCTATTCTCAACTCCAGATGTCAATGCATTGGAAGAAAACCACCAAACCACCCATCCATAAGGAAATGTACGCAACTCTTATAACCTAGTTGAATAAACCGTTCACCAGTGCGCACTGAGAGAGTGCGTGGGTATCTGTGTGTCTTTTGTACTTATAGCCCAAGTCGGTCTGGTTATATGCGGAGGCTTGAAGTGCGCTAGACATTGAGCTAGACGAGTCATACAGGCAGGCAGACAGTGAAAGTAAAAATCAGTCGCTTTAAGATTCGGAGTGGTCAGAGTTGCGTCGAAGTGCGGCAGAAGGATATGGATTGTGCGTCGGATGCCATAGGACATTAGCGCGCATCTCTTGCAAGAGGAAGACTTTGAAGCAGTTGTTGCATGTTGAATAGGTGACTTGCTCTGAAGGAAACAAGTTCTGGAAAAAAATGAAGCGCTGTTGATGACAGAAAACCTCGTTTCTCTCGCTAAGTAAAGAATATACGTTAGGAATACGTTAGATAGATTGGGGACTTCAAATTACTTACTTGTCACTTCAATTGAGAACATGATTCAAGTCGGAGGGAGATGTCTGGCAATATTGATGATCTTTTTAGTTTTTTTCGTTGGCTTGGTGATGGGCTTTCCCACCAAGCAGCACAACAAACTGCATAACGGCGTGTCTTTGGAGGTAAGAAACTGTTTTTCTTGATTATTTTCATCTACAAGATTTTACTAATTCCGTGCGGTGCGTTCCAAATATAACAATATTTAAATATGATACAAAATGTATTTAAATTAAGTGAGCATATGTACATTATTTAAGATATTATTACTACAATATTTGAATATATTACAAAAACATATATACATTTAAATTAGAGTATTATTTCTTCAAATCAAATTTAATGTGATAACTTATAACTTGTGATAATTAGTTTCCAGAAAATAACTACTGCTCTCCTGCCAAAAACATTCGGCATTATCAATCACATCACTCAAACCCCAATCAATGCATCACAGACAGACATAATGCTGTGCACCCATAGCGGACTGTCATTGTCCATTCCCTGTCCATTAACCAAAGGAAACTTGTATCAATAAATCTCTAGGGCCTTGGGGTAAAGTTTTTCTCCATGTATAGTAAGGTATCTGGGCATCCAGAGAAGGTCAGCCTGAGCTAAGCAGCATAGCATTACATAGCAGCTACAATACATTCACAGGCGGTATTCCCTTTGAACACACACACACCTCGCTCACATCTGTAACCGGATCCAATGGAGCTATTTGTGCGGCTCATGGACCTGTGTGTGTATAGGGGGCTTGAGGGTCACCATGAACAGAATCAGATGTAAGAGTGAAAGAAAGGTGTAAACAGACAGATTCCAGATCTGTGTTATGAAGTCAGTCCTTTGTACTTTCTCTCCCCTGGGTCTCCTCCAATGGATGCCCTATTGATGTCCTGATGCCCATAGCCTATAACTGATGGATGATTTATGTCAGTTGGACATCAAACAGCTAGTGAGAGAGAAACTGAGAGGGAGGGAGTGAGAGACAGAGAAGGAGACAAAGACAGGGAGAGTGTGACTGGTGGTGCTGAATGAGCGTTTTGGGCACCAGCGAGTGTGACCGTGTGCCACCTTTCTTGGTGACCTGTTAGATGCCAGTTTAACCGGATAGAAGAGGGGCTGGTTTGTCCAGTAGAGGAACGAGAGGCACAATAACAAGGGCTTACATAACCCAGTGGGGTAAAAGGAACCCTCAACAGCTCTCTCTCACACTGGAATAAGGTCAGAGGTCAGGCTGGTTGATTGTTTACATTGGCTCTTTACTGAGTTAATGTGGAATTTCCTGTTTTTGGTTTCCCCCTCATCATGCGGGGCAGAGGAGGGGTGTGAAGTGTGCGTGGCCTCATTCCCAAATATTGAGACCTGTTTGCTCTATTTATCTGTTCGGTCTTCTCCCCCCCTTCTACTTTCCTCTCTCCCTCTTTCCCTCTTGCACTTGTTTTTTCTTTTCCACATTTTCCAAGAGGCGATCAAAGGGCCCCATAGTTTATTGTTCTTCTGTAATGGTTTGAAAATGGCCAAGTGCAGAGGCCTTTGATATCTGTGGACACATAAATCAGGCTTGCCTGCCACAACGCCCGCCCGCCCGCCCGCCTGCCTGCCTGTGTTCCCCTCCTCTGTTTCATCATCCATACAGTACTGTACATCCACCTCTTTTCCTCTTCTGTCCCTGCTGAATGTGTGTCACCACCGACTACTATGCCGGCCGGGCTAAATGGCTCCAGTGTCCCCCAGCCACCCCCTACAAAGGACACTAAGCTTTGTTTCATGACGGAAGAGGAATTTAATGGTAATGCCTTTGTTGTGTGTCGGAAAGGCCAGGACTCCCACTGCTGCACATCCATAGTGGCTCGTAAAGACAGACCACATACCATCAACCAATAGGCCTTTGATCATCAGGGGAGCCCCTCTGCAGAGAGAGAGAGAGAGAGAGAGAGAAGAGAGAGTGGGATCAGAGAGAAAGAGGAGGAGGGAGAGAGGAGGAGGAGACTGAATACAGAATCCAGATGTGTAAAAAAGACCAAATGAGGAAGGTGTGAAAATATGTGTCCCTTCATGACTCCAATCTTAAAGTCTTCAAATCAAATCAAATTGTATTTGTCACATGGGCCGAATACAACAGGTGTAGACTTTACCGTGTTACGCTTACTTACAAGCCCTTAACCAACAATGCAGTTCAAGAAATAGAGTTTAAGAAAATATTTACTAAATAAACTAAAGTAAAAAAAAAATCAAAATCAAAAGAAACAAAATAAAATAACAATAACAAGGCTATATACAGGGATACCGGTACTGAGTCAATGTGTGGGGGTACAGGTTAGTCGAGGTAATTTGTAAAGTGACTATGCATAGATAATAAACAGTGAGTAGCAGCAGTGTAAAAACAAAGGGGGTGGGGTCAATGTAAATAGTCCGGGTGGCCATTTGATTAATTGTTCAGCAGTCTTATGGCTTGGGGGTAAAAGCTGTTAAGGAGCCTTTTGGTCCTAGACTTGGTGCTCCTGTACCTCTTGCCGTGCGGTAGCAGAGAGAACAGTCTATAACTTGGGTGACTGGAGTCTTTGACAATTTTTTGGGCTTTCTTCTGACACAGCCTAGTATATAGGTCCAGGATGTACTGGGCCATACGCACTACCCTCTGTAGTGCCTTACGGTCAGATGCAGAGCAGTTGCCATACCAGGCGCTGATGCAACCGGTCAGGATGCTCTCGATGGTGTAGCTGTAGAACTTTTTGAGGATCTGGGGATGCATGCCAAATCTTTTCAGTCTCCTGAGGGGTAAAGGTGTTGTCGTGCCCTCGTCACAACTGTATTGGTGTGTTTGGACCATGATAGTTTGTTGGTGATGTGGACATGTGTGTATCTTTGTGTGTCAGGAGTATCTTATATGAGCTTAATTTCCTTGATCTAACTTCTGACAATACTTCTCTAGTCAGACCATGATACAAGTGGTAGAAACCATGTAATGAAAATATTTTAACGCTAAGCCTCAGAGGGGACCTGGCTAGACCCCAGGGTAAGCCTTCATCATCTCCCTCTGAATCTCTCCTCCTCAGTATTCTCTATTTAATCTTTCTCATTCCTCTTTCTCTCTCCCTGTCTTCCTCTCTCGTCCTCATGCTGTTTGACAGGGGTTGCCTCTAAATGGTGACCATGTGTTCTCATGGTTGGATCTGATCTGATGGACTTTTTTATGGGACAATTGCAGCCACTGAAAAAGTATGGTCTGTTTTCGGCCCCATAACCACAATTGCTCAACCGTTTTGTCACCGCTCCAGATTTTTTTCCCCCTCATTGTTTTAAATGGCACCACATTTTCGACCGCAAACTGGCGAGGCTCCAGTCACTGAGGCCCCGTCAGATGTTTGGGCTATTTATTTATAGATGCTGGCTGAATTAAAAGCTTAGAGTAGTAGAAGTTACCCTTAGGCACTGATCTAGGATCAGCTCACCCTCCCTAAATTCGAACTTCAACTATTAGAGTGGAGAAACGCCAAACTGATCTGAGCTCCGATTTAGCGGGCAACTTCATCCTCCTCCCTAGTTAAAAGAACGATGAGCTTTGATTTAGAAAAATACATTGACAGGTGTCTGATGGTTGTAATCTGACTGAGAAGGACCACTGCAGCTTGTGTCTGTGCATAGCGGGTAGATGTGTGGTGGCACGGCACGGCACAGCACTGCAGGTTGAGACACACACAGGGCCAGGGTCAGCCTGCCCACCGTCCCAGGGGTCCCACGACTCCGAGGCCCTCTCATTAAAACTAGAGAATCTGGCACAAACTCCTCTTTGTCAAAGGCCTGGATGCCAGGGCTTTGGCTGCTGTGGGAAAAAAAGAGAAATTGACTGTGGTTGGTTGGTTGGTTTGTTGGTTTGTTTTCAGGAGAACTGTCTAACAACATGGACAGTGGAAACATGGTAGTAACATGGTGGAAATGTTATAGGAGGTTGACAATGCAAATCCCAATGTTTTTGAAGCTTTCACATAACACTCTGCTGAATTGTTAACCTATATGCCTTTAAACCAGCCGGTAGCAAATGCACTTACTGTGTGTTATTCATGTCATCCAAGTTAATTGAGGTGTCCTATCTTTTTACTCAGGCTCGTGCTCAACCGCCCGCCAGTGGGGTGCATCGTGTACCGGAGGCCCTGGAGCAGCATAACCAGGTCCAGAGCCTTCTCCCCCCTGACACCGAGCACCGCCACAAGAGGAGGTGGTCCCACTCTCAGTATCGCTCCGTAGGGATTCTGCCTCAGCCTGAGCCAGAGGAGGAGATGAAACCCTTCGTTCTAGACCTCAAGAATTTTCCTGAGCTCGCCAACGCAGACATCAGCTCTCAGAACCCCAACATCCAGGTGAGTGGTGATGATTATTGATTGGATATTATAATTTTTTTTTCACTCTTTACATTGTAGGGTGGGAAACTCATCCAATACCAATGTGTAGCGGCGTGTCCACTTGGTAAGGCAGTAATGAGTGTAGAGATCTGTTACCTTAATTCATTTCTATGGTGTTGATTTTGTCTGTGGCATGATGAGTGGGACAAGTCATGACAAGTCAGCTTCACATCACATAAATCTACCACTAATAGAAAATACTGTTTCTCCGCTTCATTCCTCCCATTTCCTGTGATTTCTCCAGCAATTAGCCTCAATTTCTTCAGCATGTCTTCAACATGCCCTTCCATTCAACTCGTCTCAATCTCACGGTAGTTGGTTACATCTTCTCGTCAATTCCAGGATGTGGTTAGCTGGAGCTGCATGTAATGATCCCAGGCTGGCTCTGCCCTCTTATGGGGATGGAAGTTCCACACTCTAGCCCCCCTGTTGCCTGGTCCTGACATCCACTACTATGGATACTGTGTCCCGAATAGCACCCTATTCCCTGGGGATAATAAAGGCTGCCAATTGGGACATAGTGCCTGGAGATTTAACGTATAGGAGTAGTCATACAATAGTCACCTACCAGTCTAATGAGATGTAAAAAAGCATAATAAATGCTCAGGAACTAGGATCATCTGCTTGAGTGCTCAATGCTCAATTCGTATCTCGTTTCTGGCTGGCCAAATCAGAGCTATAAATTAGGTTTGTCAATTTCCCTGGTACTTCCGGAGGTTGGGATTATTTCCGATGAGTTTGCTCCGTCATATCTTGCTTCCGATGTGGCATCTGCTTTATAGAATTTAAAGAGCCTGTCTTTTTTTTAACATAAAAGCACAACTTTGTACAGATTTTGTGGGCGTGAATACACCAGAGTATGTAGAGGTTGCTAGTTTAGCATGCACAGATATTTGATACCAAGCTTGCACATTATGTAATAACATTTACTAACACCCTCTCTCCTCTCCCCATGTCCCAGGTGACCATTGAGGTGGTGGATGACCCTAACATAGAAGTGGAGATGGATCTGGTCAAGGACAAGGACTGGATCCCTCCTTCCTCCCCGTCCACTGTTGACTGGCTGGGGGGTAAGAAGCTGTTCTGGCCCCTGTTCTGGGGCTACACAGACGCTGACTCCAGTGAGGATGGGACGGGCCGCTCAGGGCTGGAGGAGACTGGAGAGGAGGAGGAGGAGGAGGAGGAAGATTACCCGTTGGAGTACGGTAGTGAGGAGCCCCTCCCAAGTGGAGTGGGGGGAGACTGGGACAGTCGCTGGAATGAGGGTTGGGACGCCACTCATAGCTACTATGGTGAGGCTTCTTGTCTTCGCTAAGGCTGGGTTTACACAGGCAGCCCAATGATCTTTTGCCAATAATAGGTTTTTTGACCAATCAGATCAGATCTTTTGCCAATAATTGGGCAAAATATCAGATTTGGTCTGCCTGTGTAAATGCCTAAGTGGCACAGTGTCTATCTATCTGTCACACCAGTCATCTTAGTTAACACCTAACCTGGGATCACTTTGACTACAGTAGAGTCAACATGTCTCTACATGTCAGTAGTAACTGATCATCTATACATTTATTTTGGCTTCCAGGCAACAGTTCTGGGCCAAAGTCTTTCCAAAAATCGTTCTAATTGGAAAACCTTTCATCTTTGATCCACTGGTCTTGTCTGTCTGAGAGTAGTTGAAAGTGATAAAATGGTGGGAGATAAAGAGAAACAATGAGATTTATAGGAAGTTAAAGTAAAAAAGTGGTACAGTATAGATAGAGAAAGCGAGAGACAGAGAGAGTGAGAGAGAGAGAGAGAGAGAGAGAGAGAAAGCGAGAGAGATAGAGAGAGAGAGAGAGAGAGAGAGAGAGAGATGCAGCACAGAATTGAGAGAGAGAGATAGAGAGACAGAGGTATTGACTGAGCATGCGAGCAAGAGAGCTCTCTGCTCTGCGAGCACTCGACCGTCAGGCCCATTGTGGAGCTCAAGCCTTTGAAGTGGACACTGGGTCCCAGCTCGCAGCTCACTGTGGAGGCCTGCTGTCTTTTGAAGATGGGCCCGATGCACTCGCTAATGGCAGCGTCAGCCTGTTCCCCCGGACAGACAAAACAGCCCACTGCTTGTGAACAATTAGAGGGCAGATTGGGAAGAGGGGATGACAGGGGCCATTCGGCTGGGTCTTTCATCCCCCCTCCAGGACCCCAGGCCCCCAGACCCTGGCTCGGCCTTCTGCCCTGGGCCCTAGGCGGCAAGGCCTTTTGAGCCAGTTCAAGAATTCGGGGGCTTTCAGGGCTGTGCATAACAGTTACTCCTCTATTGTTTTTTGTTTCTCTTAATTCTCCTCAGTCCATTTTCTCCCTCTGCATGGTGGGAAAAGAGCAGCATGCCTTCTGGCTACACAGGCAGGCAGCTTTATTCAGCCCCTCATAGCAGAGCAGAGCAGACCCAATGAAAAGAGAAGGGAAGAGTATGGATGTGGAAACTAGTGGAAACTTTAATTTAAAGGAAGGGAAGAGACAGTGGGCTGGGAGAATCCGGCCTAGGAGAGTAGACAGAGGGGTTACAACTTCGTGGTTTGATGAATGTTTCCATTGACAGTACACAGTCTGAGGATCTCCCTGTTTAATTCAATTTCACTAATTTTAGTCAGTGTGTACTTTGCCTCTACCCTTCAGATCAGACAAAGACATTTTGATAACATAGTCAATTGAACAATTTTTGTATGAGCATGTGCATCTGGCTTGAACGTTGCTAAATGAGGTGTATGTTGGTTAGGAACAAGGTAACCATGTCTATTAAGTGGTCAGATATAAAATATCTAAAAGCTTGTAGTGAACACAAAGTCTGTATGCCAGACTAGCGTAATGTAACGTTGGGGCTTCCCTTCTGTAATTAAAACGCTCCTGTACTGAGAAGAGTCTATTCCTGTGTTCTGGCCACATGGTGAGCTGGCAGCGCCACAAAGGCCCAAGCTGCACCGCCAACAAAGCTGCCATTTCTGCGCCCACCTCGTCTTGTCTGTAATCGAGGGCGGACATGTTTTCGGTATCATTAACACCAGACTCAAACCTTTCAGAAGCAGATAGAGAACTTCAGCCCCAGTGCGGAGACTTGTCTCTAATTTGGCAGAGCCTACATTACAGGACTATGGGCCTGGGAGAAGGTTAGACCAGAAGAAAATTATACTGTTGCCTGAGATGGAAAACGTATATACAGGCTTTGTTATGGCTTAGCTATAATAGTAAATACTAACATTTAGTAACTCGATTTTTTGCAGATAATTAGACCTGTATTATTTTAGAAAAACTGTTAATCAAGGGGTCTTTGAGAGGGAAACTCTACTCCTGTGTAAGAGTCTACGGGATGTTCTGGCTTATTCTTCGGTTCAGGAAAGGCATCTAAAACTAATCTAGCGTTGTTTCCCAGCAGCACTATTTACTATGAGGGATTTCCCTTCGTGCCCACTCTTAATCAACCCTTTCAAGTTGTTGTTTTCCTTTTCCGTGATAGCTTGTTAAACGTATGTGGTGAACAAACCAAATGCTTTTAATGGGAGTTCTACACAGTTAGGGAACCTAGTTTGGGAACCCTACAGCTGGGAGAGGAATTCAACTCTCTCTTATTAGAGAGTTGGCATTGGGGGAGGGTTGGGGATTCTAGTGGTGTGTTGTTGTGGTTCCTACACATCTGTTATGGAAGGAGTGAGATATTAGCTTAGTGTGACCAGACAGAAGTTTTGTTAGTTAAACCAAAAGTGAAACAAAGAAATATATCAGTCTGGTCCCAGGCTAATGAGTAACAGTTACCTCACAAAATGGAAACCACTATGTAAATCCAAATCATTATCATTAATGACTTTTGGTTTTGTTGTTTTGTCTTCCCGCTGTACAGAGAAGGAGGAGACGGAGGAGTGGAGTGCCTGGTCTCCATGCTCAGTCACCTGTGGTCATGGAGAGAGGAAGAGGACACGGTCCTGTGGTTACAGCTGCACCCTGACAGAGGCCTCCAAATGTGACATGGAGCCTTGTCAAGGTAAGCTTCACACACAATGTTTGTTCTATATTTCGGTCACCAACTCCTAGTCCTGAGCCAACGGATGTACAGGCTTTTTCTCCAGCCCAGCACTTACACACCCAATTCAGCTAATAGAAGTTAGTTGATCGACTAGTTCATTAGCTGAATAATCTGTAAATGTGAGCTAGATACGTTATCTTAAATGTACCGTTCCTGTCTATGCAGACGATGTCAACACAGTGGCTGAACCTTTTCCCTTCGAGATGGAGAACGGCACTGAACCGTTTGGCACAGGTATGTCGAATCAATGTACACTTAGCAAATGGTTCAAGAAATAGGTTTATCAAATTAGCAAACATGGGTAGTTAGAATGTACCTGCTGATCTAATTACATCTGAAATGGTCTCTCTCTCCTCTCCTTCTAGATGTGGACACATGTGAGAAGTGGCTGAACTGTAAGAGCGACTTCCTCCAAAGGTACCTCAACCAGGTCCTGTCAGAACTACCCAGCTGCCCCTGCGCCTACCCCTCGGCCGTCGCCTACACCGTGGTCAACGTTTTCGACGAGGGACACGACCGGACCTTCCGTTGGCATGACGCCAGTGGCCCTAAAGAACGTCTGGACATCTACAAACCCTCTGCGAGGACTTGCATCCGCTCGGCCCTCTCTGGCGATGTCGCTACGCTCGGCGCCCAGCACTGTTGCTACGACGACCGCGGCTGTCTGATAACGCGGGGAAAGGGTGCGGGAACGCCCAACCTGATCAGCACGGATTTCTCCCCAGAGCTCCACTTCAAGGTGGACGTGCTGCCCTGGATCCTGTGTAAAGGGGACTGGAGCCGCTTCCACGCGGTGCGGCCGCCCAACAACGGCCTGGTCTGCCCTGAGAACCCCCACCAGGACGTGTTCATGAACGAGCTGGAGGAGGCCCGGGAGTACTGAGAACGCATGCAGCAGCCAAAACTACAAGACCCAGAATTCACCCGTACAGTGGGGCCCAATCCTAACTTGAGAAGGGAGCACGTGTAGGACTGTTTTGCATTGCATTTTGCATTTTGCATGTAAGGAGGTATGGTGGTTGCAAGGTTGAGGTGCAAGTTGATTTCAAGTTAGGATTTGGCACATTAAACACCCTGTGATCAGACCCAACAGAACAGAACTGAACTTCATTGAACTGAACAAAAGAAAAAGATGCAGTCCTGTCAATGCTTGCCGACCTGTTTCGCATCCAGCATGGTACCAAGCTCTCTGTCTCTCTCTCATTGTCTGTCCATTAGTCTGGTATGCACTTCTGTGTGCATGTAAGCATGACATTGTCGTCTAGCCTGTTGGTGGCTTGTTGTTGGTGTTGTAGCTCTGTGTGACTGACGATAGCAACATAAACATCCCAAATGTACTTCCTGATTAGATTTTGCTGTGTGAGATGTTTGATACTGTAGTAAGCCTTATTTCGAAGAAGGGATTGTGGAATGTGTCATGCCCAACACATGAATATAGTCATAACTATGCTGCTATGGAAAGATTAAGTTAGATAGGTACTGGAGGGGGATGTATGATTGAACAAACATGAATTTGCTGAAAGGTTATTCTTAAATAATCTAAAGCTGAGGAGAGAATTTGGTCTAAAGAAAGAAGTTTACAAGCACGAACAACCACACCCAGCACCTCATGCTCATTCTTGATAACATGCCAACAGAACAACTTCTTAGAAGCTTGGAGGTGGAGACAGTCTTCTGGTCTGGACTGAACTTATTGTCCTCCGTTTCAACAATGACAGTTTGAGAACCTTCAATCATGGATGTTTCTACAGTTTTCTCAGGGGGACTCATATTGTTAGAGATTATAGCCCATATGTACCTCAACAGTGGAGCAGCATTGGGAGCCACTACTTCAGAGTGCACTTCAGAGTGTGTACTACGGACTGTACTTCAGAGCGCACATTAAAGATGAGAATGGTACATGTTACGGAAACGAAAAAGTTGGATCTACAGTGTAAATGGATGAAGAGCGGATAAATACAGTATTAATTAGGATAAAGTTATGAAATTATGCTCTTTGTGCGTTTTTTGGCAAGCCATTTTTTCTGTCAATGTAAAGTTGAATAGCTGTTCTATTCCATTACGATATGTTGCATTGTTTTTGCAAAGACTTCGTAGGAGTGGGAACCGTTGGCTTGAAGTCTTAACATTTATGCTCCAAACCTCTTTCAGGAATTCAATTTTTTTAAATGTGTGCAAACATGCATTACATTTTGAAATCACGTTGTTGTTTTTTTAAAGGAAGGCACTTTATTTAAGGTATATATACAAATGATGGCATGTATGAAAATCAAATGTTTTTCCGCATTTGTTTATATGTTATAATGCTATAATTGTGAAAGGATAACTTGCCAGAAATGCTGCATTGTTCATTTGTAAAATATATTATCATGTGCGTTTCTGTTTAAAAGCGTGGTTGATCTTTTTTGATTTCTTAAACTAGTATAACTATACTCATAGGAAAAAGGTGCTATCTAGAACCTAAAAGGGTTTATCAGCTGTCCCCATAGGAGAACCCTTTGAATAACCCTTGTTCGTTTCAGGTAGAATCCATTTGGTTCCAAGTAGAACAGATTTGAACCCTTTCCACAGAGGGTTCTACATGGAACCCAAAATGGTTCTACCTGGAACCAAAAAGGGTTTTACCTGGAACCAAAAAGGGTTGTCCTATGGGGACAGCTGAAGAACCCTTTTGGAACCATTTTTTCTAAGAGTATACCATATAATCTTGTACAGTATTTATTGTCCGTTTTTTGTAAGTCTGCTAAAGCTTTGAAATGACTCTTATAAAACCCACATGGTGCAATACTAGCGTTGCAAAATTCACAACATTCACTTTCCCAAAATACCCAGGTAAAATAAAATCCTGGCTGGAATATTTCTGGAATCAGCAGGGCATAACCTGCGAGTGAATCATCCGGAAATCATCTGGAAAACTCCTGGAATTGTTTCGGGAAAGGTTCTGGAATTTTTAAAACCTACTTCGGACTGAGACACTCTTGCGCCACGGTGATGTCAAAAGGGAAACGACCTGCCTCACATGACATAACCACTCCAACAGCAACTCCATCAAGTGTCTGTATCATTTTAACTTTTTATTGTACTTCCGTGCTATGAAAATATGTTGTGACAAATACAATGAGGAATATAAAGACGTTTGCATTGATTGTCTGGCTAATGATTGTCCTTATTCTGTCCTTCTGTATACTATCAGATGTATTTTAAATTCTAGTAGTTTCTCTGTGTAGTTGACTTCCTCATCATATACAAATCCACAACAGTAAAGCATGAGAAATGATAGGCACAAATCTTTCTAAAGGTGCTTAGGTTTATTGATGTTTTGCCCCAAGGTCTTCATCAGAAAAGGTTGTCAACTTCCCTCCAAAACAAAGTTGAGCAGTGACATTAGTGAACCTTTAACGGCTCTGTGTTTTACTCAGTGGTATCACTTCCAAATTGAGCGTTTTCACAAGAACCTGATCTGTGGAGCATGCCCTCTCGCTCTCTCTCTCTCTCTCTCTCTCCCTCTCTCTCTCTCTCTCTCTCTCTCGCAGGGTCTCAGGCAGGCAGAGAAGAAGAGAAGCTGACCTCGGTTTTGATGTCTTTGTTTTTCCACTTGCTGTGCCTTAACCAGGGCCATCCAGGCATGGCCCGCTGACTGATCTTACAAGGCTGAACCCCAGCCTCAGCATGTGTGGAGCAATCTGCTTTCAATTGGAGACCAAACGGCCTGAAACGTTATACATATTAGGACAGGCAGAATGTTTTATTTTACATGTTGGTTATTCCCGGAGCGAGCTCCTCTATCTTCTGTTGCAAACACAGGAAGAAAGGGGCTATTGTCTGCCGATGTTGATTTTGTTAGTAAGTGGGGGATTGGAGATTGATTGTGTAGAACATTGAGATTAGTTCTATTCCCCATCTCCAAATCCTGAACTTGAGCTGCAAGACACAAAGCAACATTGGCTCATAAATGTATCTTTATTATGTGTTATAATGATCCTCTTTGAAAACAAAATGAAAAGTTAGTTCTGTGCCACATTACAACCTCGGATTAACATATTTCCAAAGGTTAGGAGCTGTATTGAGAATCTCATCACTGGATCAGTAATTTCTCTTACAAAGGTGGTCGTGACTATTGACTCTCTATTTTTAGTGAAATAATGAGAAGCATGGTTTAACTTTGCACCCTGATTCAATCACAAATGGATGAAGATTGTTCAGACTGGTTACATTCTTACATTAGCGTAGTGAAACACCGTGGATCAACAGAATCAGACATTGACTCAATTTGCTTTCGTCGACTGTGTTCATAACGGAACTAACGCTTCTTAGACCAAAACATGCTTACCAATTAATTACTATCGAAATCACAGGGACCTCATTCTTTTTCTTACTGAGCAAGTGGTATTACATTCAGATCAAACACAATTGTAGACCGATGGAATCAACTTGGTTTCACTTGCTAAAGGATGAGGAGAGCACATCACATTCGCATTGATTGTTGATTCTATGGCTCACAGATGACATCATAGCCAACAATCTCGACTGTTTTCTGGGTTGTTCTAGGTTCTCTAGTCTGTACTGTAGTCGTGTCTGTCCGTAACTCCATGTGTTCTTACAGGTTTGGCCTGGTCTTTAATGTGTAGCTACATAATCATCTCTGTCAGTACTCTTACAGGTGGGTTAAATAACAGGGGTTCAGAGGTCAGGGCAATGCAGATCCACAGGCGTATTTTTTACAGTTTACTTTCCTTCTCAAAAGGAAGGTACAGTCTTAAACGTTCTGTTACTTCTAGTTTTTGTCTGTCTAGTGTACCTCAAGTATTTTAAAAAAAATACAGTTTTTAGATACTCAATCATAACGCATAGCATAGCATTTCTTCCCGCCTCTCTGTGACCTGTAAGAAGCGAGAACACCAGAGAAACACTAGAACTTCTAGAACAGAACATTAGGTCGCTCATGGGTCAGTATGGCAGTTGAGTCTATACTGATTTGTATAATTAAAAGCAGGAAAAGCTTAAAGAAGAAACACCAGTGTTTGTTTGCTCATTCACGCAAATGCAGGACTGGTTAATAAAGAGTTGATGGTGTGTGTGTGTGTGTTCTACAGTTATATTGTTCCGAGGTTCTAAATTCAATCCACCACTTTTATTTTATAAAGCCCTTAAAACCCCAAATAGAAAGTAATGCAGAGGCAGGAGCACCATAGAAGGCAGGAACCTAGAAAGAAACCGAGAGAGGAACCAGGCTCCGAGGAGTGGCCAGTACCCTTCTGGCTGTACCCAAAATGGACTTCTGATATGTGAGTATGCACACATATAATGCAGTATGTGAAGATTTGTGTGTATTTGAGCTGCCGATAGAATTGTTTAATTATAAACAAATCTGTGTGATATAGCGTTTTAAAGTTAGTTCTAGTTCTAAGTCGACTACAGATGAGTTGTCTGTGGAACGCGTCCAGACAGATGCTGACCACGTTTGTTCTCTGAATAATAGATAAATATCCACAGATGTTAAGACAGAACAGAGAAGCAGACATGGGTTCAAATACTATTTGAAATAATTGACTTGATCTTTGCATGACTGGGGTTGCCTGGCTTAATGGAGCAACAGACAAGTCCCACAACTGTAATCTCTGCCCAAACAAACGCACAGAGTATTTGAACTATTTTAAATAGTATTTGAACCCAGGTCGACAGAGAAGGAGAAAAAAAATGCTCAAATAAAGAACTTAAAAAGGATTGGAGACATTTTCGGGGACTGGCTAAAAATGTTATCTGAAATCTTGAATCATGCAAGAAAGAGGTGTTTTTCAATGAGCTGCATATATTTGCTCGACTCAACATGAGCGGGGCACGCACATCATCTCACGGCATGGTTCTATCATTTCCATATTTTGCCAAAATACAGATGTTCACAACAGAACTAGACATTCATTTATGGATCTTGAGTTCAAAATACACAATTCACTATGCAGTTGCTGTACACTGTGATACAATCTGACAACACCATGCATGATAAATCTTTGTAAAGTAAAGGGTTTAGAAGAATAAGGAGGAGTAGAAAAGGCTACTAAAAAAAGCGACGTTACAGTAGGTGAGGTATCAGAGAGAAAGCTACGCAGATGGAGGAGCTAAAAGTAATGTGCTATATGGATGCAGCCTTAGTCATGGCTGACCAGGCCCAGAGCCAGGACTTGGTGGTTACAGTCCTGTTAACTCTGCTAGGCTGACAGGAATATGAGATTTCCTCAGCGTGTTTAGTGCACCGCAGTGGACCAGGACCGGCAAATAGCAGACTTAGTCCTCCACCACTACACTCCCTATATCACCCACAGAGTCCCCAACCCCCAACACACACTGTGGCCCACATATGAGAGTAATAAACAGGCCACGCATGCACACACACAAATATGGACAATTACTAGAACTAATGCCATTGGATTTCATGGATTATCTTGAGTATGACACAGGAGACTGTGACACAGAAGGCCTTGTTTCAGAGTGATCTACACCAGCTAATCTGCAACCCCAGGAGACCTGTAAACATCTGTGTGCCTCTGAGGTGGTCACATGCTTAGAGGGCAGCAGGTAGCCTAGCGGTTAGAGTGTTGAGCCAGGAACTGAAAGTTTGCTGGTTTGAATACCAAAGCTGACAAGGTGAAAAACCTGTCGATGTGTCCTTGAGCAAGGCACTTAACCCTAATTTGCCCCAGGGGCGCCGCACAACTATGGCTGACCCAGTAGGTAGGCTGTCATTGTAAATAAGAATTTGTTCTTAACTGACTTGCCTAGTTAAATAAAGGTTAAATTAATTATTTATTTCTTGTGAGCAGTTTTCTACAATTTACATGCAATTAACAAACAAACATAGCATCACACACAGTCAATCAAAGGTAAACAGAAAGACCATGCTATGAGTGGTTGTTTTTGGAACAAAAATGGTTCACATCCCTTTTACCATGCATGCTGTAATTGAGTATGTGTGAGGTCTCTCTTGTGGTTACATTACCAACAGACAGAGTTGGTAGATGATGGCACATGGTCTCTGATCCAATGTACCATCTCCTGCCTTTGTGCTCTTGGGCAAGGCACTTAACCCCCCACAATTGATATCCATCCAGGAGCACTGCACTGCTGTTGACCCTGTGCCTCTCGATGTGTGTCCGTTCTAACCAATGGATAATAAAGTTGTATTCTATTCCATGTATTCTATGAGTTCTGGGGCAGTTGGTAAAGCAATTGTGGTTAACATTGACATACCTACAGTATATAGTGGCATTACTCCCTACAGTGGAGTGATTCCAATACATTGTTTGAGCAATTTTCAGCACGATGATCCCAATACGGGACAGCAATATCCTCCTTAGAAAAGTCCACTAAAAAAGGACCAACAAATTCCTCTGTGGAATCAGACCTCAGAATCGCTTGTTTTGATGCTGTTTTCCAGTAGGATAATACATTTTATCTCTATGTGTCTCTCTCTTTCTCTCTCTCTGTCTCTCTCTTTCTCTCTCTCTGTCTCTCTCTTTCTCTCTGTCCCCCCACAAGACTAGCCAAGACAATACCCTGCAACATGATGAGCCTCAGCCTCAGCCTTGCCTGGAGAAGAGAAGCTAGCCTAGTGATACTGCTGGGACGGCAGAGAGCCAGCCATAACAATAACAACATCGAACAGCCTCCGGTGCTTACAGCCTTACCCTGAGCCAAGGACCAGTTCAAAAATATGATTGCTCCTTTTTTCCCTCTGTAAATAAAGAAAGAGGAGTACTACTGAAGTTATTGGGAACAATATGTACAGGTATGAAGTTGGCATAGAGGAGAATGTGATTTAGTAGGTTATGGTGAAGTATAGCCTACTTACTGCCTGAGGCCATTTTGGATTTCATTTTATCTACCCAGTAGCCTGTATGCCAGGTATGGGCGATAACATATCATTGATATGTCACTACACAAACAGTTTCTCAGACAGGTGAAATCTATAATCTCTTATTTCTTACACAGTACATTAATGTTCCCTTTGTGGGAAGTTGTAAAATATTGATAAAACAATAATAAATGGTAATAACTCATTGGTTGATCTCAACCACCAGCCAGCTCTCTCATTTGAGCCTGGGGACAAGATTACTGATTGGTTGAAATTGTGTGATTGAAAAACTGACCTTTCTAGGAGCAACTTCATCCTATTACCTAACTTTTTTGGTTACTGGACCACCAAGTACATATTGCTCTGTTTGGAGTACCCCTGAAGTACCCCCTAATGTGCATTTTACCAGTAAGCCTATGGTCTCATGACTCTTCTCAAGTACCCCCTGTGGATAGGCCAAGTACCCCCAGGGGTACTGTTGAGAATCATTGCCTTAACTAGCCTTTGTAAGTGAGGCAGTGCAAAGGCCCTCAGCATGACAGCAGGAAGGAAGGAACTTCATAACCTAACATAGAGTGCCCCCTGCTGTTGAACATAACTGAATACATCACTACGTCATGGGTTGCATCTCAATAGTCTAGAGAGGCATCCTCTGTTGGACATACCTCAATACATCACTTACTCATGGGCCGCATCTCAATAGTCGAGATAGGCGTCCTCTGTTGGACACACCTCAATACATCACTGATCCATGGGCTGCATATCAATAGTCTAGAGAGGATTCCTCCTCTCCTCTCCTTTATTGATAGTGATCTGAACTGCAAACACTGCTCTTCTTTTTCACCTGAATTGGCTGTTCTGTCTGCTGTGTGGCTGACAAATTAAAATAGATTTTATCCTAAGCAAGGATGAACAATCATGACTTGTCGTAGGTAGACTACAGGTTTTATTATGAAATGGAGAGCCTCTCTTCTGGAACAATGACAGACTTAATCTGACGCCCGAAGACATTAGAAGTGATCAACTTTATTCCCTTGAAGAATCACAAACAGCAAGAACTCCCCTGATATCCTGTCGAAATAAATCATGGTCGTAAAACTTCCTGTTTAGCCAACAGATCAATAGTCATCCATTGTCTATGCCTCTCCCTCTCTTCTCCCACCAATCACACACTGAGACAGCACTTCACAATGCATTCAACAAGGAGATATGAACATAGTCAGCGCAACGTACAGAACTATTCAACCTTCACATTTACAATGTTCATGTGCATCACTGCTTCCTCCTCCACAAAGAATTGCTATTTTGAACTCACTTTTGAACTCACTTTGATATCCGTTGACTCACACAATTGACTCCCACAATTACCCCATCATCAGGGTGTAATTGTATTTCTGAGGGATGCCCACTCTGCTCTGCAACCAAGAGGGATAGGGGTTTTTAGGCAGTGAAGTGTGGGATTAGTTAACTCTACCTACACCATTCTATGCCTGGCTAGCATAACAATGCTCCTATTTTGAGCCAGAGAAGGAATTCCCTGCCTCTTCATTGGAGCAGACGAGATTTCAACGCAATGCATTGGGCAGAGAGAAGATACACACACACACTCAGCGCGCGTGCACACACGCACACCCACACACATGTCTAATTGTGGATGAGAGAATATGCAGGTCTAACTCGATTAGAAGTTCAGAGACATGGAACATTATAATTCACCTCTACTTAACACTCTATTAAAGGGAAATGCATGAGCAGTTTTTACAATACAACAAGTGCATGTCATGTATATCTATGACACATCAGTTAGGCCTAGGCTATATTTGAGCACCCAGTATATTCACATGAGTCATACTCTCTTCTCTCATTTGATTAAGTTGGAAGTTAGAACAAAGCTTTTAAAAAGCCTTCTTTTTCTATTTGATTAGTAGTGCAGTTTTGTGACTGAACTCCTTGCAACTCCTCTCACAAGAGACTCAAAACTCCATTATGATCACATGATCATTTCTATCTCTGTGACCTGTTATTACCATCTTATATACATGTCATAACATGCATAGGGCTATACACATGTTATTATTGCACCATAATAAAGCACTCTCTTGCTTTTAGTCAACTGAAATGTTGACTAAATCCTCTTAATTACTATGTGAAAATGATGATAGCTATACACATCCATGCACTTGCATATTGACCCAATTCAAATAATACATAATTTTTTTCTAACTGGCCTATAGTAACATCAAAGCTGAACAAAGAGGACATTTCACACTTGGCTGAATTTAAATAATGTAAGGATCATAAAAATCTAAGTATCATTCTTACACTTGAAACTCAGTCCACAAGTGTCTCAAATGACACCCATTGAGTTCAAATGAGTGCAAAATACATCAGATAAATGCCGTGGCAATTTTATTGGTTATCATCTGCAGGTTCTTAGCGACAGTGTGGCAGAAAAAAAAAAACTATTTTAGGCTCCAGCGAGGATCGAACTCGCGACCCCTGGTTTACAAGACCAGTGCTCTGCCACTGAGCTATAGAGCCGGTTCTAGCGCACAGAAATTACATTGGTAGTATTCTCTGATATTGATGCCGCGTTCATGACAACTGGGAATTGGGGAAAAAACTAGCTCTGATTGGGACGATCAAATCGGAAACACAGGCATCTTTCTAGAGCTCAGACTTTCCGACATGAAAATTACTGGCGTCATGATTTCACCTCGTTTTAATCCGAGTTCCCAGTTGTCATGAAAGCACCAAGAGTCCACAAAGCGAGAGGCTATAAGGAAACGCCTGTTCAAGGATATTTATAACTGACCCCTTTCTGTCGCGCAGCTGACAGTCGAATGTTGAAAAATAATTTAATTAAATAAATAAAGGTTGAATAAAACAATAAAATTAATCAAAATAACGTGTAGTATTGGTCATCAGGATGTCACCGTAACATGCCAATTAGCTAGCGTTGCCGATGTAAGATTTGCTTTCCACTGGGCAGCGGTAGCCATTATTATTATACCTCAGTGAGCTGTAGGCTATCACATATGTTGAATATTTTTAGGCCTTTGTTCAATATTTTTAGGCCTATGATCCAAAGAACAGAATTGGAAGGTAACAACAGATTTTCCACTGTTTAAATTAGAAACCACAATAAGTTATTCAGTAAACATATAGAGTAGCAACAGAGGGCAGCAGAATGATCAAAGGTTATTAAATAACCTATAGGATGGATAGCAACAGAATAGAGGTCAGAGCAGTCAGTAAAGCCCAAAGGTTAGAGCAGTCAGCAAAGCCCAAGAAAATATTATCATATGTAGGGTGCACTTAGACATGCACCAGCCATAATATATGCATGGCCATGTTATTGTTTGTCATATTGCTATGGTGGCGACAGGTACTGAGAATTATGTATGCATGGCTATATTACTGTTTGTGCTATTACTATGGTTTCAAATATGTTGGATAATTTCCAAGGTATATATTCATTTAGATTTTTGTATGCATATGCATTATTAGAACATATTGCCTTGTATTTTATATAAGCTTGAAGCAGTGTCTGAGACAATAACCTTTTCTCAGTTATGTAGACACTCCTGAGGCCTTGAAACACTCTGGTCTAGTTCACGGGTTGAAACTATGTATCATATCCTTTGAGCCCTGTGTGTGTGCTCCTTTGAGACCTATGTGTGTGTGTCAATGCTAAAGATTGTTTCGAGCTGTGCCTACAAAAACTTATCAGACGGAAGACAGCCCCTGCAGACATTAGGCCTATTAGTGCCTCCCCAGCAATCAAACCGACATAAAAATTTAAAAAAATGAATCGCAGCCTAAAGTGATAATTGACAGCTGCCTTGAAGCAAAGGCCACAAATAAAAAAAGCTTTTCGGCCGCAGGGAAGCAAGTAGGTTAGCTGGATAGTGTCGCCAATCAGGCCAGTTTTTTTTTATTTTTTTTTATTTCACCTTTATTTAACCAGGTAGGCCAGTTGAGAACAAGTTCTCATTTACAACTGCGACCTGGCCAAGACAAAGCAAAGCAGTGCGACAAAAAAACAACACAGAGTTACACATGAGAATAAACAAACGTACAGTCAATAACACAATAGAGAATCTATATACAGTGTGCAAATGTAGTGCAAAATGCTAGGAAGGTAGGACAATAAATTGGCCATAGTGGCGAGAGGATTTACAAATTAGAATTAACACTGGAGTGATAGATGTGCAAATGATGAGATGTGCAAAGGGTGACCGCTAAAGCACATTTATTATATTGATTTTCACCGAAACTACCGCATTAAGGTCTACATTTTTGAAAATAATAATAATAATACAACAAATTATTCAGATAAATTGAATGATTCTAAACACTCCCAAGTCCCAACTTCGGTGGACAAGTTCCGTGCGTCTCGACTCTCGCTTCGCGACAAACTTCATCATTTAGGACACCAGGCATGTCCGTGTAGCTTCCCCGTCTACCTGGTCCTATACCTGAGTGGTCAACCCCGCATTTGTCTTATGTGAGATAGGGTTTTGTCTAAATGGATACAGCTTTTCGTTGCAGGTTTAGGAAAACTTAGGCGAATTAACGTAGCAAGGTTAAAAAAAAGCTGTATCCCATCTAGATATGACCATCAGATAGCGCGACGGCAAAGATTATGTATGTACCAGACAAGATACATGTCTTTCCGCACTAACAATGGAAGTCTTTGTCCACAAAGATGCACGGCCCGCCTATCCTTTCTTTGGATTGTTGGATACATCTCATTGTTGTAATCTTTTATTATTTTTTTATTCGATGAGGGTTTCCTGTATTCAATGGAGAGAGACGCTATGCTAGCTTCATCCCATGAATATGCACAGCCATCTCGAGAAAACTCCGATATTAAGTGTTTTTTTTCTCAAAGTTGTATACCATTCAATTCGCTGTCCCTAATTATAAGTAATCTGCTTTATTCGTTTTAACTGTTTAATCAAACTTTTCGCTGCCAGCTCCTGATATCAGGGCATACAATTTCTCTCTGGAATTAGCCTATTGCGCACCTGAACAAAAATATTGTGTGTAAGTGTTGGTCCCATGTTTCATGAGCTGAAATAAAAGATCACAGAACATTTCCATAAGCACAAAAAGCTTTCTCTCAAATGTGCACAATTTTGTTTACATTCCTATTACTGAGCATTTCTCCTTTGCCAAGATCCAACTGACAGGTGTGGCATATCAATAAACGGATTAAATAGGACGATCATTACACAGGTGCACCTTGTGCTGGGGACAATAAAAGGCCACTTTAAAATGTGCAATTTTGTCACACAACACAATGCCACAGATGTGTGCAATTGGGATGCTGACTGCAGGAATGTCCAATAGAGCTGTTGACAGATACTTTTATGTTAATTTCTCTGTCATAAGCCGCCTCCAACGTTGTTTTAGAGAAGTAAGTCCAACGGATTTCCCAACTGCAGACCACGTGTACCGTAACCACACAAGCCCAGGACCTCCACATCCGGCTTCTTCACCTGCAGGATCGTAAAACAAATCTGATTGGCTGTGTCGGGTTCCCCAGTGGGTGGGCCTGGCTCCCAAGTGGATGGGTCTATGCCCTCCCTGATTTCCTTCTATGAACTGTAACGCAGTAAAATCTTTGAAATCGCTGCATGTTGCCTTTTTATTTTTGTTCAGTATAGTTTTCGTCCTCATTACCAAACTTCATAAAGACCCTCAACATCAAAACTCCTTTGCTAGTTATACAATCATGTAACTAAGAAATTATCTGGAAATACATTTGAAAATGATTTATTGTTTTATGTTTTTGTTGAATAATCATGACTGGTTAGAGATATCTGACGTAATACGGTAGTGGCGAAGGATATCATTGCTACTTAACGTGGATCCAAATTCAGTTTTGAGATCCACCAGCATAGGGTTAGCTGGATGTTTCTGATTAGTCTTGGAACTATGACAACGGGCAGCCTCTCCCCGCTTGGCTCGATGGGATATGTAGTGATTTTGCCAAAACAGCCATATTTGTACACAGTCTTGTACCCTTATAATTTTTTTAACTGACTATCGTATTTGTTGATTAAATCTGACTTTTTTAATATAATCATTAATCCAGGAATGTCATGAGAAAAAAGCAATTTAACAGAGTGCAATGACAACAATGAATGGCTAAATTACTTCCAGACACGAAGGGTCCGCGGAGCTCCTCCTCCTCACCACTCTATTGATCTCCATTTTAAAGTAGTCCATTTTCTTCTTCTTTTGTGTTTGATAAAAGCGTAAAGCTAATATTGGTGATTTACCACCACCTGCTGTGCTGGAGTTGTGACATTTTTTTATTGTGTGTAATTTATTAATCGTGGTGATATAGCTTAAAGACATTTACTAACCACAGGCAACCCAATTTGAAGAAAAAGACAATGCTCTGGTTATTGGCTGATCACTCCCTACCCATAGGAATATCCACCCAGTTGACCTGGCTGATGACACCTTCACATTGGTGTCATCAGCCACATAGTAGGTTACCATTTTCACCTCTTCTAAGTATGCTCAATCCATGCAACAGTACACACCCGACCAACAAGAGACACCTGTCAGCCTGTCATCAAAAAGTTTTGGTTCCCTAAAATGGTCAAATCTATTTCAATAACCTCCAACAAAAGCTGACATGTTGTACTTTTGCCTCATTTTCATCATCTGATCTCGTACCTAAACTACTGGAGTACAGATCCAAATATACCAAGCTGTAGTTGGAATGCCTTAAAATGCATATATTTTCCTGAGGAAAGAAGCTTTCTATTCTCTTTTTAATCTCTTTTTAATGTTGCTGTGTTGTGTAGACTATGAATAAGACCTACATTTTCAACTTGGAATTCATCCTGTCTTTTGTAAAGTAGCACATGTGGGATATTTTTAGGTTTTGGAGTTGCAGTGTGGAATGTTTTGTAATTCAAGCTTTGCATGTTTGCATTTTGTCCACTAGATGGTACTGTGGGGTTATATGTAGTCTGTGGTAGTTATGAAACACGAGTCACCATGATGATTCTCGGAGAGCCTTTAATAGTTGCCCTAGTTCTCACCGAGTGTATGTTTCCTGATTTAATTAGGAAACCACATCAGCTTGTTACTCCATATGTGTTTATGTACTGGATGCTCATATTTGACCTAACGTCCAGCCTGAACCATCACAGTGTATAGATTACTCGTCTATGAAATTGGTAACTACCGTTATGCTTTGTGGGTGCTTTTGAAATAAATAGCACTGGCAAAGAACAATTCATTCCCCTCATCCTCAGGATGCGCTTGCACTCTCCAGGTGGCTGACAGAACCCCATACCACCACACCACATGACTTTACATTATTAATGTGTGTGTTTTGTGTTGTGTGTGCAAGAGATTGAATGTTGAGGGGGATTATGCTCTACACTACCTTGGCCTCCCCTACACAGAAAAAAAATGTTATTTGCTGAGGTATAGGGTTCTACCAAGAACGGTTTTGATCTGAATAAACCTTTTTGGAAGACGAGGGTTCTTTGTCGATTTTTTGGAATGCAAGAAGGATTCTTTGAAAGGCAAGAAGTATTTTACATAGAACCCTTCAGAATTCTATCTATCTGGCATTCACTTAATTATACATTTTATGTTTACAGTACTGACTGACTTATTTAACATTTGTATTTTCTGTGATATCATTAAGCAATCACAGATTTTTTTCCCTTTTTCTGATCATGAAGGGCTACAGTGGCTCGGTTTACCCATATTCATACCTACACATGCAGTCAGAACCGGCCCTAGCCTTTTGGGGGCCCTAAGCGAAATTTTGTTATGTTCATAGAAGGTTCTAGGTTGAACCTTCTGTAAAGGGTTCTTTCCAATAACCTAAAATGGTTCCCTTATGGCATCGCTCAGAGGAACTTGATTCACGTTAACCTGTGGTAATTACACATGGACAAACGTCTTTGATGACTGTTACTGTCTTGATGAAAACGAGGGAAAAGGTATTACATTTTGTCTGTATCTTCGCAGTATGATAAAGTTCTTTGCCAAACTCACTCAAATTCACAATATGCAACTTCAAATTGACAGTCATTTTCACACCAAAATCTAGATTAGCCAGCAGTGGTTCATACCTACAGTATATCTCCCAATTCTTGGGAGAGTGCAATATGCTGCATAAGAACTTGAAAGAAATCTGAAAGGAAATCTGAAGCCTTAAGAAACCGCTGCATTGCAAAAGCTGTCATTTCAAATGCTGACTACGAACAGGGAGCTTCCTCAGTGGCACTCCAGGGTGTACACAGGGAGTCTTTGAGTGGAGGCTTAATCCAGATGCTGTGGTTACTACCTCTGAGGGGTTCCTCTGCACAGGGTTAGAGATACCTTTCCTGTCCATCAGCATATTCTCAACAGAATCAGCAATGTAGGATTGGTTTTCATACTTACCTTTGGGAAAACTGATTAAGGTTGTGTGGTAGGTCTTACACATCAAAAGATACTGTGCAGATGGGTCAGCATTTACAACCGCCATAATATCTATCCCTATGATGAATTCCCTCCTTTTCGCAGGGCTTTCGTTTGATGAGGAAAACACTACTCCTTGGTTTCATATTTGATTTAGATCTGACCACAAGGCGGCATGCAGTCAATGCACAGTCAGTCACTGTCTGACTGACAAGTCTTGTTTTTCCTTTTGTTCTGGCTGGCCTAATAATGCCTGAAAACTCCCATTCCATGATCCTTTGTATTTTTCCTGATAAAAAGCTGATCACAACATAAGTGATAAGAGCCAACTATTACACTGCACTGACAAGTAAAAAATTAAGAAATCCAAGACATTTTCTCTCTTCCATTTTATTCAGCTTTATTGACCTGCTATATAGTATTGCATAGAGTATAAAAAAAAAAGTTACACATTTTTACTAAATATAGATCACCAACAAACACAAGGTCTCGTTTTACAAAATAAGGTTGAGTTTTTATCGTAGCTGGAGAGTTCCTATTGCACTAGGTACAAAAGTGATTATTTTGAAGCATTCTGGTTTTCAGTAGACTGTTTTAGACTTGGTAAAACCCAAAAGACATAAGAGATGGGCTCCACCTCATCCCTTCTGTAATGCTCCCACTCTAGTAAGACCATTCTAAAAGAGAAGGTTTTGACAACCTCTGTATATACAGTACCAGTCAAAAGTTGACACCTACTAATTCAAGGGTTTTTCTTTATTTGTACTATTTTCTACATTGTAGAATAATAGTGAAGGCATCAAAACTATAAAATAACACATGTAGTAAAATAAAATAAAAAGTGTTACACAGATTCTTCAAAGTAGCCACCCTTGCCTTGATGACAGCTTTGCACTCTTGGCATTCTCTCAAACAGCTTCACCTGGAATGCTTTTTCAACAGTCTTGAAGCAGTTCCCACATATGCTGAGCACTTGTTGGCTGCTTTTCCTTCACTCTGCAGTCCAACTCATCCCAAACCATCTCAAATTAGGTTGAGGTGGGTTGATTGTGGAGGCCAGATCATCTGATGCAGCACTCCATCACTCTCCATCTTGGTCAAATAGCCCATGAACCATCCACCAATGTATAGTGTACATATTCAACCATCCACCCATACTATGCAATGTATTTTTATAGCTTTTTTGCACTCCAGACTTCTTGTATTTTTATACTTTTTCATACTGCCGCTCTATGTATCATGTATCGTGTATCTGTCTTGTGTATTTTCGTTCTGGCATTTTGCACCTGCCCTGTGTTTGTTTCGTAGCTGCTTGACAAAGAAATTTCCCCTCTGGGATCAATAAAGTACCTATCGATCTATCTAACACAGCAAGGGGGGTGAGTTGGGTCATTGTCCTGCGCAAATCAGATGGGATGGCATATTGCTGCAGAATGCTGTGGTAGCAATGCTGGTTAAATGTGCCTTGAATTCTAAAAAAAGTCACAGTGTCACCAGCCAAGCACCCCCACACCATCACACCTCCTCCTCCATGCTTCACGTGGGAACAACATGCAGATATCATCCGTTCACCTACTCTGCATCTCACAACGAAACGGCGGTTGGAACCAAAAATCTCAGCAATTCAAACATGAAGGCCTGATTCACGCACTCTCCTCTGAACACTTGATGTTTAGATGCGTTTGTTACTTGAACTCTGTGAAGCATTGATTTGGGCTGCAATCTGAGGTGCAATTAACTCTAATGCACTTATCCTCTGCAGCAGAGGCAACTCTGGGTCTTTCCTTTCATGAGAGCCAGTTTCATCTGATGGTTTTTGCGACTGCACTTGAAGAAACCTAAATGTTTGACATTTTCCAGATTGACTGACTTTCATGTATTAAAAGTAATGATGGATTGTCATTTCACTTTGCTTATTTAAGCTGTTCTTGCCATAATATGGACTTGGTCTTAATAGTAATATGGACCAAATGGGGATATCTTCTGTACTACCTTGTCACAACAAAACTGATTTTCTCAAACGCATTAAGGAGGAAAGAAATTCCACAAATTAACAAGGCACACCTGTTAATTGAAATGCATTCCAGGTGACTACCTCATGATGCAGGTTGAGAGAATGCCAAGTGTGCAAAGCTGACATCAAAGCAAAAGGTGACTATTTGAAGAATCTCAAATAAAATATATTTTGATTTTGGTTACTACATGATTCCATGTGTTATTTATTCTATAATGTAGAATATAGTAAAAAATCAAAACCCTGGAATGAGTAGGTGTCCAAACTTTTGACTGGTACTTTATAAAAACATTTTTAAAAATCCTTTCTGACAATTATGTCTTTGTGACATTGTTCTTTTTCAAGGGAACTACTTCAGTATTCGTTTTCACATTGGTTTGTCAACATCCTAGAGTGCAACTTTGCAAACTGCAGAGAAGACATTAAACAAGTCAAGGAAACACTTAGCCTACTTAAAGATGTGCTATAAGAACTGTTTTACTCCTTTCCACACTTCATTTTAAGCATTTGTACCATTTGCTTATAGGAGTCTGTCAAATAAAAGTGAAATTGCAGTCCTGTTCATGTTTGATAAACCTCCAAAACATCTCTACAGAACCAGAGGGCTAGTGAGTTACATAACTGGCAAGAATATTAGACAGGCCATCAAGTTAGTCTATTCCATTGCTCAATCCAGGGATATTGACTGGTTATACAAATGTACATGTACCACTTGTATTGCCAATTTCATGTTTTGGTTAACTTAGGAAAGTGGCTGCAGGCTGAAAACAGTGTGAAAAGCTGCCAGTTGTAGACTGCCTGATCCATAGTGATCTTCATCTAGACTTCATTAGAATCCCATTGTAGACACGAAGGCAGGCCATTTACATACATCTAAAATATCAAATCTCTTCATGATCCGCAAAAAATATTTACAGACGTGTGTTCACAATATTACCTATTAGATGAAAATAAAATGGGTCCTGAACTCTGCTACAAAAGCCCTAGACCAGTTACTTAAATAAATGCAATATATTATCTCAATGTTGTCAACAAAATACAAATAAAAATCACACAGGAAAATGTATAAATACAATTATGTACAAGAAAGAAAAAAAGCTTACAAAGCTTAGAAATTCTCAACTCATTCGACGCACAGTTCTCAGCAGTGAGTAGGGAGGGCCCACTGAAGAATGCTGATAGTGTAATAAGTCTCCTTGGTTTTATTGTGCCATTTGTGTGGTGATGTCCAGGGTAGGCCGATTCAGTCCTTAGGGTGGGGTCTGTGTGAAGTCGTGCTGGGGTTTCGGAAGGACGGGAGGGGTCTGTGTGTCAACAGCAGAGCATCAACACCAGGAGTTGTTCACTTTGAGAGCTTCACCACAGAGTGCCAGCAGCCTGTGTCCCAATCTCTCATCAAAAAATCTGCCCATTTCACGTGGATCAATGCAGACAAGATAATTCAGTTTTAGTCACATATGATCCATTATAAATTGAGGATACGGGAGGATATCCGGTGTTGTACTTACAGACAACAGAAGTTGTCAACTTTTGCAAACCCTTGGTTATAAACAGTGAAAAGAGCCAAGGAAAGGAACACATTCCACAGTGAGAAAAGGAACTGCATCTAGCTGCTTACATTTGTTATTCACTTTCATACAGGCTGACAAAGCTCCTCCCTCAGCATTCTTATTGGCTGACAGGAGAAGGGGCCCCTTTTGGGGGACAGAGCTTGCCATACAGATACCAGCTGTTGTGAAATTGTGTAGCCTTTACCACAAGCAAGGGTCTCCACGTGATGGAGCTACTGCCCCTCCCCCTCTCTCTGCACAGTCTCAGGAATAAAAAAACAGCCTGCAAACTGCAGACCAGTCCCACAGAGCAAGTATGACCCTTAGTAGACAGGAGCTAAGAGTTAGTGGGGATGTCACATTAGCGCCTTAATAAGTTATGGCATCCTGGAACTTTTTTAGTGGCTCGAGCTGGCAAACCTTTTGTTACACCACTCCTTTTACTACCTACACATGTAGGATCGTAATATGCGCAAGCAGGAAAATAATCCTGCGGCAACAGGAAATGTGAATCTTAATTCATGGGCATTTTTGTAGGAGTTCATACATATTCGTAAGGGAAAATCATGTCAAATTTCAAAGTGGAAATTACAAACTTCAGAAGCCTTTTTAAACCTCAAATACGATACAAGTTTTACATTTCCTGCATTGCAGGAAAGTTCTCCTGAAACAGTGATCAAATTAAGATCCTATATCTGTATCCATGACTTGCATTTTCTTGGGAGTAGAGTCCACCCCAGCAGTCTGTTGTAAGAGAGAAGAAAAGGCGATGCCGAGAGAACAAAATGTTGGATGAGAATTCTACCGCATGGCTGACGGTTTCACTCAACATTCGGACGCAGAAGTCTCGACCATAGCACGAGGCACCGACACAGACATCCAAGGTCTGCTTTTTGCAGTGTCACAGTCTTTGGCGACGGGAGTACGAGGGTTAAGAGCAGATGCGTGCCCACACCTGGCAGAATGGCTTCTTTTCAGGACTGAGTATCACATAAAAAATAAATCACTTAGAGAAATAACTCAACAGGTTGTCAGCTTTTCATAGGCTAGTGTCCATGTGCAGGTCCACAGCGGGCAATTCCACCATCATCAGTCTTCTTCCTCCATTATAGGCACTATGTTCTTTAGAGGGATATGACGTGGTCTGGATTATTAGATTATTTTTTTTACAACCGTTAGTGGGAAAAAAAAAAAAAAAATACATTGTACTCAATTGGACAGTTCTTCAATGAGACAATCCACTATTAATTAATGCATTTTCTATTCTAGTCTAACAAAACACACTGACCATTCCAAGTAATCAACGCAATGTCCCCTCAAGACACACAAAACGTGACTAAACCGCAAAACAAATATTCATCAAAATCTAGTGCCGATTACATTTGGTACGCTGCCATCTGATTCAAATTACCAAAATGGATGGACAAGGCATCAGTGTAACATGGAATTATCGGCTATGTTTTGAGCTTCATATCGGCAGGAAGGCATTCTTTCTGGTGTTAAAAATCTGCATTATTGACATTCACCAGTTTTATATGTTAAAGGAACAAGACCAATCGAAAGACAAAATTAGTGAAGCGGCAAGTTCATGAATCTCTGAATAGTGAGACAGAACTCTTAGTTTTAGAGAGAGGTAGTGAGTATTAAATAAGTCCCGGTCTACTTCATATTAATTCTTGATAAATTATTGTAATGCTCCAGAAATACTTGCTGGAATCCATGCAAAATATGTCCTTTTCATCATCTTGTTCCACAGGTTGCCCCCACCCCCACCCCACCCTGAAGAATGCGCTGTTGAATAACCACCCTGTATAAATACATCAACGGTAATACTTGTGTTTGTTGCTTTAAGTCCCTGGATATTAATTTCGTCTTGCTATAGGAAAGGAGAAGATGGCACCAGCTGGCCACCAAAAATGTGCATTCATCATACAGTAGAAGTGTATCAGGCAGGTATCCATCAGTCTTTTTGTATAAATATAACAAGTTCTTTGTATGAAAATAGAGAAACTCGTAAAATGCTGGGCAGCTGTGACTGACGAACAGTCAAGAGCGCACCAGGATCTCCATGATGTGGTCGAGGTCGTTTAGACACATCTGCAGAGTGCTGCTGGAGGTGGTGCAGGTGGAGAATGCCTTGAGGTTATAGTCATTCCCGAAAGAGGCTCCACTGCTTCCTCTGGGAGGGGGGCAGGCCAGAACAGAGAAGTCTGACGGGTCGTACATGGATGTGTCAATGTCCTCAAAGATGTCGTCCAGCTGCAGGTCCGTCAGGTAGCTGGTGGAGTTCGTTATTTCAAAGGATCCGAACAGCAGATCCGGCGACTTGCCGCCGTCCTCCGACCACGATCCCTTTGGGAGCTCTGCGCAGGTCGACTGTGCGTCGTCTTCACACAGCAGTGTGGCCACTGGGGTGGAGGGATGGTCCGAGGGCACGGGAGGCAGCACTGGGAAGTGGCGAGGTGTAGCGGGGGCTGGAGGGGGGCACTCCGGATGGAGCGGGCCTCCCTCCTGCCTCATCTCCTGTTGAATCTGCCGCAGAGTATTAGCCAGCAGCACCGAGCGGTGCAGGCTGGGTTCAGCTCGGCGCTGGCAGCACTGGAGCTTGTCCAGGCACAGGTCCAGCACCAGTTGCCTTTGCTGGGGGTAGGGCAGGTCCAGCATCTGGTCCTTGCATTCACTAAGCTTACGCTTCACCCCGCGGCCCACCATGTACCTGTAGAGGGAAAAGAAAGAAAAGGATGTTAGACAAGAGAAGAGGAAGCGCTCCCTTTATCCTGGTTCATATACAGTCAGTGAACTAAGCAGACCAGACCCAGCTGCTTGCAATGATGCCTATAGGAGAGCCACCCTTTAAGCAGACTGGAACAGTGACCATTTTTTTCCCCAATGGTATACGGCATCTTTATTTATCCACCATCTTTGGTTAGTCAGTCTATTCCACTGATGTATAACAAGAACTGGAGACTGTTGGAACATAACTAACGAAATTACAGTTAATGAAAATGTATGCGTAATCCAGTATAAACTAAAGACAAAATTCACAAATTCTACAGTACAACAGCAGAGTAATGTCAAGTGTAAAACTAACAATGGACTCAATAATCCATGCCTTCTGGGAATGCTATAAAGTTATGGGCAGAGAGAGAAAGTTGGCTTTCAGAATAATTTCAATGTAAATTTACTTTTAATCCATCTGTCTGCATATTTCAAGACATGGCATATGAGGGTGCAGCGAGATACCCTATGGGTTTGACTTTTCTCTTCAATTATCTGGAAAAAACAGTCAAATGCTTTATTACGCAATTGTTGAAAGTGTGTGGGCTACAGAGAGAAACAAAATGGTGAAGTTTGAGGCCATGTGGCGGAGAGATGGGGTTATGAGCAGGTGAGTCTTAACAGGTGTGATGTCGTTGATGTATGTTTTGTACTGTTTGAAAAAAATATATATAATTCCTACAACTAAAAAACTGCGACCAAGATGTGCGACCATTGTTTTCAAGGTGATCTACTTACGTTCGCATATGCTGATTCTTGGACCATCTATATCTGCATTGCATCTGGTTTATACAGACCAACATCACATGCGCACTAGCGCCCACTACTATTAGGAATTTTCTAAATGTGACTTCTCTATCTGGCAGTCGATGAGAATTGTCATTCTGGCCCGCGCGTCAGTTAAACTCCAGTAATAAAGCAAAACTGTAGGAGCAGCCGAAACCGTGCTTCTAGACCAGAACCCCTTGGTCCAGACATACGCTACTGGCAAACGCTACTCAAAATAGAAGGCGAAATTCTGGACCAAATTTCAAACAAAATAATATGTAGTGCAAAGCTGACTCCTACAAACTACTAGTTTCTTCTTGAAGACTTATACATCTCGATATTAAAGTGGCATGAGCCCAATCTGCTGTCCTGGCTATTGAAAGAAGTCATCTAATGTTCGTCCTTTTGAATTGTGGCCTATTGTTCACTGATAGTCATTCTTCCATAAGCCATATGGGTGCAAACTCTGCAATCTCACTCTTGTGGAATGGTCTCGACAGGCATGGACCCACTGTATTCTCCTGTTGTGAATTCAGAAGAAAATGGGTAATCTGTGAATGGTGTGCTTGTAATGTTCCCTACAGAAGTACTCCTGTAGAATATTGTCACACATAATTAATAGAACTAAGTTAAATGGGAAGGGCTCTGCAACACTAGGTACATACAGTACCAGTCAAAAGTTTGGACGCCTACTCATTCAAGTGTTTTTCATTATTTTCTACATTGTAGAATGATAGTGAAGACATCAAAACTATGAAATAACACATACGGAATCATGTAGTAACCAAATGTGTTAAATCAAAAAATAATGTATAGATTCTTCAAAGCAGCCACCCTTTGCTTCGTCAGCTTTGCACACTCTTGGCATTCTCTCACCCAGCTTCACCTGGAATGCTTTTCCAACAATCATGAAGGATGTTCCACATATGCTGAGCAATTGTTGGCTGCTTTTCATTCACTCTGCAGCCCAACTCATCCCAAACCATCTCAAATTGGGTTGAGGTCGGGTGATTGTGGAGGTCAGGTCATCTGATGCAGCACTCCATCACTCTCCTTCTTGGTCAAATAGCCCTTACACAGCCTGGAGGTGTGTTGGGTTATTGTCCTGTTGAAAAACAAATGATAGTCCAACTAAGAGCAAACCAGATGGGATGGCGTATCGCTGCAGAATGCTGTGGTAGCCATGCTGGTTAACTGTGCCTTGAATTCTAAAATCACACTGTCACCAGCTAAGCACCCCCACACCATCACACCTTCAAGCTTCACGGTGGGAACCACACATGCAGAGATTATCCGTTCACCTACTCTGCATCACAAAGACACGGCGGTTGGAACCAACTCTCTCAAATTTGGACTCATCCGACCAAAGGACAGATTTCCACCGGTCTAATGTTCATTATTCGTGTTTCTTGGCCCAAGCAGGGTTGTTGTCCTGTCGGAAGGTGAACCGTCGCCCCAGTCTGAGGTCCTGAGCAGGTTATTAAATTCTCTCTGTACTTTGCTCCGTTCACCTTTCCCGTCGATCCTGACTTGTCTCCCAGTCCCTGCCGCTGAAAAACATACCCACAGCATGCTGCTGCCACCACGCTTCACCGTAGGGATGGTGCCAGGTTTCCTCCAGACGTGACGCATGGCATTCAGGCCAAAGAGTTCAATCTTGGTTTCATCAGACCAGAGAATATTGTTACTCATTGTCTGAGAGTGCTTTAGGTGCCTTTTGGAAAACTCCAAGCGGGCTGTCATGTGGCTTTTACTGAAGAGTGGCTTCAGTCTGACCTGTCTACCATACATGCCAGATTGGTGGAGTGCTGCAGAGATGGTCGTCTTTCTGGAAGGTTCTCCCATTTCCACAGAGGAACTCTGGAGCTCTGTCAGAGTGACATTCAGGTTCTTGGTCAACTCTCTGACCAAGAACCTTCTCCCCCAATTGCGCCGTTTGGCCGGGCGGCCAGCTCTAGGAAGTCTTGGTGGTTCCAAACTCCTTCCATTTAAGAATGATGGAGGCCACTGTGTCTCGGAGCTCTATGGACAATTCATTTGACATCATGGCTTGGTTTTTTCTCTGAAATGCAATATCAACTGTAGGACCTTATATAAACAGGTGTGTGCCTTTCAAAATCATGTCCAAACAATTGAATTGACCACAGGTGGACTCCTATCAAGTAGAAACATCTCAAGAATGAGCAATGGAAACAGGATGCACCTGAGTTCAATTTCGAGTCTCATAGCAAAGGGTCTGAATACTTATGTAAATAAAAGGTATCCGTTTTTTTTTATAAATTTGCTAACATTTCTAAAAACCTGTTTTCACTGTCATAAAGAGGTATTATGTGTAGATTGATGAGAATGTTTATTTAACATTTTAGAATAAGGCTGTAACGGAACAAAATGTGGAAAATGGGAAGGGGTCTGAATACTTTCCAAATGCACTGTATCTTGCTGAAACCCTGTCCATTCCAGTGAAGAGGGAAAACCCCTGTCGGCTGTCTGAGTGGTTGCTGCAGCATAAACGGGAGAGCTGTGGCACTATCGCAGCACGTAGGTCACATGGCACACTCCTCTCAGGGGGAATGAGGCGCAGTGTTGGGAGCACAGTGCTAGATTTGCTAGTCATCATGGCGATTCATATCCATCTAGCTTGCCTGGGTGTCAGCTCTAGATCCTGTCTCAGGACAGAGCAACGGCTGACTGAGCGGGCCACAAGTCTCCTTTCTCGTTCTATTTGCACAATCACCACACCATACATAGGTTGGGTATGTGGCAGAAGTAAAACACTGGATCAACCGTTTGATTTGCCGTACCTCTGCTAAAAAAAATTAGCGACCACTCCTGTCTGTGTGTAATAATTACATTAGCAATTATAGGAGATCCCTCTGCAGTGATTCCTTGATCACAGAATGCAGCTGATATGATGAGCTCTCCTCTCTCCCTCTCTGCTGTTCCTGGAGCACCGCCTCTCTTCCAATCAGTGTGTGGTATTGGCGCTGAGGGGGCGTCGACAGGAAGCCGGGCCGTATTAGCCTACTCCGTGCTGTAGGCGGTTCTGCATTCACGACTCATCCATCACTTGGCTGCATGCAACCAGACATCCTCTGCAGGTCCCAGCGCACACTGGTCTTCTCTACAGCAGAGGCAGCAGCAACGGGAACGAATGCCTTTGAGGATAGTGTGGCAAGGAATGCCATTGCACAACAGAAGTATGCTCTTTTTAATAAAATCACGTTATAGTTAACTTGAAGATGCCTAACGAATGATGGAGAATAGTTTGCATTAAAATACAATGCATTTACTGCAGTCTTCTAATCTAAATGTATAATATTCCACCTTCAGGATGTTGTACTGTGCAGTGTTGCTTCAATGTTTGTGTGGAGGCAGTGGTCCAATTACATGTCTGAAGCCAGTGGTTACATAACTGCATACAAAGAGCAGTGCTCCTTACAGACCTACCCTATATGCTAGGTGTTCACAAAACAGTCATAGGCTGAGGAATGGACACATTATAGCTCTAGGCTTGAGGTATCTGGAAGACAGGCTACACTGTAAACATGGGAGTGGTGAAACTGAAGTCTTCAGCATGTCTCTGGCAGCAACACAAGTCTATAAATTGAATGAGTCCATCAAATCCTATCAATGATGTCTCTGCCCAATTAATTAAATCCTGTGATTTTTGGGGTGAAAACTAGACAGAGCAAGGCAGCGTCCCAGTGTGGATTACACAATCTCCTGGGTGTCAAATGTGATGTTAACTGGATCGCTAACTTGTTCCAAACCATGAAATCAAATTTAAAAAGCAAACGTATTTAATTAAATTCTCTAGCACTACATTATTTTAATGTGGATTTGCATTTGCAGAAAGAAAACCTATGGCTTGGACTCTGAGCAGAGCAATAGCTAGCTGTGCCTCTCACATGTAAGCAGTTGAGGCAGTGAGCTATTCTTTATACAGGGCCTCTCATTAAGCCAGCTTCTCCACAGCCTACTTACCATGGCAACAGTACCGGATGAGAGGCCGGAGCTAGAGACCGAGACTCAACGGATTGTGCGCAGATAATGCATAGGCCTAGATACAGAGAGAAGACTGTTGGATTGGAGATATTGGCAGTGCAGTGTCAGGGAATTTTAAGTAAACCCATCACAGTTCAGCGTTGTGGAAATATATGGGACAAATGGATATCCTCTAAGCCACGTGTAAACTAATTCCACAGAGGGACGACTGTCTGCGGGTTCACTCCCTTGTACTTGATTGATTAATTAGTAAGGAACCCCCCTCACCTGGTTGTCTTAAGTCTTAATTGAAAGAAGAAAAAAAAAAAAAGACACTAGGCCCTCCATGGAATGAGTTTGACACCCCTGCTCTAAACCCTTAACTTTTGTCCTTTGCTAACTTTGGTCAAATTACTAAAATGCTTCTTTAAGATTATTTTTATTGGCTCCCGTCCTGACCGTGTTCTGGACCTTGTTAACCTAACGTAGCAGGTGTAAAAGAAGCCTGTAACTACACTGAGTTACAGTTCATATAAGGAAATCAGTAAATTGAAATAAATTCATTAGGCCCTAATCTATGGATTTCACATGACTGGGAATACAGATATGCATCTGTTGATCACCAATACAGTACCATTAAATTTTAAAAAGTTAGGGGCATGGATCAGAAAACCAGTTAGTATCTGATGTGACCACCACTTGCCTCATTCAGCGTGACATCTCCTTTGCATAGTTGATCAGGCGGTTGATTGTGGCATGTCTCACTCTTCTTCAAAGACTGTGTGAAGTTGCTGGATATTGGCGGGAACTGGAACACTGTCGTACACGTTGATCCAGAGCATCCCAAACATGCTCAATGGGGACGTGTGGTGAGTATGCAGGCTATGAAAGAACTGGGACATTTTCAGCTTCCAGGAATTGTGTACATGGGGCCGTGCGTTATCATGCTGAAACACGAGGTGATAGCGGCGGATGAATGGCATGACAATGGGTCTCAGGATCTCATCACAGTATCTCTGTGCATTCAAATTGCCATTGATAAAATGCAATTGTGTTCGTCATCCGTAGCTTATGCCTGCCCATACCATAACCCCACTATGGGGCACTGTGTTCACAACATTAATATCAGCAAACCGCTCGCCCACACAACGCCATAAAAGTTGTCTGCCGTTGGTTGGACGTACTGACAAATTATCTAAACTGACATTGGAGACGGCATATGGCAGAGAATTGAACATTGAATTCTTTGGCAACAACTCTGATGGACATTCATGCAGTCAGCCTGCCAAATGCACGCTTGGCAAAGAATAAATACTCACTAAAAGGGATGTAAACACATTTGTGCACAACATTTGAGAGAAATAAGCTTTTTGGGCATATGGAACTTTTCTGGGATATTTTATTTCAGTTCATGAAACATAGGACCAACACTTTACATGTTGCGTTCATATTTGTGTTCACTGTAGATTCCCTACATACTGGTCTTGACGAGAAAGAAAAAAAGGTCAGGGGAGGTTCTCTTCCTCACGGTTCAACCATTCCAGTAAATGTGGAGAACGAGTTAAGACTGAGGGTCGCCTTGTTTAACGTCCAAAAGAGAAAGTTGCGTCACAGGCTCTTTCCATTTGCCCTGAAAACTGGAATATCTGGTTGTTGGGGACTCGGCAGAAGCTAGGACCTCGTAGACCAGAATTTCCCCAAACTCGGTCCTGGGGACCCCAATGGCTGCACGTTTTGATTTTTACCCTAGCACTAAACAGCTGATTCAAGTAATTAAAGCTTGATGATTAGTTGATTATTTGAATCAGCTGTGTAGTGCTAGGGTAAAAAAACTAAACGAGCAGGACGAGTATGGAAAACCCTGTTGTGGACCCTGGCTGTTGAAGAAAAGATTCAGTGTGGACAGGTAAACTAGCAACTAAATCTAGTAAATCAAATCCAATTTTATTGGTTGTGTAGGCACTGTATTTTGCAGTTATCGCAGGTGTAGCGAAATGCTTAAGTTCCTAGCTCCAACAGTGCAGTAATACCTAACAATACATATAAATCCCCAAAATAAAAAGAAAGGAGTTAATAGAACTATTAGAACAAGCAACGTCAGAGTCCAGAATATAAATATGATGGTGTATATAGACATTATGGACAGTATATGAATAGAAAAAAGTGTGTATAGCAGTAGTTATATTGGATGAGCCTTGACTAGAATACAGTATATACACATATATATGAAGTGGGTAAAACAGTATGTAAACATTATTAAAAGTGACCAGTGTTCAATGACTATGTACATTGGGCAGCAGTCTAAGGTATAGGTTGAGTACCGGGTGGTAGCCAGCTAGTAACAGTGACTAAAGATTTGATAGTAGTTTATTAACTCCCTGACAATAACTATTGACTGCCCCACTCTCCTTACATGCTTTGTTTTTCATTTAGGTAAATGTGTGACATGCTGGAATTCGATGCCACACAGGCAGGGGAATCGTATATGTGCAGAGGGCACGACTGTCCCAAGCTCTATGGCACTTTAAAACAGGACAAAATTGAGTGGAAAAACTCAGCTAAGTGAGCCAACTCAATAGTTTTCAACAAGATAATACATTTGAGGACGACATAGGATTGCGTCATAAAATGTGTAATATCTGTCAGAAAATGTGGAATGGTTGTAACTTGACGCAACAACGGACCAGTCAGCCAAATGAAAATGGAAATACAGCGTCTCTTGTCTCTTTTTGCCCACTCTATGGACTTCCCTGCGTTGGTGGCACATGAGTTAAGTCACGATTCTACACACTCACTCCCCCTCTTTCTCAGCCCTGAAGGCAACAGATATATGTCCAGGAGAGAGCAAGGAGGGGTAGGCTGTGGGCAAAAGTGGGAGGAGAAAGAATAGAAATGAGGAAGTGCAGTGGCTGGCGATAGATGACGGGGAGTGGAAGGGAGGAAGGGCGGAGACAACCATTGATAAGCAGAGTAGGATCAGAGTAATGAACAGTTAAGCGGACAGACCGCTCTGGCGGATGTCTTTATTTGGACAGATTTGTCACTGGGTGGCGGAACCACCCTGAAGAAATGAGTCACTTCATGAGGTAATAGATTAGTCCCTCTGACAGACACGGAGAAGTCCTCACCAACTGATTTTGTTGGGGTTGAGCATGTGGATCCAGATTCGAGGGGGAACTAACTGCCTGCTTAATAACACTGCAACATCCTACCTACATTCTGAAGTGTCTGAAGAAAATCACACACATTAGTATCAGCAGTGGCATTACCACTCTCCTCCTAGTAAATAACCTGGAGATGATGTAACAGATCATCTTATTTTCAAAAGGCGTTTGAAACTGCTTGGTTTTATACACCACTAAGGACACTCGTGGCACATGATGCTCACAGATTCTGAGGTCTCTTGTGGCTATTTTCTTCTGCACGCACAAGTCATGTGTGAACAACTGTAGAGGCTTTTCTGCATAATGCTGTATCTTTGCTAAATAAGATATTCTGCTGACTCCTGTAACACCTCTTGCTTAAAGTCAAAGACAACAGTGTAGGGCAGAAACCTAAACTACATTTCGCCAAATAAAATTGTATGATTAATAAAACATAGTGACAGACATAACTACATAATACACTAGCAGGCCGAAATGCAAAACTATTATGTTGAAGTGTCTCGTGCAAGCTAGATAACTCCACGTTTCAGATATGTCGACCAACGTTGCTTACTGGCGCTACCACCGTTAAATAGTTAGCCAAGTTGACCCCACATTACACAACAGCGCAGTGTACACTCACTGGAACTCCGTACACTAACGTTAGCCAGCGAAGTTAGCTAGTTGTGAAAACGCAACACTCGCCTTGTCGTCCCTGTTTCATAATGGGAAATACATTAAGAAACAATTAACATATAACTAGGAAATCGCTCAATTCATAGTAACAGAGGTTAGAAATGATGCTGCCTGGTATCGAGTCAAACGATCATGTTCGTTTTGGTTCCCGATACAGCTCGCGCTAACGTTAGTTAACTATGTCGACAGAATTTGGATAGTTAGCAGCTACTGTTAGCGAATTAAGCTAGTTTAGTTATTCGACCAATGTTTCAGGTATAGATAGACATGCCAATGCCAAGTAAATATCCTAAATCTATTTTTTGAAAGTGATGTTTCTTGTTGTGGAGGAAAATGAGAGGAAGTACAGTAGTAGGCTAACTTGGCTAAAGTCAAGACAAGTGGCTAGCTAGCTATGCTAACGTTAGGTAGGTTAGTTACGAAGTTTCTGTGGCAGAATCAAAGTTATTTTAAATGGCGAGCATAAACACAAATGTGTACTAAACCAAGTCAATTATCTTGATTGGATAAAAGTATATTACCTTGACGAAGGGAGGGCATTTCCATGTTGTTCAGGTCCCTTCACAGCGGACTCCACATCCAAACGACACATTGTTGAGGCAGTTCGAATTCTGCTTTTTCTTCTCACCGACGTCTCGTAGCATACAATATCCCGTTGGCCCATATCATTATGTTGTAATAGCTAACTAGTTCAATTTCTCGCCACAGCAAAGACTAAGAAAACTGTGACAGACCGCTAATACCTATAATACATATAGCTAGCAATAAATATACTGTTAGCTATGCTAACAGGCTATGCTAATCCCCTGACTTTAAAATTCGAATTATGCTTGTCAAAAGTATGGACATTCCTGGACAAAACTCCTCTATGATAGGCATCGAACTAGCTATTAGCTAAACTGAAGAACTGTCGTTCAAAACTTTGGCTACAACATTGTAGAACCTACCCGAAGGAGGCTCATCTGATTGACGTTCGTCAGATGGGAGAACCTTGATTGGTCCAATGACATTTCAGGCCCGCCTAGTAACTACGTCTGATTGGCAGAGTATAATTCCCCCCACCCCTGCCCCTACCTTCTCGTGCTAATTAGCCGCCTTGCGCTCACATACTGGAAACGTGACCGAACGAAAATACTATACGGGCTGAAGAGGGCATTTACGTTTTTGCCACAAAATACCAGTGATTAACAAGTTTGAGAAAAAAATGTGTAATGTATTTGCCAATCCAAGGTTTTGAATAATTTTCACTTTTCCAGAATACAGTATCCTTTAGCCTAGCCAGGTGCAATCCACAAGAAATGTATGATCACATAACCAGTAGTGACCAGGGATAATTTGCGGGGAAAACAATCGCCTTGTAAAGCACTTCCTGTGCTCGGCCCTCCTATGCTGAACATAATAAATGTCTCCCTCTCCACCGGATGTGTACCAAACTCTCTAAAAGTGGCAGTAATAAAGCTGCTCTTGAAAAAGCCAAGCCTTGACCCAGAAAATGTAAAAAACTATCGGCCTATATCGAATCTTCCATTTCTCTCAAAAATCTTAGAAAAAGCTGTTGCACAGCAACTCACTGCCTTCCTGAAGACAAATAATGTATACGAAACACTTCAGTCTGGTTTTAGACCCTATCATAGCACTGAGACTGCACTTGTGAAAGTGGTAAACAACCTTTTAATGGCGTCAGACCAAGGCTCTGCATCTGTCCTCGTGCTCTTAGACCTTAGTGCTGCTTTTGACACCATCGACCATCGTATTCTTTTGGAGAGATTGGAAACTTTAATTGGTCTACACGGACAAGTTCTTGCCTGGTTTAGATCTTATCTGTCGGAGAGATATCAGTTTGTCTCCATGGATGGTTTGTCCTCTGACAAATCAATTGTAAGTTTCGGTGTTCCTCAAGGTTCCGTTTTAGGGACACTATTGTTTTCACTATATATTTTACCTCTTGGTGATGTCATTCGGAAACATAATATTAACTTCTATTGCTATGTGGACGACACACAGCTGTACATTTAGATGAAACATGGTGATGCACCAAAATTGCCTGTCCTGGAAGCCTGTGTTTCAGACATAAGGAAGTGGATGGCGGCAAATGTTTTACTTTTAAATTCTGACAAAACAGAGATGCTAGTTCTAGGTTCCAAGAGACAAAGAGATCTGATTTTGGATCTGACAATTAATCTTGATGGTTGTACAGTCGTCCCCCAAAAAACTGTGAAGGACCTCGGCATTACTCTGAACCCTGATCTCTCTTTTAATGAACATATCAAGAATATTTCAAGGATAGCTTTTTTCCATCTTCGTAACATTGCAAAAATCTGACATTTTTTGTCCAAAAATGATGCGGAAAAGCTAATCCATGCTTTTGTCACTTCTAGATTAGGTTACTGCAATGCTCTACTCTCCGGCTACCCGGATAAAGCACTAAATAAACTTCAATTAGTGCTAAACACGGCTGCTAGATTTGATCATATTACTTCCGTGCTAGCCTCCTGTTAAGGCTAGGGCTGATTTCAAGGTTTTACTGCTAACCTATAAAGCATTACATGGTCCTACTTATCTCTCAGATTTGGTCCTGCCGTACATACCTACACGTATACTCCGGTCACAAGACGCAGGCCTCCTTATTGTCCCTAGAATTTCTAAGCAAACAGGTGGAGGAAGGGCTTTCTCCTATAGAGCTAAATTTTTATGGAATGGTCTGCCTATCCATGTGAGAGACGCAGACTCCGTCTCAACCTTTAAGTCTTTACTGAAGACTCACCTCTTCAGTATGTCCTATGATTGAGTGTAGTCTGGCCCAGGGGTGCAAGGGTGAACGGCAAGGCTCTGGAGCAACGAACCACCCTTCTGTCTCTGCCTGGCCGGTTCCCGTCTCTCCATTGACCCTATTACGGGGGCTGAGTCACTGGCTTACTGGTGCTTTCCATGCCATCCCTAGGAGGGGTGCGTCACTTCCTGTCCGGTTTGTCGCCCCCTTGGGCTTGTGCAGTGGAGGGGATCTTTCGTGGACTATACTCAGCCTTGTCTCAGGGTAGTAAGTTGTTGGTTGTTGATATCCCTCTATTGGTGTAGGGGCTGTGCTTGGCTGTGCCTGTCCGGGGGTATTGTCGGGGTATTGTCGGAGGGTGCCACAGTGTCTCCTGACCGCCCCTGTCTCAGCCTCCAGTATCTATGCTGCAATAGTCTATGTGCCAGGGGGCTAGGGTCAGTTTGTTAAATCTGATGTTATTATCCGGTGTCTTGTGTGAATTTAAGTATGCTCCCTCTAATTCTCTCTCTCTCCCACTCTACCTCCTCTCCCGGAGGACCTGAGCCTACCTGGAGGACCATGCTTCAGGACCACCTGCCCTGATGACTCCTAGCTGTCCCCAGTCCACCTGGTCGTGCTGCTGCACCGGTTTCAACTCTTCTGTCTGCGGTTATGGAACCCTGACCTGTTCATTGGATGTGCCACCTTGTCCCAGACCTGCTGTTTTCATCTCGCTCTCGCTCTACCGCCAAGTGACATTCACTCCTGATGTATTTACCTGTTGCAACCACGACTACTTTTATTATTATTTGACCCTGCTGGTCATCTATGAACATTTGAACATCTTGGAGAAAGAACTGGCCTTAATGGCCATGAATTGTTATAATCTCCACCCGGCACAGCCAGAAGAGGACTGGCCACCCCTCAGAGCCTGGTTCCTCTCTAGGTTTCTTCCTAGGTTTTGCCTTTCTAGGGAGTTTTTCCTAGCCACCGTGCTTCTACATCTGCATTGCTTGCTGTTTGGGGTTTTAGGCTGGGTTTCTGTATAGCACTTTGTGACATCGGCTGATGTAAAAAAGGCTTTATAAATACATTTGATTTGATTTGAAGTAGGTTACTTTCTAAATGTAATCCGTTACAGTTACTAGTTATCGGTCTTTTGGATTACCCAAACTCAGTAACATAATCTGATTAAATTCCGCTACTTTTGAACGAAATCTATTGCAGGATAAATCAATGCTAAAGTTTACATAGCTGGCCATATATGGATGTTACATTTTACTTTATGTGTTGGTTATGTAGGGTTCTTCTAAGTCATCACTTTCTACTACATATAATAATATTTTATCTTTACATTAAAAACCAAAGTCTTTCAGAATTCCAGTCATTCCAATAAATGTTATACCCCTTGATCTTCAAGAATAGGACTTGGAAATATGGAAGTATAGATTAGCCAAATTGTTTTACCAGAGCATGATCCCAAAACGAAGGACTTATTAGCCAGCCCTACTCTGTTGTTTATGATTTTGTTGTCATGGAGGACTGATTGGGCTCATTTATTCGAGTTGAAAAATAAATGCTGCACTCATGGAATGGCATGCTTTGCCAAGAGTGTGCAAAGCTGTCATCAAAGCAAAGGGTGGCTACTTTGAATAATCTAAAATCTAAAATATATATTTATACATTTGTTTAACACTTTTTTGGTTACTACATGATTTCATGTGTTATTTCATAGTTTTGATGTCTTTACTATTATTCTACAATGTAGAAAATAGTTTAAAAAAATAAAGAAAAACCCTTGAATGAGTAGGTGTATCCAAAATGTTGACGGGTACTGTGTATATATAATTTATAAGTTATAAATTGGATGTAGCAACTACAGAATACCCCTTTAAATCGAACAAACGTTTGAGCAATAAAAGGCCCACTTTTATTCCATTGGCTTGGATTCGCGCTATGCAGCTGTTGCAAGAGCGCATTTTTCACTGGCCGTTCACAATCAATGATTGAAAGGCAGCTTAAACTTCTTGAATTCAACCATTATTGGGTTCAGATACACATTTTAGATGTGTGAACAGACATCCACAACAACCATAACCCGTAAGGCGCAAATAGCTAAATGAGAGAGCAGCAGTGTGATTCACATCAATGCGCTATGTAGATCAATAATAAGTGATATCCGTATCGCCGTCATCCTTACCTCGAAGCGTTTATTCAAATTTGATAATCTTTGGATGCCGACAGCAGTCGCACCATTGGAAGACATAGCTTGGACTGTAGCCCACAAATCCTATTCATGCTCTTTTCCCGCGATCTATCAAACACATTTGGTGTGTCACCATAGTGGTCTCTGACTTGTGGTCAGACTTGCTCAGGTGGAACAAACTTACATTTGAACCTTTTTTCAATGCTCATTTGAATGTCATTGAGAAAACAGAAAAGTGTATTTTCTTTTCGCAAACATCCTGTCTGAACATAAAAGTAATCCTCGAAGTAATCATCTACTTTTTCAAAAGTGTCTGTAATCTGATTACAATATTTTAGCTGGTAATGTAACGGATTACTGTTACCGATTTTTTTTTAATCCCTTATATGTAACGGATTGTTACTCCCCAACCCGGATGGTGTAAAGCTTTGTTTAGCATCAAAAAACGGATCTAATAGATAGATAGATAGATAGATAGATAGATAGATAGATAGATAGATAGATAGATAGATAGATAGATAGATAGATAGATAGATAGATAGATAGATAGATAGATACTTTATTGATCCCCGAGGGGAAATTTCTTTGTCAAGCAACTACAACAAAACATAGGGCATGTGCAAAATGCCAGAATGAAAATACACAAAAGACAGATACACGATACATGATACATAGAGCGTCAGTATGAAAAAGTATATAAGTCCTGAGTGAATGAGTGATTACGCACCAGAGTTACTCATGGATGGATGTACAATTGTTAAACTAGGTCCTAACACCCCAAGAGTTCCAGGTCTGTGTTGACGACGGCACGGCACCCCTGTGAGGCATTAAATAGTCTAATATCCGCCGGCAGGAAGGACCTCCTGTAGCGCTCTCTGGCACACCTTGGTGGGATCAGTCTGTGACTGAAGGTGCTCCTCTGCGTCATAACCATGGCATGCAGAGGGTGGGTGACATTGTCCATGATGGCCAGCAGTTTGGCCAGGATCCGTCTCTCCGCCACCTCCTCTAGAGCTAGAGTGTCCAGGCTCATCCCCAATACAGAGCTAGCCTTCCTGATCAGCGTATTTACCCAAGAAGCATCACCAGCTTTTATGTTGGCTCCCCAGCACACCACTGAAAAAAAGAGGGCACTGGCCACCACAGACTGTTAGAAGGTATGCAGTAGTTTACTGCACACGTTGAGGGATCTGAGCCTCCTCAGAAAGTAGAGTCGGCTCTGGCCCTTTTTGTACAGGGCCCCGGTGTTACCATCCCATTCCAGCCTGTTGTCCATATGGACTCCCAGGAACTTGTAGGACCCAACCATTTCCACATCCATCCCCTGTATAGGGACTGCAGTCAGTTGTGCCTTGGTTCTCCTGAAGTCCACCACCATCTCCTATGTTTTGGTGATGTTGAGCTGAAGGTGGTTCCACTCACACCACAACACAAAGTCACTGATTGTGCTCCTGTACTCCTCCTCCTACCCACCCCTGATGCACCCTACAATTGCAGAGTCATCCGAGAACTTCTGTAGGTGGCATGTTTCAGAGTTATATCGGAAGTCTGAGGTGTAGAGGGTGAACAGGAAGGGGGACAGACCGTTCCCTGGGGAGCCCCTGTATTGCTCACTGCCCGTTCTGACACACAGCTCTGTAGCCTCACAAATTGTGGCCTACCGGTCAGGTAGTCTGTAACCCAGGAGACTATGGGTGCTTCCACATTCATCCTCTTCATCTTCTCACCCAGTAGCAGGGGCTGAATGGTGTTGAAGGCACTGGAGAAGTCAAAAAACACCCTCACAGTGCAATCTGCGTTTTCCAGGTGAGAGTAGGCCCTCTGCAGAAGGTAGATGATTGCACCGCGATGTTTCGCTGATATGCGAACTGCAGGGGGTCCAGTGATGTACACACCAGGGGTCTGAGGTGAGCGAGGACTAACCTTCCCAGAGTCTTCATGATGTGGGATGTTACAGGTCTGAAGTCATTCAGGACAGTGGGGTGCGCCTTCTTGGGCACAGGATGTTTTCCACAGCACAGGGACCCTTTCCAGGCTCAGGCTAAGGTTGAAGCGGTGCTGGTGTATTCCACACAGTTGGTCAGCACAGACCCTAAGCACATCTGGGCCAGCCGCTTTCCACTGATGTAATCTCTCCAGCTCTCTCTTCACTTGATTGGTGGTGAAAGCCAGCCCAGGTGGGGAAGAGGGGAGGCGGTCGCTGATTGTCTCAACAGAGGTGTTGTGAGCAAAGTGGGGGTGGGACAGCCGTGAGGGTGTGTGGCCTGGGGAGCTGGAGGGGAGGTGGACAGGGACAGTATCAAACCTGGAAAAAAATTGGTTCACCTCATTGGCTCTGTCCTGGGTCCCCCCCGTCTGCCCACTGTTTGACTTTTTGAAGCCAGTGATATTTCTCATACCCTTCCACACCTCTCTCACCTGGCTCTGCCTCAGCTTGTCCTCCATCTTCTCCTTATACCCTCTCTTCCCCTCAGCAATCCGCAACTTCAGCTCCCTCTGGACTAATTTCAATTTGTCCTTGTCCCCCTCCTTGAAGGCCCTCTTCTTCTCATTCAGCAGGCCTTCAGGTCGCTTGTGACCCAGGGTTTATTATTTGGGAAAACAGCGTACCTTCCTGGTGGGTACAGTGTTGTCTTCACAAAAATTGATATAGTCTGTTATGCAGTCAGTAAGTCCATCGATGTCCTCCCCGTGAGCCTCACAGAACACATCACAGTCTGTTGTTTCAAAGCAGTCCTGTAGGGCCTCATTCGCCTCCGGGGACCATCTCCTAATGGTCCTAGTGGTCGCAGGCTGCTGTTGGACCAAAGACCTGTAGAGTGGAGTGAGGTGGACAAGATTGTGATCCGATCTACCGAGGGGAGGGAGTGCAGTGGAGTTGTATGCATCCTTCACATTAGGATGCACATATAATTCACATATAACAAGTCCAGAGTTGTATTATTCCTGGTTGGGCACTTCACAAACTGACCGTGGGCAGCGTTGCAGAGAGAGATGCATGGTTAAAATCCCCCGAAATGGCAAAGAAAGCACTGGGATACACTGTCTGTAACCTCGCGATAACAGAGTGGATGACGTCACACACTGTGTTTGCGTCAGCGGAGGGCGGGATGTAAACAATAACAGCAATGGCCGCCGTGAATTCCCTCTGCAAATAGTAGGGTCTCAGGCTAACGGCTAACAGCTCAATGTCCGGGCTACAAAACTCTTCCTTAAGAGTAATATGGCTTAGATTACACCATCTGTTGTTAACTAATAAAGCCAGCCCCCCTACCTTGCTCTTACCGGAAGAGACGCTATCCCTGTCTGCTCTGATGGTCCAGAACCCGCCGATAGTGACGTTCTCTATGGGGATGTTATCGTTCAGCCAAGTCTCAGTAAAAAACATTAGGCTCGCTTCCCGATAGTCCCTTTGTCCACGGAAAAGACCCTCAAGCTCGTCCAATTTGTTATGCAGCGATCTCACGTTGCCGATAATGATAGACGGTATAGCCGGCTTGTACTTCCTCAGCTTTACCTTACACCTCAATCCCGCCCTACGTCCACGCCGTCGCCTTTTCAACTCGTCCGGAATATCAAACTTTTCCCTGGGGTGCAGCAGCGCTGCGTGTGCTAAAACCAGGAGCTGGTTTCTTTTGTAAATAATAATAATAGACGACTCCTGTAGACGTTCAGCTGCGAGAAAAATAAAAAGTCCCTCAGTGATAAAAAGGACCGTTGAAACCTTCTTAAAACCGTAGCACTCCATAATACTGAACTATTATAGTTCAACTGTTGCAAAAAAAACAGACGAAAACAAAACATTTTGCACGAACAACTGGAGCTGCTTAACAGGCGACCACGCAGGGCGGCGCCAACACACAAGGAGAAAGAAGATAGAAGTGCCTTTAGGCGTAGGGGGACCAATCTTATGGTCCGGGACGATCAAGCTCTAAAGCATGAAATCAATTAACGTAATCGTCCGACGTGGTCTCAACAGGCAAAAAACTTAGAACTAAGAACACACAGAACCTCCAGCGAAGGTCCGCAGCTTGGAACCTCCAGCGAAGGTCAGCAGCCCTGAACCTCCAGAGAAGGTCCGCAGCCCTGAACCTACAGCAAAGGTCAGCAACACGGAACCTCCAGCGAAGGTCAGCAACCCTGAGCCTACAATGAAGGTCCGCAACCTTGAGCCTACAGTGAAGGTCCATAGCCCGGAGTCTACAGCGAAGGTCAGCAGCCCTGAACCTCCAGCGAACGGTCCACAGCCCCGAGCCTACAGCGAAGGTCAGCAACACGGAACCTCCAGCGAAGGTCAGCAACCCTGAGCCTACAATGAAGGTCTGCAACCTTGAGCCTACAGTAAAGGTCCGAAGCCCGGAGCCTACAGCGAAGGTCAGCAACACGGAACCTCCAGCGAAGGTCAGCAACCCTGAGCCTACAATGAAGGTGCGCAACCTTGAGCCTACAGTAAAGGTCCGCAGCCCGGAGCCTACAGCGAAGGTCCATAGCCCGGAGCCTCCTGCGAAGGTCCGTAGCCCGGAGCCTCCAGCGAAGGCCCGCAGCCCGGAGCCTCCAGCGAATGCCCGCAGCCCGGAGCCTCCAGCGAAGGGCCGCAGCCCGGAGCCTCCAGCGAAGGCCCGCAGCCTGGAGTCCCCGGAGCAGTCCGCTCCACCGGTGCCAAATCCGGGTCCAGCCGTCTACTCCGCCCTTGAGCCTGAGCAGTCCGCTCCACCGGTGCCCAATCCGGGTCCAGCCGTCTGCTCCGTTCCTGAGCCTGAGCAGTCCGCTCCACCGGTGCCCAATCCGGGTCCAGCCGTCTGCTCCGCTCCTGAGCCAGAGCAGTCCGCTCCACCGGTGCCCAGTCCGGGGCCGGTCGTCTGCTTCATTCCAGTGCCAGAGCAGGCCGCTCCACCGGTGCCCAGTCCGGGGCCGGTAGTCTGCTCCACTCCCATGCCACACCGGTACCCAGTCCGGGTCCGGTCGTTTGTACCACTCCAGGGTCGGGGGCTCCCACACCAGGGCCCAGACAGGACTTGGTGCTTCGTGGGAGGACTGAGGGGGAAATCACCGCGATGGGGTCCGGACCGGACCGGCCGTGCAACGGTGAGGTAGGAAGGGAGCAGCCTTCACTGCTTAGGTCACGACCGAGGCCGGGGCCGGAGCCTCCACCAGCAACCGCCCCAGTACTCCGTCCTTTCCCCCCTAGTATTGTTGATACATTTGTTTTGAGAGGGGGGATTATTTGCGGCCGGGAGTCCGCACCTTAGGGGGGGGGGGGGGGTACTGTGAGGGTTTGGCTGTGGTTAGACCTTACTCCCAAATAGGGGAGTGGTAGGACCACAGCCGAGCCCTCACACCCTAACTAGGGGAAGCAATGATCCTCAATCAGAGACAGCTGTACAGGGTTGTCTCTGATTGGGGATTGTATTTAGGCACCCCACACATCCACCTGTGTGTGGGTCATTATTATTCAACAGTCACCTGTGACAGTAAGTGTGTTTTCATTCCTTGTTATTGCTTCGTTGTTTTTTGGTTGTATTAGTTCGTGACATTTGTGTTTATAGTTTTAATTAAACAATGTCGAACTATCGCTGCGCTGCTCCTTGGTCTCTCTCTACACCCACTCGTGACAATTAGAAGTGCCCATCCAAGAAGGCTCAGGGTAATTGGCCACATATAAAATAAAGTCAAATTATGTTATACTGTATCTACAGTAGCTTTGATTGGACTGATCATGTCAACATCATACTTTCAAAATCTTAGCTAGCATCATCATGAATCAAGTCGACAATCTACTGGTAAATCCTTTTTAATCCTTATCGTATGAAGATAAATAATGAAAATAAATTACAGATAAAAGGTATCGGTACTCATCAGCCATTGGACATAAACATTACACAACAAATTCAACAATGAGTGGTATGGAAGGAATCAGTGACAGTGGCTAACTGCAAGCATTGCAAAGCAATCAATAGCCTGCTTTTCAGTGGAATGGCTGTGTGTCCCAAATCTGTGAAAAAGGGTCTATTTAACAAGTTTAAAATGATAAACATTCAACATTGGCCATGCTGTCAATGAAGCATGATTTGTGCCGCGCTCAAAACAACTGTTAACTTGGAACTGCAAAAATGAGACAACTGGGAAGTCAGGAAATAACTAGCTCCGACTGGGAAAATACTTTTGAACGGTCATCCAACTCGGAATTGTAAGTCGAGAACTCGACCTCTTTCTACAGCTATGACCTGAAGATCAATGACGTCATCATGATTCAACCTTGTTTTTTTCAAAGTTCCCAGTTGTCTTGAAAGCAGCATAAATCCAGAGAATGCAAGACTTTGATGACAAAACTTGCCCACGAAGGACCGCTGCGCCACCTTCCTGTTCAAGTGAGCATAGCACAACAAGGTGAGTCCAAAGGTGTCTTGTATGGTGCTGTATACATTATGTAATATGCCAGGAAGATATGTATACTGTAGCTAAGAAAGTAATACTAAGTGTATGTTGTGTAGTAACTGTTAGTAGCCCATGTGACTGAACCCTAATAATTTGTTCTATTTTCCCCTTTTAATGTCGCCTACTGTTCTGACTTGGTGGTGCACATGTAGCCTATAACCTGTTTTAGAGAAATGTAATCATTGAATATTGTAAGAGCTTTCATTGTCTTATATGCCCCCTTTATTTATCCTACGGTTCTGACTTGGTGTACAGGGAGAACACTGTAAGAACGGCCCATGTTCTGAATTCTGTCGCTGTACATTTCAAAAGTGTTAAACAAATAGTTTATTGACTACGTCTGTCCTAGCTCGCTCATTAATGTCTTCATCGAAATTACGGATTGCCTCTTATCCTCTTGTCGTCTCCTTATGCCATAGTTTGTACATCTCAATTGTCATTAGAAACCACATTTGTTTAAGCAAGTCAGCCATATCAGCTATGTTTTTTTAAAAGGCAGTGAATGAGGCTGAATGAACTGTTTCGCAGCCAGACGAGGCTCCGCTGATAGCCAGGTGTAGCAGTGGTAAGATGTTGGAACTGCTGTTGGGACAGCTTTATGTAGGCCCTAACAGTTTGTGGGCACCATTTGTCACCGTTATAGTGGAATTAATGTATTGTTTAGTGTTGTGTTGTGTAGTGGCTTTTCTGGCATGCATCCCACTTTTTTTGTTTTGTTTGCCCCACCAAGATTTACATGCTAAAATCACCACTGATCATTACACAGGTGCACCTTTTGAGGTAGTGTGCAATTGGCATGCTAACTGCAGGAATGTCCACCAGAGCTGTTGCCAGAGCATTTAATCTTCATTTCTCTACCATAAGCCGCCTCCAACATCGTTTTAGAGAATTTGGCAGTACGTCCAACCGGCCTCACCACATGTTTCAGCATGATAATGCATGGCCCCATGTTGCAAGGATCTGTACACAATTCCTGGAACCTAAACATGTCCCAGTTCTTCCATGGCCTGCATTCTCACAGACGTGTCACCCATTGACCATGTTTGAGATGCTCTGGATAGACTTGTACGACAGCGTGTTCCAGGTCCTGCCAATATCCTGCAACATCGCACAGCCATTGAAGAGAAGTGGGACAACATTCCACAGGCCACAATCAATAGCCAGATCAACTCTTTGCGAAGGAGATGTGTTGCGCTGCATAAGGCAAATGGTGGACACCAGATACTGACTGGTTTTCTGAACAATATCCCTACCTTTTTCTTTTAAGGTACTGTATTTGTTGATCAGTAGGAAAGAGGGTCAACAAGTGAAAGCTTATCTGTTTTGCTGAGGTTTGAGATGTTTTTTTTGGGAAAGTACAGACGGGATTCCTTAGGTTCAATGTTAGAGAATTTGTCCCTTCACCATTGCAGTGTTTTAAATGCCAAATAATGGGACATGTAGCTGTTCAGTGTAAAGGAAAGAAAAGATGTGCCAAGTGTAGACCAGTTAATGAGGGGATTGTGTCGCTGGAGCCAGGATAATCCCAATACCACGGGAATCTGAGGAGACTTAATGAGCAGGAACTGGATAGCCTCGCTGTGGTTCCCTGACACACGTAGGTTGATGGGTGTGGTATTGTGGGTGACCCGGCCTATAGAGCGCCCGTCCAGCGCTCCAACGTCCATGGGAATGGATATGGGCTGAGTGGGGATGCCCAGCTCGGAAGCCAGGGTAGGGTCCAAAGGACGAGCTTGCAACCCGGGAACTACTGACGGATCTCGATTCCACATCGCCTTGACCATCAGGATTCCTCCGATACTCCATGCAGGAACATGTCGAACAGTGCTTCCATGTTCCAGGCACTCTCAGCTGCCAACATGTGGAAATCCACTCCATAGTCTGCCACACTGCGGGAGTCCTGCTGAAGCTGGAGTAGCTTCCTGGGCAGCCTCTCTCCCGGACAATGGGGCATCAAAAATCTTCTTTACCTCCACCACGAACTCTTCCAGACTGAAGCATACGGCTGGCTGTTGTTCCCATACTGCAGTAGCCCAGGCGAGAGCCCTCCCGGACATCAGCGTGATGAGGTACGCTATCTTAGAGCAGTCCAAGGGGAAGGAGGAGGGTTGAAGCTCGATGATGAGAGCACACTGAGCGAGAAACGGTGCCCGGCTCTCCATCGAAGAGGTAAGCGGGGTTCCCAGGAAACCGGGGTGACCGGTGAGGCGGCGCTGCTAACCGCCGGGTTACTGAGGGGCTGTGAGGTTCCGTCATGGTAGGCTGCCTCCAAGACAACCCGCAAAATTGCTCCAGCAATGTGTTCAACGCTTGGTCATGGCGTTTCGGCCAAGGTCTGGAACCCTTCCATAAGGCCACGAAGCAACTCCTCGTGCCTACCAATGGTGGCTCCCTGGGAGCATATGGCGTTGTGAAGTCTGCTGGGTCAGTTATGGCCAGTTCGTACTATAACGTTTAAAGTAAGACCCAAATGCAGACAGTGTCGAAGTAACAGAAGTTTATTATTCGAACAGGGGCAGGCAAAAGTACAGGTCAAGGGCAGTAATCCAGATAGGTGGGGCAAAGGTACAGGACGGCAGGCAGAATTGTCAAAACCGGGAAAAATAGAAAACAGGAACTTTAGAAAAGACAGGAGCAAGGGGGAAAACACTGGTAGGCTTGACGAACAAAACGAAATGGCAACAGCCAAACATAGAACACAAGGATAATAGGGAAGATGGGCGACACCTGGAGGGGGGTGGAGACAATCACAAAGACAGGTGAAACAGATCAGGGTGTGACACCTGGAGCCGGCACTGATCCTCATTGACTCCTGTTTTAAGTCACGTCCTCGTGACAGAAAATCTATACAAATTCAAGCCAGCCCTACAGTATTTTTAAACAGAGGGTTACCTACTGAACATATCATGGTTGTTTTAGAGACTCAGTCTGATCTGAAATCCCATAGCTGCGGCCTTGGACTGATTCATGTAAATGCCAGAAGTTTGATTTAGACATTTTATTTTATTGTAACTCTGTCTTATCAAACCAACACGGATATTTTGATTATTGCTGAATCTTAGTTAAAGAAGTATATGCCAAATTCTGATGTGTCTCTCTGACTGGATATAACATACTGTATTTCGATCTGACAGCGTTGGCAGAGGTGGGGTTGTTGCCATATTCGTAGAGAGCAATTTAAATGTTCTGTGTCCCTTTCCACCTCTCTGCCTAAGCAATTTGAATGCCTAATCCTAAATGTGGGCCTTGGTAATAATGCCCCATTGACACTAGTGGGAATTTATTGCCCTCTCTCGGCTTTGCCTTGTTCTGTGAGCACATTGTCTGAATTACGATTGTTAATATTGGGTGATCTTAATCTGGATTGGTTAATGCCAGTATCAGATAGGTTGAAAGATATTTGTACTGAGCTAAATCCAACTTTAAACATCCTGAAAAATCGACTCTTTTAGATATTGTTCTAACAAATGCCCCTCATAAGTATACTGCCAATGGAATCTTTGCTAATGAGCTCAGTGACCATTGTCCCATTGCCTGAATAAGAGATGCTAATCTACCTAAATCCCGCCCAAGCATTATTACAAAGATACATTTTAGGAATTTTAACATTTAACGTTTTAACATTTCATGTCTGATCCGGGGTTGTCTTACTGGGGAATTGTATCATCTATCTCAGATCAGGCCCTAAATTGTTTACGTCTCTGTTGCAGATAAGCATGCTCCGTATAAAAAACTAACAGTAAAGGATAGCTCAAACCCTTGGTTTACACATGAATGTCTGGAAAATTACAGTAACAAAATGTTGCTTGGGCTAAGGCTTTCAGACATTTGAGAAATACTGTAGATGTCTATCTCTGGTTAGAAAAGCAAAGTCAATACACTTCTTGAACTGTATCTGAGAATGGTGGGAATCCAGCGAACTTTTGGAAAGTAGTCAAAATGAAACAAAACTCTCCCCCCTCCTTTATTCACCTCGAAACAGACTTTAGAGAATGATGCACTTCCAGATACACATTCTCTATTTTCATTTCAACCATTTTATATCTATGATGTACAAATTGCCTTGATAAAAATCTATGTAACCCCCCCCCCCACACACACACACAGGGGCTGATTCTCTTGATCCCTTCTTACTGCAGCTCTCTGCCCTACTTATTGCAAAATCATTAACCTATATTTTTTACTTGACAATTGTTTCTGGTGTTATCCACAAGATCTGGAAAGTGGCACGTCCTCCACCTAAACAAAGGAGGAGATCCTTCTGACTTAGATAAATACTGTCCAATTCCAAAGTTATCTTGCCTTTCAAACGTTTCAGAATCCCTGGCCAACTCTCAGCTAATAAATTGTGCACCAGTCTGCTTTTAGACTTTGACATATCACCTCTTCAGCTGCTACGCTTGTTCTAGATTATGTGTTCAATTGCTTAGATCATAAAAAACATTGTGCTGCCTTATTTATAGACTTTTCCAAGGCCTTTGACACTGTTCACCATTACATTCAAAGAAATAGGCCTGATCAGGCTTCTAGCAAGCGGTTTGAGAATTATATATCTGTTAACTTATAATATTAATGTCTATGCAGACAACACTGTTATGTATGCCATTGACCCAACTGTTGACCAGGCTATGTTGGAGCTGCAATCTGACTTTGTTGCCTTACAGAAAGCCCTGGTTGGTTTAAATTTTTTAGCAGACGCTCTTATCCAGAGCGACTTACAGTAGTGAGCACATACATTTTCATTCATACTGGTCCCCCGTGGGAATTGATCCACAACCCTGGCATTACAAGCACCATGCTCAACCAATTGAGCCACACAGGACAAAGTTAATCTAACTCTCGCAAAAACATTTGAGATGGACTGCATATTTATTCATTGGATGGTTCTCCCATTGATCGGGTTTCCTCCTATAAATATCTGGGTATTTGGATTGACAAAGATTTAATGTTTAAAAAACATACGGATGAGTTAGGTAAAAAGCTAAGATTTAAAGTGGGCTTCATTTTTAGAAATAGAGATTGCCTCTCCATAAATAGCAGGAAGCAGATTGTACAGTCAACTTTCCTGCCAGTTCTTGACTATGGTGACACCATTTATCAGATTGCAGCAGCCACTACCCTTAAACCTTTGGATGTCGTCTACCATAGCGCCCTTTGCTTTATCACAGGTGACAGTTTTAATACTCACCACTGCATTGTGTATTAAAAGGTTAGCTGGTTGTCATTAAAGTCTTTTTTGTTTACTAATCTCTACTACACAAGCTTCCGACTTACCTAATGTCCTGTTAAAATATAAAAACATGATACCAAACCCTTTCACAAAGGTGGATAACTCTTGAGGTTCCTCGGGTCTCCACCGAACTAGGTAAATCTGCTTGGATGCTCGGGCAATTTAAAATATTGTTTATTATTTAGAAATGTAATAGTTTTTCTTGAATATTTGTGTTGTGCTGTATTGTACTTGTTTTATATTGTATTTGATTGTTTATTTTGTCTTATGAAATTGTATATGCAGGGCTCCCTTGTGAAAGCGACCATTTGTGAGTCCCTGCTTAAATGAAGGTAAAATAAAACAATTAAATAAAAATGCAGAGATTGTGGGTCAAAATATTGTCACCCTTGATAAAGATTAGCAAAAAAGACTGTATAAAATAAATAATACAAATACTGAGCTTTATTGTATGCTCAAATAATGTGAAAATTATCTTATTTTATACTAATTAAATTGCTCAGAGAAAAACATTGGCACTCTTTTTTCAATACTTTGTGCACCCTCCCCTTACGAGGATAATGGCACTTAACCTTTTTCTATAACGTTTTATGAGATTGCAGAACATATTGGGAGAGATCTTAGACCAATCCTCCATATATAATTTTTTCCAGATCCTTGATATCCTTCATCTGCGCTTATGGACTACCCTCTTCAATTCAAACCACAGGTTTTCAATGGGGTTCAAGTCCGTAGACAGACAGCCATTGCAAAATGTTGATTTTGTGGTCAATTAACGATTTCTTTGTGGATTGTGTGCTTGGGGTCATTGTCTCGCTGGAAGGTCCACTTGCGGCCAAGTTTCAGTCTCCTGGAAGAGGCAACCAGGTTGGCTAAAATGTCCTGGTACTTGGTAGAGGTCATGATATATAGCCTTGTTATTTTATTTTTTACTTTATTTAGTAAATATTTTCTTAACTCTATTTCTTGAACTGCATTGTTGGTTAAGGGCTTGTAGGTTGTGACAAATAAAATTTGATTTAATGCCGTTGACCTTAACAAGGGCCCAAGGACCAGTGAAAGAAAAAACAGTCCCACAACACCAAAAGATCCACCACTATATTTTACAGTAGGCATTAGGTTGTTTTCTGCATATGCATCCTTCTTTCAAGGGCAAAACCACCACTGGTGTGCATGGCCAAAGAGCTATATATTCATCTCATCTGAGCACCCAGTTCCAATCCAAATGCCAATACCGTTTAGCAAACTCCAGGCGTTTACATTTGTTGGTTGTGCTCAATAAATGTTTTATGGCCACCCTTCCAAATAGCCTATTGGCATGAAGGTGGCATCTAATTGTAGATTTGGAGACCCTAAGATACAACCAAGTTCTGTCATTCTCCAACTGTGACCCTTGGTCTTTTTGCTTTTCAGGTGTTTTTTGAAGTCATATTCTTTGGGTACATGTCAGTAGTTAAGCAGGAAATCTAACAGATTACACATTTAGGTCCAGTAGCTTTATTTTGCTTGAGTAAAAGTAGTTTTAGCTCAATTTCTCTTTTACATAATTTGAATCAGAGATGTGATTGTTTGGTTTAGCTGAAATATTGGCAGGGAAAATCATTTGGAATGGCAATCCAACATCAATTAACACTTCATGTGTCCTCAGGAAACAGAACCACACAATTCATTCATATTACGATATGTTGTAATCTTTATTAAAAATGGTATCAATTGCTACAGTTCACTTGTATAAAAAAAAATGCAAAATTTAATCTAGCTCATGGTCACGAATGTCAAATGTACAGTTCTTATTTATAAAAAAGAAATGTGAGATCTCCCCCCTCGTGGCTGTTTAATCAGCTATCCGTTGTTTACTCACAATACTATCTTGTGCCTGAGTACAGGCTTTGAACTTGATAAAAAAATACATTATTTTGTTGGAATAGGTCAGCTGAATAGCACAACTCTTTGCATGTTCTCAGTTTGTTTTGAATAACAAAGTAATTGCTTCACTAAAAGTACACATGAAAGTTGGGAAACTCATTTTGATTCCAAATACCAAGTGTTTGAAAGCTGAAACAACCTTAAGTATTACCAAGGTTTAACACCACCATATGTTTGCACTTAATAAATAAAATAGGTTAAAAGTCCTAACATAAAATGAGAGATATACCCATTACAATTCTTCATTTGTAAGGAGACAAATTTAAGAACATACGTTATTTCTAATAGAAAACAAATGGCACCACATGCTAGGCTGTGAGGTTCAGCTAGCCGTGGTGCAAGAAAACTGTATGGCTCAAGAAGGCAATGTGTTTATAAGGAATACTGTACACAGTGCATATACTGTAGCACCAAACCATAGACCAAGAAAAGGGTGCATCACATTGTGAGCATACTGAACACAATTCATGTTTTCGGCAAGGCCTCTTTGCTCTTGTAGCTCAAAGACACAACCAAATTTAAACCTTTGGAAGACAAAAGGTAAATTAATTCCAATCACACATTGAGCTTTTGCGCAATTATTCTGGTTTAGAAATATAGGAAAAAAAAGACAGACAGTCTGGAACGATTCCCAGGCTGTCTCTATAGTAAAAAATATATACTTGTATATTTATACAGAAACCTTTTAACAATCTTATATATTTTTTAAAATAAAATATGTATAGTTCATGTAAATATGTTGTGTTGCTCTGAATTCATGTAGTGTAATGAGTACAATAAATTAAACCAAAAACTACATTAAAAAAACAGAAGAGAGAACACACTCAAATATAAACACGAAGAAAGTATACATAAGAAAAAGGATGGTGAACTTGAGAAACCGTGAACCTTTTCAGATTAACATTTCATTGCACGGAGATGGATATCACTCAGTTTCCATACAGAGGAAGGCGTGTAAATACGGTATGTTTGCACACACAAGACAAAAAGGCAGTGGCACAAGATCAATGCAATAGTATTCGAGTTTTAAGTCTGTAAGCTATGAGCCCACAATGATCTCCATAATGTGGTCAAGTTCATTGAGATCGGCTCTACAGCTGGAGTTGGACACAGGGCCGTGTGAGGAGGCCAAGCTGTCCAGAAAGTCGTAAGGCCCCATCTTGGGGGCACTCTGCATGCCGGTCAGCATGGTGTCCAAGTCATAATATGAGGCATCAACGTCAGAGAACAGCTCCTCTAGTGCTGGGTCTGACCCGGGGGCGCTGTTCTTGATCTCGAATGTCCCGAACACCTGCCCAGTTGCCATTTTGGCCCTATCCCCAGGCCTTGTCTCCTCCTCGTCCCCCGTACCTGACATAGAGTCTTCGCTGACCCCATCCTCCCTTTCCGCCACTCTCAGTTCCCCCCTGTCCCAGCAGTGGCCAATGGTCCCCAACAGGAGGGCCGGGGCCCTGTCGCCGACAACCACAGAACACAGTGCCTTGTCCGTCACCACTTCCTCCTCACGACAGCCGTCATAGCCCATCACAGAGTAGAGCTTAGGTCCGCCGTCCTGCTGCTCCGGTGACTGGCATAGAACCTCGGTGTCCACCAGGCGGTCAGATGGGCCGTGGCCAGAGCCACCTAAGGCCTCGGTGACCACCTGCCAGCTGCCGTCGTGTGTCATCTCCTCCTGGATCTGGCGCACCGTGTTGGCGATGAGCACCGAGCGGCACAGGTTGGGCTCCGCCAGCATGTGGCATAGCTGCAGCTTGATCAGGGACGTGTCCAGCAGGGACTGGCGTTGCAGGCTATAGGATGCCGCCACCGCCTTGTCTTCCACACTGTCAGAGAACTTGCGTTTGGTGCCCTTGGAGTACATGTTGGCCCTGTGGGGGGAGCCAAATAGCACTTTTGTTAGAACATATACAACTTTTTAAGAAGTAACCTTTTTCATTCAGTTGTTTTGGAAGTTATGCTTAGTATTTCAGTGTTTTATATTGTTCTGTAAAGATGCCAAAAGTTCACATGTCCTATTTACTTAATAGTAATAAGATGTCTTAATAAAACACACTAGAATATCAGGATTAGGATTTCAAAAATGTATGACAATTTGCTAATGCTAGAATTGAAATGTACAACTTCAGTGCACCTGAAAATCAAAGATATTATGAATAATGTACTTGTGTGTTCATTTACTTTTCTCTACCTTTCCTACGGCGACGCACAGGCATATATACGGGGCGGCCTCCTCTTTTGCTCATCGCTTCTGCATGTTACTGAAAAACTGCTTCTGTTCTTAACTCTCTTTCAGGTCTTTTCAGACAGACCTGCAAGATGCTTGCTGAATGGAACATCCAACTTAGATCACCACATTGATAAAATAGTACAGTTTGCTACCATAATTCTTGGTATTGGAGCACACTCTAGTTCTCCAGTCTTGAAACGGGAAGCAAACTCAAAGCTTGTTTGTGTGCTACAGTAGAGGGAAAGAAAGAGAAACAATGCCAGCAAGGCATTCGTCTGAAGTGATAGGATCTTTGTTGATTATCCAACGTCCATTGAGCACATCTTCCAATATGACATTTTAGTAAATGCCTGTTAAGACAAAGGGGTTCAAAAATAAATTTCTGTTTACAGACAAAACAGAGTGACATCAACTTCAAACCAGGATTATAAAAAATATATATTCTTAGTTAACGTATCAAGAGCATATTCCGACCAATGTCAGTATTTGTAAATCATTATCATAAGTACATATCCCTAAAACAAATATGAACACAGACTTGCAGGAGCCATTTGCAAGAAAAGCGTAAGATTAAGATGTGGAAATTGGACCTTTGTCAATTCAAGCATAGTGCCTTACACAGAAAAAGAGATCCCACTCCCGATGCAAGCATTTGTAATATTAACCCCCCAAAATTACGCAGAGTAAAAATAAAAATGGCAGACACAAACATACACACTGAAAATGGCTAAACAGCACTTTGTACATACATCCAGTACTGAGACGAGTGTTGGACACATGCCTCCAGCCACGGCAGCCAGCCAACCAGGGCTGCGGGAGCCTAAAAGTGACAAACATCCAGCTAGAGCAGGGAGAACACATGACAGTAACCAGCAAGTCAATGCACATTACATCCAACGTCACTGGGTGACCTGTGTGTGTGCAGAAGGGGGGGAGGGGAGATAGACTAGAACTCAGCTACTGGGACCAGGTGCTGAGCAACCATGAAAGGCTATGAGCAGCTACAAATAATAATGCTCAGTTTTACCTCCTCAATGCAAATGGTTTGTCACATTGCATTGGGCGAGAACCTGAATGTTGTTCAAGCTTCAGGAAGATGGAAGGACAAGGGGCAGTATGAATCGTTTTGTACACCAAACCAACAAATGTTAGTTGCAGACAAAAACAAAGAATCAAATACGTAATGAAAAAAAAAAAGTCATATTGAAGGGTGGAATTTGTATGCAAATGGGGATGATTTGTTTGATAGTCACAAAGATCACAGGAGATAATCTTGATTAGCACCTGTTAGCTATAAGGATAACACAAAACGTTGAGGGAGAGGGGTCAGTCACTGTTGACATGAAGCCATGAGAGATCAGCCTACCTGACACAAATATGACCCCATTTTTGCCACACTTCTGAAATGGTGAAGCCTGCAGGTTATGAGCATTTTCCATGGTAAGTAAACTCCCAGCTACCTCTTGTTATGCAAATCCCAACAAAAACATGATTATCATGAAGGATTTTCTAATTGCCTACAGTGGATTGGAATTTGTTTGTAACAAACTGTTTTCTTAAGTGAAAATGTTCCTTGTAAACTAGGACAGTTGAGTTTCCGCTGAGTTTGCTTTGACAGTGACATTCAACTCCAAGAAGGACATAATGGATTGAAAAAAGATGACCTGTATCATGATTTGTATATATATATATATATATATATATATATATATATATATTTTTTTTTTTTAACCATTAGTTTGAAATCAACCTTATTGAGAAAAAATGTAACAACATATCTTCAACGAGCATCGAGCCTTTTGGCCCCAGATGATAATTTGACCTCTACACGAGTGGAAGTAAATTACACACACAAATTAAACTTAGTATTTTCAGCGTTGTCTTGTAAAGTTAAAACAATTCCCACCTTGCCATACTCCAAGCCCGTTACACTGGCAGTGGCACAGTGGTGAATAACATACACATTGTCTGACGCGTACAAAAACAACATTTCTTGCTATCCGGGATCCTTGTGACGTCCAACTCTGACATCATCCCATTGAAATTTAAACTGGTTATGGGTTGGGTAAGGGTTATGGTTAAGGTTAGTGTTTAGGGTAGAGATGTTCCAAGGATCCCGGATAGCACAAACCAACATGCCTCCCTCCTGTGGAAGTTCCACCCAGCTAATGTTACTCCTCCCTTCCCCCCACCGTACTGACATAGTTACAATGCTGATTCATTCATCGACGGCCAGATGACGAATAGGCCTACCGCTCTGGCTACAAAGGGTGCATTCCTCTGCCCAGACGTTGCTGACGCCTGCCAGATCTTACAATGCCTGGATAGGTCTTTTAATCATCAGCTAACCACATCATATGTTATAGCAATCTGTCAGTCGGTGACACAGTCGATGATGTGGCACACAACAATTGGTTGATGAACGCTATGTCTGAGCAGGGGAACGCAAACATAGTACTTTTTTTTTAATGAATCGACGAGAGACTGGAAGTGAGGTAAAGCCTGTCGCATGCTTCCCAGTCGAAACAGTACATATATATATTATTACAACATTTTGTTAGTTTTGGTGTTCAGGAGGTTTTTTCCCGGTTATTCATGTAACAAAAAAAAGTATTGATGCAAGTCGAACTTCAGTAGCCGAATTCTACGCCCCTTTGTCGTTTATTGGTCAACAGTACTACTCTTAGTAGGAGCACGAACTATGGACAGGATTATTTAATTAAGTGTTTGTTGTCATTCAATGAATGACAACAATGCAAATGTTTTCACTTGTGAAATACTGTACAAAACATCTTAGTAAAATGTAGAATTGCCCGACTAAATGTGTCTGCATGTTTCCCATCAGAAACAGCTGGGAACCGTTTGTGCCTATATTATGACATTTTGTAACGTTTTTGTTCGTTTTGTTCTTCGGCAAGGGTTTTCTCAGCTGTTCGTGCACACCAAAAATATTATTTTGGCAAGCTGAATTTCGGTAGCCAAAGTCTACACCCCTTCGTCAGTCATTGATCAAAAGTAGGGATTCTTCAATTAAATGTTTGTTGTCTTTCAACGATAGACGAGAAATACTGCATCAAACATATTAGTTCATGGACGCCAAGGGAAGTCAGGCTTCCCCCCAAAAAAAACACAAATATAAAATCTAATTATATATCTTCCGTCTCTCTGTGTTTCATAATTTTACTTCAATTCGCAAGAGGCTGAATGTATCTCACAGGAGAAAGCATCTGAGCGAGCAAAACCCTGTCTCTCTACGTGTAGGCCATCTATCTGATAATGTCTGGTCCAAACGAGTATGACAATGTTGCCTCCATAGCATTGAATGCAAGGGAAGCCAGCGAGCATTTGGCCTCCCCTGACAAAATAAGTATAACAAATTAGCCAATCAGGGTTGAGCTAAACTGAGCGAACTCAACTGTGAATGGTCCTGGCAAAAAAAAAAGTCAGAGTAAGCCAGCTTGGATTTGGCATCTTTCCTATCAAATCGCTTTGAGAGCATACGTCCTTAACAGAAACAACTTGAATTGTTGCATCTCATTGTGTTGTTGTCCTCCGGTGGCTAGCTAGCTAAAAGTGACCCTTTCCTAAATCAGCCACGGATGGAGACTTGTGGTTTTACTTAATTCTCCGTACTAGCCAGTGATTATAACAGTGATTCTGATCCAACCATTAATTCATACATTGTTGTGCCCATGGCCTAAGAGGATGGAAGTTCAATATGTACAGTTGCTAGATATAGAAAGCTAATGTTAATTAGCTAACGTTGCCCATGAATGGAAGTTAGGCTAGCGAGCAAGCATTTTAGCCAGGTAGCTATAAAAAAGTGTGTACTGTATGAGTGATGGCATATGAATTAACAGCAAACAATGCAATCACATATATGGTGTAAGTTGTAATATGGCATTTTTGGGGGGGTGGGGGGCTTATCCAGTGTTTTTACCCAAGCAACGCTACTGGTTAGATGTAAAATTGCGCAACTAAGATCTCTGCAAAAAATAGTATTTTGAGGAAGTGTATACTGGCTACGGCATCTCAAGATGGACAAACAGTAGTATTGCCGCTTTTCTCGGTTTTCAAGCAAAGGTCTTTTAAGGGAGTATGCGAGCACACTCGTTTCTGTTCGCCTAGGCGACAGCCGAACCGAAGAATACAGAAGCCGTAAGACCCTCAGCAAAAACGCCAAAATTAATTACTGATTTCTTGATTTATCTTAAATTAATTCTGACTATTTTGAGGAAGTGGCTGGCTATGTTGTTGCTACAGCGTCTCAAGAGGGAAACAATGTAACAATTTTCAAGCAACGGTCTTTTAAGGGAGGATGCGAGGTACAGACGTTCGTGTTACCTAGCTTAGTTCTGCTATGAGCAAACTGTGTAATATTATGAGACAACAAAACTTGGTCCACCACGACAATATAGGTACTTTATCATATTTTATGTGTCGTCCCCTTAAATTCCTTTTCAGACGCAAACATAGGAACAGAGGGAAAGGAAAGCACAGAAAGGAAGCCATTTTGAATGTAGTATGTACTTTTGTTAACTTCTGTTCGTTAAACACTAGTTAAAATGTATCCTGATAGACCACGTCTGGATGTAGCATATCAAAGTGCTGATTGCCAAGATATTGGTGACAAGAGGTTACAATGTAAAAAATATATGGAACGTTGAGCGATAAATACCGCTCGTAAACTTCCGCATTGAGCACTTGCGTTCGAAATCGACCGCGCATTTGTAACACATTCGAAGGGTATTTTATTTATACAAAATAAAAATACCATTAACTCGTTACAGTCAACACACACTACGTAATTCATATCTCACTTTATTTGGCTTACCTTTACAGAATCAGCTTTTTTAGCCGAAGGTTCATGTACTCTTCGTGAATAAACGAATTAAAGGCGCAGCTCTCTCAGCTTTCCCCGACACAGATTGCCAGGCAGCCAGATGCAGCAGAGGGAAGGGTGAAGTGGGCGGACACATGGATCTTGATCGACAGGCCGTCGCTTGAACTGGTGAAAACACGAACAAAAGCCACACTGAATAAACAGATTGCACCACGGGTCCACAGACATCTGACACAATACCCACTTTGTTTGGGAAACATTTGAGGCTTACTGAATCTAAAATTAAACACAACTAGCTTGGATGAAAATGAAGGAGGAGATTGAACATTAAGGTATAAATATTTATCAGCCAAGTAATAGCTAAATAAACTATTTCAACTCAGGGCCAGAATACATAGCCTAAATATAGGAGATGGAATATATCCATCATAAATCCTTTACAAAAGTGTCAATAAATTAAAAGGTGAACAAAATAAAATAATATTGTTATTATTTTAACACCTCAATAAACATATAAATATCAAAGCATAAGCAAAATATGATGAAACTAGACTGCATTCTAGGTCACTGTTCAACCAAACGGGTCTGACTAGACAGTATATCAGAAAATGACCACTGCCACTATGTAATTTGTAAATCCTCCAACAATGGGGTTTCCATTACTCTGTTTAGGGCTGTATTTGCTTAAAACTGCATATTAAGCTATTCTTATTGTGTGAGTAGTGATTACACCCTCGCAACCCCCCAACATATGTCCCATCTTTGCCTGTCAGCACACATAAAGGGCAATGACAGCAGAACCACGGACAAGGCTGAGGTGCGACACTAAAAGGCGCTACATGGTCAATCTAACGTCTCCATACAGCATTTACTAGGATGCGGCCTCCGCAGAAATCAGAGCAAACATACTTTTGGTGCTTCGTGGAGCAGCGAAGTTGTTGTGAAGGAGATTGTCAAGGAAGTGAGTTTGTGTTTATACAGGACCTCCCGCCCTCCGCATTGTTACAAAATTTGAGAGGCGCAAGGCGATGTGGCATGGTACTCAATTTGGCCTCTGCATACCTCCGGAGGCTCCGCATTGCGTCACACCATCCATACGGCGCCTCCGACCACCCTTTAGGATCAAGCATAACTTGGCTGTAAAGCGAGAGAGACAGCTTGTGTGGGAAACTCATGACAGCAATACAGAACATATATTAACACCCTTTTTATTAGCGTAAAAGCCTCCGCATACTAGGTTTGGATTGCTCTTAGCAGAACTCAGCTAGGCGACGCAAACATCTGTGCCCTGCAAAAAGCGGCAATATTACTGTTTGTCCCTCTTGCGACACCATAGCAACAATAAACACTTCCTCAAAATAGTCCGAATTAATCTAAGATAAATAAAGTAATTGGCCATTCACTTTAACGTGTTTGCAGAGGAGATCTTTAGCCTTGTAATTTTACATCTAACTGTGTTTGGTGCAGTATATCCCAAGTGAACATTTTTGCATGAGAGCTAGTCATCTCTAGTTGAATGACAACAAACACTTCATACTTTTGACCAATCACAGACAAAGGGGTGTAGACTTCGGCTACTGAACTTCGACTTTGATTGTGCAGGAATATATATGCACTAACTGTTTCGACTGGGAAGCATACAGTAAGCTTAACGATGCACACCCATAAAAGTGGCCCAGGAAATTTGACAGAACACAAACGTCAGTCTGTGTATTCAATTGAATCTTATGCTGATTTTTATGCTAAAATCCCTCGACTACCCAACATTACTGAAAACCTAATTGGTTACAACAAGTATTGTCAGTGGCCATGAGGATACTCTTTGAAATGGATCATAGAGAAAGAAAGACATGAAGAAAGGGTTAGTGCTACCCGGGATCCTTGTGACGTCCCTACCCTAAACCCTAACCATACCCTTAACTATAACCCTTACCTAACCTTAAGCATGTTAAATGTCAACTTCCATGGGGTGACGTCAGAGTAAAACGTCCCAAGGATGCCAGATTTTAAGGACCATGTAGAAAGTCTAGTTATGACGATTGGTCTAAGGCAGTGGTTCCCAAACTTTTCCGTTACTATACCACCAACTGAATTTTGCTCTGCCTGGAGTACCCCTGAAGTACCCACTCATGTGCATTTTACCAGTAGGCCTATAGTCTCATGAGTCTTCTCAATAACTGTTTTGCCTGAATGCCAAGCGTCACGTCTGGAGGAAACCAGGCACCGCTCATCACCTGCCCAACAGAGCAAAGTACAGAGAGATACTAGACAGGGGTGAAGGTTGACCTTCCAACAGGACAACGGCCCTAAGCACACAGCCAAGACAAGTCTCTGAATGTCCTTGAGTGGCCCAGCAAGAGGCCAGTCTTGAACCCGATTGAACATCTCTGGAGAGACCTGTCCAGCAACACTCCCCATTCAACCTGACAGAGCTTGAGAGGATCTGCAGAGAAAAATGGGAGAAACTCCCCAAATACATGTGTGCCAAGCTTGTAGTGTCATACCCAAGAAGACTTGAGGCTGCAATGGCTTTTAAAGGTGTTTCAACAAAGTAGTAAGTAAAGGATCTGAATACATATGTAAATGTTTTTTTATTTTTTTTAATACAAATTAGCAAAAAATTCCCCAAAACTGTTTTTTGCTTTGTCATTATGGGGTATTGTGTGTAGATTGAGGATGGGAAAAATGTAATCCATTTTAGAATAAGGTAATAACAAAATGTAAAAAAAAATTAAAAATACTTAATATTCCTTAAAAATATCAATCACTCAAGCTGAATGGATGTGTATCGGGAGATGGCTGAACAAGTTTGCTAAGTGTTTGCCTGTATTTGCCTGACTTGGTTACTTTGCATGATTATTGTGTGCTAGCTGCCTATGTTTGCTTCAGACTCATAGTAGTAACTCATGATCCAACCTGCAGACTAGAGGAAGCAAGTCAGCATTTGCGCTACTCACTTCACAGCGTTTAAGACAGGACTTGCTATATATCTCTATTAGTACCACTTTAGTAGTTCAATGATTAGTCTCTATGGAATGTCTGAATGTCACCAAATGGACTGCTCACTACTTATCGGGTTTGAAACATTAGTGAAAATGTCACGATTTTGAGCAGGAACTAAGCCTATTTGACGTAGACAATGTTGAATAGATAATGTTTTGAGGAGCCCAACTTCATTGTTCTCATATATTCAGTTTAAATACCTGTATTGGGCTTTTAAGAGAACAAATAAAGAGCAAACACACCAACCCTGAAATGAGGGCAAACCACTTAGTTATGAGTTACCAATTTGTTTTCTGTGTCTCCATCTAGTGCCATGATAACAACTTCATGTACATTCTCCAACTCAAATACTGTTAGCCTACAGACCTCAGAACAGGGGAAGGACAAACGGTTACCCGAGCTGGACAGAAGTATTGGTTTGTATTTTATGTACTTTTTAATGATAGGTCCGCGATAATAAATAGAATTACAAAATAAACCCATTACTTGACCCATTTTCCATCAGTTCACCCTCATCGGGGTGCCGTACCGTCGGCAACACAAACCTGGAACTGTTGGGGTGTTAGGACCTAGTTTAACAATTGTGCATCCATCTGTGAGTAACTCTGGTCCGTATTCACTCAGGACTTATTTATTCATTCAGGTCTGTATATACATACTCATGTACAGTTGTTATATCATATCACGTGCAATATTGCAAGTAATTCTTGGACTTAACTTACGTAGTCATTTACTCAGGAACTTTTAGTATATCGAATGTGCAATATGTGCATTTATCTGTAATTAAACCCTACACACTAAGGACTGTATTTTAAGGGAATTACTATTATTACCCCAAATTATATCATACACACATTTAGCTATTTAAGTATCTCTTCCTGTCATTTACCTGTACAATTAATGTAACCATGCTAATATTCACTTACCTGTAAATTTAACTGTATATTTACCTGTACAGTTAATTTAACCATGCAAAATATTCACTTACCTGTTCATTTAACCAGTATGTCTATTAAGTAAACTATTATTACCGTCACTCATATCATACGCATTTTTAGCTATTGAAGTATTTCTCTGCCATCGACCTGTATAGTATAGTTAACCATCCACCAATGTATAATGTACATATTCAGCCATCCACCCATACTATGCAATGTCTTTTTATAGCTTTTTTGCACTCCAGACTTCTTGTATTTCTATACTTTTTCATACTGCGTCATCGTGTATCTGTGTATCTGTCTTTTGTGTATTTTTGTGTATTTTCATTCTGTCATTTTGCACCTGCCCTATGTTTTGTTGTAGCTGCTTGACAAAGAAATGTTCGCTCTGGGATCAATGAAGTACCTATCTATCTATCTATCTATCTATCTATCTATCTATCTATCTATCTATCTATCTATCTATCTACAGCGGGTAAAATAAGTATTGAACACGTCACCATTTTTCTCAGTAAATATATTTCCAAAGGTGCTACTGACATGAAAGTTTCACCACCTGGTTGAGGCAAATTTATGGTGAAATGATTGTCTTTCCACTTCCATATTATGGCCCCAACAGTGCTCACTGGAACATTCAGAAGCTTAGAAATGCACCTATTTCCAATGCCATCATTATGTTTTGCAACAATTAGGTTGCGAATGTCTTGAGACAGTTCTTTGCTTTTACCCATCATGAGATGTGTCTTGTGTGACACCTTGGCAATGAGACCTTTTTGTAGGCCATCAGTTGGGACTGAACCAGCTGATATTAATTTGCACTGACAGGGGGCTGGATTGCTTTTTAATTACTGATAGTTTTCAGCTGTTGTCTTGGCTTTCCATGCCTTTTTGAACCTCCCTTTCTTCATGTGTTCAAGACCTTTTCCCTGTGTCATTTCACATTATTACACATAACTTAATTTCTGAACTTATTTGTTTTGGTTTCTTTGTATGTATGGATTACTTGGGTTGTTACCAACATCTGGTGAAACTTTCATGTCAGTAGCACCTTTGGAAATATATTTACTGAGAAAAATGGTGACGTGTTCAATACTTATTTCACCCGCTGTATCTATCTATCTGTCCATCCATCCATCCACACATTTATTTATCTGTGTGTTCTTTTGCCAACCTATAGGTTGTGCACGCTTCCAGTCAAGAAGTATTAACACACCAGCTAATTAAGGGATTGATGAGTAGTTGATTTGTTTAATCAGGTGTTTTAGTTCGTGGTTGTAACAAAAACCTGCACACCTTGTTGTTCCCCAGGATCAGGTTTGAAAAGCACTGGACAAACGCCACAACATTGTCAACAAATACTGCTGCATGTACCTTGGTTAGCCAGTAGGGGGAGAAACAGCTCCATAAGTTAGCAAAATGTGTACATATGTTTGACCCAATTTTCTCTTCTCAAAGACTATGGTGATCTTTATTTCTCATTAAAATGCAATACATAAAGGTTTCCCCATAAGCACACATCTGGGATTTGGGTTGGGTTGGGTTGGGTTGGCGGATGTTTGCCGTAACATTTTGAAATAAAATACAAAACTGAGTAAGAACGCCCTCAAGTTGGTCCCGGTGAACCCCCCCTGACTATCTTGTATTTGTGCCCTTTTTGCAATTTATTTTATGTTAAACAACAGAAATATAAAACATTATTGAAATATCTTGTTTCCTTATGCAATGACTGAATAGTCTATCAAAAGTGTGGTAATAGTCTATCTATGATAAACTGTACCTGAAGCACAATCGTTTACATACAAGAAGTATCAGTAGCATTTACATGCTCATTTCACGGTTGTTCAGGCTTGCCTGAGATCCGGTGCATTTGGGGAATCATCCTTTGGGAAAGGGGGAAGCTTTTTCCAAGGAATAACAGAGGATCCGAGAGTGAGATTGTGTTTCCCGAGGCTAAAGGCAGAGCACACGCTTGTTTGTGCATTAATAATTCATGCCTTTCAGGAAAAAGAAAGACACAATGAAAGGTGCCATGAGAGAGAAAGAGAGAGAGAGAGAGTGAGAGAGAGAAAGAGAGAAGCAGCTGAAAGAACAAAAGAAAGACCCTCAGAGACAAGAGAGACCAGTAGGAGTAGGGAAAAAAGAGAGTGTGTAAAACAAACACCTTGGTAAACCGACTATTTTTGAACAGGGAACTAGGGTTGCTAACCCTTCCGGTTTGGCTTGGAGTCTTCCAGAATTGGCTTTAAATGGGCAATCTGCAGTTCAAACAACAACAAAATGGTTAACCTGCCACTGTTGTACCAGATCGGATGTACCAATATTTTGAGTCGCTATTCACATCATAAACAAGTATAAATGCCACCGTGGGGGAAACAACTGCCCTTCACCATCTAGGCCCATTCAACATAGCCTAGATTTACATAGTTATTACTTCTAAACAAACAAAGATGGGTTCTCATACGTTTACAATGTTGTTTTGATTATTGCTTGAAAAGTCGCTAAGCTTATATTTGGTTGTGATAGTTGCAAAATACCTATTTTGGATGCAGCAGTTGTTCGCTAGAATGCTAACGCTTGACATAGGCTGGTAGCAAAGCTGGCCAAAGAGCCATTTTACTGGTTGAAGTTTAAGTGTTTTTAATGCAGTTGATTTGCGACACAAACATTATTATAAGCAGGACATTCATACAAGCCTTACAATAAAATTATATTTTAAAGTGTGAAATTAACTCCTAAGCAAATGGATGCTTTTTTTTGCTGGTGGTCTTTGAGGGGTAGGTAGCTGAGTGGTTAGAGTGGTGGGCCTGTAACCGAAGGGTTGCTGGATCAAATCTGACTAGGTTCAAATCTGTTGTTCTGTCCCTGAACAAGGCAGTTAACCCACTGTTCCTACGCTGTCATTGTAAATAAGAATTTGTTCTAAACTGACTTGCCTAGTTAAATAAAGATAACATTTGAGAACTCCTCTGTGTTTTCCCCCATTTGGGGAACTTGTGCATACTGTGGGTTCTGGGCTCAATTGACCAATCAATTGCCCTAAATGCAATAAAATGACAAGGCACTCACAAGTGGTCCCATGTGACTCAGTTGATAGTGCATGACATTTACAATGCCTGGTTTGTGGGTTTGATGGGGGCCCAGTATTAATGAAAATATATGCACTAAGTTGCTCTGGATAAGAGAGTCTGCTAAATGACCGAAATGAAAATGTAGTCATGACATGCAAGGGTGTGAGCCTGAAGGTTTGGGGTAAACAATGAAGAGACATATATTCTGTTTGGTGCCAAGTCTCTCACATGTGGTCATGTTTTTTACTTTGAATTTCCAGAACCAAGTTCTGAAGTATTGGCTTGCTTCTGTCTATTCGGTAACAACGAATCAACAGAACTTGTTCTGCCTCAATTCATTATTTTAGGATTTTTTTTTACCTATAACGCCCACCAATATTCTTCTCACTGACACAGCCAGAATACTTCACAACACAGACAGAATACACAGACCTCAGAAATGAGTTACATGTATTCCCTGTTTTATTAGGCATAGAGACTTAACGGCAAGAAACAACCTCTAGCCACGCCCTGGACTGTTGTGGACATCTGAAAAACATTTGATAGATAGATTGTGAAAACAGAACTAGAGGGCCTCCGACAATATTGCCTATACCTATCAAATCATTTCAGATCAAGTCTCATCAAGCATTTGATTAGCTGAATCAGGTGAGTTACTGCGGGGCAAAGGCTAAAATCTGAACCCCTGTGGGTACCTAGGACTAGGATTATGAACCCAGCTACAGAGAGTGGACATGGGGTTGATTTGTGATTGGTGTAAGTGATCAGACTTTGGCATGGGGCCAACTTTCAGATTGGGATACTATGAAATGAGATACTGTCTGATGAGATGCTGGTTGTGTCCCAAATGGCATCCTATTCCCTATGTACTGCGCTACTTTTAGTGTACTACTTTTTACCAGGGCCCATACTGACCCTTCTATAACATTGTGTCCCCACTGAACGTGGCCCAGACAAGCCCTTAAAACAAATTAGAAACAGGACAGGGGAACATTGTCGACAACTGTTCCCTCCCCACTCTTCCCCAACCCACCCACCTTTTCCAGCCATCTCTGCTCTGTTTATCTCACTCTCCTAGACCTAGCCTAGCCTGCCTGGTGACAAGAGTTCCGAGAGGGGCGAGGCTGAACGGTGTAGTCAGGTGAATGATGTGTAAATGTCCACCATCTGAGATTGAGGCCCTGGTCACCTGTCAGCCCCACAGACAGACAGGACCCCCAAAGCCCCGCAGGCCATTAGGCTGTCTCGACAGTTGCCCGTGCCACCGCTGCTGCCACCCAGCTCTCAGACTCAGACAGACGGGTACATTAACAAACACCAGCCAGGCCAAGGACAAGGGTGGCAAAGGGGAGGGGCTGTGGTGCCCCCCCCCTTGGGCAGAGGAGGGCCCTATTGGCTCTTGCCAGGTGATGTTTACTTAATGATTCATCAGGGTCCAATTAAGCAGGCTGCCTTGGTCATTGAGTGGATTCATTATTCATGAGGAGAGTGTGTTGGAAGGAGAGGGCCGATGCACCAGATGACCGTCTCACTGTCCCTATCACGTCGTATGACCTCTGTCGTTATTCCAAAATGGATCCCATCCTGCTGCGTGTGTGTGTGTGTGTGTTTAGGTGTGGTTGTGGATCTGTGTGTGTGCTTTTGTGTAAGGTTTGGAGGTGTGGAGAGTCATTGGTGCAAATAGTCTTTAGGTGTAGATAGTCTTTAAGGTACAAATAAATAGTATTTAAGGTACAGGTCTGTGCATGTAGACCGCTAGGGTTAGCTGTTCAGCAGTCTGATGGCCTGGTGGTAGAACCCGATGCTGTGATACCGCTTGCCAGATGGTAACCGACAGAAAAGTCTGTGGCTCGGGTGACTGTAGTCCTTGTCAATGTTCTGGGCCTTCTCGTACAACGCTGTGAACTACTCCCTTCACAGAACAGCGCAAACTGACTCTAACCAGAAAAGAAAGAGGAGTGGGAGGCCCCGGTGCACAACTGAGCAAGAGGACAAGTACATTAGAGTGTCTAGTTTGAGAAACAGATGCCTCACAAGTCCTCAACTGGCAGCTTCATTAAATAGTACCCGCAAAACACCAGTCTCAACGTTAACATTGAAGAGGCGACTCCGGGCCTCCCACTCCTCTTTCTATTCTGGTTAATGATAAACTTGGATTAGCTAACACAACGTGCCATTGGAACACAGGAGTGATGGTTGCTGATAATGGGCCTCTGTACGCCTATGTAGATATTCCATTTAAAAAATCAGCCGTTTCCAGCTACAATAGCCATTTACAACATTAACAATGTATACACTGTATTTCTGATCAATTTGATGTTATTTTAATGGACAAAAAATTAGCTTTTCTTTCAAAAACAAGGACACTTCTAAGTGACCCCAAACTTTTGAAAGGTAGTGTACATCACTGGGTCCAAGCTTCCTGCCATCCGGGACCTATATACTAGGCTGTGTCAGAGGAAGGCCCAAAAAATTGTCAAATCAAATGGCCATCCAGACTATTTGCATTGACATAGTCACTTTACCCCTACCTACATCTACAAATTATCTCGACTAACCTGTACCCCCACACATTGACGCTGTACCGGTACCCCCTGTATATAGCCTCAGTATTGTTATTTATTGTGTTACTTTTTATTATATAAATATTTTCTTAACTCTATTTTCTTAAAACTGCATTGTTAGTTAAGGGCTTGTAAGTAAGCATTTCATGGTAAGGTTGCACCTGTTGTATTCGGCGCATGTGGCAAATGTAATTTAATTTGATTTGATGACAGAGTTGTGCTTCAGGGCAATAGTCATTTAGGCAGGCTACCTTTGTTTGCTTGGGTACAAGGACAATGGTGGATATCTTGAAGCATGAGGGGATTACAGACTGGGACAGGGAGAGGTTGAATATGGCCGTATGTGATGGTGAGTATGGTGTTTTGTATCCCATCGGCCATTCTCTATTGTCTGATATGTTATCACGCTCTGTCAGTGATTACTATGTGTCCTCGTTTATTTTTTTATTTTATTTTTTTAAAACTTTATTTTGACAGGGAAAACAGACTGAGACCTACATCTCTTTTACGGCTGTGCCCTGTGTAAACATGTTAACATGTACAAAATAGACACACAGACAGACATTTGGAGAAGAAAGATCTCAAAACATACAAATTCAGAGAAACAGAGACAAGCACAGACAACATCATATTGATCCTCCATAATATTTTTTAAATGGGCAAGGGGCACCAAAGTGTCTAGCTTGAGGTGGGTCTGCAATTTGTTCCACAGAAAAGGTGCAAAGGAACTGAAGGCTGTTCTACCCAAATCTGTGTAGACTGCATGCGTCTCTAATGTAATTCATGACTGTGATCTGGTATTACAATTAGTATGTCTAGTGGAAATGAATGCTGAAATATATGGCAGGTGTTTTAAAAGGAGTGCTTTATAAATAAACTGAAGAGCATGTTTTTCTCGCCTCAGACAGAGGGGCCCAAATCACATTTTGGTGTAGAATACAGTGATGTGTTCTGAACCTGAGTGCACAATGATAAATAGCATCCAGTGGTTTGAATGTGGTTGCCGAAGCATGCATATAGATAACATCACCATAATCTAAAACGGATAAAAAAGTAGCCTGAACAATTTGCTTTCTATTTACAGAGGACAGACAGGCCCTGTTTCTGTAAAAGAACCCTAACTTGAGTTAACGTTTTCCCCAATTCAGTAACATGTTTTTGAAAGGAGAGCCTATCATCTAACCATACGCCTAAATATTTATATGCAGAGACCTGTTCGATTTGAGTACTATTTCCAGACTATGTGTGTCATGGCATTACTGACCGCTTTTCTATTTACCTGAAGCCATTTGTGTGATCTTACCTGTTGGCAAGATGCTATACATAAGAAATGCCCCTTTGCCTCCTTGTCCTATTGTGTTTGATACAGTAAAAACAAATCCCCAAGGTTTCTATTTTAAAAGCTATTAGTTATGAACACTGTACAGTATATTTAGGGCTTATTACTGGAATCAGGCTGACGAGGTGGAAAGGCTGTTTGGAGAGAGCAGTCAGTCCATCAACCTTGTCGCTGAATAATTTAAAAGGCCTGTTAATGCTGCTCGGACAGTGTTTGTGAAATCTCACAGAGTGACTGCGCTTGTGTTATGTACACTCAACAACACAAACAGGGCAAGGATGATTGGCAAGTGAGAGAGAAAGATTTCTCTTAACCCTCCTATTATCTTTGGGGTCAATGTTTAAAGTCTCTAAATACATGATTGACATCATTTTTTTTTTTTTTTTTTAATTACTTTAGCTAATTTAATGGGGACAACCGGGTAAACATAAAATTAACTTGATGATATGTTTTCAATGTCCTGTACACATTGTGTAGCATCAGTGTTCTTTGGGGTCAATTTGACCCCAGGCTGTTTTTAGCTGTATAAAACCTATAAGAAATATCATCATTTTACACACATTTGTTTTGGATGATATTGAGGTCACTATAACATGCAATTTTATAATTCAAAAAACTTACCACTGCTTTAGGGCCCTAACCTAACATAACCATACATGTAATATTGCTAAATCCACTGATATTTCCCCACGCCGTGGGGGAGGGAAAAACGTCACTCTCGCGAGGACATTGATAGTTCACCCAACATAGGGGAGGAGCAAACATAGAAAAGCTTGCACAGAAGCCTTCTAAACCATTTCTCTTGGTGCTCTGTGGGCTCTCTCTTTATGCTCTCTCTCAATTGAAAATGACCTCTAAGCAAAGGTTTTATGTCAATGAGGTTTTTTCACAGCTCTTTGGCCGTAAAAATGACATAGAGGAGAATGTGTCTGAGACAGAGGATAATGTTGAGGAAGACTCTGATTATGAGGCATCCTCCTCTGATGAGAATGAGACTCTTAGTGTTGTCTCTCAACCACCAGCAGACACATTACCTTCCAAAAATAGAAAATGATTATGGTCCCTCTCCCCACTTGAACGACAGGGTAGACTTAGTGCTGCTAATGTCATCAAAATGGTTCCAGGCCCCACCAGATACGCTGTCAGCCATGTCCAAGACATAAAATCAGCATTTGAGCTCTTCGTAACACAAAAGGATATACTTGAGATTACAAACTTAGAGGGGAGGCGCGTGTATGGGGACAGTTGGTTAGACTTGGATGTGACCCACTTGCAAGCCTACATTTGGTGTCTCATTTTGGCAGGAGTGTACGAGTCAAAAGGAGAAGCAACAGCAAGCCTTTGGAATGCTGACACTGGAAGTGTAATATTTCCAGCCGCCATGTCTCTAAAGACGTTTCATGTTTTCTCCCGTGTCATTCGCTTTGACGACAGAGAAAGAAGGCAGGGTCGACGAGAGTGTGACAAACTCGCAGCAATGCGGGATGTATGGGACAAGTGGGTCCAGCGATGACCCTTTCTTTACAATCCAGACCCCCACGTGGATGAATGTCTGGTTGCATTTCATGGACGCTGTCCCTTCAGACAATACATACCAAGCAAACCAGCCAAATACGGTATCAAAATATGGGCAGCATGTGATGCACAGTCCAGCTATGCAGGGCGTAAGAGTGGTACTAGACATGGCTGAAGGACTGAATGGTCATAGCATTTTTTCACATTGTACGCCCTGGGTGAGTAACTGCTGAAAAGGAAGGTTACCATGTTGGGGACAGTGAGAAAAAACAAGCTGGAGCTTCCCTCTGAGCTTCATACGATGAAGAACAGGAAGGTAACATCTTCAATGTTATGGACATCCAGATGGAGACACACCCCAAATGGTTCAAACTGCAGGCAGGAAACGTGGCAGGTGCCAGGTCTGTCCCAACAGAAATTACTCAAAGATCAGCAACACCTGTGTGAAATGCAAGAAATACGTCTGCAAAGACGCACACACTCTCTGCACATCATGTGCACAGTAGTGCAGACAAAAGGCTGGACTGTATCTTCTGGTGGGCTGTAGGAAAAATAATATGCTGTTCATATTCTGTCTATACTGTTCGTGTTCTGTCAAACTCATTTTGGTGACTATGTAACTTGCATACATAGCACTTACAGTATCATAGAACAATCTCTGACACAATGCTCAAATGTACTTTTTATAGGTGCTTTTTTGTAAATAAAGAACTGTTATGTGTTCCTTACTGATGTTCTGATGATGATGATGATGATGATGATGATGTTCTGTTTTACAAATAAAATCCTTCTTAATTTTTTAAATTGCGTTTGTTTTTCCTGGGGTCAAATTGACCCCGAACATAATACATGTTACTATCCTTGATAACAGAAATTGTTATTCTTTCCAAATCTTATAAATAACAAAAATCTGTACTTAGAACTAATATAAAGCCATTAAAACACCAAAAATATCTTTCTTTCCAATTTTATTTTATGGTGATATGCATATTTTTCCATAGTCGCAATAGGTATTCTGGATGTACCTGACACATAAACTTGGGTAAAAATCCTATTCTGGAGGTTTAAATTACCGGGTGTCAAATTGACCCCAAGGATAAAAGATGTTAGTAAAGTTAGTAGTTTTATATTAAGCATATAATTAATTTTGATGCATGTGCTTATCCCTTTTGGAGGATAGTACACAGAGCTGCCATTGCGCATTGTGTTTTCTTTCACAATGGAAGTTTATTTAGCCACTATTTAATAGAGACATGTTTCCCATGAGAAATACAGTTGCAAGTGAAATCGTTAAAAGATTGTTGATTTTTTAATTATTTGTGATTTCCTCTGTATATTTCATGTGAAGTAGCCTAAAATTATTTCATTTGAGGTTTCTCCGAAATGTATTTTAAGACATCTTAAGAAAATTTTTTTTAGATGTCATGCATTTATGTCTGCTATGTACTGTATACTGACTAGACAGCTACTGAGACTACAACCTCTAGTTTCACACACAAACCATGATGTTTGACAGTGTGGTTTATTCACTGAGCTTGTCACTGTGAAATGAGTCTTACACTGGCATGTCTTAGAAGTACAGGAAAAAAGTCCCTGTTATGTTTTTTATATACAATCTCATTCATTTTCATAAAACAATATGACTATTATATTACTCTAAACATTGCTCTATTAAATTGTTTTTGTATAAAAAAACATTAGCAAATTACTATATAGAGACACAGTATCTATAGTACCATTTGTCAGGCTCTGGCCATAGGGAGTACCTTTTGGCCATGGTCAGAGCCTGACAGATCTAGATATCTAGATCTATGTGTTTTTCATTTTGTGTTGAAACCCCAATTGGAGACAGCTGTGAGACGTTGTCTCTGATTGGGGATTCTATTTAAGTTGCTCAACCACACACGTTTGTGTGGGTCATTGTTCGTGTCTGTCTGCATGTTGCGCTAGACCTTAAGTCACTTTGCTTTCTTGTTATTACTGTATTCATACTCTCCTTTGTTATTTTATGCTTTGTGATTCTATCTCATAAAATAAAAGGATGACACTCCACGAGCGCTCCGTTTACCATCCCTTCACTACTCAGCATCGTGACAGAATGACCCACCACCCTGGGACGCAGCGGAGTCTGATATTGGGAGATATCCTCCTCGGTATGGGGAAAATTACAGAGGAGGAATACTCCCATTATCGTTCAGTGGAGGAAGGCTGGGGTACGGAGCAGCGGCGCCGTCGTCAGGGGAAAAATCGACGGGCCAGAAAGGCACAGGACCAGCCTGGAGCCCAGAAAACCCCCCCAAACTGATTTTGGGGGGGGGCTATGGGGGTGGTCGGGGATTGAAGGAGAAGAGCCCCGACCACTGCACTCGTGGGGGTTCCAGGAGGAGCCCCTACAGCCATGGGAGCAGGAGTACAGAGAGGAGTCGGAGGAAGACGACGATGTGTTTCTGTTCCCTCACTCTTGGGGGTTCCCGGAGGAACCCTCACAGGAAGGGGATTGGCGGTGGAGCAGGGACGACAGGAACAGTCGTGCTCCAGCGCCAGTTCCCAGTCCGGTGCCTCCAGCGCCGGTCCGGAGTCGGAGACGAAAGAGACCGACTCAGCGCACCACACCATCGGTGCGCACCAACAGCCCGGTACGACCCGTGCCAGCTCAACGCACCAGCCCAACGGTGCGTGTCCCCAGCCAGGTACAGCCCGTACAACCTCCAGCGAAGGTCAACAACATGGAACCTCCAGCGAAGGTCAGCAGCCCTGAACCTACAGCGAAGGTCAGCAGCCCTGAGCCTCCAGCGAAGGTCAGCAGCCCTGAGCCTCCAGCGAAGGTCAGCAGCCCTGAGCCTCCAGCGAAGGTCAGCAGCCCTGAGCCTCCAGCGAAGGTCAGCAGCCCTGAGCCTCCAGCGAAGGTCAGCAGCCCTGAGCCTCCAGCGAAGGTCAGCAGCCCGGAGCCTCCAGGGAAGGTCAGCAGCCCGGAGCCTCCAGGGAAGGTCAGCAGCCCGGAGCCTCCAGGGAAGGTCAGCAGCCCGGAGCCTCCAGGGAAGGTCAGCAGCCCGGAGCCTCCAGGGAAGGTCAGCAGCCCGGAGCCTCCAGGGAAGGTCAGCAGCCCGGAGCCTCCAGGGAAGGTCAGCAGCCCGGAGCCTCCAGGGAAGGTCCGCAGCCCGGAGCCTCCAGAGAGAGAACCGGTGTCCAGTCTGGGTCCGGTCGTCTGCTCCACTCCAGTGCCAGAGCAGTCCGCTTCGCCGGTCGTCTGCTTCACTCCAGTGCCAGAGCAGTCCGCTCCACCGGTGCCCAGTCCAGGGCCGGTCGTCTGCTTCACTCCAGTGCCAGAGCAGTCCGCTCCACCGGTGCCCAGTCCGGGGCCGGTCGTCTGCTTCATTCCAGTGCCAGAGCAGTCCGCTCCACCGGGGCCCAGACCGGGTTCGGCCGTCTGCTCCACTCCCATGCCGGAGCAGTCCGCTCCACCGGTGCCCAGTCGGGGTCCGGACGTCTGCCCAGCTCCAGAGCCGGAACCACCTGTCACACCGGTACCCTGTCCGGGTTCGGCCGTCTGCTCCACTCCCATGCCAGAGCAGTCCCCGCACCGGTGCCCAGTCGGGGTCCGGACGTCTGCCCAGCTCCAGAGCCGGAACCACCTGCCACACCGGTGCCCAGTCCGGGTCTGGGTGTCTGCCCCACTCCATGGCCGGAGCCGCTCGCCAGACCAGGTCCCATTCCAAGACAGGTCATCAGACTTGCGTCAGGGAGGAAAGTGTCCCCAACCCTCCCATGTCATTATTATTATTTTTTTGTGATTGTCGCGGCCGGGAGTCCGCGCCTTAGGGGGGGGTACTGTCAGGCTCTGGCCATAGGGAGTACCTTTTGGCCATGGTCAGAGCCTGACAGATCTAGATATCTAGATCTATGTGTTTTTCATTTTGTGTTGAATCCCCAATTGGAGACAGCTGTGAGACGTTGTCTCTGATTGGGGATTCTATTTAAGTTGCTCAACCTCACACGTTTGTGTGGGTCATTGTTTGTGTCTGTCTGCATGTTGCGCTAGACCTTAAGTCACTTTGCTTTCTTGTTATTAGTGTATTAATACTCTCCTTTGTTATTTTATGCTTTGATTCTATCTCATAAAATAAAAGGATGACACTCCACGAGCGCTCCGTTTACCGTCCCTTCACTACTCAACATCGTGACACCACTTAGTGTGTATTTGCCTTTGATTAACTAAATAAAATCTAATGGTATTGGTCACATACACATATTTAGCAGATGTTATTGCAGGTGTAGCAAATTGCTAGTGAAACAACATCATGTTCATACACATGCAGCATCCCAAGAGAAACCATTCAATGGGTTAAGAATGTTAAGAATTCCTGCAACTTTATGGCCCATCTCTCATGTTTCTATGGTATCTGTCGACCTCATGAACTTTGCATCAACTGTGTCAACTGAAATGAAGGTCCAAGAACAGTTAGACATAACACTTTTATGCATGTTTTTGGCAGAGAAAAAGAGTTCCAAACCACAAGCTTACCGGATGTTCTTTCTCTCGAAACACTGAAACCGCAGACAACTTAGGCTACGTGCGCAAACCAAAAAAACTGACAATGTACTAGTGAAAGAAAGGTTGTTTTTAGTGCTATTTTATGTGCCAGTACTTTGAAGTGCCTATGCACTCTCACTCTGTTTGTTCCTACTATAGTGTGAACCTTACTTCTCATCAGTAGGAGCAAAATAAAGCTAGACAGACCTCCACTTCAATAATGAAACTGAAATGTCACATTTTATTTTAAATGTATACTTAAAAATTTACAAAAAAAGTATAAATAATATTCAAGGAGGTGAAATGTTTGAATAAAACGAGCAAGGCTTACAAAGGTCTGCAACATAGAATGGAAAAACACTAAATGTATATAAAAGGTTATGAAGATTATATTTTCACGTTGCACAACACCAAAAACATGACGAATACTGTACGAGCATGCTGTTGATCTATGCATCATCTACTGTGAAATCACCTAAGTTTCTAGAGACACACACAATATACAGTGAGGGAAAAAGGTATTTGATCCCCTGCTGATTTTGTTAGTTTGCCCACTGACAAAGTAATGATCAGTCCATAATTTTAATGGTAGGTTTATTTGAACAGTGAGAGTGAATAACAACAAACAACTCCAGACAAAAACGCATTTCAAAAATGTTATAAAGTAATTTGCACTGTAATGAGTGAAATAAGTATTTGACCCCTCTCAATCAGGAGTTCTGGCTCCCAGGTGTCTTTTATACAGGTAACGAGCTGAGATTAGGACCACTCCCTTTAAGAGTGTGCTCCTAATATCAGCTTGTTACCTGTATAAAAGACACCTGTCCACAGAAGCAATCAATCAATCAGATTCCAAACTCTCCACCATGGCCAAGACCAAAGAGCTGTCCAAGGATGTCAGGGACATGATTGTATACTTACACAAGGCTGGAATGGGCTACAAGACCATCGCCAAGCAGCTTGGTGAGAAGGTGACAACAGTTGGTGTGATTATTCGCAAATGGAAGAAACACAAAAGCACTGTCAATCTCCCTCAGTCCGGGGCTCCATGCAAGATCTCACCTCGTGGAGTTGCAATGATCATGAGAACGGTGAGGAATCAGCCCAGAACTACACGGGAGGATCTTGTCAATGATCTCAGGGCAGGAAAACAATTGGTAACACACTACGCTGTGAAGGACTGAAATCCTGCAGCGCGCGCAAGGTCCCCCTGCTCAAGAAAGCACATGTACAGGCCCGTCTGAAGTTTGCCAATGAACATCTGAATGATTCAGAGGAGGACTGGGTGAAAGTGTTGTGGTCAGATGAGACCAAAATCGAGCTCTTTGGCATCAACTCAACTCGCTGTGTTTGGAGGAGGAGGAATGCTGCCTATGACCCCAAGAACACCATCCCCACCGTCAAACATGGAGGTGGAAACATTATGCTTTGGGGGTGTTTTTCTGCTAAGGGGACGGGACAACTTCACCGCATCAAAGGGACGATGGATGGGGCCATGTACCATCAAATCTTGGGTGAGAACCTCCTTCCCTCAGCCAGGGTATTGAAAATGGGTTGTGGATGGGAATTCCACCATGACAATGACCCAAAACACACGGCCAAGGCAACAAAGGAGTGGCTCAAGAAGAAGCACATTAAGGTCATGGAGTGGCCTAGCCAGTCTCCAGACCTTAATCCCATAGAAAATCTGTGGAGGGAGCTGACGGTTCGAGTTGCCAAACGTCAGCCTCGAAACCTTAATGACTTGGAGAAGATCTGCAAAGAGGAGTGGGACAAAATCCCTCCCGAGATGTGTGCAAACCTGGTGGCCAACTACAAGAAACGTCTGACCTCTGATTGCCAACAAGGGTTTTGCCACCAAGTACTAAGTCATGTTTTGCAGAGGGGTCAAATACTTATTTCGCTCATTAAAATGCAAAAAAAAGACTGATCATTTCATTGTCAGTGGGCAAACGAACAAAATCAAATACTTTTTTCCCTCACTGTATGTATAATACAGTTGAAGTTTACATACACTTTTTCAACAACTCCACAGATTTCATGTTAACAAACTATAGTTTTGGCAAGTCGGTTAGGACATCTACTTTGTGCATGACACAAGTAATTATTCCAACAATTGTTTACAGACAGATTATTTCACTTATTACTCACTATATCACAATTCCAGTGAGTCAGAAGTTTAAATACACAACACTAAGTTGACTGTGCCTTTAAACAGCTTGGAAAATTCCAGAAAATGATGTCATGGCTTTAGAAGCTTCTGATAGGCCAATTGACATCATTTGAGTCAATTGGAGGTGTACCTGTGGATGTATTTCAAGGCCTAACTTCAAACTTAGTGCCTCTTTGCTTGACATCATGTGAAAATCAAAAGAATTCAGCCAAGACCAAAGAAAAAACATTGTAGACCTCCACAAGTCTGGGAGCAATATCCAAACGCCTGAAGATACCACGTTCATCTGTACAAACAATAGTATGCAAGTATAAACACCATGGGACCACGCAGCCGTCATACCCTCAGGAAGGAGACGCGTTCTGTCTCCTAGAGATGAACGTACTTTGGTGCGAAAAGTGCAAATCAATCCCAGAACAACAGCAAAGGACCTTGTGAAGATGCTGGAGGGAACAGGTACAAAAGTATCTATATCCACAGTAAAACAAGTCCTATATCGCCGCTCAGCAAGGAAGAAGCCACTGCTCCAAAACCACCATAAAAAAGCCAGACTACGGTTTGCAACTGCACATGGGGACAAAGATAGTACTTTTTGGACGAATGTCCTCTGGTCTGATGAAACAAAAATAGAACTGTTTGGCCATAATGACCATCGTTATGTAAAAATGCGGACGCTTGCAAGACGAAGAACACCATCCCAACCGTGATGCACGGGGGTCGCAGCATCATGTTGTGGGGGTGCTTTGCTGCACGAGGGACTGGTGCACTTCACAAAATAGATGGCATCATGAGGAAGGAAAGTTATGTGGATATATTGAAGCAACATCTTAAGACATCAGTCAGGAAGTTAAATCTTGGTTGCAAATGGGCCTTCCAAATGGACAATAACCCCAGGCACACTTCCAAAGTTGTGGCAAAAAGGACAACAAAGTCAGGGTATTTGAGTGGCCATCACAAAGCCCTGACCTCAATCCTATAGAAAATGTGTGGGCAGAACTGAAAAAGCGTTTGCGAGCAAGGAGGCCTACAAACCTGACTCAGTTACACCAGTTCTGTCAGGAGGAATGGGCCAAAATTCACCCAACTTATTGTGGGAAGCTTGTGGAAGGCTACCCGAAACATTTGACCCAATTTAAACAATTTAAAGGCAATGCTACCAAATACTAATTGAGTGTATGAAAACTTCTGACCCACTGGGAATACTAGGATTAAATGTCAGGAATTGTGAAAAACTGAGTTTAAATGTCTTTGGCTAAGGTGTGTGTAAACTCCCGACTTCAACTGTATGTATTGTAGCATAACACATTTTGTACCGTTTCTTTAACAAATACTGTGTGTACAAAGGCAAACACAATATTTCCATTAATAGAAAATCTGTTTCTCACTCCAACATTAGCATCAGAGCAGTCAAGTTTCAAACCTTTCTTTCACGTGGACAGAAATAAATGCTGAATTTGGCAAACATTGACAATTGGGTTATTCCTAGAACTGTATGTGGTGCCTTTTCTGTCCCCAGGAAATATGACTTATTACTTAGTGTAAAAGGCTTTAAATATAAAGTCAGGTGTCCTTTACCTTAAACTCACAAAAATATATTTAAAAGGGACTTTTATGCATTTTTAACACTTTTCTTCAGTAGATGTAGGCCTTTTTTCCATGTCCCCAGGTGTTATTCATCAACTTCCATGAGAAAAAGCCATAAAATAAAATATTTCAAATATCTTTTCATTATTTTATAGATCAGGTTAAATTCTCTCTCATCAATAACGTTTTTTTCATTATTATTGTATTTATTATTATTTTATTTAAGATGTTCTGTGTGTTCCTGATCACTTTCCACCCTGTTAGTTTGTTGTAATTCTCCATTCAAGAAAACAAACCCTTCCTACAATGACACCAAATTCAGGAAGTGTCATAATTTCCTTGGTGGGAAAACAATGGTGCAAAGCCAAATACATAGAAACACTCAGTATCTATTTTTCATGTCGTTAGTCTGTATGTCCCACTCATAAATGTCCACCCTCTTAGGCTAAATTAGAGAAACGTTTAAAATATGTTTGATAGAGAATTTAAAATCCTGTTCAAGTATTCACCATTATTCTAGCTCAATCTTGCTCACTAGCGCTATGGCTAATTTAGGCTCCAAATTTTCACCCGGTTAAGTTACATCCTGTTAGGATTATGCACCTAACAGGTTGGAAAATGCACCTAAAGAAATGTGTCTGAGCTTCTTTTTTCTAATAGTATACTAAAAATAGAATACAAAAGTTATGAGGCCCAAAAGGCACCGCAGACCCAATTTCTTCATCTGGAGATGATCAGCAAAAAGTGAGGCAGAAATTAACTAGCGGAGTTAAGTCCTGCTTGACACATTCCAATCATATACTGTAAATTCCTCAGTTAGTTTTTGGGATGGCTGGATTACATTGTCTCCCACTGCTCTTGCTATGTTTGGGGTTCCACCTGGCTCTATGCTGAGTTTGTTTAATATTCCAGAGTACCTGCAAGTCACCATCCCATAATTCCTTCAGCAGTCATACCTGCATACCCCTCTGGTTCCCATACCAAACCCCTACCCTTCTTCTGCCATCAACGACCATGATTCGCCACGTCTCGTGTGGCGGCCGCCACTTCTAACGAGTTCTTGGAGTTGTGCATCTTGTGCTGGCTGCTGTCGGAGGAACGTGGATGCAGGGTGGGTCTCCCCCGGAGGCATTCCAGGCCACAACGCAGTTCCTTGCGAATGTTGTCGCTGGAGAGCACGTAGAGGATGGGGTTGATGGCATTGTTAATGGTGGACAGGCCCAGGGAGATAGTGTAAGGGGTGTAGATGCTTTCCTCGAAGTGACACGTCTTCTGCAGCTGGGGGATGTGGAAGGTAACTGCGCGCAGCAGTAGGATGATGTGGTACGGCGCGAAGCACACTAGGAAAAAGACAACCACGGCAATCGCCAAGTAGCGCACCCGGTCCTTCTGGCACGGCCGTAGCCCCGTGCTGGCCTGCACGCTGGCCAGGATGGCACGGTTGGTGACCACCAGCAAAACCAGCGGGGCCAAGAAGCCAATGACAAAGCGTGCGTAGTTGAAACCCGTCACGGTGACCGTGCTCTGGCCCGGCTCAAAGCATTTCCCCTCTGCCGCGTTGCCCTCCGTCATGGTAAAAACTGGCACGTGGCCCACGAACACCACCAAGACGATTGCCATGGTAACCGCAACTGCCTGCCTCTGCCGGCGAAGGCCGCGCGACTCCACGGCGTAGACCACAGCCACATATCGGTCGCTGGAGATGCAGCACAGCAGAAAAATACTGATGTACATGTTGTTGAAGAAGAAGTAGCCCGTCACCTTGCAAGCCATGGAGCTCCAGCGCCAGTGGTGGCCCATGTTCACATAGTCGGCCCACACGGGCAGGGTGCAGAGGTACATGAGGTCGCACACGGACAGGCTCAACAGGTAAATGCCCAGGACGTTTTTGCGGCGCACCTGGAGGAAGGTCAGGTAGACAGTAGCGATATTGGCAGGCAGCCCGATGATCAGCACCACACAGTAAAGCACCACCAGGGGCACGCGGTCCTCGGCGTAGGTAAGGATGCAGTCGGTGACCGCCACGCTGATCTGAGTCACAGTCGTCTCATTCATGGTGTCTGGAGGGTAGAGAGAGAGAAAAAAATTAGAGGTCACGTTTCCCATTTCGGTATGCAGTGTGTGATATATAAACCGTTGAATGTATGCGAACACGAATGAGGAAATCCCAAGATTAACTCTAAATCACTCTATATGCAGAGCATTTTTCCGCAGACGTTTACATGTCATTCATATTGGCTGGATATCTCCGGAACAAATCATGCTTGAAGATGGCCTATTGGCCCAGTAAGCAAACTTAACAAGGGCTTTTTAATTTTGAAACCTACTATTTGTCGACTAACCTTGAAGACTCATCAAGTCATCAACCTTGACAGTCATTGTTAGACCCATTTTGGTACATAAAGGAAATGTACAGTATAGAATATATTTTGGTTGATTTGTTATTGAATATAGAATTGTACGACTGTTTGTTGTATGTATAGAAACCGCACTTTACGACTATGTTGACACCTAGTGGCCTGTTGGACCGCGTAAAGGGATTATCGGTAAAGATGGTGTCAGTATAATTGGAACAGGTGTAGGAGTCCTGTATGGAAGATGCCAAGGAGAAACAGCTTTCAACCGTATAAACCATTTAATTTATCTTTCATAATTGTTTTAACTTTTTTTGTTGTTGACATCATTACCATCTTGGAATCTGTTAGAACACCCAGACTATTTTGTTTGTTTTTCCATTTATCAGCCTGGAACTGTGTACAAACCCAGACAATCCTTTGTGAGTAATAAATATAATTTAACTGCCGTCATAATAAGAATTTGCTCTTAACTGACTAGTTAAAAGGTTTAAAAACAACTCTGAAGTCTCTCAATGGGAAAACACGTTGGAACCCACACTGTAAAGGCGTCTATAGATATGTGTGGTACAGTTGAGAGATGTGACTTACTATTACTCTCAGGGACTGTTTGAGTCAATCAACTATGAGCAAAGTGACATCATGTCTCCGCTGAGAGCACCCGTGAGAGAGGGCTTGAGTTAGTGAGCAGGTTTGTGTGAATGTGACAAGAGGAGAGTGTGAGAGGAGCCAAATTCAGAAAGTAACCTATGTCAATCCTCCTGAAAGAGGATTGTTCCATATCACATACTGACTGTTTTTTGCCATTGGGATGCCGTGAGTTCAATCGATGAAGCTGGCTACCAGCCGGAGTGATGCTAGCTAGTGTTGGGTTCTAGTTTGAAATACTTGGTACACCAGAAGTTAATGGTTACATGTATGAGGAATGTATATGGGGGGGGGGGGGGGGTCAATGGAGGTTGGATAAGAAGTACGGGTCTGAAAAGTTACTAAGTGAGGGAAAAGGCAATCATTTGGTTGTGTTCATTGATAAGGTGGATAGCTGTGGATTAGTGAGGAATGTGGGCCAGTTCAGGTCAGATGAAGTGAAGAGGAACAGTCCTATGACATACACACATGGGAGGCAGGGCCATGACTATACCAATGAGAGGAACCACTTAAGTTCCTGCCTAGCAACAGAGATGTATTGGCTGTTTAGATGTGCAAGGATTTGACTCCGCCCAGTAGAGGGTATAAATATATGTGCTTGTGGAAACGTCTTTGTCTTATGCAGTTGTGTGACCTAGTGGGTGAATAAACTTGGTTTGAGCTTTACTAGTCGTTCCTGAGTTTTACTCTGTTCATTTAGAATCTAACACTAGCCACCCGCCAGAGTGATGGACATCAAAGAGTTGTTGCCGACATCATAAGAGAGCCATGAGTTGAAGTGATTTATAAAAGTTTCCTGTGGAAGTAATTGGACTTTCTGTGTCCTGAAAGATGAGGACATTAAAGTCGTGGGCAAGGATAAGAAAATAAGCTGTTAATGAACATTTAATTAGCCATCCTAAGGAGAAGATTCCCGCAACAACATACTTTTATAATTCCCTGCCAACCCTCGTAGACTCCCTTGACTGAGAACACATTCTCATTTACAGAACTGGGGAATAGATACAGGGGAGAAGAGGGGGTATGATAGATAGATAGATAGATAGATAGATAGATAGATAGATAGATAGATAGATAGATAGATAGATAGATAGATAGATAGATAGATAGATAGATAGATAGATAGATAGATAGATAGATAGATAGATAGATAGATAGATAGATAGATAGATAGGTACTTTATTGATCCCCCGGATGAGTGAACCAATTGGAAGCAGGGTGGTATGGTGCTGGCAAAGTAAAGGGTGTCATTCTTTACTTTTGTTTGTTTTGATAATGAGATATCAGAGATAAATGCTGTAAGACTGCTAGGTTGTACTGGTATGTTTTCATTGGTTGGCTTCAAACCAGACTAAACGCTCATGTGAGGTAGGTTATCTGATCTGAGAAGAACCCTACAAAGAAAGGTATTTTGTACCTTCCATGCATAGCCTACAAGCCACTGATGCAGACCTTTGGAACATCTACATTTTAAAAAGTAAAATAAATAAATGTAATATAGCCTGCACCATCACAATAAATCCATTATTTATTTTAGACAGGTCTAAAGAAACATGATATGAAGAAAATGTAGTCTATTTCAGAAGAACAGAATAGCATAGTCTGAGTTATCCTCATGTTAGGCCCTTATATGGCTATGCCATATGTCTGTGGGCTAGTTAATTTAGCAGACGTCATTTTATAGTATGAAAAACACAATTGAACACAGTTGAATTAAATAGAAAGGATATTTTCTCCAAACGATTTCTGAGGGAGTGCGCACATGCGGCTAATCAGTGTTGAGCGATTAACAAAGTTTAAAGTTAGTTTAAAGTTCTTTATGCAACTTTAGTTGTGATACAAATGTTGGGCTATATGTTTTGATTTTTAATATATTCTAATGTTGCATGAAGTGACTAAGGATGATTTGAAAAAAGGTTTCATGAAAGTAATGAGCTCTGCTTTGTTTCTTGCACAGGCTGCACACACTTCATCAGTCTCTCATTCACAGTTTGTCAAGCACTTGATATCTCTTCACATTGTATGCGCAACAATGCGCACACGGCAGTAGGCTATAAGCATGAATGTTCCAAAATGCAGTTAATTAGCAGGAAAACACCATTCTCAAAAGTGACCGCAAACGTGATTATGCATGTAATGCTTTATTAGAAAGGTGCAGTTTTATGGTGAAAATGATCTTCCCCAAACTCACACGCCGCCTATGTATGCCAGTTAATCTTTACACCGGTTGTAAAGCGGATTAATGTGCTTAATTTTAAGAAGTTATTTGGTCACTTTAGTTATGATACAAACCTTATCAAAACTTATAGGCCTATGGGCTAGGTTACATGAGATGTGGGACTATGAATTGAAAAAGTAGAGAAAAAGAAGGCATGCACTGTTTCTTGCCTTACTGCACACAAGCTGGGCATCATTCACAAGTGATAATATATAATTCACAAGTGATAGGCTAATATTGTCACCCATCAGACTATTCTTGATTTAATCTTGTCTTTGCATATACTTAATCATATACGTGGGAAATTAGTTTTGATTTAGAATGGACCATTATCATGCACCTGTCTTGGAACAGTGGCAAGGGGGAAAAAAATACATGTCATCTATTCACTTACATAGCGAATGGAGGACGCTTTTCCCGTGGTTCATTTTCAAGCCAGCCAGGTAGGCTATACTCCTGTTGTAAAGCGAAGCAATGTGCTTAATATAGGAAAGTTGAGAAATAAATGTAGTAGGCATAACCTATAGAAAGCTGAAGGAATCCTCCTCTTTAGGAGTCTGGCTTCCTGTCAGGCTCTGGCCATAGAGAAGCCTATTTGCTTCTCTATGTAGAGTCTGACAGTGTCTTTCTTTTCTGTTTCTGTGTGGGTTTTGGGTAGGATCCCTAATTAGAGGCAGCTGCACTGCATTGTCTCTAATTAGGGATCCTATATATGTTTGTCTGTCCTTCACTCTGGTGTGGGTCGTTGTCGTATATTTCGCATGTCACGGTGGAAAGTAAGTGTTCTTGATTTTTACGTCTGTTCGTTCATGTTGTGTTTAGGCGAACATGACGTTAGTCTATTCGTGTTTGTTTTTGTTCTGTAGTTCGTCATTGGAGTTTTGTTATACATAGTATAGAAAATAAACAATGTCGAACTACTATCCCTGCGCTGCGTCTTGGTCTGCGTGTGCACCCACACGTGACACTTCCTCATGGATTTCTTCTCTACTGTAATATTAGGGACTTTTTTACTGTACACCTTTACTTGTCTTTCTGGGGGATTCTCTCATACTCTTTGAGAGAACATGGTGCCCTCACAGAAATTGCTTTTCAAATAAAGCTGAATCAAGACCTAAAACCGGTTCAGGGAACAGAAGCAAAAATCAGAAAAAAACAAAAACAATCAGAACTAAATTGATCTAGACTGTTCCGGAAAATAACCATTATTTTAAAATCATGCGGTCGGATGCCAAAAAGCAGTGATGAAGCCAGTCAAGATGCTCTCAACGGTGCAGCTGTAGAACGTTTTGAGGATTTGAGGGCCCATGCCGAATCTTTTCAGCCTCCTGAGGGAAAGAGAGGCATTGTCATGCCCTCTTCAGGACTGTGTTGATGTGTGTGGACCATGATAGTTCCTTAGTGATGTGGACACCAAGGAACTTCAAGCTCTCGGCCTGTTCCACAACAGCCCCATTAATGTGGGCCTTCCGTTTCCACGATCAGCTCTTTTGTCTTGCTGAAATTGAGGGAGAGGTTGTTGCCCTGGCACTGTCTCTGACCTCCTCCGTATAGGCTGTCTCACTTTTGTCGGTGATCAGGCCTACCATTGTCGTGTCGTCTGAAAACGTAATGCTGGTGTTGGAGTCATGCGCAGCCATTCAGTTGTGGGTGAACAGGGAGTACAGGAGGGGAGTAAGTACGCACCCCTGAGGGGCCTCCGTGTTGAGGGTCAGCATGGCAGATGTGTTGTTGCCTAACCTCACCACCTGGTGTCGGCCCGTCAGGAAGTCCAGGATTCAGATGTAGAGGGATATGTTAAATCCCAGGGTCCTTAGCTTAGTAATGAGCTTGGAAGGCACAATGGCGTTGAATGCTGTGCTGTAGTCAATGAACAGCATTCTCACATAGGTGTTCCTATTGTCCAGATGAGAAAGGGCAGTGTGGAGTGCAGTAGAGATTGTGTCATCTGTGGATCTTTTGGGGCGGTATGCAAATTTGAGTGGGTCCAGGGTGTCTGGGATGATGGTGTTGATGTGAACCATGACCAGACTTTCAAAGCATTTCATGGCTACAGATGTGATTGCTACAGGGCGATAGTCATTTAGACAGGAAACCTTGGCGTTTTTGGGCACAGGGACTATGGTGGTCTGCTTAAAACATATAGGTATTACAGGCTGGGTCAGGGAGAGGTTGAAAATATCAGTGAAGACACTTGACAGCTGGTCAGTGTATGCTCTGAGTATGTGTACTGGTAATCCATCTGGCCCTGCTGCCTTGTGAATGTTAACCTGTTTAAAGGTCTTACTTATATCGGCTACTGAGAGTGTGACCACACAGTTGTCCGGAACAGCTCTCTTGCACAGTTCTGTGTTGCTAGCCTCGAAGCGTGCATAGAAGGTATTTAGCTTGTCTGGTAGGCTCGCGCCACTGGAGAGCTCGCGGCTGGGTTTCCTTTTGTAATCCATGATAGTTTGCAAACCCTGCCACATCCAATGAGCGTCAGAGCCAGTGTAGTAGGATTCGATTTTGGTCCTGTATTGACACTGCCTGTTTGATGGTTTGTTGGAGGGCGTCCGGATTAGTGTCCCACTCATTGAAAACGCTCTGAGCGGATGTTGCCTGTAATCCATGGCTTCTGGTTGGGATATGTACGTACGGTCAATGTGGGGACAACGTCGTTGATGCACTTATTATTGAAGCCAGTGACTGATGTGCTAAATTCCTCAATGCCATCGGATGAATCTCGGAACATGTTCCTGTCTGTGCTAGCGAAACAGTCCTGTAGTTTAGCATCCGCGTCAGACCACTTCCATATGGAGCGCGTCACTGGTATTTCCTCTTTGAGTTTTTGCTTGTAAGCAGGAATCAGGGGGATAGAGTTATTGTCAGATTTGCCAAATGCAGGACGAGGGAGAGCTTTGTATGCTTCTCTGTGTGTGGAGTAAAGGTGATCTAGAGTTTTTTCGCCTCTAATTGCACAGGTGACATGCTGGTAGAAATGAGGTCAAACAGATTTCAGTTTTCCTGCATTAAAGTCACCGGCAACTAGGAGCGCCTCCTCTTGGTGAGCATTTTCTTGTTTGCTTATGGCTCTATATAGCTCGTTGAGTGTGGTCTTAGTGACAACATCAGTTTGTGGTGGTAAATACTACAAATACTATAATATTAGAGAGGGACTTGTGTCAAAGCAGTTATATAATTAAACTTCACTCTAAGCCAAGGCAAAGACTCGAGCAAAGAGTGTGTTACATCTTGCTTATGGCTTTTTAACCGAAAAAGCTTTAAACCTGCAGCCACACAGTTGACTCCCTTTGATGTGCGGACGAGAAATTAACAAATTGGACCAGCCCAGTCTTTACTTGACCAAAAAATACTTCTGAAATTAGTGTGGGTCAAGAAGCCTTGTTTTACCATTTACATTTTTACAAGAGCAACACTAAAGCAGAACTCTCCTCTGTGGCAGAGCAGACGTTTTACCTTATAGCTGTTCAAGATGGATGCTTAAATAATAAATGGTTTATTTCCCAGTTACATGTGTGACTCGTTTCAGGAAACTAGGAGTATGTTGCACGTCACTACTTCACAGGAGAGGCATTTGAACATTTTTCTTGGCAGAAATGCGTTCTGAAACATGTGAACTTTTCATTTGCCTTAATAACAAACTTGCCATCTGTAAGTACGAATAAAATTGATAAATTACGTGCCTAGTTGGTTTAGCCACAGAAAAAGACATCAACCTTCCCGGAAGCCTGTCACGGTGCGTAGTATATAAGGGACGGTAGACGGAGCGCTGGTGAAGTGTCATCCTTTTTATTTGAAATGAGATGTTCTCACGAAGCATAAACAAATAAAAAGGAGAGTGAAAAAATATAACTATTACAAACAAAACACGGTGACTTACTTGCTGGGCTACAGGCAGTGCAGACTAGCAGGAACAATGATCCACACACAGGTGGATCTGGGCAGATCTTAAATACCATCCCCAATCAGAGACAACGCTAGACAGCTGTCTCTGATTGGGGATGATAATCTCCCTGATAAGTGTGTGAGGACTTGGTTGTGTGCCTCTCTCCTCCCCTAGGTGGGAGTAAGAGGCCTTACCACAACCAAGCCCTCACAGTACCCCCCCCCTAAGGTGCGGACACACAACAATCCCCCCTCTCCTGAAAGAAAAAATTGTCCAAAAACTAGGGGGGACATGGCGGGGTACTGAGGTGGTTGCTGGTGGGGGCTCCGGTTCCGGTTCCGGGCGTGGCACAGGCTGTGAGAGTAGCTTCCCTCCTACCTCTCCGTTGCACGCCCGGTCCGGTCCGGACCCCGGCGCGATGGTTCCCCCCTCAGTACTCCCGCCATCCACCAAGTCCTGTCTGGACCCTGGTGTGGGAGCCCTCGACCCTGGAGAGGGACTGACAACCGGCCCCGGACTGGGCACCGGTGGAGCGGATTGCTCCGGCACTGGAGCGACGCAGACGACCGGCCCCGGACTGGGCACCGGTGGAGCGGACTGCTCCGTCACTGGAGCGACGTAGACGACCGGCCCCGGACTGGGTACCGGTGGAGCGGACTGCTCCGGCACTGGAGCGACGCCGACGACCGGCCCCGGACTGGGCACCGGTGGAGCGGACTGCTCCGTCACTGGAGCGACATAGACGACCGGCCCCGGACTGGGCACCGGTGGAGCGGACTGCTCCGGCACTGGAGCGACGCAGATGACCGGCCCCGGACTGGGCACCGGTGGAGCAGACTGCTCCGGCACTGGAGCGACGCAGACGACCGGCCCCGGACTGGGCACCGGTGGAGCGGACTGCTCCGGCACTGGAGCGATGCAGATGACCGGCCCCGGACTGGGCACCGGTGAAGCGGACCGCTCTGGCGCTGTAGCAGAGCAGACTGCTGGACCCGGATGTGGCTCTGGTGGAGGTTCAGGTCTGCTGACCTTCACCTGAGGTCCCGGGCTGCTGACCTTCCCCGGAGGTCTCGGGCTGCTGACCTTCCCCGGAGGTCTCGGGCTGCTGACCTTCCCCGGAGGTCTCGGGCTGCTGACCTTCCCCGGAGGTCTCGGGCTGCTGACCTTCCCCGGAGGTCTCGGGCTGCTGACCTTCGCCGGGGGTCTCGGGCTGCTGACCTTCGCCGGGGGTCTCGGGCTGCTGACCTTCGCCGGGGGTCTCGGGCTGCTGACCTTCGCCGGGGGTTTCGGGCTGCTGACCTTCACCGGGGCCCTCGGGCTGCTGACCTTCACAGGAGACCTCGGGCTGCTGACCTTCTCCGGAGGTCTCGGGCTGCTGACCTTCTCCGGAGGTCTCGGGCTGCTGACCTTCTCCGGAGGTCTCGGGCTGCTGACCTTCTCCGGAGGTCTCGGGCTGCTGACCTTCTCCGGAGGTCTCGGGCTGCTGACCTTCTCCGGAGGTCTCGGGCTGCTGACCTTCTCCGGAGGTCTCGGGCTGCTGACCTTCACAGGAGGCCTCGGGCTGCTGACCTTCACAGGAGGCCTCGGGCTGCTGACCTTCACAGGAGGCCTCGGGCTGCTGACCTTCACAGGAGGCCTCGGGCTGCTGACCTTCTCCGGAGGTCTCGGGCTGCTGACCCTCTCCGGAGGTCTCGGGCTGCTGACCTTCACAGGAGGCCTCAGGCTGCTGACCTTCACAGGAGACCTCAGGCTGCTGACCGTCACAGGAGGCCTCGGGCTGCTGACCGTCACAGGAGGCCTCGGGATGCTGACCTTCTCCGGAGACCTCGGACAGCTAACCCTCACCGGAGGTCTCGGGCTGCTGACCTTCACCGGAGACCTCGGGCTGGACGCCGTGCCCACCCTGGGCACCGACGGAGAGGTGGTTTTCAGCCCTGCTGTAGGTCTGGCTGTCTGTCCCAGACTGGGCGCCGACACGCTATGGAGCTCCTGCTCCACAGCGGGACTGAACGTCGTGCCCACCCTGGGCACCGACGCAGAGATGGTTTCCAGCCCTCTGGTGTGGCTGGCTGTCGGCCCCAGACTGGGCACCGACACGCTATGGAGCTCCTGCTCCACAGCGGGGCTGAACGTCGTGCCCACCCTGGGCACCGACGCAGAGATGGTTTCCAGCCCTCTGGTGGGGCTGGCTGTCGGCCCCAGACTGGGCACCGACACACTATGGAGCTCCTGCTCCACAGCGGGGCTGAACGTCGTGCCCACCCTGGGCACCGACGCAGAGATGGTTTCCAGCCCTCTGGTGGGGCTGGCTGTCGGCCCCAGACTGGGCACCGACACGCTATGGAGCTCCTGCTCCACAGCGGGGCTGAACGTCGTGCCCACCCTGGGCACCGACGCAGAGAGGGTTTCCAGCCCTGTGGTAGGGCTGGCTGTCGGCCCCAGACTGGGCACCGACACGCTATGGAGCTCCTGCTCCACAGCGGGGCTGAACGTCGTGCCCACCCTGGGCACCGACGCAGAGATGGTCTCCAACCACAGAGCTGCGCTGTCGACCCTCGCTGTAGGCTCCGTGTGAGGAATGGGCACGGGGCATACTGGACTGGGTGAGCGCACCACTGGTCTGCTGCGAGGCGCAGGCACGGGCCGTACCGGGCTGGGGAAACGCACCGTTGGGTTGGTGCGTTTAGCTGGCACGGGTCGCACCGGGCTGGAGACACGCACCGTTGGGCTGGTGCGCGGAGCAGGCGCGGGCCGTGCCGGGCTGGGGAAACGCACCGTTGGGCTGGTGCGTCTAGCTGGCACGGGTCGCACCGGGCTGGAGACACGCACCATAGGGCTGGTGCGTGGAGCAGGCGCGGGCCGTACCGAGCTGGGGAAACGCACCGTTGGGTTGGTGCGTTTAGCTGGTACGGGACGCACCGGGCTAGTGTTGCGCACCGATGGTTTGGTGCGCAGAGTCGGTCTCCTCCTCCTCCGACTCTGGACCGGCGCTGGAGGCACCGGACTGGGAACTGGCGCTGGAGCACGACTGTCCCTGTCGTCCCTACTCCACCGCCAGTTCCCCCACGAGTGAGGGAACAGAAGCACATCGTCGTCGTCTTCCTCCGACTCCTCTCTGTACTCCTGCTCCCATGGCTGTAGGGGCTCCTCCTGGAACCCCCACGAGTGCAGTGGTCGGGGCTCTTCTCCCTCGATCCCCGACCACCCCCATAGCCCCCCCCCAAAATCAGTTTGAGGGGTTTTCTGGGCTCCAGGCTGGTCCTCAACTCTAGCCCGGTGACGTGTCCTCCGTCTCCGGCGCCTCGGCTGCTCCGGACCCCAGCCTTCCTCCACCGAGCGATAATAAGAGTGTTCCTCCTCGGTAATTTTCCCCATACCGAGGAGGATATCTCCTAACGTTATTCCCCGTTGCGTCCCAGGGTGGTGGATCATTCTGTCACGGTGCGTAGTATATAAGGGACGGTAGACGGAGCGCTGGTGAAGTGTCATCCTTTTTATTTGAAATGAGATGTTCTCACGAAGCATAAACAAATAAAAAGGAGAGTGAAAAAATATAACTATTACAAACAAAACACGGTGACTTACTTGCTGGGCTACAGGCAGTGCAGACTAGCAGGAACAATGATCCACACACAGGTGGATCTGGGCAGATCTTAAATACCATCCCCAATCAGAGACAACGCTAGACAGCTGTCTCTGATTGGGGATGATAATCTCCCTGATAAGTGTGTGAGGACTTGGTTGTGTGCCTCTCTCCTCCCCTAGGTGGGAGTAAGAGGCCTTACCACAACCAAGCCCTCACAAAGCCATGATTGGCTGAGAGAATGGATTGGCTGGACATGCCGAGAAATTAGTTTGGATTGGTCTGCCTGGAGTCTATGCTTCTGTCTATAACATGAGTTTCTCAGTATGTGTAGGTAATTCTTTCTAACGCAGATGTTTGTTTAAGGATATCATAATGAACTGCAAAAGTGTTGCTAATGCTCTCCACTTTCTGGAGGACAATCGTGCCATTCTGACTCAGAAAATGAATCAGATGGTGAGGATATCGCTGATTTAGGTTTTTAAAAATTATTGTAGTCTTCTGAAACAGCGATCAACAGAGTTGTTGTCAAGGAAGAAGTTGACCGAGTTTTGAAATCAGTGGAATGCCCGGTGGAAGCAGAGTATGACAGCTAAGGAGATGGAAAAAATTCTGTAGTTTGATTGCAAATATGCGTAGGAAGTTGAAAATAGAACACACAGAAGGCTGTTTTATAAAACTCTGGATTAAGGGTGACAGAGAGGGAGAAGCATTCATCCATGTACAGTGCATTCGAAAAGTATTCAGACCCCTTGACTTTTTCCACATTTTGTTACATTATAGCCTTATTATAAAATGGATTGAATAGTTTTTTTCCCCTCATCAATCTACACACAATACCCCATAATTAGGGCGGCAGGTAGCCTAGCGGTTAGAGCGTTGGGCCAGTAACCGAAAGGACGCTGGTTTGAATACCCGAGCCGACAAGGTGAAAAACCTGCCGGTGTGTCCTTGAGCAAGGCACTTAACTGTAATTTGCTCCAGGGGCTGACCCTGTAGGTAGGCCGTCATTGTAAATAAGTATTTGTTCTTAACTGCCTTGCCTGGTTAAATAAAAACATTGAATTAATAATTACAAAGCAAAAACAGGTTTAGACATTTTTGCTAATTTATTACAAATAAAAAACTGAAATATCACATTTACATAAGTATTCAGACCATTTACTCAGTACTTTGTTGAAGCACCTTTGGCAGCCTTGAGTCTTCTTGGATTACACCTGTATTTGAGTTTCTCCCATTCTTCTCTGCAGATCCTCTCAAGCTCTGTCAGGTTGGATGGGGAGCGTCGCTGCACAGCTATTTTCAGGTCTCTCCAGAGATGTTAAAACGGGTTCAAGTCCGGACTCTGTCAAGGACATCCCGAAGCCACTCATGCATTGTCTTGGCTGTGTGCTTAGGGTCGTTGTCCTGTTGGAAAGTGAACCTTTGCCCCAGTCTGAGGTCCTGAGCGCTCTGGAGTAGGTTTTCATCAAGGATCTCTTTGCACTTTGCTTTGTTTATCTTTCCCTCAATCCTGTCTAGTCTCCCAGTCCCTGCTGCTGAAAAACATCCCCACAGCATGATGCTGCCACCACCATGCTTCACCGTAGGGATGGTGCCAGGTTTCCTCCAGATGTGACGCTTGGCATTCAGGCTAAAGAGTTCAGTCTTGGTGTCATTAGACCAGAGAATCTTTTTTCTCATGGTCTGAGAGGCCACTGTGTTGTTGGGGACCTTCAATGCTGCAGACATTTTTTGGTACTCTTACCCAGATCTGTGCCTTGACACAATCCTGTCTCAGAGCTCTATATAGACAGATGTGTGCCTTTCCAAATCATGCCCAATCAATTTAATTTACCCCATGTGGACTCCAATCAAGTTGTAGAAACATCTCAAGGATGATAAATGGAAACAGGATGCACCAGAGCTCAATCATAGCAAAGGGTCTGAATACCTATGTAAATAAGGTACTTATGGTTTGTATTTATAATAAATGTGCAAACATTTCTAAAAACCTGTTTTCGCTTTGTCATTAATGGGTATTGTGTGCAGATTGATGAAAATGTTTTTTATATGTAACGTAACAAAGTGTGGAAAACGTCAAGGGGTCTGAATACTTTCCGAATGCACTGTATACGGGTAAGAGTCTAGCTAGATACATTTTCTGATATTTTAAGTTTCAAACTTTGTTAGAAAGTCATTTTCATTGCAAGTTAAAGCGTACTGTTAGCTAGCTAGCTAACGTCAGTTGGCTTGCTCGCTAGCTAACGTTACGTGAATGATTTGTGTAGTAATATTATTTGTATCTCAAAAGCCATTTGCATTGCTAGTTATAGCCTTATGTTAGCTAGCTAGCTAACCTCAAACCTATTTGGTTAGCTTTAGTTACCTGCAGATTCATGCAGGGTAGTAACATTATGAGTTTGGATTATGGTTCATTGTTTAGCTAGCTAGCTACCTACATGTCTAAACAAAAAAGACTCCATTATGCAAGTAATCATTTCACTGTACCATTTACACCTTCTGTATCCTGTGCATGTCACAAATAAACTTTGATTTTATATGATATAGTGTGTGTTACCAGAGACGGTAATGTGAATAACAGCATGACCTGCACCAAAGTGAAATTAGTATATAATGTTAGGCCAACGAGACAGTGTCCAAGTTCTAAAATTCTTCAGTAGAATGCCCTGATTTTATTTCATCACACTCACTACCGTAAGCTATTTTCTATAATTAGCTCGCCATTAATTTGTAAACAATTATCTTGTTGTGAGTTTATTTTACTATAATGATTAATAGAAATGTGTTATAGTTAAGACGTTGTCAGCTATGATATGGTCATTATTTGAACTGGCTAGCCAACTAAATTAACTTTAGCTAACAAGCTAGACACAAACCAAAACAAGTTTTTTTTAAGTTGCCTAGTTTCCTAGATTGACATATACTAAATTCATTTTTAAACCGATGGGTTTATTTGTGTATTTTGGACCACCATCATGCAGCCTGTCATTTTTGTGTTTATACTTTTTCATAACGACAATGACAAGTTTGATGTCAGACGACAATAGAATGTTCATGATGTCACTGCGACAACTGTCTACAGACATGTCGATAGACGTAATATAAACCAGCCTTTAGTCTTGAAATCCTTGGTTGTTTAGTACACTACCGTCCTCACTCTGTTTAGCACATGGCCTCACATGTGAATCCTTAAAGAGATGGGTGGGGCTGAGGCTTAAGAGTGTGTGAAGGATGCTGAATGTGTGTAAACAAAGAAGAGCTCTCCAATAGGTGTACCAAAACATTCAATGGCCATTTTCTCAAAAGTGGAGTTACAAGTTCATCAATTTTCAATGCAGAATTACTTCCCATGGTTCCTCAATTGTAGTGTATGATATACAATTTTGTAGTCTGTACTTTTATCCAATGTAAAAACACAATTTCAAATGTTGCTACAAAAGACCGAATCGAGTCGGTCAGTCACATTTATGATGAGAGGGATGAATGAATGGATCACTAGAGCACTGGGAGAATCAACCTGGTCTCAGAGCATTTCGTAATATTCTGTACATAAATCCGAGACACTCCATTGAATATGATATGTTACGTTTCGTATGGTGTATTAATTTGTGGATGTCCATCATACATTTCGTATGATATGTTACAAATGAAATGTTGTATTATAGTATGTTACAAATTAGGGTTAGGGGAAGGGTTAGCTAACATGCTAAGTAGTTGCAAAGTAGCCAAAAAGTAGTAAGTAGTTCAAAAGTTGCTTATTAGCTAAAATGCTAAAGTTGTCTGTGATGAGATTTGAACTTGCATCCCCCTAATTTGAGTATCTCAGATTTAAATGTACTATGTTATGTCTAGTCTATGAAACCAGGATGGGAAAATAGGCTTCAGGGAACTGCAACCTGGCAAACGAGAGTAGGAGATGATAGGCTATATAAAACCAATGTAAATTTGAATCATTAATACATACTAGGACCTATATGCACTATAACCTATATGCATTTAAAATGTAATTTACCATTCAGAATGTATAAATCATAGCCCAGAAGCTGTAGCTTCTACAGAACCATGGACCAGCCCACTGGTTCAGTTAGTGCATAGCCTACCTATATATATTGGACAGTTTTCTTTGAGACAGCGTGTGAGCTGAAAGGGAATCTACCACCCGACTAGACACTTTTGATCGATATTGAAAGAAGGCTGGCTCCTCGGCCTGCTGTAAGGCTTTGTCTTCATTGTGTTACATGCCCTCTTTCCTGACACACATGTATGGTTAGGAAGGACACGATGACTTCCGGAGCAAATTAAACCTTTTCTCAATGTGCCGCTTACCATTAGTGACGGTGGCGCACGTTTATTTCACCCCAGTTAATCTCTGTGCTGCGGGCATTTTTGAGGAGGCGCCTCTTTCAACTCACTTGACAGTTTGTATGGGAGACCTAAGTGGGTCGTGTAGTTCTACATTATATTATTTTATGTCTAGACTAGCGTAGCCTACCTGATGGCACACACAATATTCTGAGAATAAGGTTGAGATATAACGGGCACAGGCTGAGCGTGCGTGAGCGCTCGTGCGACAGATTTAGTCACATTAATTGACATAAACCATATGCACAGCAAGGTTCCTATAACAACCTGACTGATTAGAAATATTTTACAATTTTAGATTTCGCTTTGATTTTGGAACAGAAGACAATTTAAGGCATTGTCATACAATTTAAAAAAAAACTACCCTATTCATTAAATATTGATAATCCCTTTGTCTACAATAAAATAAATTATACAAAATGTAACTAACCACTGAGTCGAACAAGGTGGCAAACTGAACAGCTATGCGTTGCCTATTGAATAGCCGTCCGGAATGATTAATCACAGTTGTTTTTTAATATTATTATAATGAAATACTAATAACTAATAACCACCAATAAACTCACTATTTTATTGTATTTCCTTACCCAAATATAGGCTACAATAACAGCTACCTACCAGTGACTGAGGTGACCTGCATAGTCTATGCATGAACCTACATTTACCTCGCACGACCCTTGAAGACCAGGGGAAAAATCACAACATTTCTAGAGTTTTTCTCATTAGTCGATCACCAAAAGACCAAACTACACTTCCAATCATTGTATGCTATACCATAAAACTGAACTGATAACTAAGCTATATCAGTCGCAAATAATAATATCAGTCAGATGATATCCAGAAGTGCAAACTGCAGGTTAGCTCTGGTTCGGGGCGTTAGTGCGTATGAAGGCGCACTCATGACTTGGACTAGAGATAATGCTAGCTAAATCAATAATTTCTTAAAAGGTACAATTATCTCAATCACACGTTTTAACATTTGTCAGATAAACTCACCGTTTTGCTGTATCATCTCTAGAAATCCGTAAACAGTCTTCATTCATTGCTGCCTGAAAGAGAGCATGCTTCTTCGACTTTCGTTATACATACTACAGTCGTAACCATACGGTTAAACTGCTGTTTAACATCCGCCACGATAGTAGTACGTGCGCGAGGGAAGGTCTGACATGTCAAGTGGTTTGAATATAAATCAAATCAAATTGTATTTGTCACATCCGCCGAATACAACGGGTGTAGACCTGAAATGCTGGCTTTAACCAACAATGCAGTTAAGAAAAAACTATTGTTAAGAAAGTATTTAGTAAATTAAACGGAAGTAAACAAATAATTAAAGATCAACAATAAAATAACAGCAACGAGGCTATGTACAGGGGGTACCAGTACAGAGTCAATATTTGGGGCCATAGTTTTGTCGAGGTAATTGAGGTAATATGTACAGTCGAAGTCAAATACATTTAAACTCAGTTTTTCACAATTCCTGACATTTAATCCTAGTAAAACTTCCCTGTCTTAGGTCAGTTAGGATCACCACTTTATTTTAAGAATGTGAAATGTCAGAATAATAGTAGAGAGAATGATTTATTTCAGCTTTTATTTCTTTCATCACATTCCCAGTGGGTCAGAAGTTTACATACACTCAATTAGTATTTGGTAGCGTTGCCTTTAAAATTGTTTAAATTGGGTCAAACGTTTCGGGTAGCCTTCCACAAGCTTCCCACAATAAGTTGGATTAATTTTGGCCCATTCCTCCTGACAGAACTGGTGTAACCAGGGATGTGCTGGTAAAAAAAAAAAAAGGTGGGTAAACTATGAATTTCTCCGGATAATTTTGATACGACAAATCATTCATCAACATAATCAAAAAAGTATTATATTTTTGAACAGTAACAATTAATTGCATTTGATCATGCAAGTTTACTAAAAATAAAGGCCTAGTGTAGGTAATTATTCAGGTTATTAATCCCCCCAAAAATATCGGTACTGAACTCACATTCCACCAAACATAGAATATGCAAATGTTAATATTAAAATATTTTTATTCACATGAATAATTATCTGATATGAGCTACACTCCAAATACAGTAAGTATTTTTAAAGTGCTAAACAGCACTATTGTGGATACAATATGTGATGATGAAAACAATGTATTCATGTACAATACATAACTGCTATACATGAAACTGGTGACAAGTAATATTTACAGTTTATCACATTTCCTGGCACTTGCTGAACACTTGCCCGAAAACCAAATAAAACTCAAATCAGTTTGAATAAATTGAAGTCAGTATGTTGACTGCAAGTGTGTGTTTTTTCACAGATTTCAATGGCAATGACAACTATTTGTCACGATCGGGTGTATACAGAGACCAAGGCGCAGCGCAGTTGAAGTAGTTCGACATGTTTAATTATATATATATATCACGATCGGGTGTATACAGAGACCAAGGCGCAGCGCAGTTGAAGTGGTTCGACACGTTTAATTATATATATACAGTGGGGAGAACAAGTATTTGATACACTGCCGATTTTGCAGGTTTTCCCACTTACAAAGCATGTAGAAGTCTGTAATTATCGTACTTTTCAACTGTGAGTGACGGAATCTAAAACAAAAATCCAGAAAATCACATTGTGTTTTTTTTTTTTCACCTTTATTTAACCAGGTAGGTCAGTTGAGAACAAGTTCTCATTTGCAACTGCGACCTGGCCAAGACAAAGCAAAGCAGTGCGACAAAAACAACACAGAGTTACACAGTAAACAAACATAGTCAAAAACACAATAGAAAATCTATATACAGAGTGCAAAATGTAGTGCAAAATGCAGTAAGGTTAGGAGGTAGGACAATAAATAGACCATAGTGGTGAAATAAATTACAGATTATCATCATTAACACAGGAATGAAGGATGTGGAAATTATGATGTGCAAATAGATATACTGGAGTGCAAGATTTGTGAAAATAACAAAAATAAATATAATATGGGGATGAGGTAGTAGTGTGGGCTATTTACAGAAGGGCTATATACAGGTGCAGTGATCGATAAGCAGCTTTGACAAGTTATTGAGGGAGATAGGAACCTCTAGCTTCAATGATTTTTGCAATTCGTTCCAGTCATTGGCAGCAGCGAACTGGAAGGAATGGCGGTCAAAGGAGGTATTGGCTTTGGGGGTGACCAGTGAGATATACCTGCTGGAGCGCATGCTACGGGTGGGTGTTGCTATCGTGACCAGTGAGCTGAGATAGGGCGGGGATTTACCTAATAAAGACTTATAGATGACCTGGAGCCAGTGGGTTTGGCGACGAATATATAATGAAGGCCAGCCAACGAGAGCATACAGGTCGCAGTGGTGGGTAGTGTATGGGGCTTTGGTGACAAAACGGATGGCACTGTGATAGACTACATCCAATTTGCTAAGTAGAGTGTTGGAGGCTAGTTTGTAAATGACATCGCCGAAATCAAGGATCGGTAGGATAGTCAGTTTTACAAGGGCATGTTTGGCAGCATGAGTGAAGGAGGCTTTGTTGCGAAATAGGAAGCCAATTCTGGATTTAATTTTGGATTGGAGATGGTTGATGTGAGTCTGGAAGTTGAGTTTACAGTCTAACCAGACTCCGAGGTATTTGTAGGTGTCCACGTATTCTAAGTCGGACCCGTCGAGAGTAGTGATGATAGTCCGGTGGGCGGGTGCTGGCAGCGTTCGATAGAAAAGCATGCACTTAGTTTTACTAGCGTTTAAGAGCAGTTGGAGGCCACGGAAGGAGTGTTGTATGGCATTGAAGCTTGTTTGAAGGTTAGTAAACACAGTGTCCAAAGAGGGGCCAGATGTATACAGAATGGTGTCGTCTGCGTAGAGATGGATCAGAGAGTCACCAGCAGCGAGAGCGACATCGTTGATGTATATAGAGAAAAGGGTTGGCCCAAGAATTGAACCCTGTGGCACCCCCATAGAGACTGCCAGAGGATCGGACAATAGGCCCTCCGATTTGACACACTGAACTCTGTCTGCAAAGTAGTTAGAGAACCAGGCAAGGCAGTCACTTGAGAAACCAAGGCTGTTGAGTCTGCCAATAAGAATGCGGTGATTGACAGAGCCGAAAGCCTTGGCCAGGTCGATGAAGACGGCTGCACAGTACTGTCTTTTATCGATGGCGGTTATGATATTGTTCAGTACCTTGAGCGTAGCTGAGGTGCACCCATGACCAGCTCGGAAACCAGATTGCATAGCAGAGAAGGTACGGTGGGATTCAAAGTGGTCAGTTATCTGTTTGTTAACTTGGCTTTCGAAAACTTTAGAAAGGCAGGGCAGGATGGATATTGGTCTATAACAGTTTGGGTCTAGAGTGTCTCCTCCTTTGAAGAGGGGGATGACCGCGGCAGCTTTCCAATCTCTAGGGATCTCAGACGATACGAAAGAGAGGTTGAACAGGCTAGTGATAGGTGTTGCAACAATTTTGGCTGATAATTTCAGAAATAGAGGGTCCAGATTATCTAGCCCAGCAGATTTGTAGGGGTCCAGACTTAGCAGCTCTTTCAGAACATCAGCCGACTGGATTTGGGTGAAGGAGAAGCGGGGGGGGCTTGGGCAAGTAGCTGCCGGGGGTACAGAGCTGTTGGCCGGGGTAGGGGTAGCCAGGTGGAAAGCATGGCCAGCCGTAGCAAAATGCTTATTGAAATTTTCGATAATCGTGGATTTATCGGTGGTAACAGTGTTTCCGAGCCTCAATGCAGTGGGCAACTGGGAGGAGGTGCTCTTATTCGCCATGGACTTAACAGTGTCCCAGAACTTTTTGGAGTTAGTGCTACAGGAAGCAAATTTCTGTTTGAAAAAGCTGGCCTTTGCTTTTCTAACTGACTATGTGTACTTGTTCCTGACTTCCCTGAATAGCTGCATATCGCGGGGGCTGTTCGATGCTAATGCAGTGGCCACAGGATGTTTTTGTGTTGGTCTAGTGCAGTCAAGTCTGGGGTGAACCAAGGGCTATATCTATTCTTAGTTCTACGTTTTTTTGAAAGGGGCATGCTTATTTAGGATGGTGAGGAAAGCACTTTTAAAGAACAACCAGGCGTCCTCTACTGACGGGATGAGGTCAATATACTTCCAGGATACCTGGGCCAGATCTAATAGAAAGGCCTGCTCGCAAAAGTGTTTTAGGGAGCGTTTGACAGTGATAAGGGGTGGTCGTTTGACCGCTGACCCATTGCGAACGCAGGCGATGAGGCAGTGATCGCTGAGATCCTGGTTGAAAACAGAGGAGGTGTATTTGGAGGGCAAGTTAGTCAGGATGATATCAATAATGGTACCCATGTTTACGGATTTTGGGTTGTACCTGGTGGGTTCCTTGATAATTTGTGTGAGATTGAGGGCATCTATCTTAGATTGAAGTACAGCCGGGGTGTTAAGCATATCCCAGTTTAAGTCACCTAACAGTACAAACTCTGAAGATAGATGGGGGGCAATCAATTCACATATGGAGTCCAGGGCACAGCTGGGGGCTGAGGGGGGTCTGTAACAGGCGGCAACAGTGAGAGACTTATTTCTGGAAAGGTGGATTTTTAAGAGTAGAAGCTCAAACTGTTTGGGCACAGACCTGGACAGTATGACAGAACTCTGCAGGTTATCTCTGCAGTAGATTGCAACTCCGCCACCTTTGGCAGTTCTATCTTGATGGGAAACATTGGGGATGGAAATTTCCAAATTTTTGGTGGCCTTCCTAAGCCAGGATTCAGACACAGCTAGGACATCCGGGTTGGCGGAGTGTGCTAAGGCAGTGAATAAATCAAACTTAGGGAGGAGGCTTCTAATGTTAACATGCTTGAAACCAAGGCTTTTACGGTTACAGAAATCAACAAATGAGAGCGCCTGGGGAATAGGTGTAGTACTGGGGATTATAGGACCTGGGTTTACCTCTACATCACCAGAGGAACAGAGGAGTAATAGAATCAATATTCGGCTGAGGGCTTTCAGAACTGGACGTCTAGTACGTTGGCTACATAGAATAAAAGGAGCAGATTTCTGGGCGTGGTGGAATAGGTTGAGGGCATAATGTATAGACAAGGGTATGGTAGGATGTGAGTTCAGTGGAGGTAAACCTAGGCGTTGGGTAATGAAGAGAGAGGTTGCATCTCTGGAGACACCAGTTAAGCCAGGTGAGGTCTCCGCATGTGTGGGGGGAGGAACAAAGGAGCTATCAGAGGCCAGTTGAGCAGGACTGGGGGCTCTACAGTGAAATAAAACAATAATAGCTAGCCTGAACAGCAAAAGACAAGGCATATTGAAATAAGAAAGGGGCAACAAAAAAAGTTAATTAAGAGAGCTAAGACAACGACGGGTAATGGAGATGAATGGACAAAGAGGGTCAGTTAGAAAAAGTGATGTACTACACACAGGACCTGAGGCCTGATAGTTAAACAGTATGAAATACCATTATAACATTTGCATTGTATTGCATGACATAAGTATTTGATACATCAGAAAAGCAGAACTTAATATTTGGTACAGAAACCTTTGTTTGCAATTACAGAGATCATACGTTTCCTGTAGTTCTTGACCAGGTTTGCACACACTGCAGCAGGGATTTTGGCCCACTCCTCCATACAGATCCTTCAGGTTTCGGGGCTGTCGCTGGGCAATACGGACTTTCAGCTCCCTCCAAAGATTTTCTATTGGGTTCAGGTCTGGAGACTGGCTAGGCCACTCCAGGACCTTGAGATGCTTCTTACGGAGCCACTCCTTAGTTGCCCTGGCTGTGTGTTTCGGGTCGTTGTCATGCTGGAAGACCCAGCCACGACCCATCTTCAATGCTCTTACTGAGGGAAGGAGGTTGTTGGCCAAGATCTCGCGATACTGTAACGAATGCCCCGCGCAGGACGACGGGCCCTCCTCCTCTCCAACGATCATCCTCGCCGGCGTCCTAAACCGGCGGTCGGGGGAAGATGGACCCACACCTGTTCCATATTGGTCATCAGGGTCACTATTTAACCCTGTGTGTTTTGTTTCAACTCTCGCGGGTTATTGTCTATGTGTGTTGCTGTTATATTAAATGTTAATTGTCAAATCGTCAAAACTATTCATCTCTTTTTCATCTTTCACCTCATCACTCACTTTCACCCCTCGCAATATCACAGATACATGGCCCCATCCATCCTCCCCTCAATACGGTGCAGTCGTCCTGTCCCCTTTGCAGAAAAGCATCCCCAAAGAATGATGTTTCCACCTCCATGCTTCACGGTTGGGATGGTGTTCTTGGGGTTGTACTCATCCTTCTTCTTCCTCCAAACACGGCGAGTGGAGTTTAGACCAAAAAGCTCTAATTTTGTCTCATCAGACCACATCTTCCATTCCTCTTCTGGATCATCCAGATGGTCATTGGCAAACTTCAGACGGGCCTGGACATGCGCTGGCTTGAGAAGGGGGACCTTGCGTGCGCTGCAGGATTTTAATCCATGACGGCGTAGTGTGTTACTAATGGTTTTCTTTGAGACTGTGGTCCCAGCTCTCTTCAGGTCATTGACCAGGTCCTGCCGTGTAGTTCTGGGCTGATCCCTCATCTTCCTCATGATCATTGATGCCCCACGAGGTGAGATCTTGCATGGTGCCCCAGACCGAGGGAGATTGACTGTCATCTTGAACTTCTTCCATTTTCTAATAATTGCGCCAACAGTTGTTGCCTTCTCACCAAGCTGCTTGCCTATTGTCCTGTAGCCAATCCTAGCCTTGTGCAGGTCTACAATTTTATCCCTGATGTCCTTACACAGCTCTCTGGTCTTGGCCATTGTGGAGAGGTTGGAGTCTGTTTGATTGAGTGTGTGGACAGGTGTCTTTTATACAGGTAACGAGTTCAAGCAGGTGCAGTTAATACAGGTAATGAGTGGAGAACAGGAGGGCTTCTTAAAGAGAAACTAACAGGTCTGTGAGAGCCGGAATTCTTACTGGTTGGTAGGTGATCAAATACTTATGTCATGCAATAAAATGCAAATTGCACACAAATGAGCAGAGATTTCTGTTAATGGATAGATTAATCAGTGCACGCTTGCAAGACAAATCGAGCATGCGCAGGCAAACATAACAAGCATTATTCGCCAGAGCAATGCTGGGAATGCGGTAATAAGTAGGTAAACGACAATTTATTAAATGAAAAGGTGAGTAAACGCTATTTCACAAATAAAAATGCACATAAACGGAGTTAACGTGCATTTACCCTCAACTACAACCCTGGGTGTAACTGAGTCAGGTTTGTAGAACTCCTTGCTCGCAAACGCTTTTTCAGTTCTGCCCACACATTTTCTATAGGATTGAGGTCAGGGCTTTGTGATGGCCACTCCAATACCTTGACTTTGTTGTCCTTAAGCCATTTTGCCACAACTTTGGAAGTGTGCCTGGGGTTATTCGGAAGACCCATTTGCGACCAAGCTTTAACTTCCTGACTAATGTCTTGAGATGTTGCTTCAATAACTCCACATAATTTTCCTTCCTCATGATGCCATCTATTTTGTGAAGTGCACCAGTCTCTCCTGAGGACATTTCACCAAAAAGTACGATCTTAGTCCCCATGTGCAGTTGCAAACCTTAGTCTGGCTTTTTTATGGCGGTTTTGGAGCAATGGCTTCTTCCTTGCTGAGCGGCCTTTCAGGTAATGTCGATATAGGACTCGTTTTACTGTGGATATAGATACTTTTGTACCTGTTTCCTCCAGAATCTTCACAAGGTCCTATGCTATTGTTCTGGGATTGATTTGAAAACCAAAGTACGCACCAAAGTACGTCCATCTCTAGGAGACAGAACACATCTCCTTCCTGAGCGGTATGACGGCTGTGTGATCCCATGGTGTTTATACTTGTGTACTATTGTTTGTACAGATGAACGTGGTACCTTCAGGAGTTTGAAAATTGCTCCCAAGGATAAACCAGACTTGTGGAGGTCTACAATTTGTTTTCTGAGGTTTTGGCTGATTTGTTTTGATTTTCCCATGATGTCGAGCAAAGAGGCACTGAGTTTGAAGGTAGTCTGGGTAGCCATTTGGTTAGCTGTTCAGGAGTCATGACTTGGGGGTAGAAGCTGTTAGGAAGCCTTTTGGACCTAGACTTGGCGCTCCGGTACCGCTTGCTGTGTGGCAGCAGAGAGAACAGTCTATGACTAGGTTGGCTGGAGTGTTTGGCAAATGTTAAGGCCTTCCTCTGACACCGCCTGCTATAGAGGTCCTGGATGGCAGGAAGCTTGGCCCCAGTGATGTCATCGGCAAACTTATTGTTGGTGTTGGAGTCGTGCTTGGCCATGCAGTCATGGGTGAACAGGGAGTACAGGAGGGGACTGAGTACGCACCCCTGAGGGGCCCCTGTGTTGAGGATCAGTGTGGCAGATGTGTTGTTACCTACCCTTACCACCTGGGGGCGGCCCATCAGGAAGTCTAGGATCCAGTTGCAGAGGGAGGTGTTTAGTCCCAGGGTCCTTAGCTTAGTGATGAGCTTTGAGGGCCACTATGGTGTTGAACGCTGAGCTGTAGTCAATGAATAGCATTCTCACATAGGTGTTCCTTTTGTCCAGGTGGGAAAGGGCAGTGTGGAGTGCAATAGAGATTGCATCATCTGTGGATCTGTTGGAGCAGTATGCAAATTGGAGTGGGTATAGGGTTTCTGTTATAACGGTGTTGATGTGAGCCATGACCAGCCTTTCAAAGCACTTCATGGCTACAGACGTGAGTGCTATGGGTCGGTAGTCATTTAGGCAGGTTACCTTGGTGTTCTTGGGCACAGGGACTATGGTGATCTGCTTGAAACATGTCGGTATTACAGACTCGGTCAAGGACAGGTTGAAAATGTCAGTGAAGACACTTGCCAGTTGGTCAGCTCATGCTCGGAGTACACGTCTTGGTAATCCGTTTGCCCTGCGGCCCTGTGAATGTTGACCTGTTTAAAGGTCTTACTCACATCGCCTACGGAGAGCGTGATCACACAGTCGTCCAGAACAGCTGCTCTCATGAATGCATCAGTGTTGCTTGCCTCAAACAGCGCACAGAAGTAATTTAGCTCATCTGGTAGGCTTGTGTCACTGGGCAGCTGTGCTTCCCTTTGTAGTCCATAATAGTTTGCAAGCCCTGCGTCAATGCATTTTGGTACACCAAAAGTACATTCATTTCCAATGGAACGCTGCGTTTGCTTTGCAGAGGCAGTTGCAGTGCGTTCTGTGTGCTGCATACGTTCGATTTATCGAACGTATACGTCAAACTGTATGTGTAAACGGGTTGACAGAAATGGTAGCAGAAGGTGAATGTTGAACTTTTGTTGCACACATATCTAAATGATGCTGCATACTATTTTGCGCAATGACGCAGCCGGTGTGTTCGAAGCGTCAGTCCTGTATTGACGCTTTGCCTGTTTGATGGTTCATCAGAGGGCATAGCAGGATTTCTTATAAGCATCCAGGTTAGAGTCCCGCTCCTTGAAAGTGGCAGCTCTACCCTTTAGCTCAGTGCGGATGTTGCCTGTAATCCATGTCTTCTGGTTGGGGTATGTATGCACGGTCACTGTGAGTACGACCTCATTGATGCACTTATTGATGAAGCCTGTGACTGATGTTTTGTACTCCTCAATGCCTTCGGAAGAATCCCAGAACATTTTCCAATCTGTGCAAGCAAAACAGTCCTGTAGCTTAGCTTCTGCGTCATCTGACCACTTCCATATTGAGTGAGTCACTGGTACTTTCTGCTTTAGTTTTTGCTTGAAAGCAGGAAGTATTGATTCATTGCTCCTGTGAACTCTACCACCCCCGCTTAAACAACGATGACTTCTTAGATAGATAGATAGATAGATAGATAGATAGATAGATAGATAGATAGATAGATAGATAGATAGATAGATAGATAGATAGATAGATAGATAGGTACTTTATTGATGACTTCTTGAAAAAGACACATGAGCACATAAAACTTTTTTTATTGACGTTGTTGATGATTCATTTACTGAGTCTTCTGTGTAAAAACAGAAGGAAATGCAATGAGTAAGCCAGCACAGTCATAACATTAAAGGGACGATTCACCCTTTTAGAAGATGTTTCCGATGACGACCCTGCTCAAACGTTGCATGCTTCAATCAGTGCCATGTCATCGACTGTGCTGTTGGGAACCAGATTGCAATAACATACAGTGCCTTCAGAAAGTATTCATACCCCTAAACTTATTCCACATTTTGTTGGGCTACGGCCTGAAGAGCTTTGCACACCTGGATTGTACAATATATTTAGTTTTAAAATTCTTCAAGCTCCCTCAAAATGTGTTATTGAACATTGCTAAACAACCATTTAAGTCTTGCCATAAGTCAAAACTGTAACTCGGCCACTCAAGAACATTCAGTCGTCTTCTTGGTAGGCAACTCCAGTGTAGATTTGGCCTTGGGGTAATTGTCCTGCTGAAAGGTGAATTCTCCCTGTGTCTGGTGGAAAGCAAACTGTACCAGGTTTTCCTCTAGGATTTAGCTTGCACCATTCAGTCCTTAATGATTACAAGCATACCCATAACATAATGCAGCCACCACTATGCTTGAAAATATGGAGAGTGGTACTCAGTAATGTGTTGTATTGGTTTTGCCCCAAACATAAGACTTTGTATTCAGGACAAAAAGTGAATTACTTTGCAGTATTACTTTTGTGCCGTGTTGCAAACAGGATGCATGTTTTGGAATATTTTGTATTCTGTACAGGCTTCCTTCTTTTAGTATTGTGGAGTAACTACAATGTTATTCACCCAACCTCAGTTCTCCCATCACACCCATTCAACTCTGTAACTGTTTCTGAGTCACCATTGGACTCATGGTGAAATCCCTGAGCGGTTTACTTCCTCTCCGGCAACTGAGTTAGGAAGGAAGCTTGTATCTTTGTAGTGACTGTGTGTATTGATACACCATCCAAAGTGTAATTAATAACTTCACCATGCTCAAAGGGATATTCAGTGTCTGCTTTTAAAAAAAAACTTTTACCCATCTACCAATAGGTGTCCTTTGCGAGGCATTGGAAAACCTCCCTGGTCTTTGTGGTTGAATCTGTGTTTGAAATTCACTGATCGACTGAGGGACCTTACAGATATTTGTATCTGTTAATCTTGTTAAAAACAACATTATTACACACATAATGAGTCCATGCAACTTATTATGTGACTTGTTACCCCACCCATACTCATAGAATTTACTTAAAATTAATGTTTACAACTGTAGTGACCCTGTGTATATAAACATTGACTTTGCCACTTCAGCATGCTTGTGTGGCATAGTTGATGCCAAGCAGGGCTACAGGCCAGAAGGTTGAGGGTTTGCCGACCACCACTGACAAGCTAACTCTCCCTACTTGTATCATCAGGCTACACTACGATCAGAACCGGCAGCAGACAATGCTCAGATAGGTAGAAATCAGGCTATTATAATTCTGATGCTATATTTATAATTCTATAAAATACAGTACCAGTCAAACGTTTGGACCCACCTACTCATTCAAGGGTTTGTCTTTATTTTGACTATTTTCTACATTGTAGAAAATACATCTATAGACATCTAAACTAAGAAATAACACACATGGAATCATGTAGTAACCAAAAAAGTGTAAAACAAATAACAAATATGTTATATTTTAGGTTCTTCGAAATAGTCACCCTTTGCCTTGATGACAGCTTTGCACACTCTTGGCATTCTCTCAACCAGCTTCACCTTGAACGCTTTTCCAAAAGTCTTGAAGGAGTTCCCACGTATGCTGAGCACTTGTTGGCTGCTTTTCCTTCACTCTGCGGTCCAACTCATCCCAAATCATCTCAATTGGGTTCGACCATGAAGGCCTGATTCCCACTGTCTCCTCTGAACAGTTGATGTTAAGATGTGTCCGTTACTTGAACTCTGTGAAGCATTTATTTGGGCTGCAATTTCTGAGGCTGGTAAGTCTAATGTACTTATCCACTGCAGCAGAGGTAACTCTGGGTCATCCTTTCCTGTGGCGGTCCTCATGAGAGCCAGTTTCATCATAGCTCTTGATGGTTTTTGCAAATGCACTTGAAGAAACTTTCCGGATTGACTGACTTTCATGTCTTAAAGTAATGATGGACTGTCATTTCTCTTTGCTTATTTGAGCTGTTCTTGCCATAATATGTACTTGGTCTTTTATCAAATAGGACTATCTTCTGTATACCACCCCTACCTTGTCACAAAACAACTGATTGTCTTGAATGCATTAAGGAAAGAAATTCCACAAATGAACAAGACACACCTGTTAATTGAAATGCATTCCAGGTGACTACCTCATGAAACTGGTTGAGAGAATGCCAAGAGTGTGTAAAGCTGTCATCAAGGCAAAGTGTGGCTACTTAAACAAATTCTTCTAACACTTTTTTGGTTACTACATGATTCCATATGTGTTTTGATGTCTTCACTATTATTCTACAATGTAGAATTTAAAAATAAATAAAAACCCTGGAATGAGTAGGTGTTTCCAAACATTTGACTGGTACTGTATATGAAACAAAGTTTCCACCAACAGGTTTCTGTGCCAATGCACCACACAACCAACAAGCAAAGCTTCAACATCATGGTTCGCTTTTAAATGGACTATGTCATTCTTGACAAACAGAAAATAGGCCTACCCAGATTAAAACATTGTGACTAGTTGTTTTATGACACATATAAAACATTATACATTTTAAAAGTTAAATTACAAATATTTGACCTTCTGCTGATATATCTCATTTTGAAGACAAAAACAAATCTAGATAAAAAATGGTACGCCAAAGAGGTACATGGGCTCTAAATGTAGGTACTACCACAGTTGCAAGATAACAATGCATTTGAGCAATTCTTATTAAAGTTTTATTTTCATGTTTATAAAAACATAAATTAGATCAGGAATGTTGATACTAGGACAGACATGGCTGACAGAGATCAGAGAAACACATTTCTATATACTGTTCTTCAGACTTTTTCTACCGCTGTTGCACCTTTTTCTTCGGTTTGGGTAAAGAGCACAGCTAACAGGGTTGGCGAAAAACACTAGGCGATGGATGATGGATACGCACATCGAGCAAGCATTACACAAGATTGCAAACAAAAAAAAGTCATGAAAATTGAAGGTTTCGGCTCATTCCTTTGTATGGCCACCTGCTCTCTCCTCTGCTGTCACACTTAAAGTTAGCTCTGGTCCAGGGCATTAGTGTGTGTTCCTCCACTAATGGTAAGTGGAGGAATGCAAACTAATGCCCTGGAACAGAGCTAACAAAATATGGAAGGTGAACTTTGTCTTGCAGTCAAACCGTCAACTGCATCTTCACTCCAGGTGGCGTTACTTTAAAATAATTTGTAACACACATCATGTCTCATCTGAAACAAATAGTAAATGTCCATTTGAAGCAGTGTGTTGTCATAGTACCCCAGCAGTGGATGTCAGTTTTTCCATCGGATTTGCTGCAAGAAAAGAGCCAAAGTCCTGTTAGTGACGATAAACTGACTTCAACCATGTTTAATTATGATTTGATATAAAACAAGATACACAGAATGCATCTGAGCAACAAACTAGTCTGTCATTGCATCGCCGGAAGTCACTATTTTTTAAAATATATACACTCCAATGGAGGCTGCTGAGAGCTCATAATAAAGGCCGGAACAGAGCAAATGGAATGGCATCAAACTCATTATGTATTTAGACAGTGAAGCTTCAACTTTTAATTTGGCTCTATACTCCAGCGTTTTGGATTAGATATCAAATGTTTTATATGAGGTGACAGAACAGAATGTCACCTTTTATTTGAGGGTATTCTCATACATATTGGTTTCACCACAAGGGACTATGGCTGCGTTTAGACAGGAAGCCCAAATTCTGATCTATTTTTCACTCATTGGTCGTTTGACCCCAAAATTTGGGAAACCATGGGCTGGACCACCCAGCCCACAATTCAAGTGATCATGTCCCAATACTTATTATCATTAGTCTTGACTATAATGCAGTTTAGAATAGGCTGGATAATATGGGTTTGTGAAAATGGCCCTTCAACATGACTAATCTGATTACAATGCACAAGTGTAGTTCTGTTGAGCTGTACAAAAGAGAAGTGGAGAGGTTTTTAAAGGTTAAATACATTGTCTGGGGATGAGTTTCAACAGAGAAAGGAACCAAGGTTGAAGAGGAACTACTGTCCAGTCCATAAAACCCCAACCATAATGCACAGATTCTCTTAACACCCAGTGAATGCCCCATAAGGAAAAGGGCTGTCAATTTTAGCATTCTACTTAAAACTGACAAAGACCAACCACTTCAGTTCAAGTAGACACCATCACAATGTCTTACGATCCATCCTCTTATGATTGTCATATTCAACATTACAAGAGGAACAGACAAGAGACTAAATCACCAACCTATCTGATCCTCACCACTTCCTTTTTATATATATATATATATATTGTGCAGGCGGTCATTGTAAATAAGATTTTGTTTTGTTCTTAACTGACTTGCCTAGTTAAAAGTCAGTTAAGGCAAGTCCGTTAAGAACAAAACAAATTCTTATTTACAATGACCGCCTACACAATCTTCCCGTCTTGCTAGAGGAGACGTGACACTTTCAGCCAGGTTCGTGTTCATTAGGCACCAAAATTGAAGAAAAACTGACTGAAACAGGGAGGGGCTATTTGGACTATTTATTTTATTTTTTATTGCACAATGTTTTAAAAAGTTTCAGTTATGTGAAACACTGAACATGACTCAGGTCAATTGTGAAATGCCTCAATGTCCTCGCTCTTTACAATCAAAGCAACATTAATTGTTGTCTCCTTAGATCCAAATTGAGTTGTATGTGTATGGTAATAATGCCTATAAGTAAGTGTTCTTCACTTCTGGACCTGGGAGAGTCACTATACATACAAGAGGCGTAACAGAAAAGCTCTCAGATCATGTGACTGAAGCCGAATTGTGGTGATGACCCCTATCTTGTGGTGATGGCCCCTATCCCGAGTGGCGCAGCGGACACCCTGGTTTGATTCCAGGCTGTATCACAACTGGCCGTGATTGGGAGTCCCATAGGGCGGTGCACAATTGGCCCGGGTTTGGCCGGTGTAAGCCGTCATTGTAAATAAGAATTTGTTCTTAACTGACATGCCTAGTTAAATAAAAGTTCAACAACAAACAAAAAAAATAGAAAAACTTACAGTGTAGGGTGAAGTTGCCCATAGACACTGATCTTGGGTCAGTTTTGCATTTCCCACACTAATGGTTAAGATTGGAGGAGGGGAAGCTGATCCTAGATTTGTACCTAGGGGAAACTTCACCCCAGAGCCTATCTTACCGAGTTGCTGAGGATTTCCTCGATCTTCCTGTACTCGGGCGAGCCTCTCTCCACCTTCCCACGGTACACAAACAACTGCTGCCGGTCCTTCAGGTCCCTGTATGTCTGATTGGGCAAAAGATCCGCCAATCAATCATCATGCTACATAACAATAAATTGCATGTGATGCCAGTAAAAGAGAGTAAAAATGTTATCCATACTGCCAATGATATCATTTGCCACAGCTGTTTGAGTTCTTGGGCACTAGGCATTGTAGGCATAGTATTAAACTGCAGTACTGTTACCAATGTACAGTATGTTTCGTCAAGAAACGGTAACAGTAGTGCTAGAGACGAAGCATGTCGTTCTACATAAGAATTTGACTAGCCTGGTTAAAAAAATATTTAAATAAAACATTTATAGATGATCAATACTCATTATAGTGCTTTAAAACATGGAAGTTGGTAGAAGTTACCTCTAAACGCTGATCCAGGGTCAGCCATTTTTTTAATCCCTCTAGTCTAAGGGTTAAGGATAAGATTTGGGATTTGCGTAATCCGATCCTAGATCTGTGGTTAGGGGTGACTTCTACATCGAGCTATAACGTGTGTGTCTGTCAGATGGCTCACATTGATGATGACATCGTGACACTTATACTTATGCGCCAAACTGATCTTCTGCTCGGAGTCTTCAACCAGGTTCACATAATCCTGCAACACCTGAGAGTAGAAAGGAGAAGAGGGACAGAAAGAGAGGGATGAGGGACTAAAAGCAATGTAGCAACACATCTGCATGATGTGACTTAACAGTCAGTGTAATCCCTAAAAAAAGAAAACACACAGCATCTAGCTATGAAATAAAACTGAAATAAAAATCTATTTAGTGGTTTAATTCGAGCTATTATGCTTATGGAATTTCGAGTTGTCCAATTCAACTGCATTGAATGTAACGTGCCACACCCAATACATCTGCAGAAAACTGAAAACAATGGGAGAATCCAGTGCATATTTCAGGTGATTTTAAAAACACAGTACCACCTGGTGTTCAGACTGGGGACGTGCAGCTGTTGTTGTCCTACCTACCTGTACTGGTGCGTTGTTTTTCTGAAGGATGTCCACTATTCTATGGAAGCCAATGGGAGACCTCTTCTTGGTGTAGCCCAGCCAGTTCTTGGTGGTGAACAGAGCATCCACATCGAACCAGGCTTTCAGCTTCGCCCTCGCACCCAGGCATGTTAGGAGAAACTGTTTATCTGAAATCTGGATGATGACAACAACACAAAACTTGGGAGTTATTACAATCATTGAATGTTGTTAACCTGGAAACACCCATTTTTCATTAACTCTGTCGGGAAATAGGGTTGAAGGCAAAGAGATGTCTTTGACTGACAACTTCAGCTCAATGAAGGTCTTAAAATGGTTGGACATTGGCATGAATAACTAAAAATATACATATGGTCTCATTGCATACGAAGCCAGAAAATTGTTGAAAGAAAAGATTCACAACAGTGACTCAAGCCTGACACATTTACCCAGTAATAAAGACAAGGCCCAGTTATTTTTTTTTAAATGGACAGACAAATACTCATACAAATACTAATGTGTAGTCCGAGCTTCTCTCTCCCTTACCCTGAAGGTCTTCCGTATGTTGGGTGGACTGCTGTAAGTGCCCTGTGGAAGAGAGAGCTAGTTAGTTGATGTTGTGTACACAGACACAGATACAGACCCAGGCACACACACACACACAAACACACCTTAATCAACTCCAACCATAATGTTATTTTAATTAACAACAAGACAAATTCTTTAATGTTTGGGTATAATGGCAACATTTATACTATAAAGGTGATAGAATAATGCACATAGTAATGCATTCTTACATCAACACTGATTAACACTGGGTTCCCTACTACAGCCAGGTAACTGACAATCTCTGTCTCTATCTTGTGGTCGGAATAGAGAATTACAGTCACACCACATTCACCTGATCAATTTATCAATTTATCATCATGCCAAATCTGGATTGCTTGCTAGTACTGGAACAGTCTGCACTCCAGACATCTTGTATTTCTATACTTTTTCATAGTGCCGCCCTATGTATCATGTATCTGTCTTTTGTGTATTTTGTTCTGGCATTTTGCACCTGCCCTATGTGTTGTTGTAGCTGCTTGACAAAGACATTTCCCCTTGGGGATCAATAAAGTATCAATCAATCTATCTATCTATCTATCTATCTATCTATCTATCTATCTATCTATCTATCTATCTATCTATCTATCTATCTATCTATCTATCTAAAAGCCTGCACACCCTGTGGTTCTCCAAGACCAGGTTTGAGGGCCACTTCAGTTCCAGAACTCACATCAGACTCCCCATAATGGTAAAAGCAGGAGTAGTAGAGAGTAGTGATGATGGGCATGTTGAGGATGGAGGCTTTCCGCGGGTATTTCTTAAAGATGTCCGCCTGGCCGCTACTCTCCACCTGTTTGTCGTTCGCCTAAAGAAACAGACAGGGGAAGACATGGAATGTTGAGTTTTAAAACCTACATAAAGCTGTCATAAGCATGACTTAGGGCTTGATATGACGTAGGGTTAGCCTGGAGAAACAGAGAAAGAAAGGTTTGGAATGTTTGGTTTTAAAGCCTACATAAACATGTCAAACATGACTTTGATGTATCATGCAATGATCGAGCTTACGACAATTTATGTCATAGTGTAGGTCTCCGTTGCGAAACTGTTCTCACAAAGTTTTTTTTAAAGCGCAAAATAAATGTTATTACTCTACTACCGTACCATGAGCGAGATTCAGCCATTGGTTTTCTTCAGTCGAGTATGTTTCATAATAGCAGCGGTTTCTCACCTCAATGATAATCTGCCTTTCCAGGAGTGTGTAGTGGTCTTGAACATGAGTGGCATCGTCTGGTGAGAAGGGGAGACTGCAACAAAGTCCATGGTGCTAGTTAGTAACGCTGTTCTCCAAAGCTAACACTGCTGTGTCGTATCTCTGACTCCAGGGGTAGATAACATTCAAATGTGTTAAATTACCTTACTTCAGGAAAAGGTTTGTACGACCTTGTATGATTTAAACACACCCCAATCAATAATATAAAATGTGGCAGAAAATGGGAAAAGAAAAAGGTGCTGTTCATGTGAGCAAACTTTGGATTCTTTACCGAGATTCTGTTCATTAAGGTACGCCACGGAAAACATTTTGCAACAGAAAACGAACATCATATTTGTGGACACGTTCAGCTAGTGCCTTCCTGTTTCAGTACGATTTCTTCCGTTTTGTGCCTAATGATCACGACCCGGAGACGTGAGGTAATGTGGAGTGGATCTTTACCTGAGGCAGTCCTTCAGAAATTGCCTCCTCTTGTTCTCGTCTCTGATATTGAGGTGATCTCTGTACTGCATGAGCTGAATATGGACATGGAAACAGAGGAAGGTGCACAATGAGTACAAAGCATTAAAGGCACAATCTGTAATGTTCATTTCAACTCCAACCTCAGCGGTGTCACAAAAATATGGAAACAAGACAGTTTTCAGGGATACAGTATCTTCAACCTAGCTTCCTTTTCCCCTGAATACCGGATGTGGAGACCCTGCTCATGCATTTATTTTACACCTGCTACGTTAGGTTATTTCAACTCAAAAGTGCTGCCCTTGCACTTGTTTGTAAACATTGGGGATGGGTCTAAAATGTAACTGAATTAGACTTTTGAGGTAACTGCCCCCCCCCCCACAGAATGGCTTGGCAGTTCATGGGTAGTACATACCGCCATATCTTCTGTTCTGTCCAGGGACCTTGATGACACGAGAGAAAAGAGGACTGATCAGAATGCCTGCACACAAGTAGCAAGTTGACCACACGGTACCATCATTTGGGTATGCAATGGAAAATATTTTAAAACCTTTTGCAAAGGAAAAGGAAATTGAGCATTTCTTAAAATGGAGAGATCCTGACAGTCTCTCCCTGTTTCAGTCTGTTTTCTTTCATTTGGTGCCTAAAAAAACACAACCCAGATGCTAGACTCCTTGAACAGGAGCGGTAAAATCCAGTCCAACAAGGTTACAAGACAACTCCATTGATACAATCTCATGGCTTAAAGGTATTTTAGTGAATTGTTACTCACTTGAACAGCTCTACCAAAAGCTTCTGTTCTCCTATTTCCTTCAGGTAGTGGATATAATGCCTAAGAGCTATTTCTCTTGTTATCAACTCCCGGAAGAGAATTTCTGCACAGAAAAACAGTGAACTGTCATTATTTGCTGAATATTGGCCATGTGCATTTAACTTTTGCACCATCCATAGTTACTGTTATTTTTCAAAAGGAATAATATATGCCATTTAGCAGATGCTTTTGTCCAAAGTGACGTTTTGAAAAAAAAAGTAACATCTAATGGATACAAAAAAACATGGATTAAAAACCTTACCTTTACTTAATGACTTCTTTAAATATATTAAAACCTGCAATGAGAGGTTACAGAACAGTATAAGTATACTGAACAAAAATATAAAACGCAACATGTAAAGTGTTGGTCATGTTTCATGAGCTGAAATAAAAAGATCCCCGAAAGTTTTCATGCGCACAAAAAGCTTATTTCTCTCAACTTTTGTGCACCAATTTGTTTACATCCCTGTTAGTGAGCATTTCTCCTTTGCCAAGACAATCCATCCACCTGACAGGTGTGGCATATCAAGAAGCTTAGTAAACAGCATGATCATTACACAGGTGAACCTTGTGCTGGGTACACTAAAAGGCCACTCTAAAATGTGCAGTTTTGTCACACAACACAATGCCACAGACATCTCAAGATGAGGGAGCGTGCAATTGGCATGCTGAATGCAGGAATGTCCACCAGAGCTGTTTCCAGATAATTTAATGTTCATTCCTCTACCATAAGCCGCCTCCAACATCGTTTTAGAGAATTTGACAGTACAGCCATCAGATCTCACAACTATAAGAAACAGTCTCAGGGAAGCTCATCTGCATGCTCGTCATCCTCACCAGGGTCTAACCGACTTCAGTGGGCAGAAGCTCACAGTCTATGGCCTTTAGCACGCTGGAGAAGTGTGATATTCACGGATTAATCCCGGTTTCAACTGTACCGGGCAGATGGCAGACAGACTGTATGGTGTCGTGTAGCCAAGTGGTTTGCTGATGTCAACGTTGTGAACAGAGTGCCCCATGGTGGCAGTGGGGTTATGGTATAGGCAGGCATAAGCTAAGAACAACAAACACAATAGCATTTTATCGAAGGCAATTTGAATGCACAGAGATACCGTGACAAGATTCTGAGGCCCATTGTCGTGCCATTCATCCGCCGCCATCACATCATGTTTCCGCATGATAATGCACGGCCCTGTGTCACAATGATCTGTACACAATTCTTTGAAGCTGAAAACGTCCCATTTCATCCATGGCCTGCATACTCACCAGACATGTCACCCATTGAGCATGTTTGGGATGCTCTGGATCGATGTGTACAACAGCGTGTTCCAGTTCCCACCAATACCCAGCAACTTCACACAGTCATTGAAGAGGAGTGGGACAACGTTCCACAGGCCACAATACAGCCTGATCAACTCTATGCGAAGGAGATGTGTCACGATGCATGAGGCAAATGGTGGTCCACTCCCTTACCTTTTTTAAAAAAGGTATCTGTGACCAACAGATGCATATCTGTATTCCCAGTCATCTGATATTCATAGATTAAAGCCTAATGAATTTAGAGTATTTTAATTGACTGATTTCCTAATATGAACGGTAACTCAGTAAAATCTTTGAAATTGTTGCATGTTGCGTTAATATTTTTGTTCAGTGTATCGTTTTCTTTCAACTAGAGTCAAATCAAATCGTACCGCAGTGATGACGTTTCCATCATGTGCATTCACAGCCTCGTCCAATAGCAGCAGTTTGTCCTGTAAGGAGTGGAACTTCTCCAAAGAGTAGACCTATGAGAAAATACAATCATGGACGGAGTTAGAATAATACAATATTAATATTATATTACAGTCCAGAGAATTGCAAAATACATAAAGCAGAGTATTTCCTGAAGCATTATAAAACAACTGATAATAATCTCATAAACTGTATGTCATTTAGCAGACCCTTTTATCCAAAGTGACTTACAGTAGGCATAACAACAGTCAGCTTACAACTTACAGTCAGTTTGAAGACAAATAAATGTTGGTTTTACACCATTGATCCTACCTTTCCTTGCTGCATCCTCTTCACAGTCTCCTCAGGTGTCCAGTCACTGACATAGTCCTGCCACAACAAGATGACATCATCAGTAATAGACCAATGATAGTCCAGTAAATACAGTATTAGTTCAGTTTGTGGAACAACTTCTCAGAGTGCTCTGAAATACACTGATTATGTGTAACATAAAACATATCTTACCTTGTATTCAGATTTTGGTTTCCGAAGTTCCGGGGCGTAATTTCGGATGGATGGATCACCGAAAGCTAAAATACAAGCAAAGTTGATAACCACGCTTTTCAAAATAGCAATTTTCACACACATATGGCAAAAATGGAATAACAACTCTCGCTAAAATGTTACCCACACTCAGAGAAGGACTGGAAACTCCCCGTTTTGGCCTTTCCTAAAACATTTGAGAGAGAAAGAGCGTGTTAATTGATAAGGAAATGCTTATGTTGACATTAGTGTTCGCATTGAGAATGTGCAAAACTACAAACTAGGGACAATGGTTAGTGTATAGCTAGAGCTCATTGGTGTTTTTTATAGATTCAAAACTGTACAGAGGGCAAATTCGTTTCACATATAAAGGCGAACCCATTTTCATTGGGTCGAATGCAACGGTCTCAAGATCGGTTATCCCAAACTCAAAATCGGCCCACAACACTTAGTCCAATCTAAATACACCAACGAGAATGGCCTTAAACATCTATCAAGAGGTGGACTGAGTTGTACCTTTGAATAAGGAGCTTAAGGAGTAGCCAGAACTATTCTTGGGCAACGAAGGGGCAGTGTGGATTTTGGGGAAGCTCTGGTCCCGCACCTCTCCTGTGGAGCGAATGCTAGACGCTGTCTCCTTGACCGACCATGAGATACCTGAGGGAACATATCAACATTTAGGCCCAGAACCATTCAAGTTACTAGCAAACGAACTAGTCCTAAGTGAACTTATCACAAATCCTTGTCTCCTCCCATTCATCTACACTGAATGAAGTGGATTAATAATGGAACATAGCTTTCACCTGGATTCCCCAGGTCAGTCTATCCAGGTCAGTCTATGTAATGGAAAGAGCAGTTCATAATGTTTTGTACACTCAGTGTACATTTCTATTGTAGCACTATTCATTATTCAGTTTACACCAATGACTGCACCAGCTCATCTTGTCATCTTGGCTTGTCACTTGCAAAGACCCTCCATTAATTGTCAGTATGACACTTTTTTTTTTACATGAAAGAGAACATACAGACTGCATATTTTTTACAGAATAATTCACTCAAAAAAGCTTTTAGTATTTTGTTCATTATTCTAAAGTTAATACAATCTCCCAAAACGTATGTCACTCAGCAGCCAAGTTTTCATGATAGGGCACTTTCAGTACAGAGATGATGTGTTTTGCATCATATGATGGACAGTTCTCTTACTTCCAACAGGCTCTCCACTCCAGCTGACCTTCTCCACATCATCTTCTTCATCCTCTTCCTCTACCAGGCTGCGGATACTGTTCACAGCCCGCTTGGATTCCTTTAGCTTAAAAACATGAGAAATAGAAGAAAAACAAAATCTGTACCTTGACAGTATGAGCAAGTATGTTTCCAAAATTCAGATGCCACATACCCAGGCGCTGCCAGTGTTTACATGTTGACATTTGCTAAACGTTTTCACCATTGTCTCTCTTTGGTGTCCTACCATTGTGTGATAGGGTAAGCTAGTTAAAGTATCCAAACGTAACATACATAAGAGGTGGCCAACCCTCCTCCTGGAGAGCTTTTGGGTATAGATAGATAGGTACTTTATTGATCCCCGAGGGGGAAATTTCTTTGTCAAGCAGCTACAACAACAAAACACAGGGCAGGTGCAAAATGACACAACAAAAGTACACAAAAGACAGATACATGATACATAGAGCGGCAGTATGGAAAAAGTATAGAAATACAAGATATCTGGAGTGAAAAAATAAAAATAAAAAAGATATAAAAAGACATTGCATAGTATGGGTGGTTGGCTGAATATGTACACTATACATTGGTGGATGTTGGATGGTTAACTATACAGGTTGATGGCAGAGAAATACTTCAGTAGCTAAAAATGCATATGATATGAGCGAGGGTAATAATAGTTTACTTAATAGACAGACTGGCTAAATGAACAGGTAAGTGAATATTTTGCATGGTTAAATGTATGTAGACTTCTGCTCAAGCCCTGCTCAAACACACACGTTTGTGCAAATTAAAGGTCCTGATGTGCAGCTGACTAATAGAATCAAGTGAGTTGGAGCAAAAGTCTACATACTCAGTAGTTCAACAGGAGGAGGATTGGCCAACCATCTGGCAAAAAAGTAAATTAAAATATTACAGTGGCTGCGTCCCAAATGGCACCGTATTCCCTACATCGGGCTCTCCAACACTGTTCCTGGAGAGCTATCTTCCTGTAGGTTCACTCCAACACTAATCTAGCGCGCCCGATTCTAATAATTAGCTGGTTGATAAGCTGAATCAGGTTAGTTACAACTAGGGTTGGAGCAAAATCCTGCAGGAGGGTTGCTCTCCAGGAACAGGTTTGGAGAGCCCTGCCCTACATCAGTGTTTCCTAACTCAGGCCCTCAAGTACCCCCAACTGCACACATTTTTGTTGTAGGCCCGGGGCCACAACATTTTTTTTTACTGTTGGGGATACTCGAGGACAGGAGATGGGCAACACTGCCCTACATAGTAACACCCCTATGGGCCATGGTAAAAAGTAACGCATCAAGGTTAACACATTTAAAAGTAGAATTTCAGAGGTTCCATAACCGTATTGCACACAGTGATTATTAACAGTTAGACAGAGCATTGGCCCCGCTGTAGTCAATTGTTAACTTTAGTATGTAAGAAAACGTTACCCGCCAGATTATGTAGTTTGAAAACACCACAAAAGCCTGAAAACCCCATTTGATTTTTGCCCAAAGTTTAGAAAAGAAACTAAAACTGAACATAATTCATGATGGTTTTAATTTTAGTTTAGTTCATTTTTGAATATCCTCAGTATAGTTTTCGTTTTTAAAACTGGTTTTTTTCAGTTTACTATAAAAGAAACCTTGTGAATTATATATGGAATAGGGTGCCATTTCGGACTTTCATGTTATTTACCCTGGTAAAGTCATCATCTTCATCATCAAATGTGAAAGCTTTGAACTTCGAACTGTTCCAGTATTCCTCCTCATCTGGTTTACCCCTTGTCATCTGGAACAGAGTTAGTTACATTTACTGCACATTGTTTATACCACAGAATGATATCATATATCTATTGTTTATACTTTCTACAACCATTGTGGCAGCGTCCTTAGTACAACACCAGCAACCTCATCAAGCGGTTTCGGACATCAAGCAGGTTTGAGTCGTAGTTGGGCATACTCCAGAATTTGGTGCTACAGTGAGAGCAGCGGAAACTTAAGGTAGTTAGAGCAGCACAGGGAAGTTTATGTATTTAAACATATGGGCGTGCTTCAGAAGGGGGTAGTGTCTTGTAAAACACCAGGAATGTTATCAGAAAGTTTAGACTATTTGTCGCATACACAGATTAGCAGATGTTAAAGCAGGTACAGCGAAATTCTTTTGTTTCTAGCTTCAGCAGTGAAGTAAGTGTCTAACTAACACACAAATAATAATAATAATAATAATAATAAGTATTTAAAAAAGAAACAAGAAAATAAGAAATATCAGAACAAGCAACGTCAGAGTCCGGAAGACATAAATATGTGGTGTGTACAGACATTATGGACAATATAGAGTGCATTCGGAAAGTATTCAGACCTCTTGACTTTTTCCAAATTTTGTTACTTTTCAGCCTTATTCTAAAATTGATTAAATCATTTTTTCCCTCATCACTCTACACACAATACCCTATAATGACAAAGCAAAAAGTGTTTTTTAGTCATTTATAATAAAAATAAAACTGAAATATCACATTTACATAAGTATTAAGACCCTTTACTCAGTACTTTGAAGTACCTTTGGCAGAGATTACAGCTTCGAGTCTTCTTGGGTATGACGATACAAGCTTGACACACATGTATTTGGGGGGTTTCTCCCATTCTTCTCTGTAGATCCTCTCAAGCTCTGTCAGGTTGGATGGGGAGCATCGCTGCACAGCTATTTTTAGGTCTCTCCAGAGATGTTAGATCGGGTTCAAGTCCGGGGTCTGGCTGGGCCACTCAAGGACATTCAGAGACTTGTCCCGAAACCACTCCTGCGTTGTCTTGGCTGTGTGCTTAGAGTCGTTGTCCTGTTGGAAGGTGAACCTTCACCCCAGTCTGAGGTCCTGAGCACTCTGGAGCAGGTTTTCATCAAGGATCTCTCTGTACTTTGCTCCGTTCATCTTTCCCTCAATACTGACTAGTCTCCCAGTCCCTGCCGCTGAAAAACATCCCCACAGCATGATGCTGCCACCACCATGCTTCACCGTCGGGATGGTGCCAGGTTTCCTCCAGATGTGACGCTTGGCATTCAGGGAGAATCTTGTTTCTCATGGTCTGAGAGTCTTTAGGTGCCTTTTGGCAAACTCCAAGCAGGCTGTCATGTGCTTTTTACTGAGGTGTGGTTTACGTCTGGCCACTCTACTATAAAAGGCCTGATTGGTGGAGTGCTGCAGAGATGGTTGTCCTTCTGGAAGGTTCTCCCATCTCCACAGAGGAACTCTAGAGATCTGTCCTCATCGGGTTGTTGGTCACCTCCCTGACCTGACCATTCTCCTCCGATTGCTCATTGTGGCCAGGCGACCAGCTCTAGGAAGAGTCTTGGTGGTTCCAAACTTCTTCCATTTAAGCATGATGGAGGCCACTGGGAAGAAATGTTTTGGTACCCTTCCCCAGATCTGTGCCTCGACATAATCCTGTCTCGGAGCTCTACGGACAATTCCTTCGACCTCATGGCTTGGTTTTTGCTCTGACATGCACTATCAACTGTGGGACCTTATATAGACAGGTGTGTGCCTTTCCATACCATGTCCAATCAATTGAACCACAGGTGGACTCCAATCAAATTGTAGAAACATCTCAAGGATGATCGATGGAAACAGGATGCACAGTTAGGATCACCACTTTATTTTAAGAATGTGAAATGTCAGAATAATAGTAGAGAAAATTATTTATTTCAGCTTTTATTTCTTTCATCACATTCCCAGTGGGTCAGAAGGTAAATACACTTAATAGGTATTTGGTAGCGTTGCCTTTAAATTGTTTAACTTGGGTCAAACGTTTCGGGTAGCCTTCCACAAGCTTCCCACAATAAGTTGGGTGAATTTTGGCCCATTCCTCCTGACAGAACTGGTGTAACTGACTCAGGTTTTATGACGGTTTTGGAGCAGTGGCTTCTTCCTTGCTGAGCGGCCTTTCAGGTTATGTCGATATAGGACTCATTTTACTGTGGATATAGATACTTTTGTACCTGTTTCCTCCAGCATCTTCACAAGGTCCTTTGCTGTTGTTCTGGGATTGATTTGCCTTTTTCGCACCAAAGTACGTTCATCTCTAGGAGACAGAACACGTCTCCTTCCTGAGCGATATGACGGCTGTGTGGTCCCATGGTGTTTATACTTGCATACTATTGTTTGTACAGATGAACGTGTACCAGGCGTTTGGAAATTGCTCCCAAGGATGAACCAGACTTGTGGATGTCTACCATTTTTTTCTGAGGTCTTGACTGATTTCTTTTGAATCAGGTATACCTCCAATCAGGTATACAGGTATACCTCCAATTGACTCAAATGATGTCAATTAGCCTATCAGAAGCTTCTAAAGCCATGACATCATTTTGTGGAATTTTCCAAGCTGTTTAAAGGCACAGTCAACTTAGTGTATTTAAACTTCTGACCCACTGGAATTGTGATATAGTGAATTAGAAGTTAAATAATCTGTCTGTTAACAATAGAATTGTAAACAATTCTAACTACAAAAATGATTTCAGAACAATAAACATTATGTAAACATTACTAAAGTATTCAATGACTATATACATAAGGCAGCAGTCTCTAAGGTACAGGGAAGGGTACCAGGTGGTAGCCGGCTAGTGACAGTGTCTAAGGTGCAGGGCAGGGTACCAGGCAGGATATTCAAATATAGTCTTTTCACAAGCCTGTAGGCCAGGGGTAGGCAACCATGATCCCGGAGAGCCGCAGGCACTTCATGTTTTTGATTTAACCAACCTGGAAGACCAGGTGTGTTGAATTTAGCCAATCATTGAACTGATCAATTAGCTCAGTTGGTCAGTGTCTAGTTGGAACAAAATCCTGCAGTACCCTTGGAACAGGGTTGCGTCATGAGATTGTAGCTCACACTTGGTCAGTGTCAGTATGTACTATGCACTTTGTTTCCCCTAGCCCAATATATTAGACCTCTGATTCATGATTTCATTAATTAATAAGATGAGGTCTAAAGGCATTCCATAGCGACTGCATTCCAGACAACTCAGTCAAATACAATAACTTATATATACACTAGATGACTGCCAGGGGACGCCGTTTTGAAGCCACAGCACCTCCATCTTGGCACTCCCCTACCATTGTAAAAAAGCTAGAGAAATGCATTTATGAACGTCTACATTTATTTTTTACAGACACCTTAATGCATACTTTTAAATTATATTATTAAATAAATATATCTTTTTTAAATCCTTGAAGTATTTTTTTTTTTAACGTTACTGTCCCCACTTCAACAAAAACATACTTAAATACATGTAACTTTGTCCTCAAAACATTTCATTGAAAAACTGTCGAATTCCATTCACAATCACAGGCATCCATATTATACTAAACAAAAATATAAAAAATGCAACATGCAACAATTTAAAAGATTTTACTGAGTTACAGTTAATAAGGAAATCAGTCAATTTAAATAAATGAATTAGTCCCTAATCTATGGATTTCACATGACTTGGAATACAGATATGAATCTGTTGGTCACAGATGCATTAAAAAAGGTAGGGTCGTGGATCAGAAAATCAGTCAGTATCTGGTGTGACCACCATTTGCCTCATACAGCGCGACATCTCCTTCACATAGAGTTGATCAGGCTGTTCGTTGTGGCTTGTGGAATGTTGTACCACTCCTCTTCAATGGCTGTGCGAAGTTGGAAACTGGAACAAGCTGTCGTACACGTTTGAGCATCCAAAACATCCTCAATGGGTGACATGTATGGTGAGTATGTAGGCCATGGAAGAACTGGGACATATTCAGCTTCCAGGAATTGTGTACAGATTCTTGTCATATTGGGCCATCCATTATCATGCTGAAACATGAGGTGATGGCGAATCTCGTCACGGTATCTCTCTGCATTCAAATAGCCATCGATAAAAAGCAATTTTGTTCGTTGTCAGTAGCTTATACCTGCCCATACCATAACCCCACTGCCACCATGGGGCACTGTTTACAACGTTGGCATCAGCAAACCACTCGCCCACACGACACAATACACATGGTCTGTGGTTGTGAGGCCGGTTGGACGTACTGCCAAATCCCCTAAAACGACGTTGGACAAGGCTTATGGTAGAGAAATGAACATTAAATTCTCTGGCAACAGCTCTAGTGGACATTCCTGCAGTCAGCATGCCAATTGCATGCTCCCTCAAAACATGAGACATCTGTGGCATTGTGTTGTGTGACAAAACTGCACATTTTAGAGTGCCCTTTTATTTTTTCCAGCACAAGGTGCACCTGTGTAATGATCATGCTGTTTAATCAGCTTTTTATATGCCACACTTGTCAAGTGGATGGATTATCTTGGCAAAGGAGAAATGCTCACTAACAGGGACGTAAACAAACGTGTGCACAAAATGAGAGAAATAAGCTTTGGGGGTGGCATCTAAACTCCAATCAGAACCGTCTATAGATGATGTAGCTTTGGACAAGGGGCACATGCTGCTAGCAGGTACAGTCATTGGACCATTAGTTATCTCGAAAGCAGTCACTATGGTCTAATATATTGGGATATGTTCTCCCCTGCTACTTTTGTTTCTGACACTATTGTTAAGTTGTATGATAGTACACTCATGAAAAACATATGGTAAAACAAATTATTGCAAGCAATTCTGACAAGAGCCCATTCATAGACACTAACTACCTTAAGCGCCTATTGACGATAATATCTTCTGGCCGGGGAAATTTTGTTAACAGTCCCGATGCTTGTTCTGAACGTTAAAACGCGCCGCTTACGGTATGGTTTTGGAAATATAAGGAACGTATCTTTCATATCAGCTAGAAATAATGGGTGACAAATCAAAGGTTAAATTACTACACACCTTTACAGGGTTAGTGTTCTCACTAAGGCATGTCTCCGTGTTACAGAGCTTGTTTACGGAAGACAGGTGACCACCTCTGCTAATTTGCTATCTAGCTTGCTTCGAACACCTGTGTGTAACTGTAAGCTTAACTAACTGGGGAGGAGGTGTAGTTTGTCAACTGGAGGCACACACAGCATATGGATCTCTGCACATCTGCTAAAGTTACAGTAAGTGTATATTTTTTATTTGAAAGATTATTTCTCGCTGATATGTAAGACAAGAGACATGTTTCGAAACTGTTTCACAAGCGGTTATCATAGATGTTTCTAACACCACGTCGGAATTGTAGTTCACATGGCCAGCCGTATGAAAAACTAACCGCTAAAACCCTATGGAGAAAAGGGTTTTCGATAGCTAAACAACAGGTAACTATTCTTCTTGTGAGCCTGTAGCTAGGCTATATAACGTTACTGTAACAGTGTTTGTGGTGATTGATCGCAGGTATTTTTTAGGGAGGCAGAGAGAGAAAGGAAAGTGTTCTATCATGACATGACCGCCTCAGGAACTATAGACATATTTCAGGGCTGTGGAAGAGTGAAGGATAAATGTATTGATAAGTGATGGATCTAAAAGAGCATAAACGAAAAATTACCTTCAGAAATGTAGCTATACAGCTCGTCGGTAGCAGTAGACGTCTCTTGATCAATCTGCCCTACCCTTTGATGGGAAATGTAGTGCGCTTGTGATTTACCATACGCGTCAAAGAATTTAGGATAACCACAAAAAGACTACAAACGTAATGTATCCTAAATTGTTTTACTTCCGTCTCCCCTAAATTAGTTTTATTCACGAGTAATATTGTTTTTGCTGCCAATCTGATGTTGTCATTTTAATAATTCACAATTATTAAAATTGCAATTTTATTAAAACGTCCAAATAGTGACAATGTTATTGTTATTATTTCTTAATAAAAGCCTATTTTGGAACCATTGACTCCTAGATAGACTGAGGGAATCACTTTCCTGTCACACATTTTCCAAACAAAGCAAAATACGTTGTTTATCAAAACCCAATGATTATTTTATATATCCGTATGTTTAGTATTACGACGTGTACTGATATAAAATACTGTTATTATTACTGTAATGTAGTCATCTTGTATTTCTTTTTAAAATATCGGGGCTTTTATTTGGTTTCCACTAGTTTATCACAGCCACAAAGTAGCTATATCGTAAAAATGTATTAAAACAGAAAAAGTTATTTGTTATCTTAATATAAGCTTAGCAGTGTGATTAATGTTAGGGTTTGGTTTCAAATCAGATTTTAAGAAGATAAATGGTAGACTACGTTCATGACTTTGTGGCAACTAGTGACAACACTTTCCTTTTGACAGGAACTTCCGCATGTAGCAACATCCGCTTTTTGTCCGCTTCTAGTAATTTCTACGGCGAGTGCGCAAGCTCCTTGCGTTTCACAACGAGTTTTCTAGAAAAACCAGACAGGGTCATAAAACCTAGAAGCACACCGGCGCGCAGGTACAAGTCTACGGCCATAACGCAATTTTAGATAAAATACAAATTATTTACTTAGTCGGTGTAACTAACGTTACTGTTTTGGTTAGCGATTCATTTGTTTTATTAGCAGCTACACAGATTGCCAGGTAGATTGATATTACCCACGTTAGCCTGTGGCTAGCTGTGTAGTTAAAGCTAGCTAACGAAGCTAGTCGTCACGTTTCTTCCTTTTTGGTTATAGGCATTTGTAATTCATTTTGGTAGCTAGTTAGCTGACGTTAGTCGGCTTTGGGGAATCAATTGAACAGCTTTTTTGGTAGTAACTAGGAAATAACGTAGTTAACACATTAACTAGCCACCACTGTCATCATGGCGAAATGGGGAGAAGGGGATCCACGCTGGATCGTGGAGGAGAGAGCCGATGCAACAAACGTCAATAACTGGCATTGGTGAGTAAAGTTAGCCTAGCTAGCTGAATAAAGCACTATGTCTCAGATCCATTTGGAAAGACCGCGGCAAAAGGTCTACTCAGAGATGATTACTTTCTGTCACGGTCAGTCGTCTCTTTTTTTACATTTGAGAATTGGATTATGCAGTCGTATACATTGCATAACCTGCACCACCGTTTTTATCTTAATTTCTATGTTTTTGTGAGGGTGATTGTTGGCAGGTCGTTATCAAGTGAAAGGTTCAGACCCTCCACACGGTTGTCAGCGAGGCTAGAGATGCAGTAGCGTCGGAGCTGTAATTACTGTCCCTATCTACCCTAGCCGAGGAACGCTCAACTCCGTTGTCTTATAAGAGAACCGAGTTGAGCGTCCTACAGTCTACCACAGTATTAGTCATAATACCCATAAAACCTAGTGGTCAAATACCGAAATGGTTCCAATCCTTTTTCAACCGTTCATTTGATCCATTGGATACACTTTAATTAAAGACTGTGTTGCCGTGTAGGATTACCCTGGCGGTACTTTTGATAACCGTGTAAATCTCTCTCGGACAAGGTGACATGTATGTATATGTATTATTTATTTATTTACTTTAAATGCTAATTAGCTGCTAATGTGGCAATCATATAGAACTACAAATGCCTGTTTTAAGCATCACGACACTCACCAGGGCGGAAGATCTGGAAGACACTGCCAAATCAAGGCAAAGGTAAGAATCTTTGGATTAACTATCTAATGTTAGCTACGTTTAGTCATTCATAAATTGGCTGAAGGAGTTTAAATTGACAATTCTGTGAACTGTCATGAGCAACATTTACATTGAAAATGCCTGTTATCTAGCGAGCTAGCTCATGGTTAGCTAGTTAGCAACATTAGCCTGGCTAGATGACTACATTAGCAGTCTGGCTAGCCATTTTAAATGCATCTGTGGGTGAGGGTTGGGTAGCCTACTTCAAGTAATACTTAGCTTATACGTACCCTAGCTAGCTGTATTATATTAGTCTTTTTGGGAGGTTTCAGAGAGACTGATTTAGCATCCTCCTTTGAGTCAAGTGTGCTTACTTTACTGCGGGAAAACATTGATATGTTTTCTGTTAGATCGTTAGTATAGCTAGTAGGCAAGTAATCTAACCTTATTTAGTCCTACCTGCTATGGTGGGTTTTAAATTGATTGGTATTAACACGTTTTGTTTTTTAGGTAGAATTACTGTCATGTTATTGATGCCAAATTTCAAACTTTATTTGCAGAACCAATGGGTGTGCCTGAGTCTTGTCACCTCAACTAGGTATGCTTTTTCAACCAGGAACACTGTTGTCCTGCTTATGGTCTGTTTCAGTCATTACATGAAGTACTGAAGAGCAGGAGGGTGTGAAGGGTTTAGTCCCAGCCCAGCTGTAAAACCCAAATTAAATTATCAACATACCAGATCACGGTGCTGGGCTATGATTTGTAATCATGTATGGGCTGGGCTGGAACAAAAGCTTATACACTACTGCCATTCAGATCTGGAGCTGTCCACCCGTTCAGATCTGGAGCTGTCCACCCCTTCAGATCTAGAGCTGTCCACCCGTTTAAGTCATTATTTTGTACTATGGGTACAATTGGGGGTGTTATTGATATATAACGCATGCTCCACTCTCAAGTTGAACTTGTTGACTGATGCAGCGGCTGCTAAGAAGGGAGCAGCTGCGAGCCACAAGACTGCAGCCAAGGCAGCACGGGTGCACACCTGCCTTGTCTGTCGGGTGAGTAGTATTGGTTGGTACTGTATGTGCCTTTTAGGTTCCTCTCCATGTGTAGGCTATTGTACTGCCCTGTGTGGTACAATCTTTCATATGGGTAGTCATTTGTTGCATCAAATTGCTTAGTTTATAATTTGTCAACTTTTAATTCAATCTAAGTCACAGATTAACTTCCTGCATTTTATACTTGATGTTTTTAGATGCAGACCCGAAGCCATTCAAGCAGCACTTTGAGAGCAAGCATTCTAGGCCTAAGGGAGCACATGCACTCAAATGGAGCTACAGCTGGGGTAAGATTCTTCCATCATTCACACACTGTAGACATACAGTAGTGTAAACCACCATGTTGTCAACAAAATGCTGTCTTCAATGCTTACGTTGTATTGTCTATGGCTCAATTTGTGGAAATGCTGTGATCACTCATCTTTAATGTTGTGATTCATAGACACGATGAATGCTGCAACTGAGATGGAATGACGTCAAGGGACACACGCTGAGACCCTGAGTATGACTGGACATGGGCCTTAAAGGGCTGCAGAAACACACCAGCACCCCATTTTATGTTTATTCCATTTCCAACCATCTCTCTAGTTAACTCTTATTCCACACTATGCCTTTTATGGTCCCTCAACTTCCAACACTTTGGAACTCTCCATCTTATCTCTATAAACCCACCCTACCTTCACTAATTTCCCCTATGCTGCTTCCTTCACTTGTTCTTCTAACATCTAGACTCAGTAACATGTTTAGAAGTGTTGTGGTGTTTTTTTTCCCCCCATCTGTGTAATGCTGTTCTGCTTATTCTGGGGTTCAGACTGAATGCAGTGGTAAATGTGCTGTTCACAATTGACAAGAAGGGTGTTGATATAGCTACATTTAGGTATGACTTTCTTTTTTTGAGTATGTTAAGTGTGTTTCTCATTCTGTTGGAGTTGGCCTAGGTTTTATATAAAATTCTATTTAAAGCATCCATTTTTTCCCCGTTTGTAATTCAAATTTACACTGTTATTTGTGCTGGTCTAATTCCTAAAATGGAAAAGCAGAAGAATCTGTGTGCTCGATGATGATAATAATTATAGTTCATATGGTGCTCTTCCATGTCCCAGGTATGTGGCATTGATAACTAAATCATTTATTGTTGACTTCAATTCATGTATAAAATGCATATGTATGCATTGTTTACCATTTTTGATTTCTTTAAAACAATGATGGGTGACTAGGTGCATTGTCAAACAAATGTACCTATTCATGATAATGGATACATTCTTCAATGAGTTAATCTGGCTTTGAATCTGCAACAAAAGGAAAGACTGGCTGAAGGAGAACAGGATCTGGTTAGCTAAAATAAGGGTATGTTGCTAATATCGTCTAGGTAGCTAGATGGCTATATAGCTTCTTTGCAAAAAAAACTAGCCTAGTATTCATGGCACGTTATAAATACTAGACTGTTACTAGGGTAGTATTCTACACAAGACACAACCAAATGCATAAATAAGACAAATATTAATTCAAATATGGAACAGTAAATGCATGTTTTAAATATATTTTTGTTTTGGATCAATGTAGCTAGCTAGTTGACTGCAAAGATGTGCAGGAGCTTGCATGGATTTGCAGTCTTGCATGATGTCCATTTTAATGGTAATTAGCATTTTCGAATCTAAGTAAATAGAACTGACTATATTGGTAAAAGTCACCTTGTCGGAGAGAGATTTACACGGTTATCAAAATGTTTTGAGTGTTAAGCTCCCATACGTTTTCCCCCCTTGGTCTGTCCAGAAGCCTCGAATGTACTAGTTGGTGGGACTGATTGAAGGGTTAAGCAAAGCTATTTCTGGAGCACTAGGGACAGGGTACAACTGTGGTGCAGATGGGGGATATTTATAACACTTGACACCGAACGGTAGTAATGATCACAACCCTCTGAACCGAAAAGAGCTACAAGCGAGGAAGTGACATGTTTTCTCTACCTGATCATTACTTGTATTCAGGGAAAATGACAAATCGATATTATGATCTGCCTTGCTGTGATCATGGTGAGAGGTAGATCATAGAGTAAATAGGCAATGCTGTCAATTAAACCTCTGGTTAACTACAGGTGAAACCCTACTGAACTAACTATTTCTACAAGAAACAATTCACTTGCATCAGAATTTATTATAAAAAGAGCTTCTTCTTTTGAGTCCCTCTAGGACTATGCCGGCAACACCTGGTTTGTGGCCTTGATACTCGTACTGTCCACATACTGAGCATGTCAATGTTGACAGCTTACTTACCATATCAGTTTTACTAGTTAAGTACATTGTGCACCAAATATAAGAAAAGGGGCTGAAATGGGGAAATCCTCCATTTAACCTCTAATAACAAATGTATGTTTCTGTTACAGAATGCTTTGTTACAGTGACTGTGTTCCTCAATGAACACGACCCAGTTGAATACGTTAATTGTGTGTCCCTACAGGACCGAACGTGATGTGACAGGCTGGTCGACAGACAAGCTGAAGGAGCTCCTATTGGGGCTGCGCGTGGAGGGCCCAGAGGGGAGCTGCGAGGTCACCGATGTCCCCAAGCTGGACGGTGAGGCGTCCATCAACAACCGCAAGGGGAAGCTCATCTACTTCTACGAGTGGAACGTCATGGCGACGTGGACTGGTGAGTGCAGCAGAGACTTGTGTGCACGGTATAACGGCACCAAAACGTCATGATACTGATGATACCAACATTTTAGAATACCATAGTACCTTTCATATGATACTACTGAATTTCTTGGTCCTACCGATCTAATGAACATGTTTATTAAGTTAGTTTTGTTAATACATTCAGTGGAATTTAAACAGCCGCCACTAGTAAGCTCCGGTCCAATAATATACATTCACTTTCATACGCATATCACGTGTGGCAGCTGTAATCAGCCAACCGCATCCTCTACCAGTCCTCACTCACCACTTCTCTCCATCTGCTCTTCATGCGCATTTTATTCCTCCATCAGTTAAATGTAATTTATTTGTTAGATTGGGGCAGCGTGCAGAGCGAGCAAGATTTGATACACTGTTTCTTTTAATCGCCTCTTGTAACAAATGAGCACAGGCCAGTCTGAGTAGACTGCAAGTTCGCTGTCACGCAGCCTGTAAGTGCCAGAGAGGGGAAATGGAGCACAGCTTGTGACAGGCATACTTGCAGCTTTACAGCAGGCTTGTCTACTCTCCTCACAACCGGTTAAAAACATATAACCCATATTTTTTTTTTCATCCTATTGGGATTCGCAAGCATTTTATATAATGTCACAAACATGTCACGGGCCGTTTTAAACTAATCCCAGGTTGCTAATTATTGGTTTGATAAACACCGTTGTTCAGCCATGTTACCGAGCTAGCTAACAACCTGGTAACTTGACAGTAGGTCTAAGCAAATTTGATTGGCACAGGAAGAAAGGAAAAGTGTCTGCTACTCATGATGTCCTTCAAAAGGTAGGATTCATATAGGTCTAATGTAAGCCTAAACTATATCAGAAATCTATGTATTTCTGGTGCTTCTTAAATTCTGTTTAGTGCCTAATGTTTTAAAAGTTGGGAGCCGTGTACGCTACCGGTCAAAAGTTTTATACCACCTACTCATTCAAGGGCTTTTAATTTATTTTTACTATTTTCTACATTGTAGAATAATAGTGAGGACATCAACTATGAAATAACACATATGGAATCATGTAGTAACCAACATTTTTTTAAAACAAATCAAAATATATTTTATATTGGAGCCACCCTTTGCCTTAATGGCAGCTTTGCACACTCTTGGCATTCTCTCAACCAGCTTCACCTGGAATGCTTTTCTAATAGTCTTGAAGGAGTTCCCACATGTGCTGAGCATCTGTTGGCTGCTTTTCCTCTGTGGTCCAACTCATCCCAAACCATCTCAATTTGGTAAAATAGCCCTTACACAGCCTGGAGGTGTGTTGGGTAATTGTCCCGTTGAAAAACCAATGATAGTCCCACTAAGCCCAAAACTGATGGGATGGCGTATCGCTGCAGTGGTAGCCATGCTGGTTACGTGTTTTAAATAAATCAGACTGTGTCACCAGCAAAGCACCCCCACACCATAACACATCCTCCTCCATGCTTTACGGAGGGAAATACACATGCAGAGATCATCCGTTCACCCACACAGCGTCTCACAAAGACATGGCCGTTGGAACCAAAAATCTCAAATTTGGACTCATCAGACCAATGGACAAATTTCCACCGGTACATTGTTTGTGTTTCTTGGCCGAAGCAAGTCTCTTCTTCTTATTGTGTCTTTAGTAGAGGTTTCTTTGCAGCAATTCGACCATGAAGGCCTGATTCCCACAGTCTCCGCTGAACAGTTGATGTGTCTGTTACTTGAACTCTGTGAAGCATTTATTTGGGCTGCAATTTCTGAGGCCGGTAACGCTAATGAACTTATCCTCTGCAGCAGAGGTAACTCTGGGTCTTCCATTCCTGTGGCGTTTCTCATGAGAGCCAGTTTCATCATAGCGCTTGATGGTTTTTGCGACTGCATTTGAAGAAACGTTCAAAGTTGTTTAAATTTTTCATATTGACTGACTCATGTCTTAAAGTAATGATAGACTGTTGTTTCTCTTTGCTTATTTGAGCTGTTCTTGCCATAATATGGACTTGGTCTTTTACCAAATAGGGCTATCTTCTGTATACCCCCCCATCTTGTCACAACACAACTGATTGGCTCAAATGCATTAAGAAGGAAAGAAATTCCACAAATTAACTTTTACGAAGGCACATCTTTAATTGAAATGCATTCCAGGTGACTACCTCATGAAGCTGGTTGAGAGAATGCCAAGAGTGTGCAAAGCTGTCAAGGCAAAGGGTGGCTATTTGAAGAATCTCAAATATAAAATATTTTGATTTGTTTAACACTTTTTTTTAGTTACTACATAATTTGTGTTATTTCATAGTTTTGATGTCTTAACTATTATTCTACAATGTAGAGAAATTAAAGAAAAACCCTTGAATGAGTAGGTGTTCTAAAAGTTTTGACTGGTTGTGTTTGGGAGAGAGTAGTGTGTGTTTATGAGGGAGAGGGAGACAGCATGAGGGAGGGAGGTGTTAACTGAAGAGTAAAGGCTTCACGGAGTGTTTTTCCTTTACTGCCACAATGACATGCAGATCATTATGCATGTGTATTCCTGCAGCCAATCACGGGTAGGCCTTTGCAAATATGCAGTATTCTATTATACGTTGAACAATGTAAAGTTAAATTCAATGTGTTGTATTGAGTAGAAGTGTACATTTTAATTGAGAGGTTTTTGCCTATCACATCCGCAGGAGATTTAGAAAATGGGAACAAGCATCCGGGGGATGGGGCCAACGGGACGCTAGGCTACTCTGAATTCCCCCCCCCCCCCCAACGGTATCGTGATAGTACTCGGAATCATGTTATTTGGCCTGGTATCTTATAATTAGTAAAATGTTGGTATCATGACAATGCTAGCAGACACACATCACTCTATATGGAACTCAGGTTGGGCATGTGGTAAGATATGTTAGGTTTTCTGCTAGTGTATTTTCTATGTATCCTACATTTTGTGTGAAACAGAGGGTTTTGCCTAAACAAAAGCAGTGTAGCAGTTGTTTCCATGGCAATGAGACTGTAATTATATTCTCCAGCACACAAAGCCCCAGGGGCTCAGTGGGTGGGTTGTCATAGTATCTCTTCAAAGTAGGCTTCATGACATCTCTTTCTCTCTCAATCTGTCCCAGGAACCTCAAAAACCGGAATCAAGTACAAAGGGAACATCGAAGTTCCCAACCTGTCCGATGAAAATGACATGGACGACCTAGATGTAGGTTATTACATAATGCCATTCAGGATCATGTTTGTTCAGGCTAATTTGCACATCGACAGCTGATGGCTGTTGGTTGTAATTCTATTTACTTTTAAGTAGTTATTTGCATTACTTTTATATGGGTAAAAAGAACAAGACCACAGCTAACATGACATTGGGTATAATCTTTGCCTCTTTTTTCTGGCCACAGATCAGTGTATCACTTTGCAAGGACGAACCCAACACAACCCTCACCGAACTCATGAAGGAGGAGGGAGCGAAGAAAGTGCGAGCTGCCCTGGGGAGCTATGTGGACCACCTCAAATCCGGTGAGGCCTTTATTTATTCAAATGGTTTTAACCCTAGTGCCTGTTCATAGAGATATTTCTATAGATGATAGTTCAGCTTGATACTGATTTGAACTTTAACTTTGCAGAGTTCACTCAGGGCATGATCCTCCCAACCGCGAATGGGGTGGCGAGCAAGCCACAGTCGTCGAAGACGCAGACAAAGGTCAAAGTGGACAAAACCCAGGTGGGTGGCAGTTGCCTTCTTACCTTACACCCCCTTTCTCTACTTTTCTCTGTCATGGATTTAACAATGGTGGAAACTCTCCAGCTAATATTTACATCAATCCAATAGACACAAAAGATAAGGGAAAATAATTGGGACACAATCAACGAGCCAAAGTATCAAGGGGCTAATGGGCATGATTAAAACCCTACTAGCGTTAACAGTGTAGGAAATGTTCCATACACGTTGTATGTTTAAGAAAAATCCAATTAGCGAAACAAATGAAGAAACTATACAATGTTTTTTTTTTTTTTTTTTTTATTGGCAAAAATTGAACTAAAGTTAAGTTCAAGTAGCATTCCAACACAGGTAGTGATTGAAGTGATTTCCCCACCCCCCCCCTTATCGATGTAAAGTGCCACATAATGAATTCAGTACATAATCCAACTACTCAACTTCCACGTTTTGGGTTTTAAGTATTCAAGCTTATCAATCATCACGTGAGCTGCACCTAATGTACACAATCCTAGGATTTATGAATAACAGGATGATCACACTTTGCTTTATGTCCCCAGATTGGCTCCTCTGTATCGACCCCGTCTCCTAACACAGGGGTCAAGATCCCCACCTGCAAGTTTAGTCTCAATGAGACCTTCCAAACCTCACCTGACGAGCTGTACAGAACCTTCATCAACCAGGACGTGAGTAGTCAAATACTTGTGTCCTTTCCTCTAACATCCCTGATGTGGCCTGACATGACAGGTAGAAGTAATGTGCTTGGAAACCTATCCAGGGGTATATTCACTAGCAACCAAACTAGCGCAAAAGGGTAGAAATGGGGAGGGACTAACCTGAACTTGTCCGATAAACACTTGAAGAGTTTATTTCCAAAACGCTATATATCCATTTTCAGAAATGTTGGTAAATTAGCATTTATTGTTTTAAAGAATTTTTGAAAGCGATTGTGTTTTTTCACTATCTAATCATGGCATTGGGTTGTGTAATGACACATGTATTTGTTTAAAATCTATCACTTGATGTTTTCATTTCAGAGAGACAAATCATGTTTTTTAGCACAACACTATATCTGCCTCACTCTCAGAGAAATAAGTAGTACAGCTAGGTTTTACACAGTCAAACGTAACAAGTACAGCTGTACAAATTATACATTTGTGACATCCAAAATAATTAAATACTGTAATTTGAGATCTCTATATAAAACATTTACATTTCGCATTAGTAATTTAGCAGGTGCTCTTATCCAGAGCGGCTTAGCTTAGTGCATTAATCTTAAGATAGCTAGGTGAGACAACCACATATCAGAGTCAAATATACATGATACAAGCATTCCATTCCAGATAACAATGATATAGCGTTTTGCCTGAACTCATTTTAATTAATATCTCAAATCTATAAATTAAATGAGAACCGTAATATTTAACACACATGAAGGTACCCATAGGCAATAATTTCTGATGAAAAACACAAATGTGAAAAAGCATTTTGGAAATCAACTCTTCATTTGGATTTCAATACAAAACATTCCTGTTTCAAAAAGTTTTTTCTATGGTGTGCACTAATGAATACACCCCAGTTCTTTCCCCAGTCACTGAGGAAGTAGAATGGTTTATTTCACAAATTTGACATTACAAAGTATCAATAGCAGCAAAGCTGAATTAAGGCACAATTTACATATACACTATACACAAGAAAACCAACACAATAAAAACTAAAAGGAGGCCATTTTAGATTTAAAACATCTACCTAGGGCATGACACAAGCAATTCTTCCAACAATTGTTTACAGACAGATTATTTCACTTCTAATTCACTATATCACAATTCCAGTGGTTCAGAAGTTTACATACACTAAATTGACTGTGCCTTTAAACAACTTGGAAAATTCCAGAAAATGATGTCACGGCTTTAGAAGCTTCTGATAAGCTTGGATGTACCTGTGGATGTATTTCAAGGCCTTCCTTCAAACTCAGGCCTCTTTGCTCGACATGATGGGAAAATCAAAAGAAATGAGCCAAGACCTCAGAAAATAAAAATTGTAGACCTCCACAAGTCTGGTTCATCCTTGGGAGCAATTTCCAAATGCCTGAAGGTACCACGTTCATCTGTACAAACAATAGTACGCAAGTATAAACACCATGGAACCACGCAGCCGTCATACTGCTCAGGAAGGAGACGCGCTCTGTCTCCTAGAGATTAACTTACGTTGGTGTGAAATCAATCCCAGAACAACAGCAAAGGACCTTGTGAAGATGCTGGAGGAAACGGGTACAAAAGTATCTATATCCACAGTAAATCGAGTCCTATATCAACATAACCTGAATGGCCCCTCAGCAAGGAAGAAGCCACTGCTCCAAAACCGCCATAAAAAAGGCAGACTACGGTTTGCAACTGCACATGGGGACAAAGATTGTACTTTTTGGAGAAATGTCCTCTGGTCTGATGAAACAAAAATAGAATTGCTTGGCCATAATGGAGGAGAAAGGGGTAGGCTTGCAGGCCGAAGAACACCATCCCAACCGTGAAGCACGGGGGTGGCAGCATCATGTTGTGGGGGTGCTTTGCTGCAGGAGGGACTGGTGCACTTCACAAAATAGATGGCATCATGAGGAAGGAAAATTATGTGGATATATTGAAGACATATCTCAAGACATCAGTCAGGAAGTTGAAGCTTGGTTGCAAATGGGTCTTCCAAATGCACAATGACCCCAAGCATACTTCCAAAGTTGTGGCAAAATGGCTTAAGGACAACAAAGTCAAGGTATTGGAGTGGCCATCCCAAAGCCCTGACCTCAATCCTATAGAAAATGTGTGGACAGAACTGAAAAGGCGTGTGCGAGCAAGGAGGCCTACAAACCTGAGTCAGTTACACCAGTTCTGTCAGGAGGAATGGGCCAAAATTCACCCAACTTATTGTGGGAAGCTTGTGGAAGGCTACCTGAAATGTTTGACCAAAGTTCAACAATTTAAAGGCAATGCTACCAAATACTAATTGAGTGTATGTAAACTTCTGACCCACTGGGAATGTGATGAAAGAAATAAAAGTTGAAATAAATAATTCTCTCCTTATGCTGACTTTTCCCATTCTTAAAATAGTGGTGATCCTAACTGACCTAAGACAGGGAATTTTTACTAGGATTAAATGTCAGGAATTGTGAAAAACAGAGTTTTTAAATGTTTTTGGTGTATGTAAACATCCGACTTCAACTGTATATAATATAGTACATGTGCTTGTTTGCCTTCAATGGAAGGTGTTCTACCAAGGTTTTGATACAATTTAGATTTGCTGTTGTTTTTCCTTCTGTACTTCACCAGTGCAAATAATTTCACCAGTGCAAATGTTTTTTATTCACTCCAATACCCCCATGTTGGATTTTACGGTCTCTGTTGTTTTTAATAGGGAACGAAGATCAACCTTAATAGACTAGACTTTAACTCTGTGTGGATTACTTCCGCTTTAAAAATGTTGCCTATTAAAATAGAACGCTAACATACTTTTTAAATTGGTGTCCCAGAACTGTTTTCAATCATGACTGCAATTGGCTGAGGGCTTAGGAATCAGTGCTGATTGGACTCATCTCTGGTCTCCTCTCTCGTATTGCAGATGGTCCAGGCGTTCACCCATACTGCAGCTGTGGTCGACGGAGACAAAGGAGGGAAGTTTCAGATGCTTGAGGGGAACATCAACGGAGAGTTTATGGAGCTGGTGAGGACACGCATCTGCTTGAGATCATGTTCTGTCGATCAAAACCCATTGGTAGAAAATGACCTAAACGAACTGTGGTTTTGGTTTCACCTTCTTAGGTCCCAGATGAAAAGATTATTATGAAATGGAGGTTCAAGACCTGGCCATGTGGTAGGTTTCCCCACCTTGTCCAGTGGTGCTCTATTGATTTGCATGTGCTCCTTCTAACCTTGGAACTTTCAAGTCAACTTACTTTAAGCATTTCTCCACTTAGGTATTTTTTTTATACAGGTAATCTCTACAATTCTTAACTGCTTTCTCAACTCTGCTCCTGGGGGACCTACAGTCCATCCTACAACGAACTCACCTGATTCAACTAATCATGGGCATGATGATTAGTTGGATCCAGTGTGTTAATACTGGGCAGGAACAAAAACCTGCATAGCCTTTTGGGTCCCCCACAACTGGACTTGAGAAACCTTGGATAGTAAAATAAATGGCTTGGATATATTGTTTTAGCAACAGACTCTAAAACTGGCTCTCATTTCCCTTTTTCTAGAGCACTATGCGACTATTTCACTGAACATAAAGGATCGAGGCAAGGAGACAGAGCTGAAGGTGGAATTTAAAGGAGTCCCGACGGGAGAGGAGGATAGGACAAAGGAGGGTTGGAAGAGATACTACTTTGAAGCCATCAGACAGACTTTTGGATTCGGGGCCCGACTCTACTGAGATTGATTCATCTGAATAATGTAGTAAAAAAACAAAAAAAAAAGACAACCTGATTATTTAATGTGGATGAATACTCTCCTTTGCGCAGTCTCTCTTGTAGCACCAGCCCTACATCGTGCGTAGACAAACGGTGCCTTTTCCACTTGGAAAACTGGCAGTCCGTGTAAGGGTCATTGCTTCAATGCTTTCTTTGATGTCTGTGCTTACCTTACTGAGTCTATAGGCGAAATGAGATGTAGAAACAATCACAGTATATTTGGAATTAACTATTAGCGTTCTCAATATCCAATTCTGCACATTTGAAGTGTGTCATGCTGAAATAAATGACATTTTTACTGAATTATGTTTTGGGGGTTTAATGACGACTGACTGCAAGACGAATTATCAAAAGAATGCTTGTGTTAATATTGTTGCTAAATGGCTATCTTATGTCTGATGATATTTCTCTGGGGAAAAATGGTGTGGAAAAACAGTTGCTCGAGCCTGATATTCTTAGTGATGTTAGTCTGAATAAATAAAAACATATTTAAATAAAATGAAGACGTCGAAACAAATTGCAGAACTCATGAAATATGGACTCAAGGGATACATGTACATTTAATTACGAAACGATTTGGCATTTATGTAGGAGTTCAGCTAACATCCAGAAGACAGTCCTTAGGATACTATCATACAAGATAGACATGGATGGGTGGAAGATGAGCTAGATAGATGGGGATATATAATCCCATGACCTGAAGGCCCTGCTGAATGAGAAGAGGGCCTTCGAGGGGGACAGGGACAAATTGAAATGCGTCTAGAGGGAGATGAGGTTGCGAATTGCTGGGGGAAGAGAGTGTATAAGGAGAAGATGGAGGACAAGCTGAGGCAGAGCCAGGTGAGGGAGGTGTGGAATGGTATGAGAAATATCACTGGCTTCAAAAAGTTAAACAGTGGGCTGACGGACGACACCCTAAGACAGAGCCAATGAGCTGAACCAATTTTTTAACAGGTTCGATATTAGCCATGTCCACCTCCCCTCAATCTCTCCAGGCCACACACCCTCACCGCTGTCCCACTCCCCTTTGCACACAACACCTCCATTGAGACGATCAGCGACCCCCTCCCCACTCCCGCTCCCTCTGGACTGATCTGCAACACCTCCCTTCCCCCCACCTCTGGACTGATCCTCAACACACCCCTTACCCCCCACCTCGGCTGGCTTTCACCACCAACCAAGTGAAGGGAGAGCTGGAGAGACTACATCAGTGGAAAGCGGCGGGCTCTGATGGCATCAGCCCAAGGGTGCTTAGGGTCTGTGCTGACCAACTGTGTGGAATACTCCAGCGCCGCTTCAACCTTAGCCTGAGCCTAGAAAGGGTCCCTGTGCTGTGAAAAACATCCTGCCTGGTCCCAGTGCCCAAGAAGGCTTACCCCACTGTCCTGAATGACTTCAGACCTGTAGTGTTAACATCCCACATCATGAAAACCCTGGAAAGGTTAGTCCTCGCTCACCTCAGACCCCTGTTGTGTACAACACTGGACCCCCTACAATTCACATACCAGCGTAACATCGGGGTGGATGCAATCATCTACCTTCTGCAGAGGGCCTACTCTCACCTGGACAACGCAGGTAGCACTGTGGGTTATTTTTTTTTTCTTCTCCAGTGCCTTCAATACCATTCAGCCCCTGCTATTGGGTGAGAAGATGAGGAGGATGAAAGTGGAGGCACCCTTAGTCTCCTGGGTTACTGACTACCTGACCGATAGGCCACAATTTGTGCGGCTACAGAGCTGTGTGTCAGAATGGGAAGTGAGCAATACAGTTTAACAATTAGGCATCCATCCATCCGTGAGTAACTCTCTGGTCGGTATTCACTCAGGATTTATTCATTCAGCACTCATTCATTCAGGACTATATATACATATTCATGTACAGTTGTTATATCACATGTAATATTGTAAGTAATTATTGGACTGAACCTACATAGTCATTCACTCAGGACTGTATATTAGTATCCTGTCAGTAGTATCTTTTTTTTCATTGCATTTAGTATATCGAATGTGCAATACATGCATTTATCTGTAATTAAACCCTGTACTAAGGGATGTATTTTAAAGTAATTATTATTACCCTACATTTTATCATACGCGCATTTAGCCATTTAAGTATCTTTCTCTGCCATCGAACTGTATAGTATAGTTAACCATGCTAATATTTTTTATTTATATAAACTTGCAATATTTGTGTAATTCTTTCACCTAACACTCTGTAACAATGTATAGTGTACATATTCAGACATTCACTCATACTATGCAATACATTTTTATAGCTTTTTTCACTCCAGACTTGTATTTTTATACTTTTTCATACTGCCGCACTATGTATCATGTATCGTGTATCTGTCTTTTGTGTATTTCGTTCTGTCGTTTTGCTCCTTCCCTGTGTTTTTCTTAGCTGCTTGACAAAGTAATTTCCCCTCGGGGACAATAAAGTATTCTATCTATCTATCTATCCTATCTATCAATCTAAAAGCCTGCACAACCTGTGATTCTCCAAGACCAGGTTTTATCACAAAATAAAGGAAACGCAAACATAAAGCATCTTAATAGGGTGTTGGGCCACCACGAGCTACCAGAACCGCTTCAATGCGCCTTGGCATAGATTTTACAAGTGTATGGAGCTCTTGGAAGGATACGACACTATTCTTCCATGAGAAATTCTATAATTTGATGTTTTGGAAAACGCTGTCTCAGTTACTGTTGCAGATTCTCCCAAAAGTGTTAAATTGGGTTGAGATCTGATTGAGACACCCTTTAAACCCCCTATGCTCTTTTGAGACCCCTCTTTCAGTCACTGAGATCTTTTCCATCCACATGGTAACTAAAATAATGGGCAAGTGGACATTTTTATGCATGACTCTAAGCGTGATGGGATGTTAATTTCTTAAGTGTTACCTTAATTTTGTCAGTTAACTGTAGTTTATTATGCTAAGATGTGCTATTTTTTTTATTTTTTTTTATTTCACCTTTATTTAACCAGGTAGGTCAGTTGAGAACAAGTTCTCATTTGCAACTGCGACCTGGCCAAGACAAAACAAAGCAGTGCGACAAAAAACAACAGAGTTACACATTAAACAAACAGTCAAAAATTAGCTAGTAGTACTGAAGACTTTGCGCTTTGGGAGCTCCCAAATACATTGTATCGCTTGCCACACAAATTTACATGAGCGAAGATCCTGATATATGTGTCAGAAGGCGTTTCGGCTGTCTTGGACAAACCCGTCGGGTGCACCACTGTACAAGCAAGAAACGTGTGTGCACACCCGATTGGATGACATGTCATTTACCATCAGCGATTGGTCAATGTCAGTTATCGTGGACTAGGATTGGTCTATCGGAGGGATTAGGAAGTGGTGTTCGAGGGTCAATGGTTGCTAGCTGTTATCTGATGAAACTGCGAACGATATTAGCTTGGTACAGCTGATGGTTGCTATTTATTAACAAACTTCAAAGACCAGGAAAATGTACATTTAACTAGCTAACGAAATATGTATCTAAAAGCATAGCGAAGCCTACCGGCGTTGACTTTATATATTTTGTTTTAGCTAACATGCTAGCTAAAATATACTGCATGTCAGCTGTTGGAAAGCATTAGCTAGTTTTTTTAAAGGTGTAGCTTGCTTTCAATTATTCTTTATTTTGTTTGTTTTGTCCTGATGAACGTTAGTTAGCAGCGTATACACGAGAAGAATCATCCTGGAAGTGAATGTTTAACATTAGCCGCGGAGCTAATTTATCTAATTAACAGGCTAGCAATCGTTATTGTCATCCACATGGATTTTAAAGGGTCATTAAATACTACGAGGAGGATTTTGCCTATGATGATGATTCTCCTAATAGTTTTCTCACACGGAACAGCTGGTATGTTTTTTGAAAAAGTCAGCCAGGTAGATTGATACAACGTTGATACTATTTGACAGATTGTGTAACGCTAGTGCTGGCTAGCATTGCATTAGCTAGCATTCTTGTCATTTTCTGAGGCACTAGTTAGCTAACTAACGTTACCTAGTTATCAGTACTGTCTGCAGGAAAGTGCTTTATTCTACGAAGTCGTGTTCTTTGGATTGTTTGTCAGCTGATTCACAATACTTAATCAATTACGTTTTTCTTTGATGTTGCTTTCTGCAGATGAAGAGCCAGAGGGGAATAATGATAATTCTCCTGAATTGAAGGTAGGTATCTAACTATAACTTAAATATGTACCTGATGTGTCCTTTTCTATTGCTTGACTTCATTCCATATTGATAATGTAGGCTAGTTTAGGACCAAGTTGCAATCCTTAGGCAAGCAAGGCTGTTTTAAACAATAACTGCATTTAGGCCTAATGTTACCTATCTTTTTCAATGTTTAGATAAGAAGTTGTTTAGTATGTAATAGAAAATGTAGGTTAACATTATAAATGGCAAAAGCATATTTGCTTTGCAAAGAACTAACCAAAGAAAATACATTTGTACAGCCTTTGTCTCACTGAAATCCACTAACCTTCAAGGTAATGACAATATAATAAATGAAGTTATATTTCATCATGTAACCCCTCCATCCCCTTATATTGCTTGTTTCCCCCCTCTAGTCTTACCATGAGCCCAACTCTGAGGAGGATGAGGTCCCAGTAGGTGCCAGGATTGTATCAGGAATGGTGACTTCCCCCAGGGAGGCCTCACAGCTGGAGGGGGAAGAGAAGGAGGACTTGCCCACCCAACCTCCTCCCGTCGAGGAAAGGCCTAAAGAGGGTAAGAATCCGTAAGATAGCCTTGATTGGCCATGTGTCACTAGTGGCCATTGCAGTCCGTGACTTGTGTCTGTCTTGACTAATAACATAATCCATGTTAGATAGATAGCTAGATAGATAGATAGGTACTTTATTGATCCCCCGGGGGGGAAATTTCATTGTCAAGCAGCTACAACAAAAACACAGGGCAGGTGCAAAATGCCACAACGAAAGTACACAAAAGACAGATACACGGTACATGATACATAGAGCGGTAGTATGAAAAAGTATAGAAATGGAGAAGTGTCATATCTATGTTGTAATTAGTTATGATAACTGTCTGCAATTCACCAAAAGCAATTCACCAAAAGTTTTACTCCATAGATTTCAGCTACCCCACATTTACACCTATAGAACTGGGAACATGTTTAGAGTGACACTATCTTGGCTGAGAACATTGAGGAAACATTTTGAGAAATTGGGACAAGCTAAGCTTTGCTGACACCTGGCCTTGAGCATGGCAACAGTGTGATGTCTTTTTTAACTTGAGCTCAGTGAAACGGTTGGCCCTCATGGGAAGTTAAAACACAAATGCACCTGTGACATCTCTGAAAGTAGCACCAATACTCTGGTGAAGGGTATATGTACCATTTGGTCACTTTCTCTCATAATTTAACCAGAATGGTTAAAGCTTTAGTTTACTTAAAACAGATTTGAGATTCAATTTGTTAATGTTTGCAAAACACATACCCATACGTTGATCACCATCCATCTGCTTCCTGTCTGTGTTTTTGCTTGAACATACCAACTCCCCTCCCCCTACCACCTGTAATTTTTGGTTGATGCAGTTCCTGTGGTGAATGGGGGCACAGCCAATGGGAAGCCCTGTCTCTTCCCCTTCCTCTTCCTGGGGAAGGAGTACATGGACTGTACCACTGATGGACGGGGGGACGATCGCCTGTGGTGCGCCACCACCTACGACTACGACAGGGACAAGAAATGGGGCTTCTGTGAGAGTAAGTTCCCTTAAAGCACACACTGTTTCTCTCCCTTAGAGAGGGACTCGCACACGGACACTCACACCACTTACGAGGCTGAAACAGATAGTCTTTGGCGGATGAATAAAGTTTAGGGTTGGGGTTGCAAAACTGCCTGCAATTTACCAGAATCTTGGTAACTTTGTACATTTGGTGATTTATAGTTGAATACCTCTAAAAAATATATATATATAGTATTCATTTTTTATATATGTCCATGAGTTTCTAGTGGAAATACCTTAGGGTAAAAAATTAAATTGTCTAATTAATGAAAAAAACATCTAATCATCAATTATTTTCAATTAACTTTTCAATCAAGCAACTCTTCCAGCTATTGATGTTTCTCATAACTGCCACAGGTTTGCTGCTAAAACATTTACAAAGACATATTGACATAGTAAAAATGAATAAGTGTGTATATATAAATATACTGTGCATTCTGAAAGTATTCAGACCCCTTGACTTTTTCCACATTTTGGTACGTTACATCCTTATGCTAAAACTGATTAAATAGTTGTTTCCCCTCAATCTACACACAATACCCCATAATGGCAAAGCAACAACAGGTTTTTAGACATTTTTGCAAATGTATTCAAAATAATAAACAGCAATATCACATTAACATAAGTATTCAGACCCTTTACTCAGTACTTTGTTGAAGCACCTTTGGCAGCGATTACAGCCTCAAGTCTAATTGGGTATGATTCTACAAGCTTGGCACACCTGTATTTGGGGGGGTTTCTCCCATTCTCTGCAGATCCTCTCAAGTTCTGTCAGTTTGGATGGAGAGTGTCGCTGCAAAGCTATTTTCAGATTTCTCCAGAGATGTTCGATCGGGCTCTGGCTAGGCCACTCAAGGACAGTTTGAGGTCCTGAGCACTCTGGAGCAGGTTTTCATCAAGGATCTCTCTGTACTTTGCTTTGTTCTTCTTTCCCTGACGATCCTGAAAAACATCTCCACAGCATGATCATGCAACTACCATGCTTCACCTTAGGGATGGTGCCAGGTTTCCTCCAAAGAGTTCAATCTTGGTTTCACCAGACCAGAGAATCCTGTTTTCTCATGGTCAGTCCTTTAGGTGCCTTTTTACAAACTCCAAGCAGGCTGCATGTGCCTTTTTACTGAGTAGTGGCTTCCGTCTGGCCACTCTACCATAAAGGCCTGATTGGTGGAGTGCTGCAGAGATGGTTGTTCTTCTGGAAGCTTCTCCCATCTCCATAGAGGAACTCAGGAGCTGTGTCAGAGTAACCACTGGGTTCTTGGTCACCTCCCTGACAAAGGCCTTTCTCCCCCGATTTCTCAGTTTGTCCGGGCGGCTTTTTACTTCTTCCATTTAAGAATGATGGAGGCCACTGTGTTCTTGGGCGCCTTCAATGCTGCAGTCATTTTTTTTGGTACCCTTCCCCAGATCTGTGCCTCGTCACAATCCTGTCTCGGAGCTCTACGAACAATTCCTTCAACCTCATGGCTTGGTGTTTGCTCTGACATGCACTGTCAACTGTGGGACCTTATATAGACAGGTGTGTGTCTTTCCAAATCATGTCCAATCAATTGAATTTACCACAGGTGGATTCCAATCAAGTTGTAGATACATCTCAAGGAGGATCAATGGAAACAGAATGCACCTGAGCTCAATTTCGAGTCACATACCAAAGGGTCTGAATACTTATGTAAATAAGGCATTTCTGTTATTTTTAATACTTAAAAAAAAAATCTAAAACCCTGTTTTGCTTTGTTATTATGGGGTATTGTGTGTAGATTTATGAGGAAAAAAATGTATTTAATCAATTTTAGTTTAACGCTGTAACGTAACAATGTGGGAAAAGTAAAGGGGTCTGAATACTTGCCGAATGCACTTTATAAAGGATATTTCATGCTGAAACCCTCATATTAAACACCAATGGTATATTTAGGATTTTTTACCGGTTTGTGATTCAATTTTTTGGCATCATTTTATAATATATTTTACATGTGGTAATGCCACAGAGGGACAGAGATAAGATACAGTTGAAGTCGAAAGTTTACCTACTTAAGTTGAAGTCATTAACTCATTTTTCAACCACTCCACAGATTTCATGTTAACAAACTATAGTTTTGGCAAGTCGGTTAGGACATCTACTTTGTGCATGACACAAGTAATTCTTCCAACAATTGTTTACAGGCAGATTATTTCACTTCTAATTCACTATATCACAATTCCAGTGGGTCAGAAGTTTAAATACACTAAGTTGACTGTGCCTTTAAACAGCTTGGAAAATTCCAGAAAATGATGTTATGGCTTTAGAAGCTTCTGATAGGCTAATTGACATCATTTGAGTCAATTGGAGGTGTACCTGTGGATGTATTTCAAGGCCTACCGTGCCTCTGCTTGACATCATGGGAAAATCAAGAAATCAGCAAAGACCTCAGGAAAAAAAATTGGAGACCTCCACAAGTCTGATTCATCCTTGGGAGCAATTTCCAAATGCCTGAAGGTAGTACCACGTTCATCTGTACAAACAATAGTATGCCAGTATAAACACCATGGGACCACGCAGCTGTCATACCGCTCAGGAAGGAGACGCGCTCTGTCTCCTAGAGATGAACGTACTTTGGTGCGAAAAGTGCAAATCAATCCCAGAACAACAGCAAAGGACCTTGTGAAGATGCTAGAGGGAACAGGTACAAAAGTATCTATATCCACAGTAAAATAATTCTTATATCGACATAACCTGAAAGGCCGCTCAGCAAGGAAGAAGCCACTGCTCCAAAACCACCAATAAAAAGCCAGACTACGGTTTGCAACTGCACATGGGGACAAAGATCGTACTTTTTGGAGAAATGTGCTCTGGTCTGATGAAACAAAAATAGAACTGTTTGGCCATAATGACCATCGCTGTGTTTGGAGGAAAAAGGGGGAGGCTTCCTAGCCGAAGAACACCATCCCAACCGTGAAGCACGAGGGTGGCAGCATCATGTTGTGGGGGTGCTTTGCTGCAGGAGGGTCTGGGGCACTTCACAAAATAGATGGCATCATGAGGAAGGAAAATTATGTGGATATATTGAAGCAACATCTCAAGACCTCAGTCAGGAAGTTAAAGCTTGGTCGCAAATGGGTCTTCCAAATGGACAATGACCCCAAGCATACTTCCAAAGTTGTGGCAAAATGGCTTAACTTCTGACCCACTGGGAATGTGATGAAAGAAATAAAAGCTGAAATAAATAATTCTCTCTACTGTTATTCTCACATTTCACATTCTTAAAATAAAGTGGTGATCCTAACTGACCTAAGACAGGGAATTTTTACTAGGATTAAATGTCAGGAATTGTGAAAAACTGAGTTCAAATGTATTTGGCTAAGGTGTATGTAAACTTCTGACTTCAACAGTACCTGTGATAATGTGAAGTACCCAAAAAGGCCACTAGATGCCATTTGATCAAATTCCCCCCAAAACCTTAAGTTACACAAAATGTTGGTAGTTTACTGGTGAACTTAAAGTTAACAGAAATATACCCTCCCTTTGCAACCCTAGTTGTGTTGTGTATTGTAGCGGAGGAGCAGGTGGAGCAGAGGCATCTAGCGGAGGAGACCGAAAAGGAGTACCTGACAGCCCTCCGCATGATCAACGGAACCAACCGGAAGAGCCAGAAGAAAGAGTGAGCTTTCCTTCTTCTCCTCCTCATTGTCTCATCTACAGTGTTCACCTTTAGCGTTCATACCTTTGCTTGCTGACAGCAAGAACACTCTAAAATCCCACGGCCTTATATATTTTTTGCTTAAGAGATTCCCTAAAAACAAGCCACTTCAATAAATCTACAACTTTTTCGTTGCTGGTTAGTTAATTCATTAGGTCCTAATCTATGGATTTCACATGACTGCAAATACAGATATGCATCTGTTGGTCACAGATACCTTAAAAAAAAAAAAAAAGAAGACAAGAATGACTTGGAGCAGAAAAAAAAGAACGACTTGGAGCAGAACCATCTGGTGTGACCCCCATTTGCCTCATGCAGTGCAACGCATCTCCTTTGCAAAGATGATCAGCCTGTTGATTGTGGCCTGTGGAATGTTGTCCCACTCCTCTTCAATGGCTGTGCGAAATTGCTGGATATTGGGGGGAACTGGGACACTTTGTCGATCCAGAGCATCCTCAACATGCTCAGTGGGTGATGAGTATGCAGGCCATGGAAGAACTGGGACATTTTGCACAACAATGGGCCTCAGGATTTCATCACGGTATCTCTTGTGAATTCCAATTCCCATCGATAAAATGCATTTGTGTTCGTTGTCCATAGCTTATGCCTGCCTATACCATAACCCCACCATGAGGTGGGGTTACCGCTCGCCCACACGACACCATACACGGCTCGGTACAGTTGAAATCGGGATTAATCCGTGAAGAGCACAATTCCCCAGCTTGCCAGTGGCCATTGAAGGAAAAGTCGATAACGACGTCGTACTGCAGTCGGGTCAAGACCCTGGTAAGGACATTGAGAGCGCATATCTGCTTCCCCGTGATGGTTTCTGACAGTTTTTGCAGAAATTCTTCAATTGTGCAAACCCACAGTTTCATCAGCTGTGTAGGTGCTGGTCTCAGACGATCCCACAGGTGAAGAAGCCGTACGTGGACATCCTGGGCTAGCGTGGTTACACGTGGTCTGCGGTTGTGAGGCCGGTTGGACATACTGCCAAATTCTCCAAAACGACGTTGGAGGCGGCTTATGGTAAAAAGGAGAAATGCTCACCAACAGGGATGTAAACAAATTTGCTTTTTTTGCGCATTACACATTTCTGGGATGTTTTATTTCAGCCCATGAAACATGGGAGCAACACTTTTATATATTTGTTCAATATATTTAGGTTTGCCATAACAAATTGGTTGAATACTTATTGACTCAAGACATTTCAGGTTTTTGTTTTTAATTATGTCAAAATGTCTAAACATATTTCCAACATTTCCAACATCAGAGGTATTGTGTATAGCTGGCCAGTGACACATGTACATTTTAATCAATTTAAAATTTGGGCTGTAATACAACAAAATGTGGAAAAGGTCAAGGGGTGTGAATACTTTCTGAAGGCAACACCTTTTACTCACTCAACCTTCATCCTATTCTTCATCTTATTCCTCATCAGGTTATATGAGAAGCTATTAAAGGTTGCCAGCAAGGGCCACCACAAGGCCATGGAGAAGGTGGCCTACGCCATGCTGTTTGGGGACTACATGGCCCAGAACATCCCCAAGGCCAAGGAGCTGTTTGAGAAACTGGCCTTGGAGGGCTCCCCCAAAGCTCAGACGGTAATGGAACATTCCTATTTAAACTTAATGGATCCAGGGTAGTCTCATTGACCACGTTTACATGTGCATTTTATTCCGTGTTGTAGCTCATATCCCGCTAAATGTCTTATTCGGGATAAGCTGTTTACATGCACCTTTTGATATCCTGCTTACAAGTATCCCTGTGTCCATTAATAAACAGAATATTCCTAATTTAATTTCATATGGGTTAAATGAAATAGTAACTGAAATCTGGACACTGACTGTAGGCCTATAACCTCTCACATGTATCGTTATATAATATTAACTCCTACAGAATTGCACATTTCTTGCAGTAAAAGGATACATGAGTGGAATTAAACAGTCATATGAAAACATCATCACACAACACCCATGATAAGCGAAACTAAGCCTGGGCAGACCACAAAGAACAGTAAACGAGAAAATGTTTACATGCCACAGTATATCATCTAAAATCAGCATTTTCCAGGTAGCTTATCCGGATACAATCTTTTTCGGGTTATTGTAAACAAAATATTATGTTTGTGTGAACTCATACTGAATACTTGAGCATCCTGAATAATAAGAGTATTGGTCTGCATGTAAACGTGGTCATTGAGACAATGGGGTTTCAGGTTGTCTCCAGGCATTATCCAAGATGTCAACATGCCCCTTTAAGGCACAGTGCGAGACTTTGGCAATATAAGTATTTTGTTCTACTTACCTACGGTCAGATGAACACATGAATACCATTTTTAGTCTGCATGCAGTTTGGATTGTAAATTGAAGATAGTTTCTATGGCGATTTGCTAACTAGCGTTGGCACAATGACTGGAAGTCTATGGGATAAATATGATGAGAAATAGTGCATTGTGGGTAGTTTAGAAGGTATCTGGAAATAAGTTCATAAATATAAAAAAATATAACTATGTTTGTAGTTAAGAAACAGATTGTGACTACAACCAAGTTGCAGAGTCTTTGACCACACTGTTAAATGCTTCCTACCCTTTAATTGCCCAAATCTCGCACCATCCCTACAACTGTAGTCCTATTGGGACATTTACACAGGCTCTTTAACTGCTTAAGGCAGACACAAAAATATGTGTGTTAGATTTACGTATTGAACTTATGTTTTTTCAATGTGAGGCATCCGTTGAGGGATGATGGACAACAGAGTTGATTGTCCGTCAATAAAAGCATGTCTGTCTTTTTACGTATGCAATTCGTTTAAAAGAAGTTGACAGACTTGAATTTAATCCTTTGACAGACAATCTGACAATTGATGAATGCATTTAAGATTTAATCCATGTTCATGCATCTGTGTGGTTGTTGGTAGCCTAACGCTCCACCCTGTACTTCCTATAGGCACTTGGTTTCTTGTACGCTGCCGGGTTAGGAGTGAACTCTAGTCAAGCAAAGGTACCAACACCCAGCCTCTCCACACCTCTCTCCTCTTTCCATGTAGCATATATATTGATCAAAAGCTCTAGATGTTCAGAGGTAGCTTTTTTAAGTCAGGAAGATATTGACAAAAATCCATATTTTGATAAATTGACTGAATTATTATAATGATAAGTAGAACAATTTAGTTTATAACATTAAAATGCACCACAGTTATTTTTTTTACATTACCCTGAACTATTACTACTACTTTACATGTTGTAACTATCAATCACTGATATTAGCAAACTTACTTAATTTCAAACTTCACATTACTCTAGTAGTGCCCTATAGGTTATTTTTCGTAATGAACGATGTCAGCAAAATGTCCACGATAAGTTGTCGGTTTGGTCGGTGTTGGTTATCTTTGGTTTATCGTTCCAGCTCTATTTCCTAGATAATATCAACGTTACCTGCTAAGCCTGGAATGTAAAGCATAATACTCAACTCTGTTTCAGGCGTTGGTTTATTACACCTTTGGGGCTTTGGGCGGAAACCTGGTGGCTCATATGATTCTGGTGAGCTGCTTCTGCATTTTTTAATATTTTGAATAGCCTTATGTGTCTCTTTATGGATATAAATAAATGTTCTTCCTTATGGATATACTGATTTTAATTATTTACTTTTCCCTCCTTTGCTACCATTCTCTCTATAGGGATACAGATACTGGGGTGGTGTGGGCGTACCCCAGAGCTGCGAATCAGCACTGACGCACTACAGACTGGTGGCTAATCACGGTAGGAGGCCACCCCCTCTCAACCAATGCACGTCTTTCACTGTCTCAGATGAGTTTGTCTCAGTAGCTAGGATTTTCATGCAAATATTCTAAATTCTGCATAAAAACTATTTTTTTTCATCATATTGACTTAAAAATTCACATGTACCGAATATAAAAAAGTTGAATGGGTTTCCATCGCATTTTTAACTGATGGTTTTGTTACCCAAAATGTTGCATGATTTAGCTAATGTGCCCACTCTGGTCTTGGCACGTGTTCTCTAGCCAACAGCTCATAGTTACAGTCCGGGTATAGCCTACATGATGAGATTTATTATGGAACAAATAGCAAGATTATCATTTTTATTTGTCAAACTTCAGCCAAGCATTGATCATCATGTCACCAGAATAATAACCTCTATTTATTGTCTGGGAGCATCAAGTTCATCACCGTGCACTTTCACCACGCATGCCAATCCCAAGTCCGTAGGAGAGTTGCAGCCATTGAAAAAGGGGGTAAAAGTAAAAAAAACTGATTCCATGTTGTCTGAAGTATTTTGTTTTGTCGACATTTGGATAGTTTACCAAATTATCTCTTTCCATCAGGCCTATTGCGAAAGGTTTATCCAACATGTACTTTATTCGCATAAAAAGGTTGGATGGAAACCTGCTTAGTGTTTTGAATTGAGAAGACCTGCATTTGGAAAGCCCTAAATTGTAGGTGCTGCAAACTGACTAAACAAAAAGGAAAGGCTGCATTCAAAAAGTCACTTTTTGATTCACAGAGAATTTATGGCAGCAACATTTCAGTCCTGAGGCTTTCCTTAGGCCGCATGCAAAGAGCAGTGAGTTTGACTTATTTTTAATTTTTTCTTTCTCTTCTCTCTCCTTAACCTCCAGTGGCCAGTGACGTGTCCCTGACGGGGGGCAGTGCGGTGCAGAGGGTGCGTCTGCTGGACGAGGTTGAAAACCCAGGCTCTACCAGCGGAATGCTGGAGGAAGACCTGATCCAGTACTATCAGTTCCTGGCTGAGAAGGGAGATATCCAGGCCCAGGTTAGGGTTAAGATGGGGCACATTGCTCTTACAGGGGTTTTTTTTCTGCATAGGAAATTCTTTGCGACGAATAAGGCGTTCAGTGTCGACTTGAATGACTATAACTAAATAGAAAGACTGTAGAAAAGATAAATGTACCTATATATTTATTTTTATTAATGTGATATTTGAGAACTAACAATATAAAATTAAAGCTAGACCAGGGGTGTCGAACTCAATCGCCGCATGGGCCATATTGAAGAAAACAGTATTTAAGTGGGCCAAAATGAATTGACAACCCAAATCATTGCACGGGCTGGATAGAAAAACCTGCGGGCCTTTTTTGACACATGAGCTAGACAGTCAGGGAGACTGGATGATGAATTCAGGAGTATTTTTGGCAGCAAGGCATTATTATACCCATTATACCCTTCCTCGCGGGAATTAATGGAAATAATCGAATTGTCTCATTCAAGTTTCTCTGGTGCTTGCATGATAATGAGTAAGCGGGTAATGATTGAAAAGGTGGGCCTCGGTCAATAGTGGTGCACTATAGAGGGAATAGGGTGCCATTTGGGGCTGATGTGGTGTTTCCTGCTATGACCCCATGCTTTGCTCGCAACAGGTGGGACTGGGCCAGCTGCATCTGCACGGTGGTCGGGGGGTGGAGCAGAACCACCAGGTAACCTTCCCCTAACCCATTTTCAACCTTGTTCAAACACTACAGCTGTAGGATCTTCATTTGATCACCCTGTTGCAGGAGAACTTTGCAGGAAATGCAAAAGGTGTAGTGTATTTGAGATTTAAAAAGGCTTATGAAGTTTGTCATATCCACTTAGACATTTCAGACTTAATTTTCCCTTACAAAAAATGTATCGATCCCTAAAGATATAGTTCTAATCCACATAATAATTCACATTTCCTGTTGCTGCAGGATTATTTTACTGCTGTAGCAAACTGGCTCAAATTAAGATCCTACATCTGTAGCTCTATGTCACGCTCACTCCTATATTTGGTGTGAATTTGATGTGTGGCGATGGTCACAAATGAAATGTTTTTTTGTCGACAGCGGGCCTACGATTACTTCAACCAGGCTGCGAATGCGGGGAACACGCATGCCATGGCCTTTCTTGGGAAGGTAAGATTATTACATGATCTTATAGGCCTGTAGCACTGTGTTTTAAATAAGCAAGTAAAAATACACTTACTCTGTGGCTGTGCTACCGTTCATTGGTTTTTCTTACGCTCTTATAATTTATCTTATAATTTATTTCTCTACCTCTCGCTCTCTCACTGTCTTTCAGATGTACTCAGAGGGCAGTGAGTACTTGTCTCAGAACAATGAGACGGCCCTGCAGTACTTCAAGAAGGCCTCTGACCTGGTGAGTAACCAAACCTTAGAAATAGAATGACTAGAATGGACATTCTATTTCTGTGTTCCAACCATGGATTGTTATACATCCGTAATGATATCTATATATAGCTCTGTTTGCTTCTTCTTTACTATTGTCAAAACTCTTCACTCCTATGGATATCTTGTCCATAGCCCACAGAATGTAATAATTACCAATATAAGAATCCACTGCTTATAGTTGTCAAAAACTGTTGGACAGAAACATTGTTTTTCAATGCACATGGTATTTCAGCATCAATCTGTTTATATTAATAGTCAAATTAACCGGTATAGATGTGGTTCTTTCAAGAGGGCACTTATCTTCAATACTTATTGTTGTGTCTTGGGTGGTTTCTGTCTCTTTTTGATGTCCTTACTCGCTGTTCTTGTCCCCTAGGGTAACCCTGTTGGGCAGAGTGGGCTGGGCATGGCGTACCTGTACGGGAGAGGCGTGCCAGTGGTGAGTGACTCCTCCCCCTCTGCAATTCTACACATTTTACGATGGGGCGTAGAGAAACTGTAGCATTTTTAAAGCAGGTTCGCCGCAATTCTACACATTTTGCCATGGGGTGGAGATAAAAATGAGCAGTTTTACAGCAAATTTCCTGCAATTCTACTTATTTTGCCATAGGGTGGAGACTAATGTTTGCAGTTTTTAATATGATATTTGCGTGAGAGTGAATAACAAAATCCCCCGGTTGGTAATTCGACTATGATTTCTTCAAGTTTAGATAGCTGGCCGCTAGATTAATTTACAAATCTAAAGAATGTTTATGTTTCACTGGAAACATAAATCATGTTTCCAGTGATTTTATAAATTTTTTATCCAGTTTTTATTTTAGTTATTTTTTTTTTTTTTTTTTTTATATATATATATATATATATATATATATATATATATATATATATATATATATATATATATATATATATATATAAAGCAGTGTAATCCATTTTAGAATAGGGCTGTAAAGTAACAAAATGTGGAAAACGTTAAGGGGTCTGAATACTTTCCAAATGCACTGTATGTGTATTTTCTGTGTGATTTACACAATTGTGTGTGTGTGTGTGTGTGTGTCCTCCAGAATTACGAGTTGGCACTGAAATACTTCCAGAAAGCAGCGGAGCAGGGCTGGGTGGATGGACAGCTTCAGCTAGGCACCATGTACTACAGTGAGTGTGTGTGTGTGTGTGTGTGTGTGTGTGTGTGTGTGTGTGTGTGTGTGTGTGTGTGTATAGACCACCCCTTTTTTCTGTTGTTGTATAGTGTTAAACAGCCTTGCCCCTTTTGGTTTCCTGGAAAGTGCAATGTTAGTTGCCCACCAACATTCTGCTCCCAACTCTGCACTCTCTGCAGCAGGTGTGTTTTCAGAGGGGTGGCAACAGCCACTCGTGAAATAGGATTGGCCACCCTTAGTGCCACCCCATTCTCATTGGGTCAGAGCGCTGTCAATCTGGTTCAGAAAAAAATCCCTAACTGGAAAATGGTGTTATTTTTTTTCTCCTCACACATTTTAAATCACAGTGCAGTTATAACAAAACTACCACTAACAGGTCCTGACCATCATCATGAAGGGAAAACATTTAACATATAGGCCTACCTATTTATGGTGTTACTTTTTATTTAATTTTTTACTTTAGTTTATTAAGTAAATATTTTCTTATCTCTATTTCTTGAACTGTTTTGTTGGTTAAGGGCTTGTAAGTAAGGTCTACACCTGTTTTGTATTCGGTGCTTGTGACAAATAAAATTAGATTTGACCTAACTCAACAATGCTTTAATGTTAGTAAGAGGATATGCATCTTTCAAATTATTTGCTACGGATATAAAGCGCTGATTACATAAATGATTGCTGTTGATATGCAGCCTACTTGAGTTGCGAGGTAATTTGCTAAAAGAAAGACTGCATGCGCCATTTGAGCCTCGACTCGCGCTACTGAAACAGGTGTCTTTCTCGTCTATCACTGTTCACTTTTCTTTATTGGGGATCTCACTCACCATTCCTCCTCTTCCTCCCCAGATGGCATCGGGGTGAAGCGGGACTACAAGCAGGCCTTCAAGTTCTTCAATCTGGCCTCGCAGGCTGGACACATTCTGGCATTCTACAACCTGGCCCAGATGCACGCCACAGGCACAGGCGTGATGCGTTCCTGCCACACCGCCGTGGAGGTGAGCTAGCTAGCCATTAGCTAGCTGCTGTACATAAAGTGCATTTGGAAATTATTCAGACCCCTTGACTTTTTCCACATTTTGTTACGTTACAGCCTTACTCTAAAATGTACTAAATAGTTTTCCCCCTCATCAATCTGCGCACAATACCCCATAATGACAAAGCAAAATAGGTTTTTAGACATTTTTGCAAATGTATAAAAAAAATCTACTGAAGTATTTGTGTGTACTTTGTTGAAGCACCTTTTTGCAGCGATTACAGCCTTCTTGGGTATGTCACACCTGTATTTGGGGAGTTTCTCATTCTTATCTGCAGATCCTCTAAATCTCTGTCAGGTTGGATGGGGAGCGTCGCTGCACAACTATTTTCAGGTCTCTCCAGAGATGTTCGATCGGGATCAAGTCCGGGCTCTGACTGGGCCACTCAAGGACATTCAGAGACTTGTCCCAAAGCTGCTACTCCTGTGTTGTCTTGGCTGTATGCTTAGGGTCGCCCCAGTCTGAGGTCCTGAGCGCTCTGGAGCAGGTTTTCATCAAGGATTTCTCTGTACTCTTCTCCGTTCATCTTTCCCTCGATCCTGACTAGTCTCCCAGTCCCTGATGCTGACAGCACCATGCTTCACCATAGGGATGGTCCCTGGTTTCCTCCAGATGTGACGCTTGACATTCAGGCCAAAGAGTTAAATCTTGGTTTCATCAGACTAGAGAATCTTGTTTCTCATGGTCTGAGTCTTTAGGTGCCTTTTGGCAAACTCTAAGCAGGCTGTCATGTGCCTTTTACTGAGGAGTGGCTTCCGTCTGGCCACTCTACCATAAAGGCCTGATTTTAGTGGTTGTTCTTCTGGAAGGTTCTCCCATCTCCACAGAGGAACTCTGGAGCTCTGTAAGCGTGACCATCGGGTTCTTGGTCACCTCCCTGACCAATGCCCTTCTCCCCTGATTGCTCAGTTTGGCCAGGCGGCCAGCTCTAGGAATCGTCTTGGCGGTTCCAAACGTATTCCATTTAAGGATGATGTAAGTCACTGTGTTCTTGGGGACCTTCAATGCTGCAGAAATGTTTTGGTACCCTTCCCCAGATCTGTGCCTCGATCCTGTCTATGAGCTGTACGGACAATTCCTTCGACCTCATGGCATGTTTTTTTCTCTGACGTGCACTGTCAACTGTGGGACCTTATACTGACCTTAGACTGGTGTGTGCCTTTCCAATCAATTGAATTAGCCACAGATGGACTCCAAGTTTTAGAAACATTAAGGATGATCAATGGAAACAGGATGCATCTGAGCTACATTTCGAGTCTCATAGGAAAGGGTCTGAATTCTTTAATACGTTTTAGAATGGCTGTAACATAACAACATGTGGAAAAAGGCAAGGGATCTAAATACTTTCCGAATGCACTGTAATTGGCTAGCTACAGCATTAGCCATTAGATAGTGCTATATAATTGGATAGGTATAGGATTAGCCATTAGCTAGTTAGTTCAGAGGCCCAGCGCTTCACAGTTCATTATCCTTTAAGTATCAAGCCCCTCTGCTACACTAGCCACCTGGGAGCTAGCCGTTAGCTAGCGTTTCACAGTTTATTAGCCAGAAATTAGCTTTCCATTAGCTGTGCATTAATCATCATTATAAACTGGGTGGTTTCGAGCCCTGAATGCTGATTTTGCTGATAGCGGTATATCAGACTATACACCACGGGTATGACAAAACATTTATTTTTGCTGCTCTAATTATGTTGGTAACCAGTTTATAATAACAATGAGGCACCTCAGAGGTTTGTGGTATATGGCCAATATACCACGGCTAAGGGCTGTATCCAGGCATTCCGCGTTGCTTCGTCCCTAAGAACAGCCCTTGGCCGTAGAATATTGGCCATATACCACATTCCCTTGGGCCTTATTGTTTAAATAAGCCATCTGTTAGCCTAAGATTAAACCTTCATCCATTAGATCAATACATGAATCAGCTAGGCATGAACCAATTAGCCACCTGTTTAGAAATGTATTGGCCACCTAATTGCCCTCCATTAGCTGTCATTCAGCCATCCATTAGCTAATTATTTAGCCATTTGCTACTCAGTGTCAGTCATTGTCTAGCCAAAACCTACTTACACATTCCTTAGCCATTGATCCACAACCAGGGTCAGATCCATTTTTATCCTCCCAATGGTTAAAGTTCAAATCAGGGGTTGTGTAATCTGATCCTAGATCTGTGATTAGGGGCGATTTCTACCTCGAATTGCCTTAACAGACACTTTTCTTTCTTTCTTATCTCTTTGTGTCTAACTGCGTGTGTCTGTCTGTCTTTGTCTGTTTTCATGTGTGTCTGGGAGCAGCTCTTCAAGAATGTGTGCGAGCGTGGGCGCTGGTCGGACAGGCTGATGTCAGCCTACGGCAGCTTCAAGGACGGCGACATGGATGGGGCTCTGGTGCAGTACCTGCTCCTGGCCGAGCAGGGCTACGAGGTGGCGCAGAGCAACGTGGCCTTCATCCTGGACCAGAGTAAGAACAAATGCACTGTATTTATCATAACAAATACCCTAGGTAGCTGATGGTGGAACTGTTTTGAAGAGTTCTTTACGGTGTAGTGGCAACCATCTTCCGCTTCGAACACACCGACTGGTGTACCAAAACGCAATGACGCAGAAGTACATTAATTTCCAATGGACCGCTGCGTTTGCCTTGCAGCATTGCGTTGCAGAGGCAGTTGCAGTGCGTTCTGTGTGGTGCATACGTTGGATTTATCAAACTGTATGCATAAACGGGTTGACAGAAATGGTAGCAGAGGGTGAATGTTTTTGTTGCACACACATCTAGATGATGCTGCATACTAATATGCGAAATGACGCAGTCGGTGTGTTTGACGCGTTAGAACCTCTTCAGCCCAATTCTGTTTCTCCCCCTTCTCCCTGAAGTGTGCACTTGTTCACTCCCCCGCAGGGCTTCAAAAAGCATTTGGATTGTGGTAAGCATGAGCAAGAGGGAGCCGTGTGCCTTCCACAAGTATATTCGTTAAAATGAATGAGGGCGAGTGAACTACTGCACACTTGAAGGGAGAAATAGAATGTACTTTGGTAAGACACCACTGATTCCACTCACCTCTGTCACCAGAGAGCACTGTGACCCTATAACAAGTGAACCAAGCATATGGCCTGGGACTGTTTGTGGCCCGCCATCTGATGTAATGTGCTTAGAACGCTAACCTCTGGTAATCTGAACGTCTTTGATGGAGAAATAAGTAATCACTGGAAGGCAATGAATCCCCTGTTGTTGTTTAGATAATAATAAATAGCTACACCATGCCAAAACAATCCATTTCTGTAGGCAGCCCTTCTCATATGTTTTTACAGAAATTGCCTTTTTGAATTCATTTAATAAGCCCGTATCATGATGATATTAAATCAGTTGGTACAATTTTGTATTTGAGAAGAGAAAAAAATATTCTGAACAGTGTGTGTGTGTGTGTGTGTGTGTGTGTGCGCGCGCGTGTGCGTGTTTCGTTTTAAGTAGAGGAGGCGCAGATCTTCAGTGAGAACGAGACATACCCTCGAGCCCTCCTCCATTGGACCAGAGCAGCAGCACAGGGTTGGTCTAGACTCCTTCATAAATCACCCTTCCATATTTTTGCTGTACTGAACGGCCATCTTTGGTTTGTACACTTCAGTAATTGTAGGGGAGGATAGTTGGATAAAGCTGGGGGATTAAAACGTATACTTACGGGAATGACGTGTTTACTGTAACTTCTAACTGTGTTATCCAGGGCCAGGTTTTCAAAACATTTAATCCAGATCAAAAGTTCTGCTTCCCCTTCATTCACAAAATGGAAGAAAATCTCCAGCATGTCCCATTTATATGCTAAAACAAAGATCATGTTATGAGCCCATGACATTTGGATTGAAAAACTGGGCCCAGTTTATACAGTGGCTAGGATAAAGCTGAGGGACTACCACTTCTACGGTTAGAGTACTAACGTGCGTACGGTTACAGTACTGACTTGTGTGTACTCTATGTTCAACTTTGTTGGCCAGGTTATTCAGTGGCTAGGATAAAGCTGGGGGACTACCACTTCTACGGTTACGGTACTGACGTGGACTACGAGACCGCTGTCATCCACTATAGGCTGGCCTCGGAGCAGCAGCACAGCGCTCAGGCCATGTTCAACCTGGGCTACATGCACGAGAAAGGCCTGGGCATCAAACAGGTGGGCACACACACACAAACACACTCATGCATACACACATGCAACCCTCTAAGTCTAACCATTACTCTTTCCCCTTCCTGTAGGACATCCACCTGGCCAAGCGTTTCTACGACATGGCTGCCGAGGCTAGTCCTGAAGCCCAGGTGCCAGTCTTCCTGGCTCTGTGTAAACTGGGCCTGGTCTACACCCTGCAGTACCTGCACGACCTCAACGTGAGTGTACAGTACAGAGCGATTCCTGGACCTGGTGTCGCTGGGAGTTTCAGTTTCCCAGTCGTTTCCATTTCAACTGATGGGTGCCAGGCTCAATGTTTGAGGCAAACTTAGTTGTAGTTAATTACGTTTGTACAGGATTCATGGGATTGTACTATGTTAATGTGCCCAATGACCACACCTCTCTTTCTCCCCCTCCCTCCCTGCATTCTCTCCCTCCCTCTCCATCCTTCCTCCCTCCTCCCTCCACCAGATGAGTGAGATGGTCAGTCAGGTGGACCTGGACCAGCTCCTGGGCCCCGAGTGGGACCTCTACCTCATGACGGTCATTGCCCTGCTGCTAGGCACCGTCATCGCCTACCGCCAGAGACAACACCAGGCCATGCCCCCGCAGCCCCCTCCTCCCCCGGCCACGGGCCCAGCCCCAGCCAGGCCTCCCCAGGAGCAAGCCCAACCTGAGGCTCAGGCCCAGCCCCAGGCCGAAGAGGCGCAGCAGTGAGAGATGGAGTGGGAAGAGAGAGAGAGAGAGAGAGAGAGGAAGGGAAGGCGATATCCCGACCCCCCTACCCTCTACCTCTTCTCTGGGGGGTTGGGGATTGGTGGGGTGGGAAAAGGCAGAGTAACTAGCTCCCATTTTGGGCACCACCACCATCTTCTCCCTCCTTACTCCGGCATGTTGACCACAGACTATGTAGGCTACTGAACTGGCCAGACTTGCGCTACTTAACTCGCCGTCTCTGTCAATGCTCTCAGACCTCCCAAGTTGAAGAATGTTGAAAGGAATCGGTGAGGTTGAGAGTGGAGCAGGTTGATGGACAGGGCCTTGGAACAGAGGCTGTAGAAAAGACAATATAGACTCAACCTCTTAGTGTGTGACTCAGGGTACCGGCAGCAGAATCACTTCTCTGAACTAGCCACGTGGGGCGATCGAGGCATCTTAATTATCTGCGAATGAAACAGTCTCGTTTTGTGCGCTCTAGTAGCGATTGGGCTTCTGAAAAAATGGCCTGAATAGTTTTCTGCTTTTCCTTTTCTGATTTGATGTATGTGTTTAAGGTTACAACTCTCCTTATCAGAAAATAAGATTCCAGATTAATACATAAACATTGCAATACCAACATTTGTCCGGTGGCAGTAATCAGAACTGGGCACCTGAAGTCATCTTCTTCATCTTGTCTTTAGCAAAATATGTTTTCACTAATACATTAAGTTAAGAACACGTTTTGTAAGCATGTTCTGTTCATAAACAATTATTCTTTATCCAGCAAGTTTGTTTTCCAGCATGCTTTTGTCAGCACATTTGCTTGATTAGCAATACTTTGTGCAAATATTTATTTAGCAAACAGGCGCTGTTTGTCTTTCAATGCAGACGTTTTCTTCAGGAACTTGTTTTGTTAGCACAAATGTTGAACTAATGACATAAACATAAACCTGCTCATTTATTTGACATCCAGTTCAAAACCTTTCACTACGTAGATGAGCTTTGGCCAACTTACTTGTTTGAGTGGAACAAGTAATGTTGTTAGTTGTCAGTCATTTCAGCTCTGCTATGGTATGGTCAAGCATCAGAACGAAGGAGACAGAATCATTTGCTACCCCTCTACTAGCTAGCCCATTTCTTTCCTCAGTGCAGCGCATTATTCTGTGTCTCAGATAAAGTTTGATTCTTGAGCTATTATACATATAGCCTAATACGGATAATATCCTTGAGAGAATATTCTAGGGATATTGCAGAATGCCGATCCCCACCCAAATCCTGCGAAAATGCTAGGTTGAAGAAGCCCATGAGTCTCTACACTGTATGTGCCTGATGGTGGTGCACACAGCTGAACTTTTAAAGGTACGCTTAGCAAGATGGCATCATCAACAGAACAACATTAGACAACAGCAACAACATACAGTCTGCCAAAAATACCGTTATTAAACAAATGTAACAATTTGCATCCTCCTTTGTGATAAGCCCACATTGGGAATAGCCAATAATTTGTCTTGGCAGATTTTGTATTCTCTTGATGACGTTGGTTACGTTCCCTCACTCTGACATGGCATGCATCAACCAATGGTTGCGTATCACGTCATCGACTGTGCCGTCGGGCACCAAATGGCTATAAAATCTAATGGGCTTAGCTGATACGTAATGCCTTCCAGGTGTTGTAAGATCTGGCATGTCAGCAACGTCCGAGCATAAGGAACACGACCAGTGTCTGTAAGTAGGAAGTTGCCCCATTTTGTTTGATGTCAACTTGCTGAGCAGGTTGTCACTTCTCCAGCTTCTGCTTGCCTCGGCTCAAGCTTTAAGTTGTCAAGATCACAGCACTCACCTCCCTTATGTAGTGGCCGCACGTAAGCCGATTTCCACACTTTAGGAATATTTCCTGATAAGTGTTAAATTAAAGTGAGGTATTGAGTCAACATTGAGGACGCTGCACACTTGAGCAGACCTGGATCCAAATGGTCGGCCCTTGTAGTTTTCTTAATTTCTAATGCCAACAACATATCAAGGACATCATTGTCCGTGAATTGCAGAAAGGATTTTTTCAAAATGATTAAGTGAAATTCCCCCATTTTAACATCCAGTACATTGTCACAGTGAGTAGCGTTTTGAATTGTATCAAAGTGAGAGCCTGCAGAAATAAAATGTTGATTAAATTCATTTTATCATTGTTCTCATTAGTAGGGGCACACTCTACATTAATTTGTTAGGGAGGAAGTACAACCCTTTAATGATTTCAGGTTTCCAGAATTTATATGGATTTCCTGTACAGTCAGCTACAGTGTTAAGCGAAATCTGATTATTATATTTTTGAACAAGATTTACACAGATTTCTCAATTCTAGGAAGGATTGCCAGTCCCGGACGGATTGGGTATATTCAGAGGGTAAATGGGCAAGATAAAAGATTGAATTGCCTTTTGAACAGGGTATGGTGTTAGTAGGTGCCAGGCGCACCGGTTTGTGTCAAGAACTGCAGCGCTGCTGGGTTTTTCAAGCTCAACAGTTTCCCGTTTGTATCAAGAATGGTCCACCACCGAAAGAACAACCAGCCAACTTGACACAACTCTGAAGCATTGTTATCAACATGGGCCTTAATCCCTGTGGCATGCTTTCGACACCTTGTAGAGTCCAAGCCCCGACGAATTGAGGCTGTTCTGATGGCCAAAGGGGTAGTGCAACTCAATATTAGGATGGTGTTCTTAATGTTTTGTACACTCAGTGTATGTTATGGTTATAGTGACTCTTAACTTGACTTTTCTGTCTTGGCTGATTATAGCACTGTCCATAATGACATAAAATGTTAACACATTGGGCAGATTATGACAACTGACTATACATCTGTTACATAAACCATTTTAGGAAAGCTAGTTTGCTTTTGGTATTCCTTAGCCATCTACCTAACTGTAATGAGCATGAGCAGATTTTGGGGTAATTTTGTTTTTTGTCAAGGATTTTTCTATTGCTAATTTGAGTTCCAATCCACTTCCTCAATTGAAAGAAGTAAAATACATTGAGCCCCCAACCCTAGTAAGGACAATGGTAAAGTCAGCTGTTGGACATGAGAATTCTATTATGTCATGCTATGGGGCCCGTGACCAGTCGGGCTCTCAACTTACTGTTAAGAATTAGAATAGTACACAAGGTCCAAGTTCGAAATTGGGTTTTGCATCAGTAGTTTATTTCTTGTTTTGTCAGTCACTCAATTAGCCATGTCAGCTAACAATTTTTTTATTGGTAAATTAGTCTAGCCAGGTACCAAAACTAGTTATCATGGCCAAATTAAGATGACGCTCTATGAGATGAGGAATCAAATTCTACACACTGTGCTTGTTTAGAAAACAATTCAATGAGGCACTTATTTCTGCTGTGAAGGGAGAAGATCCATTTGTATTGGTTGAATTAATTCTACATTAGAGAGCATAAATCGGCTGTGGGAAAAAGAGGGCAATGAATGGGTCTCGGAGCGACCTAGGATATTTGTGTGACCGGACTTTCTCCAATAGTACTTGAGTCCCCCTGCCATAAATAGACACACATGCCTACATCAACAAAGTTTGAGACAGTGTTTCCTCTTAGAAGCAATTTTCTGCAAAAGCATGTTCTAATAATAACCACTAAGTAAAGCTGAATTATTCAAATAAATGCTTTTTTGTAGCTCAATATACAGGTAGGCCTAGTGGTGTTTTTGTTGTTGTAGTGCCCCTTAGAGGAGAGAAACACTTCCTAAACATTAAGACAATAATGGATTGGATTTACAGTAGTTTTTCACCAGGTGCTCAAAGGGCTTTACATCGGATGCAGTAGAAACTCTCTGCATCCACCACCAATGTGTGTAGCGCCCACCTGGGTAATGGATAATGCCATAGAGCTCATCCGTCGGAGAGAAAGAGTTTTACAATAGATTTTCAAAGTGAAAAAGGTAAAGGGCCTAAACACAATACACTGGATAATGTAGCGGTGACCTGGTGATGCATTCAGTACAACACGTAGCTACCCTCAGTGCACCGCTGACCCTAAGGTCACTTTAATACATGGAATGGATTACATTTGCCAGCTGCTGCCTCTCGCCCTCCCTCCTCTCTACAGGGAATCTGAAGAAAGAAGGCACATTTATTTTATTTAACCTTTATTTAACTAGTCAGTTATGAACAAATTCTTATTTACAATGATGGCCTACCAAAAGGCCTCCTGCAGGGATGGGGTCTGGGATTAAAAATATAAAGAAATTAAATAAAACAGTATGGCAGCAACACATGGTAGCAGCCCAAAACAGGATACAAACATTATTTGGCACAGACAACAGCACAAAGGGCAGGAAGGTAGAGACAATACATCACGCAAAGCAGCCACAACTGTCAGTAAGAGTGTCCATGATTGAGTCTTTGAATGAAGAGATTGGGATAAAACTGTCCAGTTTGAGTGTTTGTTGCAGCTTGTTCCAGGCGCTAGCTGCAGCAAACTGAAAAGACGAGTGACCCAGGGATGTGACTGGCAGAACAAGTGTTGTATGTGGAGGATGAGGGCTGCAGTAGATAGTGGGGAGTGAGGCCTAAGAGGGTTTTCTAAATAACCATCAAAGAGTGGGTCTTGCGACGGGTATACTCCTTTTTAAACTGGTCACAGAGATTACCAGTTTACAGAGGAGTATAGAGTGCAGTGATGTGTCCTATAAGGAGCATTGGTGGCAAATCTGATGGCCGAATGGTAAAAAACATCTAGCCGCTCGAGCACCCTTACCTGCCGATCTATAAATTACGTCTCAGTAATCTAGCATGGGTAGGATGGTCATCTAAATCAGGGTTATGTTGTTTATGTAAATTGAGAAGAGCGTGGGGCCTAGGATCGAGCCTTGGGGTACACCCTTGGTGACAGGCAGTGGCTGAGACAGCAGATGTTCTGACTTTATACACTGCACTCTTTGAGGGGGAGCAAGGGGGGGCAGATAAAGTGGAAAGATAACAGTAAAGCATCCTTGTTCAGTACTGTGACAATTCAGGATGGTTAGTGTGTTTCCTAGTGCTCTGTCAATGGAGTGAACTCATTATCTGGGATTAGATTGATCCTGCCTCTGGGGATTAGTGGGCTTGTCAGCTCTGGTACCAATCAGACATACAAAACAAATTGGCTTTCCATGTTATGTTTGATTTCTTATACTTAAGAACTGAGGTTGGATATAGTTTAATTGGACTTTGAGTATACTAGCATTACATGGTTATTCACAGGGCTTCCTAGCACAACTATATGTCCCTTGTAAAACATGGAACTGGAATATTTCTGTGCAAATGCAAGGACTGGATAATAGAATAATGTTTACAACATTACAACTGTAATAGTGAAATGTTTGTGGTATGAACAAACACAAAAGGAAACCTCTTACTGCATACTTGTATTACCTTTGTTCAATTTGTGGTTTACATTCATTATAAATGATCTAACTCAGTAAACTTAAAATGTATCCCTTTAGGAATAACAAGGGCTAAACACAAAAATGTAAGACTATTACATATCAGTTCTGTAATGGGTGTAGGGACAGGAAGCTGGTGATAAACTTATTCGCAAATGACTCTCTTGTGTTGAAAATATAAACAGCATCAATAATTCCAAGGAACTTGGAGCTCTCAACCTGCTCCACTACAGCCCCGTTGATGAGAATAGGGGCGTGCTCGGCACTCCTTTTCCTGTAGTCCACGATCATGTCCTTTGTCTTGATCACATTGAGGAAGAGGTTGTTATCCTGGCACCACACTGCCAGGCCTCTGACCTCCTCCCTATAGGCTGTCTCGTCGTTGTCGGTGATCAGGCCTACCACTGTTGTGTCGTCTGCAAACTTAATGATGGTATTGGAGTCGTGCTTGGCCATGCAGTCATGGGTGAACAGGGAGTACAGGAGGGGACTGAGCACGCACCCCTGAGGGGCCCCCATGTTGAAAATCAGTGTGGCAGATGTGTTGTTGTCTACCCTTACCACCTGGGGGGCGGCCCATCAGGAAGTCCAGGATCCAGTTGCAAAGGGAGGTGTTTAGTCCTAGGGTCCTTAGCTTAGTGATGAGCTTTGAGGGCCACTATGGTGTTGAAAGCTGAGCTGCAGTCAATGAATAGCAGTCTCACATAGGTGTTCCTTTTGTCCAGGTGGGAAAGGGCAGTGTTGAGTGCAATAGAGATTGCATCATCTGTTGGGGCGGTATGCAAATTGGATTGGGTCTAGGGTTTCTGGGGTTCTAGAGTTAATGGTGTTGATGTGAGCCTTTCAAAGCACTTCATGGCTGGTAGGGCGGCAGGTAGCCGAACTTGGGCGGCAGGTAGCCGAGTGGTTAGTGTTGGGCCGTAACCAAAAGGTTGTTGGAACAAATCCCCAAGCTGACAAGGTAAAAAATATGTTGTTCTGCCCCTGAACAAAACAGTTAACCCACTGTTCCTAGGCCGTCATTGTAAATAAGAATTTGATCTGATTTGTTTTTGACCATCCTTATCTAATCAGCAGGCGGTAGACAATTAAGTGATAATGCTCTCGAAGCTGGTGTTTGGAGGATATATTGGCACAGGTGTTTTTGTCTCGGGCCGGCAAACCGTGCCAATATATCCTCCAAACACCGGCTTCGAAGGGCATTATCACTTAATTGTTTATCGCCTGCTGATTAAAAGTAATTTTAATACAAACTCTGTAGCAAAGAGTAGATCAGTGTTTCCCAACTGGCGGCCAGCGGGCGATTTTATTTGTCCCCCCCCCCGCAAAGTTTTCTCAGAAAAAAAATGCACTGTTACAACACTAGCAAATCAGTTCCAACTGATTTTAATTTAGGAAATCTGTTCCAAAGTATTCCTATGCATAATAGAGAGAGATATGTGATGATAGGATTATATGTCTACAAATTATTTGTAATTATGTTCCGGCCCCTTGAAAAAATAAACTCAACATCCATACCTGCAGCTTAATCTAGTTGATGATCCCTGGAGTAGATCCTACATATGAGGTTGATAAATAGTGCATTGTGGGTAGTGTGGAATATATCAGGTAATAAGATAATAAATATGTAATAACCCAAAAACATAACTGTGTATGTACTTATAGGCAATTAGATTGTGACATAAACTATGTTACTAAGTATTTGACCACACTGTGTTGCATTGGTGAGTAAAAAGTAAAAAAGCTTCCTTTAAGTTAATTGACTTCAATTAAAGTAATGAAAAATTAGGGTGTGGGATTACTTTTCTTCTTCTGTCTCTGGCTGCGGTACACCACCAGTACAAAACTGCAAGTCAAAATAGCATGGCGACTAAGTGTGCAATGTTCTAAATTATGAATTTCAATACTGTCCTCATTTTACATTTTTATTTAAAAAATATGTAATAGTTTAGCGATATCAATATTGTTGTACTGGCTGCCAGACGATTAACATGACTCCTAACATTACCTACCACCAAATAAACGTTCTCAAACATTTTTGTTCGCGCTAAATCAATGCATATGAAACTAAATAGCAAGCTTGCTTGCTGAGCACAAAAAAATAAATGTATATCCAACAATTCTGTAATGGGAGCAATATGGTTATCCAAAATATGGTACCAAGTTTTTAAACTAATCTTTTCACCAAGCACATACAACATTTGATATTTCTATCCATATTTAAAAAATTAACAAACCATGTTCGAAAATATAGTTTTATGTTCATTCAAAATATGCATATAACGTTAGCTAGCTAGCGGACCACTCCAGAAAAACAATGTAAGTTACAACGACGCTGTAAAGATTATTACGTTAGCTGAATGGTTATCCACAACATAGCTAATTCTACAATAAACTTTTGAATATATCTTCAAGAAGCATGTAGAAAAGTCAATAATGTAATTAACATTTCACAATCAGATAAGAAGGCATTATTGGAAATGTTGAAATATAATTTACTCCAATGTCAAATCTGAAACTGCAGCATACCTGTCAATTAATTAATCTATTTGCGTATTTATAGGTTCAAAAGCCTTGTTCGCAATCTCTGATCCATCAGATTTCTCAGTTTTGCTTACAATTATGTAATCGTTTAATAAATAACTAGCCCTCTCCTAAGAACAATGTCTAATTGCTGACACAAAAAAGTAACTTTTGGGAAATAATGTGTATGAAGGTCATGCTTAGGAGAATAAACTAAAAAGATAAATAAATGGCTACAGTTTATTTCATGACATTTAGTTGGAAAAAAAAGTGGTATTTTTTTTAAGTACCAGGGTAACTAGCTAGCAAGTTAGTATCAACTAGCGCTAACCGGGCTAGTCATTGTCTAAATGACAGGTACACATTCATAACCATAAATTGGAGGGCTATTTATCTTAAGGCTTTCCTGCTTGTATGTTAAAATATATATATATATAGAACTCTAACTTCATTGGAATATATCTAAGCCATGATTACTACAAGTTTTGATAACTGGCTTGACTAATTTACCAATCTAAAAATTGTTAGCTGACATGGCTTATTGACTGACTGTCAGTGAGTGACAAAACATGATAAAAACTGCTGATGCATAACCACATTTGAACTTGCACCTTGTTTATTATACTATTCTAACTCTCATTAGTAAGTTGAGACCCCGACTGGGGTCTCAACAAGAAGTAGATGTATGTCAATGTTTTATTCCCAACTGTTTAACCCCAAACAAAATTGTATACTAAATTAACATATTATTGATATGAAATTAAATATAAGTATATAATAACTTACTTATACAGTGGCCAAAAATAAGTTACCTGACACCATTGTCCTCAGGTCTACCTTGCAATATCATGAGCATGACATAGCAGAATTCCAACAGCTGACTTTACCATTGTCCTTATTAGGGTAGGGGGCTCAATTTATTTAACTTCTTTCAATTCAGGAAGTGGATTGGAAATCAATTCAGTAATAGAAAACTCCTTGTTGAAAAAAAAGCCCTGGTCATTTCACTTAGGCAGATGGCTAAGGAATACCAAAAGCAAACTAGTTTTCCTAAAACGGTTAACTTAACAGCTCTGTAGTCAGTTGTCATCAACTTTCCAATGTGTTTATAACCTGTTATGCCATTATTATGAGAGTGCTATGTCAGCCAAGACAGAAAAGTCAAGTTAAAAGTCACTGTAACATAACATACACTGAGTGTACAAAACATTAAGAACACCTTCCTAAAATTGCATCCCCCTATTTTGCCCTCAGAGCAGCCTCAATTAATCAGGGCATGGTGTCAAAAGCGTTCCACAGGGATACTGGCCCATATTGACTACAATGCTTCACACAGTTGTGTCAAATTGGCTGGATGTCCTTTCGGTGGTGGACCATTCTTGATACACACGGGAGACTGTTGAGCATGAAAAACCCAGCAGCACTGCAGTTCTGGCACATATTACCATATCCCGTTCAAAGGCACTTAAATCGTTTGTCTTGCACATTTACCCTCTGAATGACATTATACACAATCCATGTCTCAGTTGTCTCAAGGCTTAAAAATCCTTCTTTAACCCGTCTCCTCCCCTTCATCTACACTGATTGAAGTGGATTTAACAAATGACATCAATAAAGGATCATAGCTTTCACCTAGTAAGTCTATGTAATGGAAAGAGCAGGTGTTAATGTTTTGTACACTTAGTAAATAGTGGAGAGTTTTGGTATTCATTATTTGGTATTTTATTATGCCCATTAGTCGCTGCAAAAGCATCAGCTACTCTTCCTGGGGTCCACACTTCAGGCCGATTAAATGAATATCCATAGATAATTTTATTAATTTTGTATAAACTATAAACACGGATGGTAAAAATGCAGTCTTTTCGATGACCTGGACCAGTGTTTCATTGCAGACAAGGAAATAGTGTGTTATCATATTCAAACCAAAGTGAGAACGGAGGACATCATTGGTATGTTATGGGAAGCGATCTTATTCTTAACATCTACCCATGAAAAAATCTGAATCATTCTCTTTACATCCTATGATGTTCTTCTATACAAGTTCATACATTGAACGTTAGTGTATTGCTGTATAAACATATGTATTCCTCTGTACATTATGCAAAGGATAGATCCTCCGTAGGCAAAGAAAATAGGGGTCATGTTCCCAGCGGTGTAAAGTACTTAAGTAAAAATACTTTAAAGTACTACTTAAGTAGTTTTTGGGGGTATCTGTACTTTACTTTACTATTTATATTTTGACAACTTTTACTTTTACTTCACTACATTCCTAAAGAAAATATTGTACTTTTTACTCCATACATTTTCCCTGACACCCAAAAGTACTCGTTACATTTTGAATGCTTAGCAGGACCGGAATATTGTTAAATTCATGCCTTATCAAGAGAACACGTTGTCATCCCTACTGCCTCTGGTCTGACTCACTAAACACAAATGCATCTTTGGTAAATTATGTCTGAGTGTTGGAGTGTGGCCCTGGCTATCCGTACATTTAAAAAAACAAGAAAATGGAGCCGTCTGCTTTGCTTAATATAAGGATTTTTAAATGATTTATACCTTTACTTCTACTTTTCATACTTCAGTATATTTTAGCAATTAAATATTCTTTTGATACTTAAGTATATTTAAAATCAAAAACCTTTAGACTTTTACTCAAGTACTATTTTAATGGGTGACTTTCACTTTTACTTGAGTAACTTTCTATTAAGGTATCTATACTTTTACTCAAGTATGACAATTGAGTACTTTTTCCACCGCTGCATGTTCCATTGGGCACCAAAATCTACTGAAACAGAGGGAAGTTACATATTACTGATCTTTTTTGCGTGCCCTAATGAATACGACACAAGAAATAGTACAGCCTTGGTGAAAATATTATCTTTCTATCAGTGGTATTATACCCCATCTTGCTGAAAGTATTCTAATGATTACATTTTTACCTTGGCACACATAATTTCCGGTTGCCACCATACACTCAAATACGAAGATCTGGGGCCATATGTGTCAAGCATCTTAGAATAGGAGTGCTGATCTAGGATCAAATCAGATCCCTCCTGTTCATAATAGTCTTTTTCATTATGAGCTAAAAGGCTAAACTGATCCTAGATCAGCACTCCTACTCTGAAAAGCTTGATACATAGAGCCCCTGAGCCGAGGGAAGCAGAAGATGGAGAAGCGACAACCTGCTCTATTGGTAAAGGGGTGTAGCCTATAGTCACACCACGATTATGACCCTGAGTGGAACCATTTATATAACAAAATCAAATAGTCTGAAAAAGTCACTGCTTTCTTCTAACGAGTCTTCACAAAAAGGCTGTGCATGAAACAAAGGTCAACTGGTTCTAACATTTTAACAAAAACATTACAAAGCTTTCGATAGCCGCCATCTCTCTTCCTGTTGCAATTCAACTTAGCAAACCAAACACTTTAAACAGGAGACAATTAACCATGGTGCCACAAACTACCAATTACTAGTAGATGGAACCACCCAAAGATGTACCTACAATAACATGATCAATTGTCAATGTAGACTGACTACAAACAAACACAAATTCCACAAAGGGTTAAAGCTACACTCAGCAAGTTGACATCATCATACAGACATGCTCAAACTTACAAAGTCACCAGGCTGTATTTTACCCACAACTAAAGGAGAGAATAGCCAGCTCTCATCTAAAACCAAAATATATGGACTTATCGCAATTTGGTGCCCGACGGCACAGTCGATGACGTGGTATGCAACCATTTGGTTGATGCATGCAACGTCAGAGTGAAGGAAAGTGACCAACATCATCAAGAGAATACAAATCTGCCAAGACTGAAATTATTGGCTTTTCCCAATGTGGGCTTATTTGTTTAATAATGGTTTTCTTGGCCAATTTTAATTCTGTTGTTGCTGTTGTCTAATGTTGTTCTGTTGATGATGCCATCTTGCTAAGCGTACCTTTAAAAGTTCAGCTGTGTGCACCACCATCAGGCACATACAGTGTAGAGACTGAAGGGCTTCTTCAACATATTTCTTCAACCTAGCATTTTCTCAGGATTTGGGTGGGGATCGGCATTCTGCAATATCCCTAGAATATTATCTCAAGGATATTATCCGTATTAGGCTATATGGATAATAGCTCAAGAATCAAACTTTATCTGAGACACAGAATAATGCGCTGCACTGAGGAAAGAAATGGGCTAGCTAGTAGAGGGGTAGCAAAGGATTCTGTCTCCTTCGTTCTGATGCTTGACCATACCATAGCAGAGCTGAAATGACTGACAACTAACAACATTACTTGTTCCACTCAAACAAGTAGGTTGGCCAAAGCTCATCTACGTAGTGAAAGGTTTTGAACTGGATGTCAAATAAATGAGCAGGTTTATGTTTATGTCATTAGTTCAACATATGTGCTAACAAAACAAGTTCCTGCATTGAAAGACAAACAGCGCCTGTTTGCTAAATAAATATTTGCACACAAAAAGCTTGAACTCTTGCTAATCAAGCCAATGTGCTGAAAAAAACATGCTGGAAAAAACTTGCTGGATAAAGAATCATTGTTTATGAACAGAACACTGTTTTGGAAGCCCAATCATTACTAGAGTACACAACAAGAAGATGCCTCGATCGCCCAAATCTGGCAACCCACGTGGCTAGTTCCGAGAAGTGATTCTACTAACGGTACCCTGAGTCACACATTAAGAGGTTGAGTCTGTTCCAAGGCCCTGTCCATCAACCTGCTCCACTCTCAACCTCACCGATTCCTTTCAACATTCTTCAACTTGGGAGGTCTGAGAGCATTGACAAAGATGGCGAGTTAAGTAGCGCAAGTCTGGCCTGTTCAGTAGCCTACATAGTCTGTGGTCAACATGCCGGAGTAAGGAGGGAGAAGATGGTGGTGGTGCCCAAAATGGGAGCTAGTTAGTCTGCCTTTACCCACCCCACTGCTTCGGCCTGGGGCTGGGCCTGGGCCTCAGGTTAGGACTTCTCTTGGGGAGGAGGGGGCTGCGGGGGCATGGCCTGGTGTTGTCTCTGGCTGTAGGCGATGACGGTGCCTAGCAGCAGGACGATGACCGTCATGAGGTAGAGGTCCCACTCAAGGCCCAGGAGCTGGTCCAGGTCCACCTGACTGACCATCTCACTCATCTGGTGGAGGGGGAGGGAGGAAGGATGGAGAGGGAGGGAGAGAATGCAGGGAGGGAGGGGGAGAAAGAGAGGTGTGGTCATTGGGCACATTAACATAGTACAATCCCATGAATCCTGTACAAACGTAATGAACTACAACTAGCCTAAGTTTGCCTCAAACATTGAGCCTGGCACCCATCAGTTGAAATGGAAACGACTGGGAAACTGAAACTCCCAGCGGCACCAGGTCCAGGAATCGCTCTGTACTGTACACTCACGTTGAGGTCGTGCAGGTACTGCAGGGTGTAGACCAGGCCCAGTTTACACAGAGCCAGGAAGATGGCACCTGGGAGTCGGGACTAGCCTCGGCAGTCATGTCGTAGAAACGCTTGGCCAGGTGGATGTCCTTCAGGAAGGAGAAAGAGTAAGGGTTAGACTTACAAGGTTCCGTGTTTGTGTGATTGAGTGTGTGTGTGTGTGTGCCCAACTGTTTGATGCCCAGGCCTTTCTCGTGCATGTAGCCCAGGTTGAACATGGCCTGAGTGCTGTGCTGCTGCTCCTAGGCCAGCCTATAGTGGATGACAGCTGTCAGTACCGTAACCGTAGAAGTGGTACTCCCCCAGCTTAATCCTAGCTTTGTATAAACTTGGTCCAGTTTTTCAAACCAAATTTCATGGGATCATATACCATGATCTTTGTTGTAGCATGTAATGGGATATGTTGGAAAATGTGTAGAACTGCAGAAATCTTGCTTTAAAACTGCAATCATGTCTCTCTGCCCCATGGAAAATGTTACTTTAAATGTACTTTAAAACCAAACCAACCAAATTTGCTAAGGGCCACCAAAGGCTAGAACCGGCCCTGTCTATAGTAATGGCTAATTGGCTGTGTGTGGAGGTCAGTTCCCTTGTGCTACTAGCTCTATGACCGATCCTTTATGCTTTCTGTATAACTGGGCCCGGACTTTGTCACTCAGCTGTTTTGGGTGGGGGAGATAAGGTTGGCCTCATATAATGGCCGTGCCCTCTGGCCGCGCATCACATTGTGCTGTCCCCACACACCACACGCCACTATGGGGTGGCTTTTGATTGCCGTGGCAACCTGTGCGCTAGCCTACTCTGTCAAAGGTAAGTGCTGGAACCAGCAGGAGAACGGCCTATCTGTGTATATTTCACATTTTACACACACACACACACATTCCACACACATTCCACACACATGTCAGTTACTGTGGCCACATTGTTGGGGCGAACAGTTTTTTTCTGAAAGAGGGGCCTGGCTTGGGTAGGTCGCTGCTGGTTTAGATAATGGAGGACCTGTTCACAAAGGAGCATCAGGGGTTTTTGGTTTCAAACGTTAGACATATAAAAGTTTGGTAGTCTGCAGCGATGATAATGAAGACTACAGAAGTAGATTGTAATCACAACAGAAAAAATATGCTTTCCCCATAACCTGACTTCAGTTGCTCTTGGTCTTTTGTATTGGCTCGGTTATGTAAGCACCAGGACAAACCCAGCAGGCAAAACTGGTTGTAATGACATCATTTGGTGTCCTTTCAACCAGTTTCTGGTTGTTGTATTGACATAATTCCAACCAGTTTTGCCTGCTGAGAAGAGACCCCTTTATGGATACTGTCTCCTTCTAAGGCAACAAGTGGTGGTGGCAGTATGAGGAAGGCATACGACACTACAGCCAGGAGGCTCTCCACAAGGTACTGTCCCCTTTGACCCTTTTATCATCTTTGTGTAGGGTGAAGTTGCCTCTAGATGCTAATGTTGGAGCAGTTTAGCATTTTCCCCACTAATGGTAAAGGTTAGGATTGGGGGCGGGGAAGCTGATCCTAGATCTGTACCTAGAGGAAACTTCACCCCAGAACTTTTATCTTCAGTATGTGCCTTCAGTAACCTTTGGTAATGGAGGGGCCTTCATAACACGTTCATAGTAATTAATGTAACAAGTTTAAATTCTCTTTCATCAATGGCATTTTGATTGAGTGGTTATTTAGTGCTTATGAATGTGTTATATCATCTCACATCAAGGGCACCTATTCTAGATATTGATCCATGTTAATTAAGCATTTGTTACCTGACTTGAATTACCTGAAGATACTTCATTGGTCTGTGTGTACATCACTTTCACATTGGTTTGTGTAGTTGTACATCACGCTACAGTTAAAGGGGTAGTTCACCCAAATTACAAAATTACATATTGGTTTCCTTGCCCTGTAAGCAGTCTATGTACAGGTACAATGTATGACAGCATGCTTTGGTTTGTTTCTCTGGCACTGTTTCCAAATGCTTATGTTTTAGCATTTGTGCCACAAATCCCATTTAAGTCATAGGACCGATATTAGCATGATTTGAACATGATGTGTGAAAAATATAAATTTTGGTCCCATGACTTGAATGGGATTTGTGCCACATGCTAAACCATTTGGTGTAGTTTCCCCACTGCCGGGGAAACTACACCAAAGCATGTATTGCTGTCATACTGTACCTTGAACGTAGACTGCTTACAGGTAAGGAAAAACAATTTTGTGATTTGGGTGAACTATCTCTTTAATGACATGACTGAATGATTCTGACATGACTACATGACCTTGTTTGTTTGTTATTAAAGTTAATATTCAGTGTCATGTCAGGTTATCTGAATGTTTGTAGCTGTTTGTTCTGTATTGATAGCAATTGACGTACACACACACACACACACACACACACACACACACACACACACACACACACACACACACACACACACACACACACACACACACACACACACACAGTTATATCTTCTTAGACTTCTTGAACAACCCATTAGAGGTTGGAACATCTTTCATGTGGATTGTTGTTCCCTTGCAATCCGTACTGGTACCAGAGGACCATAGCTTTATAATCGGAAATATGTACATACATATTTACTGCGTTCTACTTTCTATCTGTATATCCACTATTTTCTATCCTACCCTCTCATTATTGATTCAGGAGTTTCCAGAGCAAACCAGACCGGTGAACTTCACACATTCTCCTTTCCAATGTCCTGACATGAGTCGCTCGCCCACTGTCCCCTCCTCAGGTAAGATGAACCCTTCCTTGATTTAGAGTTGATTTAGAAAGTCAATATGTGAACTGATCCCAGGCCAGCCTTATTCTCTAACTCAAAGGTGTGGTTTCCCGGACACAGATTAAGCCTAGTCCTGGTCTAAAAAGCAAACTCTATATGGTGAGCGACTATCGGAAATTCTTTTAAATCCAGTACTATGCCTAATCTGTGTTTGGGAACATAAAGTAAGTCAGCCTTTTCCGGGAAATTGTTGCCTTGCAAAGCCGCCTGATTCTGCAGTATTAATGTAAGCTTGTGGGATAAGGCGGCTTTGCGAGGGTAGGAAACAAGACCATAATGACCAGCGCTGAGAACAGGGTTTTGGGGGCAGATCCTAGGCCAGTGCTTAGAGACATCTTCAACTGCCTTCTCTCTGAGTAAATACTGTATGTCAGGGATCATCAACTATATTAAGCCGCGGGCCGATATTTTCTTGAGCGGATGGTCAGGGGGCTGGAACATGATTGCAAATAATTTGTAGACTAAATTGACCGCAAGACGCCCAACAGATATAATATTATACTAAAACATAATAATTTCAAACCTTGCTTGCATTTGTATATGGTCACATAGAGTGCATTCGGAAAGTATTCAGACCCCTTGATTTTTTTCTACATTTTGTTACATTGCAGCCTTATTCAAAAATTGATTAAATAGTTTTTTCCCCCATCATCAATCTACACACAATACCTCATAATGACAAAGTGAAAAAAGGGTTTTAGACATTTTTGCACATTTATAGAAAAAAACAAAACAGAAATACCTTATTTACATAAGTATTTGCTATGAGACTCGAAATTGAGATCAGGTGCATCCTGTTTCCATTGATCATCCTTGAGGTCTTTTCTACAACTTGATTGGAGTCTACCTGTGGTAAATTCAATTGATTGGACATTATTTGGAAAGGCACACACCTGTCTATATAATGTCCCACAGTTGACAGTGCAGGTCAGAGCAAAAACCAAACCATGATTTCGAATGAATTGGCCGTAGAGCTCCGAGACCGGATTGTGTCGAGGCACAGATCTGGGTAAGGGAACCAAAACATTTCTGCAGCATTGAAGGTCCTCACAGTAGCCTACATCATTCTTAAGTGGAAGAAGTTTGGAACCACCAAGATCCTTCCTAGAGCTGGCCGCATGGCCAAACTGAGCAATCGGGGGGAGAAGGACCTTCGTCAGGGAGGTGACCAAGAACCCAATGGTCACTCTGGCAGAGCTCTAGAGTTAATCTGTGTAGAAGGAATACTATCTCTGCAGCATTCCACCAACCACAGGTCTTTATGGTAGAGTGGCCAGACGAAAGCCACTCCTCAGTAAAAGGCACATGACAGCACGCTTGGAGTTTGCCAAAAGTCACCTAAAGTACCATCCCTACGGTGAAGCATGGGGGTGGCAGCATCATGCTGTGGGGATGTATTTCAGCGGCAGGGACTGGGAGACTAGTCAGGATTGAAGGAAAGATGACCAGAGCAAATTTTTTATTTAACCTTTATTTAACCAGGCAATTCAGACAGAGAGAAAACCTGGTCCAGAGCGGGGCGAAGTTTCACTTTCCAATAGGACAACGACCCTAAGCACACAGCCAAGAAAACGCAGGAGTGGCTTTGGGACAAGTCTCTGAATGCCCTTGAGTGGCCCAGCCCGGACCTGAACCCGATCGAACATCTCTGGAGAGTCCTGAAAATAACTGTGCAGTGACGCTCCCCATCCAACCTGACAGAGCTTGAGAGGATCTGCAGAGAAGAATGGGAGAATGGGTGTGGCAAGCTTGTAGCGTCATACCAAAGAAGTCTCAAGGCTTTAATCCCTGCCAAAGGTACTTCAACAAAGTACTGAGTAAAGGGTCTGAATACTTATGTAAATGTGCTATTTCATTTTTTGAATTCTATATATTTGTAAAAAAATCGAAGAACCTCTTTTTGCTTTGTCATTATGGGGTATTGTGTGTAGATTAATGAAAATAAAAAAAACGATTTAATCCATTTTAGAATAAGGCTATAACGTAACAAAATGTGGGAATAGTAAAGGGGTCTGAATACTCTGCTATGAGTGGGAATACTTTGGAACAAATTTAAATCACTTGGAATTTATTTCTTGGTGTTTTTAGTCTTTTGTGTAAAGTTATATATATATATATATATATATATATATATATATATATTTATTTATTTATTTATTTTTTTGCACAGAAAACTTGGGGGGCCAAATAAAATCACCTGCCAGTTGTCACTGTATGTTGTCAGTGTGGGAGTTAAACAATTTAATCAATGTTGTTAGTGTAATGATTTCCCCAACTTGAAAAATCGAATCGCTAGCTTGAAATCTAATCACGCTATCGTATAGCTAGCTGTTCTAGTGTAATAAGCAAAAACGTTGTCCAGCAGGCGGTCAAGTATGTTTGCGAGGCAGAGGGTCCCTGGTCCAAGCCCAGTGAGGGACAGGAACAAGAAAGGAAGCAATCACAGTGACACACCTCTTAAATTAGCCCTGTACAACCTAATATGATATGTGGACAGTGTAGAAGGCCACCTGGGTTAGCAATGTGTGCATGATGGCTGGTCATTATAAATCTCTCTCTCTCTCTCTCTCTCTCTCTTTCTCTCTCTCTCTCTAAATCTCTCAATATCCACCAATATGTCATTTCTCTTGACTTTGTCTCTCTTCTTGCTCTTTAGTTGAGTTGGTAAAGGCGGCGGATATTAAAGTCATTGCTGCCCTGGGGGATTCTCTGACGGTGAGTTCAATGTTGAGTTTGTCTTAACACATAAAAACCGACCAACTTGACCAGAGTCATTGGGGCTGTGGGTGTTACTTAAAGATACAATTGGTACTTCCATTTTTGGACTTTGCAATTAATGATATGTAGCCATTTATTCTTTAAGAATATAATTTACAAATGCTTCATGAGCTTAGTTCAACAGTCGTGCCCCTTCAGAACACAATTCAACTATCAACAAACGTTGTATAGCTTCAAACCATAGTTAAAGGTCCAATACAGATATTTTTATCTCAATATCAAATCATTTCTGGGTACCAATTAAGTACCTTACTGTAATTGTTTTCAATTAAAATGTTCAAAAATAAATAAAAATAACATTTTAGCAAAGACCAATTTCTCAAGTAAGAATTTTGCTATGACTGTCTGGGAGTGATCTTAGTGGGGAGGGGAAAACTGAAAACTAGCTGTAATTGGCAGAGGTTTGGAAAAACTCCAGAGAAGGGCATTATTTAACTAGAAGGGTATTATCATCATTTTCACAATTTCACAGTATTATTCCAACCTCATAGTGTGTAAATGTATAAGAAACATAGGAAAAATCATGTTTTTGACTAAACTATTATTTTGATCTCATGCATGGTTAGTCCTTGCATCCATAGCTCAGTCTATGAATTTAAGAGTAGTTCAATTTCTACAGCCACCTGCTGTTTACCAAAACAAGTGATGGGGTGTCTGCTTTGTTGTATTTCCCCTTTAAATCAACTGGTGTGTCACCTTTTCAAAACTGAAACTAGTAAATGCAAAATCATGCATCCACATCTAGCATAAAGGAGCAGTTTCACTCAATGTTGCATGGAAATATATGGAAAGTAGTTAATGTAATGAGTTTAACTGAACTCTCTGGACTGGACCAATACAACTAACCAATTCATTTAAAGCTGTTGTGGGCTCACGGCCTCAATGCATTTAAACCATTAAACCACACCAGGTCAGGGCCAGTAGAAAATCTGTTCAGGCCAGTGAGAAAAATAAGTTAACATTGAACTCAGAATGTTCTTATCATTCAGGCAGATTGCTTTAATCATAATAGCTGAATTTGCTCATCTTTGGCACTTATGTCAATGTCATAGTTGAATAATCTTTTACCATTCTTTGTAATCATGGCTCTATTGAAGTTACTGTTTCGATTAACATTCTGTAGTTTGCTATTAACATTTTTGTGGTTACTGTCTCACTGGAAAGTTAAGTGTTACTAATAGGTATAATCATATGACTCGAACAACTTGTGGGAACAACTAAATGGTTGATTCTTTGATTCATTGCTATATGAACTGTCTTGCCCTCTCTATTCAGACCGCCATAGGTGCAAATGCCACCAACGTCCTTGGGATTCCTATCGAGTTCCGTCACGTGTCATGGAGGTACCCAATTAATTGTCTTTAGATGAGAATATTACAACAGAATATGACAAGAATGACGAGATATTAAGAATTGTATCAAGATAACAACTTTACATAGTAATGTATGCTTTATTGTCCTGTATTTGGATATTCTGAATGATAGTTCTCAGTCTAATAATAATCAGTAAATTATTATCCTAATTTGGAAGTAATGCAATTGTCTTTGAATGACAACTTGATGACACTATAATGGAAAATGTCTTGTACCTTGCAGCATCGGGGGCCATGGATCATACAAAGATGTCATTACACTGGCAAGTAAGTGCCTTTAGATTCAAATAACACCTTGAGCTTAGTAGGAACATTAGTCATTCATTGGCACAAATTAATTCTAACCAGCCTGATCTTGCCCAGCCTGGTCCCAGATCTGTTTGTGCTCTTGCCAACTTAATTGCTATCACTGTAAAGCCAAAGATGGCAATGAGTGACAAGGAGTTGGCATAATAGAACAACAATACTGGCACTCAGGCTATATCTTGCATTGTTTTTGCCTGGTTAAGGTTAGGATTGAGAAGGGGAAGCTTATCCTAGATCTGTACATAGGGACAACTTCACCCCGGAGATGAAGGCAAAGGAAGAGAATGTCTAAATCCTCTTGTGTAACCCAATAGAAAGGGTGCTTGGAACCAAAAGTCAATCACATAAACAAAGGACAGCACTCACTTACATATACATATACATTATACTGTATATATATACTGTATATACAAAAAAAATTCTCCCTCCTTGGCATTTGCTCTAGATATCGTAAGGCTTTTCAATCCCAATGTGCTTGGTGCTGCACCGGCCAAGACTGTCCATGGAACCTCAGCCCCCCTCAGTGAAACAGGATTCAACCTGGCCGTGACCGGACACAACACCTTGTAAGAAACCACTATGGTGAAATACACAAATATACATTCTCTCTGCCTGAGATTGAACCAATGAAAGTGATGCATAGAGCTGCGTGCACTAAAAAGATAGTTTGTGCCATGGTACTGGCACAATGCTTGTATAACACAGTGGTCTAATGTCTCATAGCATATCTAAACAACCTTTTAAGGGGCTGCAGATTTGAGTTATACGACACTGCACATTTGAGTTACACTAGTCTCGAGTAGCCATACCTCGAAATCCCGTTGTTGTCACCCCTAGTTTCTCGATGAGGCCAGGTTAACATATACAATCTGACGATTTCAACGATACTATGTGTAGCTGCTTGTACTACATTCATTGGTTTTGTTTCATGACTCATTTCTGTCCGTGTCCTTATTGTTAATTTCATTCTGCTCAAAATAATCTAATATTTTGGATGTTCGTTTTTAAGTTTTTAATTTAGACTTTTGAAAATAAGTAGTGATGGCACACCTCCTATCCTTGCAATGGCGTCTTCTGTGACGGCAGGGACAGAGCCATTGATTGCTGTCTCCGTTTTAAAGTAGTCAATTACTTATTCTACTTCCAAGAGTGTATTGGCAATTCGTAAATAAACTGAAAAGGTGCATACCACCACCTGTTGTGCTGGAGTGTGTTTAATCAAAACTGGTATAAAGCCAATGTTGGTTTGCTCATGCAGGAGTATAATTCATTGACTGACCTGATTGGAATTATGGCGCTGCCCAGGGTTGCTCTATCCAACTCTATGGTGACACTAGCCTTGACTAACCCTTCTCTGATAATTGGGTCACCACCTTATGTTCTGAAAGGCTCATATTTCCCAGTGTTCTTCCTGATAATATTATCTGCCTATTCCATGCTAAGATAGGTCATTGTGTCACAGTTTTGACCTTCACTAATATCACAATCAAAGTTATTTTATGACACAAAAATAAACATGTTAATGTTATGCCCAACCCTCAAAACAACAAAATGCCACTAATGTTGAAAAACAAACACATTTTGTCTGATTCAGCCACTTGTAAATTCAGTATTTCTGGTATTCAATAAAATGTGCAAATGTTAATTCAAGTCATTAATACTATTGGAGACCTATTTCACATTTAAGATGCTTAAAGCTACAGTCTGGGATTGGAAAAACAACAACAAACTGGCTGCCCTGCCCCTCGTTTTGGTAAACAGCTGAGGGATGGGGCTGGAGAAATGTAACCACTCTCAAACTCATAGAGTTGGAGCTATGGATCAAGGACTGACCACGCATGAGATCAAAATGATAGTTTAACTAGTTTTGAAGCTATACAGTGTTTGTTTACAATAACATTAAAACAAGCTTATATTTGGTGTTCAGATGGGCTAAGACAGTTGAACTAAGCTCATGAGAGTTTATAAGTTACATTCTGCATCAATGGCTATCAGTAACTTAAAGTCCAAAAACGTATGTACCAATTGCAGACTGTAGCTGGTGCTTTTTGCTCAGTGATATGATGTGTATTGTAATGTTGTATAACTGTTCCTTAGTAATCTACCAGGGCAGACCAGACATCTCATTGACACACTAAGAAACTATGAGGTAAGAACCCCACTATGTTTCCAACATACTGTATAGGATAAAACCCTGTTATATTCAAACTTGTCTGATAAGAACTTATGATATTTAGACCTTATCACTGAAAACGCTTGCCTAGGTGCCAGTGTGTTTCTGCTTTAGCCAGCTGAAGAAGAACAGAACTCAAAAACAACATCAGGTGTTTAAAGCTTTGGGGAATCATTATCTTGCCAAAATATAACAGCTTGACAAACAGACTGGCACCCACCCGGGATTTGATTATGATTACATTTGATATCAACAACCCTCTTTTCAAACCAATGTCTAAGAATGCTTTATTGATTTGAATAGCAATTGTATTACAGTGGTAAAGTAAGTACTGACTGACTACTCTCATCCCTTTCTTTCCTTAGGGCCTGAACTTTGATGAGGACTGGAAGCTACTGACCATTCTCATAGGCATGAACGACATCTGTGATTACTGCAAGGATAAGGTCTGTGTCATTATAATATGCAGGCTATGCAACTTCATCATAAAGAAAGTGCAAAGGTGTTTACTTTAGCGCTTGTTTCAATCCTCTCTTTCCTAGGTTCTTTTCTCAGTGGACAACTACATTCACTACATGACGAACTCTTTGGAAATGCTAATGAATGAGGTAACATAGGGAGAGCTCCCAAATATTATCTCGGATTTTTTTCCCCTAATCCCTTAAAGCAGCAATCGGCAGTTGAAACAATAACAAATTACATTAAGCTCATGAAGCATTTATAAATTATATATAATTAATTGGATGTAGCAACTGCAGATTGCCCTTTAAAGTATACTTTTCAATTAGTCTTCCCCTAATAAATAGGGAAAATACATATATCACATTATAAATTACGATTTACAACACTTAACACTCAAAATGGTAGAGTATAGGTAAGGGTTAATGGAAAATGGATGGAAAATAATGAATGACCGTGGAAGGTGTGTTCCATGACGCGCTATGGAGTTGCATTATTTTCCAGAGAACACACAGAGCCCCGAGTTGATTATCCGTTTTATACCATGGCTATAATTTAACACATTTACACCTAGAAATGTGTTCATTTGCAGGTAGATATTTGTTCAACATCCACTGAAGTAGCTAGCAAGTTTACTAGACAGCGACAGTAGTTGCCTTGGTAACCAAACAAACAGACTCGCTAGTTTAGCTATCCAAACCATCAGTCCTAGCTTACTATTAAGGAAATCGAATTCAACAATGCCAATAATGTTTTCGATTCGACTTTTGCTTTCAAAAGCAGCTCAAACATAGAACATGTAAGAATGAACTATGGCCGTGCTAATATCCTGTGCATTATAGGGAAATAATGCACGCTCTAGAATGCCCATCAAGCCAATCAGAAACAAGTATTCAACAATGCCTTGCAAACCATGCCAATATATCCTCCAAACCCAGGCTTCAATGGCATTATCACTTTTATACAATGGGTTAGCAACATATTCAAATAATGATTGACATATTTTAATTAATAATGTTATTTGTGTAGGGACCATACAAATCTAGAGTTGCTACCCAAGCCGGCTGGTTGTTTGTTCTATCGGTTCGGTTGCCAGAGACGCGACCCAGTCGTTCAGTCTTTTTGTTCTGTATCGATGGACATGACCCAGTCGTTAGCTCTAAATGTTCCATTGCCATACTGGCTGGCAACGTTCTTATCCCTTGCTTGCTAGCTAGCCACCTACGGTTAATTTACAGTCACTTCAAATAGTGCAGACAGAATAACAACAGTAGCTGCATTTACATTTGTTTAAGTAGTTTTTTAGTGACATTTGCATGCGTCCATAACAATGAGCTAATGAGGCACGATTTTGCCTGGCACAGAATATGTACTCTCTAGTCAGGACACTGTTGTTCAGAGGAGCTATCCAACAACACAGCTAACACAATCACTTCAAACTGAAGCTGTAAAGACTGCGAACTAGCTGCACTTAGTTTCGTTTGACCTTTTTTCAATTGACATTTCTTTGTATATATCCATAAAAATGATGCCAGCTGATTCATGATTTCGACTGGCTGACTAGCTGCCTGCCTGTCTCGTCCCGACTCCCTACACGTTCATTACTATGGGACAGCTGGAGACCGAATTTGAATATTGAAACAATTTAGCAAATGTCGGAGAGACAGACAGCAAGGTTAATACAAATCTCTAAACTAAATGTTAGTCTAAAATGTGAGACAATGTCTAGATGCTTTTTATAGTGGAGATCAAGTTTATAAATTGCATGGCTGGGCTGATTAAACGGTGTATTGCTCAGTCAGATGGAACAGAGTAAATAGGTATTTTAACGTCATAGATTTAGCCAGTGGTAACTGGAATAGAACCCGTCTGGAATGCGGTTTTAACCAATCAGCCATCAGGATTAGACCTACCCATTGTATAATACATTGTAGTGTGTGTTTCTATGGAAACGTTTGCATTTCTCTTTTTTGCGGTCATAGAAATATAATTATTCAAATGATATGGTTGCGGTTTAGGTTCCCCGTATGATTGTGAATGTAGTTCAAATCCTGCCCATGGAAACCCTGAGGCAGGTCCAGAGGCCCACCCCAGGCTGCCTGCTCCAACGGTGAGTGACCTGGCTTTGACCTTTCATCTTAGAATACAACCACTAGCACTACAGTGTACATTTTAGGACACCCTCAGCCTAGTACGGTGTACATTTTAGGACATCCTCAGCACCCTCAAGCCTCTCACCTCTTTGAGCCAATAGTCAAATCTCCTTGAAATGTAAACCTTAATGAACAACAGTCACTCTTCCCTTGCGTCTTGAAAATATTCTCTAGGGCAGGGTTATTCAACTCTACCCTACGAGGTCTGTAGCCTACTGTTTTTTTTGTTCTACCTGATAATGAATTGCAACCACCTGGGGTCCCAGGTCTAAATCAGTCCCTGATTAGAGGGCAACAATGAAACTAATGCATTGGGACTGGCTTCGAGGTCCATAGTTGAGTTTGAGGGCTCTAGGGGCTCCCCATAAGCATCAAAGGTAGACTCAGCAATATGGCATTGTCAGATTACTTCTGATGCTATTATTGTCTCTTCCCAATGTTTATGTTCCTCTCAGAAGGGCATAAATTAAGACAAGCCAATAATGGCAACTGTGGCAGATTATAAATCTTTGTGTGATCAACTTGCTCTATTGTGTATGATGATGTTGCTTATGTGGAACCCCATGTCAATATTTTAAAGATCAGTAAGGTGCCCTGAATTGTTATGTAACTGAGTTGGATCCTAGGGTCGTCCTCATTAGGACACACCATAGCAACATATTTCACAACGTTTCTTATTGGCAGAAGTTCAGGAGGTGCCACATTTCGTGCCTATTGAACATGACCTTGATTCTTGACCCATCATTTGTTCCAGATCATTCTGTTCCTGCCTGATCAAGCCCGAGGCCGGTTCCCCTGACCTGAAGGAGCTGGTGGAGATCAACCTAGAGTTTCAGGTGGGTGGTCTAGGGGTTAATGCCACCACCTACAGCACACAAACCAACCAGTTACGGCAAACCTGGGTTTAGATGTAGATGGTGGACTGGACATGATTTTAACGTCCCCAGATGTTGATTTTTGGTCCGATTCCACAATCTACAGATGTCCGGGACGGACCAGATTTGATTTGGCCCAAACATAGAAGTCTATAATTGGTTCAGATTTGATCTGGACTGGATTTGATTTTGACCAAAAATAAACAAGTTTGGACAGCGTAGTATAGGACAGTATTCTATAGTACAGAACAGTAGACCAGAGTACAGTACAGTAAAGTAAAGAAAAGTAGTATAGTTCAGTACAGTACAGTACAGAAGAGTTCAGTACAGTAAAGAAAAGTACTTCAGTGCAGCAGAGACAGTAGAGTATAGTACAGTATAAAGTACTGTATTGTACCCTACTGTACTCTACTGTACTGTGCTATGCTGTCCAAACTTGTGAAACGTAGACGTCTATGATTGGTTCAGATATGGTCCGGTCCGGACTGAGCAAATAATTGAAGTGTTCTTTCTGTAGTTTTTTTTTGTTGGTCTGGAAACTTTAAATATGACCACTGCCAGTTCTAAAGCTTTTGAAAAAGCGAACATAAATACATGTAACAGATTGGAGCAATAATAAATATGACATACTGCAATCTTCAGTTGGCTCCCTATTCCTATTTAAATTGGAATTAACATGATTTCTACATTGATATGTAGTTTTATCAATGTCCGTAAAATAAGTATTTTCAACTTCCGGAAAATACGTATTTTGAATGTCCGGAAAATACGTATTGTCAACATCTGGGAAAATATGTATTTTCAATGTCCGACCCTACAGCAGTGTAAATATTTCTGTTCTAGCCCTGCATTAACACACACCTCATTAACTCTACAGAAACGACTGGAGCAGCTCCTCTACAGTGATATCTTCTTCAGGGAGGACTTCGCCGTTGTTCTCCAGCCCTTCATGAAACACGCAGATCCTCCTCGCCTCCCGGTAAAGTCTCTAGACTTTTACCTGAAATCCTGTTTTAAGCCTGTTTCAAAAAATATATATATATATATATATAAAAACTATGTAAGATAATCATACATGGTAACACATTTGCAGAGACATTTATGTGTGAATAATTGTGAATAATTTCATGACTTGTCACTGTTGTGATGTTTGTGTCTCTCCGAACAGAGTGGCAAGATCGACATGACCTTCTTCACCCATGACTGCTTCCACTTCACCATAAAGGGCCACGAGGAGCTAGCCAAGGGGTTGTGGAACAACATGGTGAGCCCTGCATAATGCTAACAGGATGCTAATAAGATGCTAATATCAAGCTAGTGGGGTCAAAGGTCATGAGCATTGCTCATACAATTTCTCCATTCAGTCTGCGACTAATGACTGGTATTATGTCACTTTGGCTGAGTGAAGGCTGGTTATTCATCTCACTGCAGATGTTTAATTCCTGGAAAGGTAGAAAAATAAAAAATGCAACAATCCTGTTGTCAAACATACTCCTATCCTAACCAAGACGCATAAAAAAAAACAGTAGCTGGACAGTAGCTGATTCTGAATTGTGTTGATTTGTGAACCTTTCTCTAGAACGGTCAGAATTATCCCAACACCTTTTTATAGAGAGTACATGCTGATGTTAACTCCATACAGTGCAAATGTGAGGACTGTTGTAATTGTTCATGGAGTATTTGGAAGTGAGCTTGACAAGACATAACATTAATAGTTGAAACATTAGTAATGTCACCATCAGATGTTTCTTATCTAATTTCCCCAGTTCCAGCCAGAGGGAGGAAAGTTCATGGTATCAAGCTTTTCTGACCCCATCGAGCTCATCTGCCCACCCATGGTAATACTTGAGCTTTGACTATGTGTCCTTACTTTCCGAAGGCACTGTATATTACAGACCGTATATATTATGATGATAGGGGAATGGAAGTAGGAATAGGATACAACTCAAATCAATTTGGTCACGTACACAGATTAGCAGATGTTACTAGCTCTTAACAATGCAGTAAAATGTCAAACAAGTACACAAATAATAATGAAAATAAGAAATCTTGAAATGTCATAACGAATCAAATTAACCCAAATACTGTAGCACTGTAACAGTAATCCAAATGCAATCTGTACATGTATACACCGGAATAATTTACACAAGATATACTCAGAATGATATGTACAGCAGTAGATGTATTAGAGTGAGCTGTCCAGTATATGTGCAGCAGTAGATGTATTAGAGTGAGCTGTCCAGTATATGTACAGCAGTAGTATATAAATGAGGTGTGCATAAACAGTGTAACTCAAATGCATTGCACAGTAGTATAATAATAGAATGAGCTATGTTGAGGATACAGTATTTAAATACACAATACAAAACCCCATGGCAAAATGGGTAGAATTGTAGGGATTTAGCTTCCAGACCAGAGAATATAAATATGTATGTGAATGGTGTGAATAGACAGTATGGACAGTAAGTGAATAGAAAAGGCGTGTACAGCAGTCATGAGCCATGACTAGAATAGAGTATATACATATAAAGTGGGTAAAACCGTATGTAAACATTATTCAAGTGACCAGTGTTCTATGACTATATGTACATAGGGCAACAGTCTCTAAGGTGCAGGGTAGAGTACCGGGTGGTAGACAGCTAGTGATTACTGTTTAACAGTCTGATAGCCTGGAGATAGAATCTGTTTATCAGTGACCTCAAATCTGTTGTTGGACCAGTTTCTTTCATAACTAAAGCTGTTTTGGATGTTTAGGATCACCCCTACATCTACACCCGACCTGCAAAAACAGGCCAGTCCACCATGCCCGTTGTCCCCAGGTCGGCTGCTCCAACGTGGGCAACCCTTCTTCTGTCTCCCCTCGAGGTCCTGGCTGTTATTCTGTCCTGGGGCATCACTGCTTTAGCCTCTCTATAACACTCTCTATAACACTATAATAATCTTCTATCTGGGGTGAATATAGGCAATGTCACGGTTGCAGTTGTAATGACATTGGGTATTTTTCTTTGTTGCTGCCATGCCTGCATTGTCAAGTATTGAACACAAGAGGGCCCACTGACCCTGGGCCTCTATCAAACCCCTGTGTGCTGTGACCATGAAAATGATAGAGGCCTCTAGTGGCCTAAAGGCTTTATTAGCATGGGCAGCACCATTGAGGTCTTTGACCATTTTCATGTAGTCAACTGGCTGATCTCTCCTGGTGACCCTGTTGGAATCAGTCAATCGTGAAGAAGAAAATTGACTACTTCAAAATGGAGATAGCCTCAACGGCACGGCTCCCAAGTGGCACAGCGGTCTAAGGCACTGCATCTCAGTGCTAGAGGCGTCACTACAGAACCTGATTCGATCCTGGGCTGTATCACTACCGGCTGTGATCGGGAGTCCCATAGGGTTGGCGCACAATTGGCCCAGCGTCATCCAGGTTAGGGGAGGGTTTGGCCGGGGTAGGCTGTCATTGTAAATAAGAATTTGTTCTTAACTGACTTGCCTAGTTAAATAAAGGTTAAATCCAAAAATGCTGTCACAGATGCTATAATGGCACAGATACAAATATGAGTCCTCAATCTATCTCAATGACTGTGACTGAAAAGGTAAAACAATGGAAATCTGATCTTGGAGGTGGATGTGATATGTCAGTGCAATATGTGCCTGTTGGTGATGTCCAATACACAGAATGACACAAGCTGAATGGACGCCACATTCATTATCTATCATTGAGAGTGGAATGGGAATGTCAATAGGAATAGTGCTTTTCCCCTGTGTTGTGGCATAGCCTGTTCATCATTCATCTAATTGTGAAACCCTTCTACAATAACAATGCACACCAAACAAAAAGACCAGGTGATGGCTACTTCTTTTAGCATTTTCTGGTTCAGAGAACAGCAAGAACCACATAATAAACATTGAGTTGCATTGAGAGTACAATGGGATGGCTTTGAAAAGCACGTATTTAGGTGAACATGTAAACTGTGAGGTCTCCCATGGGCTAGGCATGAGATAATTGGTTTTTCGACGGGTAACCTGAGAAACACTTTTTGTCCCCCCCCCAAAAAAAAGCCTTTTACAGAAGGACAGTTTGCAGCCACTGCTTTTGACCGTGCACAGTGAATTGAATTAATGGCATTTTTCCTATTTCCTGACTGAGACATATTCAAACTTAACCTTGTGTATCTGTTTTAAAGGACAATAAACAGTTTGGCAATTCAACCAATGGAAAGTGTCTTATTGGTAATTTGTATAACATTAATATAACAAATACTACATTTAATTTGGTAAAATTAATAAAGGTTGATATATTTCTCATATTTGCCATGATTATTAAGCCTAATAGCCTACTTTGTATTTGACCTTTACGACAGTATCAGCGTTAGTGTTTCAGTGGATTTTCATAATAACTTTGTTGCGTTCATTGTAAACCCTGTTTTTGTGCAAACACAACCTTACTATCATTTGATACAGGACAAACACAGGTCCACCTCTGATGCAAAACTGCCTTTATTGTTTCTAAGAAAGCACTCTGATTGAGCTCTCAGAGCGCTGTGCAATAGGAAATCTGAGCCTGCAAACACTGCTGAATGCCCGTACGTCTATTTCTCGCTTCTCATTAAATTGTCCTTCTTTTCTAGTGAAAGAGGTGGAAAGAGCAACCCAGCTCGTCAAAGATTTTAGTCATGCATCAGCAACGGCGAAGAGGTCGAAACAGTGCAAAAGATTTCTAATTGATGTATGGGCTTGTATACTGTATGTTAGTGGCCTATAGATAATGCACTTCATTATCACTTTCCACTCTTAAAAATACTGCCTCTGAGCCCAACCTGGTCTCAAAGCATTTTGTATTATTCTGTATGTAAATCCGAGACACTCCATTTAGTTTGATATGTTATGTTTCATATGGTATGTATTAATTTGTGGATGTTCATCACCCATTTCGTATGATATGTTACAAATTACAATTTATATTATATGTTACGAATTTTCAAATGTACAATATGTTACGAATTAGCAAAACGTATGATAGGTTAGAAATTCTCACTAGCTGGCAAACGTTAGCTAGCTGGCTAACTTTAGCTAGGCTAGGGGTTAGGTTAAGGATCAGAGCCTTTTTTTTTTTTTCAATTTTCGCCTAAAATGACATACCCAAATCTAACTGCCTGTATAGCTGGTAGGCATCAGTTAGGAGATTGTACTGAGAGAGGATGAGATGAACACAAATGACACAGTTTTTACAGGAGGAACAAGTTTTGCTGTCTAGTTCTGAATCTTGCTGTTCCATGGAAGGATCCTCCTCACTTCCTTGTAGCATCTCACTGGCTGTCCTGACAGTGTAACCCTCCAGAGGGGACATCATTAGTCTGTCCCACTGAACAGCTCACCACATAATGTGCCAACCGTACCTCTATTGTCAAACCTAAGCAGACATTTGCTTATTTCTTCGAGAGCTGAGTTGGGGAGCCCATTTTCCCTCACTTGAGCAACGTTTCTAGGGTCCAAACAGGCTAAATCTGAGCAAAGTTTTGTATTAGCAGAAAACCTCCTATGAATACTGTCTATCACAGTGTCTACAATAACATTGTGTACTTTCACCTTGAAGTCAGTATCAGGTGATGCTAGTGGCTCATCTTCTGTAAGCTCTCCTGGCATTTTTTTCATTTTCCTGACCCTTTTCTCAGTAAGGGCAGTCTGCACTACCAGCTCACAGTATTCCTTCTCTTGCAGCTTTCCATTGGCCCACTTCACAAACTCATCAGCTGCTCTCATAACTCCTTCAAAGTCCCTAACACACTTCCTAAGGCTCTCCTCTTGTCCCCTCAACCAGACGTTGAGCTGTGAGAATATCCATTCCCAGTATTTTGAAAGAGGAGATGTATGCTCAAAAATGCGAAAGAAGATTTGAGCAGTGAGCACTGTTTACATGCTGTTGGAGTCATCTCTATGGACATTACTTTTTCATGTTCCACTATCCTTTGGTGAATATGCTTCCAGGCTTTCATGCCGCCCTTCATGAAAGGGCTATCACTAACCAAAGGTGCAAATTCCAAACAGACAGTGCAGTATAGAGAGAGTTTTTTTTCACAGTAAGTCAACCACTTGCGATTGGTTCCATCTTTGTTCTTAAAAACTTTTGGTGTAGGGAGTTTTGGTGTTTGTTGAGGATGATAACAAAAAAACATATCTATATCATGTGACTGAGGGCGAGCAAAGTAATGAAAACAATCAACAGCCTTATCTTCATGTGTCTGCTGCTGAGCTGTTGTTGCCTCGGTGATCAGTCCCTGAGTAGATTCTGCTCTCTCTTTAGCACTTCCTTCAGGAGGCCCATGAGACACATCTTTACCTGCTTTAAATTACAATAAAAAGCTATCTGTAAGGCTTTGGCTAATTTAGCTAGTTTAACATGAAACATGTTTTGACTAATACAACATAGGCTTCTTTTCCATGCCAAAGCATGCAGTCATATTTATTTTCTATCCTATTCCCTTTCAATTGTGGTATTTGTATGTTATCTTATTCTACTATTAATGATAAAAAGCATAATAGGTCACTAGTAATATGTGGGTATAAATAGTGGTCATAATGAACTAATATATCTGGTCATGTTAGATTGTTCACACAATGTGGTACAACAGCTCTACATGTGCCTTCCACAGCAGGGATCCTTCTGGACACATTACTGGGTCCTGGCACTGCCTCAGACACTAAATCAAATTAAAAAATGTTTTAATTGTTATAATTGTTAGCACAAGTCCCCCCTCCCTACAAAACAAAAGTGTTCTGATCGTCTTTAACATTGAGCAATCCTACCTGCCCCCTCTGGCGTTATGGGCTCATGGCTGGCGCCTGGTACTGCCTCTTCTTCACTGCCAGCAGCAAACTGGCTGCTGCTTAGATACTACAATAGACAACAAAGTGTCTCACACTTAGGTGGCGTCGCGACATAACATTTTGCATTTAACAAAGCACTTATTAGTATCGTATATGTTATATGCTGGCTGCCATAAGGCCACACAATTCATTGACACTAAACTTTAATTGTGATTTATAGGCAATTGTTACACGTTATATTTTGTTTTGCACACCTGACATCTTGGCAGTTGGTTCTGTACTGTAGCCTACAGTACTGTAAGTTAGCATACTTGTCTCATCGTCACCATCAATTTCTCTCTTAAGCTGCCAGCTTTTATTAATAAACATGTTGCTGAGTTTGGCACATTTGGCCACGTCATCTTGTAAAGCTTTTTTTTATTTTATTCTGGCCTTTTCAGCTCCCCCTTTTCTCTGTCTATTATATACTAACACAGTATATATAGTGTATTGTACCTACTGTACCTAACACAGTAGTATATAGTGTATTGTACCTACTGTACCTAACACAGTAGCCACCAACCAGGGTTGTTCACATTCATGCATTACATAATAAAGATTTCTGGATAACAACTTCCCCTCCCATGGTAATATGGAACATTATTGAAATAGTATAATTAGGTGTATCTTTAAGTAAGGAACAATAAGATGATTGTACTTACTAAACAGGATGAAAACATAATCATGCACTTATACTCCAGAAAGATGCATCAGGTTCTTAATGATTTACCATGGAGATTGGGGAATGGCCTTTGACCCCCTGTTTATTGTTGTAGTAAATCTAGTGCACCCAGGGTGTTGTATTACAGACTACTGACTGTAAATTGCTCTGGATAAGAGTGCTACTAAATATCCCAAAATATAAATTATTGTATATAAAATCCCATGACAGTGCAATCTCCTATCACAATAAGATGACTGTGCAGAAACAGTCTAAATGTAAAGTGTGATGAGCGCTGGACATACAAACATTACAAAATAGACACAACTTTCATAAGTCAAGTATCTAAGGTATGGGCTCTATTCAATCTGTAAAGCTGAAGCTTACAGATTCCGCAATAGAAATGTAAAGGTAATTTCCGATTGAGCCTACATATGCAGCGTTTACAGTGAATGCAGTCTCTGGTAAAGCAGGAACATTGCATTTAAAGCTGCAATGTGTAACTTTTTGGGCGACCCCCACCAAATTCACATAGAAATGTGAGTTATAGATATATCATTCTCATTGACAGCAAGTCTAAGAAGCGGTGGATATGTTCTATGTGTGCTATTTCTATGCTTCCCATTCTTAAGTTTCATTTTTTGCATCTCTTACTTTCGTTTTTGTGGGGGAGAACTGGAAGGAAAGTAACACTGTTTTCTTCATAATTACTCAGAGATATTGTAGATAGAGCTAGAGACACCATATTTTAAGACACACAACTTATACATGTCCTCTACCATTAGCAACTGTCATTTCATTTCTAGGGTAAATTAGTTTAAATTAAATAGACACACAAAAGTACTCGTTACATTTTGAAGGCTTAGCAGGACAGGAAAATTGTAAAATTCAAGATAACATCTCTGGTCATCCCTACTGCCTCTGCTCTGGCGGACTCACTAAACACAAATGCTTTGTTTGTAAATATGTCTGAGTGTTGGAGCATGCCCCTGGCTCTCCGTAAATAACAAAATCAAGAAAATGGTGCCGTCTGGTTTTCTTAATATAAGGAATTTGAAATTATTTATACTTTTACTTTTGATACTTAAGTACATTTTTGCAATTACATTTACTTTTAATACTTAAGTATATTTAAAACCAAATACTTTTAGACTTTTACTCAAGTAATATTTTACTGTGTCACTTTCACTTTTACTTGAGTCATTTTCTATTAAGGTATATTTACTTTCACTCAAGTATGACAAATGGGTACTTTTTCCACCACTACATTAAGTCAATAGATGGGTTAAGAAAATTACATATGTTTGTAATTACAACTAAACACAACTCAACAACCAAAAAACACTTCTGGGTCCGTTTCTTTACGTACAGTGCTCAAGAACTATTTTTGTTGACAAACTCGGCAAAACATGGTCAGACTGGTCTGTTTTTGCAGGGAGGTCATCCAGGGGCGGCCCTGGACATTCTGCCACCCGGCGCCCCTGATCGGCTACTACACCGTCGGCGCCTCCCTGGAGAAGCGGGTGGTGGCGTGAACTGCAGCAACTCTATGAGCTGTCAGCTGGAGTGCCGCCGGCGGTGTAGTAGCCAATCAGGGGCGCAGGTGGGCGGCAGCCAATTGTCAAAATGTCACCCCAAATTATAGGTGAATCTTGCCTAATGGGGGGCCGGCCCTGAGGTCATCCTCCACATTAGGAGGATGACCTCTAGCTTCTGTGTTATCTGAGAAAACACCAGCTTCAAACTGCTGAAAATGTAATATTTTTGGTTATGGAAAATATATTTCACAGCAGTTTCGATGGTACAATGATTCTCTACACAATAACTGCTTGTTTTGTCACAGCAAACTATTTGAATTTTAGCAACCAGGAAATGCCAGAGTGATATCTGCATATTTCACCTTTAAATTTCAATCACACTGTAAAGCGGAACTTCTGTGATGCGGATTGAATAGAGCCCCAAGTCTCATATTGAATGGATATTCTAAAACCATCAATTTGCGATTGTGCGATAGGCTGTTTCAACTTTCAATCTGAAAGTCAAGGACAAGGTCACAAGGAGGAAGTGAAAGCCGTGATGCTCCATCATTGTGCTTGATCTCTACTCATATATTAATTTCACAACATTATTTGCTGATGCTCCAGCAACTATTCATCCTAATAGTAATGCAATGTTAATTTTCCCTAGCTCAGGGTAATTTCCCTAGCTCAGTATTTTTCATTTCAATGAAGAGAGGAGACTGTCTGGGCCAAGTAAGTCTTATCCATTAGCTATGTCCATTAAATGAAATCTTAGTTGTAAAAAATGGTGACATTAAAAAGTGGTGCATCAGATTACATTGTGTCTTTCTATTAATTAGTTTTTTTACATGACAATTAGTCATTGTCTTAACAAAGACCTTCAGTAACGATGTGATGGTAAATAGCATAGGCCTACTAAAAGCACCTGCTCATTTGATAGAAGACAAACGTTGTATTATAGTCGTAATAATAGGCAATGTATTATTTACTCCTATTCTGTGAATGATGGAGATGGAACACAAATATTTACCTGTCCAACTCAGGATGTCTCTATATTGTTTGAGTCCCATTCATGGGTTATGAAATGGAAAATAATCCCTTTCAATCTGCCCCTAACCCCTCCACCGACGCCCCCCCCCCCCCCCCCCCCCCTCCAATCAGGTCACAAATCAACAAACTTGGTCAAACAGTGTCATCGTTTCAGGGACCTATCACCTAGCAACTCATCCAGGTAATCAAGAGATATCTGTTTCGGAGTCCACAAAAGAGGAGATGCAGCTTTTGTCTCGTTTGAACCATGGGCTGTTGGGCATGAATCTGTGAGTCAGAGAATTACCTTACTGTATGTACTAAAAACACACTCTGCAAGAGGTTCTTAAACTGAATGTCAAATGGTTCCATGATCAAAACAGATTGTCCTCTTTACTATTCAAATTACTTAAGATTCAATGAGACAGAATGCCTATTTATTTTATTTTTTTTACCAAGGAAAGAAATACAATTTAAACTCATAATGGGTTTAGAGTCTGTCTTTGTAATATATGGCATGTGTATATACAGTATGTATGATATTATAAATACCTCACATGCGACTCATAATAAGACTAAGCAATTAGGCTATAAAATGTTTATCTGACATAAAGATAATTTAAATATACAAGCAAGCATTAGGCAATGAGTTGATGTAAAATAGCAATAATTGGTCTAAGAATAGTCTATATCAAAGGCAAATATTTAGTTAACATTGTACAATGAATGGATTCACATACAAGGCATAAAGATTCAGTTAAAAGCATTATCAAGCATTGCAAGGCATTCTTCCAAGTATATACTGTAGATCCTAAGGTTCATTTCCAGGACAAAGCATGAACAAAGAGATGCTTACTAGGCCAAAGGCCTACAAGCCTAGGAAATGATAATTGATCATACAACCTTCCTCCATGGACTGGATACAGGATAAGAGATGAAACAAAGGTGTTTAATTCCATTTATAACAACATCTAAAGGTGTAACCTTTCAACCCAAAACCAATCACCAATCAAACAATACTAAGTGAACAGTAACCTAATCCCTCCCAGGCCCAATCTCCACAGGGTGTCACAGCATTTAAATCAGTGGAGGTTGCTGAGGGGAAGATGGCTCATAATAATGGCTGGAACAGAGAGAATGGAATGGCATCAAACACATGGAAACCATGTGTTTGACGTATTTTATACCATTCCCCTAATTCCGCTCCAGCCATGACTACAATATATCTATCTATCTATCTATCTAAAAAAAAACTCTTCCCTTCTTTTCTTTAAAGTAAGGCACGTTCAGAGTTTCTTCCACTATTGTTTCAAAGCCTTTGGTTCTGAGTTGTCTACACCCTTTTCCCTCCCCTTTTGGCACTGAATCTTTGAGGTGATGAAACAATAGTGGCGAAACCCTAGCACTAGTACAAAGAATAAAAGAGCCATGCACATCTGTTCAATGTATATCTTGGATGCACTTATACAGGATTACATGATGTATACAGAAACCTTAAAATATAGTAATCTAATCTGACAAACATATTGACAACATAATGTTCAAATGCACTTAGAGTTTCAATGTACTGACGAGTATAAATTGAGATTTAACAAGCATAATGTTCAAATGCACTCTCTCAGGCTGTACTTGGCACAAGTTGTGATTTTACTCTCAGGACTGCAGCTGCTCATACTCCCAAAGAACCACATTGATAAAGAGCAAGGCCATCTGAGAGGAGCAGGTGCATGGGGCTGTCTGCCGTCTGATAGGTTTCTGTAGGCACAGCTCAAAACAATATTTAGCATTGACACACACACACAGGTCTCAAAGGAGCACACACACAGTTTCAACCTCTCAGCTAGACCAGGGTGTTCCAAGGCCTCAGGAGTGTCTGCACAGAACTGATAGAAGGTTTTGTCTCAGACACTGCTAATCACTCAAGCTTATATACAATATAAGGCAATATGTTCTAATAATGCATATGCATAATAAAATGTAAATTAATATATACCTTGGAAATTATCCAACACTATCTATCTATCTATCTATCTATCTATCTATCTATCTATCTATCTATCTATCTATCTATCTATCTATCTATCTATCTATCTATCTATCTATCTATCTATCTATCTATCTATCTATCTATCTATCTATCTATCTATCTATCTATCTATCTATCTATCTATATGTGTATTTCTGTGTCTCTCTCTCTCTCTCTCTCTCTCTCTCTCTCTCTCTCTCCTTTTTATTCCCTTCTCTCTTCTTCCTATTCTCTCTCTCACCACTCTCTGGCTAAGACTAGAGGCATACCTAAGACTAGAGGCCTATCTAAGACTAGAGGCCTACCTAAAACTAGAGACCTACCTAAGACTAGAGGCCTACCTAAGACTAGAGGCCTACTTAAAACTAGAGACCTACCTAAGACTAGAGGCCTACCTAAGACTAGAGGCCAATCTAAGTCTAGAGGCCTATCTAAGACTAGAGGCCTACTTAATTCAAATGCCTCTTTATTGGTGTCCATAAATCAAGAATAGGATTAATATATAACCTAAAAGGGTTCTTTGGCTGTCCCCATAGGATAACCCTTTGAAGAACCCTTTTTGGTTCCAGGCAGAACCTTTTTGGTTCCAGGAAGAACCTTTTTGAGTTCCATGTAGAACCCTTTACACCGAGGGTTCTACATGGAACCCAGAATAGTTCTGTCTAGAACCAAAAAGGGTTCTTCAAAGGGTTGGGACAGCCGAAGAACCCTTTTTTTCCTAAAGTGTGGCCTGATACTGCTCTGCTGGACCCTATTCAATCATCACAACCTTTCCCCAGATTTTGCAGTTAGTGCAGGGCTGTAATCAACACTATTAAACCAAGGCCACCTTCAGCAAACAGTCACTAAGCGATTCATTTGATTTTGGAGGATAAGTTATGGGCGGTGCTACATTACCAGACTACTGAACATGACCTGGATTGGATGTGTTTAATGGAACATGTGACACAGTGATGCAAGCCTTTCACATTTTAGTCACTTTAATTTTGTCTGATCCTGTCCAAATGCATACCCTCACACATTCTTAACAAGCTCCCTTCAGAGCACTAACAACACGCCTAAAGAATATAACCCATGCCCCATATCTCTTTGCACTCTCTTTCCCTCATGTACTAGCACTTTACAGACCACTAGCTGTACCATGAAGTGTAATCAAAATTATACACTTCATTTGTATATCCTGTATCTACAGTATATACTGTAGGCTACTTATACAGTATGTCCTTGTTTTTACTGTCTGATGTTGGTTGGCCTATCTGTAACATTGTTGAATATCATAGCAGAATAAAATAGTAGCAACAACGACAATGGAATCTAGTCCATTGAGATGTATAATAACTAGTCAATTCTATTTTTACTTTTATTTTATTAGAACAAAATTCACAAACCATGGGCTATATTCAATCTGTAGCCCGGAAGAGCCACGTTATAGCGTGATTGAAATGTATAGGTAATTTCAAATTGAGCCGACATATGCAGTGTTTACCGTGACTGCAGTCTGTGCGAACACGGGAACATTGCCTATAAACATGAATCTGACCCTGAATTACATTTCTACTCCACAAGAAACAATCACTGTACAGAAAATATTAAATAAATTACCTAAAAATATAGGTATTATATTCTGTATTATGGGCTGTTGGTCTGATTGCAAAATGTAGAACGGCAGCCATGATTTAAAGCCAACTTTCATTACTGTAGAGGCTTTTGGTACACCGAATGGATCAAACGTCATTCACAATGCAAAGTCGGAATACTATGTGTTCTATGTGACATATTTTTATGTTGTCCTGCTCTATGTGACATATTTCTATGTTGTCCAGGAAAGATACTTACTGTATAACCAACAGATGGGCCTTTTACAATGGGAATCGCTGTCACACAGTGGGTAGAATAAACAAGGAGGTAGCAGAGCTAAGCATGACCTAGGTCCTAACAGGATCCTATTGGAGCATGTTTTTGTATATTTCTATATTTGGAACACCTGATTTGATACTGAACGAAACGCTGCAAACACTGTACCTCTTTGAGGAGGAGAGGCACTCGGAGCGGCCTGCTGGTTCGACTTACGCACCGCTTTTGAGTATAGTGCTTGCTAATGTTCAGCCTTTGGATAACAAAGTTGAGGAGCTCAGGGCAAGAGTTTCTTTCCAGACTTCAGGGCCTGTAACATACTTTGTTTCACGGAAGCATGGCTCTCTCTGGATATTCTCTCTCTGGATATTCGTGCAGATAGGAATAAATATCTCTCCGGGAAGCAGAATGGCGGAGGTGTGTGTTTCATGATTAACGACTCATAGTGTAATTGCAGTAACATACAGGAACTCAAGTCCTTTTGTTCACCCAACCTAGAATACCTCACAATCAAATGCCGACCATATAATCTCCCAAGAGAATTTTCCTTGGTTATAGCCACGGCTGTTTACATCCCCCCTGATGCAAACTGGAAACCACATATCCTGAGGCTGCATTTATTGTAGCTGGGGATTTTAACAAAGCAAATTGAGAACTAGGCTGCCGAAGTTCTATCAACATATCGACTGTTGCGCTCGCGCTGATAAAACACTCGACAATTGCTATTCCAACTTTCGGGATGCTTACAAGGCCCTCCCCCGCCCTCCTTTCGGCAAATCTGACCATGACTCCATTTTGTTCCGCCCTCCTTTCGGCAAATCTGACCATGACTCCATTTTGTTCCTCCCTTCCTAAAGGCAGAAACTCAAACAGGAAGGACTATTCAACGCTGGTCTGACCAATCGGAATCCACTCTTCAAGATTGTTTTGATCATGCAGACTGGGATATGTTCTGGGTAGCTTGCAAAATAATTTACATGAATATACTGAAATGGTGACTCAGTTTATCAGGAAGTGTATAGGAGATGTTATACCCACTGTGACTATTAAAACCTACCCTAACCAGAAACCGTGGATAAATGGCAGCATCTGTGCAAAACCTTACTATAGCTCAGCATTCAACACCATAATACCCTCCAAGCTCATCATTAAGCTCGAGGCCCTGGGTCTGAACCCCGCCCTGTGCAACTGGGTCCTGGACTTCCTGACAGGCGGCCCCCAGGTGGTGAAGGTAGGAAACAAACCTCCACCTCAACACTGGGGCCCCACAAGGGTGCAAGCTCAGCCCACTCCTGTACTCCCTGTTCACCCATGACTGCGTGGCCAAGCACGTCTCCAACTCAATTACTTTGCTGTTGACGTTGAGATTGTTTTTTTGCGGGTACTATTTAATGAAGCTGCCAGTTGAGGACTTGTGAGGCGTCTGTTTCTCAAACTAGACACTAATGTACTGTACTTGTCCTCTTGCTCAGTTGTGCACCAGGCCTCCCACTCCTCTTTCTATTCTGGTTAGAGCCCGTTTGCGCTGTTCTGTGAAAAGAGTAGTACACAGCGTTGTACGAGATCTTCACACTCCTTTTATTAATCAGAAAAACACAAAAATAACAAAAGGAGAGACAGCATCCTTGAACTGGCGTGAAACAAAAGCAAATGAAACACACACAACAATCCACAACATCAGGTAGACACAATGAACATAAATAGGATCCCCAATTAGAGACAACTCAAGACAGCTGCCTCTAATTGGGGATTGAATAAACTGAACAGAAACTCCTAGAAGCAATTGTCAGGTCCTGACTGTGGCCCTACAACTCCCACTAGAGGGAGCCAGAGACCTGGCCTCAGTCAGTGCCTGACACAGCCATTCACGTCTCCTCTCCTTCAGATAGTTTATGAGACTAAGGCTGATACTGTAGGTCCCATTCTATACTATCATACAGTATTGCACAGTATATACTGTAGACACAGTAATCTTACGCTGCTGGCTTCATTTTCCAGTATTGGGCTGAGTTTCTGCTAGCCCCACCATAGTGAGATTACTCTGTTTTTTCATAGCTGGGTTGCGATAGTTCTCTCACTATTTTACAGTACAGACAGTAACTATCCCTTAATTGGAAACTGACAACTATTACATTCATTTTTTTTTCTTCACACAGTGTTTAGCTGGGTTTACTATAGTGTTTATGTTGCACTACTTACGGTAGGCTATGTGCATACAGTAACTATGATAGTTTCCAGTGACTATCCTAGTTTTCCTTTGGAAACTCATTTTTCAACTCTATTGAACTTCTGTTTTCACACAGTGTGTAGCTGGGTTTACAATAGTTTTTTGTTGCACTCCTTTACAGTAAAACAGTAACTATCTTAGTTTCCCTTAGATATTCACATCTCCTCTCTATTACACTGAGGGTTTCAGTGTGTAGCTGGGTTTACTATAGTTCTGTTGTACAACTTTACAGTACAGAGAGTAACTATCCTAGTTTCCAGTAACTATTCTAGTTTTCCTTGGAAACGTACTTTTCAGCTACACTACCGGTCAAATGTTTTAGAACACCTACTCATTCAAGGGTTTTCCTTTATTTGTACTATATATATTTTATATTTGAGGTTCTTCAAATAGCCACCCTTTGCCTTGATGACAGCTTTGCACACTTTTGGCATTCTCTCAACCAGCTTCCCCTGAATGCTTTTCCAACAGTCTTGAAGGTGTTCCTACATATGCTGAGCACTTGTTGGCTGCTTTTCCTTCACTCTGCAGGACAAATCTAAGTTATAGATCTGTCATTCTTATTGAAAAGCGAGTCTAAGAAGTGGTAGATCTATTTCTATGTTTCCCGTTCTTAATTTTAGTTTTTGCGTTATTTTCGGTTTTGTACACCAGCTTCAAACAGCAGAAAATACAATATTTTTGGTTGTTGAAAAGATATTTCACAGCAATTTAGATGGTAAAATTATTGTCTATACTATACATTGCTTGTGTTGTCACATAAACTGAAATTAGACAAACTTAGAATTTTAGCAACCAGGATTTGGCTGAGCGATCTTTCCATAAGTTGCTTTCTCCTGGATAAGTACATTGTAAATACATGTATATCCCTTGTAACAACATTTGCAGAGTTGGTTGATACAAATTGTTACATAGTAAGTACAATGTAAGTAAAAGTGGTATATCTAATGTTCCCCTGTCTCCTATTGTCTGCAAAGATTGTTACATTGTAACTACATAGTGATAAAGAACAGGTATTACCTACTGGGTTTCACTTTACTATAAGTTGCTTGCTCCTGGTTAGGTAAATGATAATTACAAGTACAGTATATCCTATGTAACTACATTGTTCATACATTACACTTGATTTGGTGTAGCTTTTGGGCCAGGTCATAACATATAAATAAACTAATTGAAAATGACTGGTAGTTAATAACAGGGTGTGCCTGTTGTCCTAGCCTATGTATTAACCCTGGCATTACACACGGATTCAATGGTAGAGGCACTTTGTATTTACATGTAACTAGGTCACATTTTGGTTTGAGTTATTAACATGGTACTTCACAGGTGACTTTCAAATGTGTAATTACAAAACATTACATAGTGGAACAAGAGAATGTGTAATTACATAAGCAATTACACATGTGTAGTAGGCTTCCAATTGTGTAATAACTGATTCCGCAACAACCCTGTTACAGTACGATGTAATTACATGGTAAAAACATATGTAATTACCATGTTGTTAACACAGTTAATGTAAAATGTTATCCATCATTTTTTTGTAGAAATGTATGCAGTAGTCTACAAAAATAAACATATTTGTTGTTTACATGGGGTGAAACAACAAATATTTCACAGATTTTATTGAATAGTATAACACCAACAAGTGGCAAAAGGCATACTATCCAAAGTTAACTCTCCAAAGCTGAGTCTCTCAAAGCCGCCCAAGCCTTACCACAGTTACTGCTATTTTTCATTACAGTGGCAGAAAAGCAATAGCCTGGTCCCAGATCTGTTTGTGCTGTCTTGCCAATGCCTAACTCCATTGTTATGCATGACAGCACAAACAGATCTGGGACCAGGCTAGAAAACTACCCGTTGCTCTGGGCACTATCTCCCCTTCCCCATCTCTGCTGAAGGGTACTGCAGTTTCTCCAGGGCTTAGTTTTTGATGGTGCCCATGCTGTTGTACACCAGGGTGCTGATCAGAAGAACAGCCAGGGAAAATATCCAGTTGTCATTGCTATCATCCCCCTGTCAACACAGAAAGACGAGTTATGTGTTACTGGAGTGATGAGTGAAATAAAGTCAGGGAGTAGTTCAAAGTTCAAGGAAAAAAAGTTTCTAGTTTGTATAATTTCTCAAATTAGCCTGCTGTATGTTTTATATGTGCTGTATGTATTTCCATTGTGTACAATATTTTGACAAACAATGTGTCTGTTTTTAATTATTACAGTAGTAGCCTTGCATGTAAATATATTAAATGTATAACTTTGATCTCCCACCTTCTCCATCCCACCCATCCCCCAGCCCCTCTGTATCCAGCAGCACCAGGGTGTGGTCTGATTTTATTGGGTGAGACACACACCACATCCAGATGCCCTTAGTCTGGGACTGAATTGTGGCTCCAAGGTCAAAACCTTGAGGAATGAGGATGATAAAATCATTTTTAGTACTTTTCAGTATTGAATGGTGTTCCCCACAAACATAATTCTCCTGCCTCTATACATGGACTTATTCGAAATGTCTTTTCAGTATTGATATAGATTTACCAGACCAGGCCCACTTCAACTCAGCCCAGCTCTACACAGCACCGACCACTACCCTACGGTCTGGCAAAACAATGTTGAGGGTAGGGCACCACATGATGCACACCATGTATCATTTACATCATCAGCCTCCCTCCCAGGCTAGTTTTGGTTACCTTCCCTACTCCCATCCCCAGGACAGGCCTGGGACACTCCTGCCCCCCATAGCAGCCCCAACCGTGCAACAGGAGCCACACAAAGACCTCCTGTGCATATCCAGAATGGAGCATTGGCAGCCATTTTGGTTCCCTGCAGCAGCTCCACTCCTTCCGCCACCACTGCTCTCCCAGTTCTCGCCCCAGCCCCTGCATCCAGCGACTTGTCTGCTCTGTTCTCACGTGGTTGGCCAGCATCCATAAACCAAAATACAAATGTATTTATTGCTGGGATTTACCGCCCCCCTGGTGCCATGGTTGATGATATTGGTGCAATATCTGAGTGTTTAACACATTTTCTGTCCTCAGAGTCATTATAGGGGATTTGAATATGGTATGGATTGGCTATCCCTGGCCTCAGATCAATTTAAGAGTATATTACTTGATTTTAATTTGACTCAATTGATCTCAAAACCCACATGGCTTTGATTGATTGATTTAATTCTTACTAATAACCCCCATAAATTTGTGTCTAGTGGAGTATTTGCATATGATCTCAGTATTTGAGATATGAAACAGCTAAATACTAATCCTTGTTTAGTTAAGAAGAGAACGTTTTCTGCTCATGGTACTCTGATTTAGCCACTGTCTCTTGTATTCCTGGCCCTTTTCTCCTGCATATGTATTCCTCTGGTAGATAAACACGCCCCTTTTAAACAAGTCAGAGTCAAAGATATCGAACCCTTGGTTTTTTTCCAACCCTGAGTTATCTGACCTCATTCAAATGAGAAATCAAGCCTGGGCCATAGCAAGGAAAACTGACTCTGTAGTGGACTGTCAGTCTTTCAGACAATTGAGAATACATTTTCTTCCCTGCCTAAGCAAGTTCTGTCTAAGTCTGGCATCATAACTGAGAAGAATGGGATAAGTGATGCTTTCAATCATTTTAATCATTTTCTCTCGGCAGGCTTTTTATGTGAGAGAAACGGTGGTGTAGTTGACCCTGGTCAGTCAATCGCCTGCTCTTCCCTCTGCCAGCCTCTAGCTGACTCGATGGTTAACGCGTCAACTTCTAGTGAATCTTTGTTTTAATTTAGACAATTTACTATCTGTGATGTGCTGGATGCTTTGCTTAAGATTGATGTAAAATATGCTTGACCCATTTTTGCTGCTGCAGCTCTCTGCGCCCCCCGATTGCTGAATCATTAACCCATGTTTTTTGATGATTATATCTGGTATTATCCCCAAGGTTTGGAAGGTGACCAATGTACTCCCACGTTCATAAAGGTGGTGACCCTTGTGACCAAAATAATTATCAGCGTTATAAAGTTTCAAAACTTTATTGCCTAGCTAAAATATTAGAATCCTTGATTAATTTCCAACTAAGATTTTCTTCTCTTTGAAATGTATTCTAAATGTACATCAGTTGAGTTTTAGACCAGGTCATAGCACAACCTCTGCGGCATCCTTAGTTGTAAATTATGTGGTTAACTGTATGGATAAAAGGCAACATTGTGCTGCCCTCTTCAAGTCTTTCGATACTGTTTATCACTCACTGCTAATTTGGAGGCTTTCTTCAATTGGCCTAGACCAGGATGCATGTAACTGGTTTAAAAATTACTTGACATATATAACTCAATGGATATCTACTGATGGTGTTACAATTAGGTTTCCTGGATATTATAAAAGGTGTCCCGCAGGGGTTGATTCTGGCTCCTGTACTTTTTACTGTTTACATTAACAATATAGACTTTTCTGTAAAAAAAAACGGAACCAGCACTTGCATGCCAATGATACTATTGTGCATGCTATTGCCCGCATGGTTGACCAGGCTATATCTGATCTACAGTCTGCCTTCATTGTTTTACAGGAAAACTTTATTGACCTGAAATTAATCGTGAATGCAGGTAAAACTACACTACATAACCAAAAGTATGTGGAAACCTGCTCGTCTATTCTGGGAAGGATTCCCACAAAATGTTGGAACATTGCTGCTGGGACTTTCAGCCACAAGAGCATTAGTGAGGTCGGGCACTGATTAGTCCTGGCTCGCAGTCGGCGTTCCAATTCATCCCAAAGGTGTTCAATGGGGTTGAGGTCAGGGCTCTGTGCAGGCAAGTCACGTTCTTCCACACCGATCTCAACAAACCATTTCTGTATGGACCTTGCTTTGTGCACCGGGGCATTGTCATGCTGAAACAGGAAAGGGCTTTCCCCAAACTTGCCACAAAGTTGGAAGCACAGAATCATCTAGAATGTCATTGTATGCTGTAGCATCAAGATTTCCCTTAACTGGAACTAAGGGGCCTAGACCGAACCATGGAAAACAGCCCCAGACCATTATTCCTCCTCCACCAAACTTTACAGCTGGCCCTATGCATTCGGGCCGGTAGCGTTCTCCTGGCATCTGCCAAACCAGATTTGTCCATCGGATTGCCAGATGGTGAAGAGTGATTCATCACTCCAGAGAACGCCTTTCTACTGCTCCAGAGTCCAATGGCGGCGAGCTTTACACCACTCCAGCTGATGCTTGGCATTCCGCATGGTGATCTTAGGCTTGTGTGTGGCTGCTCGGCCATGGAAATCCATTTGCATTGCTGTGTGCTCAATTTTATACACCTGTCAGATGTGGCTGAAATAGCCGAATCCACTAATTTGAAGGGGTGTCCACATACTTTTGTATTTACACTACTGTTCAAAAGTTTGGGGTCACTTAGAAATGTCCTTGTTTTTGAAAGAAAATCATATTTTTTGTCCATTAAAATAACATCAAATTGATCAGAAATACAGTGTAGACATTGTTAATGTTGTAAATGAATATTGTAGCTGGAAACGGCTGATTTTTTATGGAATATCTACATATGCGCACAGACGCCCATTACCATCACTCCTGTGTTCCAATGGCACGTTGTGTTAGCTAATCCAAGTTTATCATTTTAAAAGGCTAATTGATCATTAGAAAAACCCTTTTGCAATTATGTTAGCACTGCTGAAAACTTGTGCTGATTAAAGAAGCAATAAAACTGTCCTTCTTTAGACTAGTTACTATCTGGAGCATCAGCATCTGTGGGTTCGTTTACAGGCTCAAAATGGCCAGAAACAAAGAACTTTCTTCTGAAACTAGTCAGTCTATTCTTGTTCTGAGAAATTAAGGCTATTCCATGAGAGAAATTGCAAAGAAACTGAAGATCTCGTACAACGCCGTGTACTACTCCCTTCTCAGAACAGTGCAAACTGGCTCTAACCAGGATAGAAAGAGGAGTGGGAGGCACCAATGCACAACTGAGCGAGAGGTCAAGTACATTAGAGTGTCTAGTTTGAGAAACAGAAGCCTCACAAGTCCTCAACTGGCAGCTTCATTAAATAGTAACCGCAAAACACCAGTCTCAACGTCAATAGTGAAGTGCATAAAGAGTGCTCCAACTCCCCCCGCCGTGGTCTGGAGCAATGAAGCCGTGACGCTGGGTACCTCTAAATCCCGCTGCAAAAGCTCGCAACTTTTAAAGGAGGAACCACTACACGTGATATCTGTATCGCTGTCATCCTTACCTCGAACCGTTTATTCAAGTTGGATAATCTTTGGATGCCGACAGCAGTCGCACAATTCGAAGACATAGCTTGGACTGCAAAAGCCTATTCCTGTTCTTTTCCCGATATCTATCAAACACATTTGGTGTGTCATCATAGTGGTCTCGCTCGCTCAGGTGGAACAAACTTAAATGTGTGCCTTTTTTCAATGCTGATTTGAATGTCATTGAGAAAACAGGGAAGTGTCAAATATTTTTTCACGCAAACATACTTCCTGAATTTACAAGTAATCCTCGAAGTAATCATTTTGTGGATTTGACAACTCTAAGCAATTCTGCATTTTGACATCCTCCGTCAGTCAACCCTGTGTCACTTCTTGGAAGATTTCAGCCCACTCTATCCAAACATTTCTCCAAGATTCACCATCATTGAGGATTATTATTATTTATTTCATGTGATTAGTGATTCATTTATGTCTGTCCCTCATTATAAAGGGATAGTTCGGGATTTTGGCAGTGAAGCCCTTTATCTACTTCCCCAGATTCAGATTAACTTGTGGATACCATTTTTATGTCTCTGCGTGCAGTTTGAAGGAAGTTACTAACTAGCGTTGGCGCAATGATTGTAAATCTATGCTAGCAGATACCAAATACTTCCAGCCATTGCATTAAAGCTAGTTACCATTGGCTCACGAAACTACCTTTAGCTTCCTTCATACTGTATGCAGAGACATACAAATGTTATCCACAAGTTCATCTGACTCTGGGGAAGTAGATAAAGGGCTTTCGTTTCCAAAATCCCAAACTATCCCTTTAAGGTCAACCCTGTTACCTGAAATCTATTGTTTTAATATGGTGAAGCTATTCCTTTAAAAAAAAAAAAATTCAAAAAAACATTGAGCATCCAATATTCAAATCATATTGTAAAAGCAGGTGAGCTGGTTCTACTCTTTTGGGCAATTTTCTGGTGCTTTGTAGTGGAAAACGGACCAGGTCGAGCATAACATGTCAACCCTGTGTCCCATAGATAGACAAGCTAGACATTTTTTTGCAATTACATTTTTTGGTGTGAAGCATGCATTCAATTGCCACTCCCTGTTGCACACACGCTTCCATTCCCCCTGTCATGAGGGGATTTATGGCAATCGTCAACCCTGTTATATATCGTTTTGGAAATAAACTCTTCACTTGTTTTAAGCTATGTTCTGGACAGTGTTGTAGTCTATATCATAGCATTTTTATAAGGCTTTATTGGAATGCCTCAAGTATATTATTTTGTACTTGTAGTACTTCAAACCAATACATTCAACCTCTAAAGCATTCTGAATACACCTGACTTGTGATTGAATTATATTTGAATTCCACCCTGGTCAAATGCTTAAACCCTAAGAGTCCTCAGAATTGACCAATTAACAGCTGCTTTCACAAGAAAATATCCCGGGCCTATAGCCCCCAGTCTTGAACTGCTCCCCACCTCTGTGCGGCTTAAATATCATCAAAGGTGTGTTGGTTGAAAGGTGTAGGCTAAACAGTTATTTTCCTAGCGGTGATGTCATTTCCTCCTTAGCAAGCTCCATATAAAAACCCAGGTGCAGTTGCAGCAACTTGTTCGTGGTATACATTACGGCTCGAGCGAGGTATACGACCTCTGATACTGAAGAACGCAGCTCGCCAGAAATAACTAGGGCGGTCAAGTTGCACATATAATGAATCCATAATTTATCGACTCTTTCCACACACAATCGAAGGGGAACTAACATTCTGAATAAGCTTCTGACGTTTGCCATTCCTGCCCTTCTTATTGCAAAGATGATCGCGAGAGGATACTTCATTTTGACAATATTGGTTAATCGCGGTAAGATACATTTTATTATGTTGACATTGACTCATATTTCTTCAGGTTATAGCTGTGATTCACTTAAAGTCAGCGGGTTGTGTAGCTGCGGGAATGTCTGATGCTGTCATTTGGTCTAGCACCAAGGACAGCTCCCTAACCCATTTCGGATGGGCGCTATCGGCAATGTGTACATAGGCCTACACGCTTGGCGACAGAATAAGTGTATTATCAATTAAGAAGTTCCCTCCTCCCAACTGTAGGCTATACAACTGACCATATATTTAGCTGAACATTTTTAGGAATAACGTATCCTAAACTAAAGACGACAATGTGCCTATTCATTGGTAGAGATACACATGGGTAACTGCGAGACATTACGTTTTCGATAATCATATTAATCATATTCTTTCCCCACGTAGTTCTCTCATTGCCCGTGACTCCAACTTACCTTGAAAAAGAGGATGTCGAGGTAAGAATTTATTTTCATGGAGTAGCCTAATGATATTGTCAGCTTTATGTTATATTTTGTGCAGGGGTTTGTAGTCGAGGGCGGACTGGCGGCCATCTGGCATTTATTTTGCCAAATACCAGATGGGCTGGTAGATTTTTAGCCCAGTGGGCCTGTCTAACTGTTTTTATGTTCTGCTCAAAATGGTAATTATCTGGCTAATAGTGGCGCCTCAAGGAATGAAATAGTCCGGTGTTAGAAATGTTTGTCATCAACAGTATCAAAAACACATTGTTTGATATGTTTCAAGACTACGGCTGCAAAGGGAGGGTATATTTCTATATTTTTCAACTTTCAAATTTTACCAGTAAACTACCAGAACGTTTTTTTTTTGTTGTTGTTCTTTATCACATGACATAGTGGGCTTATCACATGTAAGAAATATAAAATAATAAAATAAGATGATTTACATTTGTTTTATTTTATTACAAACCTGTTAAATAGATATCTTAAATATGAACCATCAATTTGGTGAATACCATTGGGGTTTAATAAGAGTGTTTCAGCATGGAATATCCTTTATTTGCTAAATAAATGTACACTCTTTTATTTATTTGACTATGTCAATATGTCTTTGTTGTAAATGTTTTGGTGCCAAACTGGTGGCAGTTGTGAAAAAAGTCAATAGTTGGAAGAGTTGCAGAGTTAATTGAAAATAATGTCACTGTTGATTAGATGTTTATTTTTCATTAATTAGGCTATTTTCTTTTCAACCACGTGGTCTATTCACTTAAAACTCATGGGCAATATGGTCACAGATATAAACAAATAAAAAAAAAACTATATATTCATATCTTTTTGTAAAAGTTATTCAAGTATAAATTATCAAAGTTACCATAGATTACCTGTTCAATGGATAATTCACCTAAATTACAAAATTACATATTGGTTTCCTTACCCTGCAAGCAGTCTATGGACAAGGTTTGACAGCAATCCATGTTTTGGTTTAGTTTCACTTTTTCCAAATGCAAACGTTATAGCATTTGTGGCACGAATCCCATCCAACTCCTGGTACCGATATTAGCATTCTTCGCGCATCATGTCCAAATAATACTAAAGTATCCACAAATTATTGTGAAGCTCAATTATAGATGATTTGAACATGATGCGAAAAATGATAATATCAGTTCCATATCTTGAATGGGATTTGTACAGATAATATCATTTTTCACGCATCACCCGGCCCGCCTATACAGGGAAGGGGAAACACTGATGCCATGTTTGTCCGTTGACTGTGTGTCCGCTCTGCCCCCCTCAGGTGATGAAATGCATTGTGGAGGTTCTCGCTGATGTGCTGTCGAGGCCACAACCTTTGCCTGTCAGTCATGAGTGCCTAAACATACTAAGGACAGGTAAACCACTCCCATTAACAGAGAATGCAGAGATCACCTTAGATCAGTGTCTAGAGGCATACCTTTTATGGTATCTCAAAGGAGTCACTGTCACTCACTGTCACCAATTGTGACCTAATGCAAGTTTTTATTTGCTTTCATTTTCACCATGGATGCTAAGACAATTAATGGTCTATACACGATATATGGAATAGAGTGCCATTTGGGACACAGCTCTGAGCTCTCCATAAGAGCACTCAGCAGAGCAGTCGGGCCGGGGCTATTCAGTTACAGCCATTGTGTTACCTTGACGCTGTCCTTGTTGAGACAAATCTTTCAGGGCATTACTCAATACTAGCTTTTGTTACCAGGATGGGGCTGCGGTTGGGAAATGAAACCCCTCAATAGGAAAAAGAGAGAGAGAGAGAGAGAGAGAGAGAGAGAGAGAGGTGATTTGGTTAGAGACAGAGGAGAGGGAATATAAAAATAATTGGTACTAAAAAGACACATATAAAAGAGGGCGACATACAGAGGCAGGGAGAGAAATACAAGTGAGAAAGGATTACCTAGTAGTAGGATCAGAGAGGGAAGAGAAACAGCAAGAGAAATGTGCTTACCATTAAAGAGACAGAATTTACAGAGGGAGGAAGGGGAAGATCGAGAGAGAGAGAGAGGCAGGGAGAGAAAGAACGAACAAACAAAAGAGTGACCCTGAAGAAAGACAGAGTAAGCAGTAGATCTCTTGAATGCCTGCCTCATTCTGTACACTGTTTCTGCATCAGCAGAAAGGTAAAAGCTCTATGATGCTGTAATTCACTCCGCACACTCTTTGGGCCAAAATGATTCATTTTGATTTCTGCTTTGGAGGCAGTACATTTCAGGGCAATTAATTCTTAAGAGATGGAAGCAAATGTGCGGAGTCATCGCGAACAACCAAAGGGGAGAAATATACCTGTACATTTGCACAGGGACATTGCTGGCTTGCTTGGACAATTAATGTATTTATGCATTGCTGAATGGCCAGGTCTCTCTAGTAAAATAGGTTTTCTGACCTCAATGGGATTACTTATAAAGGTAAAAACTAAATGGTTTGCTTTGCAGATGAAAGGCTTGTGTCAATTCTCCGCCACCGCAACTTCCTCAAGGAGCTACAGACAATTGCTGTCCAAGGTGAGGTATTGACCTACACCCCGGTCAAAAGTTTGGAATATTACTTATTCAAGAGTTTCATTATTTGCACTATTTTTTACATTGTAGAATAAAAGTGAAGACATCAAAACTATGACATAACACATATGTAATCATGTAGTAACCAGAAATGTGTTAAACAAATCAAAATATATTTTATATTTGAGATTCTTCAAATAGCCACCCTTTGCCTTGATGACAGCTTTGCACACTCATGGCATTCTCTCAACCAGCTTCATGAGGACCGCTACAGGAATGGTAGACCCAGAAATACCTCTGCTGCAGAGGATAAATTCATTAGAGTTACCAGCCTCAGATTGCAGCCCAAACAAATGCTTCACAGAGTTCAAGTAATAGACACATCTCAACATCAACTGTTCATAGGAGACTGTGTGAATCAGGCCTTCATGGTTGAATTGCTACAAAGAAACCACTACTAAAGGGCACCAATAAGAAGAATAGACTTGCTTGGGCCAAGAAACATGAGCAATGGACATTAGACCGGTGGAAATTTATCCTTTGGTCTGGAGTCCAAATTTGAGATTTTTGGTTCCAACCTCAACCAAATTTAGATGGTTTGGGATGAGTCGGACCGCAGTGAAGGAAAAGCAGCCAACAAGTGCTCAGCATATGTGGGAACTCCTTCAAGACTGAAGCTGTTTGAGAGAATGCCAAGAGTATGCAAAGCTGTCATCAAGGCAAAGGGTGGCTATTTGAAGAATCTCAAATATAAAATATATTTTGATTTGCATAAATGGTTTTCAGCATGAAGTAAATCATTTTTAGTGTTTGAAATATTATTCTCTTGATTGTTTTCAATTTAGTTTGTCAAACATGTAAACTGCCACAATAATAATAATAATAATAATAATAATAATAATAATATAGCTATTTTCTAAAATCCAAAGACACGTTACAATAAGCAATCATAACTGTATTTATTTATCCTACAACTCCACTTATCTCCCGTCCAAATGACAGGAGCCAATGAGAGAGCTCAGCAGCATGGTGACATCACGGCAGATCATGTGACTAAGAAGCCACAGGGTCCTCAGGGCATAGATGAGGCTGCAGGTGAGTCCCACTAGCCCACATTCTCAGTAAAATTGCCATATGACAGCATTGCCTCATGACGATCCAAATACTTGTCAAGTTTGCCATTTTAAGGTCAAGTTGTGATATTGTGACAGTCTCTATGTGCAGGGCCGGCCCTAAGCTTTTGTGGGATCTATAAAGCACAATTTAGCTGATAGCTAATTTGCAAATCAAAAAAATGTTAGCTCACAAGGGATAATAAAGTGACTGTCAGTGACTGACATAAGAGAAACACTGCTGATGCACAAATTGACAGACAGAGAGAGAGAAGAGAGAGAGAAGATAGAGAGAGAGAAGATAGAGAGCGAGAGAGAGAGAGACCCTGTTTATAGAGAAAGATGCAGTTCAATCCTGGACAAGCCAAAAGGCACACTGAAATCGATATATCCCTTCTTTTTTGCTGTGCAATGTTCTGGGACATTGTGTCAGCTAAGCAGGTCTGACCACAGTGCTGTGGGAGAAGGGAGCTGCTGAGACACACACAGCCTCCAAAGGTTCTGATAGACAGAATTGGGACAGGGAGCATCTCTCCCTCTCTCTCTCTATCTCTCTCTCTCTCTCTCCCTCTCTCTCTCTCTCTCTCTCTCTCTGACAATCTGACAATTCACAAACGTTGGCTAACTTTAGTAAAAAAAATTAACTTTAGCATTTACTAGGTAACATGTTTGTGATAAGATTTCATCATTCAAACTTTTCAATTGGTAAATCCAATATGGCCCACTGCCCACACACATGAAATAGGTTTATTATTCTACAATTTACTCATGAACACTACCCAAAAACTAATCTCAGCAACCCAGAACCACTACGTCTGTCTACGAGAGATTACCTAACAATACAAAAGTGAGGATATGATTAATCATCATGCTGATTTTCTTTTTCATATGCCTGTCATCAAAAATCTATGTCCCTTGTGGGAAGAGAAAGTTCTTTAAAGATTCTGCCTAATTTGGTATGCTAGCACATCCTTGTGGAGGCCTTATCATAGACATACAATATACTTTCAAACTGTGTTCTGTTTAATTCTGTGGGCTTTATGCGCCACATGGTAAGTAAGTAAGCTCAAGTGACGTGAAATGATCTGGACCATATTTACAAAGCTCTGAACTAGGATCAGGTCCCCCATGTCCATACAATCTTATTAATTATGATCTAAAAGGGAAAACCGATCCTAGATCAGCACTTCAACTCTGAGACACTTTATGAATACGGGCCTTGATGCACCACATCATGACAGCACTAGGACATATTTATGGCTTGTTGCCATAGGTTGCATTTTCAATTAAGGTAAGTGACAATGTTTACTCATTATTCAATTTGCATTTCCAATTTAATTTTGGCAGCTTCCATAGTATATTCACTGTCAGTTTTAGTTCTACTGATGTCAGTATAAGTAAGTACACAGGGGATTCGCCTCTTGGCCATCAGTCAAAGAGCACATTTACATTTTGATTGGCCACTGCTTTAAAGGCGGCCACTTGTGCATGCTGTCTGATCGTACATCAGGGGATGTAAAGGCAAATGTGAGTCCCAAATGGCACCCTATCCATAGTCAAAAGTACATATTTCATACTAGGTATGAAAAGTACCCTATTTTGTAATACATATGAAATAGGGTGCCATTTGGGACACAGGCTGTGTCTGAAGACATTTATCATACGTGACCGTCAACCTGTTGTTGCTATGACATTCTAAATATGTCATATCTAACCTATGAAAGAGAAAATATCTCCACATTCTGTGACATCAGAGGATGTGGCCGCCTTCCTCTGCTTCTCACATTTGAGATAAATCATGAATATTCAGTTTGAAATATAGTGTATAGAACAGATGTGATTGGTCAGGTAGAATAGGGAATTGTGTCAGCTCTATTCATAAAATGTCTATATGCAACGTGCAGAACGGTTCACCTCACACCCTTCTGGCGCCTTGCTAACTCCACTGCCTGCTGTGATATGAATCATTGCTCCCAGCTTCATCATTGAAATGGCAGGCAGGGAGGTCCTTGTGCTGGAATTTCTTCCGCATGGTCTCTGCTTTTTATTCCTTATCCTTGACACTCTTAACAACACTAGGGCTGGGATTCAATAAGAGACGCGTTGTAGCGCACAGTATAATATTAAACAAAGGACAAAGGTTTTTGTATCAACATTGTAGCTTTTTATTATAAACAAATGTCTTTACAGGGTTAAATATTAGTTTCTAGAGCACAAGATGTGCTTCAAAAGTAGCTATCAATCAATCAAATGTATTTCCAAAGCCCTTTTTACATCAGCAGATGTCACAAAGTGCTTATACAGAAACCCAGTCTAAAACACCAAAGAGCAAGCAATGCAGATGTAGAAGCACAGTGGCCAGGAAAAACTCCCTAGAAAGGATTTTTGTGACTGCTGATTGAATATGGCAGCTTTTGTGGCCGATGATTGACAGTTCAAAGGAAACATATCCACATAAAATAAACTATCATAGGGCGCAGCCTGACGAAGCCCTATAGTGGTCGAAAGATCGTCAATAGATTATAGGCTCATTCAAACAGTTATATCAGACTAATTGACAACCAGGAAAGGAGATACATCATTTGACTATAGGCTTGATGGCTGTGATCGTCCATCTCCAACCAGTCTGTCTAACTACAAAAGCGTGCAACACTTAGTTATCCAGCCACTATTATATAAACCCCTTAGAGACCTTTTTACACATTAAGAACACCTTACTAATTTCAACGAGTTACAGTTTATATAAGAAAATCAGTCAATTGAAATAAATTAATTAGGCCCTAATCTATGTATTTCACATGACTGGGCAGGGGTGCAGCCATTGGTTGGCCAGGTAGGGCACATGCCCACCCACTGGGGAGCCAGGCCCAGCCAATCAGAATTTGTGGGCTTTATTACAGACAGAAATACTCCTCAGTTTCATCAGCTATCCGAGTGTCTGGTCTCAGACGATCTTGTAGGTGAAGAATCCGGATTTGGAGGTCCTGGGCTGGTGTGGTTACACGTGGTCTGCGGTTGTGAGGCCGGTTGGACGTACCGCCAAATTCTCTAAAACGGCATTGGAGGCGGCTTTAATTTTTTAACTTAATTACATTCTTTGGCAACAGCTCTGGTGGACATTCCTGCAGTCAGCATGCCAATTGCACACTCCCTCAAACTTGAGACATCAGTGGCATTGTGTTGTGTGAGAAAACTGCACATTTTAAAGTGGCCTTTTATTGTCCCCAGCACAAGGTGCACCTGTGTAATGATCATGCAAAGGAGAAATACTCACTAACAAGGATTTAAACAATTTTGTGCACAAAATTTGAGATAAATACGCTTTTTGTGCGTATGGAACATTTCTGGGATCTTTTATTTCAGCTCATGAAACATGGAACCAGCACTTTACATGTTGCGTTGATGTTTTTGTTCAGTATACATCAAACACATAGTTCCCATGTGTTTGATGCCATTCCATTCACTTAGTTCCAGACATTATTATGAGCCATCCTCCCATCAGCAGCCTCCACTGCACCACGCAGTCTCTCGCACTCACACATACACTATATACTCACACATACACCTATTGATGAAAAATAGTATCTGTCTATGTGTCCTCTCCCTCGTAGATCGATCCATGTTGGCCGCTCTGCAGGGACCCGGCGAGAGGTCTATCCTGTCCCAGAAGAGGGGTACCGGAGGAGAGGGAGAAGGAGAGGGTGAAGGAGAGGCGGAGAAGAGCACGGAGAGGGACGGAGAGTCGTCTCGTGAGATGAACGAGATCATCAGAAAAGGGGAAGAGAAGAATCGAGAGAAGGACGACACCCCTGACAACCATATCTCTGATGCCATGAACAAGGAAGGGGAAGAGGAAGATAAGTATGGGGATGTGATTGAAAGGAAAGAAGAAGAGGAAGAAGAGGGGGATGAGAAGGAAAAGGAGGAGGATGAGGAGAAGCGTGCGAGCTCAGAAGATAACGCCGAGGAGGCTAAAACGGAGGGAGGAAATGTGACTCTGGAGGCTAAAACGGAGGGAGGAAATGTGACTCTGGATAAGAAAGGTAAGAACTGCCACCCAGAGCACATTGACGGTGACATTACAGACACTGGTCTTCAGACCTTCACATGTTGATTACATGGGCATCTCCTGACTTCACCACATCATCTGTAGAATTGAGTAGAGTAGGGTGAGATTGACCCTAAAAGCTGATCTTGGGTCAGTTTTGTATGTTAACCCACTAATAGTAAAGGTTAAGATTGGGTGGTGGGGTGGGATCTGTACCTAGGCGAAGCTTCACCCCAGAGTGAATTGAGTACTCACGCTGTAATTAACCATATGATTGGCCAATTAGACATATACAGTTTTCAGACCCCTTACCTTTTTCCACATTTTGTTACGTTACAGCCTTATTCTAAAATGTATTAAATCGTTTTTTTCCCTCATCAATCTACACACAATACCCCATAATGATGAAGCAAAAACAGGCTTTTAGAAATTTCCCAGATTGCTCAGTTTGGCCAGGCAGCCAGCTCTAGGAAGAGTCTTGGCAGTTCCAAACTTCTTCCATTTAAGAATGATGGAGACCACTGTGTTCTTGGGGACCTTTTAATGCTGCAGAAATGTTTTGGTTCCCTTACCCAGATCTGTGCCTCGACACAATTCAGTCTCGGAGATCTACGGACAATTCCTTCGACCTCATGGCTTGGTTTTTGCTCTGACATACACTGTCAACAGTGGGACCTTATATAGACAGGTGTGTGCCTTTTCAAATCATGTTCAATCAATTGAATTTATCACAGGTGTACGCCAATGAAGTTGTAGAAACATCTCCAGGATGATCACTGGAAACAGAAATGCACCTGAGCTCAACTTCTAGTCTCATAGCAAAGGGTCTGAATACTTATGTAAATAAGGAATTTCTGTTTTTATTTTTCATAAAATAGCAAACATTTCTAAAAACCTGTTTTCACTTTGTCATTATGGGGTATTGTGTGTAGATTGCTGAGGACATTTCTTAATTTAATACATTTTTGAATAAGGTTGTAACGTAACAAAATGTGGAAAAGGTCAAGGGGTCTGAATACTTTCCAAAGGCACTTGCTAACTTTAAAGTGAGCATGAAAGAGGCTGCAGTTAGCTTCCCTCTCGACTACACTTCACTAGTACACTACACTCGGAGGAGTATTAACTATGATGATGATTATGTGTCCTAAAGATTAAGTATCTTCCAGGTAAATGCCAAATCAATCCAATAGATTAACACTGTTCTCTGGGGTACTGAGCTCAGTCAGGCAGAGAGAGCAGGATCAGGAAGGAGGTATTGTTTGTGTGTGTGTGTGTGTGTGTGTGTGTGTGTGTGTGTGTGTGTGTGTGTGTGTGTGTGTGTGTGTGTGTGTGTGTGTGTGTGTGTGTGTGTGTGTGTGTGTGTGTGTGTGTGTGTGTGTGTGTGTGTGTGTGTGTGTGTGTGTGTGTGTGTGAGAAAATAAATGAAATATATGAGAATAGAACGAGAGACGCACTGCAGCTAGAGAAAAAATGCAGGGAGGGAGGGAGGGAGGAGAAAAAGAGGTGGAGACTGATGGTGAGATGGCGACCCTGCACCACGGGAGGGAGCAGATGATTGATACGAGCGGCTCCATCTATCTGATGAGTTTGAGTGCTACCCGCACAGTGGCACGGTTTGATTAGATAATGGATACTGGAATATTACCAACAAGACCAAGCACTCTGACAGCAGGGTTGCGTCCCAAATGACACCATGTCACCTATTCCCTATATATAGTGTAGTACTTTTGGTCAAAAGGCTGCACGCCCCTGGAATTCAAATCTAAATGCTAGATTTAGGCCATGCTGGAAAGGAAATAAAGGAAAATATAGTCATAAGGGATGAGCAAGCATGTGAACTAGGCTATATGTTATTTTTGTATACTTTATTTATAGATTTTTAGGACAAAGAGACATTGACAAATACAACATCCCCAGTCCTTCAACCGCCCACCCGCCTACTGGCTATTTCTAAGGTTGAGACTAGGATAAGGTTCTAGCATGACCAGCCAGTCCCAGTTCATATGGCGGCGCACAATTGGCCCAGCATCGTCCGGGTTAGGGGAGGGTTTGGCCGGGGTAGGCCGTCATTGTAAATAAGAATTTGTTCTATATTGACTTGCCTAGTTAAATAAAGTTAAAAGAAAAAAAGGTAACAGTTGGACAAAGGTCACTCCAAGGGACGGTACAGTATGAATCTCTGTACCTCCATAGGTTGTATGCAGGGGAGGAGGTTCCCTATAGGCTGTAAGCACATGCAGAGGCGTCATACCCATAGGGGACACAGGGGCACGTGTCCCCTAACTCTAACCTTATTCCCTACCCTAACCTCAACCATAACCTCAACTATAACCTAACCCTAACCCTAACCCTAACCTTAACCGTTTTAACTTTCAACTTCAATGGGGGGTAGGGACGTCCCAAGGATCCCAGATAGCACAGACCCCTTCAGATGTGTCCCGTTTATTTACATTTTTGTTGTTGTTTCTCTGTAATACTACTAGACACTTAGCATCATTATGAAGTTGGCTTTAGTTAGCCCAGATAGGTTCCCAATCTCCCAAACTCATAGCTAGCTTTAGCTAGCCCAGATATCTTCCCAATCTCCCAAACTCATAGCTAGCTTTAGCTAGCCCAGATATCTTCCCAATCTCCCAAACTCATATCTAGCTTCTAAGAAGCCATTTCAGGCTATCAAGTTAGAGTAGCTAGCTTGGTAGACTTTAGAAAAGCAAGCAATTACTAATGTACTGAATAAGACTTTCCTTTCTATCTTTTACACAGATTTTAGCAGATTGAATGTTAAATCTATTTTTGACATAGAATTAAGCATAATGATTATGGCTCTAGATTGCAGGAAAAAGCTGTTTCAGAAGAAGAAATGTGAAATTCTCAAACTTCCTGACGGACCACTTCCCAGCCATCCTTTATGTATTTTGTGCCCCTTCAGGGTTTTTGGGTGCATGACACCCCTGGCCACTTGTCCATAATTTAGAAAGGTAGACCATGAGGGAAAAGTAAAAGGCAGAGGTAGGCTGATATCTGCTCAGCCAGCTGGCAGCAGAAGATTTCATTAAGAAGAGTGGAATCCTGTTGAGGGTGGATAATACTGTTTGAAGAGTGAGGCGAGAGGGAGAGAAGGAAGGCGAGAGAGAAAAATATGTTCCTTTCTTTGGAGAGTGGGTGTAGCCTCAAGGATAGAGGTAGCAGTCTAGTAGCAAAAAGGTTTGTCCAATGGACTGCCAGATGGTGAAGCGTGATTCATCACTCCAGAGAAAGTCTTTCCACTGTTTAAATCAAATCAAATCAAACGTTATTGGTCACATACACATATTTAGTAGATGTTATTGCGGGTGTAGCGAAATGCTTGTGCTTCTAGCTCCGACACTGCAGTAATATCTAACAAGTAATACCTAACAATTTCACAAAATATACCGAATACACACAAAACTAAGTAAGGAATGTAATTAAGAATATATACATATTTGGACGAGAGGCATGGACTAAGATACAGTAGAATAGTATAGAATACACTATATACATGTGAGATGGGTAATGCAAGATATGTAAACATTATTTAAGTGACTAGTGTTCCATTTCTTAAAGTGTCCAGTGATTTCTAGTGTATGTCTATAGGCAGCAGCCTCTAATGTGCTAGTGATGGCTGTTTAACAGTCTGATGGCCTTGAGATAGAAGCTGTTTTTCAGTCTCTCTGTCCCAGCTTTGATGCACCTGTGCTGACCTCGCCTTCTGGATGATAGCGGGGTGAACAGGCAGTGGCTCGGGTGGTTGATGTCCTTGATGATCTTTTTGGCCTTCCTGTGACATTGGGTGCTGTAGGTGTCCTGGAGGGTGGGTAGTTTGCCCCCGGTAATGCGTTGGGCAGACCGCACCACCCTCTGGAGAGCCTTGCGGCCCGACAGGATGTAAGCTTTTTACCACTCCAGCCGACGCTTGGCTACGCGCTTCAGCACTCAGCGGTCCCGTTCTGTGAGCTTGTGTGGCCTACCACTTTTTGGCTGAGCCATTGTTGCTCCTAGATGTTTCCACTTCACAAGTTGGCCGGGGCAGCTCTAGCAGGGCAGAAATTTGACGAACTGACCTGTTGGAAAGGTGGCATCTTATGACGGTGCCACGTTGAAAGTCATTGAGCTCTTCAATAAGGCCATTCTACTGTAAATGTTTGTCTATGGAGATTGCATGGCTGTGTGCTCGATTTTATACACGTCAGCAACGGATGTGGGCGAATCCACTCATTTGAAGGGGTGTCCACATACTTTTGTATACATAGTGTTAATTTTATTATTTTTCATCTACACAGGGGCAGAGTCTGGTGAGGTGAAGGCTGCACCAGAAGATACATCTGAGGAGAAGAAATCTGCAGAGGAAAAGGAAGAGGAGGAGGTAGAGGAGAATAGGTCTGCTTTGCCTCTGCAAAACAGTGCAGAGACAAAGAAGGAGTGGGAGGAAGAGGAAGAGGAGGAGGAGGGGGAGGTGAATCGCGAGGTCGCTGGTTCAAATCACTGGAGCAGAATGAGTGAGCTAGCCCAGAGTTTGCAAACAAAGAAGAGAGCGGGAGAGGAGGAAGAAAAGCTGCAGGAAGTGAAGTCACTGGAGGTCCGAGGTCAACAGGAAGTGCCCCATCACTCCAAGGAGGTGGTGGAAGAGGAAGTGGAGGAGAAGAGGAAGGTGGGAGAGGCACGGAGGAGCCCAGAAGTGAAGGAGCTCCAGATGATGGCACGCAGGGAACCGGCGGAGAGGATAGAGAGAGGGGAGGAAGAAGGGAGTGCCAGCAGGAAGACGGAGGTACGTTCCCCCCAATTATTACAATTGGATGAACTATCCCCAAATCTAATGAAATGCAATGGTACCAGGCTATATTAGCATTTTCGCTCAATCCCCTCTCAGGAACCACCTAGAGAGGTGCACATTTTTGTTCTTGCCCTGCACTCTTGATTCAATTCGTCAACAAATCAAATAATCACCATGCCATGGATTAGTTGAATTAGTTTAAAACATTGGCCATATGTATCAAACGTGACAAGAGTAGGAGTCTGATCTAGGATCAGGTCCCCCCTGTCCATGTAATCTTAATAATTGGGATCTTAAAGGCAAAACTGATTCTAGAACAGCACTCCTACTCTGAGACACATTATACATAAATCCCCTGATGTGTAATTGCTGGGCTACACTGAGAATGCATTGAGAAGAAGAACGGAACTAAACAAAACAGAATACTCGGTGCTCTGAGAGACTACCCACTGAGCACACACTGGTTGAATCAACGTTGTTTCCACGTCATTTCAATGAAAGGACGTTGAACCAACGTATAATAGATGTTGAATTGACGTCTGTACCCAGTGGGTATGTTTATTACCCACCTCACATCCAGTGCTGTATTCTCTGCAGTCTACTGTAGTCCACTTTCATATGACACATCACAGTGCATCCCTTGAATAGGCTGACAACAACACAGTTGACATTTGGTTGTCCTTTTGTCACAGTACGCTAGGCTGTCGTTGTCCACTTCATTAAACTCATCCTGTGGAGGAGCCGCTTGATAGAACTCTGTGTAATGTGTTGGCCCCTGAGGCTTTTTCACACGTTCTTGACAGATTCAACTGGGTTGTATTCATTAGTGCACACCGTAGCAAAACCTTTTGCAACCGAAAACAAAAATGAAAGTTTCTTATTGGACAAGGTAGTCCCTCCCTGTTTTGTCTGTTTACTTCCTAGTGAATATGACTATGACATACCGCAGTGCAACGCAAATTAGACTCCCTCACTCGTCTAAAAGTAGGAAAAGTGTGCTGGTTCCACCTCAGGAGCCTCTACTACTAACTGAAGCAATCGGACCATGCTGGATGGATGGTTCATCCACAGGGCTCTTCGCCGCCTGTGGATTTTATTATGGGATCACACACACGCACACACACACACACACACGCACACACACACACACACACGCACACCTATGCAGGTAAGTTTTGGCACAGACACTGACAAACAAACATTTCTTGGTTGGCACGCACACATTGTCCACACGGATATAGCCTCTTAGAGAATGGCACATGGCCGGGTAGAGTTGTTTAAGAAGAGGGTAATATGAGTAATGACCTCCTCCTCCCTTCTCTCCCCTCCTTTCCCTTGCTAATCCTCACTCCTTGTCCTTTCCTCTCTCGTCTAACCTCTACTTCTCTCTCACCTCCTCTTTTCTGTCTGTTTCTCATTTCTATCTTGTGTTATTCTTTCTTTTCTTCTATTTGTCCATTTCCCTCCTCCCTGTTATTTTACTTCCACTCTATTATTCCCTGTTATTTTACTTCCACTCTATTATTCCCTGTTATTTTACTTCCACTCTATTATTCCCTGTTATTTTACTTCCACTCTATTGTTCCATGTTATTTTACTTCCACTCTATTGTTCCATGTTATTTTACTTCCACTCTATTATTTCCCCTCCTTGTTATTTTACTTCCACTCTATTATTCCCTGTTATTTTACTTCCACTCTATTGTTCCATGTTATTTTACTTCCACTCTATTATTTCCCCTCCTTGTTATTTTACTTCCACTCTATTATTCCCTGTTATTTTAATTCCACTCTATTGTTCCATGTTATTTTACTTCCACTCTATTATTTCCCCTCCTTGTTATTTTACTTCCACTCTATTATTCCCTGTTATTTTACTTCCACTCTATTGTTCCATGTTATTTTACTTCCACTCTATTATTTCCCCTCCTTGTTATTTTACTTCCACTCTATTATTCCCTGTTATTTTACTTCCACTCTATTGTTCCATGTTATTTTACTTCCACTCTATTATTTCCCCTCCTTGTTATTTTACTTCCACTCTATTGTTCCATGTTATTTTACTTCCACTCTATTATTTCCCCTCCTTGTTATTTTACTTCCACTCTATTATTCCCTGTTATTTTACTTCCACTCTATTGTTCCATGTTATTTTACTTCCACTCTATTATTTCCCCTCCTTGTTATTTTACTTCCACTCTATTATTCCCTGTTATTTTACTTCCACTCTATTGTTCCATGTTATTTTACTTCCACTCTATTATTTCCCCTCCTTGTTATTTTACTTCCACTCTATTATTCCCTGTTATTTTACTTCCACTCTATTGTTCCATGTTATTTTACTTCCACTCTTATTATTTCCCCTCCTTGTTATTTTACTTCCACTCTATTATTCCCTGTTATTTTACTTCCACTCTATTATTCCCTGTTATTTTACTTCCACTCTATTATTCCCTGTTATTTTACTTCCACTCTATTATTCCCTGTTATTTTACTTCCACTCTATTATTCACTGTTATTTTACTTCCACTCTATTGTTCCATGTTATTTTACTTCCACTCTATTATTTCCCCTCCTTGTTATTTTACTTCCACTCTATTATTCCCTGTTATTTTACTTCCACTCTATTGTTCCATGTTATTTTACTTCCACTCTATTATTTCCCCTCCTTGTTATTTTACTTCCACTCTATTGTTCCATGTTATTTTACTTCCACTCTATTATTTCCCCTCCTTGTTATTTTACTTCCACTCTATTATTCCCTGTTATTTTACTTCCACTCTATTGTTCCATGTTATTTTACTTCCACTCTATTATTTCCCCTCCTTGTTATTTTACTTCCACTCTATTATTCCCTGTTATTTTACTTCCACTCTATTGTTCCATGTTATTTTACTTCCACTCTATTATTTCCCCTCCTTGTTATTTTACTTCCACTCTATTATTCCCTGTTATTTTACTTCCACTCTATTGTTCCATGTTATTTTACTTCCACTCTATTATTTCCCCTCCTTGTTATTTTACTTCCACTCTATTATTCCCTGTTATTTTACTTCCACTCTATTATTCCCTGTTATTTTACTTCCACTCTATTATTTTCCCTCCTTGTTGTTTTACTTCCACTCTATTATTCCCTGTTATTTTACTTCCACTCTATTATTCCCTGTTATTTTACTTCCACTCTATTATTCCCCCTCCTTGTTCTTGCTTGATTATTTTCACCCTCTCTCTTCCCTCACCGCATCTTTCTCTTGCTTCCTTTTCCTCTGCCCTCTTAATTTCTCTCTCTCTCTATCCCTCCCTCAATCTCCTCTCCATCTCTCTTCCTCACTCTCTTCCCTGTCTCTGTCTATCCGTAACTGTAGGACCCAGAGATTGAGAGTCTGGCGGCCATCGAGTCGGAGCTGGAGAGCGTCGCCCAGAAACTCCACGAGCTGAGACGAGGCTGAGATGATGACGATAACCCCACCTTCCTCCTCTTCCTCCTCCTCCTCCTCCTTAACAACCAGACCAGAGGTGTGAATTTGAGATGGGATCCTCCATCTCTCTCTTTCTTTTCTATGGAGAGAATACCGGTGCCCGCTCCAGCCTTTTGCGACAAGGCTCTTATGGTCATCCGTCCCTTTGACACAGAAGGACAGCAACTCCCTATGCCTTGAATCCCACTCTCTTTCTCTCTCTCCCTGCTTCAGCTTGATAACAGCCAGATTTTCATTTCATTTTGACACTGCGCAACCACTTATGTGAAAAATGAAGGCCGATCCAATTGTTATTGTTACCATGCTAAAATAGGTAGGGTTGTAGCTACATGTTTATGTATACGTGTACATGTCAAAAATACTATGGATTATTTCTAGGATGTTGTACTTGATTATTATGGCTGTAACTCTAATTATTGAAAAGCCAATGCAATAACTGGACATTTTTAATAGGTGAATGATTTCACTGTGATTAAATGCTGTATGGAATTTATCTAAGAAAACAAATAAATTGGATAGCGTTATCTGGAGATCTTTATGTGTGTGATTCATAATGTCTGCACTGTTAGAGCCTCAATATTATACATTCTTATTCATTTTAATTCAGTGGGGATGAAATTATCAGAGAGTGACGTCATTGTTTTGATCTCAAAATAATCTCAAAATCTGAAACGTTGATTGCTTTATCCTCAGTGTATTAGGGTAAGTAAGATCCTACATTTTGTGTGAATTTCCCATTGACATCAGTGTTTTTTTACTCAAAAGTGTGTGAGTTATATGTGCATAGCTTAAATTCGGATACAGCCTTTGAACACATATTCTTCATAAAACCTAATTGCCACGGTCAATTTAGGAAAAACTGATTTTGGAAAAGCCACTGTACCTCCTCCCCATAGTCCGTTATGGTAAACACAAAAAAAAACACCTTCTCCGCTAAGAATTTTCACCATATTGCTTATGCCTTTCCAATCCTTTTAGATATACACATAATGGCCAGATTCCTGGGTGACTACATTGCATTTGCCTGCCAGATCTCAGAATGCCTGGATAGGTGTTTAACATAGCAACTAACCATATCATATGATATAGCAATCTGATGCCCGACTGCACAGTCAAGTACGTGGCATGCAACTACTGGTTGATGCAATGTAATATCTGCAATGTCGTGGACCTGGAACAATACCATAGTTATACAAGTGCCCGTTGGTAGTGAAGTTTTTATAGAACATAGTAGCAACAACACACTAGGGATACAGGAGTATTGATTAACACAGACGGTATGATCCTCAACTGCGTGGGTGGGAAGCAGGAAACATGAATCATCCAAATAGCACACAGTGTGTTTGACAATATGTTCAACTCTAAATCTCCAACAGTATTTTTCTAATACAATGATTAACAGATATATTTATATAGGTTAATAATATTCAGATGTCCATATATGAAATATGTATAGAGGGAGAGAGGACCGGACAGACGGACAGGCGGAGACAGACAGACAGAGCAAAACTATTCCCTCATTCACAAAGCACAGTATCTTTGTACAATGAAGTTTGCTCTACAGGCATCACCATAGAAACACTAACAAAAGATAAATAAGATGTACAGACAGTATTAGCTACACTGAATCAATGTGCCACGCTGCAGAAATCTAGTATTTCAGCAAAAGTGCTGTAGGACATTACGTTTAATCTCTTGAGACAGATGGCCTATTCAGCACTGAAGAGCTCATTGCCACCATTTTGTTTTATTTTTGTCTTCGGTCAAGCACTGCCCACTAAGGCGACCAATGACTATTCAGTGTCTGTTGTAAATGGTCCCCTAGACAACTGTGAGGAGGTTGCCTGATTGGAGCGTTTTGGCAAGCGATGGTTGCCTGTGAAGTGAGACCCCGCCGAAGCAAGGGAGATGTTTGTTGTACAATACATTTCCATTTGAACATTCTATAATGTTCTGCTGAGACAGAAATGCTTTCATGTGCCAAAACAGAACTAAAACATACCAGAATGGTTACCTGGCGAAGAAGGGTGTATATAAATAGAATAAGAGCTTGAGCTTCGAAGAGCTTGAGGTTGCGTTCCAAATGGCACCCTACTGTTTCTTTGGTCAAATGTTATGTTTTTGTCATAAAGAACATTTTGCAGTGTACACATTTTAATTATGTTCTGGTCGCCTGTTCAGCCATTCAGAAAAACCATCAGCCCGCAGCTAAATCTAGTTACCTGTTCTAAGGCCTAAAAATCTTAACTATTTAGTCTACAAAACTGAACAGTAATTCAGGACAGTAACTGCCCACTGTACAAAAATAGGTTAAATCAACGTTGTTTCCACATCATTTCAACCAGAAAATGTGTAAAACTTATTGGGTTTGCCATAAAAAATTCAACATAAGGGAAATGTCTTTTTTTTACCCAGCTTTTAGCCTAAATTCAATGACATGGTGACATTTTTTGTTGATTTCACGTTTAGTTAACATTAATTGACAACTCAACGTCTGTGCCCAGTAGGTGATGTGGCTAGATTACAATATCAGACGAGGTTATGGTTTCCAAACTGCAATTTCCTGTAGGGAGATGGTAATCCATTCCTGGAATAATGAGAGCTGGTCAGCTAGACAAATGAATAAAGAGAGGGTTTAAAGGAGGATATTGACACACAAACACACACACACACACACACACACACACACACACACACACACACACACACACACACACACACACACACACACACACACACACACACACACACACACACACACACACACACACACAGTGTATCCTTGCCCAAGAGGGATTGCAGTTTGTGTGTGTGTGTGTCTCAGCTATTTATCTAGGAAACGCTGTCTGTTTTGTAAAACAGAGAGATGACCTATGGATCCCCAAGGAATAGACTAAACTAAGGTCTATATTAGATAGATAGATAGACAGACAGACAGACAGGCAGGCAGGCAGGCAGGCAGGCAGGCAGGCAGGCAGGCAGGCAGGCAGGCAGGCAGGCAGGCAGGCAGGCAGGCAGGCAGGCAGGCAGGCAGGCAGGCAGGCAGGCAGGCAGACAGACAGACAGACAGACAGACAGACAGACAGACAGACAGACAGACAGACAGACAGACAGACAGACAGACAGACAGACAGACAGAAAAAGAGTGAATGGCTGAATATGTACACTATACATTGTTACAGTATAGTGTTAGGTGAAAAAATGATACAAATATTGCAAGTTGATATAAATAAATACAAAATATTTGCTGGTTAAATTAACTGTACAGGTAAATGACAGGAAGAGATACTTAAATAGTTAAATGTGCGTATGATATAATTAAGGGTAATAATAATAATTCCCTTAAAATACAGTCCTTAGTACAGGGTTTAGTACATTTTACAGATACATGCACGTATTGCACATTCTATATACTAAATGCAATGAAAAAACATACTACTGACAGGATACTAATATGCAGTCCTGAGTGAATGACTACGTAAGTTCAGTCCAAGAATAACTTACAATATTGCACGTGATATGATATAACAACTGTACATGAATATGTATATACAGTCCTGAATGAATAAGTCCTGAGTGAATGAGTGATTACAGACCAGAGAGTTACTCACAGATGGATGGATGCCAAATTTAAAAACTAGGTCCTAACACCCCAACAGTTTCAGTTCAATGTTTATAACGGCATGGCACCCGGGTAAGGCATTAAATAGTCTAATAGCCCCCGGCAGGAAGGACCTCCTGTAGCGCTCTCTGGCACACCGTGGTGGGATCAGTCTGGTGGGATCAGTCTGGCACAGTCTTACAGTATATTTCCTTATGTTTTGGAGATGCCTTCTTAAAACCATTACTTGACTAGTTTTTGCACATCTGGAGGCCTGTAGTTCAGTTTATAGGAGATGAGTGTTCCCATATGTGAGTGACCGTCTTGAATCGGTCTTATGTAGCAATATTTGAAATTGTGTTTGTTTACATTGGATAAAAGTTCAGACAGAGCTACAAAATGGTATATCATACACTGCATCTGAGGAACAATTGGAAAGTGATTTTGAGAAAATGGCTTTTGAATGTTTTGAAGACTACTGGAGAGCTCTTCTTTGTCTACACCCAATCAGCATTGTTCACACCCTCTTAAGCCTTAGCCCCACCCATCTCTTTAAGGATGCACATGTGAGGTCATGTGCTAAAAGGGGTTTGCCAACCCATAACCCACTGAGTATCTGGTTGTTGATGCCTCCATCAGGTTAAATTATTTTGTAACCTAAATCTGTACTATTGAACTATTTTGTAACCTGAAATAAATACATATAATACATATAAGAATTTGTGAGATGGAGGTGGAGTAGGGAGGGGGCAGGAAAGGAATATACTTACTGTACATTGACAATACTTACTTACTTACTTTGGAAAATACTTGATTATTTGCCTGGAAAACAATAAAAACTAATTGTCTAAAAAGAAAATAAGAGAGAACTGTAAAAAAAAGAGTGAGTTGAGTAAAATCAAATGACATTATTTGCTTATTCTAACATGTTATATTTTTTGAAAACCTTTGACATCACTGATGCTTTGTGTTATGTATTTTGTGTGTTTTGCGTATATGTTGTATGTTTCATGTTGTTGGTGACCGTGACGTATTGAACATGTCAATCCTCAGGTGTCTCAACACTGCCACTGTGTGGTATGAAAAAGACATCTTAATGTGGTGAGTTTCTCTCTCCCAGTCCCCCCCCCCCAAAGAAAATATATATTTAGATGCATTACAATTTCTACACTCTCTATACTTGAGTAGCCCCAACGTCTTTGTAAATACACGTGAAAAGGCCAGAGCCTGTCCAAACAATTCATTATATTATGGCATAGTCTCTATCATACTTCAGCCCGGTAGGTGGTGGTATTGGTATGCACACTGCCATAAAACCCAAAGAAGAAGAAGAATAACTCTCTAGGGGTGTGTTCGTGAATTCATTCTGGAGTGCCAGAGTGTGCTCTGGGCGTTTGTAAATTCAAGCGTTCACTGGTTGATAGGTAATCGACTAGCTGGGCCGTTCCCCAGACCCCGTATGTAGGGACTTGTACAATTCTTGAACATGGCTGTTGAACTTGACATTTGTTTCTGTGTTTATTCTTGAATCTAACATATCATACAGAAACATCAAGCACCCATGCTAACTGGCTAACGTTGGCTAGCTTGCTAGCTACTTCAAGACACAAATGAGAGAAGACCTCACTCTGACCATTTTACTCACCCTAGCAGAGCTGGTTAGGCTGTTATCCAGAGCATTGGTGACTTTAACTGTGCTGCTGGCAACAATTTAATTACGCTTTTTTTCAAAAGTTTACTGACACCGGCCGTATTCAACGGGTGTTGAGCGTTTGTAAATTTGTCAGTTATTCTGCGCTCGAAATTACAAACACACCCTAAATCAGAGAAATAAATAGTTGCTCACTCCAGAGCCATATGCACAGCACAAAGATATAAACACTTACTCAACTGTCTTGTAATGTCAGAAGAAAATGAAACATGACAAGCTAACCAAATCATAACAATGCTCTGTTGGATAGCAACTGTCGCTAACCATCTTGAGTCTGCACAAAGTTTTGGAAGCATTCCTCCCTATGAGTGCTATGGCTAAATCCACAAAATAAATAGTTTACATAAAAAAATATACACTATCGTTCAAAAGTTTGGGGTCACTTAGAAATAGTTTTTGAAAGAAAAGCAATTTATTTTCCAGTAACATAACATCAAATTGATCAGACATTTCTAGACAAGTACATTAGAGTGTATAGTTTGAGAAACAGACGCCTCACAAGTCCTCAACTGGCAGCTTCATTAAATAGTACCCGCAAAACACAAGTCTCAAAGTCAACAGTGAAGAGGAGACTCCGGGATGCTGGTCTTCTAGGCAGAGTTGCAACGAAAAAGCATATATCAGACAGGCCAATAAAAAGAAAATATTAAGATGGGCAAAATAATACAGACACAGGACAGAGGAAGATATGGCTTTTTCTTTGATTACATTTCTCTAAAACAGGTTATAGGCTATATGTGCACCACCAAGTTAGAACAGTAGTCGAAATTAAGAGGTGAAAATAGACCAAATTATTAGGGTGAGGCACACTGAATGGCGTTTGGGTCTTTGCGTGTCAAAAAATATACACTTTTAATTTGACACGTCAAATAACACAATTCTATTATAGAATGTTGTGTGTGCTGAATTTGCACGTGCAAGCCAAGCACCACCACTACTATCAGTAGCACTGTCAAAGCTGTACAAAAATGAGCCAAACAAGCACACACCGGGCCACGAAAGATGTGTTTACAATACCGGGTTGGTGAAAACAGACCAATTATTAGGATGAAGGTCATGAGCTACTAACAGCTGACTACACAACATACACTTAGTATTATACAATACATTTTTGGACTCACATTGTGAATTGTTTGTAAACTGATATGTGACACGTATTAATGCCAAAATAACATGCAAAACAGGCAAACATTTGTAGTGTTTATTTTTTTGCAAAGAATGTGGGGCTCAAAACAGGTGGGGCTCTGCCTGCCCTGAATGACGGTTCAGTTTATTAGGTACATCACCCTGTTCACAAATATCTTTGCTCCTACAGACATATGGCTTGCTATATAAAGCAGGCAGACAGGCATTGAGGCATTCAGTTACTGTTCGATTGAGCGTCATTGGTAAGGCAAGGACTGGTAAAACGTATTACTGTATAATTGAATGTGCTGAATAGCTGTGCGGGTTCTATATGATATACTGTATTTCTGTAGGCAATGCTCTGTACATTACATCATCCGAAAGCCCTTGGTTAATATCACAAGCACCCCAAAGTCAATAATCATATTTATTTCATATGTCCCTGTTGTTTCAGGGAAAGGCCTCTTCCGGTCCAAAATCACAATTACACCATTAGTATACAATAACAATAACACCATGTAGGTAAAAATAGTGTACATATTTAACACTGAGGTGTTATTGTGTCACTCAGCACACCAACATTGTCATCATAGGTTGTCTTTCAAAACACTACTATGTGCAGGGGGTTGTAAGTTGGGACTGGTCTAACCTCTACATTCTTGGCACTTAATGTAGATCTGGGACGATATTCAAAAATAGTCTCAGCGTAGAATGGCTGATCTAGGATCCGGTCCCCTCTGTACAAATAAACTTTTTCATTATGATCTAAAGGCAAAACCGATCCTATATCAGCTCTCCTACTCTAACAGTATTTGTGTATACAGGCACTGAAAGGACTGCAGTTGTATGAGCAATATGGTACTGTAATAGCTCCACTTTGCCAGATGATTGGCTAGGCAAAATCTTCACCATATTTGTAGAAAATTCCCCACTCACGCCCTCACTCTCCACCAATTAACAGTCACACACATTTCTAGGTTCCTGCAAGGGGCAGGACTTCCTCCCCCAACACACCTTAACTAGACTCACCTGTACCCTAATCAGTGTGGCTACCTAGGACTGGAGGTTTGACAGTGTTGTGTTTTGTTAGTAATTTATTTACCTTACCTTTTGAAGTTTGTTATAATCCAAGGATGCGTTATTGACTAAGTGTCCTATATTTAAGTGTTTGAATTGTGTCCAAGTGTTGTACTTTTTGTTAGTGATGCTTGCCATGTATTATCACTCCTGCATGTTTTGGATAAGGGTCTCCCTGATTTCCGCTGACGACATGAGTGATGACATCAACGAGAACGAGCTTACGAAACACACAGATGATGGCAGTGATGACGAGAAGACCTGGGCCTGGTGGCATTCATTCAGAAATATTTGTGACTACAACAAGAGAATCTTGTTTAGCTATTGAGATTGGAGAAAACATGCCTTCCAACGCTTGAGGAGCCAATCAATGCAGCCGTTCTTCCCACCAGCATCTTTCTTTTCCCAGAAAATCATCTTCCGTCTCTTCAAGCTTGAGGCCCAGTTCATCTTCACTGGCACCAGTCGTCACAGTGAGAAGGACTTCCGCTCCTACCTGCAGTACCTTGAAAATCTCAACCACGAACGCTCTGTCCCCAATGCCTATGAACTGTTTGCCAAAGGTAACAAGGATTACCTACAGTCTCCTCTCCAGCCCCATATGGACAATCTGGAGTCTCAGACATATGAAGTGTTCGTGAAAGATCCCATCAAATACTCCCAGTACCAGCAGGCTGTGTACAAGTGTCTGCTCGACAGTCCCGGAGGAGAAGAAGGAGACCAATACACAAGTTTTGATGGTGCTGGGGGCTGGGAGAGGTCCTCTGGTCAATGCCTCCCTGCGTGCTGCCAAGCAGGTTGACAGGAAGCTCTGTATCTACGCTGTGGAAAAGAACCCCAACGCTGTCGTAACACTTGAGAACTGGAAGTTTGAGGAGTGGGACGATCAGGTGACTGTGGTGTTATGTGACGTGAGGGAGTGAGGTTAGGGGGTGCAGGGAGCGGGATAAGGACCCAGAGTGCCACTTTGAGGCCCCCTACGTCGTCAGACTCCACAACTTCCAACAGCTGGCTGAGCCCAAGGACTGCTTCACCTTCGTAAACCCCACCACAGATATGAACAACAACAGGTATCAGTGCCTTAGATTCTCTGTGGGATGTAACAGTGCTGCACGGCTTCGCTGGATACTTCGAGACCACACTCTACAGAGATGTCACACTCAGTATCAAGCCAGAGACCCAACATCCCGGAATGTTCTCCTGGTTCCCCATCCTGTTCCCTCTCAAACAACCAATCCCAGTGATGACATCGTGATGAGGTTCTGGAGGTGTAACAATGGGAAGAAGGTGTGGTATGAGTGGGCCGTGACCGAGCCCTCATGCTCCGCTATCCACAACCCAGCAGGACAATCCTACACCATCGGCCTGTGAAGACCTCTCATACACTCTCATACTCATACTCGCATATATGCATTCAGACACAATTAAATAGGCAGTTTAGTTGCTAATGAAGTGGAGGTAGTTTAGCTCACAAAATGTCCAGCATTTTACCAATTGGCCTGTAATAATGAGCCTGCTCATACCATGAGAAACATAGAGACCAGGGTCACAGTGAAGCTTTAGATCTACGAATGAGAATCCAATCAATGGTTTAGATTGGACCGATTTTGAGTCTGATATTTTACAGTATAGTTAGAGGAATCCGTTTCAGGCATGGACTATCATTCACATACAAGGTTTACTGAGTTGAAGTTACTTATATAGCAGGCAGTCAAGTTAGCCTCCATGAGATCCACTCTCCCAAGATGTCAGCCTTTTCTGTCTACGTGGGTCGTCATCCATCCTCCTTCTGAAGAGAATCTATTTTTATTGATATATTGTTTGTCAGTCAGTCACCTGGCATCGGTCACACAGACACATTTGCCAACAGGACCTCGGCCTTACTGACTACCACACCTGGGTCAAGCGTACTTGTTTTCATTCAAATACTTTAGGTGCACTTGATTTAACGTGTACGACCCAATGGAATAGTCCCAAAAACGTGAACTCTGGCATGCTAAGCAGGCTAAATCAAGCGCACCTCAGGTATCTGAAAGAGTACAAGTATTTATTTGATCTAGGTCCGCTGAGCACACGTTCCAAGCTACAACTCTGATGAGATGGTTCTAAATTGTCACTCAACACTTACCTGGTTACAACTCCAAAACAGCAGGGTGAAGGAGACAGCCTTTTCAGGTTGTATGTTTTCCAGGTGTTCATTTTCTTTGTTTTGTTATGGTTTTTGTCTGAACCTTGTTATCAATAAAGGCAAAACTACTAGATACTTGCTGCTCTCTGCACCGTTTGTGTATGTGCTTCTTTCATTAACTTACTTATTTAGCATGTACCCATGAGTAAAATGGCAGGCTGTGACAAAGTCCCTATTCCATTGCCAAGCATACTGTATATCAAACTTTAATACAAAGAAATGTATGTATATAAAATATTTGTATTCCTCATCCTAAAGTGTCTTCAACAGACTGTGCACCATTGAAAGTACTACTGTTATGTACCAACCCACTGGTTGATGCTTATTTTTAAAACCATCTTAGGCCTCACTCTCACGATCAGATATCTAATGCAGCCCTCATTCTCCACATACAACACCCGTTCTGCCAGTCACATTCTGTTAAACGTCCCCAAAGCACACACATCCCTGGGTCGCTCATCTTTTGAGTTCGCTGCAGCTAGCGACTGGAACGAGCTTCAACAAACACTCAAACTGGACAGTTTTATCTGAATCTCGTCATTTAAAGACTCAATCATGGACACTCTTACTGACAGTTGTGGCTGCTTTGCGTGATGTATTGTTGTCTCTACCTTCTTGCCCTTTGTGCTGTTGTCTGTGCCCAATAATGTTTGTACCCTGTTTTGTGTTGCTACCATGTTATGTTGCTACCACACTGTGTTGTCATCTTAGGTCTCTCTTTATGTAGTGTGTTGTCTAACTTGTTGTGATGTGTTTTGTCCTATATTTTTTTAATCTCAGCCCCAGTCCCCGCAGGAGGCCTTTTGGTATGCCGTCATTGTAAATAAGAATTTGTTCTTAACTGACTTGCCTAATTAAATAAAGGATAAATGAAATGTATTTGATCACTGCTTTCGTTAGCCATTAGCTTGCCTTAGCTCAATCATTTAATAGTTATTGGTTTAGTTATGACTCCCACGTGTCAAACTAATGTTTTTCTTGTCGTATTTAATAGAAACCATCTACATCCATCACCATCTCATCACTTGTGACATGTGTAGACTACAAAAGACCAACAAACTTGTGCTAAATAAAAAGGTCAAAAGGCTAGCTTCTTGTATTCTTGCAGACATACCCATTGCGTTGCCTCCCACTCATGCTACCCACTTTCTTTCAGCTATTTTTCAAATATTGGTTTACCCCCCCCCATCTAAATCAGATGCAGAGTTGGTAGAATCAGTCACCAACTGCAGCTGCTAATGGTTAGCATTTGGGGTTTAATAATCTGATCCTAGATCTGTGACTAGGGGCAACTTCTACCTTAAACATCTCCTATACACCTTAATAATACATTCGGTCCCATTTCTATGATACCACCAATTATGGATGGGGAGATGAAAAAAATAAGTATTATTCTGGAAAGTTGTTCCCCTTGCAACACACATCTCACCACACCATTAAAGACTTTCTGGTGAATATTTATATTTCTTGATGTATTCTCTATAAAATGTATTTATATGTCCATATTGACAATTTACACAACATTAAACATTTTGTTCAATGGCATACACATCAGGAAAACGGTTACATAACATTAATCTTACATTTCAAGTTGGAACTTTTAATTTCTCCAAATTGAGCTTAAATTTCTCAAAGCAGAACCAAGTTGTCCCCAATGCCAATTTACCAAATTTGTTATAAAAATCTATAGAAATTGATCCATGCTGTAGTCTGGCTTTTTTATGGCGGTTTTGGAGCAGTGGCTTCTTCCTTGCTGAGTGGCCTTTCAGGTTATGTCAATTATAGGACTCGTTTTACTGTGGTTATAGATACTTTTGTACCGGTTTCCTCCAGCATATTTTACAAGGTATAAAACAGCAAGGCCTAGATTCAATCAGATCAGCGATAACCAGCAAACGGCAGAGCATATCGTTGTTGTTGTTTAGGCGGAGTCAGAGGTGTAACGGTGTTGGAGCTGTTAAATTGGTGGCTACACCCATCCCACCGAGTTAGAAGTTCAGAATGAGAAAGTTTAGGCTATATAGAAATAATGACAGTCAAATTGAAAAATCATTCAACAAAATAATGGATTTATTTCAGCCTAATCGAGGTGCAGATTACAACACACATTCCAGTGTCAAAACTGCACGGGATTTCTACAAATGCAACATGGAGTATTCAAAAGCAGCGTCCATAATCTGTATAACGCTGTGAGCAGCTTGCCGATTTGACAACTCCAATGCAGTTACACAGACTTTGCCTAAACAAAAACAATTCAAGGCGGCTCTGATTGAACCCTAAGTAGTTGACATACATTTAATCTGGATTTTATGGAGTAGCATACTCATTATTTTCTGTCCTGAAAGATATATAAACAATATACTGCATATCATATACACTGAGTATACATACAATACATTAAGAACAACTGCTCTTTACATGACAGAGTGACCAGGTGAAAGCTATGATCCCTTATTGAGATCACTTGTTAAATCCACTTCAAATCAGTGTAGATCAAGGGGAGGAGACAGGTTAAAGATGGACTTTTAAGCCTTGAGACAATTGAGACATGGATTGTGTATGTGTACCATTCAGAAGTTGAATGGGCAAGACAAAATATTTAAGTGCCTTTGAATGGGGTATGGTGCCAGGTGCACTGGTTTGTGTCAAGAACTGCAAAGCTGCTGGGTTTTTCACACAACAGTTTCCCTTGTGTATCAAGAATGGTCCACCACCCAAAGTTGACACCTGTGGGAAGTATTGGAGTCAACATTGACACCTTGTAGAGTCCATGCCCCGATAAATTGAGGCTGTTCTGAGGGCAAGGGGGGTGGGGACTCAATATTCTGTGTTCTTAATGTTTTGTGCACTCAATGTATATTCACAATATACTATATTAATCATATGTATCTAAGATCAGACTGACACACACACACAAAATGATGGCTGCTGGGTCCCCTTGTCCTCCCCTACAGGAGAGCATGACCATGTCGGCTCAGTCTATAGGAACCTAGAGACACATTTGACAAAGTCATTGATTCGACAGAGATACAATAGTAGGGATGTGATCACTGTAAACCAGTTGATCAAAAACAAACATCAAATTGGAACCACTGATATCATTAAAAAATAAAAAATAAATCCTTCTCAGCAAGTTAATTAGAAAAGTAAATTTCCTAAAGAGTGCATACATGTTCATACTTTTTTCATACTAGTCCCCAGTGGGAATCAAACCCACAACCCTGGCGTTGCAAGCACTATGCTCTACCATCTGAGCTACAGGAGATAGTTCTAACCCAGTCTCCTTTTCACCTCATTGAACAGAAACATCAATAGGTGATCCAGGTATGGTTATGACATGACACAAGTGGGATGGGGGGGGGGTTTTTCCTCTTTTGTTCTCTATTGCTCATTTATTGTCCCTCAAGTAGTGGGGACATTACATCAGACCAACTCCTTGAATGCCATACTCCTTGAAGTTTGCAGTTGTCAAAAAAAATACACAATTTTGTTCAAAACATTATGTTTACTTTTAAGTGGGTATACATTACTGTATGTGGACAAGTTCAAAAATCACTGGAGGACGTCTTTATAGTATTTATGGTTGTAGTCATAGTGACTAAAGCAGTAATGGTAGTGGCTGGTTATAGTTGAAAAGCACATTACATGTTGGATTGGTGTCTCTAGTTTGAACAGTTCAAGAGTTATTATTACTGTTGGTGGGTTATTATATGCCAATTTATGCAATTTTTGAATTGTTATAGTTCAAACATTTATGAAAATGTTAGTTGTTGTTTGTAGCTGAAATGGTTAAAAGAGCAGTAGCATTTAAAATGTCTACCACTGTTTTCTTATGGTTGGCATTGAATCCATCTATAATTTCTGCAAAGTAAAATAGTTTATAAAAAGTGTAAGAGAATTTGGATAGCCTGAATGTTTTAAAAGTTGGTCTTGTAGCGTAATTGGCCAAGGAGCAGGACCATTTTGAGTAGCTAACACTATTCCTATAGTTCTCATTCAAACCCATGTTAATTTCTGCTAATTTAAAATGGTTATAGTTCAAAAAGTATAACAAATCTGAAAGCAAGCAATCTAAGTCAGGTCAGTCTGAACATCTAAAAGTTGTTTTTGTGTTGATAGTTTAAAACAGGTTTGGTTTTTTTTACCTTTATTTAACTAGGCAAGTCAGTTAAGAACAAATTCTTATTTACAATGACGGCCTACACCGGCCAAACACGGACGACGCTGGGCCAAGTATGAGCTGCCCTATGGGACTTCCAACCACGGCCTGTTGTGATACAGTCTGGATTCTAATCAAGTTGTCTGTAGTGACGCCTCTAGCACTGAGACACAGTGTCTTAGACCACTGCGCCACTTGGGATTCCAAGTGAAAGAGATGAGTCTAGAATATTGAAGTCTAGGCCAGTGATTCTCAACTGGGATCACGGGACTTATAATATATATATATATATACATATATATATACATATATATACACACATATATACATATATATATATATACACATACACACACACACACTTGAAGTCGGAAGTTTACATACACTTAGGTTGGAGTCATTAAAACATTTTTCAACTATCTCATGTTAACAAACTATAGTTTTGGCAAGTTGGTTAGGACATCTACTTTGTGCATGACAAGTAATTCTTCCAACAATTGTTTAAAGACAGATTTCATTATATCACAATTCCAGTGGGTCAGAAGTTTACATACACTAAGTTGACTGTGCCTTTAAACAGCTTGTAAAATACCAGAAAATTATGTCATGGCTTTAGAAGCTTCTGATAGGCTAATTGACATCATTTGAGTCAATTGGAGGTGTACCTGTGGATGTATTTCAAGGCCTACCTTCAAACTCTGTGCCTCTTGGCTCCACATCATGGGAAAATGAAAGGAAATCAGCCAAGACCTCAGAAAAAAAAATTGAAGACCACAAGTCTGGTACATCCTCCTAGAGATTAACATACTTTGGTGCCAAAAAGTTCAAATAAATCCCAGAACAACAGCAAAGGACCTTGTGAATATGTTGGAGGAAACAGGTACAAAAGTATCTATAACCACAGTAAAACGAGTCCTATAATTGAAATAACCTGAAAGGCCACTCAGCAAGGAAGAAGCCACTGCTACAAAACTGCCATAAAAAAGCCAGACTACAGTTTGCAACTGCATATGGGGACAAAGATCGTACTTTTTGGAGAAATGTCCTCTGGTCTGATGAAACAAAAATAGAACTGTTTGGCCATAATGACCATCGTTGTGTTTGGAGGAAAAAGGGGGATGCTTGCAAGCCGAAGAACACCATCCCAACCGTGAAGCACGGGGGTAGCAGCATCATGTTGTGGGGGTGCTTTGCTGCTGGAGGGACTGGTGCACTTCACAAAACAGATGGCATTATGAAGAAAGAAAATTATGTGGACATATTGAAGCAACATCAAGAAATCAGTCAGGAAGTTAAAGCTTGGTCGCAAATGGGTCTTCCAAATGGACAATGACACCAAGAATACTTCCAAAGTTGTGGCAAAATGGCTTAAGGACAACAAAGTCAAGGTAGTGGCCATCAAAGCCCTGACCTCAATCCTATAGAAAATGTGTGGGCAGAACTGAAGAAGTGTGTGCAGGCAAGGAGGCCTACAAACCTGACAGTTACACCAGTAATGTCAGGAGAAAATGGACAAAATTCACCCAACTTATTGTGGGAAGCTTGTGGAAGGCTACCTAAAACGTTTGACCCAAGTTAAACAATTTAAAGGCAATGCTACCAAATACTAATTGAGTGCATGTAAACTTCTGACCCACTGGGAATGTGATGAAAGAAAAAAGCTGAAATAAAAAATCATTCTACATTTCACATTCTTAAAATAAAGTGGTGATCTTAACTTGCCTAAGACAGGGAATTTTTACTATGATTAAAATGTCAGGAATTGTGAAAAACTGAGTTTAAATGTATTTGGTTAAAGTGTATGTAAACTTCCGAATTCATCTGTATGTTATTTTGAACGGTAACCGCCGTACTTCTTATTGTTGCGGACTTTGCACGTGCAGCACGTCCGCAGTGACGAAATGGCTAGCTAAGGTTTTCGCGCTTCATACGCTCACTGACCAATACAATAACGTTCTCGCCCCACACATACACACTTCAAGCGGTGATTGCTGCGTTTCTGTCGGGAAACAAGTGACTTCTGGCTGAACATTTCGATTGTGAGGAATGGCTTGCGAAGGATCCCTATCTGGCGAATATTTTGGAAAATCTGAATTCGCTCAGTTTGTCAAATCAAGGGACGGGGGCACGGTCGATTTTAACAGAGTTACAAAGTGGATGCCGTAAAGATTAAGTTTACGGTTTGGGCAAATCATATTTCTAACGGGAGGATGTACATGTTTCCCAATGCTGATTTTGAGATTCAGAATCGAATTAACAAACCGCACAGCGACACGCTGAAAAAAAAAAAAAAAAAAGTTAAAACAGCATCTTGTCAAGATGCAGGGAAGGTTTTGCGACTACTTTCCGGAGGAGAACACGAGACAAGACTGGAGACAGGACCCATTTCGAGTGGAGACGGGGAAGCGTCACGTTGCCAAGCAACGAAGACGATCAGCTGGTGGAGCAGTCATTTGATCGCGGACTGAGCATGCGCTTCCCGGAAATGACACTGCCACAGTTCTGGTGCGGCATAGTGGGAGAGTATGCTGCTCTCGCCTGTCATGCTATCAGAATCATGTTACCGTTCATCACTACACATCTTTGTGAAGGTCGCTTGTATGCTATGGCCGTGCTGAGAACAAAAAGTAGAAACAAACTGAGCAGCCAGCATGAACTCAGAGTTGCCCTATCAACAATTACCCCAGGCATAACTAAACCTTTCAAACTGAAGAAACACCCCCAGTCTTCCCACTGATAGGACACACACACAAATAAACAGGTACATTAGTTATTGTTCAGTATATTAATTCATTTTGACATTCATATTACATTTTATTGAACTGGTTAAAAACTTACACGAACTTTTCAAGGTTGTGAAGTTATTCACATGGTAATTGCTGATTACGAAATCGTAACGATTGTTGTTTTATCCATTTTAAAAACACTGGTATGTGTTACTGTACATTAACATTATTGGACTGGTTTTGATGTCATGTTCTTTTGGAGTTATTTTAGTGGGCTAGTATAGTAAGCTAGAGAGTCCCATGTCATCATAAACCCTATAATGTGTTCTTAATCTCTTCAAATGTTTTTGTTGGAACATTCTGAAAGTTGTGGCAGTAATTTCAGTTAAGAATGATGTTGAAGCCTGCATTCGACTATTGAAATGGATGGGATACAACAACCGTTATAGTTTATGAGGTAGGAATGGTAGCTAAAATCTCTGTTGAAGTCATTTAAGTTGAGTCAGTCTGCACGTTGGGGTGGTGTTTGTAGCTGAAACTGATCAAAAGCAGTGGCAAATCAACATTTTGCCTTTGAAGTCTATGACGCTTTTAAACAAAAAGTATAAAAAGCTTTTAAAAAATGACAATTAAGTTGAGTCAGTCTGTTTGGTGTTTGTAGCTTTAACGGTTCAAGAGCAATGGCGATTCCAAATTCTTCCCAGGGGTGGAGATGGGTGGGCATGAGGATGGGGATGTGGGAGGGCTCGGGGGACAACCAAGGGGTTTTGGGTATTTGGAGCAGCTTCACTTCTGTATAAAATGTATGCTTTAAAATAAAAAAATTCCCATTCAAGCCTATGGAGTTCCAAAGTATAAATGGTATCAAAAAGCTGTATACAAGCAACCTATTCCAGACCAGTCTAAACGTTTTAAAGTTTGAATAGAATTTCTAGTTTAAAATGGTGGACGACTAGTTATAACCAGAATTCTATTGAAATGCATTGTGATTTATGCAAATATGGTTGTAGTGTGAAAAGTATTAGTAGTATCAAAACGTTGTTGTTTTTTCAAGCAACCTGAGCAGTGGCTGTCTGGACGTTTTAGAAGTTGGTTTGGTGTTGGTAGCTTTTACAGTTTTGGCGCTAAAAAGGTTCCAGCGGAATAATAATTAGTATGAACAGTTTCTAAAGTTGTGCTTTGCTTTCAGCAAGCACACCTTATAAGACTATGTAAGAAATCTAGAGTGGTCTTGTCTTCAGCAAGCACACTAATATTAAGAATATATAAGAAATCTAATGGTCTTGCCCTCAGCAAGTACATTAATTAGTAACTACCAAAATAATGGAAACACTTGAGTAAATGAGGGATACAAAGTATATTGAAAGCAGGTGCTTCCACACAGGCATGCTTCCCGAGTTAAACAATTAACCCTAAGCATGATGGGATGTTATGTATAAAAATACTGGGCAGGCCATTATTTTGGCTATCATGGCTATGGCCCCATAGGATGACAAAGCCCCCATCCACAGGGCACGAGTGGTCACTGAATGGTTTGATGAGCATGAAAATGATTGTAAAACATATGCCATGGCCATCTCAGGTCACCAGATCTCATTGCAATTGAACACTTATGGGAGATTCTGGAGTGGCGCCTGAGAGAGTTTTCCACCACCAACAAAACATCAAATAATGGAGTTCCAGACACTTGTACAGAGTTCCAGACACTTGTACGGAGTTCCAGACACTTGTAGAATCTATGCCCAACAGCCTATTAAGACACCATGTTGGTGTTTCATTTATTTTGGCAGTAACCATACAGTGGGTTCCAAAATGATTGGCACCTTTGATAAAAATGAGCAAAAATGACTATAAAATAAAGAGCTCTATTTTCACGTCATCCAACAATGTAAATGCATGGAGTTTGCTAAATGGCATTGGCACTTGGATTGAAACCGGTGCTACAGTCAAATTACATTTAAAAATATTAATTATTAAACAATCTCTTGCTCTGAGCAATTGTATAAAATACAAAAATTGAGTATACAATATAGCTCAGTAATTGAATTATATATTTGATAGTCATTTTTGCTCATCTTTATCAAGGGTGTCAATTTCAGACCTCACTGTATATATTACATACATCATCTTGTTCTTCACTACTAGGGGCTCTGCATTATTGCGAGGAGGCTTTGGTGGGGATGGCAGACACACAATGTTGTTGGAAGTTGGCCGAAACTTCTGAGTCGCATCCCAGTCCTTGATTGCCTCCCCTCTTGACGCCGTCTCCCTCTACGATCCAAGCGTTGGCCTCGTTTTCCAGGAGCGTGCAGGGTTTCCCACAGTCGGCCAGGGCTGCGGCAGGGGGCTGTTCCTGGAGAACACTTGTGAGATGACTCAGTAGGTCGTCAAAGAACGCCGGGACACCCTCGTAACCTGAATAATAGTAAGTGTTAATTTTTTATAGAAAAACAATTAAATAAATATATATTTTTTAAGTTACAGTAGATTTAGAAACTTAGATGTTTCATAAAAAGGCACAAGATGCATACAAATACAGGCATTCACAAAATGTATCTCAACAACAAAGGTAACTATGTAGAAAAGTAATTTTACATGAAGTAAGATGTGACTTGCTTCAAACTCAAAAAGTATTTTTGTGGTAGTTGACGTTTAAAACCTATTAAGTGAAGCAGCAAAATATAGTCAAAGTTAAATATATTAAAATATCTGTTCTGATTACTTTGATAGACTACTATAGCAACATTATTGCTTTGGAGTGTGGGTCAGTTAGATATATTTCATCACAATAACTACTCAGACTACAACACTGACTCATAAGGAATTAGAAAAGTTTAAGGCTGCTATTGGGGAGAGAAATCTGATGGTGCACATTGTGGAAGAAGTTTAGAAGTTTGTTAGTGTTGAATTGAGGCTGGTGTAGTAGAGGGAGTGACTTGTTATAAATAGTTGAGAGTAGCATTCAGTGGGATATTTGGTGGTGGTGGTGGTGGTAGTAGCACACTGGGCAAGAATTGGTTGAATCAATGTTGTTGCCACGTAATTTCAACAAAAATATGACATGATGACGATGAATCAACGTGAAAAAATGGATTTGCAAAGTCATCAACGTAAGGGAAGTTCCTGTTGATTTCACCTTGAATTTACGTTAGTTGACAAACTAGATGTTGAAATGACCAGTGGGAAGTAGCCCAGAAGTACTAGTATCAGTACATTGCAGTAATAATAGTGAATGTTTTAGATGGGTAGGCCATGGGTTAGCTATAGTAGGTGGGATAGCTATTGTTGTTTGGCTAGTGAGTGTGGGGCTTGTTATATTGGGTTAGTTTAGTGTGTTGGGGTGAGCTGTGGGTAATGAGATTGAGTCTGTAACTTCATATACAGTGCCTTCAGAAAGTATTCAGACCCCTTGACATTTTGTTATGTTACAGCATTATTCTAAAATGGATTAAATAAAAATAATCAGCAATCTACACACAATACCCCATAATGAAAAAAAGCAAAAACGGTTCAACATTTTTGCAAATGCATTCAAAATAAAAAACGGAAATACCTTATTTACATAAGTATTCAGACCCTTTGCTATGAGACTTGAAATTGAGCTCCGGTGCATGTTTCTATTGATCATACTTGAGATCTGTGGAAGAGTACCTAAAATGTCTGCAGCATTGAAGGTCCCCAAGAACACAGTGGCCTCATCATTCTTAAATGGAAAAAGTTTGGAACCACCAATACTCTTCCTAGAGCTGGCCGCCCGGTCAAACTGAGCAATCAGGAGAGAAGGGCCTTGGTCAGGGAGGTGACCAAGAACCCGATGGCCACTCAGAAGAAGGACAACAATCTCTGGAGCACTCCACCAATCAGGCCTTTATGGTAGAGTGACCAGACGGAAGCCACTCCTCAGTAAAAGGCACATGACAGCCCGCTCAGAGTTTGCCAAATGGCACCTAAAGACTCTCAGACCATGAGAAACAAGATTCTCTGGTCTGATGAAACCAAGATTGAACTCTGTCCTGCCAAGCGTCACGTCTGGAGGAAACCTGGCACCATCCCTAAGGTGAAGCATGGTGGTGGCAGCATCATGCTGTGGGGGTGTTTTTCAGCAGCAGGGACTGGGAGACTAGTCAGGATGGAGGCAAAGTACAGAGCGATCCTTGATGAAAACCTGCTCCAGCACGCTCAGGACCTCAGACTTGGGCAACGGTTCACCTTCCAACAGGACAGCACACAGGAGTGGCTTTAGGACAAGTCTCTGAATGTCCTTGAGTGGCCCAGCCAGAGCCCACACTGGAACCCGATCTAACATCTCTGGAGAGACCTGAAAATAGGTGTACAGCAACGCTCCCCATCCAACCTGACAGAGCTTGAGAGGATCTGCAAAGAAGAATGGGAGAAACTCCCCAAATACAGATGTGCAAAGCTTGTAGCGTCATACCCAAGAAGACTTGAGGCTCTAATTGCTGCCAAAAGGTGCTTCAAAAAGATACTGAGTAAAGGGTCTGAATACTTATGTAAATGCGTATCATCATCATTCAACAAAAATAAATGGGGTTTTGTAATTGTGTAGATTATGGAGTTCCATTTTAGAATGGATTAAATAACAAAATGTCGAAGGGGTCTGAATACTTTCCGAAGGCACTAAATATCTTGGAATTTTAATTGATGACAGCCTCTTAAATTGTATATTCAACAATTTACAAAATAATTTAAGATGAAGTTGGGATTTTATTTTAGGAAAAAAGGCCTGTTTTTCCTTTTGAAGCCAGAAGGAGGCTAGTATTAGCTACATTTACGCCTATACTAGACTATGGTGATATTTTATATATAAATGCTTCCGCTCAGTTTTTGAGATCAATTGACACTCTTTACCATGGAGCATTGAGATTTATTTCAAACTGAAAAACACTTACGCAATACTGCACTTTATATACCAGGGTTGGCTGGCCTTCTCTAGTCACTGGTATACTTTTATTTACAAAGCAATCTTGGGCATTTTTATTCTTCAGAAATGTGGTGGGTACCCTCTTCATTCGCAGGACTTTATCCCGCTAACTGTTCCAAATGTCCGAACTGAATTTGGTAAAAAAGGGCTTTTATGTACTCTGCGCCATCGGCTTGGAACATCTTGGAACAAAATCGTTTTAAAAACTGGAAGAACTTGTCCTGATTTTTAAATCATTGACGAAGGATAGAGGCTGATTCTTGACCTGTCAATGTTTTTAAATTGTTTTTTACTAGATTACTTAGTTTCTCATGTCTGTCTGTAATTGTGTAATGACTTAGTGCTGCCTATCTTGGCCAGGACGCTCTTGAAAAATATTTCAAATCTCAAATGAGCCCTTCCTGGTTAAATAAATAAAATAAAAATAAAAAAGGTTAAATAAATAAAATAATAAGTTATGCTCCCCCAGTGCTATAATTTGATTGGTAGAAGATTTCTGTTCTGATTTCAGATTTGAAAAGCAGAAGATTTCATATGCTCTAGGGTTTTGCCCAAGTTGTTGGGAAAGTGGTAAAAATGTCAGTTGGTAAAAGTTTAGATAAAATGTAGTTCGTGGTTACTAGAACAGCTGTATCGTTTGATTGGTAGAATATATTTCAGATTAGAATAGCAGACTTAGATTTAATGCCCTCTAAGTTTGTGTAATTCGCTGGAAAAGTGGTCAAAAAGATGAGAAAATAAAGTTGATGCCGATAAGTTTACAGTTTTGGAATGTCAAATGTAATATGGTGTAACCGTCCGTTGCATTTGAACAAAAGGGTTGCAAAATTGGTTTAAGAAAAATGAAAATATTTTACTTTGGCATACATTTACAAAGGTATATGATTGTATAATAAAATATTAAGCTAGGAAGGAATAATTATTTTAAATACTTTTGTCCACACATTTGAAAAACACTAATATCATATGGTGCAACCAACAATAAAAAGGCTATTTTTGACTACGTGTCATGATACAACATCAAAGCCTATACTGTAGTGGACCCTCGAATTCACCAGAAAGATAATCACATTTCACAGTTATATCCTCTGTCATGACAGTGGATAATTTACAATGTCATATGGTATAACCACTTTAAAAAAAAAATACAATTGTGTATAATTCAAAAATAGGTTATTTGTTAAAGTTGAAGGTGAATATGCAAGCTTTAAATGCATGGTTAGCTTGCCTTGCAGTGAGCTAGCCGAGATAGCCCAAGCCTTGCATTATGTGCTAGCCGAGTCACACTAGCTAGCTAACCGGAGGGGTGATTCTGCGTTTTGATGATGCATGTCAGTTATAATTTCTTCCTAGCAAACCATGTACCTGCCAAACAAATACTTAGCATGTGGGTATGTACAGTATGCCTTAAGATCTGCTTAATGACTTCAATAGCTTTCAAAGACTGCCCCTTTAATTCCAGAGGGCAATCTGAGATTGGTGAAAAACAAGATATGATTTTGATGATATGAACTAGCAATAATTGCATCCATAGCTCGGTCTATGAATCTAAGAGTGGTTATGTTTCTCCAGCTGCAGACAAGCTGTCGACCACCAGATAAAAAAAAAAAGTGACGTGGGGTCTGCTTTGTTGTTATTTGAATCCCAGATTGTTCCTTTAAACCTTGTGTCATAACCATTTCAGATAATGGTGTAATTTCTATTATCCATTCCCAAATGCTTCCAGTTACAGCAATACTGTCCCCCCCACCACACACACACACTACAGCGATCTCATTTATAAAGATATAATGATTAATGCTTTTTTGGTGTTCATTTTCTTTCAGGAAATTCTATTTAAAAGTCCCCCCCCAAAAAAGTGAGAACCACAATATGGCTGCTTGCAAGATATAATTCATTAGCATTTTTCAATGTGTATGCATCTGATAGTCAGTAAATTATATGAAAATATATTGAGACATTTACATGAAATTAGAAATATAGCAAATTATAGTGGTTGCACCATATGACATTTTCACAGGACTAAACATGGGGATCTTGTTTAATAATGAAATTAAGCTATTTTAATTTTCAAACGAATATTAGTTCAAAGACTCATTTGTCAAATCCCTGATAGAAGAAATTTCTGTCCGATTTCAGATTTGAATAGCAGAGAAGCACTCTGCTAAGTTGTTGGGAAAGTGGTAAAAGTATTTGATTTGTGTCAAAATATATATTGTTTTTACAGTGAATAGAATGTTGGAAGTTTAAAGTTTGAATGGCATTTCTAGCTTAAACTGTGTAAGAGGAGTAGCATTCCAAAGAATAACTACATGTATAATACATTAAAGTGTGGCTGTTGTCACAAGACAAATTAATAAAATAACTAAGATTGATTTATTCTTAACAATGTCGGTTAGGTTTGTCATGCGAGTATAACTTTTCAGTTTCTTTTAATTCTCTCCATTTAGAACTTGACTTTTAAAAAAATGGACCAAAACCGCTTCCTACGCCATTAGATTTTTGAACACCTTAGCTGCAGCTTGAATTAGGTCCTTTGAATGAAACCACCACCACCGCACCCTGTGGAAACATGAGAATTTCACGTACCTGGAAATGCGTTGATGTCAATGACTGCATGCTGTCCTGTCTGGTTGCTGATGATAATGTCGACGCCAAACAGGGACACATCCAGTGCTCGCCGCAGACACCTGGAGATCTCCCTGATGACATCATCAATAGGCACCCTGGACACCCCCTCCACATTGTCCCTCTACAAACCACAGACGAATGGACAGACATACAGACAAATAGAGGAAGAGAGATAGGTCGACAGACAAGGTCAGTTTTGACAAAGCAAAAACCAATAACTACTTCAAAAATATATTGCCCATATTTTGTCAATCAAAATGGCTGTGCACATTATCAGAATAAGCTTTGGTCTGAGGTTTCACTTACAGAATTCAGGTCGGAAGCACACTCTGGCTTGGACACATCGTGACTGTGGAAAAAAATGGGTTTTCTCTCTGGAAAACAGAAACCAGGCAGTAGACTAGGTTTGTAAAAAACAGACACATTAAAAATGTAAGTTGCTAAATGTAAAATGTTTGCCACACATTCAATTTCTTCAGTTAAGGGCACTGCTAAGTAACACCTAAAATGGCTTAGTTCTGCTTTTTACCTGATCACAATCCCCCAAATATCAGTTGCAAGGACGTGAAGACGTTTTGTATTGCTAATGTTTTAGCTATTGTCGTCCTCGCGAACGAGAACCAATTGTAATTCAGAAAGTTGTACACACAACATATGTATAGTCTAGTTGCCAAATTGCTAATTTGCAGTACAAATGCTAATTAGCCATGTGATTCTAAAAAGTATGTTTTACTCCTGTGGATTTATATTCCTTTGCTACTACTGGTATGCAATTGACAGTTGGGGCTAGTTGCAGGTAGAAATGTTACATGTAGCTATATTCCTGTTTCCCAATGTGGACACCACTAAAAAGTACAAATTTGACCTCACACTCATTTCTGGTACAGAGTAGAAAATAAAAATGTGTCCTAAAATGACTAGCTCTCTCAATATAAAAAAAAGAATGTCCTGTCGGGCTTTAAGGCCACTCCTCGACTAACACCCGATTCAACTACAAGGGCTATTGATTATATAAGTGTATGAATACAAAATCAGGTGTGTGTAATAAAATGCACGTGTCCTGGTAGTCCACCTAGTGATAGTTCCTTTTTGAAGTTTCAGTTCATTTCCAACTTCCACAGGGAAGCGGTTTTCAAATCTCTCCTTGGGGACCCCCAGACATTTCACCATTTTGTTATATCACTGAACTAGTTCAGGTAAATTTTGTACCTAATCAAGGTTCTAATAATAAGTTGACAAGTTGAAATCAGGTGTGTAGCCCTTTAATAGTTCAAATACACAATTGCTGGGGGTGCCCGAGGAGAGGTTTGAAAAAGAAAATGTACTATCCCTTTAAGCAGAAGGATGTTTTTTGTGTGGCAGTTTAGCATTTGCACAGCAGGGGGCAGAAATGTCCATGCAGACAACTAAAAGACCGATCCACTCCGATGACGGTACTGCCGTGAGTGACTCACACGCTAATGAATACCTTGCTCAGTGAGCCAGGGAAACGGAACCTATACACAAACACGGGACGACCACAAACATTGACACAAAGCAGGGAATTGTTGGGGAATGCATCAGCGGCGCTTTGCGTCAAACAGAGCAACTTGGAAATCCCATTAACAGTCATTTCATTTGGCATGTGGCCCCCTGCCGTGGTTAAACAGAAGACATGTTTATAAACGGCGGTAAATCAAGTGTCTTTATAAGGTAATGTGCCAGTTTACAGCGGTCTCTAAGAAACAGGCCCAGACTCTGGTTAAAAGTAGTGATTGAGAATAGGGTGCCATGTCAGATGCAAACTTAGATAAGCTGATGAGAGGACTTAGCGTCCACTTCAACTTGGACACCATCTGTGCTTTTAACACTTTTCTCATCAAAACGCACAACTCAAACCTACTCTATACTTATACATTTGAAATGGGACAAGCAGAAGTTGGGTTAGAAAAGGGCAGGGTTGAGTTTCAGGTAAGGGGGCATGAGTAGACTCAGTATCGCCTAATAGGCTTGGGCAATATACCGTTTATACCATCTACCGGGGTATTTCAAAATAGCTACAATATGATTTTTCAATACCGTAAAAACAATTTCTTAAGTATGATAAGAAATCTAAGATGTGTCAAATAAATTATATCCAGCCCAGGGCTCCAGCTATGCATTTGGTTAGCTGACTTGCTAGCTAAGTGTCTTGATGTCAAGATCAGCAGAGACATTCAATCCACTTCTGGATCAAGATTCCTGTTGCCTAAATAGTTTTGTGTGTTTTTTGTTGTCGAAACAGCGCCCCTTATGTGCACATTTGGTAACACCGTATACCCCAGTATGGTACAGAAATGGTATGACGGTATGAAAATCTGGGTAACGCCCATCGCCTAAAACACTCCTAGGTACTTAATGTAGATTTGAAGAAAAAAAAAGATCTATTTAATTAGGTATAAGAAACATGGGAATAGGGTGAAATGTTAACGTGCGCCATATTGTTTACTTATGTCAATACCATATTAGTGTATAGGAGGCAGGGGATATGTGTTGTAAGGTGTTGGGAATAGGTGCATCTTGAAGCTGGGCATATCTGACCTGCAGGTCCAGAAGGGAAGTTTCTGATAGAAGGCCTCTCCACCACGTAGTAGGCCTCTCCCACCACATACACCTTGTAGAGTACAGCATCGTGGTTAATAAAGTTCTGGATCACACAAGGGGGCTTAACATCCTTCAGGTCCTCCTCACTGAAGATGATGGCCATCTATGGGGGAAATAACATGCAAGACTCGTGCATCTGTTCAACATCTATCCTCCCTTGTTATCCCTCTCAGTTCAGTGATGAGTAGAATCCACTGTCTGACCTCATTCAGCCATACTCCCTAAAACATACCTGGGTTCAAATAGTATTGGTCTTCTCTGAAATACATTGATTTTGATTAAGCCTACCTGGAGTGCTAGATGGGTGAGGTTTGCACTTTTGGCCCTATTCCGTTACGTTATTGCAACAGCCAAGTTAACTATTTTTTAAAAACCCATTTTCGTGCAATAACTAAAAATGTTCTGCCACTATCTCAATAACATTCTCAATGCCGCGATGTTTCTAATTCTAATACACAATATTATTTTGGGTGTTTTGTGATTTCGTTTTGAAGTTTCCTTTTTAGTAGTAATCTATGCAAAAAAGTTGTTGACTTATAAAATAAATCTCCAGAACAACCCAATGTCTGGTGATTCTTTTACAATCCACACATTCTAAACCCCTATTATATCACAACCATTTTAACAGAATAGCCTGTAAACCCAACCTATTTTTATGACCAAGGCGGGTCTGAATACACAATGATAAAAGCACATGACTACCTAACTGTAGGCTTACTCAGACCCAACTCGTAATACCATCACTCATTAGTGACACATTATAGTCTTGAACTTCCCTTTAGGTCAATATTGCTAAAAGATTTCGCAAGAGAGTCAGTAGTGATTGTGATGAGAGTTAACATAAGGATAGGATGAAGTCAGGGTTATTTCAATTGAGTCAATATAGGCACAAATATGATCTTGTAATAATAATTTTAAAAAACAATTTCTAACCTCATGGGAGTTGGAGTTTGGAGTTTTACAAACTGTAGAGGTGAAAAGGAAAGGGTATAAAATTAGGACGTCATTCTATTCAGTCAAGCAAAGTTCTGAAAATTAATCTAGACTTGAATCTTTTTAGAATAGACCCTGTAGAAGTTTCTAGAAATGTTCTGGTAACCAAACAAGTACAGAATGTGATCTTACGTACTGAAAGGGAAGGTAATGCCATGTTTCTGGATGTGTTTAAGAGTGTCGGTTCCACACTCACTCCTTAGAACCATGAAGGGAGGAGAGCAGATCCTTTCATCTAGAGGAAAGAGGGAGAGAAATGAATAGATTTACTGTTATTCTTCTATCCTTGCCATTTTCATCACTATACTGTTTACTATAATCATGCTTATTTGTATACATCTCTTAATAATGTAAGTACGTAGAGAAGGAAGGAGAGATATTTAAAAAAGTGTGTGTACACGCGACTACAACCCTGAACATCATAAACTATTAAACAGTTTGATAATAACTTATGTCACAATGTGAAAAAAATAGGGGGAGTGAAACTAAGTTGAAAAAAAAAAAAAAAAAAAAGTCTTAATTAATCAGTTAGGGAAGATGTAACAATCCTTTGATCTCTCAGCGAACCTCTGTTGAAATATATAGCCAAGTGTGTCATGACCCCTTGACTTGCTGTGCTATGCTGTCGAATCACGCGCTTGTCTGTTGGAGTTGAGACTGCGTGAAAACAATTACTTTAAAAATCACACTAAAAAAGGTCAACTGCTACAGCTCTCTCTCTAGCTCTCCCCAATATCTCCTCTTCCTTCTACGGTCTCGGGGGAGCCGCTCAGCTGTGATGGCTTCGAGTCCTGCTGTCTTTGGTGCAGCTGTTTCTAGCAGAACATGCAAAAAGTCTGCTTGCTTTGCAACATTTTTCACACTCGCTCTGGGGTTTGTTTAAACGGTCTCTGTCTCCAACACTTTCATGCTCTCTCAGTTGAGGTTGTAATCTCTCCCTTTCCCTCTTTTCCCATATCTCTCCCACCCTCCCTCCATCTTTCTCTATACCCATTTTCTTTCCCTTTACCTCCTGCTCTGTCTCTCATTATGCTCCTCGTCATCTAGGCGTCCAGCGGTATGTTTATATTTGTTCACCGTGACCCTCGAGCTCTGTCTCCATGTGTTTTGATAAGCCAGGGACAGGCTTTGGGGCGTCTCTTAGCAAGGACACCATGGCTATAGCCTTGTCACCCAGCCATACAAAGACCCTGAGACAAAATGTGGGCCTTGGGGCAGAGCGTGCGCGCGCACACACACACACATTAACACAAGCCTTGATCACATTACCTATAAGCACTCCGTTCATTGCGCCGGATATCATGCCTTTCAAATGGGGACTTCCACAACGGAGTGAAAATGTAAAATGGTGCCACACAGCTTCCAGAAAACAGTCACCTTCAAAACTAGGGATTTCACGGCTAATGAGGTAGCTAAAAACAGTAATTCGGTTCATAGATCATGCATGTATAAACTACACATTGACACATCCAGCCCTTCTTCAAGTGTGAAGATAAAAAAAAAAAAACACACTTACTAGACGCCAAAGTACCGAAGCACGTCTTTAAGGGGTTCATGTAAGCTGATAGTCTTCCATCCTCACAATCCACAATGTTCCCAATTATCGGCACTTGTAGGATTAAATACTGAAAGTGCGCCATCTTTGGTAACTGCTGACATTTTTGCACAAGTGGACATATTTTGTTAACACCTCGGGCATTTCATTGAGCCTGCCCAGAGTATCATATTGGCGGGGTTTAGTTACCAAATATCCTTCGAGTCCACTTGCCGTGTAAACCTGACTCCGGATACCGGCTTTTAGAAATAAATCTCTAATACCCATTTTAGAAATATAAGGCATAATGTATATGACGCCTTTCAAACAGTTCCTTATTTATCACTTAATTGCAGGTATACCCCCTTTATACATAACTGACAAATTGAGAAGGGTGGGGGCTGTTTGCATTTCAAATTAGGGAGGTGTTAAAGAATGGAAGTGTTAATTAATCTACCTGCAAAAAAGCAGAGAACCATTCATTCACACGGACCCAAAACCTGTAGTTTTGTTACAAGGCCTGTGAAAATGCAGGAATTATGACTTAGTCTTTAGGTGGGTTTTAATTTAACATTTTTTTACCCCCTAATAAAAGAGCTCTATTTCTCTCATGACCACCCGGTTCCAATCCAAATGCCAATGCCGTTTAGCAAACTCCAGGCGTTCACATTTGTTGGTTGCTCTCAAAGGCTTTTTTTCTGGCAACTCTTCCAAATAGCCTATTGGTATGGAGGTGGCGTCTAATTGTAGACCCGAAGATGCGACAAAGTTCTGTCATTCTTTTGCTCTTGGATTTTTCTTTGCCTCCCAAACCATCTTCCTCACAGTGTGTGCAGACAAGATACACTTGTGTCCAATGCCAGGCAAGCTTACCACTGTTCCAGTTGTTTTAAAATTCTTAATTGTTGCCCTGAGGGTTCGTTTTTTGTATTATTTATAAAGATCAACAACCGTGTCTCTTTTCCCCCCCATTGTGATAGATGACAAAGGATTTTACAGTGAATCAGAAAGCCATGGAATGCCACAATACAGTTCCTTAAAATTAGAATAACTTAAAGTATAATGTTAATGCAAATTGAATTGTTTGATTTTATTGATAAGAATCTTATTATTTTGACACCGACAGGTAACGTTTAAAATGTTTTTATTTAAACTAGGCATGCCACAATGACGGCCTACACAGGCCAAACTTGGACGATGCTCGGCAAATTGTGCGCCGCCCTCTGGGACTCCCAATCATGGCTGGTTGTGATACTGCCAAAATAAAAAGGATACGCTTGAGTAAATTAGGGACACAAAGCATATTGAAGATATTAGCGATGCTTAAGACAGCGTTTTCCACCATCAACAAAACACAAAATTATGGAATTGTGCAGATACACACAAGAGCAAAGGTATGTTCTAATAGGGGTAAACAAAAGCTATGTAAAAAATAAACTAGGCCTGGACACAACTAATCCGCCGTAGCTAACTGATCAAAAATGATATTAATTTCAGATTGCCATCTCACTGTACCTTTTTTGTGAAATACCCCCAGACTTGTACATTTTTGTTCCAGCCCACCACAATCACACCTTTTTCAACTACTACTCGACTAATCATCAAGCTCTTAGCTGAACCGGGTGTGTTAATACTGGGCAATGTTAGTTGAGACGGTTAATATCGGAGGGGTATTTCACAAAACAAGGGCCGGGATTCAATCCTGTAACCTACTTTTAAAAAGGTAATTTACGGTTGAGCCAGTATGCGCAGCCTTTACCATGAACGTGATGTCCATAAACGTCAGGGGAAATGCCTTTAAAAAAAGGTGCAGTGTCAGTTGTATAGTGACCTGCGCTGTAGCATGCCTTGGATTAAATCTAATCTAGCCAGCTAACAGTTCTGCCCTACAAAGAGCAGTAACTGCACATTATTTAAAATGTTTGTCTCTACTGTGTTGTGTTTTGGAGAATATGGGGGGTTTGCAGTAACTGGAGAAAGTTAGTGAAACCAAGGGAAAAAAGCAGCCATCCAGAAGGCGAGGTCAGTACAGGTGCATCAGAGCTGGGACTGAGAAACAGCTTCTATCTCAAGGCCATCACTGTTAAATAGTCACCAGTAGCCGGCCTCCACCCAGTACCCTGCCCTGAACTTTAGTCACTGTTACTAGCCGGCTACCACCTGGTTACTTTACCATGCACCTTAGAGACTGCTGCTCTATGTACATAGTCATGGAACACTGGTCACTTTAATAATGTTTACATACGGTTTTACCCACTTCATATGTATATACTGTATTCTAGTCAAGGCCTACCACATTTAACTATTGCTGTACATATAACATTCTTCAGATATACTACATATTCTATCCATATTATCTATACAGCCCATCACACACATAGTGCTTTCGGAAAGTATTCAGACCCCTTGAATTTGTCCACATATCGTTAAGTTACTGCCTTATACTAAAATTGATTAAAATAGCCCCCCCCCCCAATCTACACATAATACCCCATAATGACAAAGCAAAAACAGGTTTAGAAAATGTTGCTAATTTATAAAATAAAAAAATGAAATATCACATTTACATAAGTATTCAGACCCTTTATTCAGTACTTTGTTGAAGCACTTTTGGCAGAGATTACAGCCTCAAGCCTTCTTGGGTATGGCGCTACAAGCTTGGCACACTTGTATTTGGGGAGTTTCTCCCATTCTTCTCTGCAGATCCGCTCAAGCTTTGTCAGGTTGGATCGGGAGCGTCGCTGCACAGCTATTTTCAAGTCTCTCCAGAGATGTTCGATCCGGTTTCAAGTCCGGGCCCTTCAAGGACATTCAGAGTCCCGATCCACTCCTACGTTGTCTTGGCTGTGTGCTTAGGGTTGTTGTCCTGTTGGAAGGTGAACCGTCACTCCAGTGTGAGCAGGTTTTTAAATCAAGGATCTCTCTGTACTTTGCTCCGTTCATCTTTCCCTCGATCCTGACTAGTCTCCCTGCCGCTGAAAAGAGATGGTGCCAGGTTTCCTCCAGACGTGACGCTTGGCATTCAGGCCAAAGAGTTCAATCTTGGTTTCATCAGACCAGAGTATCTTGTTTCTCATTTTGATGTTTTTTGGTACCCTTCCCCAGATCTGTGCCTCGACACAATCCTGTCTCGGAGCTCTATGGTCAATTCCTTCAACCTCATGGCTTGGTTTTTGCTCTGACATGCACTGCCAACTGTGGGACCTTATATAGACAGGTGTGTGCCTTTCTAAATCATGTCTAGTCAATTGAATCCTGTGGACCCTTCTCCATCAAGGAAGATCAATGGAAACGTATTCCAGTGAGTGTACCAAGCAAGTAGGCTGTAACTGCTGTCTAGGGTCAAAAGTGCAGTGTGTATCAAATCGCATTTTATTGGTCACATACACGTGTTTAGCAGATGTTATTGCAGGTGTAGCGAAATGCTTGTGCTTCTAGCTCCGACAGTGCAGTAATATCTAACAAGCAATATCCAACCATTTCACAACATATACCCAATACACACAAATCTAAGTAAGGAATGGAATTAAGAATTTATACATATATGGACAAGCGTTGTCAGAGCGACATTGACTAAGATACAGTAGAATAGTATGTGTGTGTTTTGGGGGGGGGTGGGGGGGTGTTGAGGATTCTTAAAAGGTTTTCTAAAAAGTACTGATATACGTGGCCCTGGTCCCATATGTGTGCATTTTTGCCAACTCCTCAGACTATTGTCATGCCATACATGGCTGGCGGTGATATTACGATCAATATTTCTTGATTGCTAAAACCCCAGGAGAGATCAAAGTTGGCCCTTTGTAATATGACCGAAAATCACGTGGAAAGTAACATTAAAGGTTAGGCCTACCAGAAAAATGTAATGAATACCAAAAAAGACTAAACTTGGCGCTAAATAAGCGATGTAACTCGCTGATATGACCCAGAGAATGTTCGTTCTGTGCGTAGATAGGAGTCTAAAAGCCTTCAAGTAGCTTCTTCCATACAGTTACAGCTTAAGCGAGTGTTATCTGCATTTTCCCAGGATCCTATTCTCTTTCGCTCCCCAGTCTCTACTGTTACCGGCTAATTGCCATGGAAGTGGTTGCCTGGGAGAAGGACAGCCATAGAAAACACTTTGCTCGCTGCTGAGGTATTTCTAAACAGAGTTGTGGAGCTGGAGCCAAAGACACACGGTTCACCTCACACTACCCCAGGTCGAGAGCACTTACTCTGGAATCGACCAAAGCAGAGGGGTGGGCGGGCAAGTTCAGTCCTGGAGGTCGGCTGGGTAGGCTAGTCTCTTTAAGGGATCATTTTATTTGTAGCTACAGTATTAGGTAAGTATTAGCTAAGTATTTTCTGTAGTCTCTAATGTAGCTAGTTTCTTAAAAAGGGTGCAATGAGCCATTATGAATGCTTATACAGTAGCATGTTTTATAAATGCATATTTTGCCTTTAGGCTTGACAGCGCACTTACACTAATACACGATAAACAGTTGGCTCATTAAACCTGAAGTTTGGTTTTAATAAATACCAGCATTTTAATTATTGAGGGGAAAGTACATCAACTAAATGAAATTAGTGAGTTTATTAAGTTAGTTCCATAAACAAATATCTTTCTAGTACACAAGTCGTGCCACTTGATGTAAAGTACCAATAGATTCTGACGAATTGGCCAGTCAAAGTATACACAGCTCTCCCATCATTTTGAGGATAGATTGGTCACAGAAACTATCCTAATTTACTTATTAACTTATCTCCAAATAGGTACACATAGAAACTAGCCTTCCATACGATAACCAGTGTTTGAATTGGGCTGGTGCACACACCTCAAATGTTCTATTGTTTGAGGACCAGCACCTCATAGAATATTCACTCTTAAATATGAGCAAGTACTGTAAAATGTAAATGAGTACCAGCACCTGAAGTGAGTACAGTCTACAGACACCATTTTCATTCAACTTCAAGCACAGACTATAACACTCACGCCAGAGCCTATGTCTGCGTCCCAAAATTGCACCATATTCCCTATATAATTCACACTATGTGCCTATGCAGCTAGCTATGCTAACCCTTCAACCCGGATCGCTGTTCGCTTTTGTTTAGCTAGTTTGGGAATGCCCCATGGAGCAGGACAAAGGACGAGCCACTCTGCAGTTTTCATACACACTCCGTGAATAAACCCACCCTAAGCCACACATTTCCCTTGCGCAAAGCCCCAAAATGGAGCCTGCCTTCCGACATCCAGCCCGGGACAAAAGGCTTACGGAAAGCGCCGGGCTCATGTAGGTAGCAACACAAACACAGGCTAGGGAGGGATTCCTGTATTTTGGGATTCCAGGCTTTCCCCAACCCAAAGACAAACAAAAATTCACACACACACACACACACACACACACACACACACACACACACACGGCATTGTCGGTTATGCACAGTTGTGTTAGTCCTAGGCAGGGGTAAACTGAGCAAGTGTATGCACACAGTATGTGAGTAATTGATTTGAATGTTCCTTATGGCGATGTTATGATGTAAAATTCTAATAAAGGGTTAACAGAATGTCTAGGCAAGTGAGTGTGTTGTGTCTATGTTTTGCATGTGTGTGTGTGTGTGTGTGTGTGTGTGTACTTAGGGTGGCAGTCCTGCCTCTGTACCTTTCATGCAGTCCTCAAGCCTGCGGATGAGCTGGTAGGACTTGCAGCGGTCCAACAGGATCCTAATGGCAGGCAGCGGGTCCAGAACCACTGTTTCAGGATGGGTGTCGATGTAATCCTGAAGACAGCCCCAAAACAACATCAGGGATGTATTACATTTGCAAATAAAATAAAAAAAATAAAAAGGCCATGTCCAGGTATTACTTAAACATTATGACATTTCTTGGTCTGTTTTGGTAAACAGTGAGGTCCAAAAGGTCTTTGGACAGTCACACAGTTGTTGTTTTGGGTCTGTACTCCAGCACAATGATGTTAAAAGTGAAGACTGTCAGCTTTAATTAGAGGCCATTTTCATCCATATCGGGTGAACCATTTAGAAATTAAAGCAGACCTAATACTTTTGGACCAAAAGTATTGGGTCAAATTCACTTTACACACCTACAAGTTTAGAGTCACAAGCTTGTAGTCATTGCGTGCTAGGAATATGGGACCAAATGCTAAACTTTTGACTACTTTAATACACAAGTGAATGTCCCAATACTTGTACAATACTATGTACAAAAAGGTGCTGTAATTTCTAAACGGTTCATCCGATATGGATGAAAATACACTCAAATAAAGCTGACAGTCTGCACCTCAACCGCAGTCATTGTATTATTTAAAAATCCAAAGTGCTGGAGTACAGTGCCACTGTCCAAATACTTTTGGACCTCACTGTATTCAAGCAACTGATCTAATCCCTGTGCCTTAGACAAACTTTAAAACTGTGCCTCTATACGGAACCTTTTCTTCAAAAACAGAAGCTGTCTGAGGTTTTCAGGCCTGAAAAGCAGTCCACATCCCATGTCATCAGATGAATGAAACAGGATAAGCACAGACAATCTGGACAATCTTTTCCATTAGTTTTAGAGATTGTGGCACGTAGCTGGATCTACAAAACAGATGGCCTGGGACAGACTCTTTCTGACAGACTACTTTTGAGGTCTGAAAACATCTGCTAAAATGTGATTTTGTAGTGCAATGTCCCTTTAATGAAAGGGGGGGTCCAGGGCCAACATTCAAATTAATGACCATTAAAGAGGCTAATGGGAGTCATTAGTCAGTCATATAAAGCTGAAAATAGGCCTATAAACCAAATCCAAGTTTGCTGTGGACCATTAAACATGTCAAGCTTTCATGTGGAACTGAAATTCTGCATTAAAGTATCCCATATATCAGCTCTAGGTTTGTATAGTGTCTAGAGAAGAGGACTGAAGGAGTCGGTAAGTTTAAGGAGTAAATTCATGTGTTTTATGTAGATGTAGACAGCAGACCAGTGCAGACTAAAAAGCTCACGAAATTATGCCTACAACTTGTGGTTTCGTTCCAATATTTAGTATTTTATTAGGATCCCCATTAGCTGTTGCGAAAGCTAATGTGGTTCACTGCGATGCTAGCGAGTGTAACAGTGCATTATGTTATGCCACGTGAAAGACGCGAACTAGCAACCTTCTGCACAACAACTCACGCAACTTAAAAGGCAACCGTCTAGTCTGTTGAAAGACATCAGGGAAGGTGTGAGGTCACCAATGTACTCCACCCAACATGCTATGGGCGACATGCACTACATTCACCATCCTATGATCTTCCTCTACTCCTGCGAACCCCCCTATGAATTAGGCCATGGTTATTCAACTGTTGGCCCGCGGGCTAGATCCAGCCACTTTATCAATTTAGAATGTCCCTTTAATCCATTATGAACATTAATATAAAAATCCACACAAAAATCCCTGCAAAAATGCTATGTTAAGTTACAAAATGAGCCCTCGTTCAATATTCTCCAATAGCATGATCTGTTTTCCTGTAGTCCCGCCCATTAAGTGCTGTTAATCAATATCACCCAACATACCGGTTACAGTCAGAGCTGCTAACATCAGCCAATCGTAGCTGCAAACATCTGTCGACGCCACTCCACCAACATCGCTTGTTTCGTAGTCTGTTGAAAGACATGTCTGCTGAGCATCATGACCAACTTTTACATAATGATGTTAGGTGGCTAAGCAAGGGTAATGCTTTCAAGAGAGTATGTGAGCTTAGGGAGGAGATAGTTGGTTTTCTATGCAATCGCCACCACAAGAAAGCCAATACATATCTAGCAAAAATGCTTGTGGGAGGGATAACACCGTTGACATTTGAGCTCAAACAAAATGCTAAATTCCCATACACTCAGCGCTCGAATTGGAAGGGATTAAAAAAAAAAAAAAAAAAAATCCTTAGCAGAGGCACTCCGAGGACAAAACGACAGCATGGCCTGATGGAAAGGAGGGGAGGGAGAAAATGGGCAATCGTAGCAGCAGTAGCCTATCAACATACACCTCGGTATGAGTACTGAGCACCTAGTTTGAGCAGAATATCATGTCGGGTAGCAAGCGCACGCAGCTCAAACAACTTGTTGTCCCGTGGAACAGCGCAGACGATCGACAACGGTAGTGTAGTTAATTTGAACTAATTTCTCAATCGTATTTCCTGCAAATTTCTGAAGTAATAACCCCTGTTTGTGTGGCCCGTGTAGCCAGTTAGCATGGCAAAACAGTAAAGCTTTAACCAAAAACCTTCAAATAAATGTTACTCCAAAGTAGGCCTACAATGCCTTTAGAAAGATTTTGTGGCAGTGATTTACACACAATACCCCATAATGTAGAAGTGGATTTATTTTGTTGAAGTTTTTACACAAATGCCTCAAGTCAATAAGTATTCAACCCCTTTGTTATGGCAAGCCTAAACATTTTCAGGAATAAAAAAAAAGAAAAAAAAAAAAAAATTGTACCAGCTCTGTACCTCACACATACAGTATCTGTAAGGTCCCTAAGTCAAGTAGTGATTTTCAAAAACCGATTCAACCAAAGACCAGGGAGATTTTCCAATGTATCGCAAAGAAGGTCACCGATTGGTTGATGTGTAAAAATGGGAAACCCTGTCGTAGAGGATAAACCTGGTTCGGACAGCTTTCCAATGGGAGACTAATTCACCTTTCAGCAGAACAATAATATAAAACACAAGGTCAAATCGATATAAGAGTTGCTTACCAAGACGACATTGAATGTTCCTGAGTGGCCTAGTTACAGTTGACTCAAATCGGCTTGAAAAATCTAATGGCAAGACTTGAAAATGGCTGTCTAGCAATGATCAATCAATCAACTTAAAAGACCTTGAAGAATTTAAAAAGGATAATGGACAAATATTGTACAATCCAGATGTGCAAAGCTCTTAGTGAGTAAGACTCACAGCTGTAATCACTGCCAAAAGGTGTTTCTAACACTTATTTATTCAGGGGGTTGAACAGTTCTCTTTTTCATTCCCTTTTAATTAAAAAAATATAATAATTTTTAATTTACTTTGACAGACTTGTGTAGATCGTTGACAGAAAATGACAATTAAATCCATTTGAAATCACACTTTGTAACGCAACAAAATGTGGAAAAGTCAAGATGTGAATACTTTGACGGCACTGTACATGGCAGAATTATATGATGGTTTGTATTCCTCATTTACTCAAGCGTTTCCATTATTTTGAGTGTTACCTGTAGTTGAATAACACAAGATTAATTCATGATTAGGAGTGCTCCTGCAGGTAATCAATACAAAAACATTTCTATCCAGGAACACCACAAACATTCACCAAAATCTCAGAGCAAAATTTCCAAAGACATACCCCTCAAAGAGAAACATCCTACAGCACCTTCAGAACCTTAGCCCTCAAAGAGCACCTGTCAAAGAACAACTTCCCCATTAGGTGAAGAGCTTGTGATCCACCCCCTTACACTCCAGCTCTACACCCTTACAATGTTTTAGCAATGCCGATTGGCTTACCTGGACACTCTGTACCAATAGCAGGGCCTGTGCGTCGTTCTGGTCCGCCAGAATGAGGTCCGCCAGCTTGTGGATGATGACATCCAGAGGGCCCTGCTCCTCCAGGGGCCGACTCAGATCCAGCTGCACACAGGGAGAAAGAGGGCTCAGAGGTTAGGCAGGATAAAAATCAAGACAATTCTTTGTATTATTAGTTGATAAGATATGGGGTCCATTCCAAATGCACCCTATACAATGCACTACTTTTGACCAGAGCCCTATGGGTGATGAACACACTTCCTTTGGGGTTTGACCCAAGATGTCAAAGACTTTGTCCCGTTCCAAGCCTCTTTCACTCTCTCGCCACTAACGATACAACCATATGAGCTTTACGGACTGTGCGTTCTGTTAACAACAGATGGGAGAAGAAAAAGCAGCAAGGAACATTGTCCGCTTCCCAAATGACTACCTATTCCCAATATAGTGCACTACTTTTGACCAGGGTCCTGCTATTTGGGACACACACACTGTGTGAGGAGTGGGGTCATAGGGTCAACGGTCCATATAAAGGAGCACAAACGGACCACAGACCCACCAAGTCGAGGGATGAAATTGAGGAGGGGGAAAATATATATATATATATTTTTTTTTTATTATTCGGGAGGCCCCTGGGGCCTGTTCCCTACAAGGCTCTAGTTTAAATCAGGGAGAGGATGTTAGTATCCCAAATGGCACCCTATTCCCCATGTAGTGCACTACTTTATGGGCCCTGGTCAAAAAAGTAGTGAACTAAATATGGAATAGGGTGCTGTTTGGGACGCACAAGTCTGGAAATGTTCTAGCGGCGGGATCAGAGCAGCCGCCTTGGCTGATTTAGGAAAACCTAATCATGAGGAGAAAGGCAACTAGAGGCTGGCTGATGAGTTCAGCTTTGGTTTGGAACTCATCACTCATGTCTCCAAGGATCAAGACACAGCAGTGCGGTCATGCAGGGTAAAAAGTTTCCCCTAGACGCTGATCTTGGGCCAGTTTTGTGTACAGAACTCCTTTCGCCAAAGGCTCTGAGGAACATGAAAGCCACGATTTGTAGCCACCAGCTCATCTTCCAATTGATCAGGTTTGTAAACTGCAGCGAGCAATTAGAGGGGAATATGTGTGCATTAAGCCAAGACAAAATCTTTCCATTGACTTAGTGCCTTCAGAAAGTTCACACCCCTTGGCTTTTTCCACATTTTGTTGTGTTACAGCCTGAATTTAAAACGGATACAATTTAGATTTATGTGTGTCACTGGTCTACACACCCCCATGATGTAAAAGTTTTATTTTTTTTAACTGTTACAAATTAATTAAATTAAAAGCTGAAATGTCTTGAGTCAATAAGTATTCAACCCCTTTGTTATGACAAGCCTAAATAAGTTCAGGAGTAAAAATGTGTTTAATAAGTCAAATAATAAGTTGCATGGACTCACTGTGTGTAATAGTGTTTAACAAGATTTTTGAATGACTACCTCATCTTTGTACCCCTCCACATACAATTATCTTGAAGGTCCCTCAATCGAGCAGTGAATTTCAAAAACACAGATTCAACCACGAAGACCAGGGAGGTTTTCCCCAATGCCTCGCAAAGGGCACCTATTGGTAGATGGGTTTAAAAAAAATAAAAAGTCCTTGAATATCCCTTTGAGCATGGTGAAGTTATTAATTATACTTTGGATGGTGTATCATTACACCCAGTCACTACAAAGACAAGCGTTCTTCCTAACGTAGTTGCCGGAGAAGAAGAAAACCACTCAGGGATTTCACCATGAGTCCAATGGTAACTTAACAGTTAAGAGTTTAATGTCTGTGCTAGTATTGTGGAGTAACTACAATGTTGTTGATCCATCCTCAGTAGAAAACTAACCTAATTGACAGTGAAAAGGAAGCCTGTACAGAATAATAAATATTCCAAAACATGCATCCTGTTTGCAACAAGGCACTAAAGTAATCCTGCAAAAAATATAGCAAAGCAATTAACATTTTGTCCTGAATACAAAGTGTTATGTTTGGGGTAAATCCAATAAAACACATTACAGAGTACCACTGTCCATATTTTCAAGCATAGTGGTGTCTGTATCATGTTTTATATATGCTTGTATTCTTTACGGACTGGGGAGGTTTTTTGGATACAAATAAACAGAATGGAGCTAAGCACAGGAAAACCTGGTTGTCTGCTTTCCAGACACAAATTCACCTTTCAGCAGGAGAATAACCTAAAACACAAGGCTGAATATACACTGGAGTTGCTTACCAAGACGACATTGAATGTTCCAGAGTGGCCTAGTTACAGTTGACTTAAAGTGGTCTTGAAAATCTATGGCAAGACTTGAAAATGGCTGTCTACAACCAACTTGCCAGAGCTTGAAGAATTTTTTGAAGATTGTACAAATATTGTACAATCCAGATGTGCAAAGTGCTTAGAGACTTGCCCAGAAAGACAAAGCTGTAAATCGCTGCCAAAGGTGATTCTAACAGTTGACTCAGGGGTGTGAATACTTACACTACCATTTGGGGTCACTTAAATTTCCTTGTTTTCCAATGAAAACATACATGAAATGAATTGCAAAAAGAATAGGAAATATAGTCAAGACGTTGACAAGGTTATAATGATTTTGAAGTATTTCTCTGCCATCGACCCGTATAGTATAGTTAACCATGCACCATCCACCAATGTATAGTGTACATATTCAACCATCCACCCATACTATGCAATGTCTTTTTATAGCGTTTTTGCACTCCAGACTTCTTGTATTTCTATACCTTTTCATACTGCTACTCTATGTATCATGTATCTGTCTTTTGTGTACTTTCGTTCTGGCATTTTGCACCTGCCCTGTGTTTTTGTTGTAGCTCCTTGACAAAGAAATTTCCCCTCAGGGATCAATAAAGTATCTATCTATCTATCTATCTATCTATCTATCTATCTATCTATCTATCTATCTATCTATCTATCTATCTATCTATCTATCTATCTATCTATCTATCTATCTATCTATGTTCACCCTCGCAAGGCTACCGGCCCAGACGGCATCCCTGGCTGCGTCCTCAGAGCATGCGCAGACCAGCTGGCTGTGTGTTTACAAGCATATTCAATCTATCCCTATCCCAGTATGCTGTCCCCACATGTTTCAAGATGGCCACCATTGTTCCTGTACCCAAGAAGGCAAAGGTAACTGAACTTAATGACTATCACCCCGTAGCACTCACAGGAAGGCCAAAAAGATCAACAAGGACATCAATCACCCGAGCCACTGTTCACCCCGCTGTCATCCAGAAGGTGAGGTCAGTACAGGTGCATCAAAGCTGGGACAGAGAGACTGAAATGTATTGGGTATATGTTGTGTAATTGTTAGATAACAAGCACAAGCATTTCGTTACACCTGCATTATCATCTGCTAAACAGGTGTATGTGACCAATAACATTTGATTTGAAGTCGCCCACTACACTGGAAGTTAATAGGAATACGACTAAGTTCGCGAACATGGTTATCAAACATGTCAGATTTCAATTTTGGCCCATGTCATATCTCAGGAGGGTGCCTTCTCTTTTTTAGATATTCCTCGAGATGTGTAATTTAACGGAGGGTCTAGCACATTTTTCCTGTCTGCCTCTTTAGTCCAGGGTGCATTGTATGGTGCCGTTGCTAAATATATTATAGAAAGGAGATAGGAATCCAATGAACCTTGACCAACGCCAGTTGATGTAAACGCTTTAAAATGACCTTTCACAAACTCTGATACCTTCTGTGCCTCAACCGGTTGTTTCCAAAGTTATTTTATTCATTAGTGTTTTTGTCAACACCTGCTATCAACTAGCCAGCTAGGTTGCAACGTAATAAGTTGCATGGACTCTTGAATGGCTTCTCTGTACCCCACATAAACAATTATCTGTATAGTCCCAAGGGTCGAGCAGTAAATTTCAAACACAGACTCAACCACAAAGACCAGGGAGGTTTTCCAATGCCTTGCAAAATGCACATATTTGTAGATGGGTAAAAATGAAATAAAAAGCAGACATTGAATATCCCTTTGAGCATGGTGAAGTTACACTTTGGATGGTGTACCTATACGCCCAGTCACTACAAAAGATACAAACGTCTTTCTTAACTCAGTTGCCGGTGGAGGAAACCACTCAGGGGATTTCACCATGAGGCAAATAGTAACTTTAAAACAGTTACATCGTTTAATGGCTGTGATAGGAAAAAACTGAGGATGGATCAACATTGTAATTACTCCACAATACTGACCTAATTGACAGAGGGAAAAGGAAACATTTACGTAATAAAAATATGCCAAAACATGCATCCTGTTTGCAACAAGGCACTAAATTAATACTGCAAATCCAATACATTCCTGGAGTACCACTCCATATTTTCAAGCATAGTGGTGGCTGCATCATGTTATGGGTATGCTTGTAAGAGTTAAGGGCTAGGGAGTGTCAGGATAAAAAAGGAAATGGAATGGAGCTAAGCACAGGAAAAATTATAGAGGAAAACCTGGTTGTCTCTTTCCACCAGACACTAGGAGATTAATTCAGGACAATAAACTGAAATACCAAAGGCCAAATATACACTGGATTTGCTTACCAAGATGACATTGAATATTCCCGCGTGGCCTAGTTACAGTTAACTTAAAATCAGCTTGAAAATGGCTGTCAACAATGATCAACAACCAACTAGACAGAGCTTAAATATATTTTGTGCAAATATTGTACAATCCAGGAGTGCAAAGCTCTTTCAATTACGTAAGTATTCACACCCCTGAGTCAATACATGTTTGAATCACCTTTTGACAGCAATTACAGCTGTCAAAAGGTGATTCAAACATGTATTGACTCAGGGGTGTGAATACTTACGTAATTGATATGCCCTCTGCCTGAGGCCTCCGAATCACTAAGTCTGTCCCTGATCGCTGGAGTGTCTGACAGGTCATTACAAAATGTTTGCAGTCGTTATGTTAACAGGGAAAAACGAATGGCACAAGCAAAAAGTGGGAAAGAGTAAAAGTAGTGACAAGTGGATTTTGCACCCCTCAAACAGGAAAATATATGGCTGAAAAGGAGAGTTCAGGTGGGTGGGACATACACGTTGCTACACTCTCTTAGAAAAAAGGTTTCTTTGGTTGTTCCCATAGGAGAACCCCTTTTTGGTTCCATGTAGAACCTTCTGTGGAAAGGGTTCTATCTGGAACCCAAAAGGGTTCTTCCAGGGGTTCTCCTATGGGGACAGTCGAAGAACCGGTTTAGGTTCTAGATAGCATTTTTTTTTTTTTCTAATAGTGTACTTTACTGTTGCCTGACGAAATACTCTAAGAACAAAGGGTCCAACAAAAATACAAGAAAAAGACTTGCATTAAAAAGTGATAAGAAACTGACGCCTATACAGTACGTATTAGACCACGCCTAATTGAGCAGTGTTTTATATCTTGCCACTAACGCGACAAGTTGATCATTAACAAATATTTATTTAGTCTCGTGACAACAGGCGACCTATGACTGGGTGTTCCCCACCCAAGGATGACATGTGACAAGGAATCTACTCAAAGTCCACTCCCCTCCTTCAATACAATAATATGGATTTGTTCAAATGGTTTTCTAGTATCTTGGTAGCATTAAGACCATTGTTAGTTCCCACGTAAGGTGCATCTGTAGCATCCAAACAATAGTCCCACTAAAACATAGTAGCCCAAGTCAGTCTTTGCAAATGATAGGTTACTTCAACAAAAAAAAAAAAAAAAAAAAAGGGATAAACAATTGGTGTAAAAGTTTAGTCCCAATCATTGTTAAAAAACAGGACCGAGAGAAAAGTGGTCATTCTTTCTTAGTGCTCAGACAGGTCTCTTATCAGCTGAACTGTCTGGCAGATGGTAAACAGCTGGAGGGAAGCCCTAAAGCCTTCTAGCAGTACATTATGGTAAAGTTCATTTTTACAACAGGTTTGGTGGTTGTGACTAGAAGACGGCATTGCAGCGATTATTTGGCCAGTACTGCTGCGCAAACTAACCTTTTATTGCATGCAACTGAAAAATACCCATTGCAAGACTGGGGATAGAGATGAGCGACAGAGCTGGGGAGAAAACCCTGGTCTCCTAGGGCAATGTGTGGTCTGGAGTTGGAAGCAGCAGTGCTACTGCCAGACTAAACTCTTCTTTGTCCAAAATACTCCTCTTAATCCTGTTCACATCCATAGGTAAAACTCAACCCTAGAGCTGGTTGGCATCAAAATGTACGTAACTGTACTCGAATTGCTTAGATTAAAAAGGTTATGCTCGTTTCTTTGTTGATGCACATTTAAAGTTTGTCTGCGCATGCAAGTGTTTGAATGTGTGTGTGTGTGTGTGTGTCTGGGTAGATGCGCCAGGTCCCAGCGAGAGCTTATACAAAGTGGTTCCCTAGCCTAGGCTTTCATATCTTCACATCCGCTTCTTTAAACAAAGCCATGCTGACTTTGGGACAGTTCCCAGGACAGACAGCAATGAAGAAATATAAAAAAATTAATGCACAATGCAAGCTCAAATTTCATCATGCTTTGGGTAATGTATAAAAAAATGCTGGCCAGGTCATTATTTTGGCTACCATGGCTATGCCCCCATAGGATGACAATGCACCCATCCACAGGGCACAAGTGGTCACAGAATGGTTTAATGAGCATGAAAACAATGGTCAACCATATGCCATGGCCGTCTCAGTCACCAAATCTCTATTCAATTGAACATCTAAGGGAGATTCTGGAGTGGCACCTGAGACTGAGTTTTCCACCATCAACAAAACACCAAAATGGAATTTCTCATGGAAAAATGGTGTCACATCCCTCCAATAGAGTTCCAGACATATTGTCGTATCTATGCCAAGGTCCATTGAAGCGGTTCTGGCTCAACTCCAAATGTTGGTGTTTCCTTAACTTTTTTTTGCAGTTACCTTTATCTCATCAATTTATAACACAGAACCATGTCACTGTGATAAAGCGGTCTTCAAATGTTGCAAACTACACAAACATTAATATTATAATTAATATTGGTGAGACTTAAGCCCAATTCTTTATAAGGATTGCATGCGAGCAGCGATGTAGGGTGGTGAACACGTTTATGCCCTTTTTTTATTTTGAGCACAAGTTTACCCACCTACTGAGGAAAAAAAATGCATTGAAAATATAGGGAGCATTGCTTTACTCACAGCAAACGGCAATCCGCGTTAACCAACCTATTTGTTATCACTTCATCACTGCATGCAAGGACTAACACTTAGTGATTCATATTCTTAAAGATAGACTCTGCATTATGGGAAACAGCGCCACTGTTCGCCCCAGCGCCTTTCTCATTTTTATTCTGTTGGCAAAACTGAGGTGAGGAGCATCCAGCGTGGTAAAAAAAAAAAAAAGTAAGTACATATCTTTATAATATCCCAAACGGACGTGGCAGTTTCACCATTAAGGATTCAAGCTTTACATGCACCTTGTCTAATGGTCACAGGCATTATACCAGGGCTACATTGTGTTAACCACATGGAATATTCAGAAATAAATATATTGTATAGAGTAAGCAATCATGCCAGCTCTAAAAATCGTGATTATAATTTGGTGTGTGTTTGACATTTGTTTTTGGCATATCGCAACTCCCCGATACACCCTCGGAGATTGATCACAGCCAGAGTCAGCCTGGAGCAGTTAGGGTTAAGTGCCTTGCTTATAGTGCTTAAATTACATGTGTTATTTTGCCATTTTAAAACGACTAATTGATGAAGTCAGTCGAAATATTTTAATTCCATTTTGTTTGGTTTGGTTCTGAGTTCAAAGCGCTCTCACACTGCAGTTTCTCTAGAGATAAATCAGATCAAGCCTGAACAGTGTGATGTATACTGAACAAAAATGCAACAATTTCAAAGAAGAGTAACAGTTCATAAGGAAAAAAAATTACCTGCACATGTGAAATACATTGACTGGGAATACAGATCTGCATCGGTTGGTCACAGATACATAAACATTTTTTTTTTTTTTAAAAGGTAGGTGCGTAGATCAGAAAACCAGTCAGTATCTGGGAGTGACCACCATTTGCCTGATGCAGTGCGACATCTCCTTCGCATAGAATTGATCAAGCTGTTGATTGTGGCCTGTGGAATGTTGTCCCACTCGTCAATGGCTGTACGAAGTTGCTGGATATTGGCGGGAACTTGAACAAGCATTCATACACGTCAATCCCGAGCACCACAAACATGCTCAATGGGTGACATGGTGAGTATGCAGGCCATGGAAGAACTGGGACATTTTCAGCTTCCAGGAATTGTGTACAGATCCTTGCAACATGGGGCTGTGCATTATCATGCTAGAACATGTGATGGCGGCGGCTGAATGGCATGACAATGGGCCTCAGGATCTCGTCACGGTATCTCTGTGCATTCAAATTGCCATTGATAAAATGCAATTGTGTTCTTAGCTTATGCCTGCCCATACCATAACGTTGACATCAGCAAACCGTTCACCCACACAACGCCATACACGTGGTATGCGGGTTGTGAGGCCGGTTGGACATAATGCTAAATTCTCTAAAATGAGGTTTATGGAAGAGAAATAACCATTCAATAATCTGGCAACAGCTCTGGTGGACATTCCTGCAGAAAGCATGGAAATTGCACACTCCCTCAAAACTTGAGACATCTGTGGCATTGTGGTGTGATAAAACTGCACACACAGTGCATTCGGAAAGTATTCAGACCACTTTACTTTTTCCACGTTACAGCATTATTCTAAAATTGAATAAAAATTGTTTCCCCCAATCAATCTACACACAAAACCCCATAATGACCAAGCGAAAAAATAAATAAAAGTTTAGAAATGTAGAGATATATATAAAAAAATATATTACATTTACTTAAGTATTCAGACCCTTTACTCAGTACTTTGTTGAAGCACCTTTTTGGGTATGACGCTACAAACTTGATTATTCCCATTCTTCTCTGCATATCCTTTCAAGCTCTGTCAGGTTGGATGGGGAGAGTCGCTGCACAGCTATTTTCAGGTCTCTCCAGAGACGTTTGATCGGGTTCAAGTCCTGGCTCTGGCTGGGCCGCTCAAGGACATTCAGAGACTTGTCCCGAAGCCAATCCTGCGTGGTCTTGTCTGTGTGCTTGTTGTCCTGTTGGAAGGTGAACCTTCACCCAGTCAGAGGTCCTGAGCGCTCTGGAGCAGATTTTTCATCAAGGAGCGCTCTGTACTTTAGTCAGGATCAAGGGAAAGATGAACGGAGCAGTCTCCCAGTCCCTGCCGCTGAAAAACGTCCCCACAGCATGATGCTGACACCACCATGCTTCACCGTAGGGATGGTGCCAGGTTTCCTCCAGACGTGACGCTTGGCATTCAAGCCAAAGAGTTCAATCTTGTTTCTCATGGTCCGAGTCCTTTAGGTGCCTTTTGGCAAACCCCAAGCGGGTTGTCATGTGACTTTTACTGAGGAGTGCCTTCCGTCTGGCCACTACCATAAAGGCTTAATTGGTGGAGTGCTGCAGAGATGGTTGTCCTTCTGGAAGGTTCTCCCATCTCCACAGAGGAACGCTAGAATTCTGTCAGAGTGACCATGAGGTTCTTGGTCACTTCCCTGACCAAGGCCCTTCTCACCTGATTGCGCAGTTTGGACGGGCGGCCAGCTCTAGGAAGAGTATTGGTGGTTCCAAACTTCTTCCATTTAAGAATGATGAGGCCACTGTTTCTTGGGGACCTTCAATGCAGCAGAAAGGTTTTGGTACCCTTCCCCAGATCATGTCTCGAGGTCTACAGACAATTCCGTTGACCATTTGGCTTGGTTTTTGCCCTGACATGGACTGTCAACTGTGGGACTTTATATTAGACAGGTGTGTGCCTTTCCAAATCGATTGAACGTACCATAGGTGTACTCCACCACTTGTAGAAACATCAAGGACAATCAATGGAAACAGGATGCACCTGAGCTCAATTTTAGTGTAACGAATGCCCCGCGCAGAGCTGTGGTCCCTCCTCCTCTCCAGCGCTTATCCTCGCCGACGTTCTAACCGGCGGTCGTGGGAAGATGGTAGCATCACTATTTAGCTTTGTCTGTTTGTGTTCACCCCTCGCGGGTTATTGTCTTTCTTTGTGTATTGCCGTCGTTCTATTAAATCTATTCATTTTCGCTATATGCCTTTTGTCTATTTCGTCTCCTCTCTCACTTTCACCCCTCGCAATATCACATTTAGTCTCATAGCTAAGGATCTGAATACTTATGTAAATAAGGTATCCGTTTTTGATTTGTAATACGTTTGCTAAAATAAAACCTGTTTTTGCATTTTAATTATGGGGTTTTGTGTGTAGATAATTTTTAATAATGCTGTAACATAAAAACAAAAATTTGAAAAAAGGGGCCTGAATACTTTCCGAATCCACTGTGCTTGTCTGAAGCAAGAGAAGAACACTCGAGGGATGGAGCAGTTCCTTTGAGAGGCATCTCTACCTGAAAATACATAATCTAAGCGATTGATAGTTGGTATCGAGCAGATTTTTCACCTAACGCCCTTTCGGTTGCTGGTCCAACACTACTAGGCTACCTGCCGCCCTGCAATGTTTAGTTTGGGTACCCGTTGGGTCCAGTGGCATTTAAACATGGAATTGTCTACAAATTTGATGAGCATGTTATTATGTACAGTTGAAGTCGGAAGTTTACTTAAACTTAGGTTGAAGTCGTCAAAACTCATTTTTCAACCACTCCACAGATTTCATGTTAACAAACTATAGTTTTGGCAAGACGGTTAGGACATCTACTTTGTGCATGACACGTAATTCTTCCAACAATTGTTTACAGTTTTTTTCACTTATAATTCACTATAATCCCAATTCCAGTGGTTCAGAAGATCACATACACTAAGTTGAAAATTCCAGAAAATGATGTCATGGCTTTAGAAGCTTCTGATAGGCTAATTTACATCATTTGGAGGTGTACCAGTGAATGTATTTCAAGGCCTACCTTCAAACTCAGTGCCTCTTTGCTCAACATCGTGGGACAAATCAAAACATTTGTAGACCTCCACAAGTCTGGTTCATCCTTGGGAGAAATTTCCAAACGCCTGAAGGTACCACGTTCATCTGACAAACAATAGTTTGCAAGTATAAACACCATGGGACCACGCAGCCGTCACACCGCTCAGGAAAAAGATGCATTCTGTCTCCTAGGGATGAACGTACTTTGGGGAGAAAAGTGCAAATCAATCCCAGAACAAAAGCAAAGGACCTTGTGAAGATGCTGGAGGAATCAGGTACAAAAGCATCTATATCCACAGTAAAACGAGTCCTATAGCAACAACCTGAAAGGCCGCTCAGCACGGAAGAAGCCACTGCTCCAAAACAGCCATAAAAAGCCAGACTACAGTTTGCAACTGCACATGGGGACAATGATCGTTATCAATGAAATTATATTTAAGAGCATATGGCTTATCCCCAGAGTTTAACTAGAAAGGTTATTCAACGGTTTCCACAAAGGTCTCCAAACAATGTCTTCAGTATTTTTGTTGTGTGTGTGTGTATGTAGGAGCTTCAATTGTGTGAGTGATCATATAGATTTACTTGAAGCGCCGTTTTTTACTTGAGAAATACTGCAAAACGCCTTAGAGCAAGCGTTTCCAAAACTCTGTCCTCGGGACCCCAAGGAGTGCACGTTTTGGGCTTGCAGTCCAAACACTTAACACACACTATCCCCTCAGCCCTCAAATTAAGTGGACAATTCTGATGACGTTTCATGACGTCTGACGAGTATACACTTGCAGGGCAAGGGAGGAAGGAATTATATTTTTTTTAAATGGACCACCCTTGCCCGGAAATTCGTCATTTGTTCATCCCACGATGATTGTGTTTTCAGCTTGTGTGCGCTTTATCTGTGCTATATTTATTTACATTAACTATATAATTAGTAATATACACCTACTGTATGACAGCTAGCAAATTAATTAGCTAACTAACATTAGCCTGCTTAGCTGGAACTTCTGAAGGAAAAATGTTTTATTTCTACATTTTCCAAAAGTTAACCAAACAAAAAAACATTTACTTTTACGAGACGTGTTTGTGCCGCCATGTGCATTAGTAGCACAATTTAACTTATTTACATGTGTTTTTACTTACACCTGTATGTTGACTTCTCCATATTGACGTTGAGGCAGACTTTTCTTAGCAGATTGGTAGTTAGTCTTTTCCCATAGCTGCATCTCAACTCCCGTACGGACTCGGGAGAGGCAATGGTCGAGAGCCGTGTGTCCTCCGAAACACAATCCCGCCAAGCCACTGCTTCTTGACAATGTACGCTTAACCCGAAAGCCAGCCGCACCAATGTGTCCAACACCATACACCTGGCAACAGTGTCAGCGCGCCACAGGAGTCACTACAGTGCGATGAGATAATGATATCCGGGCCGGACACAGACGGGTATCGAACCAGCACTGCGATACAATGCCTTAGACCGCTGCACCACTCGGGAGGCCCTATCCTTTGAGGCTTTAAACGTGTTCTTACATAGATTTTGAACATTGAAAGCAACTGGTAAAACGTCCATGGCAAGCATTATTGTCACCTTACCTGGCTACATAACTTCTGAGTGATAGGAAGCACGAGCACCACCAATCAGCCTACACCACTTCGCACACCCCTGTCATTACTGTGACAACTAGCATAGCCATGACAGCAACATGTGCAGAGGAATATAAGCGTGTGATGTCTGCTAAAGGAACAAGTTGATTCCTTTGGCATGGAACAACATATGGCTATTAAGCAGATAAATACAACTCAAAACTCGCTATTCTGTTCTTTTGAAAAAAATAGTATTAGTATCTTGTTTATAACCTTTGTGTATATTAAATTGACTTTAGACTGGCAGCTATTGTTACTCACATTTTGATAGGCATGGCGCTTTGTGGTAGAAATGCTCAGAAAGTTGTCTTATTTTACTGCTAGTGTAAAATACGCATATTTACAAAACGTCAGAGACAGGTGGGTTCAAGGTCTTAATTGAAATTACAAAATTGTAAACAGTCAGATTAACCGTTTTAGCGGTTCTAGTGTTAATGAGCAGCAGAAAAATACACAATGACTCGGAGTTCAGCACCCCTTTAACCTCTACACACAAACATCAGAAGAGTTAGGTGTGGTTTCCCCATATCAGAACTGTATCTTGCATTGAAGGACAAGATAAACTATGTAAAATAAAAATAAAAACTTACCTGAACCATTTCTATGCCTCGTTTTCTAAGGGAAAGGGAGAAAAGGAATTCTCATTATAATTGTCATGGCAATAGAGAAGACATCAGATAACATGTCTAATATGAGATAGCTGGCCGATGCCCTCTCACATTGACAAGAGACAGGAATATAAAAAATACTTTATTTTTTATTAAAACTTCCATCACATACCAGCCTTAATCTTCACACACTGAATTACCATCCATTTAAACAAACGGAAGCACAGGTGTGTGCGATCAGCTAATTAGCAAGACTTTCAAGCAGTCAGCTGAAAATTAAAAGGGAAATTCTACTTAATCTAACATTGAAAACAGACCAGTAAAGGTTGAGCAGGACAATGACTCCAAGAATACAGCCAAAGCAATGCTGGAATGCCTTCAGAAAATAATGTGAAAGTGCTTGAGTGGCCCAGCCAAAAAACAAATCTGTGAAAAGACTTAGATGGGGAGCGGTGATCAACAGCAAACTTAACTGAGCTTGAGAAAATCTGCACTGAAGAATGGGAAACAATTCCCAAATCCAGATGTGCAAAGCTGATGGACATTCCAAAGACGACAAAGCAGTAAATCGCCACCAAAGGGGCTTTTACAGGTTGACTCAGGATTGTGAATACTTGTGTAAATTAGATTTCTGTATTTAATTCTCAATAAAATGTGCAAAATAAATTTAAAAAGTTTTCACTTAATCATTATGGGGTGTGTATATGGGCGAGTGAAAAAACAATTTAATCCATTTTGAAGTCGGGCTGTAAAAACATTTTACTATTTTGCTTCTGGAAATAAAGACATCAGATAAGTCCTTTTAACATGTCTAATAGTGGAGAATGGCACCGGTGGAGATGGCTGCCGTTCTACAGGCGCCTAACCAATTGTGCTACTATGTGTGTTTTTTCGCAACTTATTTTGTACATAATGTTTCTGCCACCGTCTCCTACGACCGAAAAGAGTTTCTGATATCAGGACAGTGATTACTCACCTCGGACTGGACAAAGAGTTTTTCTTCAACGAGTCAGAAGGGAAGGATGTACTGCAAACACCCGACAAGGCGGAAATCCCTGTGTTTCACAAGAGACTGAGATATTGGGGGACGCAGGTCGGGGTGCCTTGTAAGGATTTGACGGTGACTGGGTAATCTGCCTTTACCATCAGTATTACTAGCCAACGTACAATCATTGGAAAATAAATTAGACAAGGTACGACCACAAATATCCTACCAACGGGATACTAAAAACTGTAATATCTTATGTTTAACAGAGTCATGGCTGAACAACATGATTAACATACAGCTGGCGGGTTTTAAGCTTTTCCGGCAGGATAGAACAGCAGCCTGTCTATGTATATTTGTAAACAACAGCTGGTACACAAAATTTAAGGAAGTCTCAAGGTTTTTCTGGCCTGAGGTAGTCTCATGATAAGCTGTACACCACACTACTTACTAAGAGAGTGTGTCTATATTTTTCGGAGCTGTCTATATACCACCACAAACCAATGCCGAAACTAAAACCGCACCAAATGAGCTGTATACGGCCATAAGGAAACAGGAAAATGCTCATCCAGAGGCGGCACGCATAGTGGCTGGGGACTTTAATGTAAGGAATCTCAATTTATATCAGCATGTGTGCAACAAGGGATTTTTTTTTTTTTTTAATTAAACAACTCTACACCACACACAGCGAAGCATACAAAGCTCTCCCTTGCCATCCATTTAGCAAATCTGACCATAATGCTAGCCTCCTGATTGCTGCTTACAAGCAAAAACTAAAAGCAGGAAGCACCAGTGACTTGGTCAATAAGAAAGTCATTAGATGAAGTAGATGCTAAGCAACAGGACTGTTTTGTACACAACATCAGTAACTTCAATAAGTGCATCGATGACATCGTCCCCACAGTGACCGTACGTACATACCCCAACCAGAAGCCATGGATTACAGGCAACATCCGTACTGAGCTAAAGTGTAGAGCTGCCGCTTTCAAGGAGCGGGACTCTAACCCAGAAGCTTATAATAAATCCCTCTATGCCCTCCGACGAACCATCAAACAGGCAAAGCGTCAATACAGGACTAAGATTGAATCGTACTACACCGGCTCCAATGCTTGGATGTGGCAGGGCTTGCAAACTATTACAGACTACAAAGGGAAGCACAGCCGCGAGCTTCCCAGTGACATAAGCCTACCAGACAAGATAAATTACTTCTATACTCGCGTCGAGGCAAGTGACACTGAAACATGCATGAGCGCATCAGCTGTTCCGGACGACTGTGTGATCACGCTCTCCGTAGCCGAAGAGTAAGACCTTTAAATAGGTCAACATTCACAAGGCCGCAGGGCCAGACGGATTACCAGGACGTGTACGCAAAGCATGCGCTGACCAACTGGCAAGTGTCTTCACTGACATTTTTCAACCTGTCCCTGACAGTCTGTAAAACCGACATGTTTCAAGCAGACCACCATAGTCCCTGTGCCCAAGAACAAAGGTAACCTGCCTAAATGACTACCGACCCGTAGCACTCACGTCTGTAGCCATGAAGTGCCTTGAAAGGGTGGTCATGGCTCACATCAAAACCATTATCCCAGAAACCCTAGACCCACAATGATGAGACCTGGCCGTGTGGTACCAGGATAACAACCTCTCCCTCAACGTGATCAAGACAAAGGAGAAGTGAGACACCACTCCGGCCCGCGAGGACTGAACGTGTTTCCAGGCAAGTTCTGGGTCAGCCCAGGAAGACTCAGGCAGTGGGGTAGCGAGGAATGGTTTGTCCACCCACAAAAACCAGCTAGGGACAGCAGGGCCTCCCACATTCTGTTCTACACAATAATAAGGTTGGCCTCTGACATCTAGACTAAAGAATTGTGTGAGCTCCATTTGTAGCTATTTTAATGCCAACTTTCAGGAAGTTGTAACCTCTTGAAAGCAATGACAGTCTGTCCGGGTTGGGTATGTTACTTTCTAAATGTAATCCGTTACAGTTCCCTGTCCACATTTTATCAGTAGTTACTTTGGGATTACCCAAACTCAGTATCATAATCCGATTACTGTAGAGGCATTAGAAGAAGACAAATTAATATTAACAATTGAACGACATCTATTGCAGGATAAATGTTAGCGTTTACATAGCTGTCCATAAATGGATGTTGCATTTTTCTTTATGGGTTGTTATATAGGCTTCTTCTAACCAATGACTTTCTACTACAGATATGATTAGGTTACATGTTTACAATAAAAACCAAAGTTTGTCAGATTTCCAGTCATTCCAAATAATGGAATACCCCTTGATCTTCAAGAACAGGATTTATGGAGGTATAGATTAGCCAAATGTTTCACCTGAGCATATCCCAAAAACTAAGGATTTATTGGCCTACTCTGCTGTTTATGATTTTGTTGTCAGGACTGATTGGGCTGCTTTGAGTTGAAAAATAAATGCTGATCTCATGGAATGAGTGCTACCGAAAAGTGCTATTTGCATGTGAAAAAATAAATAAAAATAAAGAGTGCTATATGCTGCATTTGCTATTCGCCTATTGTTTACATTTGTTGGGGACAATTCAATATCTTGATAATTTGCAGCTGTTTTTTCATTTATTTTTCACATGTATTTAACCAGGTAGGCCAGCTTAAAGGGCGAACACACAGTTGAAACAATAACAAAGTGGTCAACCTGTCTCTGTTTTGGTAAAGAGCTGAGGGATCGGCCTGGAGAAGCCACTCTCAGATTAATAGACAGACCTATGGATGCAAGGACTGACCATCCATGATATAAAAAGTATTGTTTTAACCATGTTAAGCCTATACAGTGTTTGTTTACAAACATTGGAGAAAAATAAACTTATATTTTGTGTTCTCATTGGGTTTGACAGTTGAACTAGTTCATGAGGAATTTATAAGTTATATACCCATTGATTCTTGAAGAATAGATGAATATATATTTAGTAAAAACATATTTAGCTACCAAAAGTGGCAAGTGTATGTTAGATTTCTAAACACAAATTAGATTGAGCAACAAATCTACCGCGGAGGAGTTCAGAAGGCAGGAACTCCCTCAAACTTTTATTCCATAGGCTGGGATCCGCATTATGCAGCGGTTGCAAAAGTGCATTTATCACTGGCTGTCCAATAGTTACAAAAACAATGATTGATAGGCAGCTTAAAATTGAAGCAATTCAACCATTGGGTTAAAACACATTCATTTGTGAACAGTCATCCTCAACGACCACCATAGGCTACACCACGGCTGTCATCCTTACCTACAAGCGTTTAGTCAAGTTGGATAATCTTTGGATGCCGACAGCAGTCGCACCATTGGAAGACCTAGCTTGGACTGTAACCTACAAAAGCCTATTCCTGCTCTTTTCCCGCGATCCATCAAATGCATCTGGTGTGTCATCATAGTGGTCTTTTTTCAATGTTGATTTGCAAGACATTCTGAATTTAAAAGTAATCTAGGTTTAAAAAGCTATAATCAGATTACAATATTTTTGCTGATAATGTAACAGAATACTATATATATAAATAAATACAATTCCAACCCTGCAGGTTATGGATTCATGTTCTCAATATAACTAATTTAAAGATGCGTTCTCCCAGCGTAGTTACACTTTTTTTTTTCACTATATCTTGACATACTCGAAAATCAACGCCTTTGAAGGAAAAAGCTCTTGTTTGTTCATTGTCCACTTGAGTCACCATTGATTTGGACTGGCAATACTGCTAAGGGACAGATCAACATTTACTGTGGGGGCAGGGGTGGTCCAAGATAGGTGAGGGTTGTGAAACTTTTTTTTGCTTTGGGGAGGGTTGCGTTTATTTTTAATTGGGCACAGGGGAGGATAGTGCATTTTTTCTTCTGCTCATATCTTGGCTCCAAACATTTAGAAAACGTTTGTAAAGGTTTGGTGTAGTGTGGCTATTAAGCTTTAGCTACTGCAGGGCTATGATATGAAGGCAGTGCGCCCCGGTGCTCCAACTGACTCCAGAAGTTGAACTTGAGGTGAGGAAGTCTGTTTCAGGTTTACCAGAGTTACTCCTATAATCCAACAATATAAATGCTTATCTTTATAAATTCTGATGGGAAAATTAAACTAATTAGCCTCCTTCTGTACATCTATATAGCAGGCGCAGTAGCCATCTTGACAAAGAAATGAATGTCGGTGTCGTCGCATGCCACCAGCATCTCTATAGGGGTTATGCCTAAGTTTTTCATACACACACAAAAGTATGTGGGCACCACTTCAAAATTAGTGGATTCGGCCATTTTCCGCCACACCCGTTGCGAACAGGTGCATAAAATTGGGCACACAGCCATGCATGCTCCAACAAACATTGGATGCCACCTTTCCAACAAGTCAGTTTGTAAAATTTCTGTCCTGCTAGAGCTTCCCCGGTCAACTGTAAGTGCTGTTACTGTTAAGTGGAAACGTCTTAGAGCAACAAAGGCTCAGCCGAGAAGTGGTAGGCTTCACAAGCACACAGAACAGGACTGCAGAGTGCTGAAGCACGTAAAAATAGTCTCTCCTCACTACAGAGTTCCAAACTATCTCAGGATGCAACGTCAGAACAAGAAAGGTTCGTCGGGAGCTTCATGAAATGGGTTTCCAAGGCCGAGCAGTCGCACACAAGCCTAAGAGCACCATGAGCAATGGTGCTCTGAGTGGTGTAAAGCTTGCAGCCATTGGAATCATGCTTTACCAACTAACAGTCGAAGGACGAATCTGGGTTTGGCGGATGACAGCAGAACGCTACCTGCCCGAATGCATAGTGCCAACTATAAAGTTTGGTGGAGGAGGAATAATTGTCTGGGGCTGTTTTTCGTAGTTCGGGCTATGCCCCTTAGTTCCAAGGGAAATCTTAACGCTACAGCATACAATTAGATTATAGACGATTCTGTGCTTCAACTTTGTGGCAACAGTTAAGGCTCTTCCCTGTTTCAGCAGGACAATGCCCCCATGCACAAAGCAAGGTCCATACAGAAATGGTTTGTCGAGATCGGTATGGAAGAACTAGACCGGCCTGCACAGAGCACTGTCTTCAACCCCATCGAACACCTTTGGGATGAATTGGTACGCCGACTGCAAGCCAGGCCTAATCACCCAACATCAGTGCCCGACCTCACTAATGCTTGTCCCCACAGCAATGTTCCAACATCTAGTGGAAAGCCTTGCCAGAATAGCAAAGGGGGGGACCAACTTTATATTAATGCCCATGAATTTGTTATGAGATGTTCAAGTGTCCACATACTTTGGGTCATGATTGATACCTATCAATCCATTTTTTTTACTACCAAATAAAAATAAATCCAAACTGTGCAGCGGCCAGTTGATGGAAAGAGACATGTTGAAAATGCAAACCGTGATATTGAAGTGCCCGATGTCAGTATGCTTTGTTTATTGGTTGTGTGGTGCATTGGCACAGAAACCTGTTGGAAAATGTTATGATTACAAATATGGCAAAAAAAAAAAAAAAGAGAAAATCTGATTTCCCGGTAGCTGATGATTGTCGGCAGCCGGCTCTGATCGTAAGAGTGAGCTCGTCTGTGGTGGTCGGCGAACCCTCAACCTTCTGGAACAAAGCCCTGCATGGCATCAACTGTGCCACAAAAGCGTGCTGAACATAGGATGGTTAAGTTAAGTGCGTTTTTTCTTATGACCTTCAGTTGGACCAAAAAAAGTTTCTTATAAAATCTGCATTAACTTTCTACTTTTTAAAATTAAAATTAGATTAAGCTAATCTCAATATTATGGCCTTCTATAGCTTCCTGTTTCACTGGGGTATGTAAATGAGGTTACATGCATAGGGCTCTAAATACAATTTCTCATTGGTAGCACAACATAGAATTTAAGAGCACCAGAAAATATGCTTTAAAAAAATGTTGATTGAGGCTATACAGTGGCGATTTTAGCATGTCAATCTTGGTGGGGGGAAAAAAATGTGTGGGATGCATGCCAGCAAAGCCACTAAACAATACGTTAATTGTACAATAACAGTGACAAACGTTCGCCAAAAAATTTAAGGGCCTACATAAAGCTGTCCCAACAGCAGAGTCCCAACACCTTACCACTGCTACACCTGGATATCAGTCTTGTCTGGCAGCGAAACAGTTTTACAGTCTAATTTACAGCCTTTTAAAAAACAAACATAGCCGATATGGCTGACTTGCTCAAACAAATGTGGTTTCTACTGACAATTGAGATGTAAGTGAATAAGAGGCAATCCGTGATCTCGATTAAGACATTAACGAGCGAGCTAAGACAAACGTAGTCAATATAACTATTTGTTCAGGACTGCAACAGAATTCAGAACATGGCCCGTTCATACAGTGTTCTCCCTGTACACAAAGTCAGAACCGTAGAATAAATAAAGGGGGCATATAAGCAGACAATGAAAGCCCTTACAATATTTGATGATTACAGGTTTTGGCTACATGTGCACCACCAAGTCAGAACAGTAGGCGACATTAAGAGGGGAAAATAGACCAAATTATTAGGGTGCGGTACATGGGCTACTAACAGCTTACTACACAACATGCAATTAGTATTACAATCTTAGCTGCAGTATACATAACTCGCTGGCATATTACAATCTATGCAGCAGCATACAAGACATTTTTGGACTCACCTTGTTGTGCGGTGCTCACTTGAACAGGAAGGTGGCACGGTGGTCCTTTGTGGGCAAATTTTGTCAAAGTCTGGCATTCTATGGATTTATGGTGCTAGCAGGCTAGTGATTGTGTTGCAATGCTTGTAGTTAGTCACTGATTCCTTCCAAATCACTCATTGTTGAGTTTGCAATTTCCAACTTGTTGTGTAATGTTTGTCCAATGGCCGATGAGCACAGATACATTTTATCAATAATTTCTCTTCATATGACAAGGATTACAAAGGCTCAGACTTGATTCATGATGAAGACTGCTAAGATTTTGAAAGTATGATGTTGACATGATCAGGCTAATCAAAGCTACTGTAGATATAACGTCATTTTATCTGTGGCCAATGACCTTGAGCCTTCTTGGATGGGCACGTCGAATATAACTATGGCAGCACCCAAGGGGCTTGAATTTTCGAGGCCTACCCTTAGACATGGCGGTGACGTACTGTCCCCACAAGTGACCCAATCATGGCGCAACTAGAACATTACCAACACCTATGCTCTCTATTTTCCGCTGACTACCCCACCACCACATAAAGCACTGAGCTAGGCTGAAACACCTGCTTTTATTTTTATTTAACTAGGTAAGTCAGTTGGAGCTGCCTTACTCAAGAAAGCGAAAGAGAGACCATGTCTTTATGCGGTTTTATTAACTCAATTATTGTATTTTTCTCCATTGTAGTATTAAATGCCAAAATAACATGCTCTGCCCCACCTGCTCTGAATGACAGGTCACCACTGAGGATATATGAATTCTAGCTACTTCTGAAGCACATGTTGTACCCTAGAAACATTTGTTAAAATGTAGTTAAAAATGTTGATACAAATACCGCTCATAATAAGAAAAAAAAAAAATGGTACAGCGAAGCCTTATCGTCAAAAATATATTTTTTTTAAATCAAGGTTGCACATCAAAATATTTTGTTGCATATGCGCACTTTAGAACCCTGAACACAGATATAAAATCCCTTTGTCATCCATTACCATGGGGAAAGGCAAGAAACTCAAATGGTTTTTGACTTTCATCAAATCAGGCAATGGGTACAATTTTTTTTTATAAATACCACATACCATTATTAGGGCAACAATTGAGAAGTTTGAAACTCCTGGAACAGTGGTCAACTTAGTAGAGGACACATGTATCTTGTCCCCACACACAGTGAGGAAGATGTTTCGGAAGGCAAAGAAAAGTCCAAGGGCCACAGTTGGAGAATTACAGAACTTGGTCAGATCTTGGGGTCACCAAGTCCCCAAACCTACAATTAGACACCACCTCTATTCCAATAGGCTATTTGGAAGGGTTGCCATAAAAAAAAAAAAAAAAGCATTTATTCAAAAGGCATCGTCACTTGGATTGGAACTGTGGAACTGGGTGCTATGGTCAAATGAGACGAAACTAGAGCTCTTTGGCCACGCACACCAGTGTAGGGTTTGGCCTCTAAAGAAGCATGCATAAACTAACCTCATGCCTACTATAAAATATGATGGTGGGCTGCTTTTCTTCCACTGGTCCTAGGGCACTTGTTAAGGTCAACAATATTATGAACTCTACCAAGTGCTGAGACATTTTAGCCCAAAACCTGGTTGCCTCTGTTAAGAGGCTGAAAATTGGCCACAAGTTGATCTTCCAGCAAGACAATGACCTCAAGCACACATACAAAGAATTGCTAATTGACCACAAAAATCAACATTTTGCAATGGCTATCTCAGTCTCCAGACTTGAACCCCAAAACCTGGGGTTTGAATTGAAGAGGGCAGTCTATTAGCACAATGGAGGAATGGGCAAAGATCCCTACCAATGAGTTGTTCAATATAAAACCTGTATTACTGATGAATGTGTTTGTTGTTTTTGACTGTGTTTTTCCTTCCTTCTTGCATTTATATATTGGTGTGTATTTTGTGTAATTCAGGGCTCATCTGTAAAATAGCCCTTGGTCTCAGTATGACTCCCTGATCAAATGAAGGTTAAATTAAAAAATGTTTAAAGGCTAAGTGTTGTTATCCTCTCAAGGAGAGGGTGCACAAAGTACTGAAAACAGGGGTGCCAATAATTGACAGTTTTTTTATTAAAATCTTTCGCTGAGAAATTGTATTAGTATAAAATCATTTCCCAATTTTTGGGAGCATACACTATAGCTCAGTATTTGTATTTTGTTCATCTTCATCAAAAGGTGCCAATAATTTTGAACCTGACTGTATGTTATGTCATGTCCTATCACTGGCTTCAGTAAAACGTAAAAGGCCATCTGACTAACCAGTAAAACCTGTATGCCAGGTAGCCTCTGAATACCTGTTAAAACAAGCTTGCCACATCCTGCAACTTCTTGAGGTGAAGACTTGGGGTAAAAGTATATTTTTTTATGTGATAGTAGATTTTGTTTAATTATTCAAATTGTACAGGGGGTGCTGCAGAACCCCGGCTATGGGTCGAAGTGGAAACATCTGGATGAAAAACACTGACTGTAATCTAATCACATTGATATTATTATGCATGTCCAACTAGGAGCAGCTACTAAACTATAATTCTAGCAGGCAGCACTATAAGCACTTTAGCCTACTGAAGGTTGCAAGGAATTGTCAACATGATAACCGAAATAAGTACGTGATATTTGGGCTCCGGAGTGGCGCGGCGTCTAAGGCTCTGCATCTCAGTGCTAGAGGCGTCACTACAGACACCCTATTCTTAACTGACGACTTCTTAAATAAAAAGGTAAAAATATATATTTCTCGAGTGTTCGTGCGTTCAGGAACACACTTCACATTTTCAAATGCTTGAGTTCCTGCTCAACTTGGAATATTGGCAAAAAATATTGCCGAGTTCTGGCGTCCAACATGAGAACCGGCACCTATTTCAGTCCAAGTCGAGCATTGAGACCTGTACCAGTGTGTAAATGAATTGGATGTGGTAGAAATGCGTGCAAAGCCCTGTAGACTACATTTCAGCAACATGTTACACACGGTCAAAGTCGTGAAACCATTGTGAACTGACTGAAAACTATTGGTTGAACTTCACGGATTACGTTTGAGGTTACATAATGTATTGGTATGCTAATAGCCTGTTAATGTTCTTACCTGCACATGTCCACGAATACCAGGAAATTCATCTTTTTGATCTTCTTCTCGCTGAGCCAGTAGCCCACTCTTCTGCCCTTCAGAAGAGTCTGCATCTCAATATTATGCGTTGGTGCCCTTGCTGACAATGACAATAAAAGATTGTTATTCATAAAAGCCAGCTGTTCTTACCGTTGTGCCAACGACAGCAATGATCTCCTAAAATGTTTTCATTCTGTAGCTCTTAAACCGTGAGACCTTTAAATACCCTAGACAAGATCTGTATTACAAGTATCCACCCTAGGCTACTCCAGCTGTATTTCAGGTAAGTCTGCTTACCAACAATCCTTCGTGGTCAATTAGTTCCCTGCACTATCTCCCTTCCAACTGTGTCCCTCTCTTGCCCAAAGTGCCGATATTCCGTACCAGAAACATTTGTTTCCAGAAATTGAATGCATTTACCTACGAGTCATTTATAATTCATCACTTAAAACCAGCCAATTAGCTTATTGATGTTTATCGGATAACGTAGCCTTAAGGTGACTCCAGCAGTGAATTGTTGTGCCTGAAAATTGTAGGCCTACAAGTACTGTAAACCTTCCGCGAGTTTTCTAGCGGCTGTTGTGCGCAGAGGAACAGGCAAAATGCTCAATCCATTGCTTTGAATCACAGCCAGAGGCGGAGACCGAGAGAGCGCGATTGTGTTTGGAAGTGGCCGATATTGGACCAGTACAAAGTAACTGAATCAGTTTCAGTTTATGAAATCTTGGAAAAATGCATAGAACTTTTTCAAATAAGTGTTAGGCTATATCCCTATTAAATTGTAGCCTTTGTATATCGCAGAAACGACCGAAACAGAACACAACAATTTGATATTTTTGTTGATACTTAGATACCACGTACCTTATCTGTTTTTCACCACAACAGGTTCCTTGCTCGTTGGTTCAGATGAACAGTCAAATAAATGCAAGAGAACCTGATATGTCCAAATGGTCAGCTCAGAGAAGATGACACATTGAACGCTATTCCTATAATAACAGGCCCAGATGAATTGTGAAAGGCTTTTAATCAACTTTAATGTCGTGCTGTCGTATCAATGGGTGGAGGCACCAATTAAGTTACCTATTGGGTTACACAATCAGCTCAGCTGTCAAATCGCTCAATCGGGTAGGTGAAAATGGGAAAATTAGCAAAAGTGGACATAGCCTAAATTGCGCACACATTGGCTAAATAAATGTTGATGATTGTTGGATGATATCAACACAAAAACGAAGAAAGATTGGGTAATAGTGGTAGCCTACTGTCTAGGCTAAGGTGCACTGCTCACATTGCGACATCTAGTGTTAGGCTATTCATTTTTGATAGGCATCCGGGTAGACTATATTGGAATACTTTGAATGTCATGCTACACTCAATGAATGTGAATGTGCAACACAAATACATACAGTTTTGCTTGCATACATTGCCTTATTAAATACGTATATATCGCCATTATAATGCACTAGACTCTAGTAGCCTACACAAGCAACGGTTCTACAAAGTATGACAATAAGCGTGATGCTGCTCTTTTTGAACTTTATGTGGCGATGTCTAGTTACCGAAAAATAAATGCCTGTAACCAGGGCCGGCCCTAGCTTTTTGGGGGCCCTTAGCGAGATTTGGTTTTCGGGCCCCCCACCTCTCGACGTAAAACTTTTGATGGTCCCCCTCTTGGCGGCAGAGATATTTTTTTATATATTTTTTCCTGTAATTCTATCCATTTTGCTATGAGGCATAGAGAAAATGCTATGGTTTTAAAGCAAATTGGGGGGTCCTAGCGGCTGGGGGCCCTAAATGACTCCTTATATCGCTTATGCCCAGGGCCGGCACTGCCTGTAACAATACTGAACAAACATCTAAAGGCAACATGCAACAATTTTACTGAGTTACAGTTCATATAAGGAAATCAGTCAATTTAAATAAATTCATTAGGCCTGTCATGCCAAATAACGTCCCCCTGCCAAATAGTGTCCCCCTCTACGTCACAATGGGATTCAATGAGTTCTAGCTTCTGTTGCTAGGGCGGTTGCTAGAATTTGCAAAATTCTGACTGGATTACGTAATGAACCAAAGCGTCTGTTGCTATGCTGGTTGCTTGGCTTTTACCTCGAAGTGGTCGCAAAGCAGGGCTGGCACGTGGCATAGGCGGAATAGACAAATGCTAGGGGCGCTGTCCCTCAATAGGGGCGCCCAAATGAGTGATTTTTTGTATTTTTTACTAATACTATTTTAATACAATCCCTTTCGAAATATTACAAAAAACTGAAAGCCCCCTCAACAACAAAACTACATAGCTTATTAGGCCATATTTTCTGTGTTGCCCGCAGCATTCCATTTCGCCTAAATGGCTCAAAAACATTTATACATTTTTATTTGAGTAGAAGAAATGAAAACTTCTGACTATTTTTGGTCTATTCCCGACTTGAAAAAACATCCAAATATACACATTGTGAGATATTTGGCGAAATAAACAGACATAGCTATATTTCCCTAAAGGAAACAATGGGACGACCTCAGAGTTCCATGAGTAAGTTTTTGTTGTTGTTTACATTTTAACTACAAACAACGTGGACAGGTCTCATTGCCAACAATAGCAAAGCAGGCATTGTGACGTAGAACAATAAACTGGGAATAGAATGTTTGGAAGGCGAGTTGGTGCCACGGTGCTCAATAAAACTAACAGGAGCTGGCAGGGTGAAAAATGCCCTAAAATTAGGCCTATTTTTTCGTGATTACTTTAAAACTACGGCAAGCAGCTGGGAAATATGGTCATATTTTGAAAATGGGCTCCACGGCGGATGCAATGAACTAGTTTTTATCAGAAAAAAGCATTGTAAAAAATGTAATGTGTCCAGCCTACTACTAGCTAGTTTACTTTGGATAATACTAGTAACATTCACTAATTTAAATAGCTAGCTAGAGTTAATTTTACCTTAAATTAATTAGGGAATGTTGGAAAGACTATTCAGCTGTTTGGGGAATAACCTAACCTATAACATAATTTTGAGAAATACACTTTTTCTTTCAAGTGTGCTGCACAAACCATCCACTGTCCGCCTCAAGAAACCAGGCATAGGCCTACATTTAAAAAATAAAAAACTTCCCCAACATGTCAAAAGAAGAGTTGCTAGAGCACTGTCAAACCCTCAGCACTGCTCTAAGCCATGACGGACAGCCAGATATTGATGGCAGGGAACTTGCTGTGGAAATGTAAAACTTTCCACATTTGCCATCAAATAACATGACAAACATGGAACTCTTGACCTTTCTGCATGAGAAGAAGCTGACATAAATGTACCTCAATATGTGGGTAGCTCTGAGAATCACTGCCACTCTTCCTGTTACAGTGGCTGCTGCTGAAAGAAGCTTCTCTAAGCTCAAACTCATTAAAACCTACCTGAGATCTACTACAGTGCAAGAACGTCTTAGGGGACTTTCCATCATTAGTATAAATCATGTGGTCTCACAACAGCTGTCTTATGATGATATTTATCATCTTATTTATAATTCATTTTATGTCACTTTTTTCTTTAATACTGTTTTTATTTTGTGTTTTTTTTGTTTCTAAAGTAAAAATCTCAAAGACATAAAGCTATGCAGTTTCTGTGTGAGTGTATGAACACAATGATCGGTGGTGAAATTGGCTGCCTAGCAAGGGGTACCAGCTAAAATCTTACCTAGGGTACCAAATTGGTCAGGGCCGGCCCTGTCGCGAAGGAAGGTTGAGTTCTATTTTTCCCCAGTTGCGCTCGCTCAGTCCGCTCAAAAGTATTACCTCAGCATTGGAGGACTGTGCTTTTGACGGTGACAACCTGCTAACTACCTGCTACCTCAGAGCTCTGGAAAGAGAACTCTTTATGTACCATATATATTTGTATTTATATAAGAAAATATTGTTAAATAGGAATAAATAATTTAAGCTATTTTTAGATTGATTTTATATTGACATTGCTATTTACCTCAGCCAGACAGTTTTATTTAGCTAACGTTATCTAGCTAGCTACCTGTTAATGTAGCTGCTTTCTGTTTGTATGTAGCTTGCACTTAAATAAAAAATTCAGGATAATGTTAAGAAGTTCATATCTATTACGGTTACTGTTAGATAACTGTAAGGATTTATGTACAACCATTTTCCATCTAGGTAACGTTAGTTGGTCATCTACATGTCGCTAGCAATACATTTAGTTATGTGTCTGTCACATTGAGGTATCTAGCTTTAAGTTAATCCTGAACAATCAAATGGATAGGTGTAAGTAATTATGGTAACTCCCAACTGCCCTTAACTAGGTGTCTTCGCTAGACAGAGAGAGGCCCATACAGAAAGAGAGAGACAGGCAGCAGTGCAAATTTACTTAAGACTTTAGTATTTCAACAACTCTTGTTAGGCAATCACATGTACCTACGGGCGAAGGATGGCCAGCCAAACAGTAGGGTAATCCATAAAATGTTCTCACAGGTGGCTTGTGTCGGATTGGAGGAACAGGGGCAGGTAAGGCCAGCTGCTCTCTGTGGCCGGATGGAGGAACGTCGGGGGTCATTCTTCCGTCACACTCCTGGTTACACAATTTTACAATTGATCATGCTCAAGCTCTTTTGCAGGTGCAGCATCCAGAAGTAGGAGGCCTCCTCGCGGTGGGCAGCATCGCCATGCTGTCAGCAGTTCCAACACTGGCCCAAGGGTTTGTCTAGATAGTCAATCTCAAGGCTAACCACTGGGTCACAGTAAGTAATCTTCGCTGCCAGGTAGGTACTGTTAAGGTGTATGACTCCAGTGGTCATGACACCACCCCAGAGTTTCTCTCACAACTCACCTCTCTCTTATCTTTTCCAGGGAACTCTGTGACTGTGGAGTGGCCAGCCGTCCAGCAGAAGAAAGGGGACACAGATTGTGGGCTGTTTGCTATTGACCATGAGAAAACATATTTTCTCTTGTTTTCAGGCTGGGCACCTGTCACCATTTTCCAGTCCCCGTCCTGCGTCCAGGTCTCTCAAGGTGTCCACACCCTACACAATAGAGGTCAGCGCCCACTGCTTCTGTCGGAAATACGTAAGAGAAGGTAAGGAGGTGGCCCGGTGCAGGAGATGCGGCAAGCATTTTCATGTGTGTTGTTTGTCTCATGTCGTCAACGTGCGTGAATTTGTCTGTCCATCGTGTCCATCGTCCAGTCACCCTTGTTTTCACTGCTTGGCCGGCTCCCCACCTCAAGACGGTAGGTATTTTACTTAATTGTAAATTATATGTTATTGTAAATAACCTGCTGTAATATTGTTTTTAATTTGTATAAAGATGTGTTCTCTTGCAGACATTGGCTGTGAAGTTTGTAAGTTGGTTGGTAAGTACAGTATATAGCACATGTATCTGTCTTGTATTGCAAGTAACATTCACAAGCATGTAAATATTTGTATATTTTTACAATATTTTAAACTTGCTCGAATTGGCTGTAAATGTATATATTTGCATATTAAATGCACCTTGACTTGGTGAGGGCTTCCAACTAAACCAGGCCCATGTTATTGAACACTTGACTGAGACTGGCTGCCTGTCGAGGACAAGTGACAGGAAGAACTAGCCGCAGCACCTATCTCCTCATCCTTCAACTCTTTCTCTCCTCTCCCTCCAGATAAAATTCTGCATCTAGTGACGTCTCATTGCCCAACAATCTGCCCACTGATCCCATCCCCTCCTCCATCTCATTACATCATCTAAAGCTACTGTTATTGTCATGTTGTCATTATCTGCTAATAAAGTTTGCTAGCTGTATCATACTGGGCACATAATGTGAGATACACAGATTAACTAACAACACTAGCACTGCAAACACTCAGAACACAGAGAGCAGCAGTGCCTGGACTTCACAGTCTCCCTCTTCAAGTCCCCCTTCTGAGACTGGTTGCTTGTTGAGAACAAGTAACAGGCAGAACCTACCAACCACACAGCACCAGCCTCTCTATTCCACACACCAGAATTAAGAATTTCAGTCTGATTGCCATGCGAGTGTAAAAAAATCTGTGTAAAAAAATCTGTAAAAACAAACGATTGACATAAAAAAAAATGGTGGATTACAATCTTAAATATTGCCAGGTTGGTTTTCACAGCTGTTTCACAAGGTGTTCATTATTGTAAATTGTAAGGTATACTTTGATGGTATTTATTTGTTCTACATTGTCGTATCCTAGGACCTACAATAGATGCATATATATTCAACCACAAGGGTGTACTAATGAGCTATGCGAGATAGAAACAAATCATAATAGAGGACCACTGAAATTATATTATTTCAGTGTAGATAAGGGAAGGGCAGCTTATACTTAAAACATGACAGCCAGACAAGCTGTATGAATCAAACGGATTTGCATATGAATGGAGTGGAAATTAGCTGACTTCGTGATTTGTAAGGTAAGTAACTTTGTGTCATTTGTATTTTGCCGGGGACGTTATTTGGCATGACATATGGATTTCACATTTCACGTACATTTGCCGCATTCTAAACAACTGGGAACTCGGAAAATTACGAGGTCAAATCATGACGAAAATCGAAGCTCTAGAAAGACGTCCGAGTTCACGAGTTGGAATTCCGAGTTGGATGACAGTTCAAAATCAATTATTTCCAGTCGGAGCTGTTTTTCTGAGTTCCCAGTTGTTTTGAACGCGGCATTAGTCAATGGACGGTACGGTCCATTCTAGAACAACTCCTTCAAGGAGTAAATTGAACGCTAGCACAAAACCCAACATGAGCATGAGTTAAATGAACAAGAAGCTCAATATTAAACACATTTAGCAGGATTTGAGATAATTAACTTGTACTTTCGATGAAAATAGGAAGATTACTCGACTCATACCCTGACTTTAGAAAGGCATTGCGCGACTATTAGTTTAGCAACCGCGTGACGCAATTTGACAGCGTAAACGCGATTGGTCGACTGTCTGCTGGGCGGAGTGTTATAAATTCCTCATTTCATTTCCTGCTGGCATATATGCCGCGTTCAAAACAACTGGGTACTCGGAAATCCCCGACATCCGAGCGTTCAAGACAACTCGGAAAAAACGAGCCTAGGAAAAACCGAGACTAGGAAAAATAGTTTTGAACCGTAATCCAACTCGGAATTCCAAGTCGGAAACACGGGCATCTTTCTAGAGCTTAGACTTTCCGACCTGAAGATCACTGAAGTCGGAGTTTTCCGAGTGCCCAGTTGTTTTGAACGCGGCATTCTCTTCTAATATCTCTGGTCAGTCATATGACAAGGAAGAAAGGCGATCGGTGTAGTTGTTTCTGGTTTATTAAATGGCCTGGTGTTACGAAGTAATATGAACATGGTTTTAAAATGAAATCACAGCAAGTTTCCTCGTCAACGAATTTGTTTGTCATGTAAAGAAAGGTGAGCGTCATGGCTAGCTAATGTTACACACTTTCCATCTGTCAAATCATGTGGTCTACAATTTCAGCTACCCAGGCTAACGTTAACTGCCTCGCTAACGTTAGCCAGAATCCGACTAGATGTTCACATTACATTCTCTCTCTAGTCGTAACGCGGCGAGAGATATAATGTACCTCAATCCAGGGATGGGAGATGACAGTGTACTCCTAATTATCACAACTGTCAAATCTAGAAGATTCAAACACTGCTATTTTTGTCAGCATTGTAGGCTAACAAAAGGCAATACAACAGCCCATTGGATTCCATGAAAATGCGACGCCTTGCGTTGGGGTTGAGTAGCTACCGGAAGTGTTGTCGAATCCAATGGGCTGCTGTAGCATTAGCTAGCCTAGTATACTGGCAAAAAACTAGCAGTCATTCAAAACTAGCTGTATATTAATCTTCTCTATTTGTCAGTTGGGATAGTTAGGAGTACACTGCGATTGACATACATTTTCCGAGCCATATCTCACGCCGGATCCGCGTTGTCCTGATCGTGCCATAGCCCCCTTTCAACTAAACTTGAGAGAGAATGTGATGAACAGGGCCTAAAATTAACATCAGCCACCTCTCAAATGCGGGTAGATTTTGGAATTGGCGTGTAAAATGTATATTTCATCAGCCATGTTGGCGGGTGATCAACGCTCTACAGTGAGAGCATTTCACTTGCATTCGTGAATACAATTAGTGAAGTATGATCACATTTATAGTAAAGTAAATGCTGCATAATCAGTTTGTTTCATAGCTGGTAAATTAATCTCAAAGTTAAAGGACTACGAATCCAATATGTGACCGTCCAGCTCGATTCGGTCGCAACATTTGACATTGTTTTTTACATTGGATAAAAGTAGAGACTCGGCGCTAGAAAATGTTATATCATACGCTACAGTTGAGGAACAATGGTGGAAAGTAGTTCTGCTTTTAAAGTTTTTAACTTGTAACCTCACTTGAGAAAATTGCCCTTGAATGTTTTGGTACACCTACTGGAGAGCTTTTCTTTGTCTACACCCATTCAGCATCGTTCACACACTCTTTCCCACCCATCTCTAACGATTCACATGTGAGGCCCTGTACTAAACAACCAAAGATTAAGACTAAAGACTATGGGTGTGTTCATAAATTTAATCTGGAGCGGCAGTGTGCTCTGGTCTTTTGTAAACGCAGAGCGTTGTCAGATTGTAAATTCAGAGCGTTTAGCCTGGTGCCTTGGTGAGCTACCTGAAGAAGCGACCAGGCCCATAACGTTAGTTAACTGGCTTCATCCCAGTGTTTGTTTGTCAGTTAGTCGACCATCTCGGCCATTGCAATGGATTGTCTGCGCATTGCTGGCTAACGTTAGCTGGCTAAACGGAGCATAAAACCATCTGTCATATGCAGATTTGACATCCAACAAGCAAGCTAGCCTGCTAGTAACTTCCAGATGACACAAATGAGAGAACAGCTCACACTGACCATTTTACTCACCCTAGCAGAGCTGGTTAGGCTGTTTTTATGGTATCCAGAGAGTTGGTGACTGCAACTGTGCTGCTGGCAACAATTTAATTAGTCTTTTTATGCCAACGTTTACTATGGCTGGGCGATATGGCCAAAATATTATATAACAGTATTTTTTTTTTTTTAATGGACGGTATGACAGTGTATGCATACACTAAGTGTCTTTCTCCATTCTGATTGTTTTATACCGTTCAATTCAACTTCAACACCAAAACATTTCAGCACTTTTATAATTTTCTGCATTTCCTGCACTCAATTGAGAATTTCTACACTGCCACGTAGGGCTACACGATATGTTGCAATTGCGATTTGTTTATTTAGATTTATTAGCTATTAGCATTAGCGTCTCACAAGATGTAGGCCCAACTTCTTTAGAAAATACAAACTAGCTGTTTGCAGATGTAAGAAACACAAACTAATAGTGTCATTATAGAACACTAGTGGATTTATATTAAGAAGCAAAGTGAAAATAGCATTGTTGTCATCAACATTGTTGCATGTGCTGCATTGTCCATGCAGCCTGAATGCAATTGTCTTGTGGTCGAGGAACAACTAATGTGCTCCTTGAGTGACAGGGAGCGTGGCTAGGTCTGTGTGGAAAGCGGTGACGCGCGACATACGCCTAGTTTCCTAAAACGAGTCACATATAGCCTATAACACCTCACACTGCCAGGCTGGGGGATGCTTGCGTATGTGAAGAGCTGAGTGAAAGCTTTATTTTCAGAAGCACTGCTCACAGGCACAAAAGTTGGCTTAATTTACTTGAAACTAAAGTCTACTGAAGTGAGACTTTGTCCTTGTTGGCTATTTACATTGTTTTGTTCACAAGCACAAACATGACTTGAGTCTCTAAACAATATACCACATGACCTCTTACTATTAATACATTTGTTTTAGAAACATTCCAAAGCATGCTTATCTGTTTGTGTTCGTGTAATTTTAGCGAAATGAATATATTTTGACTGGTACATATTTTTATTTTATTTTATTTTTTCAGTTTGGACGTGATCAGGCTACCGAAAGCGCAAACAGTGGGCGACATCACCAGAAAACGTGCGTTTTGGGAGCGAGCGGGCACTTTTTGGTGGGGAGGAAATACTTTCCTAGTGTGTGAGGAACGCGTTTGCTGGCTTCATAATTGCTAGCCAGCTCCTGTATTTAGAATGATTTTGTTTTTGTTTGGCTAGAGTTCTGCTAACCTGTTTGCAATTCCTTTAGCTTTGTTAGCTAGCTTGCTGGCTAGTTAGAGGTTAGCTGGCTGGTTTGCTACTGCCATCAAGTTGTTGTTGTGCTATCAAGTGAGCCATACTGGCATTTGAATACAGCGTGTGGGAAAAGTGAATCGGGACACAATTTGGACAGTTGGACACATTTTAAATGTAGGTGTAGACGCATGTAGTATTCGGAATTCCATCATCAGAACACCATGATCAGAATACAAAAGCTGCATTATAATTCTTGACACACTCAAACCGGTGCGCCTGGCACCTACTACCAAACCCCGTTCAAGGGCACTTAAATATTGTCTCTTGCCCATTCACCCTCTGAATGGCACACATACACAATCCACGTCTGTTGTCTCAAGGCTTAAAAATCCTCTCCCCTTCATCTACTCTGATTGAAGTGGATTTAACAAGTGACATCAATAAGGGATCATAACTTATCTATTTGTCATAGAAAGCACAGGTGTTCCTAATGTTAGACTTTCGGGTTATACACCCACCCCAAATTAGTTCTGGCCTTAAGTAACCTTCTCTCTTATGTAAACATACCAAACCAATGTTTTCCACAAGCACATGGCGTAGCCAGCCTGTGTTCTCTTGAGATTAAAGTATTTTACTGCAAGATATGAATTATGTTTGTTCTTCAAATTGAGTAAATAGCCCAAATTATCTTCCACAGGCTTCCAGCTTCCTTTTAAAGAGGTATTTTCTCAGTTATCTGCTATAGAGCTATGCTTGAAGAATGAAGCAGGCAGTAATCATGGGCTTTCCTTAACAGAAAGTAGCAGTTGTCTACTTCATTGTTAAGACTGATTAAATCATTTAGAACTATATCAATGTCTTTCAAAATACCATATACATATCATTAGCTTTTAAAACAATTCAATACTATTTTGGGGGACCAGAGTGAGGCTATTGTTCCACTAGCCTACCTATTGTATTAAGTCACTCACTTTTAAGTCACTGTCAGATCTTTAGTTTACTTGTCCCGATGCGGTAAACTTAATTGTATGATTTATGAATGGCCAGGATATGAGATCATATGAAACACGCAAAATAAATTAATGTGCCAGAAAACAATAAGCTAAGTGGATTTCGACTCATCGTTACCACATTATATGGGACGGTCAAATTGACTCACATAGATGATGAAGGAGCATCATGCTCTCTCCCTCCGTGTACAGATATTTGACTGCAACCACAGCGTACACAACACACACACACACGGGTACTGGGAGGCAGGACAGACAGCAGACTGTCAAACCAGCAGTGTTTGCCTGTCATTGCTCACTTTGTGACTGACAGGTGTCTGTCCTATCAATGGATTGCTAGAAGATGCATATCGTTCATTCTAGCGGGAGAGAGCTCGGCTGACTTTTTTTTCTGACTTCCGTATTGTAAAAAAGTTGCCTTGTTAATTTCAGTGGAAAAAGTACCGACTGAACATTTGTCTGTAACCGGCTGTATAGCTGAGAGCTGGCGCTAGTGGAAAACGCTGCCAAATGTAACGTATCATACTAATTTGAGTGTCCCGGATTTACATTTACTATGTTACATCTAGTCTATGAGACCAGGCTGGCTTAGGCAGTTCTCCTGGGGTGCATTCAGTTTGATTTGAACGTTTGCTCCGTTGCGTAATGGTTTGTACTGAACGTCACGTTTCCCAAAAACATTCTTCAACAGGAATGTAATCATTATTGGACAAATTCGGGTAGGTCCCTCCCCGTTTTGTTCCGTAAAGAAAAGTTTTGCAACAGAATCAGAGTATTGAATGTGCCCCGGACTTTGAGGTACGTGTACTCCATTTGGTGGGGGTGGTGGGGTGTGGCTTGAATCAATAAAGGGACATATTTAAAGGGCAGTAGACATGCTGACAGCGTTCCCCAACCCACAACCCCACACATTTTTTTAACTGGTCATTCAGAAAGGCACTCTTTCCATTTAATTGACCGTTGCAGTAAAAAAATGTTTTACTGAATGCAGCCCAGATAAATGTGCAAGATTTTGAGTAGTACTTTTTGAAACTAAGGCCCTTTTCTGTTCCAGGGAGGAGTATGGAGAATGATGAACTTCCGTCAGCGGATGGGATGGATCGGCGTGGGGCTGTACCTTCTGGCTAGCGTGGCCGTTGTCTACTATGTCTTTGAGATCGACCAGACATACAACCGTCTCACTCTGGAGCACGTGGAGCGGGTGGCTCAGGAACAGCGACCTCTGGCAGGGGACAACGCGCCTCCAGCCACATCCTCTGGGCCCCAATCCTCTTCCTCAGCCTCGCTGCTCACCTGGACCCAGAGTCTCAAGACTCACCTGTTCCTCTTGCCCTTCTGGGTGTGGGTCACCATCTTCCTCGTGCCCTACCTTCAGGTGTTCCTCTTCCTCTACTCATGCACACGTGCCGACCCCAAGACGGTGGGCTACTGCATCCTGCCCATATGCCTGGCGGTGCTCTGCAACCGCCACCAGACCTTTGCCAAGGCGTCCAATCAGATCAGTCGGCTGCAGCTTATTGACACCTAAAATGTCCAACCAGTTGAGACGGTGGATGATATTAGGCGGGGCGAGCAGCCTTAGTGCATGCTGCACACAAAATAGGCAGCGGCCTACTACCCTCTCACCTGAACTACATGATGCTTAACACTCACCTAGTGTACTGTGTTAAGCCTGCCAGGCATCACTAGGCAATTCACTTAGGGGTCTGGAGGTGGTTTTCTTGGTGTGTATGTGTGCTGTTCTTGAGATGAACAATGGTACGTGTTTCACAACCCTTTGTATTTGTGATTTCTTACATTGAACAAAGGCTGGACCAAAGGGTGCCACGCGCTCCAGGGGCACCACAGTTCCTGACTACGATACAGACGCCAATCAATGAGGGTTTGTCCTTTCACTGCAAGGTCTCACTTCTTTGAGCAAATAATTCTGTGAGGAAAGTTTCAGAGCCATATTGGTTCAATCATCATCCCCAAACTATCACTGACTCAAAGTAAGGTGAATTTGTACAGACAGTTTTAGGAATGTGATGCCATTTTTAAAAAGTCTTAGTGGACCAGTAGTGATTCTTGCAGTGTTGTTTTGTCATTGATCTGAATGTATTTTGTAGTGTTACTTACTGCTGTGATGGCTCACATTTTTTTTGTTGAATTCTATTACTTGCAATATTTAGAAAGTGTTTTGGGGATTCGTCAATTGGTCCATCTATCCAGTATTTGTATAAGTTGAATAGCTTGTGCCTTTTAGGACTGCCCCCCCAACCTCCAAGTAAGTCAAAGGAAGTCCACACAAAGCACAGACTATGCTTTTGAAAATACCGATCTTCTAGTACAGCCATTGTTTGTTGTCCTTGTGTGTCATAAAATGACAAAAACATGAATCTTTTTTTGGGGGTCTTTTTTTTTTTTTTTTTTTTTTAAGGATCATTGGTCCCTTTTTGTAAGCCATTTATGTGGAAATGTGTTTTTGCTAGTATTGTGTGTTCAATAATGATCAGAGTACTGTGGAATCCTTCGTGTATGTTCACTGCCAACAAAGATCACATTTCTTATTCTGAAATGTGAAATGAGTAATGGGACAAATTTGTCTTGGACGTCTGTGCCAGATTAATTTATATGGCAGTCAGTGTCCTTTAGCAATTCTGCAAATTGCTCATTTAATTTGAACGTTGTTTTGAAATAATCTTTGGCTACTCTTTGTGTTGAGATGGTGGAGGTCAACCTCATTTTTAAATGTTTCCAGTTGATTCAAGATGTGGGGGACAGGTACTATTGTGAACAAGATTTAATTTCATTTTCCATCTACAGTAGCACTAATGAATGTACATAAGGTTTATTTAACCATCCTCCTGACGTGTCATGTGCCACGTCAAGTGACCTGACCGAAAGGGAATTGTCCTGGGTCGTGTTCATTAAGGCACACATCAGAACATTTTGATATGCTTTGTAACAGCAAATGAAAATAAGTTAATGTAGTCCTTCCCTGCTTCAATCAGTTTTCTGTTTGTTGCCTAAAGAACACAACCCTGATTTTGTCCTGGACTATAAAGCATATGTCACTCATTGCACAGAGGCAGAGTGTCTGTGGGCTTTTGCTCTGTCCTTGTCCTTGATTGATGAATTAAGGTCACTGATTAGTAAGGAACTCCCCTCACCTGGTTGTCTAGGGCTTCATTGAATGGAAAGGCCAGACACTAGTCCCTCCATGGAATGAGTTTGACACCAATCTCTCGGTCCTGGGGTGCCCGTTTCGGTTTTTGCACTAAGCTTGACGAGTTGGTTATTTGAATCAGCGGTGTAGTGTTAGGGCAAAAATGTGCACCTGGGGAGGGGGCAGGAGAGAGTTTGGGAGACCCTGCTGTAAAGGATCATCTACTTCGGTTTTGGACTGGCTGTTTTTAGTGGCTCGCAGCATTAAGTTTTCACTGAAGTATTATCTTTAACTCCTGTTCACCCCCCCCCCCCCCTCAACCTCATTCATCTCTTCGTATGATGTTGCACCCATTAACATCTTGGTGCACATCTTGAGTCCTCAGGAGTTGAAGTATCTACAAAGGGTCACGTTCAGTAGGCAGAAGAAACATTTACAGATGGAGTTACTACCTGAACTCATATGAACACTCATTTTGGTCCATTTCAATCTTTTGTTTTTTCCTTCCCCATTTGCCCCTACTGAATGAAACATCGGTTTTAACCACAAGCTACAACTGACTACAATAAAAAACAGCCAATGTATATACCCAATGACCTGATTTGATTAATAAGTTAAGGTCAACTCATACTTTGCCCTACTCCTCAACCAGTTGTCCACCCTTAACTCAACTTACACAAGTCCTACATTTATAGTTTCCCAATTTTGGACACACACAGCATTTGCCTGAAGAGACACTGCCTTTCATGGTTCCTCATTAGGTTAACGTTTTTTCTGTTTCTTAAAATGTGTTAATGGGCTTATTTGGTCTGTCTTAACAGAATGAGTGGCTTTTCACATTGGTGCTTATGATTTTTATTGCCTTACAAATCTAAATGCACTGTGATTAAAATCGGGCCTGGATTGTAAGAAAATTAAACATGTTATAGGAAAATGTCTACAGACCATTGTAATTTCTCAAAGCAAGCAAATGCATTCCACTTAAATGTGACATTTACACAAATGTTCAAAACAAACATTTCAATTGTCAAGCGTAACAAGAGAAAGATGTAGATCATAACTGCACCAATTGCTAAGTCAGAAGCAATAAAACATGAGTGGAAATGAATGACTAATAGCCACACAGTGGATTGAATAATAAATGCTGGCATATCTGCCCCCAAAACAGTGTCCCCACAACATGTCCTCCAGTCTTGTATGCCAGGACCACCAGACTCCCTTCATCCTACAGTAGTCTTCGCTGACAGGATATCCTATAGTGGGTCCTCTTAAGTCCCAAATGGCACCCTATTCCATATCTAGTGCACTACTTGGGCCCTGGTCAAAAGAAGTGAACTATATTAGAAAAAGGGTGCCTTTTGGGCCAGAGCCTGTGTGTTGTCAGGCCCTTAAGGTCTTTGACCGCTTTGCAGGAGGCTGCATAATAGGGGCTTTTGTCTTTGTGTCTTCATCGTCGTCATCATCATCCTCCTCCTCTCCATCTGCAACAGATGACAGAAAATTACTTGATCAAGTGGTTACATATCAGTGATGAAATACCAGGTAGGTCAGCAGAGATGCATGTTTTAACGTTAGAGGAATATTCACAAAAATTGTGTTATCGGGCAAATATCAGCAAACTCAATTATATCAATACTCCGATGAGGGAATCAATTAATCTGTTCACATGCCTACACGTAGTGACACGATGTTAGTACGTCACACAGTGGCATCATAGGCCCAACAAACGTGTTCATGCAGGCGAATATATATATTTTCTTAAAACGCTATATAGCCTAGCAAGCTAGTCGGTTTGATGCTGGGAAGATCTGTCCTAGGAAGTAGGTAGCCCAAATACAGCCATCTCTGATCAACGTGGGCGGTTTTATCTGATCATCTAAAGTTACTAAGGTTGGGATTTGTCTATATAATGATTTATCATAGCAACTAGCTCGATTTACCGAAATGTGTATGTTGTTTTCTTCCGGGTCATGATTAGCTAGCTACCAAAAGTGATATTTCGTGTTAGACAATAACTACAATAAAATAAAAAAACAATAGCTAGCCTCAATGGAAACAGAACCATTCGTGAACCTTGTTTTGTTTTTACAAACATACATTGCTGTAGCTAAGGGTGTTGTTAAGCGAGCTACTAGTAGTTAGCTAACCAAGCTCACCATCAATTTGCAAATCCCCCTTGACATTTCCTCCACAAAATTGTTCTTGTACAACGAGATCAGTGAGGAGCCTCGATATGTCTGCGTTTAATTTCTTAATCCCCACTATCATAGAAGTCATGTTATTTTCTGTTTGTATGATGATCTCTTTCGTCAGGCCATCCCTGTATTTTAGCTCTCCTCGAATCGCAGTAGCTGCCATGATTATTGAACCATGACCCTTGTTTGAACTCTGACCCTAGTCATCGCGACATTTCGACGGATATTCGATTTGTTTAGAGCCTTGTACTTTCTGAGACTTTAGCCATGTTTGCACAAAGATATATAAATAACAACCACTAACTAAACCAAAAGGTAGAGACAATATTTGAATTTTCATAAAAATTGAAGATATCAGAAGCGCATTTCAGAAACTCCCGCCAACAGGGTGAAATATTAGCATAATCCGGAAATCGTGCGGATGTTGTCATTGTGAGATAGATACAGTGAGGGGGTTCGATTAATCGGGCGCCCTTGTAGGCATGTTTTGCACTGGCTGAAAGTTGGTTGCATTCGATTTGGAACCGGGCTGCCTCCCATGCGCGAGCCAGGCGCGTTGCTCTGTCCGACGGCGAAGTCGGCTCAAAACAATAGTGACGTAATAAAGCACGTGCAGTAATGAGTAGGATTCTTTGTTTTCCATTGCAAAAGTCATTGCTTTTCTGCCTTTCCAGTGAAAACTAATTTGAAATTGCTAACATTTCATTAATGCAAAATATATGTATGTTTCCGGACGATGGAACATGATGCCTTGTTGACAACATGACCTAACGGCGCAGATAACTGTTCATTTTGAGAGGTGCGCTCCTCCCTTCCCGCTTTCGCCTGATGACGTGCCGGCCCATTGTCGGTTCAACCCGGGCCAGTGTAAAATAACTCCCTCAGTGTATCGGGTTTGAGAATAACATAACGCCCTGAGCGCTCCAGTATTTGTTTTGCTTATTGTATCTAATTTATTGTATATTTTGGTGAACATTGCATTTTGATACATCTTCTCAAGTCATTTACGCCCCTGTTTATATTTATCTGGCGCTGTACATTTACCCCTCGAACAGGAACTTGTAGTCACACTTTTTTCACCTTCCATTTTCCGAGAATGGCGGCAAATGAGGGAGACGAGGCTACTGTTTCTTTGGTAGATGTTTTGGAAGAAGATGAAGAGTTGGAGAATGAAGCATCTGCTGTTTTAGCTGGTAGTGATTCTGAGAAGTGTTCCTATCCCGAGGTAGGCTATTTGCTCCACATTGTTAGAGAAACACAAATTCCCCCAATTAAAGTTAGATATAATATAATACAACTTTGTAATACAACTAAGCCAGTGTTTAGTTCCAAATTGATTTTTAAAAATGCTAACTTGGCGACCTCACCAGTCTTATGTCTCCGCCAACCTAAATTACAAATATCAAGACCAAATTGACATCATTGTTAATACATTGAACTTGATTTGTGTTTTTATGAACTTGTTATAACAAAATATAACCTGTGGTTTTATCAAATGTGCATCAAATGTTTCCCTGTTATGGTTAATTGCCATGGTACACATTGCATTCATGCTCTATCCGAAATACTAAAGATGATGGCAATTTCACACGTGTTTGTTTTGATGTGGTCTTGCAGGGCTATGTGAAGCGACAAGCCCTCTATGCCTGCAGCACCTGCACACCAAAGGGGGGCCAGCCAGCCGGAGTCTGCCTGGCCTGCTCCTACAAATGCCATGAAGGCCATGACCTTTTTGAGCTCTACACCAAAAGGTGAGTTTCACTGCATTGTTGACTATAATTTTGATTAATCTTTCCTCAATTCATTGCATCCTCTCTCCTTGCCTCTTTCTCGAAACCTTGTGGAGAAGAAGGTCTAAAGGGAGGGACCTTGGACCTACTCCTCCAATAAGGTTGAGGAGGTGAGGAGTTGGAATGATGAATTCAGATAGAGACATGGAGTGGACACCGAAAGGATAAGACATACCAACACAAACGGGGGCCATGCACAATAGATAAAATGTTGTGTGTCGATGAACGGAGGTGATACAGAATTGTCGGGAAATGAACAGAAAATGAGGCAGATGTTCTTTGTTCAGAGGCAAATAGGACAGCCTGTTGGTCTGTCTTGTCCTTCAAGTTAGTGGTTTATATTTTGTATGAATGAATGCATGCTTATTGGTTACTAATCTCTAGTGGAAAGACTCTTCGTGTAACCTGAGATAATCTGACGAGACTGAATCGAATGTGTAGGATATGAGCAGTAGTAGTTCCAGTGTTTGGGTTTTTCTTCTTGTTAGCATCTTTCAAATTTCGCAAGGGCAGGGACTTTCGGCTCTTAACTTGTAAAGAGAGAGGTTGGAGCTCCTTCCGGTTCCGCTCCTCCTTTTAGCATTTCTTGATCTCTTCTCTTAACATTTATGGACCCAGAACTTAATAAAAAAACTGGCCAATTACGTGAGACTTTAGTTCTGGGTTAACCAAGATTAATTGCTTACCTAATGAAAATGCATTGTTTTGAGATGTTATAGGTCCTTCAAGCTTTGAATGAATTTACTCACTGTAATCTCTAATATTCTCGAGTGTTCACTGAGGGAAAGCATTGTTGATACTAATGTTAATAGGTTCCGATATCCTTATCTAACAATGGCTTGTTGATCAAATCATTTTATGACATTTATTTTCAATGTCCACTAATCTATAAGTTAGACCTAGAGTCTCGCTCTCCAAAATGGGACACATACTGTAGGGCAATATTTAGGTGCTGTGTGTGCGCCCCTATATTTGTGCTCAAAGTTATTATTGTCCCAAACAATTAATGAAATTGGGGAGGGGGTTGTGGATCTGTCTCCATTTGTTTGTTCGTATATTAGTCACACGCGATATCTCTGTATCATTTGTGGGGGACGACATGTTTATTGTTGCCTTGTTTGTCTTGTACCACCCTGCATCCCACTTCTGGTTTGTCTCTGATGCTAAGCAGGGTTGGTCCTGGTCGGTCCCTGGATGGGAGACCAGATGCTGCTAGAAGTGGTGTTGGAGGGCCAGTAGGAGGCATTCTTTCCTCTGGTCTAAAACAAATATCCCAGTGCCCCAGGGCAGTGATTGGGGACATTTCCCTGTGTAGGGTGCTGTCTTTCGGATGGGACGTTAAATGGGTGTCCTGACTGTGGTCACTAAAGATCCCATGGCACTTATCGTAAGAGTAGGGGTGTTAACCTGGGTGTCCTGGCTAAATGCCCAATCTGGCCCTCATACCATCATGACCACCTAATCATCCCCAGCTTCCAATTGGCTAATTCATCCCCCTGTAACTATTCCCCAGGTCGTTGCTGTAAATGAGAACATATTCTCCGTCAACTTACCTAGTAAAATAAAATAAATAAAATCATGAACCACAGCACTCTCTAGTTTTATCTAGGATATTGTAGTTGGGAACAGGATTTTCTTATAGTTAATCCTGAGCTGGGAATTTTTGCAGGAATTTCCGCTGTGACTGTGGAAACGGCAAGTTTGAAGAGATGAGGTGCAAGCTATACTCAGTAAGTTTCCTTACATTTATTGAAATTATGTGGTAGTTTAATGTGATACTGTAGTTTGAGTTATAGAGACATGAGGCTAATAACAGCATGATAGGCATGTTTTCTATATGAAGCCAGTTACAGGTCCGGCCAAATATGTTGTCACCGTTGAAATTGAAAACAACTTTTGTTCTCCACACCATGTTATTAGATTTTCAACATTGCAGAACCGATTTTATTTTTGTGTAATATTTAACTTTTAGGGGCCCAACCAAATTCACATACAGTTGAAGTCGGAGGTTTACATACACTTAGGTTGAAGTCATTAAAACTCATTTTTCAACCACTCCACAGATTTCATGCTAACAAGCTATAGTTTTGGCAAGTCGGTTAGGACATCTACTTTGTGCATGACGCAAGTACTTCTTCCAACAATTGTTTACAGACAGATTATTTCACTTATAATTCACTGTATCACAATTCCAGTGGGTCAGAAGTTTACATACACTAAGTTGACTGTGCCTTTAAACAGCTTTGAAAATTCCAGAAAATGATGTCATGGCTTTAGAAGCTTCTGATAGGCTAATTGACATAATTTGAGTCAATTGGAGGTGTACCTGTTGATGTATTTCAAGGCCTACCTTCAAACTCAGTGCCTCTTTGCTCGACCTCATGGGAAAATCAAAAGAAATCAGCCAGAACCTACATCAAAATTGTAGACCTCAAGTCTGGTTCATCCTTGGGAGCAATTTCCAAATGCTTGAAGGTACCACGTTCATCTGTGCAAACAATAGTATGCAGCCGTCATAGCGCTCAGGAAGGAGACGTGTTCTGTCTCCTAGAGATGAACGTACAGCGAAAAGTGCAAATCAATCAGAGAACAACAGCAAAGAACCTTGTGAAGATGCTGGAGGAAACGGGTACAAAAGTATCTATATCCACAGTAAAACTAGTCCTATATCGATATAACCCGAAAGGCCGCTCAGCAAGGAAGAAGCCACTGCTCCAAAACCGCCATAAAAAAACCAGACTATGGTTTGCAACTGCACCATTGTTATGTTTGGAGGAAAAAGGGGGAGGCTTGCAAGCCGAAGAACACCATCCCAAATGTGAAACACGGGGGTGGCAGCATCATGTTGCTGTAGGAGGGACTGGTGCACTTCACAAAATAGATGGCATCATGAGGAAGGAAAATTATGTGGATATATTGTAGCAACATTTAAAGACATAAGTCAGAAAGTTGAAGCTTGGTCGCAAATGGGTCTTCCAAATGGACAATGACCCCAAGCATACTTCCAAAGTTGTGGCAAAATGACTTAAGGACAACAAAGTCAAGGTATTGGAGTGGCCATCACAAAGCCCTGACCTCAATCCTATAGAAAATGTGTAGGCAGAACTGAAAAGGCGTGTGCGAGCAAGGAGGCCTACAAACCTGACTCAGTTACACCAGTTCTGTCAGGAGGAATTGGCCAAAATTCACCCAACTTATTGTGGGAAGCTTGTGGAAGGCTACCTGAAACGTTTGACCCAAGTTAAACAATTTAAAGGCAATGCTAACAAATACTGAGTGTATGTAATCTTCTGACCCACTGGGAATGTGATGAAAGAAATAAAGTGGTGATCCTAACTGACCTAAGACAGGGAATTTTTACTAGGATTAAATGTCAGGAATTGTAATTGAGTTTAAATGTATTTGGTTAAGGTGTATGTAAACTTCCGACTTCAACTGTCATTTGCATTGAAAGCAAGTCTGTGTTTTATGTGCACTATTTCTATGCTTCCCGTTCTTAAGTTTCTTTTTTTTGTCTTTTACTTTCGGTTTTAAACACCAGCTTCAAACAGCTGAAAATACAGTATTTTGGGTTATGGAAAATATATTCCACAGCGGTTTAGATGGTACAATGATTCTCTACACCACTGGTTTTCAAACTTTTTTTTTTCAGCGACCAACATTTTCAAAATGACAAACCATCTCGACCCAAATGACATGAAACATTTTCTAATATACCGTATTCCTATCATTATTAATTATTTGTAGGAGTATTAACAGAGGAAACCCGTTCTAATTGTCATCAGTAATAACACAACATACATTTTCTCAATATTGACAGTATACTGTCACAGACCTGTGTATTATAAAAACATTATAATCACCAAAATAACTAAGATCAGGTCTTAATACTACTCGTATTATTTTACTTACATTAGGTGCTAATGTGATTGGTGCGCCTGCTTCGTTTTCCTCAATATTACAGTCCAGTCAGGTGTGCAGGATGAGAGAGCAATGCGCAGATCAGATGCAGAGTTCAGTCTATTTTTGTGCTTTGTCTTTATTTTTGTCAGAGTGGAAAATCCGACTTCACATTTGTAAGTGGTTGTGAAAGACAAAAGCAACAAAATGCTTGCTTTACTTAACTCTGGATAATCCGATGCGATGCTGAGCCAGAACGACGATGACTTCATGCAATGGTCAGATGTGATGTGATTTCATGATGTCTTGCACATATTCAAGGCCCCCAGTACCAGAGGCAGCAAAGAAACCCCACAACGTTATCGTACCTCCCCCTTTTTTGATTTTAGGGAGGGTGTTATTTTCTTTGAACGCTTCATTTAGTCGTTGGTAAACATAAGAAGACCCCATTGCTGAAAGAGGCTCAAGAAAGCCTGATTGAACTTCTCAGCAACACACCTAAACAAGCCTAAATCCTGGGGAAAATGTTCTGTGGACCAAAAAAACAAAACTAGAGCTCTTTGGAAATACAGATCAGTGCTGTGTTTACTGATGACCAAAAACAGCAATTGGTGGAGGGCAATCTGCTGCAGTTATTTTATTGCAGTTATCTTGGCCAAAGGCTGTGCAACCAAGTACCAGCTCCAGGGTGCCAACAATTGTGTCCATGCCATTTGTCATTGTTTTCTCAATTTAAATGGTCAACTTAAGCATACAAAAATAAAATTGGTTCTGTAACGTTGTTTTTTAAATTTAAGAAAAGTGCAAGGGTGGCAATATATTTGTCCGGAACTGTACATCTAGGCCAGTGTTTCCCAATCCTGGTCCTGGGGACCCAAAATGATCAGGCTTGATGTTTAATGTGTTTGTTCTAGGGCAAAAACAAAAATATGCACCCCTTTGGGTACCCAGGACCATTGATTGGGAGACCTTGATCAAGGCATAGAGTACTACATGGCCAATGATGTTACTGATTTCGCTGTCTTTCTTTTAGGACAAGGATCAATTGAACACTGAGAACAAATACAGCCACAATTTTTTTGGTCTGTATTGTACCTGTAACAGGCCGTATCCAGACCCAGAAGACCCGGTGAGAGTTGAGCATTCACCTCAAATATGAATTGGTTTTAAAAATCAGTATGCCAGTGAAGATCTATTGACCAAAAAATGTCTTTCACAGGTTGAAGATGAGATGATCCAGTGCATTGTCTGTGAGGACTGGCTTCATGGCAGGGTAAGGCCTTTGTGGAGCACCAAAGCATAAGGATGTGTTGAAGATGCACTGGTCCCTGGGCATGTACACTCCCCTATGCGATCAAGTGTTTCATATGAGGGTATTTTCATAAATCTGTTGTATTGTTTAGAGATGGCAGCACTTTATGTATCTAGTCCCCCCATTTGAAGATGTCATAAGTATTTGGAAAAATTCACTTATACACTACATGACCAAAAATATGTGGACACCTCGTCAAACATCTCATTCCAAAATCATGGGCGTGAATATGGAGTTGGTCCCCCCTTTGCAGCTATAACAGCCTCCACTCTTTTTGGGAAGGATTTCCACAGGATGTTGAAACATTGCTGCAGGGAGATTGCTTCCATTCAGCCACAAGAGTATTAGTGAGGCCGGGCTCTGCTGTTGGTTGATTATGCCTGGCTCGCAGGTGGCGTTCCAATTAATCCCAAAGATGTTTAATGGGGTTGCGGTCAGGGCTCTGTGCAGGCCAGTCAAGTTCTTGTACACCAATCTCGACAAACCATTTCTGTGTGGACCTCACTTTGTGCATGGGGGCATTGTCATGCTGAAACAGGAAAGAGCCTTCCCCAAACTGTTGCCACAAAGTTGGAAGCACAGAATCGTCTAGAATGTCATTGTATGCTGTAGCGTTAAGATTTCCCTTAGAACTAAGGGGCCTAGCCAGAACCATGAAAAACAGACTTATTCCTCCTCCACCAAACTTTATAGTCGGCACTATGCATTGGGGTAGGTAGCATTCTACTGGCATCCACCAAACCCAGATTAGTCCGTTGGACTGCCATTGGCGGCAAGCTTTATACCACTCCAGCCAACATTTGACATTGCACATGGTGATCTTAGGTTTGTGTATGGCTGCTAGGCCATGGAAACCCAGTTCATGAAGCTCCCGACGAACAGTTCTTGTGCTGATGTTGCTTCCAGAGGCATTTTGGAACTCGGTAGTGAGTGTTGCAACCGAGGATAGACAATATTTACACGCTTCAGCACTCGCCAGTAGACGTTGCTAGTAGACGTTTCCACTTCACAATAACATCACTTACAGTTGACCGGGGCAGCTCTAGCAGGGCCGAAATTTGACGAACTGACTTGTTGGAAAGGTGGCATCCTATGACGTGCCACGTTGAAAGTCACTGAGCTCTTCAGTAAGGCCATTCTACTGCCAGTGTTTGTCGATGGGGATTGCATGGCTCTGTGCTCGATTTTATACACCTGTCAGCAACGGATGTGGCTGAATTAGCCAAATCCACTTATCTGAAGGGATGTCCACATACTTTTGTATATATCATACTTTTGACTACATCAAGCTTGTGACTCTAGAAAACTTGTTGAATGCATTTGCAGTTTGGTTCAGATTATGTTGTGCCTAATAGAAGTGAATGGTGAATAATGTATTCACTAATTTACTTTTATTTTAAATAAGAATAGAATATGTTTCTGAACATTTCTGTATTAATGTGGATGCTACCATGATTATGGATCATCATGAATGAATCATTAATAATGATGAGTGAGAAAGTTACAGAAGCACAAAGATCATACCCCCAAGACATGCTAACCTCTCACCAATAATGGGATGTTAGTATTTTTTAGGGGGTATGATATTTATGTGAATATAGGCCCTGGATTGATCCGATCTTTACAATGCCTGGAGAAGTGTTTAACACAGCGGTCTCCAACTTTTGGTCCTGTAGAGCCACTTGGTGTGCAAGCTTTTGTTCCAACCCAGCACAATGGATTTAGCTAACCGTGGTCTGTTTGTTCAGTAGGAAGCAACATAGTAAAACGTTTTAAAACGGAAAGCAAAAATGAGCATTCTTATTGGACAGGTTTGGATAGGAGCGCCTCTGTATCAAACCGCGTTCTCACATTTTGTGCCTACTGAAAACAGACCATAATTTATTAATGAATCATGTTAGTGCCGGGCTGGAACAAAAGCCTTTACACTTTAGCTCTCCATGACCAGAGTTGGCGAACCCTGGTTTAACTTCCTGGGAACCACATCAAGATAATATACAGATCCTATAATCTGTGATGTCCTGCTCAGAATCTGTAGTCCTATATCTGGAACGCATCCCGTTTTTAACTCAAGTCCGGCCTGGTCTTGGACTGGGTACCCTTTATGCCATAACTGCTATATAAGCATATGTATATGAGTGTTATTACGGTTTTCATCCAGCACTTGGGCTGCCCTGTGCCGGAGTGTGTGGAGCTCCAGGAGATGGTGTGTGAGTCCTGCATGAACAATGCTCCATTCCTGTGGACCTACGCTACCCATCTGGCAGGTACTCGTAGAGATCCTATAATTCAGTGATTCTTTGTAAATCTATGGATACTCTCTCCTTACCTTCAGTTTACTGGCATGCCCGAATTATCAACAAATTCATAAAAAAACACAATGTAGGCCTACTCTTTAGTTCTTTTGAGAGACTACATTGTGTTTTTAGTGTTTAGTTTATGCTTCTATGTGAACGTACAGGTAACTGCCAAAATAAAGGAAACGTCAACATAAAGCGTCTTAATAGGGCGTTGGGTCACCACAAGGCACCAGAACAGCTTCAATGCGCCTTGGCATGGATTCTACAAGTGTCTGGAACTCTATTGGAGGGATGTGACACCGTTCTTCCACGAGAAATTCTATCATTTGGTTTTGTTGATGGTGTTGGAAAACCCAAAATAAGTGTTCAATTGGATTGACATCTGGTGACAGACACACACACACTTTAACCCCCCTATTCCCCTCTTTCAAAGTCACTGAGATCTCTTCTTGTCATGGTAGCCAAAATAATGGGCAACTGGACATTTTTATACATTACCCTGAGCATAATGGGATATGAATTGCTTAATTAACTCAGGAACCACACCTGTGTGGAAGCACCTGCTTAATTGACACAAGCTTTTCATTTATTTTGGCAGTTACCTGTACAATGCTAATGAAACCTGCATTAACTAGTGAACAAGAGGCTATGGTCTGCGGTAGAGCAGTTTACTTCAATGGGTGAATAACTAAAATGCTGTATGGCTGTGCCGTTAGCTATTGCACTATTTCATGCCACCTCAAGGATTTTTAAGGTCCAATTCAGCCGTTTTTATCTCAATATCAAACACTTTCTGGGTAACAGTGAAGTACCTTACTGTGATTGTTTTCAATTAAAATGGTCAAAAAGAAACAAAAATAGCTTCTTAGCAAAGAGCAAGAATTTTGCTAGGACTGTCTGGGAGTGGTCTGAGTGGGAATGGGAAAACTGAAAACTAGCTGTTATAGGCAGGGAGGTTTGAGACACTCTTTCTCATTGGTCTATTAATCACCACACAGGTCAAAACTCCATCTCTTACACTAAAAAGACATTCATAATTTTCACAGTAAAAAACATGTTTTTGACTTTAGTGGGCATTAGATTGGATTAGTTAATACAGTACCTGATTTCAGTAATTACTGATGAATATGTTTATTCCTTTTATTCATTTCCCACAGTTTTATAAGTCAGAATAAAACAAACTAGACATTCCTAGGACAATCAGAGGCTTCTCTGTCGAATAAACGTGTCTCTGGCTCCATCCAGGGTTCTGACTAGAGGAAGTACAGCTACGACCGGAAGTGATTTTTCGTAGCAGGTTAGGATAATTAGGTTAAGTTTAGGAAAAAGGTTAGGGTTAGCTAAAATTCTCTCCTAACCTGCTACGATAGCTGTAGCTGTACTCCCTCACCTGTTTTCCATGTCACATCAAAGGGGCGGCCTTAGAAAAGCTCCTCTGCTGGTAGACTCGCTCACGACATAGACGTGACAAAAACATAGCTGGATTCCTATCGAACAGCCTTTAATGAGGGGGGGACACTACTACATTATTCAAAATATTTCCTTCTTCCTAGATTGATTAATACAGCCATAGTAAAACAGTGCAAAGAGCCTGTCAGCTCTTAAGTGGCTCCATGTTGTTTTTATTTATCCTCCAGTGCCCGCTGCGACCAAAGCCAGCCCCTGCAAAGCAGAAGGGGAGGTGAAGAACGAAGAGGCGGACTGTGAGGAGGGCAAGAACATAACAGAGGAGGCCTCCACAAGCCTCAGTATCCAGGGTGAACAAAAGGTATTACACTCCACCTCTATCCATACAAAGCTTCATATACACTCAGTGTTACAAGGACAATGAATAGCATTTTATTTCTTGCAGTACATTGAATATCATGAGTGAAGCAGTAGATGGGTATCTTGTTTTAAAAGTATCACTGAGAAAGGGATATGACGACCAGATAAAAACAGATGGATGAAAATATATATTATGTGGAAAAGTTTTCCAATGCGGCTTCATGCATTTTTTTGTTTTCTTATGCTTTTTAAGTACACACCTTTCAGAAGTCAAGTTTCTGCTTTCACCACTGTTGACAGCATTTCGTCCATGCAGAGCAGGGAAAAGGGACTGTCGGTATTTACCACTAGGTGGCGTCAGGTCTCTTAACATTCAGCATGAGATCAGTGCACATAACCAGGCTGTGTTAGTTTCCTGTGGGTATTTAGGGGAAAAATGGCCCATGCCATGCACAGATTCTCTGGTCTGCGGGGAGCAGCCCCAAGGTTTTGCAGCGCCCGCATACCATCAACAAGAACGATTTCATTAGTCAGCCTCTGAGGCGAGCAGCAAATTGAAGCCAGCCTTATTTCACAGCAAATATGGCAGCCCACGATTTGCCCCATCCCATTGGGGCCCGGTGAGCTCGCACATTTGCGTGCATGGAAAACAGTAGTCACTCTAATGCAATGGTCTGTCTACTGGCGAGGTAGTGCAAGGTAATGGGCCTTGATAAGATACTTAGGAAATATTTCCTTAGACTTAACAGATCATACCGGACCGGTTAAGGTGTCCACTTTCTACCCTCATCCTTTTAAACCTCTTCATGTCTCACCTTTTGTAGTCATATTGAGGATGGAAAGATGCATATTTTGAGTGTTCAAACAGAAGACATTGTGCGACATCTGTCCTACTCGCAGGTAAAATCCAATGGGGTGCCAGGCTGCAAAAGGAGGCACCAGGAGATCGAGGGAGGCTCACCCTCCAAAGCCCCCTCCGAGTGCAGGCTCACGGAGCTGAGGGCCACAGGTACAGAGAGAGCAGAGTTTGGAGCTGTATTCTGGCCCTCAGCCTGGAGAACGAAACTCTGTTCCTGTGTCAGCTGCAAGGTGTGTCTTCCCTACTTATCACGTCAACCCGGCTGCTACTCTGTTCTCTGCTTCAGCTGTTTTAGAAACAAGACAAACAGCCACAATCTGGGGTGTATTCACTGGGAACCAAACTGAAGCAAACGGGCTGAAAGTGGGAGGGACTAACCTGAATTTGTCCAAAAAGCTGGTTTTCATTGTAAAACATTTTGTTGCAAGTTTTGCTACAGTGTGCACTAATGAATACACCTTTTTATTGTAGAACAAGTAAATAAATGCATGTTGTTTAGGCCTTTCAATTTTGTGTGTATGTACGAGCAGTATCTTGCAAAAACAAGTCAAAGGCATAATACACCCCAATTTTATGATCATAGAATTATTACTGCATATTTATGTAGTCGAGTAGGCTTATATCGTTCGTAGAATTACCATTGACAATGGGAAAACTCCTGCTCACCCGTTTCCTCCCCCCAGCAGAAAGCCTACGCCGAAGCTGGTATGTCCTTTCTCCTGGATGAGTCGGACACGGTCTTAGCCTACGAGAACAAAGGCAAGACCACCGAACAGGAGCAGGCGGGGGCTGCCGAAGGTCACGACCCCCTGATGTCGGCCCTTAATACCCTGGGCCGGGTTCAACAGTTGGAGATAATCCACGGTATGAAGTGGTGGTGGGGAGGTTAAAGAAGAAGAGACTGTACCAGTTACAGTGGGGAGAACAAGTATTTGATACACTGCCGATTTTGCAGGTTTTCCCACTTACAAAGCATGTAGAGGTCTGTCATTTTTATCATAGGTACTCTTCAACTGTGAGTGACGGAATCTAAAACAAAAATCCAGAAAATCACATTGTATGATTTTTAAGTAATTAATTTGCATTTTATTGCATGACATAAGTATTTGATACATCAGAAAAGCAGAACTTAATATTTGGTACAGAAACCTGTTTGCAATTACAGAGATCATACGTTTCCTGTAGTTCTTGACCAGGTTTGCACACACTGCAGCAGGGATTTTGGCCCACTCCTCCATACAGACCTTCTCCAGATCCTTCAGGTTTCGGGGCTGTCGCTGGGCAATACGGACTTTCAGCTCCCTCCAAAGATTTTCTATTGGGTTCAGGTCTGCAGACTGGCTAGGCCACTCCAGGACCTTGAGATGCTTCTTACGGAGCCACTCCTTAGTTGCCTTGGCTGTGTGTTTCGGGTCGTTGTCATGCTGGAAGACCCAGCCACGACCCATCTTCAATGCTCTTACTGAGGGAAGGAGGTTGTTGGCAAAGATCTCGCGATACATGGCCCCATCCATCCTCCGCTCAATACGGTGCAGTCGTCCTGTCCCCTTTGCAGAAAAGCATCCCCAAATAATGTTGCCACCTCCATGCTTCACGGTTGGGATGGTGTTGTACTCATCCTTCTTCTTCCTCCAAACACGGCGAGTGGAGTTTAGACCAAAAAGCTCTATTTTTGTCTCATCAGACCACATGACCTTCTCCCATTCCTCCTCTGGATCATCCAGATGGTCATTTGGCAAACTTCAGACGGGCCTGGACATGCGCTGGCTTGAGCAGGGGGACCTTGCTTGCGCTGCAGGATTTTAATCCATGACGGCGTAGTGTGTTACTAATGGTTTTCTTTGAGACTGTGGTCCCAGCTCTCTTCAGGTCATTGACCAGGTCCTGCCGTGTAGTTCTGGGCTGATCCCTCACCTTCCTCATGATCATTGATGCCCCACGAGGTGAGATCTTGCATGGTGCCCCAGACCGAGGGAGATTGACCGTCATCTTGAACTTCTTCCATTTTCTAATAATTGCGCCAACAGTTGTTGCCTTCTCACCAAGCTGCTTGCCTATTGTCCTGTAGCCCATCCCAGCTTTATGCAGGTCTACAATTTTATCCCTGATGTCCTTACACAGCTCTCTGGTCTTGCCCATTGTGGAGAGGTTGGAGGTGTCTTTTATACAGGTAACGAGTTCAAACAGGTGCAGTTAATACAGGTAATGAGTGGAGAACAGGAGGGCTTCTTAAAGAAAAACTAACAAGTCTGTGAGAGCTGGAATTCTTACTGGTTGGTAGGTGATCAAATACTTAATTAATTTGCATTTTATTGCATGACATATTTAAAAATCATACGTGATTTTCTGGATTTTTGTTTTAGATTCCGTCTCTCACAGTTGAAGTGTACCTATGATAAAAATTACAGACCTCTACATGCTTTGTAAGTAGGAAAACCTGCAAAATCGGCAGTGTATGAAATACTTGTTCTCACCACTGTATGTAGTGGGGAGGTTAAAGAAGAAGACTGCACCAGTTCTATATGGTGATGGGGAGGTTAAAGAAGAAGAGACTACCAGTTCTCTAGTGGGGAGGTTAAAGAAGAGACTGTACCAGTTCTCTAGTGGGGAGGTTAAAGAAGAGACTGTACCAGTTCTCTAGTGGGGAGGTTAAAGAAGAAGAGACTGTACCAGTTCTGTAGTGGGGAGGTTAAAGAAGAAGAGACTGTACCAGTTCTCTAGTGGGGAGGTTAAAGAAGAAGAGACTGTACCAGTTCTGTAGTGGGGAGGTTAGTTAAAGAAGAAGAGACTGTATCAGTTCTGTAGTGGGGAGGGTAAAGAAGAAGAGACTGTACCAGTTCTCTAGTGGGGAGGTTAAAGAAGAAGAGACTACCAGTTCTCTAGTGGGGAGGTTATAGAAGAAGAGACTACCAGTTCTCTAGTGGGGAGGTTATAGAAGAGACTACCAGTTCTGTAGTGGGGAGGTTAAAGAAGAAGAGACTGTACCAGTTCTGTAGTGGGGAGGTTAGTTAAAGAAGAAGAGACTGTACCAGTTCTGTAGTGGGGAGGTTAGTTAAAGAAGAAGAGACTGTACCAGTTCTGTAGTGGGGAGGTTAGTTAAAGAAGAAGAGACTGTACCAGTTCTGTAGTGGGGAGGTTAAAGAAGAAGAGACTGTACCAGTTCTGTAGTGGGGAGGTTAAAGAAGAAGAGACTGTATCAGTTCTCTCCCTGTGCCTTTGATGTTTGCAGGTCTAATGTATAATAGATCCATGTCCTTGGCTGTATTGTAGTTAGAGCCATGTCCTCGGCTGTATTGATTGTTTACACATTTTAATCTATTTTGTGTGGAGACAACTATCGGTGGTGCAATCAGAAAAGACAGCTGCTTTTTAAAATAGTTGTATTTTCCTGGTTCTCAGGGTACAATGACATGAAGACTGAGCTGAAGGATTTCCTGCAGAGATTTGCTGCAGAAGGAAAGGTAGGTAAATCCTGTGAATTTATCAGCACACACTATTTAGTTGAATAATCAATTATATCAGCATTGTCATTGTATATTGGTCCTCAGTTGATGTTCACTAATCCCAGTGTCCCAAACCACCCTTCAATGAAGAATAGGACAATAATGATAGTATTGATGACCATGACTCCATCTTTTACTTACGTTTGTATCCAAAGTCGCTACAATAAGAAGCATAACGTTTCTCCCCCCAGGTGGTGACTCCCGAGGACATCCGACAGTTCTTCGAACAGCAGCAGAACCGCAAGAGACGACGGGCCAACGCGGGCCAGTACTACTGCAGCTGAGCAGTCGCCATCCGGACCACAACTTCCCGTCTTCCCCAACACCTGTCAGTATAGTTGTATTCCTTTTTCTCACTGAATGTCATTGCCAATATCATCTTCTAGTCCAACTCCTCAGACATTGTTTAAACAAATAAAAATGCAGTTTAAAAAAAGAGCTTTTGTGTTCTTGTTCTGGGCATTATGCTTTATTGTACTGTACTCAGGGCTCTGCAATGGGATTTGTCTATTGAGGCTAAGCAGGTTAATGAACTGGCATTTAATTGATTGGATGAATGGTTGTTTTTTTTTCTAGAGGGAATTGTCAATCAGCTCTCCCTCAAACACTTTGAAAACTTTCTGTTCAGTCTAAACAAAGTGCAGTTTGCCTGTTAGCAAGTGTTCCAGACAAAACAGCAGTGACCCCAGTTTATGGTGACCCCTTGAACTTTCATTTACATTTTTATTTGAAGATAAACTTCAATGGATTTGCTCTGAATGCATCGTCCATTGCTGTGCAAACTGGTTAAGCTGGTCAAAACAAAGGCATTGTTTTTGTCTAGTCGTTCTCACATGTTTCTTTCAACTCATTCCTTTGACAATGTATGGTTTTGTATTTGTCCTTAGCTACGAACACAGACTGCATCATTGCGCAAAATAGTATGCAGAGTTATCTAGATGTGTTCAACATTCAGCCTCTGCTACCATTTCTGTCAACCCGTTTACGCATACAGTTTGATAAATCCAACATATGCACCACACAGAACGCGCTGCAAGGTAAACGCAGCGTTCCATTGGAAATTAATGTACTTCTGGTGTACCAAAACGCAATGACGCAGTCGGTGTGTTCGAAGCGTTAGTGGCACTTATGTTGCAGTTTCCTTAGTGCCGTCACAGCTGTTTGTAGATCGCAGAACCCTGGCCCATTAGTACAGTTTATTTTAAAAGGACCACTTTAATGTTACCATTGGTTTCCATGTTCCTTTTTAAATGTTCACTCTAAGAAATAAAGCTATGAATAATGTAAATTGTTTTAGCGTTATTGTTACTTACAGCAGTTCCACATGGGAGCCATCGACCCATCCATTGGAGAATATAATGGATTTTCTTTTGCTAGTGTTAATATCTCACATGCTGATTTGACATCTGGCAAACCATTAATAAGGGGGTATTTTAATCAAACTACCACACAAGCAATGGAGTTTAGCTAATCGCTTAGATGGTATTAATTTCTTCCTTAGTTCCAAAATGATTATGAACCCATCCATTTGAATGTGTTGCTAACATTAGCATATGCAGTAGTTGGATACGTTTGCCAACCCATACTAACTGACTACTAACTAAAATAATTGACAAGTCATCATGTAGTGGTCCTTGTCTAGCCTCATTAGACCATCCTGATCTTGTGAGTTTGAGTTTACGGTATGATGAGCGCATTGGTTTGGATGGTGGATCAGGCTAGTCCTTCACCTTGTAGACTCAGTAAATGCAGGAAATTGACTTCTAATACTGACATTTGATTTGTTGGATTTTTTTTAGATGCTACTGACTCAACCTAAGACAATAACCCTGTGCAGAAGCAATCAAGTAACTAAAAACAGAAATACAGTATCGTAACATCACTTCATGGACAGGAGTCCTTGTCAGGGACTGAAAAAAACAAAACAATGTTTACTCACTGCAAAATAAAGAATCCCAAGCCATTTGATAATTTTTATCAAAGCTGTTTATTTTGAAGATGTCAGTCACCTAAATTGCAGATTTGAGTTCACCACTGTTACAATTCCAACTGAGAAGAGTAGAAAAATAGATTTTCCACAATTCCTTAAGTCTACGAGAAAGCTTTTTTTCTCGTGATATATACAACAAATACTTGTGACATTTGTTTTATATATAGAAAAATGTATATGTACAACAAAACAACATTTCAAAGACTGTTCAAAAGTACCTAAAATCAAAATATACTCTTTGAAACCACTATGTATATGAAGCATTGGCTACACTATTACAGAGACTGGTTGAGTGGGCTGGTAGAAAAGGCTTGCATAGGACGAAGATAAGGATGCCCAGCCACTGGCAGGGAAGGCACTCTTTCGTCTCCATACGAGAGGGAGGGAAGCTGGGAAGCTAAAGGAGGATCTGGAGGAAGCGACACAACAGTCTTAAATAAAGAGAACTCCTGTTGCCGCTGATACTGGATGTCATAATGCAAACCAGAAAGCAGGAAATGGGTTATTATATCTAGCCTGGTGGTCCAGATCTGTTTGTGCTTTAGCGAAGTACGTGTTCATTCGCTGACATGCCAAACATGTACATACGACAACGATAGAAGAGTTGGCTACAGCTGTTTTAGAAACAAGTAAAACGGTATGGGATCAGCCTGATACATACCCACCCCCCAACCTGGTCCTTGTGAAAACCTAGAGAAAGTGTGAGTGCATCTCTAAATACAGTATCTTATATGATCAAGTAAGTAAGGGTCTATTAAAGTTAACTCATAATGCAAAGGTAACATACCATAGTACTTTTTTGATAGACAATAGCTAGGTTTACATCTAGATGGTGACAGATTTTCATGCAAATACTCTCAAATCTGCATAAATAAAATATGAACGTCTCCACCAAACTGACTGGTTGCGGTTAAAAAGTGCGTGATGACAGAGCACACAAAATGTACTTTTTCGCTTAAATTTAATGTACCAAATAAAAATCTAAAGTTTACATCACATTTTCAACTCTACCAATAGTTTTGTCACAACAAAAGTTGCATTAAATAGCAAATGTGCCTACTCTGATCTTGGCGCATGCCCTCTAGCCAACAGCTCAGAGATACAGTGCGGGTAGGCTGTGGGGGTAGGTTAGTCTACATGAGATTATTATGGATACATTTTTTTTTTGTATTTGTCAAACAGCAGTCAAGCATCGTGTCACCAGAATAAAACCCTCAATATTTATTGGAAAGGAGCATCAAGCTCATCACTGTGCACTTTCACCACCCTGTGAAGTTCATCATCATCATCTATTTGATCTGTAGCTTAATAAACTGCATGCTTTCCCGAGCTGTAGTGGGAGGACCACGCAACATATCACGTGACTCCAAGTTATATCAATATGTGGCCATTGCGCGCATAATTTATTTTACAGACACAAAAAGAAAAACAAACAAAACAAATTATTTGTCTGCATTTATAAAATTGTACCGAAAACTTCCGTGTTCCATCACAGCTGTCATGATTTTATTTTTTTTATAAGGTATGACTTTACTCTGAAACATGGTTAGTGAAGGGAAATGTCACTCACCAAGCTCAAACTACCAAGGAGGACAATCAACTGAACATCTCCATTCTACCTACAAGGTTACTACTCATCAGTGAATACAAACATAATTTAGTGCATTAGTGAGGCCCTCTGTACAAGTTGCTGTCAATGTCTTCTATCATTCTGAATTAAGTGAGTGTGTATGCATCATGATATTGGTTCTCTAAAGGGTTTATAGTCCACGGGTTACTATCTTTCATCTTTATTGCAACAGTCATGTTTGTCCAACCATTGTGGTAAAAGACACATATACAACAATACAATGGAATTAGTCATCTAGCCTAACCCATGAAAGGCAAAAAAACTAAAACTACTATTGGTAATGCTCGTCTACTCACTCTGTCCAAAGTCAAGCCCTCATCCTCAGCACAGATGAGACACGGTTCAGGACAGACCAGGGGTCATCTCTACACTTCAAAGAGACCTCTGCATTTGCCATTAAAATAGATGAGCTCATACCTGAATGACCAACAAAATCAATTCATACCCGTGTCAGCGAAAATGTGCTCACACGTATTTGGAGACAAAACCGCTTATACCACCTGTATTTGCCAAACTGCCATAAGCTCATAACTGTATTAGCATAGCAATTAGCTCATACATGTGCCGTATTAGTAAAGTAAACAGGTAACTATTTTGGCTAGGAAATGAGTTCATGAGTCCAAATACACAACGAATATAGCGCAAACGTAGATTTGCCAGTTTGCGGAAAGCTGCATCAGTAGCTACAATTAGCCAATACCTGCATTTCAAAACTAGCTTATATCAAAAGGACAACAGACCCGAATGACTAAGCCAAACCAATTTTGGGGCTGCAGAATCAGATTCCAACTTGCCTGGTTGGTTATCACTTAATCACACAGGGTCTTGGGGTGAAGACCTTCCCTTTAAGGTTAAAACAAGCCCACAAGAAAAGTGGCCCAATAGAGCACGGCCTGGCATTCCCTTAGTGCTGCTTGGAGGGGGGCAACGTGTTTATTCGATCTAAAGCTCCTATCTCTACGTTACTGCCAGGGGAGACGTTCGGTAATGGGAAAAGCGGGAGATAACATCATGGTTCTCTCATATCTTTCATATTTGTGTCCCACTCCCATGGCTCTCCCATCCTCCCTCAATTTTCTGTAGGTCATGTCTGCAGGGAGGAAGGGGAGGCTCTGGCCTCGGGGGCTGCAGTACGGGGCGGCCGAGTGGCTATTTTAGGTCTCTGGTAGCTTATGCTCCAGTGAGCAGACCCACAGCACTCCCCGCCCCCCACTTGGGGTCGTGACTCAGGGCCGGCACACGCCTTCGGGGGGGAGTGGAGGAGGCGGAGGGGGGGGGGGGGGGTATTCTGGGCATTGAGTGAGAAGATAAGGCTAAAGTACAGAGGGGTCTGGAGTGTTGGCAAAGGGCTGCGCTGACACGATCCGTTTTTCTCTCTTTGCAGTGGTCTGGACTAAAAAACTATTATCCATACTAAAACTCCAACCCATCACCCAAAAAATATTAACGATTCAAACTACCCAAGAGTGGGTAGTTACCATGGATCACATGCCACCAACCTCCCACTCGAGACATCCTTCCTCTTCCAATGACAACTGCACCGCTCTTTCACAACCATATTACCTACAGTACTGTCCACTATGTCATTAGTGAGAGAGAGCCCACTATGGACAATGGTTTAGTTGTTGTTAAGCTCATCCCCTTAGCCAGAGAACAGAGCATCAACAACACACACCCACAGACACGTGTGAACACACGCACCACCCCTTCTAGCCTCAAGCAGCAGCAGCAGTGGGCACTCACCAAAACGATTAGCAGAAAAGCAAAGGGAAACAATCTTCTGCAGGTTATAATCTTAGCAAAACAGCCACATCAAGATAGATCTAAGATATTAGCACTCCAGTATATGGCTTCCAGAGGTTCAAATGAGGGAGTGCTTGGCTTAAAACGAGAGCGAGTGTCTAGCAAGTGAAGAAGTATGGGTAGAGACAAGTCTGTTTCTGCTCTCTTACCAACTCCTTATGGAATTGTCATGGCAAACATTTAGCTTGACAATGGAGTAGGCAAGAGCGCAAGCAGATCTGGGACCAGGCTAAGACAAGAACAGAAAGAGACCCAGGTTTGGATTGAGGAATTGCACCATAAAATGCAAATGAGCCCAGAAGGGGGTGCAGGAGAGAGCAATGGAAAAGTAAACAGAGCCGTTAGAGGGATGACTGATATTAGACGACGGATGCTACTTTTGACCCACTTGACAAGAACCGACACCCAAACTAAGGTTCTGAGCATGCCAAAATTGTTTCTCTGACAATGGCAATCAAATGATATGGCGTAGCCAATAATACTCAAATCTGCCAACTACAACTAATTCAAATTGATACTCATCTCCTACTCATGTCTTGGGTGATATGCATTAGTATTCAAGTCGCCGCCATTGAAAGCGAGGGGAGACAAAAAGCCATATAAAAAGCCTGCAAACATACCTAGCAAACCTTATCCCAACCTGCTTTACAATCAGACATTCATGAATTGATAGAGAGTATTCCATGTCCCAACATTCATGCATCAAAACCAACTGGAGGACTACATCTACAACTTCCGAAACTGAACCTTACAGTAACTATAGTCTATCTCCCTGCAGTTGACCAACCGGGTTCAAAAGAACAATAAAAAAAAAATCACCAATCTCCAGTACCTTCTGCCTCGAGAATCATTGCACGCTGAAAGGGCATACAAAAATTTGCCATTTTGATTGACGAGATAAAGGAAGGTATTCACGTGACAAGGTTTGCTGTGAGAGAAACATAATTTGCTGACCATCAGAGGCGAGTCTCTGCCTCGCAGACAAAACGTATAATGCATAAGCATTATACAGAGAGCCAGGTCATGTTCATTAGGGCACGCAGAGGAAAGCGTAATAAAACATTTTCCAACAGAAAACTGAAATAAGGATTTCTTATAAGTCTAGCTCTGTTTAGGTCCGGTTTCTTCTCGGACACACAAGTCATGTCCTGAGGGGGGAAAAAGTGACATATTGAGGTACACAGTGAACTATAGAGAATGTGTGAATGGTAGTATAGCAGGGGCACAATACAACAATTTCATTTCTCTGTGTGCGAGGAGATGCTAACAGAAGGTAGATAATTACAGTGAACCAAAGTCAATGTATTCTTTTGACAATGAGGCGCAACAGGGACTAGCGAAACATGGGATGGAAATGTGTTGAGATTCTGAATTGAAAGGGAGGACCTGTGAGTGAGGGTGTTTTAATAGAAGCTCTATGCTGATTTCGTGAGTAAGTCTTTGACCCCAGTGGACAAGACATAAAACAATCATAAATTCCTCAAGAGAAACCCTTTTAATTCTCCTTCCACAAACCTCCATTGACATCATCATAATCGTTGGTTGTTGGGTACAGTACGTCAAAGTAAGGATGGTGACCGAAGCAGTTTTGTTCAGATCGCCATGGAGGGAGACTGAGTCATTGGATTGAGGAACTGGGCTTTGGTTTGGTTGAAGTTTATCCAAGATGACCGCCCCCTTGCTGCGCTATTGAAAATGCAGAGGGGCACAGTCATGGGGCTTGCATCTTGATAAACCCCCACAAATTGCTGTAGGGTTAAGGTAGGGATATTCTACTTCAGTCCTTGATCTGTTGTTGCTAGTGTGCTATCCCTCCTTTTTAATTATTGAGGTTGAATTTAGACCCTGGAAACCAGGTGTATATGCATGTTCTGGCCAATTGACAGTAATAGATGAAGTGGGAAATGTGGTTTGGAATACTAGCCAGGGTTCACACGACTTACAGTGCCCAGCTCTCAGGCTATTGAACATTACAGTACGGTTAAGGTAAAGGATAAGTGTGGGAGAGGACCAAGAGACAGCGCTGAGCAGAGGCCATCGCTCTCAGAAACTTTGGGTATGCAATGACTTCTATAGTCACTTCTAATGAAAGCAACTAGCAATTATTATTCCTGCCTTGTAGTCACATTGGTAGTGGTAGGAAGATTTAATTTGGGTTTTTTTCTTCCCCTCTTTGTGCTATTGCTCAAATCGCCCACACATACAGCCTGTGGGTCATAAAGGACTACAAGAGCTATTACTGCAATTCTGCCTTTTTCAAAAGGAGGAGCTATTTGTAATGGGCAGGTTGCTGAAATGAGTTTGCAACTCATTGCCTGGGCATTTTTCAATTTATTTCTAAGGAAAGCATACCGGGACAAAAATATAAAACTTTAAAGTACCCTCATACGAATGCAGGAAATTAGTGTAATGGAAATTAAACAATGACTGTGCGTTGTCAAAATCAAAAACACTGGGAAGAAAGGGAAGGATTTATTCAAGTTCGATGACAAGTCAAGACTTTAATTTTTTGAAGAAATAAATGATTGGAGGATAAGCAGTGGAGCATGGATCCAATCTGGAAGATCGGAAGGGCTAGGACCCATTATGTTAATTCATGAGACTAATGGCTATTTGGACAGATCATTTTCAACCAAACCAAGCCTTTCCTCCTCATCCCCCACCATGGCTCTGTGCTGAAGGCACTGTGACCGCCGCACCTCGTTAGTTGGTGCAGCACCTGGGACTCGCCTGGGGAGGTGGGAGTGGGGGACTACTATGTGTGCTTAGTGCCTTTGCCTTGAACTTAGCGTGAGTGTAACCACTCCGTCACCGGAGACACTGCAAACCACTGATGCTAAGCAGTCAACCCCAAATCCCCCTAGAGCAAACCGTCCTTTAGCGCTCTTGCCTTTTCCAGTCTGTCTATATGATTTTAGCTAACCCGAGGCCTCTGACAGTCTTTGTTGCGGAGGGTCAGAGTGCAGACTTCCTGTAAGGGTACTCAGGTTTGTTGGGAGACCTTCGGTCCCTGGCTCCCACCACATCCTCGGAGTAAGGTTCTGCAGGCCGTGCCTGTCCCAGTCCGCAAGTAAGGTCTGTTTCAGTTCGGGCGCGTCCTCTCGGGTTGTGTGATGCCCCGGCTCCTTGAACTCCTCCTCCGCTCTGCATGGCCAGAGCCAGATCTAGTCTCTGGGGGGGTTGCTCCAGAACATCCAGGCGGAGTGGAGCGCCGACTGGGCCGCGGCAGGGGTTTTGCTGCTGTTCGTCAGGGGAGTACTGTGGAGGGACTAGGCCCCCTCCAGGAGGAACACGACTGTGACTGTAGAGGTCCGGCCCGGCGAAGGAGGTCACGTGGCGCCCGGGAAACTCGTACAAGTCAGGATACTCCGACGCCTGGGCCTCAGGCTTAGGCTCGGCAGCGGGCCTTTTGCGTGAGGCGTGCGGACCGTGGCGGCTCAGGCCCAGGTGGCAGTAGGGCACAGTGGGAGGAGCCGTGGAGGGGTGAGGGTGCGGGTCGTGAGGCTCCACCTCCATGGTGACCTCGGGAAGGCGCCGCTCCTTCAGGGTCATGGCCGACACGCCCATGGCAATGTCTGGCATGAACTCGTTGATGACCGGCGCAACATTCTGCAGGAACAAACAAACAAGCAAACCTTAAGACAATAGAAACGTGATACGGTATATTGGGGATGTCAAGATAAGGACATTTAAGCTCTCTCATTGTCCCTCAGAAGTAAATTTGAGATTAAGGCCCCACTTTCCTCTCTTCCATTACACATTGTTGCCACCTACATTTAAACACATCTCAGGACACTCCCCTGGATCAAAATGGCATTCCCACCCAATTCCAGCTCTGTATTCCCGCTATCCCCGTAGGCCCCGTCATTCCCAGGGGAACACGACAGCTCTGAAGTCCTGTAGACCTCTACTCACCCCTTGTTTATCCTGATGTGGGGTGCGTAACCCCACGCCCTGAGGGTTGGTGCAATCCGGTGGCAGGGGCTTGACCGCTGGAGGGTAGGCAGGGCTGCCATGCTTGGAGGAGGAGCTTGCTGTGTGGTGGAGCAGACTGTGGTTGCACGGGTAGGAGAAGGAGCGTGACGGGGGCTGGCTGGGGGCACGGCCAGGCCTCCATCCACTGGCTTTGAGCTGGGCATTATGAGTGGGCGTGGCCGGTGGGTGGTAAGGCGGCGGGGGAGGGGGCAGCGGCGGGTGGAAGCCCACCATGGCCTCCAGGTCGGTGAACATGCTCTCCACCACTGGGCTGCTGTTGACCCGGCAACGCCCTCCACCACGGCTGCCACCCAACGGCTGGCGCAGCGCTAGGACGGGGCTCTCGTCGCCAAAGCGCTCCTCTGGGAAGAACTTGTGAGGGTTCTATGAGGGGTGGAGCACAGCACACAAGAAATTAGTCCAAAATGGCAGAGGAACAGCTTGCCAAAGCTACTCAAGAAACTGGACGTACTTTGTCTTAAAGGCAGTCTGCTACATTACGGCTATTTGAGTCATATTCTAACCAGGGGAAGTCAAAAAATCCTTCATTATTTCTCTGCTCTCAGTTAAAAGTTTGAGTTAACTTTGGCCCAGTCACCACACAATGGAAAGCTAAATAAAATGTAATTGGGGAGGGGGGGGGGACCAAATGCCTAGTGTGCTCCAGCCAGAATTCCTGAGACGTTTGTCATTAAAGTGGCACGCTGGTGACAGCGCATTAAAGGAAAAACACAACCATACAAAAAGCAACACTGGATGAAAACTCTTCACCGTATCCTATTCTTTACATATTGTTTGACTAACACAGTGTACAAAACATTACGAACACCTGCTCTTTCCATGACAGACTGACCAGCTGAACGCTATGACCCCTTATTGATGTAACTTGTCAAGTCCACTTCAATCAGCGTAGACGAAGTGGAGGAGACAGGTTAAATAAGGATTTTTAAGCCTTGAGACAATTGAGAGACCGATTGTGTATGCGTGTCATTCAGAGGGTGAATGCCTTTGAACGGGGTATAGTATTAGGTGCTAGGCGCACCGGTTTGAGTGTGGCAAGAACAGCAACGCTGCTGGGTTTTCCCTCTCTAAAGTTTCAATAAAATGTAAAAAAAAAAAATCGAATAAAAAGATTTATTGGCATCTCACCTGCAATAGCTCTGCGGCGGCGTCCGGCAGGCCAAACTCGCGGAGCACGCGGATCTGCAGCTCATAGCTCACCGTGGCACCCTCACCGCAGTTTAGGGCGTATGCCCGCTGTACCTGGTCCGTGTGACGCAAGTCCTGCAACCTCCGGATCATCTCCTTCACCACCGCCAGTCTTGGAACTGAGAGAAAGAGTTTATTACAAAAACATAACTGAGTGGCCTAGCTGGTCTAGTAGTAATGCCGCAGCCTACGGCACACGTCTACGGTGTTGGCATAGGTTCGAATTTGTATATAAATAAAAACATAATTACATAACATTAGATAAGGTATTTTACATGCTGGGGACTACTCTGAAATCATGACAAATATTGCGTGTGCAGGATCATTTGGAAGTATTTAGCCTTTTCAATGGTCACTGAGGGAACTTGTTGTCTTCTTTATTGGCCCAGCCAGTCATCTGTACCAGCCAAAAGTTTGGACACACCTACTCATTCAAGGGTTTTTCAGCTCTGAGACAGGATTGTCTCGAGGCACAGATCTGCGGATGGGTCCCAAAACGTTTCTGCAGCATTGAAGGTCCCCAAGAAAAAAATGGAAGAAGTTTGGAACCACCAAGACTCTTCATAGAGCTGGCCGCCCAGCCAAACTGAGCAAACAGGGGAGAAGGGCCTTGGTCAGGGAGGTGACCAAGAACCCGGTGGTCACTAAGACAGAGCTCTAGAGTTCCTCTGTGGAGATGGGAGAACCTTCCAGAAGGAAAACCTGCCTTTATGGTAGATTGACCAGATGCAAGCCCTCCTCAGTAAACAGCACAAGACAGCCTGCTTGGAGTTTGCCAAAAGCCACTTAAAGACTAAGACCATGAGAAACAAGATTCTCTAGTCTGATTAAACCAAGATCGAACTCTTTGGCTTGAATACCAAGCATCACGTCTGGAGGAAACCTGGCACCATCCCTACGGTGAAGCATGGGGGTGGCAGCATCATGCTGTGGGGATGTTTTCTTAGCAGCAGGGACTGGGAGACTAGTCAGGATCAAGGGAAAGATGAACGGAGCAAAGTACAGAGAGATCCTTGATGAAACCTGCTTCAGACTGGGGTGAAGGTTCACCTTCCAACAGGAAAACGACAGCCAAGATAATGCAGGAGTGGCTTCGAGACAAGTCTCTGAATGTCCTTGAGTCGCCCAGCCAGAGCCTGGACTTGAACCCGATCTAACATCTTTGGAGAGACCTGAAAATAGCTGTATAGCGACGCTCCCCATCCAACCTGACAGAGCTTGAGAGGATCTACAGAGAAGAATGGGAGAGAATCCCCAAATACAGGTGTGCCAAGCTTGTAGCGTCTGACCCAAGAAGACTCAAGGCTGTAATCGCTGCCAAAGGTGCTTCAACAAAGTACTGAGTAAATGGTCTGAATACTTATGTAAATGTGATATTTCATCATTATTTTTTAAATATACGAGCAAACATTTCTAAAAACCTGCTTTTGCTTTGTTATTACTGTGTATTGTGTGTAGATTGATGAGAAAAAAAATTAAATAATCCATTTTAGAAAAAGGCTGTAACCTAACAAAATGTGGAAAAAGTCAAGGGGTCTGAATATTTTCTGAAGGCACTGTATATAGTGTTTTCAGTTATAACTATTATAGATGAGCTTTTAATCCAATCCCTCAGCTGCTCTCAGCCCATCCCACATTTTCTTATCATAAAGTTGAATATTTTACCAAGAGTATTATTATATTGTTGATTGATTGACTTTCCAAATCTCCCAACAGTGCCAATTGTAGGGTTAGCCATTCCTGAACTAAGTCCCTGAGGGAATTAGTGACGTTGTTATTGAACTGGATGGGGGGGAGAGAGAAAGACAGTAGGGCAGAAGGAGCGAGGGAAAGAGAGAAAAGAGAAGGAGAGAATAGGAGAGGAGAAAGCAGGGCCAATGGTGGAGGCCAACGGGAGCATTGGAAAAAAAGAAAGGCAGGGCAGACAAAAGAAAAGCAGATAGATAAAGGGATGGAGGCGGGAAACAGTGTGTCATCTCTCTATGGTAAGAAAGAAAACTGTAGGAGAAAAAGAGAGGGCGGGATGATGAGAGGGGGATGGAGAGTGTGGGAGACTGAAAGAGAGAAAGGGTCATCTCGCAGGTCGTCCCATCTCTGCCAATAATGCTAATAACTACTGCTCGTCTGAGATAATAGAAGAATATAGAATATACCCATGAATTAAACAACATCGTGCTTATAATAAAATGCTCTATTGGCTCTGGTCAAAACTAGTGCAATATAAAAGGGAATAGGGTGCCATTTAGGATGCTGCCAAGAGCAAAAAAAGTTTACCTTTCCAAACCAATAAAACCATAAAATCAAGAGCTAACTGAGAACTTGAGGTCCTGTCAGGGCAGTGGTTCATCACAAAAGAGGTTCATCACTTGTTGGAAGGATGAGGATAGATGGAGGAGCGTAAGTCTCTCTCTTTTCTTGTATGGAAGAGGAATAGCCATAACAGAGTGCTAACTTATTGTTTGCCTACGGCTAGAAGTGGCGCCTTAAGCACAGGTTCAGGTTCCGTTCATCATTCCCAAACCTACACTAAAACGTTACAGAATAAAAAAAACTCAGAAACAGACTTTAGATCAGTACTTAAGGGTCTACTTTAACCTGCACCACATTTTCATGAGATCTCCTACATCCTTCTGTGGACCATTGGAGTTTGTAGGAAGACTGTATATTGGTAGGGGCGGGGTTTATTCAGTCCAGTTATCTATGTTTGTCATAACAGCTTGCTCAACACCATTTCTTTCTTGTTACAATTGCATTTGTATCTTTTCAGGAAGAACTGACTGTAAGACGCTCTGGATAAGAACGACAAAATGACAATATCTACAGCATCGCTTTGAACATTTTCATTTTGGAAAGCTGGAAGAAAGCTAGCTTTGCTGCTCCACCCACCTGGTATCTCATTGGCCACCACTGAGGGTGGGGTCGTCTGGCTGCCAACGATTTGCTGGTGGTTGATCATGTGACAGCACTGGGGCACAGCATTGTTGACCATGTAAAGGGTGTCGGGCACGTTGGACATGCGGACCATGCGCAGGCGCACCAGGTCCGTCTGCTCCACCATTATCTCATCCAGCACAGACTGACAGACAGCACAACAGCGGGGGGTTAGAGTGTGTGTGTGTGTGTGTGTGTATGTGTGTGTGTTGGTGGAGAGAGCGAGAGACACACAGGGTTTGGGGTCAATTCAGTTTGCAATTCAGTCAATTCCGAAGGTGAATTGTAATGAATCCTCAGAGAATAATGGGCAATAGCTTGTGTAATTTCAATCCACCCTTTGAATCTTAGATGTGATGATGCCCACCATTGGCCATGTTGTGATGTACAAACAGTGTGTTTGTGTGTGGTTCTGTTATGTGGTGTTGTCCCAACCTTGGCCTCCTCCACGAAGGGCGAGAAGAGGCGGGGTCGCACGTAGATGCCGGCACTCTTTTGCCTCAGCCAAGAGTTGGCCTTTCCACCCTCCGCTGTGGGCAGCATGTCTGAGGGAGGGGTGCTGATCAGACCCCTCTTCATCTGGGAGGGCGTGGAGTGGGAAGGGAAAGGAGAGGAGAGGGAGAGAGAAGGGAGAGAGAAGAGAGCGAAAAAAAGAGCGAGAGAGCAGAGGCAGAAAGAGAGAGGAGGTGTGGGGAAAAGAACGAGAAGGGAAAGAGAGCAGGAAAGTGTAAAGGAGAGGGGCAGTCAAGTTAAATGAAGGAATGCAACTTACACTGCGGCCAGACTGATCCTGCTGGCTTCACAGACCGCATTAGGCTACCTCAACTCAAACCAAATACTGCAACAAGACACAGTACATTAGTGCATAACATTTGATCTACAATGAAAAGGACTACAACGAAAACGTTGGTAAAAAAAACGAATTCCCCAGATTCCGTCTGCCCCTGCATATGAAGGATGGCTGTTTTAGCCTGGGAAAACACACACTTATTTTATCAGGTAAATTGACTGAGAACACATTGGCTGTGTCCCAAACGGCAGCCTCTTCGCTATATAGTGACCAGAGCCCTATGGGGCCATTCTCATTTACAGCAACGACCTGGGGAAGAGATGCAGGGAGAATTAAGGGAATGCATGAACCAACTGTAAACTGGGGATGATTAGGTGGCCATGAGAGTATGATGGGCCAGATTAGGAATTTAGCCAGGACACCCCAACTCTTGCGATAAGTACCACATAGAATCAGGAAATTACACAGTGTCGGAGAGGACCTCGCTGTTGGGGGGGGTTGCAGTATGTGTTCGGTGCGGACACACACACACACACACACATTCTTTCACACACACTCACTGTGTCGGAGAGGACCTCGCTGTGGGGGGGTAGTATGTGTTCGGTGCGGACGTAGGGCAGCAGAGGGGACAGGATCTCCTTGAGCTCCTCCAGGTCCAGGTCTCTTCTCTTCACCCCCCGCTTGTTCACGCTGTGGGCCGTGCCACTTAGGAGGTTGGGCTCTGAGGAGGGAACACAAACACAGTAAGGAACACAAGCAGGTACAGTATCCAAGCTCCCATTATTTATAACGTTGCGGTGCATTAGTTTACAGTGCAGCCGTTTTTGCCACAGGAAAAATGCTACCTAATCTATTTGGCCTTATTATTCGAATTATGTTCCGCCCCTCGGCTAAATCGAGTCGCTTACTCCTGCAGTAAGGTATATATTTATTTTCATACACACACACACATTCTTCTTCACAAAAAGGTTCACACTCAAAATCTTACTTGATTTAGTTTTTATCTGCACAAGGGATGAATCATACACACTGAAGAGGGATCTTAGCCAAAACGTTTGCGTATGATCCATCCCTCTGTGTAAACAAAGTAATTTAAGACACTGGAAAATTACATAAGCTCCTTCAAATTACTTTTTGAGTTCCGGCCTGCTGTATTTTTCCTGTATCTGGAGTAACATGTTTTACGCGCCAAAGAAGAAACCCTTTGGGAGAGATCAATGTTTTTCCAATTTCCAATGAAGAATCTTCCCAACAAAATACCTAGCTGAACCCAAAATAGACTGCTCATCTTGAATGACAAATTAAAGTGTAGAGAAGGAGTGAGCATGGCATCCCTGTTCTCCGGTTGGGCCAAACTCTCATCTGACTGTGTATGTGTCCCAAATTGTACCCAGTTCCCTATGTAGTACACTACTTTTGACCAGGGCCCATAAGGCTCTTGTCAAAAGTAGTGCACTATGTAGGGAATAGGGTGCCATTTGGGCTGCATACTTTGGCTGGTTAGACCGAGTCATGCCAACCAAGTCCCGTCTCAGCCAAGTCTACCTGGGCTTAGTTATTACTCCACTTAAAATGGATGAGGGCATAAATCACTGGCCCAGAGCAGTTTGGCAGGGGCGTGTGTATATGTGAGAGGTGTAGAATGAGCGAGTGAGAGACAGAAAGAAGGGTAGAGAAAGAAGGAGAGAGAAGGAAATAGCTTGATTGCAGAAGTTGCCCCGTAACCACAGACTTAGGATCAGATTAAACCCTTACCTCCAAACCTAACTGTAACCATTAGGGCTTAGGGGATGAAACAATATCTGTGCCTGTATCAGTGGTTGATAGCATCTTCCACCTACTCCAAAGGAAGACAGGGTAGAAGAGAAAGAAGAAGAGAAAGAAGGGCCGAAGGGAAGGAGAGAGGAAGAAAGGAATGGGTCTCTCACCTCGGTCGGCCATCCTCTTGATGAGCTGGTGCTCTCCCCACTTGATGAGGTACTTGAGGATGTCCTGCTCGCTGGCCTGTGAACCGAGACAATAATTAGAAGCCCTGGAAGATGAGGTGTGTATTCACATCGTACCATAACGATTTGCAACGAAAACAAAAGTTTCTTACTGGCTAAGTTTTGGAAGATGACCCACTCTAAAGACTTGTCCGCTTTAACTCTACCTGTAATGTCGTGTTTTGGATCTGTAGAAAATTAATGAGAGTCAGTCTGCCTCTCGTTGTGGACCAGGAAAGTTACCAGGATGTGAGTTCTCTGTGTTTGTTCTAAATCCTCTTTGGGTATAAAATATCTTAGTTCTTGACTAAAAACAAGCACAGAATGCCAGCTCCAGTCCCCCCCCCCATGTCTGCTGCTTTGAGTGAAGTTTTTCAGCTTTGATGTAGGGGACAGAGGGCAAAGGGTTTGTCTTTGATGCCATGGCTTTGACCTCCAGGCAGATAATTGTCCAAACCATTGCTGTGCGTGGGCATGCAATGTGTGTGTGCATGTGTATTTATGTACTATGAGCTTATGCATGTGTTTTTTTGTCATGTGTGAAAGTGAGATAATTCAAGTGTAAGCTAGCCTTTATGTGTGCATGTTTCAGAAAATATGTAACTCCTTACTATGTGTGCTTGCCCGAGTGAGTCTCTCCCTGTATGGATTCCTCTGTGTGTGGGTGTCTTCGTGCATGCTTGAGATTCTTCTCCTGCATGCGTGTGTGTGTGTGTATCCTTGAGGATTCTTCTTCTGCATGTGTTTGAATGTAACACTGAGCCAGGGACCCCTGTGGCGGACACTAATCTGCTCATCATAGACCGTTTGGCTGGGGATTTGGGAACGTTAAATGCTGGAAGCTCTCCCAGCACCAGTCAAGGCTGCTGCTCCAAGGCCTGGCAGGTCCCTACACAGCCTGGGGTGTATTCACTAGGAACCAAACGGAAGCAAATGGTACGAAACTGAGAGGTACCTACCCTAATTTGTCCAATAGAAACTCACATTTTTGTTGAAAAGTGCTTTAAGGTTTGCTACGGTCAGGTTTAAACCAATAAATACACCCCGGTTTAATCTTCTTCACAAACAGCCTAGTCAAGGATGACATGACATTATCCTCTAAAAGCGAAGGTGGTGATAAAAAAAACGTGTTGAAATGTGTTGCATTGTGGTTACTTGGCACTCTGCTTGTGTGCGTTTAGAAGACTGAAATGCCACCCAAGGACCTCATAAACCAGTCCGGTCTTCAAACAGTTAGCCTATTTCTATGCCACAAAGAGCCCTCAAAACAGCCTTGTCTAACAGCACACAGCCACTAACCAGTCCTAATATCTATCATCATCATCAACTCCCCCCCCCATTCAGCCTTATTTCCAAAGAGCTCAAAAGCATATCAATTTCCCAGCAATGAAGCAGAAGCCTGTCAGATACCCGCTAAGCCCTAAACACCTACAGTATAGTACAGTGTGTAATGGTCACCACAGACACAAGATCAATCATGATACACTGGCATTAATGTGTGAGTGAGTGAGTGAGTGAGTGAGTGAGTGAGTGAGTGAGTGAGTGAGTGAGATGGAAGGGAGACTTATGAAGAATTATGCCAATTCCACCAACTCCCCAATTACCCTCTGGGCACACCACCTCTTCTGCCAATTCACCATACCAGTCTCCTCTCTGATAATGACCATTCTACCCCCCTAATCTGTAGACCCATTCCCCGGCTGTGTTATGAAAAGTTTGAATCAGAAAGATATTTGTTTACATGGGAGTGGATACATAATCCTCCGACTTCAAATGTAGCTTTTGCAAGTTAAACAGGTAATCAAATGGTTATTGTCTACAACATCACAGATGTCAGAGGATTGATTACCTAGCAAGTAAGCAAGACAGAAAGGCAAATATCACCAAGAGAGCTAGATAAAGCCAGAATAATAATATACTTGTTGAACATGGTTACAGCCATCAGTCTTGCGTGTTTTCACGTTCATCACTCATTGACTTAAGTTTCTTAAGGTCCCAGCATCAGCATTAGCTATCCTGCGATGCGTGTGAATCGCTTGAACGTGGCGTTCAAACGTTTTTACCCTTGTAGGATGGCCAAGACTAGGGTAACTAAATCAATTGAGGCCAGAGAAAGTGGGAAAATAGCCTTGAGTCAGCAATTAAAATAAATATATATATATAAAAAAATGTAATCTTTATTTAACTATTTATTTAACTTTAACCAGTTAAGAACACATTCTTATTTACAATGACTGCGTACCTCGGCCAAAACCGGACAACGCTGGGCCAATTGTGCGCCTCCCTATGGGACTCCCAATCATGGCTTCGAAACAGGGACTGTAGATGCATCTGGAATTTGAACCCTTGCCGCGAAAATTAACAGAAGCTATGCTCGCTATACTGTGAGCTATTTGTCCAGTTGTTCAGTTACATGTGTTTTAGCAGATTGTGGTGTTTTATTTAGTTCATGAAAAAATATTTTATCACAATCAACTACGTCAACGTTTTTAATTGGCTGACTCAGAATTTGTTAGAGAAAACTTTCAACCTTAGCTTTCAGGAAGTTCGTAAGTATGGACCCCAAATGTTTAGAACATATTTAGGTACATATAGAACTGGTTTTATGTGTGAAATTAGGTCAGGTCCTCCTGAGTGTCTCAGAGATCTGGAATTGTGAGCTTTAAAGTCTCAGTCCTCATATATGGCCAGCTTCCATTACCACAACCAGCAACCACCTGAGCAGGAGAAACGCTGTCTGTTCTGCAATCACATGGAGCTGATGCGCAAGGTGTAATTTTAAAGGAGAGTTAGGATGGATTTTTACGAGCAATGTGTGATCTCAGGCAACCAGTGGCTCTTTTCGGATGAAGAGAAGAAGAAACTGGTGTTGGCTTCAGAGATGGGCTTCCTGTGAATATCTAGTAATTATTTTATAGAAGTAGTAGTAAGATAAGATAAAATAAGCTAAGATAAGAAGGTATAGTAAGTTTGATAAGTGTAGATTATTTTCTATTTTACATTAATAAAAATACATATTTTAAGTATGAAAAATTGTAATGAGTCAGTGAGATTTGAGTGGGTGTGTCTGTGACTGAGTGAGTGATTAAGCGAGTGAGTGCATATGAGTGCACACGTATGCATCCGTCTGCCTCTCACCTGCAGATAGTCTGACTGGATGGCAGCCACCAAGTGTTCCTTGCCCAGTTCGTAGAGCACATCGGAGGTCATGACCATGCTGAACTCCTCACACAGAAAGTGCATGGCCTGCCGGTGGACCCACTTTGAGCCGTAGGGCTGCGAGCTCCACTTCAGGATGGGCACCACTGTTTCCAGAGAGATGCTTTCCACCACAATGTCCTCGCAACCTGGAGAGAAAAGGACTGGAGGGTTTATGAGGACATAAAAATATTAACTTTTGCTCCTTTAAGGTTTTGCTTTCCATGATTGCAATATCTTAGTACTGCACTTCACAGTCACTGAACTGAATAAGATCGTCTGGTAACTGAATTGAATGTAATGCAAAGTCTAAAGCCAAGGATGCGACTGTAATATATAATATAGACCTTGGGTACTGCAAATGTTGGCACGAGAGTGAGAGAAAGAGATATTGAGTTACAGTGGGACCAAAAATACATATGCATAATAACGACTTTATAAATATTAATAGGAATGTATATCTGAGAATAATTAAATGTTACAGTGGGGATCAATTAATAATTAACTCAATTGCACACACTGCTGTAGGGTAGTAGTGTTCTACACACAAAGCAATCAATCTCAGAATATGGTCTGAAAGTTACTAGTTTTAGTGATTTAGCAGACGCTCTTATTCAGAGGGACTTAAAGTTAGTGCATTCATCTTAAGATAGCTAGGTGGGACAACCCGTGTGTGTACGGGTGAATTACAAGTCCTTTTTGCAGTAAATCTAACAAATCTAATCTAGGAAATCTAAAACACAGACAATGGCAAGCTACGGAAAAGGGAAGTGAACATTTGTGTTTCTTATTGGACAAGTCAAGATAGTCCCTCCCTGTTCAAGTTTGTTTTGTCAATCAGGTGCCTAATGAACACGACCCAGGCCATCTTCTGTCAACATCTAAGGAGTTACACAACATTGAGCCATGCTTCACACTTTTCAGAGAGACTGACAGAGCTCATAAAGCTCAGTGGCATGCGTAGGACACCACAAATCAATCACACATCAACTGACTTCTTGGTGATCTAGGAGGTTGCTAAGAGTTGTATGCTAATTATGCATATAGAACCAATAGTCAAATCTTCACCGTTGTTAAAAATCTGTCTGAATGTCCTACTGAGATCTGTGGTGGCGATTAGTGAACTAGCACGTCTCTTTGGTGATTAGGTCCTGAGGTGCGTTAGCTCAAATGCTAGTTGACCATGCAAACATGGTCTCGTTAGCTTAGTCTGTAGACTTGGACACAACCTGTGTGGCTGCTGAGACGCTCGTGGCTGTGCACTCTGGTGTTACTGCAGCGTTCTTAAATGTCAGCTCTAGAGTTTCTAGTGTGCTCGTAGCACTTCTTATAGTGTTCATCCATAAATAGATTATTTAATTAAATGTTTATGAAAATATGTTAATTCAATAGATGTATTTCTGAGTCTTCCCCTTTAAATCAAAATTCAAAAGGCACTCGCACATCTGAATAAGATGAGAAAAAATAAGAAACCCCCTTTAAAATCACCATAGAAACAGCCCCTCTCAATGTTGATTGACCAGACTTAGAGGAATGGAAAGCCACGGATCTGGAGATGAAGATGGTATCAAGTTTATTTTAAATTGGTCCAAAGCACGAAAACGTCTCCAAAAGTAAAAAAAAAAAAAAAACATTCTTACTTAATACTGTTAAGTACAAGCATATTAAGGTTATAATATTATAGAGAAAATCTAATAATGAATTGTGATTCATAATGACAGTTTGTTTTAGCCTGTTTAGACATTAATTTAGTAGCACCCTCTTGAATTGACCCGTATTTCACTACATTCTAGAGCAGTGAGTGAACGCCCTAATTCTTGTTATGATATCAGAGAACTAATTGAAAATGTCACTTTAGTGATGGGGTTGTGGAGCGCCTGCAGAAAGCTGGCTTACGCTTCTCAGCTCTCCTGAGGGCTGTGGATGAGGAGTGCTTGCTTGGGTTTCTAATACAGCAGCCTGTATAGTCCAGTCCATCAAACTTCAGCCTGAGTATTTCAGCAGTGAAGGGCCTGTGTATTGCTCGATTATAGATTAACTCAGATGACCTGGAACAATTCAATATCTTAATTGTCCCCGTATGGAAAATCATTGTGCAGCCAGGACTTCACAAAAATACTACATGCACTGTACACACCAACTATTCACACTTGAAAAAGGAAAGAAAGAAATAATTTGAATAATCCATCTTCACCATCAACAAGCAATTTCAGTGATAGTTACCGGTTTTGTTTTCTCCATTTGTAATGGTTCCATGGCATTGAAAACCTCTTGCTTACCAGAAACAGAGGCCTGAAATGTGAAGAAGCAACAGCACCCCTGGCCCCTGCAGTGTGTATGATAGGAATTGAAGATGTACCAAAAGATTATTGCGGGCATCAACCAACTGAACTGTGACAACAGCCTGATTTCAAGGTAGAGATTAGCAAGAAAGATACACACAAGAAGTCTCCCTGTCTCTTAGACACACACACACACACACACACCTAAACTCCCACCTCACAGGCGTGTAGAATATATATGTTGTTAATCCCGTTATGTTCACTCCTTCGTTTTCATCACCATGACGGGACAAATTAACAGGTCTCACTTCAAGCTGTGTTTCGGATTTAACACAGCTGTTAATATAGCCAAAACAGTGCATCCTACCGTTATTATGCAAGCTTAAAGCGTCAACACTGACATGTGGCTAAACATTCATCATTATATACAAGGACATACATTCCTGGGAAAACTTTTTTTCCAATCACAAGGCAATAAGGTTTTCATTTTTCACCTGTGGTCAGTCAGTGTAAATTGATACAAACGACACCTCATCACGTCAGGTCAGTTGCCTTATGAAAACTGCCATGAGTCAGCTGTGCTTAGGGCTGTGGCTGTCATTACATTTTGCCAGCCAGTGATTGTCAAGCAATTAACTGCCGGTCTCACGGTAATTGAACGTTAATTAATACATTTAGCATCTCCTGGCTTCCACACATAGCCTACAAGCCACTGATGCAGACCTTTGGAACATCTACATTTTAAAAAGTATAATAAATCCATGTAATATAGCCTACACCATAACAATAAATCCAATTTATTTTATTTTAGACAGGTCTAAAGAAACATGATATGCAGAAAATGAAGTCCACAGCATAATCTGAGTTGTCCTTCTGTTTGGACCTGATCTGGCTATGCCATATGGCTGTAGGCTATACTAGTTCAGTTAGCAGACAAGATTTGATTAGAATTCTGTGGCATCATTTTATAGTATGAAGAATACAATTCAACATAGCTGAATAAAATAGAAAGGATATTTTCTCCAAACGATTTGAAGGAGAGCAAACATGCGGCTATTCTCTGTTTTGATTTTGAATACATTTTAAGGCTGCGTGATACGACTAATGATGATCTGAAAAAAGTCGCATGAAAGGCATGTGCTCTGATATGTATGTTTTTGCACAGGCTGTACACACTTCAGTCTCTCATTGACAATTTGAGAAGCATTGAAGCTTGAATTTCCTGTCAGCATCCTCTTTGTGTGGCCGTAATCCCCCCCCCCCCAAAAAAAAAAATCCATGCGTTTTGCAGCCAGTGGCCGTTGTGCCCTTGGGCTGAATATATTAATTATAAGTCCCTTCTCCTAGCTGCATGCTCCGAAGCACCTCTCACTCACATGGCTCTCCATCACATGATCGGGTATTTCTCAGGCTACAAGTGAAGACACATTGGGGATGCAACTGCGCGCGTCCTTATCCAATTCCGAAGTGCATATTGAAGATATAAGAACTGTCCACGTTTACTTTTTGTAAGCCAAAAAGATGAGTATGCCTAACGAAGAGCAAAAGCCCTGGCCTATGTCAATCTACTATCCCCCATAGTACAAACGTTGACCTATTCTATTCAGTGTGAGAAGTAAATATTCCAAACATAGTCTGGAACCAGTTGTGGGATCCGATAGATCCCAATTAATACAACCAGTAGCATCAAAAAAAACCTTTCCCGACGTGGTGGTAGCCTAGTCATATCGTAAATGAGGCTAACGCAACAGATCAGAACGTTTAGCTTAAAATGTTGATAAACTATTAGGTTGTTTTGAAACTCACGCGCTGTGCATGTATGCAAGTTATGCTCTACACCCGTTGTAAAGCAGATTAATGTGCTTAATATTAAGAAGTTATTTGGCCACTTTAGTTGTGATACAAACCTTATCAAAACATATAGGGCTATGGCCTAGGTTACATGAGGTGTGCGACAGTTGAAAAAAATGTGCATGCTCTGTTTCTTGCCTCAAACTAGGCATCATTGTGATAATATATAATTCACAAGTGATAGGCTAATAGTCACCCATCAGACTATTCTTGATTTAATCTAGTCTTTACATACTAAATAATGTGTGAAATTTGTTTTGATTTAGAAAGGACCATTATCATGCACCTGTTGAAACAGGGGCAAGGGAAAATAATACATGTCATCTATGTACTTAGATAGCAAATGGAGGACGCTTTTCCCGTGGTTAAATTTCTTGTCAGCCAGGTAGGTTATACTCCTGTTGTAAAGCGAAGCAATGAGCTTAATATTAGGAAAGTTGAGAAATAAATATAGTAGGCCTAGCCTGGAAAGCTGATCCCATCCTCCTCTTTTTAATAGAGGCCATTACTTTGTTTTCTCACGCAATTGCATAGCCTAGAGAAATGTTTTGCAACATGAGCTCATGTGCTCTCATGAAGTGTTTGATTTGACTTTCGATTACATTTGCATTGATGTCAGAGGGATTAGAAGGACAATAGCGTGCTGAGTTCCAGGCAGTTAGCAAGTTTGGTAAGCTACTAATGACCATGAGCAGCATCAGAGCTTGGAAAAGCCTAATTACTGTGACTAAACGGTCACATGGAATTTGACTGCTGCCATGACTCGTGACCGCTGGTGTGGCGGTAATACGGTCACCGTAACAGCCCTAGCTGTGCTCAATCTGATCCAAGGTGGCCACAACGGCACTGGGCCTAACTGCAAAACCGACAGGCTTCTTCCCTTCTCCCTTTGCATTGATAGCACAGCTTTACACCAATCCTGCAGACTCAATGCCATAGGCTATAGTGATGGGCGTGACTCAGGGCCAATTCAGATTCACTAGACTTGTTACCAGTGCCGGTCTCGTCAGTCAGATATTCTAAACGTTTGTGGTCACATTAGCTAACATTACACTTACGTGGCTTTGGCGATTTACACATTCTGCCTGCACACCTCTAGTAGCCTACCATAAATCTCACAGTAAACAGTTTTATAGGAATGCCATGCAAGCAGCTTCTCATCTAAACCATTACACACTTCGGCAATAATACAACATTGTAAAGATACACTAATTCACAAGCATGTGCAGACAATTTAACCCTTTACACTCGTACCTGTATACAGGTTGAAAATTGAATATATTTTGGCACTGAATATCGCCTAAATTGGAACACAGGGGCTGTACATTAACATGCTAATACATAACTGTCTATTGTGAAGAGGATTTGGCCTGGAACACACACCTGAATGCACGCATAACTCTTTTCTATGGGTACCAAAATTACGATCCGTTTCTCTGAATTGCCCTGTGAAAGCCTTAGACTAAGACCATATTTTATAATTTAGCTAGTCATGTTGGCAAAAGAACAAGCTTTCAAATGATGTCCACCTGACAGAGACTGTGATTTATAAAATGGGCAGTTTTTGGATTGTGTAAACAAGAGTAGTTGTGCGATAGCGGAGATGCAGGGCTGTTCCAAACAAAACTACAGTGGGGAGAACAAGTATTTGATACACTGCCGATTTTGCAGGCTTTCCTACTTACAAAGCATGTAGAGGTCTGTACTTTTTATCAGAGGTACACTTCAACTGTGAGAGACTGAATCTACAATCCAGAAAATCACATTGTATGATTTTTAAGTAATTAATTTGCATTTTATTGCATGACATAAGTATTTGATCACCTACCAACCAGTATGAATTCCTGCTCTCACAGACCTGTTAGTTTTTCTTTAAGAAGCCCTCCTGTTCTCCACTCATTACCTGTATTAACTGCACCTGTTTAAACTCGTTAGCTGTATAAAAGACACCTGTCCACACACTCAATCAAACAGACTCCAACCACTCCACAATGGCCAAGACCAGAGAGCTGTGTAAGGACATCAGGGATAAAATTGTAGACCTGCACAAGGCTGGGATGGGCTACAGGACAATAGGCAAGCAGCTTGGTGAGAAGGCAACAACTGTTGGCGCAATTATTAGAAAATGGAAGAAGTTCAAGATGACGGTCAATCTCCCTCGGTCTGGGGCACCATGCAAGATCTCACCTCGTGGGGCATCAATGATCATGAGGAAGGTGAGGGATCAGCCCAGAACTACACGGCAGGACCTGGTCAATGACCGGAAGAGAGCTGGGACCACAGTCTCAAAGAAAACCATTAGTAACACACTACGCCGTCATGGATTCAAATCCTGCAGCGCACGCAAGGTCCCCCTGCTCAAGCCAGCGCATGTCCAGGCCCGTCTGAAGTTTGCCAATGACCATCTGGATGATCCAGAGGAGGAATGGGAGAAGGTCATGTGGTCTGATGAGACAAAAATAGAGCTTTTTGGTCTAAACTCCACTCGCCGTGTTTGGAGGAAGAAGGATGAGTACAACCCCAAGAACACCATCCCAACCGTGAAGCATGGAGGTGGAAACATCATTCTTTGGGGATGCTTTTCTGCAAAGGGGACAGGACGACTGCACCGTATTGAGGGGAGGATGGATGGGGCCATGTATCGCGAGATCTTGGCCAATAACCTCCTACCCTCAGTAAGAGCATTGAAGATGGGTCGTGGCTGGGTCTTCCAGCATGACAACGACCCGAAACACACAGCCAGGGCAACTAAGGAGTGGCTACGTAAGAAGCATCTCAAGGTCCTGGAGTGGCCTAGCCAGTCTCCAGACCTGAACCCAATAGAAAATCTTTGGAGGGAGCTGAAAGTCCGTATTGCCCAGCGACAGCCCCGAAATCTGAAGGATCTGGAGAAGGTTTGTATGGAGGAGTGGGACAAAATCCCTGCTTACGGAAGAGAAATTAACATTCAATTCTCTGGCAACAGCTCTAGTGGACATTCCTGCAGTCAGCATGCCAATTGCACGCTCCCTCAAAACATGAGACATCTGTGGCATTGTGTTGTGTGACAAAACTTGTGGCCTTTTATTGTCCCCAGCACAAGGTGCACCTGTGTAATAATCATGCTGTTTAATCAGCTTCCACACCTGTCAGCTGGATGGATTATCTTGGCAAATTATCTTGGCACTTCTTGTGCTTATTTCAGTTCATGAAACATGGGACCAAAACATAACATTTTGTGATTATATATTTTTTTTAATAAAATGGTGCACAAAAAACAAACATGTGTAGCCTGCACTCGAATAGCGAATGGTGTTTAAATTTTTAATATGACAGGTAGGCTATCGTTTGTACAGAGGATTAAAGTGCCTCATTAAGAATTGAGCCATATATATATATATATATATAACAGCACGAGAAAGCTAGGATCTTCTTTTAAATAGTGTTCTGTGAAAACTTCCAGACGTGATTGTGCAATGTTGCACAACATGGGCTTATAGGAACACATTTCATTCATCAACCAGCCATGAGGAGCTGACTCTGGCTGTGCAAAAGGTGATCGTATTCCTCTCATGAAGTGTTTTTGATTCGATTTTCGATAGCATTTGCATTTATGTCAGAGTGATTAGAGGGACAATAGAACACAGAGTACCAGGCCATTAGCAACTGGCCGTTAGCAAGTTTGGTAGGCTACTGAGCGCAGTTTTGGAGAAGCCCAGAATTTGACTGCGGTCATGACTTGCGACTGCCGGTAATACAGTCACCGTAACAGCCCTATCCCTACCACCAGGCCTAGCTATATAAAAAAAAAAACGATTAGCTACAGCTCTCAAATACAGAAAGGCATAAACGTTATACAGTATCTATTATATGCTGGTTGCAAGCTAAACAAATAATGTATGCTATGCGTCACATAATTAACATTGCTAGCTAACGTTAGCTAAACCAGCCATCTAGATTATATTACAATTATCGCAAAACAAACCAGGCTTTGTTTTATTCTATAATGCAAATCATTACAATGGGATATAGCTAAGCAAATTGCGCCTTAAAGCTTAATTCAGAGTGACAGAAACATTGCTCTGCTATTAAGATATTTACTGTAGGAGCATTTGGCTACACAAGATAATTCTGTTATTATCCGATGGCTCGGAGAGGGGTGAATCGAGGAAGGCTCGCCCGCGACCTCTGGAGTTAGCGGTGGAGACGTTACCAGTTTGCAAGTTTAGATCACAGTATAAGGTCTAGCCGAGGTTCTCTTCTTGTCTGTTCATCTACGTGACAACTAATGTCTTCTACCTACAACAACACTGTCCTGGTTCATAACGAGGCCCTTGTTCAATCCCTCCCCTTGACACCAATATGAAGTTCTCCAGAGAGGAAGCCCTGCAGCAAGGTCATCCCATGTAAAATACAGCAGGACAGATGTACCAGGCTCATTTTACACATTGGTAAACATGTGGAAAAGCAAAGTGGGAATAGAAAATATGAGGAAGAGGTGCAGGGAGGAATGGAGGAGGGCTGGAAGTGTGGAGGTCGCAGGTGTTGAAACCCAATCATGGATACATCCATCAGGCCATGAACAAGTAAAGTGCTCTAATTAACTAACTTGCACCCTGGAGCTAGATATACTGTAGGCAGGCAAGGGAAAAGAAAATGGAGACACCTTTAGAGAACAGAGAGAGAAAACAAGGGCAGAGGGAGGAGACGTAGAAAAAGGTTGATGTAGACAAACAATAAGGTGCGAGGGAAAGAGAGAGGCAGACAGAGGAGTCTTGAGGGAGAGAGGACACAGAGGTCAGCTCTGCATTTCAGAGACAAAGGTCTCAATGCACTCCTCAGTTTTGCTGATAGTGCCCCTCAGGAAACCAGAGCTTAAACCACACAAACACTGAGTTAAGAGGGCAGGGCTGGGTGTAACTTAAGAAAGCTAGAGTTGTGATACGTAATCAATACCATGACTGCATGGATGGCAAAATTTATTTTAAGGTAAAAAATTGCCCAGAAGGAAAGGATGAGGCTTGTAAAATCCAAGTTCTGAATCTTGGTCAACCCAACCCCAAAGAGAAGCCAGAGAGCACTCTGGTTTGGTGGGGTTCATGGATTATTCTAATTATATATCTTTTTTTAAATGTTATCTACATTGTGTCTTTGCGATGCTTCTCATTTGCACCAGCTCGGCTGGCTGAAGGGTGCCACTTAACGTTATCCTCACAAGTTCAACTCAGGCAAGAGACAGCAACCGAGGAGACCACTTGTTTATTTATTCATTCTCCCCCCTTATCCAATTGACAAATCCCCCTACTCTCTCTGAACAGTTGAGGGTTTTCCACCGTTTGTTTGTAGGCCAATGGAAAATGTGCTATTTCCACAACAGAAGCACGGAAACGAAGAGAGACCAACATAAGCATCTACTGTAGAGGTACTCTGCTCAGAGCGTCAAAGGGTATTGCTTGTTTTATTTGTTTATCATTAGCCTATCTATTAATCAATTCCGCAATTTATTAATGTCACCGATAGGCCAGACATTCCACTCTCTTCAGTACATACAAAATACAAAAATGCATGTTCAGTTTCAGAGCAAAATGTGGCATTTATAAATACTTAACTTGCCGTGAGAATGCGCTTTCCTCCATATAAAGGACATCATGCTGCTTGCTTTGCTAGTACCAATTCCTCCTGATACGGCTCACTCAGAGGCTCAAACCCTGGACCTCTGGCCAAAGTGTCCATTGTGCCCTTGGGCTCAATATACACTGAACAAAAAAATATAAAAAGTTAATGTTAGTCCCATGTTTCATGAACTGAAAAAAAAAGCTTATTTCTCAAATATAAAATAGTTTACATCCCTTTTAGTGAGCATTTCTCCTTTGCCAAGGAAAGGATATGAAGAAGCTGATTAAACAGCATACTCATTACACAGGTGCAACGTGTACTGGGGACAATACAAGGCCACTTTAAAAATGTGCAGTTTTGTCACAACACAATGCCACAGATGTCTCAAGTTGAGGGAGTGTGCAATTGGCATGCTGGAATGTCCAGCAGAGCTGTTGACAGAGAATTGAATGTTAATTACTCTACCGCCTAGAACGTTGTTTTAAAGAATTTGGCAGTATGTCCAACCGGCCTCACAACCCCAGACCACTTGTAAGCCACCCGGACAGCTGATGAAACTGGGTCTGCACAACCAAAGAATTTCTGCAAAAACTGTCAGAAAAAGTCTCAGGGAAGCTCATCTGCATGCTTGTTGTCCTCACCCAGGGTCTTGAGCTGACTGCAGTTTGGTGTCGTAACAGACTTCAGCGGGCAAATGCTCACCTTCGATGGCCACTGGCAAGAAGGGTGCTCTTCACAGATGAATATCAATTTCAACTGTACCAGACAGATGGCAGAAAGAGTATGGCGTTGTGTAGGCAAGCAGTTTGCTGACGTCAACGTTGTGGACAAAGTGCCCCATGGTGGCGGTGGGGTTATGGTATGGGAAAGCTACTGACCACAAACACAATTGCATTTTATTGATGGCAATTTGATACTGATCCTGAGACCCATTGTTGTGCCATTCATCCGCCACCATCACCTCAAGTTCAGCATGATAATGCACAGCCCCATGTCGCAAGGATCTGTACACAATGCGGGCTAGACATCTGGCAAAACAAAACACACATATGCATCTGGTGGACATCGGGCAGTAGGCTACAAGTGAAGACAGACACATCGGGGATGCATTAGCGCACATTCTTCTTATCAAATTCCGAGACGCATACTGAAGATGTTAGAATTGTCCACATTTACTTTGTCAGCCAACAAGATGAGTAAAGCACTAGCTTATGTCAATCTACTATCCCCCATAGTACAAAAGTTGACCTATTATATTGGTTAGCTTGTCCTTCTGTGCAAGAAATAACTATTCCAAAACGTACTCTGGGACAGTTGAGGGACGCGATTGATCCCTGAGTTTTTTTGATGCAGAGGCTGATGCAACAGATCAGAACATTTAGCTTAATATTTTCATAAACTATTAGGCTACTTTTTCCACATTATAAGCACAGCAATGTGCACACGGCAGTAGCCTATAAGTGCAAAATGTTCTAAAATGCAATTAGTGAGAAAACACCGTTCTCAAAAGTGCACCGCAAATGCGAGCGGTTTCATATGACAGAAGAAAATATCCTTCAACATTTTTTTAAAAGGGAAGATCTAAAGACCCAACAACAAGCATGGGTTGTTAATATGACTAGGATTGTCTATCTGGCAGCTGGACAACGAAAGAAATTTGAGAACATGGGAGAAATACTGGTTTCAATGGCATATGAGGAAGTTGTTATAAAATAATCCCCTTAACATTCCTATGGTCGGAACACGGTAAGACATGACTCTTAAAATCACAAAAAAACATCTGGGTTTTAAACAATGATGTTTATGGTTAAATAGTTTCAAATTGTTGAAAGCCTCCGCTCAGATTGCAAGGTGGGTGATGTTGCGGTGCGCAACAGGCACTGGTTTTTCGATCCTATCTGAATGAAGTCTCTCTCTAAAATGTTTCCAACTCTCCCCCTTGATAAATAGGCTGTGGACATGTTGAATGTGTTTGTTTCTATTTCAATTATTGTTAATTTAATCTTAATACTACAGCATATCTGTCTCCTTTATACTTTCCTTGTCAATTCATTATCTTATAGCCTACTTTCAGAAAGCCGAATGCCTAGGTTTTTTCAAACGTTTTAAGGAAAGGAGAAATATTTGCTTGTGTCTGACATACGCTGGTAGCTTTGATTGATGGGCGCTTTTGCATGTGTGAGTTCACTGATTTAATCTTTAGGCCTATATATCCATTCAGAAAGTTTTCTAAAGTAGCCTGTCTGGGCTCCATCTCTTAAATAAGAATCAAACGCTCCGGTCATGATTTCATCTTGTAAAAGGCCTATTTTCAGTAGTTCAGGCTACATTATTTCTCTCATTACAGCATCCTCTCTTTGAAGAACGGTCCGCAGCAGCAGGGTTTGTGACATTATGCGAATATTGGACTTTATTTTAATGGTTTTACACGTCGAAGTAGGATCTGAACTATATATTTTTTTAAATGAAGAAAAGATAACAGAAAAGGACAAGGTACAGTAGGCATATCTTTATTTTGACTCCATTTATGTTGTCAATACAAAAATGTGATAGATCCTCTACAACCTTGCATTTCTTTAAATTTGTTCATTAATATTTAAGTAATAACCTGAAGAATAATAATGAAATGCTATGATAATAACAAAGGGTAATGGTTTGTTTCAAATAGGGTTTAATGAAGGAGCATATCAATGTAAAAAAAACATAATTGTGACTTCTTCCTAAGTCTGGGGTCGTTTTAACCTTCCAGACATGGAATGAGCTACCCAAGGCCTTTAAGTGTGACATATAGTTAAATGCACTAAAGAGGAACAATTATATTAAAGATGTGCATGTTCATTCCCAGAATCTTTTTACGTGTCTATTTCCAAAGGATAAAGCTAAGAACATTAACAACTTCATAGTTAAGAACACTATTAACAATATGGAAGAAAATGAAACGGATTCTACAAGAACCAATATCACTCCCTAAAAAAACAAATACAGAAAGGCATAAATCCTTGGATAGCTTTTAAGAATTCACTGAAAAATTGGTCCACATGGAAAACATAGAAACTGTAAACAACTTGGTAAAAGGAAATACATTTATTTCCATAACAGAATTAAAAAGTAATTTTGGACTGACCAATGTAGATAGTTTCAAATACATTGAACTTAAAAGTTACATATCAGAAAAGGATGTTCATATGATAGGGAAGATATGCAAAACCTTGCAGAGAGCATATCCATCTGACAATCTATCAAAACTATTGGTACCAAGACTTAAAAATAACTGATGTTGGAACAAAATGGAGAGAAAGTTGGAGTATAACTAAGAAAACTACACTTAACAAAAATGTGCACTTAATCCAGTATAAACTAATGTATATCATTTATTATACAAGATACAAAATTCACAAATTCTCAAGCACAAAGGCAGAGCCATGTCTTAAGTGTAAAACTAATAATGACTCAATAATCCATGCTTTCTGGGAATGCTATAACGTCCAAAATGTATGTGCGGAGCTAGAAAGTTGTCAGAAGTATTACAATGTAAACTTACTTTGTCAACTGTACTGAACTGTAAGCAAATTGTTTTTACTTTACTGTGCTCTACAAACATAAGTCCAGAATGGACCAAATCTGAACGTCTATTCATCACCAAAGTAGCCTTAAAAAATGTACCATGCAGTCAGATTTAACAGGTGAACAGACAAGACAGTAGATCTTCTATATTGAAGTTTGTATGCAACTACTGTAAGTAACCTACTGTAATAAATACAATGCTACAGAATTTGCAGGCAGTCCAGCATTATGTTGAGGGAAAAGTAAATGTAAAATATTGTTGAATTCAAACATTCTGCTGGCAGGTCCACAACAATTAGCCAATGGTTTTTCTTTCAGAAACTCAGTCCTTTGCCAAATACAGCATAAGTTACTGCAAAAGATAAAATATTCAGCCAACATCTCCAAAAACATAACATTTGCGATTGCTCTTTATTTTAGAAACTGTTGTGGCCTAATTTCCAATAGTTTGAGATTATACAGCAAATACAGGCCGTTATTGTCACCATAAAAGATGAACGGAGGGGGTTTTCACAGGAGGAGTTATAATGCTTGTTCCCGCACATAGTTTTTTTTTGGAGAGGCTGGATTTATAATGGGAAACATTTGTATGTATTGTGTATGCCAAGTTTATATAGCTCAATATTTTCATAAAAACCTATTATTTTCAGAAATGGCACACCCAGATATTTTGTGTGTAATTTACACAAGTTATAAATGAAGCCCTATATGTCCCATGTCTGATGTCTCCTGATTAGACAGGAAGGATGACATCTAGACCTCGAGGCCCAGATTTGGGAAAGGGGGAATCTATTAAAAATGAGTTCCACTAAACTATGTGTGCAATGGCATATTTATTTATAAAAAAACATTTATTCTATTTATTACAGGCAAATAGGATATCCATTTTGAGCATTGCTGATGTCCTCCAAACAAAATCAGGGCTTTCTAAATAAGATGAGACAAGAAGCAATATTTATAGCAACCCCAATCTTCAACCATGTTGCCCACTATCTCCAATAATGGAATAGAAGATTGGTGCGAAATGGGTGGTGAGTGGTGTGTTTGGTGTGACACAGACGTACGAGAGAACCCTTACTCCTGGACCAGACCCTCACTCCTCCTCAGGTTCTGGCGAGGCGGATGTCATTGGCGCTTTCGTGTAATGAACAAGAGTAATAATGATTCCCCTTGTTGCTCTGAGTGAATTGGAGGCCGACTACCTGGTCCAATACTATAAACTGGGCTTGGGCTCCGCAGACACATGAATTATCCCTGCCCATCTACCTGTTAGGCGTACAAGGCGCCGCACAGGTGTTAAACTTCCACAGTCCATCCACTAGTAAAAAAAACAAACTAGGATACCTTTATTTTAGCTGACATCTTCAAGAGTGACTTTCATGTCACGGTCTGCTCTGGCTTCAGCATAGACAGTGTATCTTATAATCTACAATAAGTTTGGGAATTAAATGTCCCCTCCTTAAGGGCAATTAACAGAGATGACAGTAGTAATCGTAAGACTTAGCATACAGTATGAGGTCTTTATGGGTCATCTATCATTCTTCAGGAAAGGTTTCTTCTCTTCCTGTGTCTACCTGTCAATAGAAATCCAGAGCTCTCCCTCAGGTCGGCGCACATTCTCCAATTGAGCTAATCTGTAAATCACTAAGAATTCACCATTCAGATCTCGGTGGACATGCTCTCACTGACTCCCACAGCAAGTCTGTGCTCTCCGTTAATATGACTCGTAATGCTTAACGCTGGGCAATTCAGTGATGGACTGAAGCTGCCCCCAGAGCACGGGCCATCGATCGAGCCTTATCCAAACTGACAAGGTTGTTGAGCGTGGGGGGGGGGGTTCCCAGATACAATTGTGCGTTTGCTCTAAAATAGTCTTATAGAGTTCACCGCTGTAGCCCATCTGTGTTGCTTTGTTCCTTTCGCTTCATCGGTACAGTATTATATATTTTTTTAAAGCAACAGTTTCAGTAGCGTCACCACCTGATCTTATCCATACGGACAGCTTTCTGGGTGATAGCCGTGAAACAAAACTTTGATGTTGTGTACGGTGATTTTGTCATACTTTGCCGACTTCCAATGGCCAGTGCCCAATTAGCTGTTTACAAGTCTAGCAGCGTCAACATTGAGAAATCGTGAAATGGTAGTGTGCAGTCAGCTACTATGAACTAATTTCAGAGTAAAGACTATTCCTTTGTACATCAGTCACAAACAACCGCATATAGAGTTTTTAGTTCAGGGAGAAATGTCCAGTGAGACAGACTCTAGATTCTAGTGAGGATGAAACCGAGTGAGATGCTGCAAAACAGCAGGCAGATGTAGTCGACAGCATGCAGAGCGCAAAACAATGAGACCGACAGTGAGGTACTCAATGAGGCAGCAATGAGACCCAGTTTGACAGAGGCTGAGTGAGACAGAGGCTGAGTGAGACAGTGGCTCCATGGGTTATTTCTGTCTGAGTCCCTTTCTCACTCAGCGTCTAATTACCAAGATCCTACCTCTGTGAGATGCCAATGAGACGATGAGTGAAAGGCTCGACAAAATGAGGCACGTGGAGTCAAAGACAAATTGAAATAGAAAAACACTGAATTAGCACACTATTGAGACAGTGTGATGGGCGAGTGGCTGTGACAAAGCAGCTGGCTGTGAACTGTTGGAATCATGGAAATAGAATGATTATTCTAATTCTATAATAGTGAGCACTTTGAATAGTGTTGTTTGAAATGACAATGAATGAAAATTACAGGGAGGAGTTATGCTGACAGGGTAGGAACCAAAGTGTTGATAAGTGTTTCCTAGGAGACCCTATAATTTACATTTTTGTAATTTAGCAGACACTCCTATCCAGAGCGACTTACAGTTAGGACACTATAATCTTTGGCTACATTGAATGTTCTCTTAGCTACTTCACGTAGCTAACATTCATTGTTTGCGTATTCCTCTTTGATTTAGAAGATACTGTTGCACAAACAACATGCTGATTTAGGTCTACACACTGGTATTATCAGGCTGTGTAGCTAGTTACGCTTGCTCTGACTCAGTACATTAGCTAGCAAGCTAGTTAGCGAACAAGCGATTAGCATTAGTGGCTAACAAGAGTTAGGCCCAACTTGCTGAGAAAAGACAAACTAGCCGTTGGCAGATGTAAGAAACACAAACTAAGTGTAATTATAGAACGCTAGAGGATTTATATTAAGAAGCAAAGTGAAAACAGCATCGCTGTCATCAACATTGTTGCTTGTGCTACATTGACCATGCAGACTGACGCAAGTGTCTCCGTGTACATATTATTTTCTGTGTTATAGCCTAACTAGACGATAGGAATTTGCGAGGCATGCAAGACATGGCAAGATACAGATTGCCAAGACATAGGCGTGCGGCTCTTTCTGCCTGCCCCCTCCTCTCTCTCCCTCACGCTGGCTCACCAGCTCTTTCTCTTCGCTAATGATGCGAGCGTGTGTTCAGTCCTCGGTCTGTTCCGTGTAAAATATCATAGCCTATTCATTGATGATAGGCCCTGCTTTACTGAAGTTGTGAGATACTGGAAGCCAAGAAATTGCAAGATACAGCATTCCATTGCAAGATACAGCTTTTGATTGGCGATAGGCCTAGTACACGGTTCTGACTGTTTGCCTGGTGGCCGATCTGCCTATATGTGTGCCCCTCCCCCTCTCTCCATCCCTCGCTAGCTTAGATGTAAGCGTTTCTCAGAAGTACGGCAACTAATCAGTTTCCTCCGTTACAAAAATACTGAACATAGGAGTCAACGTGCAAGGAATCAATGATTTTGGAGTCAACTCTCCACCACTACATCATTGTCGTCAACAGTTGGAAAACATCAGGACAGCGGAGTCGCTGCCATCTTCCGAAAACGTCTGAAACCCTACCTCTTCAAAGAGTATCTTAAATAAGACATCTCAGTCTTTGGGTCTGATTGGGTACAACTCATGAGGGATTTAGAAGCTATATTCTTTAAGAATCAATGGTAGCCTATATATCATAAATGTAAAAGTCCCAAAATGGATGCAGCAACTAAGGATTCTAGCTTTAAGGTGAATGCAATAACTCTAAACTAAAGTCGTAAATTACTTTTTTGTGGAGCGACAAATTCCAAATACCAAAACCCTGGAGATGTCTTGTTTTGCATAATTCTGCCCTGTCAACCACCTTCCTTAAACACAAATACAGCTGAAGTCGGAAGGTTACATACACCTTAGCCAAATACATTTAAACTCAGTTTTTCACAATTCCTGACATTTAATCCTAGTAAAAATTCCCTTTCTTAGGTCAGTTAAGATCACCACTTTATTTTAAGAATGTGAAATGTCAGAATAAGTAGTAGAGAGAATGATTTATTTCAGCTTTTATTTCTTTCAGAAGTTTACATACACTCAATTAGTATTCTGTAACATTGCCTTTAAATTGTTTAACTTGGGTCAAACGTTTCAGGTAGCCTTCCACAAGCTTCCCACGATAAATTGGGTGAATTTTGTCCCATTCCTCCTGACAGAACTGGTGTAACAGTCAGGTTTGTAGGCCTCCTTGCTCGCACACGCCTTTTCAGTTCTACCCACAAATTTTCTATAGGTTTGAAGGGCTTTGTGACGGCCACTCCAATACCTTGACTTTGTTGTCCTTAAGCCATTTTGCCACATCTTCGGAAGTATGCTTGGGGTCATTGTCCATTTGGAAGACCCATTTGCGACCAAGCTTTAACTTCCTGACTGATGTCTTGAGATGTTGCTTCAATATACCCACAAGTTTCCTTCCTCATGATGCCATCTATTTTGTCAAGTGCACCAGTCCCTCCTGCAGCAAAGCACCCCCACAACATGATGCTGCCATGCCCATGCTTCATGGTTGGGATGGTGTTCTTCGGCTTGCAAGCCTTCTTTTTCCTCCAAACATAACGATGGTCATTATAGCCAAACAGTTCTATTTTTGTTTCATCAGACCAAAGGACATTTCTCCAAAAAGTAAGATCTTTGTCCCCATGTGCAGTTGCAAACCGTAGTCTGGCTTTTTTAATGGCGATTTTGGAGCAGTGGCTTCTTCCTTGCTGTGCGGCCTTTCAGGTTATGTCAATATAGGACTCGTTTTAGTGTGGATATAGATACTTTGTACCGGTTTCCTCCAACATCTTCTGAAGGTTCTTTGCTGTTGTTCTGGGATTGATTTGCACTTTTCTCACCAAAGTACATTAATCTCTAGGAGACAGAATTCGTCTCCTTCCTGAGCGGTATGATGGCTGCGTGGTCCCATGGTGTTTATACTTGCGTACTATTGTTTGTACAGATGAACGTGGTACCTTTAGGCATTTTGGAAATGGCTCCCAAGGATGAACCAGACTTGTGGAGGTCTACAATTTATTTTCCTGAGGTCTTGGCTGATTTCTTTAGATTTTCCCATGATGTCAAGCAAAAAAGCACTGAGTTTGAAGGTAAGCCTTGAAATACATCCACACTGAGTTTGAAGGTAGGCTAATTGACATGTTTTTCAAGGCCTATCAGAAGCTTCTAAAGCCGTGACATCATTTTCTGGAATTTTCCAAGCTGTTTAAAGGCACAGTCAACTTAGTGTATGTAAACTTATGACCCACTGGAATTGTGATGTAGTGAATTATAAGTGAAATAATCTGTAAACAATTGTTGGTAGAATTAGTTGTGCAATGCACAAAGTAGAGGTCCTAACTGACTTGCCAAAACTATAGTTTGTTAACATGAAATCTGTGGAGTGGTTGAAAAATGATTTCAACCTAAGTGCATGAAAACTTCCGACTTCAACTGTATGTGTACTATGACACATTAAAACTTTCCATTTAGAAAGTGAAAAACAGAAGTAATCCTTCAATTCATGTAATGCCAAATGATTGCTTTGCCTAGACTTGTGGTATCTAGCAGAATGAGATGTTTCGAATTGAAAACTAAAAGCTAGGGGAGAGAAAACATCAGCAAAGCTTACAGGGCACCATCAGATCGATATCCATTACCTATCAATGCTGACAGGGAGGCTGGAAAGATTGGCGGACACAGGCACACAGTCCTTACATGGTGATAGGCAGTGAGCAACACTTATCTGTTTGGCTTTCTAAGGAAACAGTAATTTCATTGTTTACCTCAAAATGTCAGCGACAGCAAGTCTGTGCTAGTCTTGGTGGATTCCCTAAATAAACAACAAAAATACAAATCTATTGATAAAGTGAAACGAGTTAAATCAAACCTGCACTGTGGATAAAGCAACATTCATGTTGGCAAGGTTCACAAAACTAAAATGCTCCTCCCTGACTAATCAATTCTCCTAAGGCACATCTTTCAACTCCAAAGACATGCTTTTTGAATAAGAGGCTAAGCATTGTGATTTCTGAATAAGGCCTAAGTGTTTACTTCCAATGCCCAAAAGGTGTGTGTGTGTGTGTCAGACTTTCCCTAGATTTATTTCCAAGCGGGTCGTAAACACAAAGAAACAGGCAACACATAAAAAAACAGGGAACAACAATGTCCACTGAGATCGCAACGTCGAGACATGTTGAAACTCTACTTCCTCCTCCCTAAAGAACAGTTGGATCTCAATTGGTTACAAAAGGAGCCATGACAATGGAAGGAAAGTGCTAACATCTGACTTAAGAGCTACAGGGAATACCTTTGCTACATTAATCACTGCATGGAGTGCTACTTCCCCAGTTCCCAAATCCTCCCTTTAAAACATCTTGTGAATTCATTAGGTAAACAAAAGCCTTGGGTGTAGGCGAGCGTACAGGAAACATAGGGGAGAAAATCAAGGCTCCGAGACTCACCTTGGGCCAGCATGCTGAACTCCAGGAAGAGGGCAATGTGGTAGAGCTCCATCGCCTCCTCAGCACGACTGGCAACCCCTCTGCCTCCGGCCACCAGGGCCTGCACCTCCCCCAGGCTCCCTGCCGAGGGGCTTCCCCTCAGCACCAGTGCTAGCTCCACGGCGTCAGTGTACATGCAGTGCAAGATTACACGAGCGTATTTCTTGGGGATGATGGACTCGTCCAGGATGATGCGTGTGGGTGTCTGCAGAGCGCGCTCCGTGATCTCCTCACCAGTGCGGATGCGCCGCTGCAGGAGGTTCCGAAAGAAAGGAGAGCGGGCCGAGAGGACCGCCTTGTGGGCGCGCAACTCTTCGTCCATGGGTCCTTGGATGACCGGTCCTCCTCCTACCCCTCCTACTCCTCCAGCCCCGGCTGCTACCCCAGCAGCTGGCCCGGTGCTGAAGACCTCCACCAGTTCTGAGTCAGATGAGAAGCTGAGCAGTGAGTCATAGAAGCACATGTGCTCGCAAAGGCCACGCATGTCCTCCTCTAGCGAGCTGGGTGTGCCAAACTCCTCGCTCAGGCGCACCAGCACGTCCATGTTCCGCAGCCGTGCATCCACCTCTGGGCCCAGCTCGCCCGTGTACAGGTAGTGCAGCAGCGCCGAGAACATAGGCGCGTCCATGCCTGCCGTGCCCACGTCCAGGAGCACCTCAGCGCCGTAGCCCGGCGACGACGACAGCAGCGTCTTGAAGAAGGGGCAGCGGGCAGCCAGCACGGCGCGGTGCGCGGGGAAGCAGGCATCCTGGAATATCAGGTCCACGTCCGTACAGTATTTGTGCTGGTAGAGAGCGGCCAGGTCGCGCTGCAGGCTCCGGGCCTCAGCCCGCGCCAGTCCCGCCTGTAGGTTCAGCTCCTTGAGTGCCGCTGTGCCCTCGTACTCCTCAACCAGGGCGTTGGCGTCGCGCACTTCCCAACCTGAGAGGAGCTCGCGCATCTGCCGCACGTGGTCGGCAGAGCGGCTGGACTTGCGGCGCTTAATGAATCTCCTCCTGAGCGTGGCTAGGCCCGAGCTTTTCTTCTTCTTGTCCTGGGGCTTCTCTGGGCAGCACTCCAGGTTGTAGAGCTTCCCCTCTCCTCCATAGCCCTGAGAGCCATAGGAGGATGTCCCTGAAGGGAGACAGTAAAATAAAGAATCTGTGGGTGAGCAACAGAGCAGTGGTTTACTAATAATTAATGTGATATATAACTGGTTTTAGGGCAACTCCTTGACTGAGAAGATATCAACATTAAAATCCTTTTAATGAGGAGTAGCTGCACACTTTTTAACTCAGGATTTTTTCTGGATCCAAAAGGTTTCTGGATAAAAAAAAATGTAGAGGCCCTCTTGGCCGCAGAGACACAATTTTCAGTTTTAAAGCTAATTTCCTGCTATTCTACACATTTTGCCATGGCTTATGCCATGTTCTTATGCTATCTGAGTGACTCCGACATTAAACCTAACTCAATGGGGCCCCATAAAATGACAAATTATGAATACATCCTGACTAACTTTTAATTTGGTAATTGTTAGTTCTGTGAAGATGATCTTATTTATAAAGGTCCAATTATCTCAATATGAAATCATTTCTGGGTAACAATTAAAGAGGAAGTTTAACTAAAAACCAAAATGTCCCAAGTGATTCCATACATTGAAACTGTACTGAACAAAAATAAAAACGCAACATGTAAAGTGTTGGTCCCATGTTTAATGAGCTGAATTTAAAAAAAAAATGTTTCATTCGCATAAAAAGCTTATTTAGCTTACATTTTGTGGATAAATCGGTTTACATTCCTGTTAGTGAGCATTTCTCCTTTGCCACAGGTGCACCTTGTGCTGGGGACAATAAAAAGGCCACTAAAATGAATGTGCAGTCTTTTCACAACAATGCCACATATGTCTCAAGATTTGAGTGAGTGTGCAATTGGCATGCTGACTGCAGGAATATCCAACAGAGCTGTTGCCAGATAATTTAATGTTCATTTCTCTACCAAAAGCCACCTTCAACCAGCCTCACAACCACAGACCACATTTAACCACGCCAGCCCAGGACCTCCACATCCGGCTTCTTCACCTGCGGGACCGTCTGAGGAGGGGGTGGATGCACAGAAATTGTGTCACCTTACATTATAGAATAGACAGATAAAAAATTTGAGGTTGGTGCATTTTAATTACTTAGGATCGGGTCTACTCACTTTTTAAAATAATCGTCCATTTCTGATGTGTTGGCTAGCCATTTGCAACTGCATAGCCTTGCATGAAATACATGGCCCCAGGAACAACCTGGGATAGGCCTATTTGGTTGCATGTAGTCTGGTCTATAGTGTATTCGTAACCCCCACCTCCCCCTGTCGATAGTGGCCATGAGCATCCTAAAAATATAATTACTTTTAGTCCCACGGTCAGTTTTTGTTTATTACAGATTATAAACATTGGCGGCCCTCCAGTAGTTCTCCTCATCACTTGCAAGTATTTCTTTGTCAGACATGTTTTTAGTCTAGTTTATTAATTTGACCATTTTTTTAAAACAAGCTCACATAAAACTTGAAAAAGCCATACATGCAAATGAGTAAAATCATCGAGTATAACACAATCTGGGACTTATTTCCATTGTGGTCCTCTTGAAACAAGATGGCTAGGCAAGATGGAACACAGTTGAATACAGTATGACAGCCAGATAATAAAAACAAAAAACAAAGAACATTATCTCATCATTGCAGTTACATCATAGGGGTCATTCATATGGGCAGTTTTTTACTTTGTCTTTAAAGCTGCCCAGAGAGGACGCCGTTTTTATGGGCAGAGGCAACTCATTCCACTCTGAGGCTCTAGTATAGAAGAAAGTACCTTTCCCAGCATTACTCCTGAACCTGTATAAGCACAAATCAGCAACACCTGATCTGGTGTGGTGATTCTGTGCACCCCTAACACGGGAAAGTAATCAGTTCGATATCTGGGCACAGAACCATATATACTCCTGTAAACCAAACCAGGTTGTTGTTTACTTTGTATCACTAAATCTGTAACGCTAGGCTATGGTCTTCACTTCTCCCCCGTAAAAAAAAATAGCATCTGTGATTGTGAATAAGGTCCTTACGTGCAGTTTTTACATTAAGGGATTCCCCCACAAGAGCGCACATGCGCAGTCGGCCACATAAAAAAAACGATGATATAAATTTATTGCAATCATTTTAGGTGGAAAAGTACACGTCCTGACTCAAAACCGATAGTACTTCGGATAAAAATAGCTCAAAGAATTTGTTCACAATTTGCAGATTTCTAAATTGCTCGGACTGACAACGAAGCAGAGTTAGCAGTGCACAAAGACACGTCACGTGACCCATTTTTGCAGATGTCCAGTTATAGACTGCAGGGAGAAGGCAAACTCCAACTAAGTTTCAATGTATGGAATCACCTAGATTCCATCCAGTTACTGCAAATTCTTAAAGGCATTTATCTTATGGCAACGCCAAACATGACATTTTATTAATTTGAAATACCTAGAAATTAACATTACTTGATACACTGTGGTAGCCACTATGAAAGGAAGGAACGGAAACGTCCCCCAGCCAGGGCTTGAAATGAAGGTCTGCCGATTGTCAATAAAAAAATATGTCTGGGACGGTTCAAAACAGACGGACAGTTCTGTGACAATCAATCCAAAATTAATACAACCACTGTACATAAAAAATGTTGGTGCAGCAATGCGCACACAGCAGCAGGCTACGCACAAATGTTCCAAAATGCAATTAGCGGGAACAAAACCGTTCTCAGTGTGTTTATAAAATAATTACCACAACATTTCTATGGTCGGATTTTGGCTAGGCTACTACTTTCAAACAAGGTAAGACGTGCCTCAAAATGACATAAAACATGTAGGTTTTAAACAATTAAGTGTATTGTTAAATTGTTTAAAAATGCTGACTACCTCTGCTCAGATTGCAAGGTGGGTGATATGCGGAGATCAAGGCATTGGCCTTGATCTCCTCTCTTGTAACCATTTAATCTGAATGAACCGTGCCTTGTGAGCCTTTGTTGAAAGAATAAAGCCTTTAAGACTTTAATGTTAATTATCCTACATTATAAAAAAAACAAGTATTTTAATTTGGGACAGTTCATCTTCAATTTGGGACGGTGGAAATTCCACTTCAGAATGATTCTGGGACGTTGATGAAAATAAGTTACTCTAGACCTGCCCCTCCAGCTGGTGTAAATGTATACTCACCGTTCAAATGCCAAATACAGAATCTTCAATGAAAAGTTCCTGAGCCAAATCATTGCTCGAAATAAACAAAATGTGAATAATTGTTCTAGCCACAAGTTGATCGCTTCTTAAATTAAGATCTGTACAATTTCAATTAAAGCAGAGCATTGTGTCTTAATGGACACCAAAAGTAGAATTTGGACCCTTCAAGCCAAGTCAATCTCCTAGATTTCATGGATCGTTGCACCTTACGGAGTTATATGGTACTTAAACAATCCTTTGAGATTTCCCTTTAAAACTAAAAACCCTTGGCACATTGGTAGGGAAAACAGTATATTTTCAGAAGATGGGGACATGACATAGTAACAGTTTGAAGTTCGGCAGTTAGCGCTTCATAATATATTTGGATTATTCTCGGTGTAGTATCGACATTCAGTTGTTCTCATCTCTCCGCAGACTTTCACCTGTGCTCAAATGGAAAGTATGACTGTGTGCCTGCTCTCTTCTGCAAGGCCATTTCAAACTTATGGCCGTGTCTAACGTCCCATTTTTCATTATACGTTAGCTTTTATGGAGGGTCTTGAATTTTAGCCAGGAAATTTTTGCACACACACACACACACACACACACACACACACACACACACACACACACACTTAAGCACAATATGAGAGGCTTTTGGAAAAACAAAGCCGACTCTAAAGATGTCTGAGGAAGGCCTAATGCTTTGTGCATGTCATGACGACATCTATCCACTAGCATACTTACTCATCCTTAACCCTCCAGAGTCTAAGCCCTGTCTGGGGGGGGGGGTCATACTCCTTAAGATATAGAAAATATATACAGTGGGGAGAACAAGTATTTGATACACTGCCGATTTTGCAGGTTTTCCCACTTACAAAGCATGTAGAAGTCTGTAAAAAAAAAAAATCCAGAAAATCACATTGTATGATTTTTAAGTAATTAATTTGCATTTTATTGCATGACATAAGTATTTGATACATCAGAAAAGCAGAACTTAATATTTGGTACAGAAACCTTTGTTTGCAATTACAGAGATCATACGTTTCCTGTAGTTCTTGACCAGGTTTGCACACACTGCAGCAGGGATTTTGGCCCACTCCTCCATACAGACCTTCTCCAGATCCTTCAGGTTTCGGGGCTGTCGCTGGGCAATACGGACTTTCAGCTCCCTCCAAAGATGTTCTATTGGGTTCAGGTCTGGAGACTGGCTAGGCCACTCCAGGACCTTGAGATGCTTCTTACGGAGCCACTCCTTAGTTGCCCTGGCTGTGTGTTTCGGGTCGTTGTCATGCTGAAAGACCCAGCCACAACCCATCTTCAATGCTCTTACTGAGGGAAGGAGGTTGTTGGCCAAGATCTCACGATACATGGCCCCATCCATCCTCCCCTCAATACGGTGCAGTCGTCCTGTCCCCTTTGCAGAAAAGCATTCCCAAAGAATGATGTTTCCACCTCCATGCTTCACGGTTGGGATGGTGTTCTTGGGGTTGTACTCATCCTTCTTCCTCCAAACACGGCGAGTGGAGTTTAGACCAAAAAGCTCTATTTTTGTCTCATCAGACCACATGACCTTCTCCCATTCCTCCTCTGGATCATCCAGATGGTCATTGGCAAACTTCAGACGGGCCTGGACATGCGCTGGCTTGAGCAGGGGGACCTTGCGTGCGCTGCAGGATTTTAATCCATGACGGCGTAGTGTGTTACTAATGGTTTTATTTGAGACTGTGGTCCCAGCTCTCTTCAGGTCATTGACCAGGTCCTGCCGTGTAGTTCTGGGCTGATCCCTCACCTTCTTCATGATCATTGATGCCATTGGCCATTGTGGAGAGGTTGGAGTCTGTTTGATTGAGTGTGTGGACAGGTGTCTTTTATACACGTAACGAGTTCAAACAGGTGCAGTTAATACAGGTAATGAGTGGAGAACAGGAGGGCTTCTTAAAGAAAAACTAACAGGTCTGTGAGAGCCGGAATTCTTACTGGTTGGTAGGTGATCAAATACTTATGTCATGCAATACAATGCAAATTAATTATTTAAAAATCATACAATGTGATTTTCTGGATTTTTGTTTTAGATTCCGTCTCTCACAGTTGAAGTGTACCTATGATAAAAATTAGACCTCTACATGCTTTGTAAGTAGGAAAACCTGCAAAATCGGCAGTGTATCAAATACTTGTTCTCTCCACTGTATATATTGTACAATTATTTGATGAAACATTGAATTTGGCCTAACTGCTAATAGCCCATTCAAACGTATTGAATAACAGATTCACTACATGGAACAACATATTTTTTTTGTTCTTATTTACAATTACAGCCTACTAGTTAACAGTGGGTTAACTGCCTTGTTCAGGTGCAGAACAACATATTTTGCCTTGTCAGCTCGGGGATTCGATCCAGCAACCTTTCGGTTACTGGCCCAACCACTAGGCTACCTGCCATCCCAATAGACAGTAATACATTTTCTTTTTTTTTTTTAAGAAAGTGTGTCCTATATCAGAGAGATAAGATCAGGAAACTTATTTTGACGCCTATTTAACCCCTTATTTTTTGCACTAAACTACTTCCATACATAAAGTGAAATCCAAAAGTATTGGGACAGTGACACATTTGTTGTTTTGGCTCTGTACTCCAGCACTTTGAGGTTAAAGTGCAGACTGTCAGCTTTAATTTGAGGGTATTTTCATCCAGAAATTACAGCACTTTTTGTACCTAGTACTCCATTTTAGGGGACCAAAAGTGTATTAAAGTAGTCAAAGGTTTAGTATTTGGTCCCATATTCTTAGCACGCAATGATTACATCACGTTTGTGACTGTACACACTTTTTGGATGCATTTGCTGTTTGTTTTGGTTGGGTTTGAGATGATTTTGTAACCAAAAGTAATGAATGCTACATAATGTAGTGTGTCATTTTGGAGTCACTTTTATTATAAATAACGTTTCTAAAACACTTCTACCCATATAAATGATTACATTACAGATAGTCCTGAATGAATCATGAATAATGATGAGTGAGAGTAGCAAAAATATCATACCTCCCCCCAAAATTCTAACTTCCCAGTTATTGTAATGGTGAGAGGTTAGCATGTCTTGGGGGTATGATATTGTGCATCTGTAACTTTCTCACTCATCATTACTCACAATTCATTCATGATTATTCGTAACCATGGTGGCACCCACATTAATGTAGAAGTGTTTAGAAACATCTCATTTAAAATAAAAGTTACTCCAAAATGAGACAATACATTATTTACATAGAGGAAAACAACCAACATGTACGTGCCTGTGAGAGACTCACCTTTCCATAGAGGGGTCATATTAAGGCATCAGCATGCTTCAGTTCGGCTGGCGGCTAGACAAAGTCAGCTAGGCGAACCGAACAAGTGTGCTCGCATACTCCCTTAAAAGACCTAGTACCGTTTGTCCATTTTGAGACGCCGTAGCCAGTATACACTTCTTCAAAATAGTCAGAATTAATCTAAGTTGCACAATTTGACATCTAAGATGTTTGGTGCAGTATTTCTCAATGAAAGAATGTGCAAGAAAACGGGTCATCTCTCGTTGAATGACAACAAAGACTTTATTGAAGAATTCCTATTGTTAACCAATCACCGACTTCAGCTACGGACTTCGGCTTGCATCAAGAAAAACATTTTGTGTGCCCGAACAGCTGAAAAAACCCTTACCGAAGTCCAAAACGCACAAAAACCTCACTAAATGTCTTCATAATATATGCACAAACTCTTCCAAACTGTTTTGGCTAAGAAGCATGCAGATGCCTTTAGTGTGTAGCCAAAACTGTTCGGACGTTACAGGCAGAAATCAGCAGAACTTCAGACGAGTCCTGTGACGTTTGTGGGGCTCAGAGAACACCATTGTGTTCGTGAGAGTCATCTTTCTGATATAATATTATATAGGCCAAACCGTTCGGGTGCTACAGACAATTTTGTAATAAGACAGATTTTTTGGATGTCTCATGGTCTGACAAACACAGCTGTAGCGCTGACACCGCAGAAGGGCGATATCGGTGGATTGAGACGCTTCCCCCAAAAAAAGAAATCTCTAGCTTAGACGGATTTTGATGGGGATTTTTTTATTATTCTAATTAGAATTCCATAGGGCCAAGGAAATCGATTCTAGGGGGTTTTAATAGCAGCGCTTTGGAAAAATGAGATGAGAAAGCTCAAAAGCTTGGCTTGGCCTTTTAGTAGACTTCTCTCAACCGAAATATTGTTGATTTTTTATTGTTTTACAGAGAGTGCCAAACTAGAAAACATTGGCTACTACACTTCCATTTTTCTTCTGCTGTGAATATTCAGAGTGACCTTAGTTGTTTTAAAGCCAATAAGCTACATTTTCACATTTAGTTTAGAGTAGAAGTGGGTTGCATAGGATTCCTTAACTCCAACATGAGGGTATAAGATATAAATATAATAGAAGCACTCACCTATAAATGTCTGCTGGCTCTGTGAATTGCCCCCAAATCGGGGTGAGCACGAATGAGGATAGCTGGAGGCATTGACACCCATCCTCTCCTTCTTCCACTTCCGCTTCACATGGACCGCTGGGGCCACCCTTGCTGTCTCATTCTGCCTGAGCGAACGTGCCTCCACTCAGGGCCTGGACAGACTCAGAACCAGGACCTCAGGGAGTCTAGCTTTACCAGCCATCCCTGAGACATGGCAAAGAGGGAAACTTAGTTAGTTAGATAGGGCTGTCACATTGTCCAAAATCAAAACACAGGAGCTGTACTCACAAATTTGCTCAGATTAATTTCCAACTTCCACCACGATTTAACATTTTCATGGAAAAACTGGTAAACCTTCACTAGAGCTTGTCAGTCCCCAGAATTCCAGAAACCAAAGACCAACATTTCTGCTGCTGTTTGCTTGGCAAGTAGCCTAAGAGTTAAAGCCTTTCAGGGGGGTAAGTATTGCAATATAAAACCATTTTTAAGGTCTTTTTCCCAAAGAGGCTATTGCTATATCCTGATATTTATGTTTCATTTTACAGTCCAATCTAGCACTGCCAGAAACTGCTCAGGGGGTAGCCTGGCTTCAGCAGCTTAGGGAGACATCTGGGCTCAACTTCCCTCTTGCTACGTTAACAGGCTGTGCGGGGCATTTTTTCTCTTGGGAAATTTCAACCAGAGGGCATTGATAAAACTTCTAAGCATATGGCGGCTGGACCACTCTGCAAATGCTAGCATAGGCTACTCCCTCTCCCACTCTTTCACCCCGAAGTGAATAGTTTTCATTTGTGAAATCCCTGGAGGGGAGACATAGATGGAGTTCTTGGGTTACCACCACTTGGGTTAGCACCACACTTTGTCATCACCGAGCAGGAATGGAAGCAGATGGAGAACACAAAACAAAGATAATCAGGGGTCCAATTTCATGGCTCAGACAAAATGTGAGGGTACCCTTCATGTATGTTTTGATTGATAAGTGGCTTGTGTCTGGAATGCATTTTTTATGAAACAATTCTTTAAGCCTAATTCTTTTTTCTTTCAATACAGGGAGGCATAGTTTTCAAAACCCTACTGTGAACAATCAGAACTAGCCTCTCTACAAGGTAGATACAATGCCATGTGATAGTCAGGCTGATTTCTAAAGCATTATGCTAAGGCTACTTTTTCGCAAATCGATTCCTAAAGTAAAGGAATTAAGAGATTTCAGTCACATACCCTATGTTATCCTCTTTTCTTCCACATTCATCTAATAGCCTAACTGCTGAGAGTTTGAATACCCTTTTAGAAACACCTAGTCAATATTAAGCATTAACATTATTAATTAAAAAACAGGCAGTATTTATTCTATACCATTTTCATGTATTTCATTAAAAGGAAGAAAATAAAAACATTTCAGCATTCCATTTCTGACTAACAGGGGAAATATTCTGAGAGAACCTTGGACATTAAGTCATCAGTAATCATAGGGTTGGATTTGACATAAATAGGCAACTTTTTAGACAAGGAACTCTCAGATTTTGACACTGTTGTTTTGAAGCAAGTTGCTACTACTTTAAAACCTTCACAAGAATATAAAATAATGACTGCATGCGAAAGACAAACTGCACAAATTGCTGAGGAATTCTTGAGGTTACAAGGACTGTATCAATTTGAGTGTCATAAATAGAGAAGGAATAAATTAATTGCTAGTTCTCTGACTGGCGTGGTGCGCCAAAACAGAAGCTGACAGGTTATGTAAGTGATGCAATTAGGGTGGGAGGCAGAACATTCCATTGGCTATGAGCATTATGAGCCCTTGCCCAGCCGTTGGGGTAACCATATTGACTGGCAAAAGGGACACAATAGAAAATGTTGCCTCAAACAATGACAACCATGTATCAGAAAATGAGCAAGAAAGGGAGCAAAGTGGCTGTAGTTGAGGAAACTAGAAGGGTAGCTACAAAGACAGCGCTATTCTTAGTCCAGTGCTTTCTTGATGCCTCCCTCATTTGACCTCTGACTGTCCCACTTGACTCGACGCCTCACCATATTAATGCTGAGAAAGCTTGCATTGTTCACCGATTGTCTAACATACTGCTTTGCCCCCTATGGCATAAGGGATAAGACCAATTTCGCAGGGGCTCACAGGTTCAATAAAAACACCACAAAAAATGTTTTTCTTCTTCAAAATAATTGTAAAGCAGAAGCCCAAGACGTGGCATAATTAAAGGAGAAGTTATGAAATTGTCTCATTCCGAACTTTATCTCATCGTATCCAACGGTGAGGACCATAGGGGATGGAGAAGGTCTATTTATGTTGAAGCGCTAATAGGTAACTGGGAACTTGTCTGACATGCCTTCAACATGCTGTCGTGGAAGATATTTTTCTCTTGCTTCTTAAGAAGAAAAACATGTACACACTTTGGAAAGGTTCATCAACCAAGTACAATCCTCTGGCCAGGGGTTCAGTCCTTGCCTCGAGAGATTTAATCAAAGTTGTGCCCATTTTTAAAAATAAATGTATGTACCTCACCCATGAAGAAGTGAGGATAATTTTTTTTCCTGTTTTTCGTCCTTAGCAAAGAGTAAGGAAAATGAGGCTGCTCTGTGAATTTGGGTAAAACTGGCAGCCCTGCGAATTGTTTGTTGAAGCAGTAATTGGGACGATTCTATGTTAATGATTGTGAGAGTGAGTGAGGGAGGGAAAGGAGGGAGGTTGGGAGAAAGAAAAGGACTGACTATGGGGCTGTTTTCCCAGTCAAATTAGGCAATAAGTTATTCCGATCAAATTCCCTCAAATGCACCTTGAAAGCAATGCAAAACCACAGTGATCTTGGATAGGTAAGATCTGGTGCCATGTACCCGGATGTTCCCACAGTTTAAAATGCAAGGTGTAGGACAAAGTTACTTAAAAGCATTCGTTTTTTCAAACAAATCTCTAAGACTAAAGGTCTTCACGGATCCACCTGTACTTGAATACCAAAGAACTGATCCGGGACCCGAGCGGATCCAGAATTCTAAATGTCACGTGTCTGGGTCTGATTGCCACGGTTTTCGGATGTGTAGTTTTAGCTGAAGGAGAAGGACAGGCTACAACAACCAAGAGCCAGCAGGTAGGCAAGCTGCTACTTAATATTCTGAATGGAGTTATTATTTGTTACTGTAGGATGAGAAAGCACATGCACTGCAGCCTCAGTTAGCCTAGCTAATGTTAGCTAACTTAACTAGCTCTCCCGGTTTGATGCAGTCCAAGACCAGTACTATGTAATCATATTTTATGATAAATAACCTAGCTATGGCAGCTATTAGTCTCCTCCATGCTCCCCATATCACTCGCTCACAGTACCGCCCCTCCCCACCTGCTTGAGCGGAGCTCCACTTAATAAAGTAGCTTAAAAAGTGACTTTTCTGCTGCTTCCATCATTCTGATCAGACCGTGTCTCGATGCGACCAGGTCTATACGGAAAGGGTCTAGTTGTCCTCTGGTCCGTTTGGAACTGGTCTCTATATTTAAAATGCATTTATGCATATCGGGTCCGGGTGGGAAAGCCCCAGGTCCACTTCGCAACTGGTCTAACGTTTTGGTCCAAGTCAAGACATTTTTTTTCATGATTGAAATAGTTTGAGAAACTTACCCCAAACAGCAAATCACTACCTTATCCTCATTTTGTTGTATGGGGACCCTGACAAAACATGAACGGCAAAAAAAAAAAAAAAAAAAAAAAACAAATACGTCCTTTTAGAAATAGCAAAGCTCTCCGTATAGGGATGCAGGTCTTTATATGTTGCACACATGAAATTGTGTCATTACGAACTTCCGTAACATAACTTTTTGTGCGAGTTCTAGCCAGTTCCCCTATCCAGCTGTTCCATTATCTGTGTAGCCTGTTTTTACAGGTAACTGCCAAAATAAAGGAAACAACAACATTAAGTGTCTTTAATAGGGCACTGAGCCTCCAGAACAGTTTCAATGCACCTTGGCATAGATTCTACAAGTGTCTGGAACTTCCTGTGTGGAAGCACCCTGTGTGTTCAATATTCTTTGACCTTCTCCATTCCCTATGGTCCTCACCGTTGGGTACACCATCCATGGTTTTACTCAGAGCAAAAAAAGTTCTCAGTAACTACTCTAGTAAATACCAGGCTGTAAAATAAGGCACAGGATCTGACTTTTTTCGGGATATTTAGTCCACTGCAATAAAAATATCTGGAGATTCCTGAAGCTTCTGTGCATATTCTGTACTTCACGTGCAGAGAGTAGGCTACGAATGGTGCTCATTTAATTAAGTTAGATCAAAGCTGAATCAGTGTCTGCAAGATCACATAATGATCACAGTATTCTACATAACAGAACCAAATATAATAACGTACTTAGACCGCTGCGCCACTGAGGATCCAAAATAAGGCATTATGGGGTATTGTGTGTATATTGATGATTCATTGTTTTTATTTAATCTAACGTAACAAAATGTGGAAAAAGTGAATAATTTCCGAATGCACTGTATAGCCTCATTATTTTATTGTGTTACTATTTTTATTTTATAAATTTTTCTTCATTAAAAAAACTGCATTGTTCAAGGCTCGTAAGTAAGCATTTCGCAGTAAGGTCTACACCTGTTGTACTCGGAACATGTGACAATTTGATTTGATAACATTTGTTCTGTTATGTAGAATACTGTGATCCAGCTTTCATCTAACTTTATTAAACGAGCACTATGACCATATCGCTGAGTCGCCTGTTCTCTGCGGGTAAAGCAGAGAATATACACATTAGCAGAACGAGATCTGCACACGTGCAGACGCTTCGAAAAACTAGATCTTTTAGCGAAGCAGACTAAAGATCCTGAAAAAGTCAGATCCTCAGCCACTCCGACAAAATAAAGGGTTCCCTAAAAATTCATCTCAAAATCACAGCTCCACACAATGGACCTGTTTGCCTTTTTTAGTCAAGTGGCTACAGTCGCAATCACTGAAGATGGAGGCCATTCAGGCTGTGAACTTTTCCCAGAACTCTACATTTTCTGTGGATCTGCACGATTCTGAGAGTGTGCCTTTAGGTTGTGCGGATGGACAAATACGAGCATTGAGCTACTGCAAGCAGCAGAGTTTTAAAGGCACACATGCATTCTTATAACTATCACGTTGCAGGACGAGCACAGACCTGATGTCAGCCTTGCTTTTGTATGGTACTGAAGAGTGCTGTCTCTGACTGCATTAAACCCAGAGAGAGGAGGATCTGCCATCAGCGCTCACTGGGTGTGCCAGGCTCTGTGGGTGTGTCCGGACATCAGATTTAATCTGGCCCGGAGGTCAGCTCCACTAACGCAGTGGGACCACTGCATGCCTGAGCAAACACACAAGATGTTCCCTAACACATGGCACAGGAGCAAATCACACACTGCCATTAAGATATAAAAGAGGTTCGCTGTCTCGAGTGACAGTATTTTTTAATAGGAGGGAGAGAGAACATAGCGCGCAAGACTGTCAAAGCGGTGTTACCACTCAGAAGAGTACTTACTCTTTTATCCCACTCACACACTAACAGCAATGCACAAGCACACATTCTCAGCGTGTGTTGCTCTCCACCAATAGGCAAATTACAAATCATGCATAATGAAAGCTTGCTTAGCAGCAGCGTGAGAGTTTATTTCTTTCTTTTTCTTTCTTTCAAGAGCCAGCAACGTGGGAGTGAAAGTTAAGTGTTCAGGGGACAACACTTTACCAGACTACTGAGCAAAATCAATGTCCATTCAACAGAAATCAGGAAAGATAAAGAGCCCTCTGTTTCCAGACCCTCCGCAACTTCTCAGGATTGGCAGAAAGAAGGGAAGGGAAGGTGGGGGCGACGGGGCACCCTGGCCTGTGGCTGCTTCCTGAAGGCCGTGGCAGTCTGGATTTTGTGAGACTAATGAGAGGGGACAGAGCCAAGCTGCACCAGGCCAGCTGCGGGTTGTCTGATCCACCCTACAGCACCTCTCCAGCTGAGAGGCTCCGGGGGCTTCGGGCCGAGGCAGAACCAGGGGCCCAAGGCCACTGCTCCACCCAACATGGTGCATCCAAGAAAAGCCAACTCATTCGCGGAATTGACAATTTAAATGATTCAACCCCAACCTCGACATCCCAATGCTGGAGGACCCACTTAGCTCGTGGAGCAAAGCAAAAAGAAAACGGGTCAAAAACAACCAGAATGCCAGTTGTCAGAGGGCTGCCTGTGTATTTGGACCGTGGCTGTCAATGTCAACTCAAACATGAGTAAAGAAAACGTCACACTGACAAGCCACTAACGAGAGTCCCATGCACTGTAAAATATGAAATACCAGACATGCCATTAATAGTCACTGTGTCATATTATAATAGATATTTTTTGCTTTTGCAACCATTCCCCATGGTCTATTCAGACAACCGCTCTAAACATGAGTAGATTGGAATGTCAGTGCTTTATTCACTCTTGGTATTCAAATACATGAATACTCTCAGGAAATAAACCAGGGACCATCAACTAGATTCAGCCGTGGGCCGATTTCTTTCATGAGCAGATGGTCTGGGGGCCGGAACATAATTAAGTGATAATGCCTGAGAAGCCGGTGTTTGGAGGATGTATTGGCATGGGTATTGTTAGGCCCGAGACGAAATCGAGGGTCGGCAGACCGTGCCAATATATCCTCAAAACACTGGCTACGAGGGCATTATCAATTTTATTTAACAGGTTACCAACATATTCAAATAATGATTTACATTAACTTTATTTTGATGAATGTATTCATACTATATCATCCTTCAACAAGATCTAGTCACAACACAAATCTAGAGTTGCTACCCATGCCGGCTGGTCGTTAGTTTTATCGTTTCGGTTGCCAGAGACAACCCAGTCGTTCAGTCTTTTTTTAAGTATCTAAGGACAGTCGTTTGTTCTAAATGTCCCATTGCCATACTGGCTGACAACGTTCTTATTCCTTGCTTGCTAGCTAGCCAACTACGGCTAACTTAGACACATCAAACACTGCAGCCAGAAAAACAGCAAAGTAGAATTTGCGTTTAAGCTGTTTTCTAGTGACATTTATTTGGATGCATCCATAACAATAAGCTAATGTGCTCTCGTCAGGACACTGTTGTTCAGAGGAGCTAGCCAACAACACAGCTAACCCAATCATTTCAAACTGAAGCTGTAAAGACAAACTAGCTGAACTTTGTTTAGTTTTACCTGTTTTCTATTGATAGTTTTGTATACATCAATAAATATTACGCTGATTCATCATTTCGACTGGCTGAGAAAAGCTGCCTGCCTGCCTGTCTGTCTCATCCCACACCTTCATTACTATGGGACAGCTGGAGATCGAATTTGAATATTGAAACAATGTTGCAAATGTCGAGACAGACAAACGTTTATACAAATCTCCACTGTTGAAAACAATGTCAGTCTAAAAGAAATGTGAGAATGTCTAGATGCTTTTTAAAGTGGAGATCAAGTTTATAACTTGCCTGGCTGGGCTGACGAGACAGTGGATAGTGTAGTCAGATGGAACAGAGTAAATAGCCATTTTAACATCTTAGATTTAGCCGGTGGTAACTTGTGGAATAGACACCGGCTGGAATGCTGTTTTAACCAAATCAACATTCAGGATTAGACCTACTCATTGTATAATTACAAATGCAATTGACTAAAACAATTTCAAACCTTGCTTAAATGTGTATGTGATCATGTGTCTCTATTATGCGTGGGAATACTTGGGAACAGATTTCTTGAATTAAAATCACTTGGAGCTGATTTCCTGATGTTTTTACAGTCTTTTATGTCCAACAAATTCCAGGGGGGGACCCTGACTAAAAAGTCTTCTCTGAAAGGCTACAGAATGCAGAGGAGGCGGTAAAAAAAAGTTGAAGTGGGGAAAGATCTCTTCCTGTTCATGCACACCAGTGCCTTTGTTTCCTCATAAACCAGCACGAATCGGACAGTGACCTCTTGGGACATCAAAGCATAAAGGTTTCGTTTCCCATAGACACCCTCAGTGTCGACCTCACACACACACCACTGAAACTTCCCAGGCTTTGTCTCTGCCTATCTAACATCTAAAATGTCGATATGCCAGAATAGATGTAGCTGAATGACGATGAGTATTTATTTTTTGGCATTCGCACAACTTATGGCTTACTGCTGCTGTTTTATTAGTAAAGCTATTATTCAACATATGGTGCATTTTGATATCCACCTGTCTGATACCGTTATAGTAAAAGCAATGTTTATTACAATAAAATATGCCCAACAACTGTTTTGGCTCAGCTTTTGAGGTCCTGGTGAGAAGTCTGGCTGTTGCCAATTTCCTCAGTCAAGGTCATCCTGTCTGGTCCAAACAGCAGCAACAGTCACTGTGACTACTCCACCAGGAACCTAAAAGTCAGAGGCTGGGATCTCAAACTTACTAATGTATTCTCTGCCCTAGTTTGTGGTCTAGGCCCTTCATTAACAATATGGCACTATTGACCAGGTCTCAAAGTGCTTTAGACCTATATTGTGTCATCCACTACCAATGTGTACCCTCAACCTGGGTGAAGTGTGGCAGACATTTTGTCGTCCTGTTCCGTACGCCCAGCCATTTACTTGACCGCTGGGTGCATGACCCTGTCCAGCTTAGAGGAGAGGACGATGAGGAGGGCTGACATTTCATAGTTCACGCTGTTCTGCCGACACGCTTACCCTTTTGCAGAAGGAGCTCAAGGAATGCTCTAACCAACACACCCGCCCCCAACCATCCTCACAAATTTGAGCTTCAGCTAATACAATACCACAAAAAAAACATCTAATTAGGCTTTAAAAGGTCAGCGCAGCCACAAGACAACAGGATGTTTCAGGGGAGTTTTGGCCTCGTACCAAAAACATTTCTGCGGAGGAATGGAGATGGAAATCAGTCGCACAGGAAAAAACTAAAAACAGGAAGAGTATCCAGACACTTTTGTTTGAATGTCCTCAGAGACACTCATCATTTTAATGAAGGCATGCACCAAATAGCAGATAAATGACTGACATTCCAGAGATAAACAGAGACGAGGGAGGGTGGTAAAGCAGCCGTTCCGGTGGTAATAACAACTGATTTATAACGAGACGATGGAAAGTATCTTGAGGTCCCTTGTTTGATGATGTTGTTCGCTACACGTGGGGTCAGAAGGATAAGTGAAAAACAAACATGCGGAGAGATAGCAATTCCATTCCACTCTGTGGCATTTTTACTGTCCCCAAATCCCCTTTCAACAGAAGGCGACAGAAAAGGCCTCTTCAGTTACTGTGGAGGAAGCCAAGCACAGCGTGCCAAGCTATGCAACAATAGCAGCACTGTTGACTAGATTCTCCTCGGTTGTCAATAATCTCATGAGGACTGACTAAATGAACCCATAGGCTATTCAAAATATGAGTATTTCACATCGCAGAATTACCCATATGAAACAATAATGTCTGTACTAAACGGTCATTTGTGCTGCTAAGAATTTTCACTGAACATTTTTTTCATTGATTTTGTTTGTATTACTGTTTGTTTCTGTCCTATTTAATTTACTTTTATTGAATATCCTTGTATGATCCCTTAGACGGAAGGGAATAGATGGAAGGGAGAATAGGGGTACTGTTTGTTTGTTCTTACATCTGAAAATGTATAAATAATGTAAAAAAAAAAAATGAAACGGTCACATCCCTCCTCATACTTTTATAAAAGCAATTAGCCTATGTAGTGTTGTGATAGATAAACTTAGCCTACGCACTGCTGCAAGCCCTCGAAGGTTCATATCCTATACCCCTTTTCCACCAAAGCATTTTTGAGAGCCGGTTCGGAGCCAGTGCCTACTTGCGAACCAGTTCTTTGTGTTTCGACAGCCAAAGAACCGGTTCTCGGCCAGGAAAATTGGTTCCAAAGCAGCACCAACTCTTTGCTGGACTAGAACCGTTCTTTTACCACGTCATGCTTACGTCGGGGGCGGGGTTATTGTGGCCAACAACACGACGGGAAAGGTTGTGACCGCCATTGCTAAAAACACAGCACTAGTAGATGTGTTCTAAACGTCTTCTTCTGACCCCAATATAGGATCGCAAAGCCAGGAGAAACATTTGCAGAAAGACGATGTAGTCCGCCATTGTAATTGTTATGCTTGAAGGTGGCGCAAGCGTTTCTGGGAAAGCTAAGACGTATGGCGACGTACACAGTGACGTAACGACGTCATTCGCTGGGCTCTCTAGTCAGTGGAAAAACAAACAGGTTCTGAGAAGGTTCGCAAGTTGAACCAACTTTGAACCAGCACCAGTTCCGAACCAGTTCTTTTTTGGTGGAAAAGGGGTACTAGAGGAGACAAGACCTCACTGGTATCAGCTCATATCGGCAAGGGGAGAGAAGTGTCTGTCCCCAAGGAGAGGGGAGTGGTTCCCCTTGATGCCTGCTGAAACAGTCGCTAACCAGGACCACATTTAGCCTTATCATCGAAAGTCAGCTGGCTTGAAGTCCCTTGATTACTGCAGGGAACAATAAAACATGTCAACACCCCTTCACCTCTAACAAAAAAAAAAAGGCTTGATGCTGAAAGTATTCCTCATCTGGAGTCGGGAGTGTTGCAGTCTTTTGACCTTCAAAATCGGCAGCTGTCTAAAGGGATGGCATTCAAAAGGCCCCACTCCCCCAATTCGGAGGGGATGTAGACCTAGTAATTAATGCATCCTATCAGCCATTAGACACTTGCAAACGGTCAAGGACGAGACACTTGGCAGATGCCTCCAAATACTGTTGTTTTAAATGGTTAGGCGCACAATCTACATCCTGTTTATGGTAGCCCCTTCCTGAAAACAAGCATCAATCTTACTTCTGGCATTTTAAGGCCCTTGAGCAAGCCAAGCACTCTCCCCAATTAATCTCAGTATGTGCTCTTCATAGGGACTTTGATGTCAGACAAAGTCCTTGTTAGTGAGTGACAGTGGTCACGCAGGCCATTACAGTCCTTAAATAGCCACATGATAACCCCACAGCAAAAGGAGAGAGATCCTATGAGACACCATGACAAAATAAAAAGTTTTCATAATTATGCAAAATTATAAATAATAAAAAATTATACAAAATAAATACCTTATTTGCATAAGTATTCAGACAATTTGCTATGAGACTTGAAATTTAGCTAAGGTGCATCCTGTTACCATTGATCATCCTTGAAATGTTTCTACAACTTAATTGGAGTTCACCTGTTGTAAATTCAATTGTTTGTACATGATTTGGAAAGGCACACACACCTGTCCCACAGTTGACAATGCATGTCAGAGCAAAAAGCAAGCCATAAGGTCAAAAGGAATTGTCCGTAGAGCTCCGCGACAGGATTGTGTTGAGGCACAGATCTGGGGAAGAGTACCAAAAAATGTCTGCAGCATTGAAGGTCCCCAAGAACACAACAACACAGCAGGCTCCATCATTCTTAAATGAAAGATGTTTGGAACCACCAAGACTCTTCTTAGAGCTGGTGGCCCAGCCAAATGGAGCAATTGGGATAGACGGGCCTTGGACAGAGGTGACCAAGATAGATAGATAGATAGGTACTTTATTGATCCCCGAGGGGGAAATGTCTTTAAGAACCTGATGGTCACTGACAGAGCTAATCTGTGGAGATGAGAGAACCTTCCAGAAAGACAACAATCTCTGCAGCACTCCATCAATCAGGCCTTTATGGTAGAGTAGCCAGACGGAAGCCACTCCTCAGTAAAAGGCACATAACAGCCCGCTTGGAGTTTGCCAAAAGGCACCTAAAGACTCTCAGACCATGAGAAACAAGATTCTCTGGTCTGAAGATTAAACTCTTTGACCTGAATGCCAAGTGTCACATCTGGAAGAAACCTGGCACCATCCCTACTGTGAAGCATGGGGGTGTCAGCATCATGCTGTGGGGATGTTTTTCAGCGAGAGGGACTGGGATACTAGACAGGATTGAGGGAAAGATGAACAGAGCAAAGTAGAGAGAGATCCTTGATGAAAACCTGCTTCAGAGCACTCAGGACCTCAGACTGGGGCGAAGGTTCACCTTCCAACAGGACAACGACACTAAGCACACAACCAAGACAATGCAGGACTGGTTTCGGGACATGTTTTTGAATGTCCTTGAGTGGCCCAGCCAGAGTCCGGGCTTGAAACCGATCTAACATATCTTGAGAGACCTGAAAATAGCGACGCGACGCTCCCTAGCCAACCTGACAGAGCTTGAGAGGATCTGCAGAGAAGAATGGGAGAAACTCCACAAATACAGGTGTGCCAAGCTTGTAGCGTCATACACAAGACTCAAGGCTGTAATCTCTGCCAAAGGTGCTTCAGGGCTGAATACTTATGTAAATGTGAGTTTCTCTTATACATTTGCAAAAAAATAAAAATCTGTTTTTGCTTTGTCATTATGGGGTATTGTGTGTAGATGGATGAGGTAAAAAAAAAAAACTAATCAATTTTAGAATAAGGCTGTAACGTAACAAAATGTGGAAAAGGCCAAGGGGTCTGAATACTTTCCGAATGGACTGTACATTTGGATCTCAGGTGAATTTACCCCATTTTGAGTTTCAGCCAGGAGCAATAAGCATTTCCTTACATTAGCCTATATGTCTAAGCACTAGGATGATGATTATGTATGAAGGAGTCAAGCTCACGGAAGACAAATTAGCCAGACAAGGTTCTTGTGATGCCCTTACATAAAGCAATTATATTAAGCACGGTGAAAAAATATGGCCACCGTGGCAAAACCTCAGACACCGCGATCCATAAGAGGGAATAGCTAATGATGGGGGTCGACCGAGAAATGTATATAGTACGCTTAACAGACAATAGTCTTTTACATCTCCATCGATTGGATAGGGACTGGTGCCAGATTCAGGATCTCAGACTCATGCACCAGCTGGCAGACTAAATCCATCCTTCCCCAAACTGCTAATTTCCCTTTCTTGCTCGTTTTCTTTTTCAACACCCTGGGAATTGGGCAGCATGCTTTGAGCAATTTCTATTAAATGACAAACAGATCCAATATCCACAGCGAAAGTATGAGTTACCGCTGGAGAAATTGAACAATAAAAAGGTTTATGAGCAAGACAGTGTGATTGTTCCTTGCTAGCTGTGAAAATGGTCTACCTTAGGCTGGTTGGAAAAATACATTGAGCTGCCACTTTTCCCCCCACTAACACCATGGTTCTTCTATCCCTTATGGATGTGAAATAACCAATTAAGCCAGGTTACAATATCAACATCATTAATGCTGTCAAAAACATTTACCCTAATATCGCTGTATTTGAGAACTTACAGGTTTCTACCCTTGTTACCCAAGCGATAAGTCACGTTTGTGGAACGGAGGGGATCCCTTTGTTACCAGCGGGTGGTTCATCTGCCTGGAAAACTCCAGGTACCGTTGATCTTCACAATATTCCAGCTGTCAGGATTTCTCCAGCTGATGAACTCGGGAGACAGCTCAACCGGCTGGCAGCTAGGAACAAGGAGAAGGGCATTTTATGAGTCTCAAGCCCAGATGAGGCCAGGCTTTCATTGAACCACTTGCTTTTACATGGGAATCACTGATAAGAGGATAAGGGTGGCCAGGGTTTTAGTACGTGAACCTAACAAATGCTGTGATACTTGGATAGAGTGTGTGTGTGCCACAGACACCGCAAAATCCTGGTACACAAAGCTACTTTAATTAAATACGTGCCTGTGCAGGAGGAGAGGATAAATTACTGCAAATGTACTTTCAATCATGTCATAATCTTTAATGAATTTGCAGACATAACCAGCTACTATCAGTTTCTAATCACTGACATCACAGCCAGTCAAATACTATATGTAGGATGCCATGGCTGTTGTAAGATTAGGCCATGTTAATAACATTATTTTTTATTTTCCTTTGGTGAAAAGCAGCAGTTGGTCAGACACCCGTGAGGAGCAACCAAACACTCATGTAATTACTTTGTTTTTACATCAGGAGTTATGAGACATACTACGGGACAATAATACTGTTCCATCATTTTACAAGTCATATTAAGAGGGCCAAAGTCTCACAAAGGAGATAAATGGTGAGCAACTATTAAGGCTGGCACAATTACCATATAAGCGACTTATGGATGAAGACAGTCATGAAAATTAAATAACTATCATAACCATAATTGATTAATTAGTATTTATTTATTTTATCTAATAGTAAAAATTCCCTGTCTTAGAACAGTTAGGATCACCACTTTATTTTAAGGATGTGAAATATCAGAAAAATAGTAGAGAGAATGATTTATTTCAGCTTTTATTTCCTTCATCACATTCCCAGTGGGCCAGAAGTTTACATACATTCAATTAGTATTTGGTAGCATTGCCTTTAAATTGTTGAACTTGGGTCAAACGTTTCAGGTAGCCTTCCACAAGCTTCCCACAATACGTTGGGTGAATTTTGGCCCATTCCTCCTGACAGAACTGGTGTAACTGAGTCAGGTTTTTAGGCCTCCTTGCTCGCACACGCCTTTTCAGTTCTGCCCACACATTTTCTATAGAATTTAAGTCAGGGCTTTGTGATGGCCACTCCAATACCTTGACTTTGTTGTCCTTAAGCCATTTTGCCACAACTTTGGAGGTGTGCTTGGGGTCATTGTCCATTTGGAAGACCCATTTGCGACCAAGCTTTAACTTCCTGACTGATGTCTTTAGATGTTGCTTTAATATATCCAAGTCATTTTCCTTCCTCATGATGCCATCTATTTTGTGAAGTGCACCAGTCGATGATGCTGCCACCCCCGTGCTTCACGGTTGGGATGGTGTTCTTCGGCTTGCAAGCCTCCCCCTTTTTCCTCCAAACATAATGGTCATTATGGTCTCACCTGTGTTAACGAGACAATCACTGACATGATGGCAGCTGGTCCTTTTGTGGCAGGGCTGAAATGCAGTGGAAATGTTTTTGGGGATTAAGTTCATTTTCATGGCAAAGAGGGACTTTGCAATTAATTGCAATTCATCTGATCACTCATGACATTCTGGAGTATATGCAAATTGCCATTATCAACACTGAGGCAGCAAACTTTGTGGAGACCAATACTTGTCATTCTCAAAACTTTTGACCACGACTATGTTAACTTCCGACTTCAACTGTATGTATGAATGCATGCATGTATGAATGCATGCATGCATGAATGCATGCCTTTGTGAGATGCAGAGCAGGTGAACGGATATTCTCTGCATGTGTGGTTCCCACCGTGAAGCATGGCGGAGGAGGTGTGATGCCCTGGTGACACGGTCTGTGATTTATTTAGAATTCAGGACAGCATTATGCAGCGATACGCCATCCCATCTGGTTTGTGCTTAGTGGGACTATCATTTGTTTTTCAACAGAACAATGACCCAACACACCTCCAGGCTGTGTAAGGGCTATTTGACCAAGAAGGAGAGTGATGGAGTGTTGCATCAGATGACCTGGCCTCCACAATCACCCGACCTCAACCCAATTGAAAAGGTTTGGGATGAGTTGGACCTCAGAGTGAAGGATAAGAAGCCAACAAGTGCTCAGCATATGTAGGTACTCCTTCAAGACTGTTAGAAAAACATTCCTCATGAAGCTGGTAGGGAGAATGTCAAGAGTGTGCAAAGCAGTCATCAAGGCAAAGGGAGGCTACGTTGAAGAATATCAAATATAAAACATATTTTGATTTGTTTAACACTTTTTTGGTTACTACATCATTCTATATGTGTTATTCTAGTATTGATGTCTTCACTATTATTATACAATGTAGAAAATGGGTACTTGATTGAGTACTGTATATACACAAGAGTGATGGTTGCTGATAATGGGCCTCTGAACGCCTATGTAGATATTCCATTTAAAAAAAAAAAAAAATCAGCCGTTTCCAGCTACAATATTTATTTACAACATTAACAATGTCTACACTGTATTTCTGTTCAATTCAATGTTATTTTAATGGACCAAAAAAATAGTGACCCCAAACTTTTGAACAGTAGTGTATATAAAAAAAACATTAAGAACAGCTGGCTGAAGACAGCAAGGCTTTCGTGCGGTTGAGTCAGTTCCTGCGATAATGGAATCTTAGCGTGATGTTTTAGTTGTGTAAATTACATTAGTTTTATTTGATGACTATTTTATTCCAATTCATTGTCTCTATAGAGCTGCTGTCTGACAATCATTATATTGTTAATTCTTCAAAGTAAATAAGGCATACTTTTATGACTGCTGAATACCAACTATCAATCACTTAGACCAGGGGTACTCAGCTCTTACACTACGAGGTCAGGAGCCTGCTGGTTTTCTGTTTTCTAAAAGGCCATTAAAATGTGCAGTTTTGTCACACAACACAATACCACAGATGTCAAAAGTTTGAGGAAGCGTGCATTTGGCATGCTGACTAGGAATAATTCATTCATCTACCATAAGCCTCCTCTCCAACGTCATTTAGAGTATTTGGCAGTACGTCCATAAGGCCTCACAACCGCAGACAATGTGTAACGATGCCAGCCCAGGACCTCCACATCCGGCTTCTTCACCTGCAGGATCGTTTGAGACCAACCAAGGGGACAGCTGATGAAGCTGGGTTTTGCACACAATCAAATAATTTCTACACAAACTGTCAGAAACAGTCTCAGAGACACTCATCTGCGTGCTCGTCGTCCTCACCAGGACCTTGACCTGACATGTCACCCATTGAGCATGTTTGGGATGCCCAAGGTCGACGTGTACGACAGCGTCCTGCCAATACCCAGCAACTTCGCACAGCCATTGAAAAGGAGTGGGATAACAATTCAACTCTATGCAAAGAAGATGTGTCGAACCGCATGAGCACAATGGAGGTCACACCAGATACTGACTGGTTCCACACCCCAAAAAATAAAAATAAATAATAAAGTATTGTGACCAAGATATGTATATCTGTATTCCCAGTCAAGTGAAATCCATTGATTAGGGCCTATTGAATATATTTAAATATACTGATTTAAATTAACTGTAAATTCTTCGAAATTGTTGCATGTTGCGTTTACAGTGTATTCGGAAAGTATTCAACATGCTGTGGGGATGTTTTTCAGTGGCAGGAACTGAGAGACTAGTCAGGATCGAGAGAAAGATGAACAGAGCCAAGTTCAGAGAGATCCTTGATGAAATCCTGCTCCAGAGCGCTAAGGACCTCAGACTAGGGCCAAGGTTCACCTTCCAACAGGACAACAACCCTAAGCACACAGCCAAGTCAACCCAGAATTGGGAAAAGTTTCTGAACGTCCTTCAGTGGCCCAGCCAGAGCCCAGACTTGAACCCAATCGAACATCTCTGGAGAGACCTGAAAATAGCTGTGCAACGACACTCCCCATCCAACCTGACAGAGGTTGAGAGGATCTGCAGAGAAGAATGGGAGAAACTCCCCAAATACAGGTGTTTCAAACTTGTAGCATCATCCCCAAGAAGACTCGAGGCTGTAATCGCTGCCAAAGGCGCTTCAACAAAGTACTTAGTAAAAGGGTCTGAATACGTGTGTAAATGTAACTTTTTATTTTGCTTTGTTATTATGGGGTATTGTGTTTAGATTGCTGAGGGGGAAAAAACGATTCAAGCCAGTTGAGTAAGGCTGTAAAGTAACATTTTGAAAAAGTCAGGGGGTCTGAATACTTCCTTCTTTTACCAGTTCAATTCACCTATTTTGTGGTCAGAGGCTTCTTTGCATTCACATTGCTATGTTTGGAAAGGAACAAATATCTTTTTCCAACATTCACTCATTGCACTCAGGGTTTTTACAAAGTGCAGGACAAACCATTCTGTGTTTACGGACAGCTAGATGTACACTATATATATATATATAAATAAAAGTATGTGGACACCCCTTCAAATGAGTGGATTTGGCTATTTCAACCACACCCGTTGCTGACAGGTATATAAAATCAAGCTCACAACCATGCAATCTCCATAGACAAACATTGGCAGTAGAATGGCATTACTGAAGAGTTCAGTGACTTTCAACGTAGGATGCCACCTTTCCAACAAGTCAGTTCCTCAAATTTCTGCCCTGCTAGAGCTACCCTGGTCAACTGTAAGTGGTGTTATTGTGAAGTGGAAATGTCTAGGAGCAACAACGGCTCAGTCGCGAAGTGGTAGGCCACACAAGCTCACAGAACAGGTCTACCAAGTGCTGAAGCACGTAAATATAGTCTGTCCTCAGTTGCAACACTCACTACCGACTTCCAAACTGCCTCTGGAAGCAATGTCAGCACAAGAACTGTTCGTTGGGAGCTTCGTGAAATGGGTTTCCATGGCCGAGCAGCCGCACACAAGCCTAAGATCACCATGTGCAATGCCAAGCTTTGGCTGGAGTGGTGTAAAGATTACCGCCATTGGACTCTGGAGCAGTTGAAACACGTTCTCTGGAGTGATGAATCAAACTTCACCATCTGGCAGTCCAACGGACAAATCTGGGTTTGGCAGATGCCAGGAGAACACTACCTGCCCCAATGCATAGTGCCAACTTTACAGTTTGGTGGAGGAGGAATAATAGTCTGGGGCTGGTTTTCCAAGATCGGTGTGGAAAAACTTGACTGGCCTACATAGAGCCCTGACCTCAACCCCACCGAACACCTTTAGGATGAATTGGAACGCTGACTGTGAGCCAGGTCTAAATCACCCAACATCAGTGTCCGACCTAACTAATGCTCGTGGCTGAATGGAAGCAAGTCCCCGCGTCTAGTGGAAAGGCTTCCCAGAAGAGTGGAGGCTGTTATACCAGCAAAGATGGGGACCAACTCCATATTAATGCCCAAGATTTTGGAATGAGATCTTTGACGAGCAGGTGTCCACATACCTTCGGTCATGTAGTGTGCCTAATTACATTTTGGAAGCTAATAGATTGCATTTAGTTAAAAGATGAGACATTTTAATTATAACTAGAAGATAATATTAAGACATAGGCTTGTCACGATACCAACATTTAACAAACTATACAATATTGGGCCAAGTATCACGATACTGAGTAGTTTCACCATACCACGGTAGGCGTGAATGGAGTATGGCTCTTAATAATGTCTGGAACGGCGCAATTGGAATGGCATCATACACATAGAAACCATGTGTTTGATACCATTCCACCAGCCATTACCACAAGCACCAAATAGAATTTAAGGAGCACCAGAAAGAAAATAAGATTTCTGATATAGTTTAGGCTTACATTAGACCTATATGAATCCTACCTTTTGAAGCACATCATGAGTAGCAGACACTTTTCCTTTCTTCCTGTGCCAATCAAATTTGCTTAGACCTACTGTCAAGTTACCAGGTTGTTAGCTAGCTCAGTAACATGACTGAACAACATTGTGTTTGTTTTTAAACCAATAATTAGCGACCCAGACCCGATAAAGAATAAAAAGGCATCTCCGGTAATATGGGTCATATTTTCTTTTACCGATTAGGCAGAGACAAGCCATTTTCTTTGCTGTAAAGCTGCAAGCATGCCTGTCACGAAGTGGTGCTCAATTTTCCCTCTGGCACTCAGAGGCTGCATGACAGTGAACTTGCAAAGTTTACTGAGACTGGTCTGTGCTCTTGATTATAAAAGGCGATGAAATTATACAATGTATCAACATTGCTCACTTTGTGCGCTGCTCCAATGTAACATATTTACACATCAATCAAGAGAATACTCAGGGTCTGGATCCCCCGCTCGCCATCACTGTTAAATTATATATTTTTTAACCTGACGGAGGAATAGACGCATGTGAAGAGGGGACAGAGAGAAGCAGGTAAGTGAGGGGCAGGTTAAAAAGAAAAATATATATTTTTAACACCATTATTTAACTAGGTAAGCCAGTTAAGAACAAATTATTATTTACAATGATGGCCTACCTATAGGGTCAGCCCCTGGAGAAAATGTAGGGTTAAGTGCCTTGCTCAAGGACACAGACAGGTTTTCACCTTCTCGGCTCGGGTATTCGAACCAGAAACCTTTCGGTTACTGGCCCAACGCTCTAACCGCTGTAAAGGCTACCTGCCGCCCCCAAAGGGGATGCGGCTGTATGATTACAGCTGCCACATGTGATATGCACATGAAAGTGAAGTGGGTATTGGACCTGCGCATACGAGAGAGTAGTGACTTGCTTAAAATCAACTGAATATATAAACAGGCACCAGCAGGTTCTTCAGATTGGTAGGGCTGAAAGACTTGGTACCATCATGAAACGGTACTATAAAATGTTGGTATCACAAGTATCATGACGTTTTGGTACCGGTATACCGTGCAACACTATCGATATGTAAATATTATTGGTAACATAATAAATAGCAGAAGAATAACTACTTATTAAATATTGATAATTTAAAAAAGTGTACATCCAATGTAGGCTCCTTTAAGAGTTAGCATTGATTTTGTACCTGTTGTGATTCTCACCAAATATTGTAGTCTTCTCACACTATTCAAAGCCAACAATCGAATAAACAGGCTCTCTTAGCCTATAGATCAAATTGCAAACAAATAATCTGGCATTCGCTATTAAATATGCTAAAACAGCACACTTTTTTTCCACAAACCTGCACATCAACTTCTTTCTTTTGTGGCATCAATGTGAGGGGTTATGGCACATGAGTGGTTATCGAAAGAGAGTGGGAAAGATTTTTCTAAAAGCTACTTTGAGGAACTATTGTCATTCTCAATGGATGTAAAAACAGACTGTTCACTTTGAGAAGCTCCACAGTGGTGGTGAGTTAAGACAACAAATGCTATCAAATCCCTAAATAGGCACATTTATAAATCTAAATTTACATGCAGGCAATGCATCCTAAGTCTACTTCTATGCATAATCAGGTGCACATCTTAAATCAACATTGACAGGAGAGCTACAAACAAAACACAATGAATAAATTACAACTCCGTAAATGTTGTGAAATAAACCAAAACTTGTTCCTCACAAGCCTAGGTTGTGCGGCCCACAACAAAGTGTCCAGTCCGACAATGAGAACTGTAATGCGTTAACAGAAATTACCTTAACCAAACCAACACTGTAGATTAGAACTGTAAATGTACTACTGGTGATAGTCCCCTGAAACAGGCATGAATCAGACAGGTGTCTCATGTGCCATAAAAAATATACAGTTGAAGTCGGAAGTTTACATACACTTCGGTTGAAGTCATTAAAACTCATTTTTCAACCACTCCACAGGTTTCATGTTAACTATAGTTTTGGCAAGTCGGTTAGGACATCTACTTGTGCATGACAAGCCATTCTTCCAACAATTGTTTATAGACAGATTATTACTTATAATTCACTATATCACAATTCCAGTGGGTCAGAAGTTTACAAGCAAGTTGACTGTGCCTTTAAACAGCTTGGAAAATTCCAGAAAATTATGTCATGGCTTTAGAAGCTTCTGATTTGAGTCAATTGGAGGTGTACCTGTGGATGTATTTTAAGGCCTACCTTCAAACTCAGTGCCTCTTTGCTTGACATCATGGGAAAACCAAAAGAAATAAGCCAAGACCTCCCAAAATATTTGTAGACCTCCACAAGTCTGGTTCATCCTTGGGAGCAATTTCCAAACGCCTGAAGGTACCACGTCCATCTGTACAAACAATAGTGCGCAAGTATAAACACCATGGGACCACGCAGCCATCATACCACTCAGGAAGGAGACGCGTTCTGTCTCCTAGAGATGAACATACTTTGGTGAGAAAAGTGCAAATCAATCCCAGAACAAAAGCAAAGGACCTTGTGAAGATGCTGGAGGAAACAGGTACAAAAGTATCTATATCCACAGTAAAACGAGTTCTATATCGACATAACCTGAAAGGCCGCTCAGCAAGGAAGGAGCCACTGCTCCAAAACCGCCATAAAAAAGCCATACTACGGTTAACGACTGAACATGGGGACAAAGATTTTTTGGAGAAATGTCCTCTGGTCTGATGAAACCAAAATAGAACGGTTTGGACATAATGACCTTCATTATGTTTGGAGGAAAAAGGGGAAGGCTTGCAAGCCGAAGAACACCATCACAACCGTGAAGCACGGTGGTGGCAGCATCATGTTGTGGGGGTGATTTGCTGCAGGAGGGACTGGTGCACTTCACAAAATAGATGGCATCATGAAGAAGGAAAATGTGGATATATTGAAGCAACAGCTCAAGACATCAGTCAGGAAGTTAAAGCTTGGTCGCAAATGGGTCTTCCAAATGGACAATGACCCCAAGCATACTTCCAAAGTTGTGGCAAAATGGCTTAAGGACAGCAAATTCAAGGTATTGGATTGGCCATTACAAAGCCCTGACCTCAACCTTATAGAAAATTTGTGGTCAGAACTGAAAAAGTGTGTGCGAGCAAGGAGGCCTACAAATCTGACTCAGTTACACCAGTTCTGTCAGGAGGAATGGGCCAAAATTCAACCAACTTATTGTGGGAAGCTTGTGGAAGGCTACCCGAAACGTTTGACCCAAGTTAAATAATTTAAAAGACAATGCTAGCTAATACTAACTGAGTGTATGTCTGACCCACTGGGAATGTGATGAAAGAAATAAAAGCTTAAATAAATAATTCTCTACTATTATTCTGACATTTCACATTCTTAAAATAAAAGTGGTGATCCTAACTGACCTAAGACAGGGAAGTTTTACTAGGATTAAGTGTCAGGAATTGTGAAAAACTGAGTTTAAATGTATTTGGCTAAGATGTATGTAAACTTCCAACTTCAACTGTAAATAAGGTATTTGTTTTGATTTGAATACATTTGCAAACATTTCTAAAAACCTGTTCTCACTTTATCATTATGGGGTATTGTGTGTCGATTGCTACGATTTTTTGTTGTTATTTAATACATTTTAGAATAAGGCTGTAATGTAACAAAATGTGGAAAAAGCACTGTATGTCATCCAAGGGTAAGATCACAAAAATAATGTTTGTGTGCGTCAATTCCCAGCAAACTGAACATGCATGCTATTGCACAAGTAAAGAATTTCCAACTAGACAGAGATCAGAGGGCAAGGAAGACAATGTATTGCAACAGGATCAAGTATGCACATCAAAGATTTCAGGGAACATCCTCTGTGTTCAAATCAAAATAATTCCTTAAAGGTCCAACGCAACTGTTTTTATCTCAATATCAAATCATTTCTGAGTCAAAATTAAGTACCTTACTGTTAATGATTTTAATAAAAACATGTTTTTTATTAAAACAGGAAAATCACGTATTTGACTGCACTGTGCCTTTATAGCAATACTATGGTGGCTATGTAAAAGGCATTGCTTAAAGGGCACTAGTGTCCCCAGATAACTGCTTAGGGGAAGCACAGAGATCCTCCTCACACACTGTACATCTTCCTGTCAGAGGCTGTTTGCAGTTGGGCTATGGCTAACAAGGTTTGCTGCTATTGGGTGACACGCTAGCCCTGTAAAATATAAGCCACTATTGTTCACTAAATAAGACTTCTTAGTAAAAACAGCTGCTGGGGTTTACTTTATTTTAAAATCAGTGAGATCCCCATCAGTTCCACCAAAGTGAGGGCTAATGGATTAAGTCTTCCTTCAGAGGTTAATCCAATTCAAATGGAAGTTGCAAACATTTGTTTTTATTTAGTGCCTTGGATCAGGTTTTTGTTCAGGAATAAAGACTTCATATTGTCAAGAACTAGTAAGTCCATGGAAAATGTAGGCTGCCAGGGGCTAGGCTAATAGCCTATCCAACTGTAATGGGGGTAGGAAAAGTAAGACAGTCAAGCCCTATAAACAAGTCCTCTCTGTAAGAGGATAAATTAACTAGAGCTCACAATGATGCAGAAGAATTTTAAAGACGAGATTTTAACTGTTATGATGTAGAACAATTTAGCCTATTGCATGATGTTGGTCAAAAACTGCAGAATTTCTACAACATGAATTCTTAAAATGCTAAGGTTGCATGTTGTTGGTTTAAAATCCTGATGTGTAGAAGGGATGGTTAAAGGTACTGCTGAATGCTTTTTTTAATCCTAAACGGCTCGGACAGAGAGTGGGGGTTCTGAGCTGTTTGAAGCTTCTGCAAATCTTGACGTGGGACTAACTCTTAACAACAAGCACACAGTCTCACGTCAGACGTTCAACCATATTTCTCAAACATCTCATTTTATGAAGTCGTTCCAAATGTCAAAGTGTTTGGGGTACTTCTCTGTATCGTTCCAAGGATACGTTTAGGCATTAACTACAAATTATTAAAGTTAAGCATTAACTCTGAATGCTTAACGGGATGGGTTAAAGTTTGGTAACAAACACAAAAATATTTTAAAAAATGAAAATATCAAACAACTTTCTATCGCTGGATTCGAACATGCAACCTTTCGAACCAGAGGCAGAGGCCTCCCACCACCCACAACGCCCTAGCACAGGGTTTCCCAAACTCGGTCCTTCCCAAACTTGGACGACGAATACTGACTTGTATCACGGGTGACCTGCCTGCTCTTAATGCAATATTAAACACTGAATGGATGGCTGTAGGATTCCCGTCAAAGTAGGGTGCGGGCCCATCACTCAAAATTAATCTGTTTTGGCGCTATATTCTTCCTTCAGTTTAATTATTTACAGGTGGAGAGGCTTTGCTGAGTGTCAAGCGCAACAGACTTCTGTGGGACTTCCTTGTCATGTATTTCTATGGGGGGGCATAAAACTAATACTGGCTGTTGGGAGGAAGGGGAAAAAAACTAATCAGACATCCTCTCATCCCACATCATTAAACAGACAGCTCAGGGCATAATCAATGCAAATGCCTAAATATAACCCTCCGCTCAGAAACAGAAAAGTTAAACCACAACCCTCAAAGCTGGGCATTCCATCAACAAGCTGAGGTCTGAGTAAAAGTATGCATCACCCCCCCCATCCACTCAGTTTCTCACTTCCTTTAAAAGCATGAAATTCAATTTGCTGAACAATGTAACAATCGCAAGGGGATGGGATGATGTATTGAGAAAAGACTCAAAGAAACTGTGCCACTGAATAGGACCTATGGTGGGGATATTGAAGCCACAGAAGGACTTGACATTCACTTCACTCCATCTATTCTCTTTGTTTCTAATGCACAGTGAGATACACATACCCATCTGTAACCCAGTTAGAACTCATGGAACTTAAAGAAACTGTGGTATACTAAAGCCCAAGGGCCAAGTCATCCCCTGCTTTGAGCACATAATGCCAGGTTTTAGAGGCGCCAGTCTCCCCTGTACTTCAATGAAATCGGACAACGGCATTTACCTTTCCGCAGCCTCTCTTGGAACCTTGCCCAGAAAGAGGCTCCTTGCTACACATTCACTTCCCCCACTCTGAGAGAAGGGCAATGGCATTTAGTTTCTCAACTGTTCCACTGCTACTAGTCCAAGAGCAGCGAGGGAGGGGAACCCTCAAAAAGCCCTGGCAAACGTTCCCTTGTTGATGTCTAAAGGAGGGCACTAAGAAGCAGCTCCTTTCATTTCTCCATCTGCTGTGCTCTAGATCAGCAATTTTCAACCAGTGGTCCGTGGAGGTACCGCAGGTGGTTCACGGAAATATATTTTTAAAAAAGCCAATTATTTTATTTATAAAATTCAAACGTAACACTATAGCCTACTTTGCCCCGTGTTTATTTGAATCTTTTTCTTTATAACTTCTTGCAAATAATTTCAAAAATATGGGCTACTTTTCAGGCTTTGTGAGTGGGTTTTGGGTGAATGTGCCTTTAGCAAGACCTTGCAACTCTGCGTGCAGTGTAGTTACCTCAGAAGAGTGCACGTGATGCCAAGGCTGTCAGTTGTACGTGCTTATCGCTTGTTAATTTATTAGCTAGCTATCTGGCTTGCAAAAGTTAGTAGGCCTACAAAAAGCTGAGGGCCTTTATCACCCAGAACCAACAGAAGATGTTCAGAAAAAAAACGTGAGGAGAAAGTACAACAGTGAGGACTCGGCGCTGGGATTTACCTACACGTACCGAAAATGAACCATTGCCATTATGTGTTTTGTGCAATGAAGTCCTCTCAAATTAAGCATTAAAGCTGGCTAAGCTTCATCGTCACCTTGAGACTAAACACGAGGAATACAAATCCAAGCCACTAGAATTCTTTGAAAAAAAAGCTTACAGTTTAAAAGTAGAAAGATTCTGGAATATGCAGCCAGAGGCAATGACAACTCAAAAGCTGTGGAGGCATCATATTGTGTAGCTCGACTTATCGCAAAGCAAGGAAAACCGCACACTATCGGCAAGGATCTGATTTTGCCCGCCACTAAGGAGGAGATGGTGGGTGTAATGCAGGGAGAGAAGGCATGCACACAAATTAAACTGATTTAATTGTCGGATAATAGAGTCAAACGCAGGATTGATGAAATGGCCCAAGACGTGAATGAACAGCTTATAACAACAAGGATAAGAGAAAGTCGTTTTTATGCTCTCCAACAGATATTGCAAATCTATCAAACCTGCTGGCCTATGTTAGGTATAAAAACAAAGAAGAAATACCTGAAGACTTTCTCTTTTGTAAATCTTTACCCACATATTCAACTGCAGAGGCTATTTTTGCCATTCTAAACACCTTCATTGTATCAAATGGTATTGATTGGTCAAAATGTGTGGGTATGAGCACTGACAGTGCATCTGCGATGATCAGAAGACATAGTGAAGATGTCACGTGTGAAAGCAGTGGCTGCGTAAGCAAAGGCTGTGCACTGCATGATACACAGGGAGGCATTGGCGGCAAAGAAAATGCCTTTAGATCTTAAGATTGTTTTGGATGAAGTCAAAATTGTAAATTTAATAAAAAGCAGTTTATTTTCAGCAACCCACATGTGAGGAGATGGGCTGTGAGCACCATAACTTGCTTTTACACACAGACGTACATTGGCTCTCGTGAGGCAAGGTTCTCACCCGCCTTTTCGAGTTAAGAGATGCTTGACTCAAAATGTGACCCATCAGATCGCCTCATGGATTTTGAGTGGATTGCCAAACTGGCATACATGGCTGATCTCTTCAGTCATCAAAATGTTCTCAATCTTGGGTCCAAGGAAAAGCGGTAAATGTTTTTCAGGTGCAGAGTAAAGCCACCATAAAAAAAAAAATGGCAATCTGGTTCATACGACATGATCAGTCAAACTACGATGCTTTTGAAAATCTTTCTGACTTCCTATTAAAGGAAGACGTGCAGCTCCCTATCCCAGTGATCAACAGCACAAAACAACACCTGCAAGGTTTGCAAATGCAGATGAGGCAATACTTTCCTGTTCTTGATGCGCAATCCAAAGGGATGGAGAACCCATTCGCAAGCCACGGTGAGCAAGAGAGCAAGACAGCCTCGTGGAGCTGTCATGTGACAGTGCTTTAAAACTTGTATTTTCTCGTCAATTCGTGACTAACTTTTGGCTTCATGTTGCATCGGAGTATCCTGAACTTTCAAACAGAGCAGTGCGGTTTTTGATGCCTTTCCCGACAACCTACGTCTGTGAAACTGGATTTCAGCTCATTCAGCTCATGGCAATAAAAACCAAATATAGAAATAGACTGGATGTTTAACCAGATCTCCGACTGTGACTGTACCCCCTGGAGCCTGACATTCAACATTTAAAAGATGAAAAACACCAGCCCTCTCATTAAGTAAGTCAATTTCATTGGTCCCCCCTTTGCTGCTATAACAGCCTCCACTAGGAAGGCTTTCCACTAGATGTTGGAACATTGCTGCGGGGACTTGCTTCCATTCAGCCACAGGAGCATTAGTGAGGTCGGGCACTGATGCTGGGTGATTAGGCCTGGCTCGCAGTCGGTGTTCCAATTAATCCCAAAAGTGTTCGAAGGGTTGTGGTCAGGGCTCTGAACAGGGCAGTGAAGTTCTTCCACACCAATCTCAACCAACCATTTCTGTATTGACCTCACTTTGTGCACAGGGGCATTGTCATGCTGAAACAGGAAAGATCCTTCCCCAAACTGTTGCCACAATGCTGGAAGTACAGAATCTTCTAGAATGTCATTGTATGCTGTAGCGTTAAGATTTCCCTTCACTGGAACTAAGGGGTCTAACCTGAACCATGAAAAACAGCCCCAGACCATTATTCCTCTTCCATCAAACTAAAGTTGCCACCATGCATTGGGGCAGGTAGTAAACCTAGATTTGTCCGTCGGACTGCCAAAAGGTGAAGCGTGATTCATCACTCCAGAGTCCAATGGCAGTGAACTTTACACTACACCAGCCAACATTTAGCATTGCGCATAGTGATCTTAGGCTTGTGTGCGGCTGCTCGGCCATGGAAAAAGATTTTCATGAAGCTCCTGACGAACAGTTCTTGTGCTGACGTTGCTTTCAGAGACAGTTTGGAACGCGGTAGTGAGTGTTGCAACTGAGGACAGACGCTAAGCGCTTCAGCACTCGGCATTCTCGTTCTGTGAGCTTGTGGCGCCTACCACTTCGTGGCTGAGCTGTTGTTGTTCCTAGACATTTCCACTTCACAATAAAAGCACTTACAGTTGACTGGGGCATCTCTAGAAGGGCAGATATTTGATTAATTGACTTGCAGAGATATAAATTGTATCCACAAGTTAATCTGACTCTGGGGAAGTACACAGAACAAAAATATTAAAACACAACGCAACAATTTCAAAGATTTTACTGAGTTACAGTTCATAGAAGGAAATCAGTCAATTGAAATAAATTCATTAGGCCCTAATCTATGGATTTCACATGACTGGGCAGGGGCGCAGCCTGGGAGGCCCACCCAAATGGGAGCCAGGCACAGCTCATCATAATTAGTTTTTCCCCACTAAAGGGCTTTATTACGGACATAAATATAAGTTGGGTTTATATTTTTGTTCAGTATAGATAAAAGGGCCTCATTGCCAAAATCCCCTAAGTATCCCTTTCAGGGATCCAGATATTCATAAGATAAGAGATTTCTATACAACCCACACAAATGTTTTATCAAAATGCCCTCGTTTGAAGTTTTTACAGAGAGCAAAAGAGCAAATGAAATGCTGTGAATTGACAACTACATATTGAATAAGCAAATCCAGTTGAATGGTAACAATGTGGTCCTGGGTGTGACATTGGGTGTCCAATTACTCTCTAGGGACACACGCCTACAACAGAAAGTCTTTGAGAAGCACAATCCGTGGGGTTAGAATTTGCACCCCCCCCCTCCAAAAAACCCCACAATAAAGGCCAGATTGACTAAAGATAAGCATTTTTTCAAAGGAAGCACGGGGGCAGAATGTGTCATTTTCTTGTGCACTGAATAATAGCAGACGTGTAAAAAGATGGCTTGCTGACTGACATTAGGGCCTACCTTTTATTTAAGCATGCATCTAGTTTGAATTGCATCCAATATTATTCAACATGTCTTCAACAAACTACTCTTGGCTAAAAGCTAAATGTGGTCTGAGAGTATTCAGCTTTGGTCTGTCGAAAAAGCACATTTTCTTGAGAATCAGACAGAATTCTCTTGCATGTCTGTAGCAATGCAGATCCGCATAGTACACCACTGAGAAATGTAAAGGACAATTCCACCACTTTATTACCAGATATTATGCTCTTAGTATATATTATGAGGTGTGACGGTTCACCAAACCCACGGTTTGGTACATATTTTGCGGTTTTGGGGTCACGGTTCGGTTACGATAGAGGAAAAATGAAATTCCAACAGTTACTGTAGTTAATTTTTGTTTATTTGGGAAAATATGCTAAATTAAAAAGCACCCCATTTGTGGCAGAAGTCCAGTTTCTGTGACATCATTCACAATGTTCCTGGGATTGTCTGCTGTGAAGGAATTTTTATGTTGTGCCTCAAGTAGAAGTCTAAAAAGTTGGACCGGTTCCGAAATAGACCTGGGGCTTTCCCACCCGGACAAATATGCATAAATACCTTTTTCAATATAAAGACCTGTTCTGAATAGACGTCGTCGGATCCGAGTGAGGGAAGCAGCAGAAAAGCCCATTGGTAAGCCATTTTATTAACCAGAGGTGATACAGCATGAGGGAGATATAAAAAATATTTTTATTTGTTTAACACTTTTTTGGTTACTACATGATTCCATGTGTGTTATTTCATATTTTTTATGTCTTCACTATTATTCTACAATGTAGAACATTTAAATTAAAAAAAAAATGGAATGAGTAGGCGTGTCCAAACTTTTGACAGGTACTGTAGGTCTCTGAAATTGACTGTCCATAATTTGTTGTATTAGTCATTTCAGGGATCCTACATAAACATCACAGAGGAGCAATTTCCGTCACTAAACAGTCAAATTACTTAAACTGTGTATGACATCACCAAATACATAATAACAACCCAAATGTTAAAAGTGGTAGAGTTGTCCTTTAAATACGCAAAAGCTGCCCAGTCAGAGGTTTTTTGCAACCGACGAGACCACAATGAGACAAGAGCTTTCTGCATGCAACTCGGCACTCTGGATAAAGCCAGAAATGCCAAGAGCACTTTCAGCCTATTGATTCATTTAGTGGGTTGGAGAGGAGGCAACTGCTAGAGAAGGGATGGGAAGGGGATGAGAGACAATGAGGACCAGACAGTAAGGGAAACTGGGCGGTTGGAAACCCCAGGTGGGACAATGCTGCCGGGCCATAGAACAAAGGAAGAAATCTGTTCCAGTCCAGTTCTGGTTAAGAATGTCATTTGGAGGGAAAAAAATGTTGCCAAGGACAACAAGCAAGAACAAAAAAAAGAAAAAGTCCCACTTACTTTTCCCTCTCCAATTTCTCTCTCTGGTGAAATGACGCAGAGGTCAGGTCAAATTATTTTTGGAGCGGTAGGGACCTTCAGAAGAATGAATACTTCACAGGAAACAGATATTTTAAAATGTGCTACATTTTGGTTGTCTTATGAATCATTGCTATGCTTGGGCAAAGTGCTGGGGAATAGTGTAAGTTGCCTGTCCTGCAGCTGTAAGGTGAACACCTTCATATTATGCTATATTACACATTCCCTTTTTAGAAACCCAAAATGCATTTGATTCAGTAGTCAAATATCTACCTAACCCAAATACATTTAAAATAGGTTTTTCACAATTCCTGACATTTAATCCTATTAAATTAAATTCCCTGTCTAAGGTCAGTTAGGATCACCTAACTGTTTATTTTAATAATGTGAAATGTCAGAATAATAGTTAACATACACAATTAGTATTTGGTAGCATTGCCTTTAAATTGTTTAACTTGGGTCAAACGTTTCAGGTAGCCTTCCACAAGCTTCCCACAATAAGTTGGGTGAATTTTGGCCCATTCCTCCTGACAGAACTGGTTTGTAGGCCTCCTTGCTCGCACACGCTTTTTCAGTTCTGCCTAAACATTTTCTATAGGATTGTGGTCAGAGCTTTGTGATGGCCACTCCAATACCTTGACTTTGTTGTCCTTAAGCCATTTTACAAATACTTTGGAAGTATGCTTGGGATCATTGTCCATTTGGAAGACCCATTTGCGACCAAGCTTTGACTTCCTGACTAATGTCTTGAGATGTTGCTTCAATATTTACAAATAATTTTCCTTCCTCATGATGCCATCTATTTTGTGAAGTGCACCAGTCCCTCCTGCAGCAAAGCACCCCCACAACATGATGCTGCCACCCCCGTGCTTCACGGTTGGGATGTGGCTCTTCGGCTTGCAAGCCTCCCCCTTTTTTCTCCAAACATAAATGGTCAATATGGCCAAACCGTTCTATTTTTGTTTCATCAGACCAGAGGACATTTCTCCAAAAAGTACGATCTTTGTCCCCATGTGCAGTTGCAAACCGTAGACTAAAGGCACAGTCAACTTAGTGTATGTAAACTTGTGACACACTGGAATTGTGATATAGTGAATTCTAAGTGAAATAATCTGTCTGTAAACAATTATTGGAAGTATTACTTGTGTCATGCATAAAGTAGATGTCCTAACAGACTTGACAAAACTATAGTTTGTTAACATGAAATGTGGAGTGGTTGAAAAATGAATTTGAATGATTTCAACCTAAGTGTATGTAACCTTCAGCTGTATCTATAACAACTAGCATAAACACAAATACATTAGATACCAATATCAAAAGACCAAACAAAAACAATGTCACTTTCACCCTTGCTGTCAGTTGAAGGACCTACTGCTGTTTAAGAGGCTCTCAGAGGGAGCACATTATAGGATTGTCGATGGGTGGCCTGGCAGAGGATGAAGAGATGGTTGTTGCTCTTTGGGCCAGTTGCAACTGCTTCCTCATTAGCACCAATTTCTGTGTAAGTGTTTGGTAATCTAATCATCAAGTCATTTACTTCTAAACTGGTTACGCTTGGCTCTGACTGAATTAATTCTCTCAATAGGCAGTAAACTTCCGTTCATCTGCGCATCAACATCAGGATTACCCTCAAATAACTTCCCGAAAGAAAAACTCACTTAAACAAGGAGTCTGTTTTCGGTTCTTGCGTCCCAAGCGGAATTCTGCAAAAGTCTACTTTGAGGAAATCATAGGAAATTAAAATGCATTACTACTTGTGCATTCGGATAACTTAAATCTATATTCTATTTGTCCGACTACTCGTTCTTGTCAGACTAATAGTTCTAGTGAAATAATGGACTAAGGTAACTTTCACACCAAATTTGTTTGGAGCAGTTTTTCCATACTCTGGCCCGTTTTCCCCCTTCGGTTCGTTTGGACTGGTGTGAACACTATCCTCACTAGGAATGTACAATAAAACGTTCGCTCAAAAAGGGTGGTCTCGGTCCGATTCCACCAAACACAGGAAAATAACCAGAGTGTTATTGGTTGTGTGACTGCAAGCATTTAATGAAACGCAGGCAATACCATAACTTGACATCTCTGAAACCTATCATCTGCGTGGCAGTTAGTGCGGTAATTGTGCCATTTCCTCCCGCATGTTGTTGGAAGACCAAAGCGAAAGTAATATGAAGCTTGCAATAGACAAGTTATGCTTCTTGATAATCATATGATTTAACGTGAGCCTTTTATTTAAAAAGAAATTAAAAATAAAAAACAATTACTTGCATGAACATGTGGTTTTGTTTAGGCATTTTAGTTTGTTTGATATTTGGCAATGTGAAATCAACGGGACCAAAAAAGTATAAGTAGAATGTAACAAATAACCAAGCTATGATTCAAACTAGGTCTATAGCTCAGAACAGTGTGAGAAAACACCCTAATAGTAGTCACTCACTAATAGCAGACTAATTGCTCTATAGGCAACAAAAGTGGTTTTGGTCACCAATACCATTTGCAGTTCACCCACTCTATAGCATTTCAAATAGACCAGTATAGTTTACTAATGACTTGGTCATAGACCCAAAAGAAATCAACAAAGGACACAAGAGAAGTACACCCACCTCCATTGAGAGGGGGAAGGACTTATGTTCCACATAGAAAAGAAGGGATGTGACCTCTGGCTTGTTTGCTGAGATGCACTACCGATCAACTGAGGGAATCGGAACCCACTGGTATAGAATTTCTGAGGCCCAACAAGAAGGCAAATGGTTGATTTAGCCTATGTATGAGGCAAACTGACTTCCATAACAGGAATGGAAGAGGCCTGGTTAGCCAAGAGAGAAAGTGCATAAGAGACTGGTCATTGGCATGGAAAGAAATCTCCCCAGAGCTGAAAAGGAGCAACACCATAATGTGTTCGCAGGGTTTTTTCTGCATATTAAAGTCTTGGACAGATTGTCTATGTCCAAACAGTAAAATAATAAAACATTAGTTTTAGAATTTTTAGGATGGAAAAATGTTTTCAGTGTAAACTTAAACCATATAAAGTATGTAGAAAAGATAATGGACCTATACAGAGCTTGACATTAACACTTGTCCTCTTGTTTGGGACAAGTAAAAAAAATAGTTGGACAAGAAGAAAATAGATTTAAGTAATCCGAATAGACAAATAATTGTATCACAATATCAAACAATTTCTGGATCAGAGAGGCCAACATGTTAAAATGTGTAGGTGATATTCATCCAAACCGATGCTGACATGTGGGAGGCACCAGAAAATGTAGCCAAACTTTAATGAGACTTTTAATTACAGAAATATGGCCTAAACCACAGTCATGTTTGAAAAATGACTGTGGTGGCGGTCAGCATTGTAAAACTATTTAACCATAAACTTAATTGTTTAAAACCTGGATGTCATTTTATGAAGCATGTCTTACCTTGTTTCAAAGTAGGCTAGCCTAGCCAAAATACGACCATCGTGTGGTGCAGGCCATTTGCATTTTGGAGCCTACAGCAATGTGCCCATTGTTGAAGTGATATAAAAAAATTACTAATATATTTTTAAGCTAAACGGCCCGATCTGTTGCATCAGCCTCATTGCTTTTTAAAATGTTTAAATGTGCAGTGGTTGTATGACTTTTGGATCTGTCGTCCCAGAACTGTCCCAAAGTCTGTTTTGAACCATAGACATTTTTTATAGTCCCATCAACGACGGGACAACCTTAATTTTTTAGCTCTAGAGGGAATTATTTTATAAAAACAAAGTATTTTGTTGTAATTGTAATGTTGCAATCTTTCATGGGCTACCAAGTATGGCCAACCATCCTTCAGGAGAGGTTTAAAGGGGCAGTGTTATATTTTGAGACAGGCTTGAATATGCAAAGAAGCCAATAAGCAGAGTTTAACCTACATTTGTCTGATTCTCTATCGTAAAAAATATAGTAATGCATTTTATTTTGTGGTTCCTTTCATCATAGAATTATGTAAAAATGGTGTTACAGAAAAGGTTGGCTGATATCCAGACATTCATACCGTTTCTGGGGTATACGGTATTACCAAATGTGCACACAAGGGGCACTCAAAAAGAAAAAAATATCTAGCAATTCAGCTAGCAAGTTAGCAAGCCAAATGCATAGCTGGATATAATTTATTTGAAATCTTAGATTTCATAGTTATAAGCAGTGGAGTAGCATGCACCGCCACGAGATAGGGTTCATGTCAAGCCCTGCTATATATTTTTTAAATAAGCATATTTCAGAACTTATAATCACCAAATAAAAAGATAGACAGTAAGGTAGAATCTAAAATTAAAATAATTATGCATTCAGGAGTATTTGTCACGGCATGGGGCCCCCATTGATTTTAATATAATGTTTGAGTAACTGAAATAACATAAGCCATGGAAACATATGTAGAATTGCAGGAAATTAACTTTGAATAACCTTCATAAAAAGCTATTTAAATTAGGGTTTACTTGAGCTATGGTCAGCGCCATTTTAAATTGCCATAGTAACGACTGACGCCAGTGCGTCACTGGCAGCAATCAAAAAATTGTCTGTGGTATTGAATCGGGTGCGTATTGAAGTTTTCGCGCAGAGAGTGAATCAAAGAGTGAGGACAACGAAGATACCAACCAGAAGTTGTTTTTGTTTTGTTTTTTTATCACTCCGTAAACTACCATCGGCTGAAGAGGAAGGACGTGCCAGCTCGAGCTAGCAGGATCGGCAGACAGCACTTCGCAGAGGCAGACTTCGCAATGAAGGGCACTTTCAATGCGGCAACCGGGATTTTCTGAATGGAAAGGAGTCATAGGCCTACACTGAAGCCCTCTGCTTGCGCCTCCATTTTAAATTGAGGGTTTTGGGGTAGGGGTTAACGACCGACCATCAACATTGCCGACTTCGGAGTCAAGCAAAAGCCAGACTGAACGGAGGAGGCGACGAGTCAATGACAATGGAGCCTGGTAACTTTAACCGGGCATGACTGTTGTTGACTAGGCTAGCGTTAGACACTGGACAACTTTGTTGCATCTCTAGTTGAAGGTAACTAGCTAACTGTCTGAAGTGTTTTGTGTAACACTCCCCAGCAATTAACGTTAGCAAGCTAAAATTGCAACAGTTTCTCCATGTACCCGTTATTAGGTAGTTACTGAAGCTAGCTTCCACCTCATAGTCAAGTAATGTAATACATTTTGTTGACAGATTTGTTTTTGTAATGTTTTGTTAGCTCCACCTCACTTAGCTAGACTGAAGTTGACATAGGTAATGTTTGCTGAAAAATAAATGTCCCTTTATTTGCAGTGTGTATGTGTGTTGACAAAGCATACAAGACAGGTAGCTTGTTAATGCCAACTGATATATTTGGGTTCAGTTGTTTTAAAACATTTTTTTTGTTTTCAGGATTACATCTTCATCCCTGAAAAGGTTTTCATCCTGGAGGAGACTGCAGGAGGCAGAGGAGGTACATGCAAATACATGTTATTTCTAAGGCTACTGTTTATTTCAAGGCACAGTCTGTCATCCCATATAAAATGGACAACATACAGTATATGCAGTGATTCTTGAATATAACTATAGCCTAATAGATGCCTTAATTGTTTTCTACCAACAGGAAAGAGCGCTTAGTACAGCATACCAAACTGATCCCAGGGTGCCAGAGTGTTCCTGTGCTGCGGTGGAGAAGAGGTCCACCGGGACCATCACTAAAGAGCTCGGGGACCAGCTAGATTGCGCCCATGACCATCAGTATACAACGGAGTCCTGCCACTATACGCCACAGATGGAGCTGACGGAGAGTGAGATAAGTAAAGACCATAACTCGCTGTATGAACCTGAGAGCTTAGAATCACAATCATCACAGTTCGAGCCAAGATATACTATCGATCACTTTGGGGGAGCGGGTTGGTGTTCTGAAAATGGAGAAGGATCAGGCCATTCAAAAGAGAATTCAAAGATACACCCATCCATAAAGGGAATCGGAGTGGAATTGTTTTTCCACAGATTTTTTTACCTTTTTCAACAGATGTGCTACCTTGTCCCGGTCCTGCTGTTTCCACTCTCTCTCTCAACCCATCAATGCTCAACTATGAAAAGCCAACTGACATTTGCTCCTTAAGTGTTGAACGGTTGCACCTTCTATAACCACTGTGGTTATTTTGATATAAAAAGGGCTTTTGTAAAATACATTTCATTGATTGTTTGCTGTTCTGGAGGCTGTGTATTCACCAACTGTCTGAGTGATGGGACATTTTTATAGTATCTGTAACATATTTTGGTGTGTATTTAATCTGCATCTAAACTTCATAAAGTGGCCATCAGCAGTAGAAACAATAGTGTCTCGCTGCTCCTCTTTCGGTAAAAAGCTACAGGATGGGGTTGGAGAAATGTAACCACTCAAATTCATAGACAGAGCTATAGGTGCAAGGACTGACCACCCATGATATCAAAATTGTAATCCTGTTTCTATGATCTGTTTCCACAACCATGTAACCATTTCACTTTGGATAAAGGCGTCTGCTAAATGGCATATATTATTAAAGTCTACTTTGACTACGCCAACTAGCTGCCCAGTGTACTTACCATTCCTTTCCAATAGATGGCAGCCAAAGCAAAGTCACTACTCTAATGTCAGGGACACGGGATTAGTGCGCGTTGAAAGTAGCTTTATATTCAAAGCAAGTTTATCTAGTTAACCTGTTGTTATAGTGGACAATCTAACTAATACTATTTTTACATAAATTACAGCAGGAGTATGGAGCGGTCTAAGGCACTGCATCTCAGTGCTAGAGGCGTCACTACAGACCCTGGTTCGATTCCAGGCTGTATCACAACCGGCCGTGATTGGGAGTCCCATAAGGCGGTGCACAATTGGCCCAGCGAGGTCCGGGTTTGGCCGGGGGTAGGCAGTCATCGTAAATAAGAATTTGTTCTTAACTGACTTGGCTAGTTAAATAAAGGTTAAATAAATACAATAAATAAATGCTAAATTAACTGGTTTTATTAACACTCAAACCCTATGCCTTTGCTTCTGGGTATGCACGCTTTATGTAGGAAACGACACACAGTACACCTTGTCCAATCCTCCCTTGTTCCAATAGGCTGAACTGGCGATAAACTTCCCTGCAAACAAAACCAAGTTAGTCTGACACCGAAACTAAATCACAATGTATTTATAATGACAACGCCCCATTATTGGTTAGAATGAGATTCATGATGCTGTCTGCGATTCAAACTCTGGTAAATGTGTTACCATCGCGCCACACAGCGCAGGCGATAAACGTCCTTATCGGATAATGATTATTTAGTATGTAGAGAACCTACCTACTACTGATATCGAGTAACCTCTTCTACCAAGAAGTCCTTCATAAGGATTAGTGACATGTCCAATAAATACATCGCCATCCAGACAGATTGACAGGAACCTCTGACTGGGTGTGATACAGCCACCATCCGCTGGGATTTTGTGCTATATCGCCACAATCTCTACAACACATACTCATACTCTAGCCATTATCTGGCAGCATCCCCACTTATTACCAGTTTGTTTGGCTACGCCGACCATTTAGCTGAGGGGTTTCAGGCGGCATGTCTGTTTTGTTACTGCTACGAGAACAAACTATTTGATCTGGGGCAACGATTGGCTCAAACATGAACAGCTTCAGCAAGTTTATTGGCTCCTTAACTAATATTATTTCATTCTCTGTAATAAACTCATTCCCAGACTCTGAGCTACTCGGTAAATTCAGCCATTTTTGGGAGTTCCAAAGTGCTCTCCTGCCAGTGACGCAACAATGCCAATATGGTGATTTACAGTTACAGTTAGCTGGCGTTCTAAATCATAGTGTTCCAAAAATGTCAATATACAGTTACAGTTAGCTGGCGTTCTAAATCCTGGTGTTTCCATTCACCTTTAATAGCATCTAAAATGAAATCATTGTGTTTAATACAGAGGGGAGGGAGGACACTCCATTTATTTGTCCTAAGACATTAAGAGGGGTGCTTGTTTTAAATATGTAGGGTGAACGCATCACATCGCTGCAGCAATCTAGATGACTATGAAGCCCACGATGTGATGCATTCCAATTTGCTCCAGCTCATAGTACATCAAGACCAGAATGCACGAAAGGACAGGAATAGGAAGGACAGTTTAATGATGTTCTGAAATCAAAGATGTAGAAGAGATACATTTCCAAGAGCAAAACATTTACTTTGGCCACTTTTTGTAGCCTAGTCTACAAACAACTTCTGCTGTTATTGAAGCCTACCTGATATATGCTCACACACACACACTAGTTTAGTTGATGTCATAGGCAAATCAAAGCAAAAAGTTTGGTTTCCATTAATAATAAAAAACAGAGGGGCTGCATGACCAGCCTCTCAGGATGTCCCTTCCCAATAGCTAAACAACCTTACCTTCTGCCTATGTGCTACTTTACGCACAATGTTTTTTGCATAGCTGATACTCCCTCCGCTGATGCTGTCCCCCTCTCTTCCTGTTCTCATTCAGCCCAGGGCAATGATCAGACATTTGTCCATGTCGTACAAACGTCTGTAACTAAACCACACAAATCAAATTTACCGCCCACATACATCGTCGCCTATATGCGACAGACTGATCACTTGAATTGACGGGCATGTTGTCAAACTCCACTGAGAAGCGAAATAACAGTTATTTGTTATTATGATAAAATGCAGATTGTTTTTGCCCCAATGCAATGTGTAGACAGAGCTAGTGACGCTCTGCAACTTCTCAGAATTGTGCTCGTTTAAAGTTGGATCAAAAGGTATGTCTCACAAGATCACTGAATAATGAATGAATATGCTAAATAACATATACAGTTGAAGTCGGAGGTTTAGATAGCCAAATACATTTAAACTAAGGTCCAAGTTTCACAATTCCTGACATTTAATCCTAGTAAAAATTCACTGTCTTAGGTCAGTTAGGATCACCACTATTTTAAGAACGTGAAATGTCAGAATAATAGTAGACAGCTTTTATTTCTTTCATCACATTCCCAGTGGGTCAGAAGTTTACATACACGCAAGCAGTATTTGGTAGCATTGCCTTTAAATTGTTTAACTTGGGTCAAACGTTTTGAGTAGCCTTCCACAAGCTTCCCACAATAGGTTGGGTGAATTTTGGACCATTCCTCCTGACAGAACTGCTGTAACTGAGTCAGGATTGTAGGCCTCCTTGCTCGCACAAGCTTTTTCAGTTCTGCCCACAAATGTTCTATAGAATTGAGGTCAGGGCTTTGTGAGGCCACTCCGATACATTGACTTTGTTGTCCTTAAGCCATTTTGCCACAACTTTGGAAGTATGCTTGGGGTCATTGTCCATTTGGAAGACCCATTTACGACCAAGCTTTAACTTCCTGACTGATGTCTTGAGATGTCTTCAATATATCCACATAATTCTCCTTCCTCATGATGCCATCTATTTTGTGAAGTGCACCAGTCCCTCCTGCAGCAAAGCACACCCACAAATTATGCTGCCACCCAGCCACGCTTCACGGTTGGGATGGTGTTCTTCGGCTTGCAAGCTTCCCCCTTTTTCCTCCAAACATAAAATGGTCATTATGGCCAAACAGTTCTATTTTTGTTTAATCAGACCAGAGGACATTTCTCCAAAAAGTACGATCTTTGTCCCCATGTGCAGTTGCAAACCGTAGTCTGGCTTTTTTATGGCGGTTTTGGAGCAGTGGCTTCTTCCTTGCTGAGCGGCCTTTCAGGTTATGTCGATATAGGACTTGTTTTACTGTGGATATAGATACTTTTGTACCTTGTTCCTCCAGCATCTTCACAAGGTCCTTTGCTGCTGTTCTGGGATTGATTTGCACTTTTCACACCAAAGTACGTTCATCTTTAGAAGACAGAACGCGTCTCCTTCCTGAGAGGTATGGCGGCTGATTGGTCCCATGGTGTTTATCCTTGCGTACTATTGTTTGTACAGATGAACGTGGTACCATATATATATAACGTTACTGTTAGACTAAAGATAACAGGAAATGTCTTATGCGATTTTAGGATGATTGTGCTCATGTGCTGAATGGTCAAATTGTTTTGCTCATGCGGCCAAAACTCAACAGCAAGCACCACTATGTGCTTTGATTGACACAAAATACAGGTAGGCTTATTCAAACAATCGACTAACATTTGTTCACGAAACAGTAGTTTCACCTCATGAAGGGAGAGTGAGTAGAAGCGACGTAAAAACATATTTTTTTGTAAAGTAACATGCACAGAACGTTATACGGTTGTTTAGCTATGAGGAAGAAGCGTCCTGCGGGGCGGGACATAGTGGTTTGATGTGGACACGCAGCCTCTGCCAATACATTTTTTACCCAAACTTACATTTCCTTGACAAACATGGCTTGAAGACAGTTAAATGCATTCCGAGTTGGCCGAGAGCCCACAAACAATTTATACCGGTACGAGTGTTGTATTGTAATTCACATCTAAGCATCAATACTTATTTGCCCCTACCTCGGACCAATAATAATGCACCTTTACACATAGCCTAGCCCATGTTCAGCGTAGGCATAAAACCAGTGGCATGCTAGTTTGTGGACTTCCTTTTTATAATGGTAGAACAGCCATATATAGGGAAATGCATGCTCCACTGTTGCGCACAAATAAGTACAGACATAGCCCATACTCTACCATGGTAAACCCTCATGCTTCGGTCATGCTTCTGATTAAAGCATACCCACTCTCAGCTCTGCTTCCTCTCAAAACAGCTTCGAGAAAAAGCTCCTCTAATCTTTCAACATGATCAAATGTGCTGTGACGCAAGATAAAGATTAATACGCCAATCACTGTGATTAACCATGGCGTCACAAAAGCAATTTTACTGCTAAAACAATGCTTCCTGGGAAGCACAGCCACAAACGTACAAGGCGGCTTCTGGGAATACTCTGCAGTCAAAAAGCTGAATCAGGGAAACAGGGGGCCAGTGAGAGGACATTGTGCACTTGAGGCCAGAAGGGAGGGGCGAGAATAAACACTTATGACACTGGTTAAATTACCTTTATATTAGCATCCAATGGCTTTCTGTGTTTTCAGAAAGAATACTGACTCATTTGAGAGGAATGGGTGCTGGCTGGGTTGCCCTTCTCTTGCGGTGATTTGACGAATCTATCTATCTATCTATATACACACACAGTACCAGTCAAAGGTTTGGACACACCCACTCAATCATGGATTTATCTTTTATTATTTTCTACATTGTAGAAATTAAATAACACATGGAATCATGTAGTAGCCAAAATAGTGTTAAACAAATCAAAATATATTTTATATTTGAGATTCTTCAAAATAGCCACCCTTTGCCTTGACAGCTTTGCACACTATTGGCATTCTCTCAATCAGCTTCATGGGGTAGTCACCTGGAATGCATTTCAATTAACAGGTGTGCCTTGTTAAAAGTTAATTTGTGGAATTTCTTTCCTTCTTAATGTGTTTGAGCCAGATATCCCTATTTGGTAAAAGACCAAGTCCATATTATGGCAAATACAGCTCAAATATGCAAAGAGAAACGACAGTCCATCATTACTTCAAGACACGAAGGTCAGTCAATACAGAACATTTCAAGAACTTTGAAAGTTTCTTCAAGTGCAGTCGCAAAAACCATCAAGCGCTATGATGAAACTGGCTCTCATGAGGACCGCCACAGGAAAGGAAGACCCAGAGTTAACTGCACCTGCGTGAATCAGGCTTTTATGGTTGAATTGCTTTGAAGAAACCACTACTAAAGACGGTGAGTGATGCATCGGATGACCTGGTCTCCACAATCAAAATAATTTCATAAATGCAAAATACACACTTATTGTACAATGTTTTAACACAGTTGCAGCCTACAGTATTTTACAGTGACAACATGTTTGTGGTGTCTGTCTTCCGTTTACATACAGGTGTTCGTAGACGCAGATAGCTAATTAACACAGGTAAATACATTTTGCTGGCTAACTAGCTACAGCAGGCCACTGTGTGTAGGCTAAGGAGCTGCTTGTTAGCTAGCCAACTTTACATCATAAGCTAGTTAACTTCATGTTAGCTTATCTTCATGAAGGCCTATAAGCATCAATACTTATTTGCCCCTACCTCGGACCAATAATAATGCACCTTTACACATAGCCTAGCCCATGTTCAGCGTAGGCATAAAACCAGTGGCATGCTAGTTTGTGGACTTCCTTTTTATAATGGTAGAACAGCCATATATAGGGAAATGCATGCTCCACTGTTGCGCACAAACAAGTACAGACATAGCCCATACTCTACCATGGTAAACCCTCATGCTTCGGTCATGCTTCTGATTAAAGCATACCCACTCTCAGCTCTGCTTCCTCTCAAAACAGCTTCGAGAAAAAGCTCCTCTAATCTTTCAACATGATCAAATGTGCTGTGACGCAAGATAAAGATTAATACGCCAATCACTGTGATTAACCATGGCGTCACAAAAGCAATTTTACTGCTAAAACAATGCTTCCTGGGAAGCACAGCCACAAACGTACAAGGCGGCTTCTGGGAATACTCTGCAGTCAAAAAGCTGAATCAGGGAAACAGGGGGCCAGTGAGAGGACATTGTGCACTTGAGGCCAGAAGGGAGGGGCGAGAATAAACACTTATGACACTGGTTAAATTACCTTTATATTAGCATCCAATGGCTTTCTGTGTTTTCAGAAAGAATACTGACTCATTTGAGAGGAATGGGTGCTGGCTGGGTTGCCCTTCTCTTGCGGTGATTTGACGAATCTATCTATCTATCTATATACACACACAGTACCAGTCAAAGGTTTGGACACACCCACTCAATCATGGATTTATCTTTTATTATTTTCTACATTGTAGAAATTAAATAACACATGGAATCATGTAGTAGCCAAAATAGTGTTAAACAAATCAAAATATATTTTATATTTGAGATTCTTCAAAATAGCCACCCTTTGCCTTGACAGCTTTGCACACTATTGGCATTCTCTCAATCAGCTTCATGGGGTAGTCACCTGGAATGCATTTCAATTAACAGGTGTGCCTTGTTAAAAGTTAATTTGTGGAATTTCTTTCCTTCTTAATGTGTTTGAGCCAGATATCCCTATTTGGTAAAAGACCAAGTCCATATTATGGCAAATACAGCTCAAATATGCAAAGAGAAACGACAGTCCATCATTACTTCAAGACACGAAGGTCAGTCAATACAGAACATTTCAAGAACTTTGAAAGTTTCTTCAAGTGCAGTCGCAAAAACCATCAAGCGCTATGATGAAACTGGCTCTCATGAGGACCGCCACAGGAAAGGAAGACCCAGAGTTAACTGCACCTGCGTGAATCAGGCTTTTATGGTTGAATTGCTTTGAAGAAACCACTACTAAAGACGGTGAGTGATGCATCGGATGACCTGGTCTCCACAATCAAAATAATTTCATAAATGCAAAATACACACTTATTGTACAATGTTTTAACACAGTTGCAGCCTACAGTATTTTACAGTGACAACATGTTTGTGGTGTCTGTCTTCCGTTTACATACAGGTGTTCGTAGACGCAGATAGCTAATTAACACAGGTAAATACATTTTGCTGGCTAACTAGCTACAGCAGGCCACTGTGTGTAGGCTAAGGAGCTGCTTGTTAGCTAGCCAACTTTACATCATAAGCTAGTTAACTTCATGTTAGCTTATCTTCATGTAGGCCTATTTATCATTGTAAATTAAAAAACGAATGTCCAAAGGCATTTGTAGATAACAGCAATGGAAGAGGGTGAAAGTACTTTCTGCTCCAGCTGTCAGAAAAGGGAGTAGGTGTACTTTTTAGGGCAGGTTGTGGGATGACATTATGAAGAAAAAAACTCCTAAAGAGGAAAACTATGAAGGCAGACAGAGAAGTCAGGGCTGTCTAATTGTAATAAAATGAAGCCTGTTTCTTTGAGCTGTCTGTCCTCAGATATGGAGAGCTGCAAAAGCCTGTCTACAGATGAAGAGGTTGCAGAGAATGTCCCAAGAAACTGCTGGCACATCCTTGTTTGCCATGGGTTGTATGTGTACTAATGTTACCAAATGTTGTATACAACAATAGTTACAAGTCACAATGTGGGCTACAACGTTTTACAACTATAGTTGGCCAATCCTTACCCTGGAGGTATGCTGGGTAGGGCTGACCCCAACCAGTCTCAATGGACTAATCCAGGGCTGTCCAACCCTATTCCTGGAGAGCTACCATCCTGTAGGTTTCACTCCAACCCTCATCTAGCACACCTGATTCTAATAAATAGCTGGTTGAAAAGCCGAATCAAGTTGGTTACAACTGGGGTTGGAGTGAAAATCTACAGGAGGGTAGCTCTCCAGGAACAGGGATGGACAGCCCTGCACTAATCCATTACGGAGGCCACAGGGATGTTTGTTTGGTTAACGTAATTTCTGTTAATGCATTCAATATATTATTATCACAAGGCCGCGGGGCCAGACGGATTACCAGGACGTGTACTCCAAGAATGCACGGACCAACTGGCAAGTGTCTTCACTGACATTTTCAAACTCTCCCTGACCGAGTCTAATACCTACAGCAGACCACCATACTGCCCTACCAAGCAAAAAGGCAGTACCTGCTCATTTGGTTTAAAATTAGTTAGTAATTTTTGCTACATTAAATACATGCTTAAACATGTGGACAAGTATCCTGCTTCTATTGTATTGTGTTGGAGAAAATTAGGTTATTGTTAGCAGTAACTGCATAAGGTTACTGTGAAACCAAAGTAAATAAGTCATTTCTCTCAGTTACACGCTATGAGCAGATACTGCCTTTTTGCTTGAGGATCTAATAGTATATCTGATTGTCTTAACTCAACCCCCACTAATAAGCTATGGAGCTTCTCAAAGTATTTTTTTTTTCACCTCAAACAGCAAGTAAACAAAGTCTGTTTTACATCCATTGAGAATGACAATAGTTGCTCAATGTAGCCTATTTGAAAAATCGATCCATCTACCTTTCAATAACCAGAAGAAAATAAATGTCAAGCTCCGATCGGGTGGACACGTCAGAAAATAGGCCTACCTGATTACTTCCTATCCCTTGCACAAATGTGACTCACCACCTGGATTCGGTCTTATGTAGCTAAATTTTAATTTCTGTTTTTTACATTGGGAAAAAGTAGAGACTCAGAGCTACAAAATGGTATATCATACACTGCATTTGAGGAAACAATGGGAAAGTAATTCTGATTTGAACGTTTTTCAAATTGTAGACTCACTTTTGAGAAAACCGTCTTTCCATGTTTTGGTACTACTATTGTAGAGCCCTTCTTTGTCTACACCCATTCAGCCTTCGCCACACCCATCTCTTTATGCCATTTTACTACGCAATACATTTTTTTTTAAAGCCGCGGTCGACACGATTACCTAGACATACTGACCAGCTCCAAAAGACAGACGCGTGCTATATGGCAGACCAATCAAAACTCTTTTCTCGGCATGTCCAGCCCACTCATTATCTTAGCCAATCATGGCTAGCGGGGAAGGTTGCTGTCCTTTTCTCTGGCTAAACCAACTAGGCTCGTAATAAACAATTTTTTTACAGATGGCATACAAGTTTGTTAAGGCACATGAAAGTTCACATGTTCGAGGAGGTATTTAAAAAAAAATGATAATTATGTTCAAACGGCTCTCCTGTGAGGTAGTGACCCGCGACATACGCCTAGTTTCCTGAAACGGGTCACAAATAGCCTGACGATCCAAAATATTTTATAACATTTTGCAAGTTTGTTAGTGCAAGCTTCTTCGGGCTGGACCAAGTTGATAGTTGATACAATGTTTCAAGTTCCTTGCAGACAGGCCATGCGTAGCCAATGTGATTATTTTCTACCTGCAGGCTGCTATGTTTTTAGATGCTGGCTTTATGTAGGCTATTTTTACATAATTGGCAACGACAATAGAAGTTACTTATAGATTTGAATAATTTTCATTTAGATATAATTTTTATTAAATCACATGACAATGATTGAGATACAAAGACTTCATAAAATAAATTAAAACCATAAATGGCACGCAGATCGGTAGAAATTGTAAGATAAATTTGCACTCCAAATGGAAAAATGGTTGCCGACCCCAGCCTTAGCCTATTACCGGCAACTTCGGGAGTGTAATGGCAGAAGTGGGTGGTGTTGGTTCAGGAACAAGTTTTTTTCTTCTGGTTAGGCCATCTCTGGCTCCCTTAAGTAATTTGTGTGTCTTAATTTGTGTGTCATAATTATTTAATCACAGTGTGCTTAAAGCATCAGACAAGCTCAGAAGCCTACATATAGTTTATTTTATTAAAACACATAGGGTGTGTCTATTTATGGAAAAATACAAGTTTGAAAATTGACCATTCGATTGGTCGAAAGAACAGACGACTCCTGATCGACCAACTTGTTTTTTTAGGCGGGGACAGCCCTAATGCTGGGTGTGCAGGCTTCTGTTCCAGCCCAGCACTAACACACCTGTTTCAACTTATCAAACCTAATGAGTTGATAATAATGTGTATTATTGCTGGTCTGGAATAGAAGTCTGCTCAAACAATAGATCAGGGAGAGGAGCAAGGTTGGCCACCTATGGCATGGATTTGTTTGTTCACCCGAAATGATGCTTTAAATAATAATAGCCTACTTACTAAGATGACTAACGTCTAGCAATAAGTTACATTTTTTGTACATTTTGAAATTATACTTTTAATTCAATGTTGATTCATTATTCTAGATTAACTAGTGTCAATGCTCATTAATCACATATCCCAATTCTGCAATAAAAATGTGTGAAGGGGATCTGCCTCTAATTTGTCTGTGTTGCTTTCTCAAATGAGAAAGTTGAGCTCTCCAATCGGTTTTATTCGATTGTCTCTGTCTCAGCTATGTGAACCCATTTTGCAGCTTATCATAATGGCATGCGTCACCATTGCAGCCACAGGCCTACAGTGTGATGGCATTACTGGCATAATGGGCATGTGCAATCAATGTGCCCCTTGTCATTATACATCTGAAGCAGAGAATAGCTCAACGCACACATCATTTGCATATTGATGAGCTAGCTATATGTTCTCAATTTAAAATGATACCAGTAGATAATATACAGTATGAGGCTAACCCTAAGCCAGACTTTCTAAATGATTTCGGACATTAAATTGTTTAGTGCAAAACCAACCTTGTATTCTAGGTACTTTACATGAAAATAAGGAGCTGGCCATCTGTATGCCAATTCAAAATATCTAAAAGGAAAATAATGTGGTGTGGGGAGCGTTGTAATTCTACCTCGTTAATTTGCTGGAAATTATTTTAGAATATAGAGACAAAATCAGAAGGTCAATGGCATGGAGGAGGATTGCAGAGATGTTGGTGTTGATGGGTAAAGAGATTTGCACAGCCACAATTCCCTTTACCCAAAGTACCCATTCATGTGCATGTAGACCCATGTATTTTAGAGAGATTGAGGGGTTTGTGGTATATTGCCAATATACCATGGCTAAGGGCTGTGTCCAGGCACTGCCCAAGAGCAGTCCTTAGCAGTAGTATATTGGCCATTTACCTGACCGACTCGGGCCTTATTGTTTAAAATATATTCGAACACACCGACTGTTCCATTGCACAAAATAGTATGCAGCATCATCTAGATATGTGTGCAACGAAAGTTCAACATTCACCTTCTGCTACCATTTCAGTCAACCCGTTTACGCATACATTGACGCACACGTTCGATAAATTCAACGTATGCAGCACACATAACTCACTGCAAATGCCTCTACAACGCAATGCTTCAAAGCAAATGCAGCGTTCCATTGGAAATGAATGTACTTTTTTATGCAATAACACAGTCGGTGTGTTCGAAGCGTAAAGAGGAGAGGAATGCAGAAAAGTCGATAAAAAAAATCATAACCATGGTCTGAGGTTAGTCACGTGATACCTAAACTTGCTATCTAGCTACCAAAACCTCACCTTAACTAGTTTCACAACGAATGAAAGTACAGGTTGGCCAATAAAATATAATTTTAAAAAGTAACATTACATTACTAACCTGGTTAGCTTGGTGACGTTGTCTGGCTAGCTAGCTGTAGTAACGTAATATGATCTCTATGGTAGTTAGCAACAAACTTCAATCCCACTTCTCCTGGCTAGAAAGTCGCTATAACCAAATCATTTTTAATTATAAACACAGATCGGTTTCTAACGCGTTACATCCTCAAATAACTAACGTTAATGCTGAATTGTCCTTTTCAACTTTACTACTCTGATGTTAGTCTAACTAAGTTAACGTTAACTAGTTAGTTTGTGTGGGGCAAACTAGCCGCGTCGGTTAACGTTAGATACTATAAGTTCGGTAACGTTCGCTAGTTAGACTACCTCATTAGCGTTGTTGTTGATAATACATTTTACAACTAACGTTAGCTAGTTAACGTTACATGTAACGTTGTTGTTGGGTAACGTCAACTTGTTAGTGAGTCACTTGCTAACGTTAAATTATACCTAGCTAGCTAACGTTAGCTATATAACCAGCTAGTTAGCGGTGTGCGACCAAGAACGTTGGGACGGGTAAGTTAGCTAGCTTCGTGCTAACTACCCGTGGTTTGTCGCTGTCGACGATGTCGCAATTGCTAACAAGGGGATTTGAAGTAACGTTAGTTAACTAGCTAATGCAAGTACAATTACATATAGCTAGCTATGTAGGTAGGTATACATAGCTATGAACTCCACCTAAGTGTAATCAAGCCTACCTCATAGGGTCAAGTATGGTTTTGTAGTCTTCTTCCTCGTACGGTATGACTTGATTTCGTAGACTGTTCGTTTTGGGTTGCTACTTTAGCTAACAGTCCCCACGGTGGTGTGTAAGTTTAGACAGTTTAGCTAGCTAAAGCAACACAACCCCAAAACATAAATGTAGTCATCGCGCACTCGAGTGTCAACTGTGGATCGTTGGTTTCAGACATTCCGTTTTCCAATGTCTAAAATGTGTAACTATACTTCTCTTGTTCTTAACTGTGGGCTACTCCGCTTTGGACTGTCTGGTTCCACGTTAAACTGCAAAATCCATTGGCCAAAAGGTACACTGACCCTGGTTGATGTCAACTGCACGACACTTTGCTGACTGTTTGTTTTGTGGACGAGTAGCCGAGGCGCATTGGCAGCTGTGGCCAAGTGGAAAACTCCAGTGTTGCACATTCTGGTTAGGCAGGTGATGTTGGTCGCGTGCTCCCACTAGCTTCAAGATAACCTCATTGCACTCTTCTTCTTCTTCTTCTTCTTCTTCTGCATGTGTTGCATCTTGCTTCCTTTGGAAAGTGCATAGGGCATTTGTTCACAAAATAAATGGGGGGGGGGGGGGGGGGGTTGCACCACCATCTAACCCTATATATACCACTACCCCCGGAACCCATTCTCTCAAAAAACCCTGTTGTTCTTCTAAACTGAAATCTCTGATACCCATAAACGTATCTGCTGTTGCAGTGGATCCCAGGTTGAGGGTTCGCCGATCACCACAGACACTCTTCATTACACTATGATCAATGATCAGCTAGAGGGAAATCATACAATCTACATTTTGATGCCATATTTATAATTATATAAAATATAACACATTTCCCACCAACAGGTTTCTGTGCCAATGCACCACACAATCAATTAACAACATACTGACTTCGGCCACTTCAATATCATGGTTTGCATGTTCAACGCCACAATAATAGAAAACGTCAATCTCGAAAAACAGAAAATATATCCCATTATGCTGTCACGTGTTACGGTGTTCAGAGTTTGTTATAAACAATTTATTGATGTGATTATGATATGCTATAGGTCATGCCTTATTGTTCATGTGCATGCAATGGATACTGTACGTCTCATGTACAGAGCAAGGGTTGAGGGAATAGGGAATGTTTTTCCTAAACAAATTATTCATTTCGGCAACAGAACCTTTAATGTAAGAAAGTAGAAATGTATTTAATTATGTGGCAGCTTCAGCGCCACGGACAGCGCTATAAACACTGTTGCTGTGCTATGGTCCCTGGTCGCTGCAGCAGGGAGGAGAGATCGACAGAGCACAAATCAGTTGCGTTGGGCTCCCTCTTGAGTTATTTGTATGTCTTAATTATTTAATCAAACAGTGTACTTAAAAGTATCAGACAAGCTCAGTGTATTTAGGGTGTTTTTATATATAGAAAATACATGTTTTAAAATGTGATTGGTCGAAAGAAGAGACGACTGTCGACCAAACTTTTTTTTGGTCGGGGACAGCCCTACTCCCTACCTTCTAGGCTTACCCAGTATTGAAGGCTTGGCTTGACAATCTCTGAATGTCATTCAGATTTGTAGTGTTTTGTAACAGATCTATTTCCATGCATCAAATGGTCGCTACACAGCTTGGATTGATTGAGTTTACAGTGCATTCAGAAAGTATTCAGAACCCTTGACTTTTTCCACATTTTGTTAGGTTACAGCCTTGTTCTAAAATTGATTACATTGTTTGTTTTTTCTCATCAATCTACACACAATACCCCATAACGACAAAGCAAAAACAGGTTTGTAGACATTTTTGCAAATTATATATTTTTTAAACCTAGAAATATAACATTTACATAATTAGTCCTCTAGGCTAGCCTAGTGGTTAGACAAATCAAATCAAAGTTTATTTGTCACCACCGCCGAATACAACAGGTGTAGACCTTACAGTGACATGCTTACTTACAAGCCCTTAACCAACAGAGCAGTTTTTAAGTAAAAAATAAGTATTAGGTAAACAGTAGATAAGTAAAGAAATAAAAAAAAAACTATAAAATGACAGTTAAAAATAACAGTAGCAAGGCTATATACAGGTGGTACGGGTACAGAGTACCCGAGCCGACAAGGTGAAAAAACCTGTCGATGTGCCCTTGAGCAAGGCACTTAACCCTAATTTGCTCCAGGGGCACTGTACTACTATGGCTGACCGTGTAGAACAATGTAGGCTGTCATTGTAAATAAGAATTTGTTCTTAACTGACTTGGCATTCAGGCCAGAAAATCTGGTTTCTCATGTCTGAGAGTCCTTTAAGTGCCTTTTGTCAAACTCCAAGCGGGCTGTCATGTACCTATTTCTGAGGAGTGGCTTCCCTCTGGCCACTCTACCATAAAGGCCTGATTGGTGGAGTGCTGCAGAGATTGTTGTCCTTCTGGAAGGTTCTCCCATCTACACAGAGGAACTCTGGAGCTCTGTCAGAGTGACCATTGGGTTCTTGGTCACCTCCCTAACCAAGGCCCTTCTCCCCCGATTGCTCAGTTTGGCCAGGCTTCCAGCTCTAGGAAGAGTCTGTGGTTCCAAACTTCTTCCATTTAAGAATGATGAAGGCCACTGTGTTCTTGGGGACCTTCAATGCTGCAGAAATGTTTTGGTACCCTTCCCCAGATCTGAGCCTCAACACAATCCTGTCTCTGAGCTCTACGGACAATTCCTTCAACCTCATGGCTTGATTTCTGCTCTGACATGCACTGTCAACTGTGGGACCTTATACAGACAGGTGTGTGCCTTAGCGATCAACTGAATGTACCACAGGTGGACTCCAATCAAGTTGTATAAACATCTCAAGGATGATCAATGGAAACAGGAAGCACCTGAGCTCAATTTCAAGTCTCATAGCAAAGGGCCTGAATACTTATGTAAATAAGGTATTTCTGTTTTTTATTTTTAATCCTTTATTGCTTTGTCATTATGGGGTTTTGTGTTTAGATTGATGAGGAAAAATGTTTATTTAATCTATTTTTGAATAAGGCTGTAACATAACTAAATGTTACAGCCCTAACTAGTTTCCGAATGCACTATAATTATAGAGAATGTGACCACTCTGGTATTGGCACGTGCGCTCAAGCCAACAGCTTGCTGGTAAAGTGCAGGTATAGCCTACTACATGGTGAGATTATTATGAAAAAAATGCAAGATTATTTGTATTTGTCAAGTGGCAGCCAAGCATCGATCATCATTCACCAGAATAAGACCCTCGATATTTATTGAAAGCAGCATCAACCTCATCACTGTGCACTTTCTGTTTCACCCTGATCTGTTTCACCTGTCTTTGTGATTGTCTCCACCCCCCTCTAGGTGTCGCCCATCTTCCCCATTAACCCTAGTGTATTTATACCTGTGTTCTGTTTGGTTGTTGCCAGTTTGTTTTGTTCGTCAAGCCTACCAGCGGGTTTCCCCTTGCCCTTTTCTTTTCTAAAGTTTCTGTTTTCTAGTTTTCCAGGTTTTGACCATTCTGCCCACCCTGAACCTGAGTAAAATTATATAGCCAGACTGACCCTCCACTGTGCCTTTCTAGACCTTCTAAACGGTTGAGAGTAGACCCACAACTGATCCAAATTGAATTACACTACCTTTCCCTGTGCCCAATATACAGGTATGGTCATGTTAGACTTGCAGAAAGCTTTTGACACTGTGGACCATGATATTCTCCTGATGAAACTGAAATGCATGGGTCTAAATGATGTATCAGTAAATTGGTTTAGGTCTTATCTGACAAACAGAACAAAAGTATGTCAAGTTGGTGATGTTCTGTCAGAGGCCAAAGAAATATCCTGTGGAGTACCGCAGGGATCAATTTTAGGACCTCTCTTATTTCTTATTTAAGTCAATGATATGCCAGATACAGTAAAGTGCAAACTCCTGCTTTATGCTGATGATTCAGCCATACTGGTATCAGGGAAGGATACAGTTTACATAGAGGAGACCCTGAGTAAGGAATTGCATTTTGTTAGAGATTGGTTGACTGACAACAAACTGTCGCTACATTTGGGAAAAACTGAATTCGATTTTGTTTGGAACAAAACGTAGATTGCTTAGGGCTGACAAGATAAAGGTAAACTGTGCAGGTAAAGAGATTGTATCTAAAACAATTGTAACTTATCTTGGCGTGTCCTTTCTGGAGACCTGATTGCTGCAAAAATTGTTGTTGTCCAATTAAGAGAAACCACTCCTCTGCCCCTTTTGCCCCCTACTGCTGGTCAGGTGTATTTATTTGAATGATAGGTAGGATGTGCAATGATTAGATAGTTCTAATGTGAAATTAATATAGTTGATTTTTAAGGTTAGGGAAAAGTGCAGTGAGTAGTACCACTTTTTAGGATGTCAATATAAATGAATGTATTTATTGTTTTTTCCATAAAGGACCACTTTGGAAACAAGCTTTTTAATTAATACTTTCAAGTGATATCCTCTGGGTCCACATTGTACATTATGTTCCATATGTCTGTTACCCAAAATACATTCAATTCAATTCAATAATAAAAAACACACAACCTTCTCCAGAAAAAAATAAAATAAATGTTTGACAACCCTTCCCTATTTTGGACCACCCATTCCCCCAAACCAGGGCCTGTTCTCCCCGCTTCCATCACTCAGACGCGGGCAGTATAGGAGCATCATGTTTTGGTTGGGTTTGGGATTATGTTATGAAATGGCCTGAGAACCCAACCATCGCTCTGATCCAACTCACCCTAAAGGAGCTGTTCGGGGACGCAGGGCATTTCTCAGCAGGGAAGAGCGGCTTCACGGTTGAACATGATGGCATGGAAAGACAAATTGTCAGCGGAGCAGGTTCCAACTCAAATGTTTGGACGACATGGATCTGCGCCTCAGTTTTGTGAATGAAGTGACCAAAGAGATCAGAATAAAACGAGAAGTGAGGAGGGAGGTCCTGTTCTCAGCTTGTGTCCAGATGTCTTCTGGAAGCCTTGTGACCTTCAGGTCCTATTCTAAAGCTTGTGTCCAGATGTCTTCTGGAGGCCTTGTGGCCTTCATACTTGCAGCCAGAGGACTATTTTTAGATCTTCAGTCCATCTGATTTGCACAAGACAAGGCTGCAGATACGACTGGAGCAAGAAAGAGAAAAGAAAGAGGGAAAATAACTGCCAGAGCCAATCCAAGCCCAAGGTTCAGATTGCAGACCATCAGATGGAGGCTCCCTTACAATTTTTTTTAATCACTTGAGAAAGAAAAACATGGTATGTACTGTATATATTTTGACTTGAGTCCGACGTGGTTTTCGGACACGTGAAGTTTCACATGAAAAATGTCACATTTAATTTAGTTTTTAGGATCTTCATTAGTTACTGCACATGCAGCAGCTACTCTTCCTTGGTTCCACGTAAAACGTAGAAATACATGACAAAGTAAAACAACATAAGATACGACATTAAATTCAAAATTGTCACACCCTGATCTGTTTCACCTGTCTGTGTGCTTGTCTCCACCCCCCTCCAGGTGTCACCCATCTTCCCCATTATCCGCTGGGTACTTTAACATGTGTTCTCTGTTTGGCTGTTGCCAGTTTGTTTTGCTTGTCAAGCCTACCAGTGGTTTTCCCCTTGTTGTTAGTTACTGTCTTCTAGTTTTCCCGGTGTTGACCATTCCTGCCTGCCCCGACCCCGACCCTGACCCTGAGCTTGCCTGCCGTCTTGTACCTTTGCTCCACTACTCTGGATTACCGAATTCTGCTTGCCCCTGTCTTTTGCTTACCCCTGTTGGTTTAATAAACATTGTTATTCCGTCGTTGTCTGCGCCTGGGTCTTACCTTCAAACGTGATAAAAATAAAACATTGTTTAGTTATATATTGGAAAGACACCAAGAGACAAAAATACTATTTACACACTATTCACAAAGTGCCTCATACCCCTTGAATTCAAAATGGATTCAATAGATTTTGTCTCACCCATCTACACACAATACCCCATAAGGACAAAGTGAAAACATGTTTTTAGAAATGTAAGATAAAAATAAATAAAATGAAACACATAAATATCTCATTTACATAACTATTCACATCACGAGTCAATACATGTTAGAATCCCCTTTGCCCATTATTTGCCCATTATTCTTTGAAAAATTCTTCATGCTCTGTCTAATTGGTTGTTGATCATTGCTAGACAACCATTTTCAAGTCTTGCCATAGATTTTCAAACATATTTATGTCAAAACTTTAACTCGGCCACTCAGGAACATTCATAATCTGCCAGTGTCTGGTGGAAATCAGACTGAACGAGGTTCTCCTCTAGGATTTTGACTCTCTATTCCGTTTCTTGTTTATCCTGAAAAACTCCACAGTCTTTAACAATTATACCAGCATACCCATCACACGATGCAGCCACCACTATGCTTGAAAATATGGAGAGTAGTACTCCGTAATATGTTGTATTGGATTTGTATTCAGGACAAAAAGTGAATTGCTTAGCCACCTTTTTTGCAGCATTACTTTAGTGCCTTTCGCAAACAGGATGCATGATTTGGAATATTGGTATTCTGTACAGGCTTCCTTCTTTTCACTCTGTCAATTAGGTCAGTATTGTGGAGTAACTACAATGTTGTTGATCTATCCTCAGTTTTCTCCTATCACAGCCATTAAACACTATAACTGTTTTAAAGTCATTGGCCTCATGGTGAAATTCCTTAGTGGTTTCCTTTTTCTCCGGCAACTGAGTCAGGAAGGGCACCTGTATATTTGTAGTGACTGTGTGTATTGCTGCACCATCCACAGTGTAATTAATAACTTCACCATGCTCAAAGGGATATTCATTGTCTGCTTTTTACATTTTTACCCATCTTCCAATAGGTGCCCTTCTTTCTGAGGCACTTGAAATCCTCCCTGATCTTCGTGGTTGAATCTGTGTTTGAACTTCACTGCTTGACTAAGGGACCTTACAGATATTTCCATGTATGGGGTACAGAGATGAGGTAGTCATTCAAAAAGCATGTTTAACACTATTATTGCTCATAGAGTGAGTACATGCAACTTATGTGACTTGTGAAGCACATTTTTTTTTACATCAGAACGTATTTAGGCTTGTCATAACAAAGGGGTTGAATACTTAATGACTCAAGACATTTCAGCTTTTAATTTTTTATTAATTTGTAAAAATGTCTAAAAACATAATTCCACTTTGACATTATGGGGTATTGTGTGTAGGTTAGCGACACAATCTCAATTTAATCAATTTTAAATTCAGACTGTAACACAACAAAATGTGGAAAAGGTCAATAGGTGTAAATACTTTCTGAAGGCACTATAAATAACTTTAGGCCCTTCCTTTGGCACTTTGGCTTTCCTTGTTATGGTCACTACAGCCAATGGGAACTGATTTTGCTTTGGAGCAAAGCTCTGTAGTGCAGATATGATCAATATAGGTGTATGTCACAGATCCAACACTATTGGTGTACACTCTAGTTCAGGGTTTCTTAAACTATGGGTCGTGACCCAAAGTGGGCCCTGGGCATGTTGGAGGTGGGTCACGAGTTATGAGACTACATCTATAATCACACACAATTTCTTCTTAATTTGCGTCAATGGGTCACAGGAGGACGGTCAATTTCTCATTTGGGTATCAAGCTGAAAAAGTTTAAGAACTCCTGCTCTAGTTGGTTGAGTAATAACCTAGGTCATGTTACAGGCGTTAGTCACAGTAAGAAGCTTCCTCTTGAGAGGACAGCTAGATGATAACCAGTCAATGTTCAGTTCATCAAGAAAATAAATGTCTCTGTTAGCATATCTAACATATTCTCCAGATACTGACAGTTTGCACTTGGGGGCCTATAACAGCACCATAAAAGAAGAGGCTTCAGATTAATCTTCAACCACAGCATTTCTACTTCATTTGTCATGAGATCCTCTCTGAGCTTCACAGGAATATGGCTCTGAATATATACAGCAACACCTCCCCCGTAGACATTCCTGTCTTTTCTATAGATGTTATATACTTGTATTCCTTCTGCTGTATTGTCAAAGGTGCTGTCTACATGAGTCTCAGAAATGTCAAATATATTAATATCATCAAACTACTAATTTAGCTTCTGAGGATACATATACAAGCTAACTTTAGCTCTTTCCTGGGTAGCTTTTGTAAAACTGAACTCATAATAATTATATTTATATTTCTGATAATAAATAAATATATCTCACCTCCATGCCAGGTAGTAGTTCTCTTTCCCGTAAATGTTTGCTGTTGGAGTCACAGACAATGCCTCCAATCCCGTATTACGCGAAGATCTAGCAAACCAAAGGTTGTGTGTTTGAATCTCATCAAGGACAACTTTAGCATTTTAACTAATTAGCAACTTTGCAACTACTTAGCATGTTAGCTAACCCTTCCCTAACCTAATCCCTAACCCCTACTAGCCTAGCTAATGTTAGCCAGCTTGCTAGCGTTAGCATTAGCCACCTAGCTAACGTTAGCCACAACAAATTGGAATTGGTAACAAGTTTGGCAAATTCGTAACATATTGTATACTTTGCAAATTTGTAACATATTGTACATTTTGCAAATTCTTAATATACTGTATCATGTGAATTGCAATTCGTAATATATCATATGAAATGGATGATGGACATCCACAAAAGTCAATAGAAATAAATTCATTAGGCCCTAATCTATGGATTTCACATGACTGGGCAGGGGCGCAGCCATGGGTGGGCCTGGGAGGGCATAGGCCCACACACTGGGGAGCCAAGCCCAGTCAATCAGAATGAGTTTGTCCCCACAAAAGGGTTTTATTACAGACATAAATACTCCTTTACATGTTACGTTTATATTTTTGTTCAGTATAAATGGACTGTCTCAGTTTTCCGTACAGAATAATACAAAATGCTCTGAGACCAGGTTGTGGGTAGCTGCTCGCCTGTATGGTGTCCTCTCTGTTCTTCAGCTCCTTTTTTGCTTCTAAAAGTTATCTTTTAATCTCATTGATCTCCTCTACTTTTCTCATTATCACTGTGTTCATTTCAGAGAGTTCTTCTCTCATTTCCTTTCTTTCTCTCTGGAGGTCTCGAACTTCTGATGTCGGGTTTTCTATTAACCGTTTGTGTTCATTCTTTACCTGGCAGAGTTGTTCACTCAGCTGCTCCATCTACGTCAGTGCTGGTGTAGAGCTAGTCTAGGACTTGTTCTTTTAACTCTACGAGTTCCGACTATAACTGGGAGAGGCTGTCTCATCTGCATGATGGAATTGGGCTTAGGTGATGATTTGGGCATTGCTTTGACTGTGTCCTCTCTGTCTTTATTCATTGTGGATGGAACTTGCTTGTGATGTTGAAATGTTGATCAGGGACTGGTCATGTCCCCCTCCCCCCTACTTCCATTTGAGTGTAAAAAAGGTGGCTACAAAGGTGTGGAGAGCAGCTCCACTCTCTTGAACCATTACTGTCCCATTCAGGTATATGCTTATTGAGAGGTACCTGATCTCACTTTCCTTCACCTGGTCCTCGAAAATCTGAATCTGCCTCCCTTTGCCAACACGCCTTTTTGTAATGCATTTTTTTTTTTTACCTTTATTTTATTAGGCAAGTCAGTTAAGAACAAATTCTTATTTTCAATGACAGCCTAGGAACAGTGGATTAACTGCCTTGTTCAGGGGCAGAACAACAGATTTTTACCATGTCAGCTCAGGGATTCAATCCAGCAACCTTTCGGTTACGGGCCCAACACTAACCACTCAGCTACCTGGGCAGTGTCTACATAGTGCAGAGTAACATGTTTGACAATTGGTAAAAAACAGCAGGTTAGTTAATGTGACCTGATCTTGCAAATGCACATGGTCACCAAATAATGTATTTGGGCTCTCCCTTTGTTGCTTTAGTTTGTGGCACCTTTTGGAAAGTTCTGATGTCACAGATGGTGGATAGACAAAGGGGCGTGGTGAGACTCCTACTACTTTTGCTGATAGTTATATTATTATTTATTTTTATTTTTTGAAATAGCCCGTTTTAAAATCAAATGCCAGGTGCAGATTACCTGGTTACTAGGATGGTCTACTAAGTTAACCATTTGTTTACAGGTTGTTTGCATAAAGAAAATATAAAAATGATTTTTCAAAGGTAAAATAAAAAAATCATAATATGCATTTCTGATTTAAGAGTGAAGATCCATGTCTCAACACTATTTCTCAGTTATTTTCTCAACTCTTTTGTGTAAGGAGTGTGTCCTTTTTATCTCAATCCTAGGGTCCTGGCTGTGATTGGTTCTCTTTTTTCCACATTTGGTAAATTTATGTATGTAGTTCCCCGGTTAAAAGCAGGCCACAATATGCTGTGTCCTTGTTCTTGAATAGATTTGATTAAAAAAATAGATTTTCATTTTTGTTGTCAACTTCGTTAATTCCACAAGCTCTTGACAAGCACGTCTCCCCTCTATCTGAACATTCCAGAACACAGATAAAGAGATACAGACACAGAGACACTAACTTTTTTTTACAAGTATCCAAATTGGATGTGTGTGTGTTCAGACAGCAGTCATTTGCTGGCATGACTACGCTAGTTGTCATAGTAACACCGGGTGTGTGTGCAGTGGCGTAGGCTGATTGGTGGAGGTGCTTGTGCTTGCTATCACTCAGAAGTTATGTAGCAAGCTAAGGTGATAACAATGCCTGCCATGGACATTTCCCACATGCTTTGAATGTTCAAAATCACAGTGTAAGAACACTTTCAAAGCCTCAAAGGATAAGATGACCCATCTTTCAAAACGAGTCATCTTTGGCTAGCCACAGTAGTCAACTACCTAGCTAGGTAGCTGTTTAACGTCCTAGCACATTCACTAATTTGTTTGTAAACAATTAGCAAGCTGGTTAGCTACTACATGTTCTTGTCAAACTGTCAACAGAGTAGTTAGCAAGCAACAAGATATGCCAAATAGTCTAAAAACCACTTGAGGGCAAACAAAGCAGATTTGACCGTTCAGACTCCAGTCGAATGGTGTTGTGAAATGTGGCTTGAAATATCTGATCCCATGTGCTTTTTGGCTGTTCAGTTTGCAGGAAAAATAAAAGATTAGAATCGGATATGCAATTAATTTTTATTTGAGTCCCTTCAAACTGCCAATGTGAACAAGGCTTAACTGTCTAACAGAGACACTTCACACTACGGTGGAAAAAACATGAAATTTTCTTGATATCCTTATTCAGCTGTGTGAAGTTTCACATTGCCCTTTCATATGAATATTTAACGTGTGCTTTTTTTTAGCGTATTAGAACCTGGGTCTCCCATGGGAGAAACCAAATGTATTGACCATTAGACCAAGAGGGCCAAGTTGCAGGCGGGGCTACCTTATCACGTGAGCATGAGCAACCGTGACTGACTCATGTCTGCTACACTTTCACATGTGCATTTTCTAATTTGTATGTACATTTTAACATGCTGAACAGGACAAATAAGGAGACACATAGAGTTTGCTTTTTTTAAAATGGGTTTCTCTTCCAATTTGTATTTATTATTAATTTCTCTCAATCTCAGAATATTGACTGTTCAATTCAAAATCATCTCTTTGTAGAAAAGTATTTGTTTACATCTGTTTACATTCATTCCATGTTTAGGCCTGTGTATTAAATGTAAGAAGAAACAATAGACAGCTAACATAACAGACGCTAAAAATAGCTAGCTCGGAGGAAATGGCAGCCAAGCTAGTGCCTAGCACTAAGCAAGTTAGCGGTTAGACACTAGCATGTGACTATTAACGTTAGTTACAAATTTCCTTAAAAGTAACCAATGTACATATCATTAGCGTAGTTCACATGTCAATACACTCAATGTGAGCTCTCGTCTGTAAAAAATAAAACAATTTAAGAGGCTAAACATTTATATAACAGAAGAAAAAAATATATAATCCGAGATGCCATCTTGTTTTCATTGACGTGCATACAATAGTTAGCTAGCTACTTAGCTTGGCTACACTCATGTAAATCATAAAAATCTCTAATTTTTCACTAGGTCAAAACTATTAATCTATAAATCAAATTGACCAGTGAATATGATAGTTTTGATGCCAAAAATCTGGATTATCTTGATCCCACTGGAAGGGTGGATTCAGGGTGGATTTAGACAGGTGAAAGGCACTACAACCAAGATAATTCAACATAACTAAGATGAGGAGGTTAAAAAAAACATTCTTACACCTGAAAACCAAAGGTTCATTATGCTAAATTATAAACTGGGTGGTTCGAGCCCTGAATACTGATTTGCTGAAAGCCGTGGTATATCAGACCGTATACCATGGGAATGACAAAACATGTATTTTTACTGCTCATTGGTAACCAGTCTATAATAGCAATAAGGCACCTTGGGGGTTTGTGATATATGGCCAATATACCATGGCTAAAGGCTGTTCTTATGCACGACGCAACGCGTCATATAATCAGGCCTTATTGCTTAATTAACCACAGTATAGGTATGTGGTCAGTTGTTATATTGAGAAGGGTCAAATAAATGCATTTACTTACCTATATACAGCGGGTGAAATAAGTATTGAACACGTCACCATTTTTCTCAGTAAATATATTTCCAAAGGTGCTATTGACATGAAAGTTTCACCAGATGTTGGTAACAACCCAAGTAATCCATACATACCAAAACAAATAAGTTCAGAAATTAAGTTATGTGTAATAATGTGAAATGACACAGGGAAAAAGTATTGAACACATGAAGAAAGGGAGGTGCAAAAAGGCATGGAAAGCCAAGACAACAGCTGAAAACTATCAGTAATTAAAAAGCAATCCAGCCCTCTGTCAGTGCAAATTAATATCAGCTCGTTCAGTCCCAACTGATGGCCTACAAAAAGGTCTCATTGTCACACAAGACACATCTCATGATGGGTAAAAGCAAAGAGCTGTCTCAAGACATTCGCAACCTAATTGTTGCAAAACATAATGATGGCATTGGTTATAGGCGCATTTCTAAGCTTCTGAATGTTCCAGTGAGCACTGTTGGGGCCATAATACGGAAGTGGAAAGACAATCATTTCACCATAAATTTGCCTCGACCAGGTGCTCCTCGCAAGATTTCTGACAGAGGAGTGAAAAGAATAATTATAAGAGTTGTCCAAGAGCCAAGGACCACTTGTGGAGAGCTTCAAAAAGACCTGCAATTAGCAGGTACTGTTGTCTCAAAGAAAACATTAAGTAATTCACTCCACCGCCATGGCCTGTATGCACGCTCACCACGCAAGACTCCATTGCTGAAAAAAAAGCATGTTGAAGCTCGTTTAAAGTTTGCTGCACAACATTTGGAAAAGCCAGTGAAAAACTGGGAGAATATGTGCTCAGATGAGAGCAAAATTTAACTGTTTGGATGTCATAATACACACCATGTTTGGAGGAGAAATGGCACTCCACATCACCCTACAAACACCATACCAACAGTGAAGTTTGGAGGTGGGAACATCATGGTGTGGGGCTGCTTTTCAGCAAATGGAACTGGCAAACTTCACATAATTGAAGGAAGGATGAATGGGCAAATTTACGAGGAGCACCTGGTCGAGGCAAATTTATGGTGAAATGATTGTCTTTCCACTTCCGTATTATGGCCCCAACAGTGCTCACTGGAACATTCAGAAGCTTAGAAATGCGCCTATAATCAATGCCATCATTATGTTTTGCAACAATTAGGTTGCGAATGTCTTGAGACAGCTCTTTGCTTTTACCCATCATGAGATGTGTCTTGTGTGACACCTTGGCAATGAGACCTTTTTGTAGGCCATCAGTTGGGACTGAACCAGCTGATATTAATTTGCACTGAGAAGGGGCTGGATTGCTTTTTAATTACTGATAGTTTTCAGCTGTTGTCTTGGCTTTCCATGCCTTTTTGAACCTCCCTTTCTTCATGTGTTCAATACCTTTTCCCTGTGTCATTTCACATTATTACACATAACTTAATTTCTGAACTTTTTGTTTTGGTTTCTTTGTATGTATGGATTACTTGGGTTGTTACCAACATCTGGTGAAACTTTCATGTCAATAGCACCTTTGGAAATATATTTACTGAGAAAAATGGTGACGTGTTCAATACTTATTTCACCCGCTGTATGCAATCTGGCAAAAACATTGCCAGATTGCATTTAGAAGATTGGTCTGATTGTGGATAGAGAAAAGAGGATTTCATAATCTGGCTCATTCTGATTCAGATAAAAAGTTTTGAAAAACGGGGCTGTCTTTTTGGCTAGATGAAATGTTGTAACATAACCCGCTCAGTAGATGGAGACCTATCCAAAGCACTGAAAATCCGGATTATGTGATCTTGACATTTGTCAGGCTCTGGCCATAGAGAAGCCTATTTGCTTCTCTATGTAGCTATGGTCAGAGTCTGACAGTGTCTTTCTTTTCTGTTTCTCTGTGGGGTTTTGGGTTGGATCCCTAATTAGAGGCAGCTGCACTGCATTGTCTCTAATTAGGGATCAGATATGTTTTCTGTATTTCACTCTTGTGTGGGTCGTTGTCGATATATGTCGCAGTCATGGTGTATATACATGTTCAGCTCCAAGTCAGTGTTTACCGTCTGTTTGATGTATGGAGTTGTAGTCAGTGTGTTCTAGTGCATGAGGTGTATAGTATTGTTATTTTGTTTTGTTAGTTCGTCATTTTTGAAAGTTGTTTATTAAAACTGAATGTCGAACTACTACTGCGCTGCGACTTGGTCTCTCACCGTCCCGACATGCGACAGAACGACCCACCAACGTGAGACCAAGCAGCGTGACTGGGGAGAGACGGACCAAGAGGAGTTCGTACCAGTTCCCACGTGGCCTAGGGTGAGGCCTGAGGACCGTGGGAGGGTTTTAGAGCAATGGAGGAGGATGGAGAAGCAAAGGTCCGTCGTGGCTGCGAGCACCACACCATCGGTGCACAGCCAGAGCCTGGAGAGGCTGAAGAAGGGGAATCGCACACCACTTCGTCTGCCCACAGATCAGGATCGGGGGGTTCTATAAATACCCGGAGGAGGAGCAGACGAGGTGGTGGAGAGCCTGGGTTGCGCTTCCGCTGGAGGCTCAGAAGGACCCATTCCTACGGGAGATAGAGGAGGAGAAGGACTTCGAGCGCCGACGGGTACTAGTGCTGAAGCTAATGGACAGACGAGCACCTCCAGCGAAGGTCCGCGGCCCGGAACCTCCAGCGAAGGTCCGCGGCCCTGAACCTCCAGCGAAGGTCCGCAGCCCGGAACCTCCAGCGAAGGTCCGCAGCCCGGAACCTCCCGTCGTCTGCTCCGCTCCAGAGCCAGAGCAGTCCGCCTTACCGGTGCCCAATCCGGGTCCAGCCGTCTGCTCCGCTCCAGTGCCAGAGCAGTCCGCTCCACCGGTGCCCATTCCGGGTCCAGCCGTCTGCTCCGCTCCAGTGCCAGAGCAGTCCGCTCCACCGGTACCCAGTCCGGGTTCAGCCGTCTGCTCCGCTCCAGAGCAGTCCGCCCCACCGGTGCCCAGTCCAGGCCCGGTTGTTTTCCCAGCTCCATGGCCTGAGCTGGTTGCCCCACCGGTGCCCAGTCCAGGCCCGGTTGGTTGCCCCGCTCCTTGGCCGGAGCCGTTTGCCCCACCGGTGCCCAGTCCAGGCCCGGTTGTTTTCCCAGCTCCATGGCCTGAGCTGGTTGCCCCACCGGTGCCCAGTCCAGGCCCGGTTGGTTGCCCCGCTCCTTGGCCGGAGCCGTTTGCACCACCGGTGCCCAGTCCGGGCCCGGTTGTTTTCCCCGCTCCATGGCCGGAGCCGTTTGCCCCCCCGGTGCCCAGTCCGGGCCCGGTTGTCTTCCCCGCTCCGGAGCCGGAGCCGTTGGCCCCACCGGTGCCCAGTCCGGGCCCGGTTGATTTCCCCGCTCCATGGCCGGAGCCGTTTGCCCCACCGGTACCCAGTCCGGGCCCGGTTATAAAGAAGGGGCATGGGAGTAAGCTGTCCACTTCGCCGGAGCCAGAGCCGCCCCCGATGGACTAGTCTTCCCTCCCTATTAACCCCCCCTTGTATTTGTGTGGTTTTTTTGGCGTCCGGGAGTCCGCACCTTGGGGGGGGGGGGGGGGTACTATCAGGCTCTGGCCATAGAGAAGCCTATTTGCTTCTCTATGTAGCTATGGTCAGAGTCTGACAGTGTATTTCTTTTCTGTTTCTGTGTTGGGTTTTGGGTGGATCCCTAATTAGAGGCAGCTGCACTGCATTGTCTCTAATTAGGGATCAGATATATGTTTGTCTGTCTTTCACTCTTGTGTGGGTCGTTGTCGATATATGTCACAGTCACGGTGTATATATATGTTCAGCTCCAAGTAAGTGTTTACCGTCTGTTTGATGTATGGAGTTGTAGTCAGTGTGTTCTAGTGCATGAGGTGTAAAGTATTGTTATTTTGTTTTGTTAGTTCGTCATTTTTGAAAGTTGTTTATTAAAACTGAATGTCGAACTACTACTGCGCTGCGCCTTGGTCTCTCACCGTCCCGACATGTGACAACATTGTGGCATCTGGATCAGAATGATTCTTTCTGATTCTTTTCTGAAAAAAAAAAAAACAGCTCAAAAACATAAATAACTTTACAGAACCTGTATCATTCTGATCCAGATATTAAAAGTAATTATCTTCAGTATAAAATAAACATACTCATTGACCAGACTACGCATCAATATAAGTATTTGACGATCAATATTTTCTAGTTTACCGCGGCACATCTACCAGGCAATTTACCCTACACATTTTATGAAGGGAAACTCATGTTGGTTTACTTACTTTTTCCTTTCCAATGTATGTAATCCATTAACAACAACTTGTCTTAATACAGTATGGTAATTTCTTATCAAAAGGGGAAAAGTTCATATCCCTGAACTGTCGACAAATAAAATGTGTAACTAACTCAAGCCAATCGCGATTGAGTTAATACATAATTTATATTCATTTGAATTATCTTGACATTTAAGATCAAATGTTGTGGGAAATATAACCATATTCTTAGAAATATAACCAATTAGTATTTAGATACATTTCCAGCCTTGAGATGTGTAATGTTTCTGATAGATCGGTATTTCATTGGGGGCGAGAGTATCAGATTTTCTTTGTATCAGATTACGCATTAACAAACATGCGATCAACTGATCTGTGTCACCGTGAGAGAGTTGGAAGGAACGAGGTTGCGATGAGACATGTACTTTAATGAGAAGGTCTCTCTAAACACAAAACAAAAGCGTATTTACACGTGCTGGAATACAATCACAAGGATACACGCACTCGCTCTACATAACACAAAGGTAGACCTACGAGCTATAATGCATCTACACTGAAAACACCTAGACTACAAAAAAACCGCAGCGCATGCCCCAAACAGAGCATACACAAGAACCCACAATGAACAGCGCACTGATTTAGCCCGACCCAGGTCCTGACTGAACTCCCGACTCTAGAGTCCTGTCCACCGTCAGAAATTGAAAATCTGGTGGTTTATTCATTTACGTTTTTGGTTGCAAAGAAGTTCGTTTTAACATGCAGGTGCATGTAATCTCCTGTTAGTAGCTTTTTAAGAACTCCAGCACTAACATGCAGCTACACAGTTCTGCCCTTTTGTTGCAATTGACCCATGTGGTTCAATATTAGCCTACATTCATACTCTATACAGGATAGTGTTTGGTAGGGAGTTGTGCACCCTAAGCACAGGTCTGAGGCCAGTAATGTGTTTTCACAAACAGCAAACAAGCAGACTTTGGGTTTTTGATAAGTGAATTACAAATAAAATGTATTAATAATAATAAAAACACTCCTTCACCCCCCCAGATTACAATGCCCGCGTTGCGTGTTACTTTAGTCCACAACAGAGATGCTGTCACTGATGAAGCATGACTTCTCATCCCCATCTTGACAGGTGACACAAAACACAGCTGGCTGTTTCCCCCTACACCCTTTAACCTCCTTTGATCTGCATGGAAAATCTGATCATTTACAATCATGCGGCCATTGTATGGCACAATTAAGACACCTGCTGAGTGTGAGGGTCTGACCGAGGCCAGGTCCCTGACTCCCTCTACGGGGAGTGGGATGACCACGGTCTGGTCCTTACACCCAGGGTTGGGTTATTGGTGATCCCCAATTAGAGACAGCTGTCGTGAGTTGTCTCTAATTGGGGATTCTATTTATGTGCACAGCACAGCCACCTGCGTGTGGATCATTGTAATTGTCTCGCTAATCAAAGCCGACGTCACGGTGCAGTACATTTCTTGTTTTGTTGATAATTATTAGTTTAATAAATATGCTTAACCTCACCTCTCGCTCCGAGTCTCGTTCCCTCACCCCACATCGTGACACTGAGCAGACTAAGACCAGAGGGCCAGGTGCTGTGTTTTGTGTGGCAGGTTCTATTTAGCACTCTTTATCTATTAACTTCATCCCTCAAATTATGTAAAATCACTGTAGGCCTACAGTAGAATAGAGGCTATAGGGAACTTTTGCCTTTTGAGCCAAAATATGTTTTTACAGAATCTGGATAAAAGTTTTGAAAAACTATTTTTGACTGGACAAAATGTTTTAACATAACTCTCCCTGTAGATGGCCATAAAGATACCTTATCCAAAGCACTGAAAATCCAGATTCTGTGATCTTTATATTGTGGCATCTGCATCAGAACGATCCTTTCCGATTATTTTCTGAACAACCGGCTCAAAAACAACCAAAAAGTGTTGTGATAATTGCGTTGTTTTCTATATAACGTTTTAATTCCTATGCCTTGCGACCGTGATAAATAGGCCTAAAGGCCAAGACAATAAGAAGACAGTGGCAGAATAAATCCAACCACACCTTTGTTTTATCACAAAACTGGATAGCAACCTCTGTCCAGTGAAGTCCACAAAACATATTGCATGGACAATAACAGACAGTTACATACATGACATACAGCATGGTCAAGCAAGTTAATATTTCCAACATTTTCGAACCACTAAACAACCATTGATTTAGAACCACAGAGAATTACCGCAAGTCACAAAAAAACAGGAGCTGCCTCCACTATTCCAGCACATATCAAATCACATCTGCTTAGTCTAATACAGTGACAACTAAAAGATACCAAAAACTATTTAGTTCAATCAAAGTAAGCTAAATATGATGCGGCTGTCCATGGTTCGTGCGAGTTCAACCTGCTTGTAGAGGAACGCCAATGCCATCCTCCCTTTCATGTTGACTAAACAGTCTATCACTCGGTCATACAGTACACGCTTTTATTTTCTGTTGTCCTGGGCGACCTGGCTAAAATGCTTGCTCGCTAGCCTAACTTCCATTCATGGGCAACTTTAGCTAGTTAACATTAGCCTTCTACATCTAACTACATATTGAACTTCCATCCTCTCAGGCTAGGGGCACAACAATGTATGAATTTATGGTTGGATCAGCATCGCTGTTATAATCATTGGCCAGTACGGAGAATTAAGTAAAACCAAAAGTCAAAATCCCTATCTTTACCATCATTCATGGCTAATTTAGGAAAGGGACAATTTTTGCCAGCTGGCTGGCTAGCTAGCCACCTGTCACGATGTGGGGTGTAGAGAGAACATGGCGCAGCGGAGTTGTACTGGAACATACGTTTATTTACTTAAACTAATATCAATACAACAAAACAAGAAAGTGTACTTACTAAGTGAACTAGACACTCCAGGTACATCCAGTGACATTCAAGATAATGACTGCTTAAATAGAATCCCCAATTAGAGACAACGCATAGCAGCTGCCTCTAATTGGGGATCCAACACAAAACATAACATAGATCTAGGTATACTAGATCTGTCAGGCTCTGACCATGGCTAAATAGAGGAGCCAAAGGCCTCCCTATGGCCAGAGCCTGACACCACCGGAGGACAACAATACAACAAGACGCAACAATTCTAGTTTTTCTGTCAATGATATATGCTCTCAATTGGATTTTATTTTGGGGAAGCCTAGCTTCCCTTGGCTTCCATGAATACATGCCACTGTGTGTAACTTAATGAAGCCGTTCTGCATTGAGTTAATATATAATCTGTTTTAATTAAATTGTAATCTCATCAAACTATTTTAAATGACACAACTTCTATTCTTATTATGTTGACATTTAATATGAAATGTTTTGTAGGAAATATTACCTCATTTTCTTACAATAAGTATTTTAGATAAATTTCCAGCCCTGCGATCTTTAACGTTTCTGATAGCCGGGAGTTCCAGACATTTGACACATTAACAACATTTGATCAACTGATCTGCTGGGTTAATCTTGTTGGGTTGTAAGCAAGTTTGTTTTAACATGCAGATGCACGTAATCTCCCGTTAGTATCGTTTTAACACATCTTGATCCGAAAATAGCTCCCCGTTGACATGATTGGTTGACGGTAGGTGGGGGCGGGAGGTCCTGTATAAACACAAACTCACTTCCTTGACAACTTTCTTCACAACAGCTCTGCGTTGCTCCGCGAAGTGCAAGAAGTATGAATGTCCAGACTTCTGCAGAGGCCTTATCACCGTAAATGCTGCACGGCCAATGCAGATGTCAGATTGACCATGCAGTGCCTTTAATGTGCTAAATGCTATGCAGTTCTGCTTGTTTGTTGCAATTGACCCACGTGGTTCGATATTAGCCTACCTTCATACTCTAAACAAGACACTGTTTGGTAGGGGGTTATGGACCCTAAGCACTGGTCTGAGGCCAGTGATATGTTTTCACAAACAGCAAACAAGCAGACTGTGGGTTTTTGAAAAGTGCATTACAATAAAATGTATTAATAAAAAATGATAATAATAATAATAATAATTGACCATACACACACTACCATCGAGTTTGACTGTATTGGCTGTTGAACGACACACTAATTAAATTGCCTTCGTTTGACTGGTTCCATAACACTTCCTATACCAAAAGGCGTTGCGTGTTAATTTAGTCCACAACAGAGATGCTGTCACTGATGAAGCATGACTTCTCATCCCCATCTTGACAGGTGACACAAAACACAGCTGGCTGTTTTCCCCCTACACCCTTTAACCTCCTTTGATCTGCATGGAAAATCAGATCATTATCAATCATGTGGCCATTATAAGGCACAATTAAGACACCTGCTGGGCAGACAAAGACCAGAGGGCCAGGTGCCGTGTTTTGTGTGCCAGGTTCTGTTTAGCACCCTTTATCTATGATCTTCTTCCCTCTAAAATAGTGTACAATCACTGTAGGCATACAGTAGGATAGAGCCTACAGGGAACTTTTGCCTTTTGAGACAAAAGGGATCCCTAGAAATTACCTGTTATTGGACAGACCTCTATGAGCAAAAGCATGTACTGTATTGTTTGAATAATGTTTGCCGGATTTGTGTATTTTCATAGGATAAGAAATTGTCTTAACATATGTTTATGAACCCTACATCCAACATTCAAGCCAAAATCTGACAAACAATTAGCAACTCAACTTTTATAGTTCATCTTTAATGACCAAGACATAATGAAATCGATTATTGAGTACTAATCAGTCATGAAAGCAGAAGGATGCTTTGGTTTTTTAAGCTTTATTACATCATTAGAGGATGATGAGCTCTGGCCCACTTGTTCATGTCCATAAATTTGAATCATCGGGGGAAAAAAAGGTTTATGGCGTCAGGGTTAAATACTACCTTGACATCAATCGAAGACCAACTCTCTTTAAATCAAGTCTTAAACACAACCTTAGTTCAACATTTTCTACAGATACAAATCACGCCCGAGCCCTAAATTGACTTAAGGCCATTCAACAGATTGTTTCTCAAAAAGTTCCAGACAGTGTCTCCATGCAGTCCTCAAGTTCACAAATCTGCCTGACGACAACGTGAGGTATTGTTGAACAACATGGGCCCCCTTGTATGATAGCCCCCCCCCCCCCCCCCCCCTTCCTGATTGCCTAAAAACCATCCTCCTGACTCCACCCATGTTAATGTGACTGGCCCTTGGCTCTATTTCACATGCATCGGGAGGTTACTCAGCACTCTTGAGACCCAGAGCTCAAGAGCTACATGCACTGACTTCCTCCCCCATCCCTCACATCCACACACACACACATCCACAGCTGTCGGGATGGTCGTGGCCCTGAAGGGGGTCCCCCAGGTAGCGTCTCTGGTACGGGCTAAGATGGTCCTGCAAGAGAGGAGGTCCAGCATCTACAGCAAGCCGCCCAAGACCAAGATCGGACCTGGGGTGAGTGTTGCACTGAGGGACTCTGCTTATACAGTAGTTAGTCCTCTCTAATTTGGAACTCACTCAATTTCCCAAGGGACTGTTGCTTCTATTTTCAATCAGGACCAGTTTCCCTGGGACTAGATTAAGCATAGTCCTGAATTTAAAAGAAGTTCCGATGGATTTAGATTTTTCATTGTGCATGGTTTTTAGTCCTAGGCTTAAACTAGCCCATTGTGTTTTATGTTTCTTTACAATTGTATTTCAAAGTTAAAACTCAAACTTTTAATGATAAATATGTATTTCCCAGACACAGATTAAATCTTTTTTGATGGCGATTCTCCATTGAGTTTGCTTTTTAGCCCAGGACTAAGCTTAATCTATGTCCAAGAAACCACCCTTTAATGTATGAACAACATTACAATAACAGTCATAGTACCGTGTATTGGCATCATTCATATCTCAGGTGAACTCACGCGTTTAATAGTGCCATCAACAAAAAAGAATGCTAGTGTTTTGCAAAAACTGAAATAACTCAAACATCAGGTGACGCTTGAGTTGATGATTGGTCTTTTAAAGGTTTGTGATCCCAATTTCCAATTTACTTCAGACGGAAAGACTAGCATTTTGTTTGTCCTGCCACAAACATTCCATGTCATTTAATATAAAGAGAGAGAGAGAGATCGCAGAAAGCTTGTCTTTGGATTGTGTTGTTATTTCAGCAGGATAATCACGCTGTAGATTTGATAAGGACACAGGGTACATGTTTATTTTGCTGTGTCCTGCCATGGCTCTTCCGCTATGTCTGCATTTTTTGAGTGCACTCAAAGACAGCACAGAGCCATTTCTCAACTATAGAAAGACTGATGTATTTCACACGCAGAACTGCCATGTGGATATACCGTTAAATGTTAACTAAGTTCAACAGAAGCCTTGGTGAGGAAGGATGTGATCCATGTCTATTATTTGACACACCTCTCCATACTTCTACTAGCCTGTATTTTACTGTCTATTTAGAACACATGACGGAAGTAAACAATTAAGACAATTCAGACATCAAAGATTTAATTCAGACTCTGAGAATGAGACTGACTTTGATGGACAGACAGGGATGCGCCAGAAAGGTCTGAGCAGGAGCTATAAAATAGGCTTTCCTCCTGGCTGGAAGTATATAAAGGGTTTCTAATGTACAGTATAATTTATGGACACAATGAACGCCTCAGCTCCATGAGGGAGCTGCCTGGGATAGAATCAAATCGATTGCCCGGGGCAGGTGGCTCTGATGTGGATCAATGCGGCCTGCCTAGACACCTCCTGGGAAAGTGTGTAGTCTTTGAGCCGCTTAGCTGTAGTGCAGGGATGGGTAACTGGTGGCCCACGGGCTGCGCTCCCTTTTGAAGGCCCTTGGATCAATATTTTAAAAAATATATAAATATAATTATATATACAGTTGAAGTTTACATACACTTAGGTTGAAATCATTAAAACACATCCACTCCACAGATTTCATGTTAACAAACTATAGTTTTGGCAAGTCGGTTAAGACATCTACTTTGTGCATGACACAAGTAATTCTTCCAACAATTGTTTACAGACAGATTATTTCACTTATAATTCACTATATCACAATTCCAGTGGGTCAGAAGTTTACATACACTAAGCTGACTGTGCTAATTGACATAATTTGAGTCAACTGGAGGTGTACCTGTGGATGTATTTCAAGGCCTACCTTCAAACTCAGTGCCTCTTTGCTGGACATCATGGGAAAATCAAAAGAAATCAGCCAAGACCTCAGATAAAAACGCAGTCCCGTGAGCAACTGTGGCCCCTCATGATGAGTTCAGATTTATCGTGGCCCTCACCCCCATCAAAGTTGCCCATCCCTGCTGTAGTGTGTAGGCCATAATGGACCTTTCGAGTGACACTTGTATACTCAATAGAGTGAAGAAATTATATAACACCAAGCTTTCCTTTATATTAATTGAAGCCATACAAAATACAAAACAGCAAACTCGATTGGAGATTTAGACATGAAACAGAAGACGTCAGCTCTAAATATTAGATGGCTGTAACATTCTCATTTATATTTTAGTAACACTTAAAGCCTGCAGCTATAACGCTTTACTATTTGTATGAACGCCTTCATAATGTCCTTATTTAATGTTTCATTATAATGTCCTATTATAAGGCTTATAATATTATGTTCTGTTTCTCTTTGTGAAATGTTCAAGTGACTCAAAATAACTGGCATTTAGTGAGGATCATATAATGAGATGACAGTGGGTCATACATGCTCATGACAAGTCTTACAATGCCTTATAACCACATCATAATGCCTTATAACTGCAGACCTTAGATGAAATGTTACCAATATTTCAACTGCAGATTAACTTTTTATTTTAACAGAAACTTAATTGGCTTTGAGGGTTTAGTACAGTAGTGGGTCAACCTCTGCAAACGTATGGCTAGTGTCTCTTATTTTCTGTCTCCTATACTCTCCTCTCCTCTCCCTTCCTCCCTCACAGCAAAGCTTCTTTATAATGTCCGTCTTTGCTGTTGGCATGCTTGCTCCGGCTGGCTGGATCATGCACCACCTCCCAGAGTACCGCCAAAGACCACGTCCTTCATCAAGACCGTCGTAAAGAAGAAGACCCCAACTTCTTCACACACACACACACACACACACGCTACAAACCACGGCTGTATCCAACATATTAGCCACCATGCTATCAAATACTGTACCTTGCTACTGTATAACAACACACACACCAACAGTATAAATGATATGCAATGGCCACAATAATCACTGGCCAATAACATGCACTTTGAATGGACCATAGAAGACATTTCTGCATGACTGTCATGAGTCTGTTTTTGTACTGTGTCTTTTTTTGCGTGAATATTCTGTTTATTGCAGTAGCATGGTGTCTAATGTCTCGTGAATATGGCCCCTAATGTCACTGTGACATCCAATTGCAATGACACGTCTGTAAAACTGCCAACTCACTGCCATCATCAATAAATATATGCTGTGTTGGCAATGTTTGTCTGTGTCTGTTCATTGAAGTTGCCCAGCTGAATCATGGTACCCTTAAGTAATAAGGCCTGAGGGGGTGTGGTATATGGCCAATATATCACGGCTAAGGGCTGTTCTTATGCATGACGCACAGCCCTTACACAGCCCTTAGACGTGATATATTGGCCATATACCACAAACCCGAGGTGCCTTATTGTTATTAGAAATTGGTTACCAGCGTAATTTGAGCAGTAAAAATACATGTTTTGTCATACCCGTGGTATATGGGCTGATAAACCTGTCAGCCAATCAGCATTCAGGGTTCGAAAATTATACTTAGACCATTGTGACATGTGCATTATATACATGCATGATGTACAGAGCGGTGTCAAATAGGTTGTAATAACCATGCTGGAAGAGAAGAGCAGGAGGCTTTAGAATGTAAGACAAAGTTCACCCAAGACGTCAACAAGATTTCCCACTGGTTGCTTTCCGACTCTACACCCTTCTCAAAAACATTGGGTTGATGTAATCGTGGGGCTAGAGTTGAATTTCGACCATATTTCTTACACAATCCTTTTAAATGTATGGCTCTGTTTGAATAATCTTAGTCTTAAAATGCAAATTTGAGTACTTCCTCGTTTCCTTGAAGTACTCACTAATATGACTAGATTGGTGTGAGCTTTCCATTATAACCTACACCAATTGCGTTAAGTTAGATCAGTGATTACTTCAAGGAAGCAAGAAAGGAAGGATGCATTTTCAGAGTATTCGACCGGGGCCTATGATGGGAGGTGAACAAGTGTACACAACTGTACACTTGTTCATGGAGAAGGGAGGGGGAATCGCACCACAGCCTAGAATAGATCACACCACCCAAGCCTATATCAACTCCTCCCCACCCCCCTCCATCTCCCTTTGGGCGGTCTGTGCAGTGAGCCTTCTGGGGGGAATTGAACTCAAACTAGATGCTCTTGATAACACTCTTAACAACAACATTTACTGGATGTTTATCAAGGGAAAGACAAGTGAAAGAAAACTCCAACAGAACAGTTTAAGATCTGATCTGGAATCAGATTAGCCTATCCTAATGCTAACCTTAACTATAAAAATATATTTATATTTACTTTTATTTACGCAGAGAGTCACCATTGAGACCAGGGTCTCTTTCACAAAGGAGCCCTGTATATAACATTTCATAGACAAAAACAAATGTAATAACATAACACAAATAGCAATATTGGGGCGGAAGGTAACCTAGTGGTTAGAGTGTTGGGCCCGTAACTGAAAGGTTGCAGGATCGAATCCCTGACCTGACAAGGTAAAAATATTTTGTTCTGCCCCTGAACAAGGCAGTTAACCCACTGTTCCTAGGCTCTCATTGTAAATAGGAATTTGTTCTTAACTGACTTGCCTAGTAAAATAAAGGTTAAAACATTTTCATTCTTCAATAAGAAGATCCCCAAACAATATTTAAAATGGCCTGAGTGGCACCAGAACATCAAATTGTAGTGTATTTTGTAGTTGGTTCCAGCAATGAGGTGCTTTAAAACTAAAAGTGGATTTAGCTAGTTTGGTGGACACTCGAGGAACCTCAAGAGTAAACCAACTTTGTGAATGTGTTTGGTATGTCATGTTTTTTAATATTTTAACAGTTTAGTCGGAAGCTTGTGTTGTGGAGCTTTGCAAACAAAAAGAGTGATCTGCCGGACATTAATGAGGACCAGCCAACCTTTTGATACAGGATGCAGTGGTGAGTATTAAAACTGTCACCTGCGATAAAGCGAAGGGCGGTATGGTAGACGGCATCCCAAGGTTTAAGAGTAGTGGCTGCTGCAATCTGATAAATGGTGTCACCATAGTCAAGAACTTGTAGGAAAGTTGACTGTACAATCTGCTTCCTGCTATTTAGGGAGAGGAAAGATCTATTTCTAAAAAAGAAGCCCACTTAGCTTTTTAACTAGCACGTCCGTATGCTTTTTAAACATTAAATCTTTGTCAATCCAAATGCCCAGATATTTATAGGCGGGAACCCGACCGATGGGAGTACCATCCAATGAATAAATATGTAGTCCAGATTTATTTTTAGAACAACACGGATTTAGTCTTGTTCGCATTAAGTACAAGTTTGAAACTAACCAGTGCTTTCTGTAAGGCAACAAAGTCAGATTACAGCTCTAAGATAGCCTGGTCAACAGTTGGGTCAAGGGCATTCATAACAGTGTCGCCTGCATACAGATGAATATTACAAGTTTTAACATAAATAGTCAAGAGAACAGGTCCGAATACCGACCCCTGCGCTACACCTTTTGTAATATCCATGAAACTAGACTTGACACCATCAGAACTCACACATTGTGTCCTATCTGACAGATAATTATCAAACCACATGCAAGAAACCTGATCCAGGTCTATTTCAGCCAGCCTTTGGATGAGAATGTAGTGGTCAACAGTGTCGAAGGCCTTGGAAAGGTCTACAAATAAGGCAGCGCAATGGTTTTTCTGATCTAAGTAATTTAACACATCATCTAGAACAAGCATAGCAGCTGAAACGGTGCTATGTCCAGGTCTAAATTCAGACCGGTGTACATTTAGAATAGAATGAGAAAAAAAAAGTTCTTAGCTGAGAGTTGGCCAGGGATTCTAAAACTTTGGAAAGGCAAGATAACTTGTAAATTGGATGGTGGTTATCTAAGTCAGAAGGATCTCCTCCTTATGTAGGGGGAGGACGTGCCACTTTCCAGATCTCATGGATAACACCAGAAACAATTGTCAATTAAGAATATAGGTTAATGATTCTGCAATAATTTGGTTGAGAGATTTGCAGTAAGAAGGGATCAAGAGAATCAGACCCTGTTTTTTACAGTGATTTTCAGCAAGGCACTTAGGACATCATAAATATAAAATGGTTGAAATGAAACTAAAGAATGTGTTTCTGGCAGTGCATCATTCTCTACAGTGTGTTTCAAGGTGAATACAGTACACCCTCCACTGGAATTAGAGTAATGTCCAGAAGCTATTATTTCAAATAGATGGCCAGCTGAGGCAAAATGGGCACAAATTTCCATTTGGTCTATTATGGGACCAGAGGCTGTCATAACCTGCTGGGGCAATGAGGGTGGAGTGGAGTTTTGTTTCGGAGATTTGACTACTTTCCAGAATTCTGCTGGACTCCCACCATTCTCAGATACACAGTTCAAGAAGTACAGTATGTTGACTTTGGTTTTCTAACCAGAGATAAACATCTATTTCTCAAATGTAAGAAGGACTTTAAGTCAGACGTAGTATCAGTCAATCTAGCCTTAGCCCAAGCTAATTTTATTTCCTGTAATTTTACAGACAATTCATGCATGAACCAAGGGTTTCATCTATCCTTCAGTCTTCGTTTTTTATACGAAGCATGCTTATCTGCAACAATGTTAAACAGAGAAGTAAAACAATTTAGGGCCTGATCCAAGTCAGAGATAGAAGACACAATCCCCCAGTCACACAACCCCAGATCAGACATGAAACGTTGCTCACGGTTTGGACGCTACAGACAGAAGTTGTCAAATTGGCAGTACCAACTTTAGACAAGTCCCGTGGGGCTTTTGTGGGGGTTATTTTATAGGCCAAACCGTCCGGCCACTACAGACGTTTTCATTAGAAGACCGCTTTTCAGGGTGTCTCATGGTCTGACAAATGTGGAAGGCCAACATAGGCGGATGTGGTGGATTGAGACGCAACCCTTGCAAAAAAACAAATATCTATAGCTTAAACTGATGGATTTTGATGGGAATTATTTTTATGTTACTTCAATTGACACACGGGTAGGGCTGTGGTGGTCATGAAATCATATTCTGCCCAAACTCTGTACGCAATGGGCTCGTCAACCCTGTTCCTGCTGCTACCCAGTGCTTAATTTGGGAAACCAGGTTAAATAATCTGTTCGGGAACATCAATAGTAATTTTGTCAGCCAACAAGATCAGTAGGCCTAACGAACAGCAAAAGCACTGGCCTATGTCAATCTACTATCCCCCATAGTACAAACGTTGACCTATTCTTTTCTGTGTGAGAAATAAATATTCCAAACCTAGTCTGGGACAGTTGTGGGATGCGATAGATCCCAAATTAATACAACCACTAGCATCAAAAAACCTTTTTTACGCAATGTGGCTGACGCAACAGAACAGAACGTTTAGCTTAAAATGTTGATAAACTATTAAACTATTGATAAACTATTTCTTCACATTATAAGCGCAGCCATGCGCACATGGTAGTAGGCATGGGCGCGAATGTCCATTAGTGGAAAACATCATTATCAGAAGTGACGCAAATGTAATTATGCATGTTATGCTTTTATTATAAAGGTTCCCCAAACTTGAAACTCACGCGCTGCTTATACAGTTGAAGTCGGAAGTCATTAAAATTATTTTTTCAACCACTCCACAAATTTCATGTTAACAAACTATAGTTTTGACAAGTCGGTTAGGACATCTACTTGGTGCATGACACAAGTAATTCTTCCAACAATTGTTTACAGACAGATTATTTCACTTATAATTCACTTTATCACAATTCCAGTGGGTCAGAAGTTCACATACACTAAGTTGACTGTGCCTTTAAACAGCTTGGAAAATTCTAAATCATGCCTTGCCTTTAGAAACTTCTGATAGGCTAATTGACATAATTTGAGTCAATTGGAGGTGTACCTGTGGATGTATTTCAAGGCCTAACTTCCAACTCAGTGCCTCTTTGCTAGACATCATGGGAAAATCTAAAGAAATTAGCCAAGACCTCAGAAAATAAATTGTAGACCTCCACAAGTCTGGTTCATCCTTGGGAGCAATTTCCAAACGCCTGAAGGTACCACGTTCATCTGTACAAACAAAAGTATGCAAGTGTAAACACCATGGGACCATGCAGCCGTCATACCGCTCAGGAAGGAGACGCGTTCTGTCTCCTAGAGATTAACGTACTTTTGTGCGAAAAGTGCAAATCAATCCCAGAACAAGAGCAAAGGACCTTGTGAAGATGCTGGAGGAAACAGGTACAAAAGTATCTATATCCACAGTAAAACGAGTCCCATATCGACATAACCTGAAAGACCGCTCAGCAACGAAGAAGCCACTGCTCCAAAACCGCCATAATAAAGCCAGACTACAGTTTGAAACTGCACATGGGGACAAAGATCGTACTTTTTGGAGAAATGTCCTCTGGTCTGATGAAACAAAAATAGAACTGTTTGGCCATAATGATCATTGTTATGTTTGGAGGAAAAAGGGGAAGGCTTGCAAGCCGAAGAACCATCCCAACCATGAAGCATGGGGGTGGCAGCATCATGTTGTGGGGGTGCTTTGCTGCAGAAGGGACTGGTGCACTTCACAAAATAGATGGCATCATGAGGAAGGAAAATGATGTGGACATATTGAAGCAGTCAGGAAGTTAAAGCTTGGTCGCAAATGGGTCTTCCAAATGGACAATGACACCAAGAATACTTCCAAAGTTGTGGCAAAATGGCTTAAGGACAACAAAGTCAAGGTATTCGAGTGGCCATCACAAAGCTCTGACTTCAATTCTATAGAAAATGTGTGGGCAGAACTGAAAAAGCGTGTGCGAGCAAGGAGGCCTACAAACTTGATTCATTTACACCAGTTCTGTCAGGAGGAATGGGCCAAAATTCATCCAACTTATTGTGGGAAGCTTGTGGAAGGCTACCCGAAACGTTTGACCCAAGTTCAACAATTTAAAGGCAATGCTACCAAATACTAAGTGAGTGTATGTAAACTTCTGACCCACTGGGAATGTGATGAAAGAAATAAAAGCCTAAATAAATCAGTCTCTCTACTATTATTCTGACATTTCACATTCTTAATATAAAGTGGTGATCCTAACTGACCTAAGACAGGGAATGTTTACTAGGATTAAATGTCAGGAATTGTGAAAAACTGAGTTTAAATGTATTTGGCTAAGGTGTATGTAAACTTCTGACTTCAACTGTGTATGCCAGTTAGGCTCTACAACCCTTAATGTGCTTAATTTTAAGAATTTATTTGGCCACTTTAGTTGTGATACAAACCTTATTAAAACATATAGGCCTATTGGCTAGGCTACATGAGGTGTGCAACTATGATTAAAAAAAGTCGCAAAAAAAGGCATTAATATACAGCGGGTGAAATAAGTATTGAACACGTCACATATTTTCTCAGTAAATATATTTCTAAAGGTGCTATTGACATGAAAGTTTCACCACATGTTGGTAACAACCCAAGTAACCCATACATACAAAGAAACAAACAAATAAGTTCAGAAATTAAGTTGTGTGTAATAATGTGAAATGACACAGGGAAAAAGTATTGAACACATGAAGAAAGGGAGGTTCAAAAAGGCATGGAAAGCCAAGACAACAGCTGAAAACTATCAGTAATTAAAAAGCAATCCAGCCCCCTGTCAGTGCAAATTAATATCAGCTGGTTCAGTCCCAACTGATGGCCTACAAAAAGGTCTCATTGCCAAGGTGTCACACAAGACACATCTCATGATGGGTAAAAGCAAAGAGCTGTCTCAAGACATTCGCAACCTAATTCTTGCAAAACATAATGATGGCATTGGTTATAGGCGCATTTCTAAGCTTCTGAATGTTCCAGTGAGCACTGTTGGGGCCATAATACGGAAGTGGAAAGACAATGGAGGACGCTTTTCCCTGTGGTTAATTTTCATGCCAGCCAGGTAGGCTATACTCCTGTTGTAAATATAAGCAATGTGCTTAATATTAGGAAAGTTGAGAAATAAATATAGTAGAACTAGACTATAGAAAGCTGATCCTCATCTTTTTATTAACATTGTTTTCTCCCGCAATTGCATAGCCTATAGAAATGTTGCGCAACATGAGCTCATGGGCTCTCTTGAAGTGTTTGATTAAATTTAGGAAAACCTTTGCATTGATGTCAGAGGGATTAGAGGGACAATAGAGTGCTGAGTACCAGGCAGTTAGCAAGTTTGGTAGGCTACAAATGACCAGCAGCATCAGAGCTTGGAGAAGCCCAATTACCATGACTAAACGGCCATGACGAATTTTACTGCCTTCATGACTCGTGACCGCCGGTGTGGTGGTAATAAAATAGCTCTACGCACGGGTGTGTCAATAGATTATTTAACCAACATTCAGTAATAATCAGAATGTCCACTTTGGTTTAAGAAGCCAGAGTTACGATAAAATCAAACTTCTGGCATTTTCATGAATCAGTCCAAGGCCGCAGCTGCGGGATTTCAGATCAGATGGAGTCGCTTTTGGAAGCTACCCATTGTATTTCGTCCCTTCGCTATATTGGCATCGAATACGTCACCCTCCCTAGGAGAGGGGGTGACCCGGGCAATTTTTCGTTGGGAACATCTTCCTCTCCTACCTCCAACTCCACCCCAAGTCGTTGGGAACATCTTCCTCTCCTACCTCCAACTCCACTCCAAGTTGTTGGGAATATCTTCCTGTCCTACCTCTCCGGCTCTCGTCGGAGGGAAGTGTCTGTAATTAAACCCTGCGCACTAAGGACTGTCATTTACCTGTACAGTTTGTGTAACCATGCAAGTATTCACTTATCTGTAAATATAACTGTATACTTACCTGTACAGCTAATTTAACCATGCAAAATTTTCACTTACCTGTTCATTTAGCCAGTCTGTCTATTAAGTAAACTATTATTGTTGAGTTGAATCTCAGGAATTAGTGTCAAAGAACTACACTTCCCAGAGTGTACCAGCAGCAGCAAACTGGCTGCTTGTCACCTGATCAGTCATTGTCACTGATTTGGAGCACCTGTGAAAACATGGAGGTCCTCAGTCATTCAGACAAACAAACTTCAGAGAGAAGACGCTCCAAGTTCACTCGTAGGTTCAGTCCAAAGACGCCAATGGTCAGTGAAATGTTTTATTTACTTTCATGGTGTTTGAAATGCTGCTTAATGTGTTCGAGCTATGTTTAACTGCTGTGTAGATTGGTTAAGGAACACATTGCAGCATTGACTTCATTGACTTTGTGTTAAATGGGTTTGTGCAAAATATTTCATTTTGAGTTTGAAAATATAAGATACAAAAGGATGGTACAAAGTAAAAAATGTTAAAAGTCATTAAGAATGTTTAATTAAAATGGTAACTTTTGTTCTCTGTCTTTAAAGGTTTACAACCTAATTCACTGAACAGACCAATCAACTGACAAAGCCAAAAATAAAAGTGATTGAGTTGGAAATTTGAGTTGTCCTTGTGTCCTTTGGAAGTTGAACAAGAGGAGGACTGGACAGTTGTAAACCACGCGGAGCGGCCTGGCCCTGAGGATAAACGGCTTCAGATCCATAAATAAGCTGCTGACGCAGAGGAAGTCAAGATGGCGGAAGATGTCCTGGGGAAGTCGGTCCAGCAGCTCAAGAAGGAGAGGACCACTGCAAAAAGTAGCTTCACCAGACAAGCCAACTTCATTTCAAGAGAAGCAAGCACCATGCTTCAAGTGGAGTTAAAAGAGGAATTCACTAAGCTTTCAGACTGTTTCAGAAAGATGCTTGATGCCAATGATGACTACAGGATTGGACTGGAGGCTGACATGAAGACTGAGGATAGGAAAGCAGGTCTTGATGAACAGCAAGAGGCCGACATTGATAGATCTGTAAATGAAGGTGAAAGAAAATTGGCGGAAATAAGAGACATTGTTCAAACAAACCTGTGGTCGAGGTATGGAAGGAGTGAACTTCTTGTGGCAATCCTGGAAGCAGAAAAAGCCAATGATAAAGCGGCTGATGTACCTGTGGAAAGTGCCAATTTAGAGGGCTATGAAGTGCACCTCGCTCTCTTGGACAAGAGAATAAAAGAGGCCATCTCAGCAATGTCAACATGGGAGAGATGGATCCCTGTAGAATTAAAGGATGAATTAGATGGCGGAATCAAGGACGTAAAAGCATCCTACTACAGGCTTGAGAGAAGGAAAGCTGAATTTGCCACTGCACGGACGATCAACGAGCAAGGCACAGGAGTGAAACTACTACCCCAACCGGCAACATCCACTCCAATAGTGAGAATCAAGCCAACCTCTCTACCTATCTTCAATGGAAGCAAGAGAGAATATCACAGATGGAGGAAAGACTGGGAAAGCCTGCAAAAGCAGGGAGAGCCATCCGGATCAACTGAAGTTAAGAAAATTCAACTCTTGGAGAGTGTGGATGACAAAATCTCAAAAGACCTCAGACTTTCAACCTATACCACTGCCAATGACATGTTCAGAGTCCTGGAGAACAGATATGGCAACAAGTCAACCATCACAGTGGAAATCCTTGAAGAGCTAGAGAAGATGCCACATGTGAAAGGGAACCAGCCAAGAAAGGTCATTGACCTCATACAGTCGGTGGAGAAGGCCCTAGCAGATCTTACAGAGTTAGGAAACTCTGGAGCCATAAAGAACCCACTGGTAATTAAGACCATTGAAAGCAAGTTGCCTGACCTTATTAAAAGAGACTGGGTGATGTTCATGGTTGAACCCAGAAACAATGTCACATCAGACAACCACTTTGTCATGCTCTTGAAGTTCCTGAAAAGTCAAGAAGAAATACTAGAGAGACTCGAGCAGCTCAGAACTGTGGAGAAGGTGGAGAAATCAGACCGTTCAGACAAGAAGTATGACCGAAAGATTGCCTCAACAAAAACCACAAAGAGAGAAGAGCTTGATGAGGTCTGTGGTGTCTGTGGTGATAGAGGGCACAACAATAAAATCTTCTTCTGTAAAAAGTTCAAAAGACTTAAGCTACCTGAAAAGAAAGCTGTATTGAGAAAGCTGGGAGCATGCAGAAAATGTCTCGGATGCCATGCTGAAGATGGATACTGCAGAGACACTTTCCTTTGCAGAAATAAAGACTGTAAAAGGGAAGGTGGTGCCCCAGACCACCATTTTTTCCTCTGCCCAAAGGGAGAAGTCAAAAGAGGGGAAGAGAGAAAGAGTGGAAAAGACAGCAAAGGTGAAATCAAACTAACGGAGGAGCAAGAGGAGATCTTGTCTGAACTTGCCCCAGAAATGGCAGATCGATGCAGAAAGGCTTTCACCAACACCAACAAAACCGCAGTGACACTCGATGCTTCAGGCCAGTCTGAGCTACTAAAGAGGAATGGGCTCCCTGAACTTCCTGTCATCATGATGCTGATGCAAGTCACTGCAAACGCAGGGCAGAAGATTGGGACTTTAATTGACCTTGCTTCAGATACAAACTACATTACCCATAAGGCCGCTGAAAGACTGAGGTTAAGACATGAGAAGATAACTTTAGTTGTGCATGGGGTTGGTGGTATGGCCATGGAAGTGAACACACAAAGGTATCTCCTCAAAGTCAGAGTCAAGACACCTAAAGGAACAGAGAGAGCTCATGAAATGGTCTGCTACGGCTTGGATGAAATCGCCAGAGTGCATCAAGTAATTGAACCTGAGAAGTTGAAAAAATTCTTCCCAGAAGTCAGACTTAAAGAACTGGAAAGGCCAGAAGAGGTTGAACTTCTCATTAGCCACCGAGAGGGAAGACTCGCTCCCCAGAGGGTAAAAATCATCGGAGACCTCGTCTTATGGGAGGGTCCATTGGGGAAGACGGTGGGTGGAGCACATCCCAACTTATTTGAAGAAGTGGAGGTTGCAGCATATGAGTCCAAGACACACTTCGCTCGCTCCATGAGGACAGCAGCTGTCAAATATCAAGAAATTGCAAGTCCAACAACTGACACAGCCCAGCGACAGCAGGAGGATGTGGCTCAGACCAAATTTACAGCTGCCAGTAACCGTGAGTTCCTTGAGTGGTGGCACTGGGACAGCATCGGAGCTGCATGTGAGCCAAGATGTGGAGGATGCCGATGTGGAAACTGTCCACCAGGAGGAAAAGAAATGACCCTGGCAGAGGAGAGAGAACTGGATATCCTTAAAGAAGGCCTCACCTACAAGAAGGGGGATGCTCACACACCAGCTCCACATTGGGATGCAAAGTATCCTTGGACGGTAGATCCAGCCTCTCTCCCAAACAACAAAGGTGCAGTCCAGGCTTGTTTCTTAAGGATGGAAAAGCAACTAAGCAGAGAGCCAGACTGGAAAGTCGCATATGCTGCTCAGATCCATGAAATGGTCGAACGAGGCGCAGCCATAAAACTCACCAACAAAATCATGGATGAGTGGAACGGACCAGTGTGGTACGTAAGCCACCTGGTGGCGCCAAACCCTCATTCAGTGACAACACCAATTCGTATTGTATGGAATAGTAGCCAGAAATACAAAGGCGTGGGGATGAATGATCTTCTTCTGAAGGGACCAGACGTTCTCAACCCTATCAGAGCTGTCCTGCTGAGGTTCAGAGAAGGGACGTATGCATCTCTAGGAGACATCAAAAAGATGTACAACTCTGTATGGCTGGAGGAGCGTGAGATGCATCTTCACAGGTTCCTCTGGAGGGACAGCCCAGATGGAGAGATAAGTGAATATGCAATTACCAGAGTCAACATTGGGGACAGACCTGCTGGTTGCATTGCTCAGTTGGCTATGAGGGAAACAGCCCGCCTGCCCAACTTTCTTCACTTGGAGGAGGAGCGCAGAGTCATTGAAGAGGACAGTTATGTGGATGACCTCTTAACCTCCCAAAATGACCTAAATAAACTTGACAAAATCACAGCAAATGTTGAAGAGATCTTGAAAGCTGGAGGTTTCTTCCTCAAACCATGGGTCCGGTCAGGGCAAAGTGGGAGGCAAGGAATGGAGACGGAGGGTCTAACAGAAACACAAGGTAAAACCTTAATTCTTCCAAATCAAATGAGGGACGAAGACAACAAAGCCTTGGGTATCGGCTACCAAATGGATGAAGACAAGCTCTACACGTTAACCTCAGTTAACTTTTCTAAAAGGAAGAAGAAGATGAGAGTTGGAAAAGATCTTCTCAAGGAGGAGGTAAGAACTGAGACACCAAAACCACTGACTAGGAGGGCTCTCTTAAGCCAAGTGGCTGGACTGTACGACCCAATTGGCTTAGTTACACCTGCCAAACAGAAAGGAGCAATTCTTGTTAGGAAAGCATTCCAAGAGGGAGGGGGTGGGAAACTAACCCAAGAAACCTGGGACCAACCTCTCTCAGACAGCCTCAGAGAAGAAGCCATACTGCTTTTTGAAGAATATGTGCAGCTTGGACAGGTGAAATTCCACAGGAGCCTCACACCAGCTGGCTGGGAAGGGAAACCTTGGGGCATCACATTCTCTGATGGAAGTGACAAATCCTATGGAGCTGTGATGTACTTAAGATGGGAGACAAGTCAAGGCACTAAAGTTCGATTCGTTGAATCAAAAGCCAAGCTGACACCCCTGGATCAGAAGGGAGAAGCTGTAAAAGCTGAGATCTGTGGTGCTGTCTTCGCAGCCAGGATCAGGAAGTATGTGGAAAAGCATGCTCGAATGAAAATCGAGAGATGGTTCCATCTACTTGACAGTCAAACGGTCTTGGGAGCCATTCAAAGAGTCAGTTATGGGTACAAAACCTTCTTTGCAAATAGAGTGGGTGAAATCCAGAAGGCTGGACTAGTGCAAGACTGGTGGTGGATCCGTGGAGATCTAAACATAGCTGACATCATAACAAGAGGGGGCGCTCCTGAAGATTTGAAGGAGAATTCCACATGGCAAAATGGACCAGAGTTCCTGAAGTGGCCAGTGGAGAAGTGGCCTATAAAATCAGCTGGAGAGGTTGCCGCTCATGCCAGGGAGAGTGTAAACAAGCTCCAGAGGAAGGCATTCTCAGGTGCATTAACAAGAGCTCAAGCAAGAAGGAGTCAGCAGAAAGAAGACCTACGAGGCACTCAGGAAAGTCCAAAGAGTGAAACTCAAGAGGGAATACCTGTGGTAAACCCAACTCTTCTTCTAAGAAGGAAGCCCACTGGCTGGGTTAAAGATCTTGTGGAAGTAAGAAGATCCAGTACCCTGTCCAAACTGGTGAGAGTTGTTGCCTGGGTTTGTCTAGCTGCCAAGCAGTGGCTGAAGAGGAAGTGCCGGGCCCCTAAACAGTCAAAGTGGGAGGTAAGATCCCCCAAGCAAGCTGTGCTGACTGTCAAAGAACATGAAGATGCACTCAAAGACATCTTCCTCGCAGCTCAAGAAGGTACAGTTTTTTCAGACACAACTCTAAGCAGACTGGCAGTATACAAAGATGTGAACTCTGGACTGCTAGTTTGTGGAGGCAGAATTCAGATGTTCAACGAAGATAAGACAGCAGTGCCAGTTTTACCATTTGAAGCATGGGTGTCTACACTGCTGGCACAGGAATCCCACAAAGCAAACCACGAGGGAGTGGCAGGAACCCTTCTCCGGATGAGGAAGAAAGCCTGGGTAATAAAAGGCCGTAGACTTGCCAAGAAAATGGTTGACAGCTGTGTGGTCTGCAGGAAAAACAAGGCAAAACAGTGTCAACAAATCATGGCTGACCTGCCTCTAGAGCGAACAGGCCCAGCTGCACCTTTTGAATTCACCACTATGGACCTGTTCGGCCCTTATGAAGTGAAAGATGAGGTCAAGAAGAGAACTAGACTCAGAGTATGGGGAATAGTCTTCTGCTGCATGGCTTCCCGAGCCATACACACTGAAGTGGTGAGTGACATGTCATCTGAAGGATTCCTGCTAGCCTATCAAAGGTTCACTTCACTGAGAGGACACCCCAGGAAACTCTGGTCAGACCCTGGCACTAACTTTGTGGGAGCCAGACCTGCACTGGAGAAGCTTCACAAATTCCTTAACCGACTAAACAAGTCTGAACTTGAAGACACAGCTGCCAAGCATGGTACAGAATGGTCGTGGAAGATCCACCCTGCAGACTCTCCCCATAGGAATGGTGCAGCAGAGGCAGCTGTCAAAGTAGTGAAGCGGGCGTTGAGCAACCTTGGTGGAGATGGTGTTTTCACATGGGGAGAATTCCAAACTTTTCTCTTCATGGCAGCCAACCTTGCAAATGAGAGACCCATCGATGCAATAACTCAAAGCAGAGAAGACTGTGTAGAGTACATCACCCCAAATTCTCTGCTTTTAGGACGTGCCAATCCAAAGGGAGACCCTGGAGATTTCCAGTTTGATGGCTACCCTTACAAAAGACTTAAACATATTCAAACAGAGGTAAGCAATTTCTGGAAAAAGTGGAGCCAATTGGCTGGACCTAATCTGTTCATAAGAAACAAATGGCACACCAAAGAGAGAATTGTTGCTGTTGGAGATGTGGTCTGGTTGGCTGACCAAAACGCCCTGAGAGGACAGTACAAGCTGGCTAGAGTGGTCAGTGTAAATGCTGACACCAAAGGCATCGTAAGAGATGTGCTTGTGAAGACTTTTCCCAGCTATCCTGTTCACATCACAAAGGCAAACAGCAAAAAAGGGCCCACAAGAGCTAACAGTGAAAGAACCAAGAGACTCCAAACCAAAATCCCAGCCACAATTCTTCATAGAGATGTCAGACACCTTGTCATTCTACTTCCCACTGAAGAACAAGTAGAGGTGTGAAGGGCTTGTGTGAACTCTCTGGTTTTGAAAAAAAAACCAGGAGCTCAAGTGGGAGGTGTTGAGTTGAATCTCAGGAATTAGTGTCAAAGAACTACACTTCCCAGAGTGTACCAGCAGCAGCAAACTGGCTGCTTGTCACCTGATCAGTCATTGTCACTGATTTGGAGCACCTGTGAAAACATGGAGGTCCTCAGTCATTCAGACAAACAAACTTCAGAGAGAAGACGCTCCAAGTTCACTCGTAGGTTCAGTCCAAAGACGCCAATGGTCAGTGAAATGTTTTATTTACTTTCATGGTGTTTGAAATGCTGCTTAATGTGTTCGAGCTATGTTTAACTGCTGTGTAGATTGGTTAAGGAACACATTGCAGCATTGACTTCATTGACTTTGTGTTAAATGGGTTTGTGCAAAATATTTCATTTTGAGTTTGAAAATATAAGATACAAAAGGATGGTACAAAGTAAAAAATGTTAAAAGTCATTAAGAATGTTTAATTAAAATGGTAACTTTTGTTCTCTGTCTTTAAAGGTTTACAACCTAATTCACTGAACAGACCAATCAACTGACAAAGCCAAAAATAAAAGTGATTGAGTTGGAAATTTGAGTTGTCCTTGTGTCCTTTGGAAGTTGAACAAGAGGAGGACTTGACTTACCCTCGCTCATATCATACGCATTTTTAGCTACTGAAGTATTTCTCTGCCATCGACCTGTATAGTATAGTTAACCATCCAACATCCACCAATGTATAGTGTACATATTCAGCCAACCACCCATACTATGCAATGTTTTTTTATAGCTTTTTTTTGCACTCCAGATATCTTGTATTTCTATACTTTTTCATACTGCCGCTCTATGTATCATGTACCGTGTATCTGTCTTTTGTGTACTTTCGTTGTGGCATTTTGGACCTGCCCTGTGTTTTGTTGTAGCTGCTTGACAAAGAAATTTCCCCCTCGGGGGATCAATAAAGTATCTATCTATCTATCTATCTATCTATCTAGGAAAAGGTGCCATCTAGAACCTAGAAGGGTTCTTCGACTGTCCAAATAGGATAACCTTTTGAAGAACCCTTTTTGGTTCCAGGTAGAACTCTTTTTTTTTTGTAAGTGACCAGTATTTAAATGTTTGTTCAATTGGAAGTGATGAATGTCGGGCAGGAAGTGATGAATGACCATGTCCATTTCATTGGAACTACACACATGAACTATAAATCTTTCGACAGTTTACAAACTAAAATGTTTGAAGTATTGGCTGACAACTTTCAATAAAAAAACAAACAGTGTAATCTAATATAAAACACATCAGGGTTTTTACCGTAATGTAAATCCTCAGCTCGAGCAGGCACAATATGTCATGATATCTAAGCAGCAAGAGATGTAGCCCTCAGGTACTTCATAATCTTTGTTTTTCTCTCTCTCAGTTGTATCAATTACTATTATTGCTGTAGTACTTCAACATTTTCAAACCATGTTAATCAATTTGATTATTGCTGTGACTTCTACCAGCACTGGTTCCACTAGCAGGTGTGTGCGTGGGATCCAGAGGTGGTGGTGGAGCTGAATTTTTATTGTGATTTTTTGTGACAAACTATATAGAGATTGAGGTTGAGATTTAATTGTATGTTTTGTTTTCATATTAAATTATTTATTTGTAAAAACAATTACGTCTAAAATATAATATATATATATTTATTCAACCCATCTTGTGTATTTCTTCCTTAACTTTCCAAGTGCATGTCACGAGAGGGTGCATACAGAGACCAAGGCGCAGCGCAGTAATAGTTCGACATGGTTTTTAATTAGAGTATACACTCAATGATATAAACTCAAAAATGACGAACTATACAAATGAAAAAATGATACAAATAACATGACACACTTACTTCTCTTGACATGGAAATAATGACCCACACCTAGGGTGTTGGACCTACAAACATATGTAGGATCTCTAATTAGAGACAATGCACTGCAGCTGCCTTTAATTAGGGATCCAACACAAACCACCACATAGAAACAGAAATAAAGGACCTGATTGGACTCTGACCATGCAAAAGGCTTCTCTATGGCCAGAGCCTGACAGTGCATCTCTGCAACACAAACTCCAACAGTGTTTTCAATGTTTATGTCAATGCACATTACTGACATTAAAGTTTTATTTGATGTAAATTATTCATATGCATTTATATGTAAGTATTCAACTGTTATCTACTTTCTCAAAACATAAGATTAATCTGTACAACAAATTATGAGACATGAATATTTGACGGGCAAGTAAAAAAAATAATTACCAGAAGGCTAGCCAACTAGTCAACTATCTAGTAAACACTTCGGATACGAGGTTGGTGTATCTTTTTAACACAATGAAACGGATATATCTTGTAATTGAACAAAATAGTAAGGTGGCCAATAACTGGGGACCGTATGCCGATAATATGGGACCTATTTGTTTTTGCTAAACCGCTTATCAAAAAGCTGATAGTAGTAGTAGGTCCACTGAAATGTCAAACATGCTAATTGCTAACCCGTTAACTAACATTTGTACGACACCAATAATCACAAAACATTGATGGGTATCTGTTGTAATACAGGGTTCCACGCTATAGTGCCTTGAGTGTGAGAAATGTGCTATATGTGCATTGTTATTATTATCTCCAAGGATTCTCCAGTGTATGGGGGTTGGGCTCTCTGGTTAATCCCCATATAGCCATGGAACTAAGGACCGTTGGGGGTAAGGTTAGCATAGGTCTAGGGCTATAGTGGTTACATTCTTATTTTGTGGGAAGAGAGAACTGAATAGTAGTTCTGTCTTTTGTAGCATGGCCAGATAGGGATGACCCAGAAGGAAGGGGACAGTTTGAATCATGAGAATTATCATGGTTCAGAATTAAGTAATCTCCAAAATGTTTATTATCACAAGTGTTCATGTGTATTATCCTTATTATTGTTAGTATGTGTGTTTGTCGGAACGTTCGTTTTTTTTGGCTTCTTTCCCCCATACATGGATTTGTAGTTCAAGGGTTCAGGGAGATTCCATGAGATTTCTTATTCTAGGAAATGCATTTGATAGATGGAAAAATCCAAAGGAAAACAAGTTAAGTTGAATGCACATTTTCCACAGTGAAAATCAGAAGCGGTTACAGGTTTGGATCCAATAGAACCCTCAGTCAATCCTTATCTGACCACAATATATTTTTTGTTGCTCTTGTATTACATTTAATATGAGCTTGTTGAGCTTGCTTAGTGGTGAGTGACAGTGATAGCCCATTGATTAACCTTTTACTGTAGTCGGCTAAATCAGTGTTTCTTGGTAGTCTTAAACAAATCTTTTTTGAAACAAAAGTATAAACCTCACACACATGGTTATGGGCTTAAAAAATAGAAGACACCTGTACCATGTCAGATATAGAATTTAAATGTATAACATTTCGAGTTTGCATCCCAATTTTACACTTTATATACAATGCATTCCGAAAGTATTCAGAACCCTTCACCTTTTCCACATTTTGTTACGTTACAGCCTTGTTCTAAAATTGATGAAATATTTTTTTCTCTCATTAATCTATATACAATACCCCATAATGACAAAGCAAAAACAGGTTTTTAGACATTTTTGCAAATGTATTAAAAATAAAAAACTGAAATATAAATACTATTTACATAAGTAACCCTTTGCTATGAGACTCGAAATTGAGCGCAGGTGCATCCTGTTTCCATTGATCGTCCTTGTGCTGTTTCTACAACTTGATTGGAGTCCACCTGTGGTAACTTCAATTGATTGGACATGATTTGGAAAGGCACACACCTGTCTATATAAGGCCCCACAGTTGACAGTGCATGTCAGAGCAAAAACCAAGCCATGAGGTTGAAGGAATTGTCCGTAGAGCTCCGAGACAGGATTGTGTCGAGGCACAGATCTGGGGAAGGGTAATAAAACATTTATACAGCATTGAAGGTCCCTAAGAACACAGCGGCCTCCATCATTCTTAAATGGACGAAGTTTGGATCCACCGAAACACAACCCCACCAAGCCGCACTGCTTCTTGACACAATGCACGCTTAACCCGGAAGCCAGCTGCACCAATGTGTCGGAGGAAACACTGTACACCTGGCGACCGTGTCAGCGTGCATGCCCCCGGCCCGCCACAGGAGTCGCTAGAGTGCGATGGTACAAGGACTTTCTAAGCGTTATCATCGTACCGTTGTCCACACTGTCAGGGTTGTTGTCAGTTGTAATCTTGTACCTATTCGTTTGAACTCCACTCTTAGTTCTGCTATTATTAGCTCAAAAGAGAAGCACACTGAGGAATCATTGTGTAAGAAATGTGTGTAATGTATGTAATCACTCTTTCAGATTGTAATGGGAACCAAACTAAATTCTAGGAAACTGTCAAATCCCTGAAGGGTTCTACTTCCTCCTGTCTGCAACAACAAATTATTTCAGACACTGGCCTCGTTAAGGAAACAAATGCCATCACTGATGCATTTAATCACAATTGTATTTCAGGAAGTTATCTCTTTGAAAGCCTATTCGCAATGATATTGGGCTGGATGGTAATAGGGGAACCTTGCTGAGTGATAAATGATAGTCAAAGCTTTTTCTTTTAGGCTATTTACAGAAAAAGATGTCCTGAATGCTTTGCTAGCAATAGACAACAAGAAATCCACAAGGGCCAACCAATTGGATCTTGGTTTGCTTAAATGTGCAGCGTCCATCATTGTTGGCTCAATAACCCACATTTCTATATTTAACATTGTTATCAGGAAATATTCCAAAGGTATGGAAATCATCTCTTGTGCTGCCACTCCACATGGGTGGGGGTAGTAGTGATCATAATAATTATCATAATTTCAAGACTTGCTTGTCTAGCTAAGATTCTTGAATCCTTGGTAAATGTGCAACTCTCTTTTTGTTTTTATCAGAAAGTGTATTTTGAATGTAAACCAATCAGGGTTTAGGCCTGGGCAGACAGCAACCACTTTAGTTGTTCATTATCTTGTCAATGCTTTAGACACTGAAATGAAATATGCTGCTTTGTTTGTGGACCTGTCAAAAGCTTTTGATACTGTTGATCATGCTATTGTATTGAATAAGGCCTGAGCTCTGACGCCTGTTCATGGTTTCCTGATTATCTTAGTGACAGAACTCAGATAATTGGTGGGGTTAAGTGACATTTCTAAAAAAATCTGTGACCTTCTTTTCAATCACAGTCATAAGCCTTCCATCCATAGAGTCTGTCAGTTTCTTGATCTGTTGACGATCAACTTTTTGTGCAGCAGCAACCACAGCCTCCCAGACACTGGTCAGAGTGGTGTACTGTTTTCCTTCACCTTAAATCGACCGTTTAAGAAGGGACCACAAGTTCTCAATAGAGTTTAGGTCAGGTGAGGAAGGGGGCCATGTCATTATTCTTTCATCTTTAAGGCCTTTACTGGCTAGCCACGCAGTGGAGTACTTCGATGCATGCGATGGAGCATTGTCCTGCATAAAAATCATGGTCTTCTTGAAAGATGCAGACTTTTTCCTGTACCACTGCTTGAAGAAAGTGTCTTCTAAAAACTGGCAGTAGGTTTGGGAGTTGAGTTTGAGTCCATCTTCAACCCGAAAAGGTCCAACTAGCTCATCTTTACAGTATACTACATATACAGCATAATATATACTGTATATATAATATACTGTATATATTTCCTTATTTTTTTGTACTATTCAATTTATTTTGCTGCCTCCTGGGCCAGGTAAACCCCTGCATTCATCTGGCCCTGACTGCGGTATGAGTTGACCTATTTCTCCATTCCTTATTATCCCTACCGCGTTAGAAGTTAAAAACTACGCTAGAAAGAGTAGGCTCTAACCATTGCTGTTAGGACAATGCATGTTTTCATGTTAATATGGAGGGGGGAATTATGCCTATCAATCTAATTTGATCATTTGAAATTGTAACAAGGCTGCATGAACTTCTAACGTGGCTGCGTGGGATTTGTCGGAATTATAGTCAGGTATGGTTTCGTTACATCCAATGGCTGTGTCCGCGGATGTCACTTGATTGAAACTAGCCCTAAGTATAGCTGTGCAGCTGTGCAGCTGTTCTAAGGTCTTTAGCCAATCCTTGGCATCTGTACGTGACCACAGCCATGTTGCGAGGGAGTTCGCTGTAGACGTGAACTGGAGTGTGAAAGCCCAGGGGGAACACAACTCCCATGGGGGATCAGAGGTGGGAGGGTCCCACCCCCCCCCCCCCCCCCCCCCTTCCCCTCCAACCTTACCGAAAGTAACATTTATTTTGAAAATGCAAAAGAATTTATGCGATCTCGGATTGCAAAATGAGTTAATATGGTAAGATGCTCTTTGGTTTCCAGGCTTGTGACATAACCAAAAACATTGAAGTCTAAACTTGTAGGACAGATATCATCCCGACAAACATCACAAAAAAATGGAATCTCTTCTTCGCTGCTTCTCTTCCCACACTGTGCTCTCCTTCTCTGTTTGTTTTGTTTGTGTTAGCAGCCTTTCGGGGGCGTTTGTGGCGGACGTTTGTGTCATGCCTTAAGTCTGATTGTTGACGCTTGAGGACGTTGGTTTGTTTTTGTTAGCTACTACTGTCCCATACTTGGGTTTGAGGGACGGGACAGAGGTTCTTAGCAGAAGCAGTCTACTAGCTACTTCTGTCTGACTCTGCGCTGTCTTGGTTGACAGAGGCATGTTCCACTAAACACATTAGCGTACAGTGCATTCAGAAAGTTTTCAGACCGCTTCACTTTTTCCACATTTTGTTACATTACAACCTTGTTCTAAAATAAAAGAAATTCCTCAGCAATCTGCAAATGTATAAACAAATTTATTTACATAAGTATTCAGACCCTTTGCTATGAGACTCGAAATTGAGCTCAAGTGCATCCTGTTTCCATTGATCATCCTTGAGATGTTTCTACAACTTGATTGGAGTCCACCTGTGGTAAATTAAATTGATTGGACATGATTTGGAAAGGCACACACATCTATATAAGGCCCCACAGTTGACAGTGCATGTCAGAGCAAAAACCAAGCCAAGAGTTCGAAGAAATTGTCCGTAGAGCTCCAAGACAGGATTGTGTCGAGGCACAGATCTGGGGAAGGGTAACAAAACATTTTTGCAGAATTGAAGGTCCCCAAAAACAATGTCCATCATACTTAAATGAAAGAAGTTTGGAACCATCAAGACTCTTCCTAGAGCTGGCTGTCCAGCCAAACTGAGCAATTGGGGGAGAAGGTCTATAATGTTTATTCTTGTGTAACGTTTGTCGCCACGGCATCCAGCACAGTCTAAATAACATTGGGTCAACAGATTCAATCTGGACCAAAAATCTCTGTGAGATCTGTTGATTAAACCGGATAGATTCATATGCACTCTAGTGACCTCTGTACTGCTCATAGATATATAGCTACAGATGAGATATTCTGGCAACAGTGACACAGTACATATCTAAAGGGCCTCTACAGTATATGGCCCATGGTATTATCAGAAGGTTGGACACCTGTTGTAGTCCTTTGCTAGCTCTAAAACCCCTGTATCCCATTTCCCTTGTCCTCCCCTTTCTCAGATCCAGACCTTGAGGTCTTCAATGCTGCCAGTTTTCTGTCTCTCTATGGGACTTATGGGACAATAACTCTATCCTCCTGATTCCTGCTTACAAGCAAAAACTCAAACAGGACGTAACAATACAGAAGTGTTTTCCGATGAAGTGGATGCTTAACTATGGGACTGTTTCGCTAGCAGAGACTGGAATTTGTCCCGAGATTCAATCAATAACAATGAGGAGTTTACCACATCAGTCACCGGCTTCATGACCTTAAGTGGGTCCCACTTTAAATGACGTGCAGCTTATAAAGGCTTCATAAAGTCTTCACAAACACTACATAAATCTGTCACAAATTATTTATAACCGCATGCCATGCTCTATAAAGGGTTCATAAATGTGGCATAACTGTGTGACTTAACCACCAATGTCAAATGTGATTTAACCCACTATGACAAATATGACAAACTTGTGCTTTATAAAGTGTGTCATAAGCACCACTTTATAAAGGCTTTATAAATCATATTAAATTGAGGCTTCACAAAGCATTTATAACCTTATCATGAATATTGGTGGAGCATTGCAACGCCAGGATAGTGGTTTCGATTGCCGGGACCACCAATATGTAAAAATATATGCATGGATGCATGACTGTAAGTCGCTTTGGAATAAAGCGTCTGGTAAATCGTATATATTATGATACTCTAAAATATTTCTAGGAAGTCCCGACCTCTTTCCCCCTTGGGTGCATAGTCAATATTGGACCTGACATCAACTTTCACCAAAATGCTGTGCTGCAGGATGACACACACTCTCACAGTAAAAAACATTGTTTTTTTAATATGCATTTTTTGTATTCAGTTTCCCCCCCCCCCCCCCCACAATTTCTTTTCACACTTTTTGAAATAGAAAAAAAAAAATGTTATGTTCTGTGTTCACCACAGCAATTGTAGCTACAAAATGTAGCTAACAAAATGTAGCTAGTTAGCAAGCTCAGCTAAATAAAAATCCCCCTAGATACAGCCACGTCTTATAGTCACGTCATGAGATTTGTACATTTAAGTGGAATATAATAATGTGAATCCAATGGAGTTTCCCATCTCCCTATTTAGAGTATTTCTGGCACAGCACAGAAATGCCCTTATCCAGCTGGTGTGACTAAAGTATTTCCTAACAGACTTTGTTGTTACTTTTAATGTTGGAACCAACATGCAGTACTTCCAGCAGGCAAAGAAGCAAGAACCATTCATCCTCCAGCTCAGGGACAAGCTACATTTACATTTAATTGCATTGCTGGACTTTTTGAAACTTCATGCATTTCTATTGTTTTAAAAATGTTAAAATAAAAGGAAATGTATGGTTTAAACATGCCTTTGATGTCTATTTGTTTTAGCTGATAAGTGATAATTCCCTACATGTTAATACATTTGTGTTTACATCATTAAGCCTTCATGTATGTGTTATGAATGACCAAAGGCGTTTGACTTTATAGTAAGTACAGCGTCATATGATTCAAGGCATTTATGTATGCGTTATAAATTACCAAAGATTTCTGACTTTAAAGGAAGTACAGCGTCATGCGATATAGAGTCTTTATGGATGTGTTATGAAAGACCGAAGGTGTCTCTCACTTCAAACATAAGGACACAGGACACCACATAAAGTGTCAATAAATAGGTTATTAATGTTCTGCTGATTTATGAAGGTTCTCTCATGATCTACAGGTTACTGTAGGGTGTGTGAGGTATTTAAATAGGTTGATAGACCTGCAAACCTTGTGTTTGTGTGTGTGTGTCAGAGCCAAGATGATTTGGAGTAGTCCAGTCTGAGACTACCGCACCAGGTATTCCTCTTCTGTTCCCATGCTGGAGACCAGGGATTGATTACTACCTGTTACAATGGTGACAACATTTTGTGGCTGATCTTTCAGCGAGGGAGTGGGTGAATGTGTCAAAGACTTGACTGGGCCCAGCATCGTACGGTATGGATCGTTATATTGTTGTGTTTGTGTTCTGAGGAACTTGGTTCCAGAGAAAGCCACTTTCAATGTCCTTATGTTGGGGGCTTTCGTCAAGGTAAGTGTTTCTTGATGTAATGTTGTCCCCAGGCTATTGTGCACACAGCATATATAAGCCTGGTATATCAACCATTCAAAGTTGGCCTTAGTGGAAGTGAGCATAGAATTCTATGGGAGTGACCTTATTGAGTAAGGTATTTGTCATCAGGTTATGTCCTTTGCTAGCTAAAACATTCCCTCTGGTAGTCACCAGTTAACACAGCCACAAAGTAATAATTATGGCTAAACCCTGCCCTTCTACAATTTCTCTTCTTAAAATTAGATTTTAAACCTAACCCTAACTAATGAAGACTAAGTTTGATGCGATAGTCCACCAGACCTTCCATGCATTCGGGCGGAAGTGTCTGGGAACAAGATCAGGTGTAATGTGACTAACATGACTAACTTGACTAACACACTTTAGAGCTTGTGCCATTCTTCAGCACAACCTGTCACCCTTTATAAAGCACATGCTTATATCAAATTTGATGTAGTGCGTTATGTCACATTTGACATTGGTGATTATGTAACACAGTTATGCTACATTTATGAACCCATTATAAAGCATGACATACGGTTATAGATGCTTTGTAACACATGTATGTAGTGCTTATGAAGGCATTATGAAGGCTTTATAAGCTGAATGTAATTTAAAGCGGGACCAAACCGTTTAATATTAAGTGTTACTGAGAATGCTAACAGTAACAAAATATGTCTATTAAGTGTCGAAAGGAAAGAAAATATCCCAAAACTGCATTCTTGAATCAACTACATAGGTAGGTTGAGAAATCATGTTAGTTTGTATTCTGAGTTAACTAACCCTTTAAAGATGGTTTAGTGTGTGTTTGAAACAATAACACTTACCCTCAGATGCCTCCCTCTGCAGTATTTTCAGGTATCATAAAATTAACTGCAGCTTTCGAGGTTTCAGTGGCATGTTGAAAGAGTCGTACACTAGTTGAGCCTCAACTTATTTCTGCGTATTTGTACAAAATATACTTGATTATGTACCTGGGTCAATGGACATTCAGGTGAATGGACATTTACATAATGTTCAGATAGAAATGTGTTGTGTAGTCAAATATGACTGTCAGATAGATTGGAATAGTGTAGGAAAGGGAAAGTGGGGATACTAGTCAGTTGTACAACTGAACACATTCAACTTAAGGCAGCCAATCCAATAGTTTCAGAAAAGTAGTTGCTTTCTGGGATATGTATTCAAATACTTTTGAAAAGTTGTCATTTTTGGGATCTGTATTCGAATAGTTGTAGTCACCCTGGAGAAATGTGTACTTTCCACAAAAGCATAGTTAACGCTATAGTTATCCCAGGTCTGGTGTGTAGGTGTAGTGTTTCATGATGTTCCTTTAGTATATTGTAGCTCATGCAATGTCAGGTCACAAAATGTCCTTGTTCCAACATTGCACTTTTCTTTCTGTTGATTATATTTAGATAGGAAAAAAGGTCCTATGAAACCACTGTGCAACTTGGGATGATGGACAAGTTCCCATGGTACAAGCACTCTTCCTGCTGGTGAAATAGAAGAATACAAGAGCTGTCGATCACTCTTAATAGCGCTTGGAATAGGGTGAAGTTGCCCCTAGATGCTGATTCTGGGTCAGTTTTGCATTTTCCCCCACTAATGGTTAAGGTTAGGATTGGGGAGGGGAACCTGATCCTAGATCTGTACCTAGGGGAATATTTACCCCGTAGCTATTAGGCTTCTACCCCAGAAGCAGGACATGGGCCCTGTCCAGAAACACCACAAGGCCCTACCCCATGTGCAGTCTTATCTCTGGTTTGATGCATGGATTTATTCAACTTTAAGCACCTTTGGGATCTCTCAATGCTCCAATAGATCCAGCATGCAGACTGATAACAATCTGTCTGTTTGATATTTTATGGGGGGAAATATGTATTTATTTAAGTATTTATTCATGTGCATGGCCTAATAAAAGAGAAAACACAAGGCGGGGATCAAGGTATGATTAAGGACATTCCTCAGCATTTTTTAAATGCCACAAAACAGATGTTGTCTCAATGGTATATTATGTTGGGAGACAATAACCTTTTGTTGACCTTTGATCTATTCAAAAGGCAGTAATGTGGATGGTGATAACGTTTCTCTCTCTCTCTTTGACAAGTTGCTTATAAAGTCACTTGTGGCTCAGTCAAATCTACTTCTAATAATAGATGTAATAATATATGTATTTTATTAAGTGTTTTTCATTACAAACAGAATCACAGTAACTTAAAAAAACAAAACAAAAAATCCCCACAAAAAACAAATATTGGCGATTCTTGGGCGATGGCTTCCACAGCTTTAATACCAGTGCTTGACTTAGGCCGGAACATGAGTAAATGATTACCACTATTTCAGTCCAAGTCAAGCACTGTTCATTACTACACTACACTACTCATGTCATAAAATACATAAATACTATAATACTACCTTAACATGCCAAGACAATTTATTACACCTAACTTTTACATTTGGAAACTCTATTTTGATGCATGGACTTATTAAACTTTAAGCACAGTTGCAGCTGATGTGTTTTATTACCTACAATACAAAAGAGATTTGCAAAAAAATGTAGATCGGAAGAAGTTGCCATGCATTATTATCCAATTACAATTGTGGTTCTATACAATTGCTGTTGGAAAGAATTATGGGAAAGTGGGAGAGATGGTCTTAACCTCTCAAAACAACACGGCCACTAACAGTTTTGTATCGGAATCAGTAAAGCTTTTAAATAAAAATTTAAGTATTTGTGTCTGTTATGTATGCATTTTGCTGTTATACAGTGCCTTCCGAAAGTATTCAGGCATTTTGTTACGTTACAGTCTTATTCTAAAATGGATTAAATAAAACATTTTCTTCAGCAATCTACACACAATACCCCATAATGACAAAGCAAAAAACGTTTTTTAGAAATGTTTTCTGATTTATAAAAAAACAAAAACTTATTTACTTAAGTATTCAGACCCTTTGCTATGGGACTCGAAAATGAGCTCAGTTGCATCCTGTTTCCATTGATCATCCTTGAGATGTTTCTACAACTTGATTGGAGTCCACCTGTGGTAAATTCAATTGTTGACAGTGCATGTCAGAGCAAAAACCAAGCCGTCAAAGGAATTGTCCGTAGAGCTCTGAGACAGGATTATGTCAAGGCACAGATCTGGGGAAACGTACCAAAACATTTCTGCAGCATTGAATGTCCCTAAGAACACAGTGGCCTCCATCATTCTTAAATGGAAGAAGTTTGGAACCACCAAGGACACTTCCTAGAGCTGGCTGCCCGGCCAAACTGAGCAATCGGGGGGGAAGGGCCTTGGTCAGGGAGGTGACCAAGGACCCAATGGTCACTCTGACAGAGCTCTAGAGTTCCTCTGTGGAGATGGGAGAACCTTCCAGAAGAACAACCAGCTCTGCAGCCCTCCACCAATCAGGCCTTTATGGTAGAGTGGCCAGACGGAAGCCACTCCTCAGTAAAAGGCACATGACAGCCTGCTTGAAGTTTGCCAAAAGGCACCAAAAGACTCAGACCATGAGAAACAAGATTCTCTAGTCTGATGAAACCAATATTTAACTCTTTGGCCTGAATGCCAAGCGTCACGTCTGGAGGAAACCTGGCCCATCCCTACTGTGAAGCATGGTGGTGGCAGCATCATGCTGTGGGGATATTTTTCAGCGGCAGGGACTGGGAGACTAGTCAGGATCGAGGGAAAGATGAACGGATCAAAATACAAAGAGATCTTTGAGGAAAACCTGCTCCAGAGGACCTCAGACTAGTGCAAAGGTTCATCTTACAACAAGATAACGACCCTAAGCACACAGCCAAGACAACGCAGGAGTGGCTTCGAGACAAGTCTCTGAATGTCCTCGAGTGGCCTAGCCAGAGCCCGGACTTGAACCCAGTTGAACATGAACCTGAAAATAGCAGTGCAGAGAGGAGAGAGAGGATCTGTGTAGAAGAATAGGAGAAACTCCCCAAATACGGGTGTGCCAAGCTTGTAGCGTCATATCCAAGAAGACTCAAGGCTGTAATCGCTGCCAAAGGTGCTTCAACGAAGTACTGAGTAAAGGGTCTGAATACTAATGTAAATGTCATTTGTATTTTTTTTAATGATTTATACATTTGCAAACATTTATAAAAACTGTTTTTGCTTTATTATTATGGGGTATTGTGTGTAGATTGATGAGACAAAAACCCAATTTAATAAATGTTAGAATAAGACTGTAACGTAACGAAATGTGGAAAAAGTCAAGGAGTCTAAATACTTTCCGAATGCACTGTATGTTTATTATACATCCACATTTGTTTACATCTTATCAGACTTTCCAAAACTGGAGTTTCCTCTGAAATAAAGCTATATTATATTATATTAATGTATATTATACTGTATTGAGTGGAAAAGATAAAGAATGAGAGAATCGTGTGATGGAGAAAGGACTAAAAATAATCTGACCCTACGGTAGAATGATTCTTTTTAGACAGATTGGAAACTGTCTTTATCAAACATTCAGATCCCCATTTTTAGAGTGCATTTTAAGAACAGTGCTCTATGATGTTTTATACAGTACTGAAGCCTAAATTTAGAGCTAGCTAACAATAGATTCCTGCTAGAATTTTTAGGTAAACTGTGCTGTTGGTTTGACAAAGTCATGTCTGGATTGAATTTGTCTGAAAGATATTCAACAACTCTTGTAGGACAATGGAAGTTAAATATGTAGATTTTTCATAATTATTTCCTTTTATATTTATGTTATATATTTATATTATTGAAGTGTTTTTATCATATTGTTTTATGTTTCGCTCTTTTATCACATTTGTATTATTTAACCTATATGTTTTATCATTTGTGTAGCACTTTGGGCTGCAATGTGTATAAGAGGTGTTATCAAAACAGTTATTATTATTAATGTATTAAACAATGTATTAAGTATTGCTTTTGTCTATTAAACATAGTCAGAACAGTAATTTCCTCAAGGATGAACTAAGGAAGGAAGGATCCATTATAAGTATTCGAAAAGGCTGATATAGAAGACTGTAAGTTGAACGTGGGTTGTAGTTCAGTCCATATCTGTTTGATTTGTGTAATCTGTACAGACATCAAATTCTGCACCAGAGATTAAAATAATATAAACTATAGGCAAATACGTACAGGGTTCAGAATGTTAATTTAGTGTAAATACAGCTCAGGACAAGAAATGCACTTATATTGCCCCACTAGAGGACAGTATAATGCTGGGTTATTTACAAGTGAGTAGTGTAGACGTTTCCCCAAACACTGACTAAGGGTCAGATATTTTGCCATTCCATTAAATGTCAGGTTTAGGATTGAGGGTAAAGTTACCTGACCCTAGATCTTTGTGGCAACTTCTGGTGCACACTTCCTATTGTTCCCACAACAATAAAAAATCTAGTCAAGAGGAGAGCTCTCCCAATTCAAATGTGTCTAGTAAAGGGCCATGTGTTGTGTTAACTAGGGATCACTGTCTTTATGATTGGCACCCTAGATGCCCAATTTGTCTGCTAGATCTGATAGGGTTGAATAGTTAAGCAACATGGCAAAAATTCAAATGAGCCTATCAGAGGGCACGGTGCCACTACCCCCATACTGCTTTCACCAATCCAATCCAGAACTATACCACTCTGTGAGGGAAAGTAAGAGCCAGGTCATTAAATCAATCAAATAAAATGTTATTTATCACATGCTTTGTAAACAACAGGTGTAGACTAACAGTGAAATGTTTACTTAAGAGGCCTTCCCAACAATGCAGAGAGAGAACATTTGAAATAGTAGAAACATAATAACACAAGGAATAAATACAAAATTAGTAACGATAACTTGGCTAAATACATGTGGTTTCAGTACCTAGTCGATGTGCAGGGGTTCGAGGTAATTGAGGTAGATAGGGATAAAATGACTAGGAAACAGGATAGATAATAAACAGTAGCAGCAGTCTACCCTCTGTAGCGCCTTGCGGTCAGATGCCAAGCACTTGCCATACCAAGCAGTGATGTAGCCAATCAAAATGCTCTCAATGATGCAGCTGTAGAAATTTTTGAGGATCTGAGTGCCCATTCCAAATATTTTCAGCCTCCTGAGGGGGAAGAGGCATTATCATGCCTTCTTCACGAATGTGTTGCTGTGGACCATGATAATTCCTTAGTGATGTGGACACCGACGAACTTGAAGCTCTCAACCCTCTCCACTACAGCCTCGTCGATGTGAATGGGGCCGGGTTTGGCCCTCTGTTTCCTGTTGTCCACAATGAGCTCCTTTGTGTAGAGGGTCAGTGTGACAGATTTGTTGTTGCCTACAATCACCACCTGGGTGTGGCCCGCCAGGAAGTTCAGAATTCAGTTGCAGAGGACGGTGTTCAGTCCCAGGGTCCTGAGCTAAGTGATGAGTCAATGAACAGCATTCTCACATAGGTGTAGGCTACACAGTGAGAGTGTGTGTAATTGTACATGCAGAACAGCTTTCAATATCTATGAAAATATCCCCATCGGGCAGCAGATGAGCGAGTGTCGGAAAATTGGTGATGAGGCTTGTGGAACCTTACGTTGGCAACGGGAGAAATTGACAATTTCTTCACTTCACTGTCATTGGCGAACAAGTTGCTTGCAAAGAAAACAAATTCTACTATTTCCTGACCAGGTCTTCTACACAGCAGACACCAAATCCCTTACTAACGAAGCACAGATGTGTTTCAATACATAATAGTGAACTCAATTCTAGTGACATTGTCATCAGAGTATTCAGAACAGGCATTATGGCTATGTCCCAAATGGCACACTATTCCCTAGTAAGTGCACTACCTTTGATCAGGGTCCAATGTCATAGTCTACACACCAAAAAGTCCTCTAAAAAATATGATATTCTGCTCCACAACAGGCTCACAGATCTTGGATCAGATTTTCATCCCCCCAAGCCTAATCTTAACCATTTGGGAGATTAAAACATATCTGACCCTGTGTCAGTGGTTAAGGGCATCTTCAACCACTACATAAAATCTCACCATTGACTTGAAGAGAACAATGAAAGGGGAATACAGCTTTTTTTTAAAGTCACTACTAGTAGATTGTTAGCCTGGTCACAGATCTGTTGGTGATATCATGTCAACTCCTTGTCATGCCAAACATGCCTTGTAGTAGATTATTTCTGAACGTTCTGTCATCTGTCATTTGAAACCTGCTTGCTTGGGTATAAGGAGGAATTTGTTCTGCAGATTACAATAGGCATAAGTAATCTATAGTCTAAATTCGGGCAATGGATTACACTTTGAAAAGGCTATTGTTGAACGTCTCTATGGCTTATCATGTGATTATTAATACATTATTAACCTTTACTCAGCTGCCTAATTGCATCTGAGAATGGCAATTAAGCATTTAGACATAAAATATTGGACATAAAAATGGGCAAACCTGTCTTACCCTCTCTCTGTATAATATACCTTACCCTGGTCCACAGTGGTGGCCAGTAGTAACCCAATAAGTAGGACAGGCGCTGGGTAAACAAACAATATGAGAAGACAGCCTTGACAGCCTCTCTCTCCATCCCTCCATCCCTCTGCTGCACCAACAGTTAGAAGACCATAGGCTGCCATTTCTTCTGAGCCTGATTTCATTAGCCCTGATAAAACCTTCTTGTAAGATTTCATTTAGATCGGAGTAGCCCATTTGTCTGAGCAGGGAGGAAGACATTCTGGCCAGGCTATATATCTATCGAATGGAATCTGGGCCTCATTTCGTTACGCCTCTGCCCTTGTCTGCTGCTATTTGCATGACATTGCCGCACATCGGTGATGACTTTCAAATCTGGCCTTTTGCAAGCTAAGGCTTTGTCCGAGAGCTTCTCCATCCTTTGCCTATTGCATGGATAGATGGACAACAGATAGAATTCGAGAATTTGTCAAATATGATTCTATTGACATTTATCAAGAAGAGAGGGAAATGGAAGATAAGACAAGGCAAATGTGGATGCCCTTTACCAGGTCTCTCTGTATTTATTAACCGTTATTCATCCAGTTTAGTCTTTTTGAGATAACGTCTTTCCTTGCCAGAGAGACCTGGCCCAGAATTTGATCTCTGCTTCGGTGACTCAATTTTATAAATAACCCCAAACCCATAAACCAGCTTTCCAACAACAACATCTCTAGCCACCATTGCCTTTCTAGGGAATGGCTAGTGCTTCACTCTTAGAAATAACGGTACGGTTAGGGTACAGTATTGTTCCCTGGGGTACAAAAATATAAAAATACACATAATGTACGTTCATAGGTACACATAAGGATTTCACATGGTACTGTTCAATACCTTGTGTGGATAAAGAGTATAATGGTAAATTTTCGTACCTAATATTTTGAACATAAAGGTACAATAATCACACTCTCACACTCAAAAAATGGGGTACAGTGTGAAGGTACATTTCTGTTTCCCAGGGTACAAACACATTTTGTGTACCCTCAATACCCTCAATACCCACCTTAAGTTACATGTATTCATTTTTTTCAACCCATAAACCAGCCGTCCAACAACAACATCTCTAATTTGATATGAAACAGGCTGATACAGTCCAGTGCTGTCCAAATCACTGCATCAAGAATAACAATATTTTATAATGAGAAGATTACTCTTCAACCCCCCCCTTAACCGTTAGAGGGATAAACTAAAATGACCTTAATGACCTTATATCAGTGGCTACATTCCCATTATCACAAAGTGTATACTTGTACACTCCTCCTCATGGATTTAAAAGTAATGGGTTGCTGTGAGGAATATGGTGGAAACTCCTTCCAGCCATGATTGCATCGATCAGATGCTTTTAAATGCATGCGGGGGAGTGAATGAGTGCACACTTCTGGAGAATGGTAGAAAATTGGAACGCACCCAGTGTCTATACATAATTTCCATCATCCTATCCCATGACACTCAGGTCGTATCAAAGAATTGAGCTTTTACCACTGGTCCATCCCTGTAATGGTGAAGCACAGGATTTGGAGTTGGTAATCTGATCCTAGATCTGTCGTTAGGAACTTTTACCTTCTCCTTCTCCTTATGCCAGAGGATATCAGCCTCTATTGCACAGCCCTCCTCCTGTACCCATCAGCCTTTGCTCTTTGCTCCGTCCATTGGGCTGTCATCTGGTCCCAAAGCTGAGGTGGCATCTGCTCATAGGCTCATTAACCTGCGTCTTATTGTCATGGGAGGTACTCTGTCTGCACCCCTTCCTCTCCCGTTGAAGACCCACCCCACTTGCATCTTCCTCTGTATACAGACTGGCAGTCAGACTGGCAGCCGCTGGAAACTGTCAAGATAACTGAAAGGGACCTGAAAGCACTGGCACCAGGGTTATTCCACCTGGTTGTTGGCAGAGAGGTTTGGAATTCTCTTTATTATTAGTCTATCAACTAATGTCACCAGGCAGGCCAAAACTGCATCCCACTAGCCTTTTCAAACAGCTTTCACACTAAAAGGGCATTATCATAATTTTCACAATTTCACAGTATTAGTCAACAACACAGTGTGGAAATATATTTAAAAAAAAACAGGAAAATCTTTTTTTTTTTACTGCACTGGACCTTTAAGAATCAGATATGGCTGGGGTTGCAGTTAGATGCACACAGTACAGCATGGCACATCAATCGCCTGGGGCCACACATCTTCATCATCACCAGGGAAATATATATATATTTTTGTAGGCTAGTGTAGGAATCTGTAGGAATACGTCATGTTAGCAATATGGAGGCAAAAATGAAAAAGGCTTGTTATTTCTTGTTTTGGACAGACATTTTTATGGTAAGCAGACTCTCACTCTCCCCCTCATTTACTCAGCAATTAAGTATGGCATCCAAGTTAATAAAGCCTTGAGAAAAGAGTCCAGCTCTTTCTATAAGTCTCATTTGCTAATTTACGATTTACCGGGACTAAGATAATTTTCAACTGTGTTGTCAGCAATCGACTGCTTGAGAAAGAGCAGTATTTATGTTTTCCAATAACCTAGCTGTTACATTTTTGTGGTGACCCATTGCCTTTCTAGGGAGTGGCTGGTGCTTCACTCTTATAAATAAGGGTATGGTTAGAGTACAGTATTGTTCCCTGGGGTACAAAGATATCAAAATTCACATAATGTACTTTCATAGGTAAACATAAGGATTTCACATGGTACTGTTCAATACCTTTTAGGGTACATTTGCGGATAAAGAGTATAATGGTACAATAAAAGGTACAATAATCACACGCTCACTCTCAAAAAAAGGGGTACAGTGTGAAGGTACATTTCTGTACCCTCAATTCCTACCATAAGTTACAATGATTAATGTTTTTCCACCTAAAAGGAACTAATGGCTTTGTCACTGGGGTGGTACCCTAAAAAGTCTAATTGTAATCCAATCAGTTAGTTAGATTTTTTGCACCCGTTACTGAATTTTTTTCCCCAGTGGCTAAAGTAGTCTCCTCACAATGTTACTAACCCTGACAGTAATTTTGAATGCAGGTTGCGGGTGAATATAAATTCCAACTTTCCCAAATTTCCCAGGTTTCCAGAAATCCCAGTAGGAAGATTCCTGGAAATGGGAGGGAATAAGCAGGAAATCCTTCAAACAGGATTTCTTGAAAATCTGGGAATTTTGGAAGTTAGTCATGGTGGTAACTCACTGCAAAATTATATTGGTTGGGGCTTTCAGTTATTTTTTTTGGCCACCCTTGAGTGGAAGTGTTGTACCAGGTAGAGGTAGATTTTTGTCACTTATAAGAAACATGGCTTTGTCACTGTGGTGGTAGCCTATAAAGGCTACACTTACCTTTTCTAACAGCACACTTTTGTACCTGTGGACTATACGTAAGAAAGGTACTATCTGAGGTATCAACTGGGGTACAATTATGTACCTTTAACTAAAGGTACAAAAGATGACCTTACACGGTACCACCCTAGTGACAAGTGGGAGTGTATGCTATATAGCAGGGGTATTCTGTTCTACCTGATAATTAATTGCACCCACCTGGTGTCCCAGGTCTAAATCAGTCTCTGATTAGAGGGGAACAATGAACAATAGCAGTGGAACTGGCTTTGAGGTCCACAGTTGAGTTTGAGGGCTATATAGAATGCTTTGATGCTGGTAACGTACAGTAGTAATATACAGTACCTCCATCAAAATAACGCAGGCTTTGGGACAACAAAAGTCATTATTTTATGTAGGAGTGTAAAAAGACTGAAAAGTTCAAGATAACTTTTGATCCCCATTTTAACTCAATGATTGGTGTTTGCAAGAGAGATGAGAAATGGGTGATACACATCAACTAATAATGACGCATCTCTCTGTTTCGGTAACAATTCTCTACCCCTCCCTCTTTCCCGTGCTCACTCTCTCCATCCAAAGGGAGAGAGATTGTTGATAAATTCTCATATCAGGCCATGCAGGGTAAACTCCCCTGGGCCCTGGAGAGCAATGGTGAGTGGGTTGGTGTGTGTGAGTGTGTGTGTGTGTGTGTGTCTGTATGCATGCGTTTACCTCCCCAATATAGGGTTTCATTGATCGGGCTCCGGTAGACACACCAAAATTAAGACAAAGTGATGAAGTGGAGGCGGTGGCTTGTCATTGTCCCTGTGTGAGCTTTATGGCCTATTGTCCTGTCACAAACAAATGGCAGGTGGGGGACTCTGGAATGATAAACACAATATGTGTTCCTAAAACACACTCCATCATGGTTAATGTGGGAAGTTGGCGGCTCAGTGCTATCGCTCAGAAGAAGTGGTAAGTAAGGAGGGGAGATTGCTAATCTAACCATTAAGACAAAAGGAATACAGGGGCATCATGCATATGGCATTTTACAAGATTCTGACATCAATTTCAATGTCTTTGTATGTACTCTATTATACAATACTAGCCAGATCTTTAGCTGTGCTTGATTGAGGTTGCCTGTTTGGTGCAATTTGGCACTTCAGGCAGGCCCAATCAAACCCTCAAAGTTTTCAAATACTATTTGAACACAGGAGATCTTATACTAAACATACCTCAGCTACGGATGGATGAAACAGAGGGACATGTGTGACAAAAGAAGAGCTAAGTCTAGTCTAGTATAGTCTAGTCTAAGCATTGCAGCCTCTGGATTAACTCTAGCATAGCGCTCCCAGTGATCACTACTTTCTTCTCCCTATCTGCTTTCCCCAATCATTCATGACTTCCTAAGAAGTGCTAACAAGATGTATTATCAAATGTCTGAAATGCTTATCATCAGCATTGGTAAACAATGTCGGAGTACCTGATTCCCTCATTACAAAGTGTATGTCACCAAAGGTCTTGTGATAGACTAGCGTCCTGTCCAGGAGATGTACTTGTATTTCAAGCTGCCTCACGCTACAGAAACAGGATAGGCTCCTGCTTTATGAGTCGTTCTGGACACCAAAGAGAACCATTGATTGAAGGTTATCATTTGGAGCAAGAGAAGAAACGACAAACGCCAATGAATAATTTATTCAAGTAACAGGGTCACACCTATTAATAAAAGGGCAACTTCTGAGGAGACCTAGCACCATAACTAAAAATGAAATTGGACTGTTCCTAATCTAAATGTTAATCGAGCTAAGGTTTGTTTGATGTTTTGGTTTCAGTTTTATGATGTGGCAATGGACGACATATTGATTCTGTTGCTTCCGGTCCGGCTCTGTGATGCAAATGGAAATGAATAGGTTTTCATCAAAGATCTCTCTGTACTTTGCTCCGTTCATCTTTACCTTGATCCTGACTAGTCTCCCAGTCCATGCCGCTGAAAAACATCCCTACAGCATGATGCTGCCACCACCATGCTTCACAGTAGGGATGGGCCAGGTTTCCTCCAGACGTGACGCTTGGCATTCAGGCCAAAGAGTTAAATCTTGGTTTCATCAGACCAGAGAATCTTGTTTCTCATGGTCTGAGAGTCTTTAGGTGCCTTTTGGCAAACTCCAAGCGGGTTGTCATGTGACTTTTACTGGGGAGTGGCTTCCCTCTGGACACTCTACCATAAAGGCCTGATTGGTGGAGTGGTGCAGAGATGTTTGTCCTTCTAGAAGGTTCTCCCATTTTCACAGAGGAACTCTGGAGCTCTATCAGAGTGACCATCGGGTTCTTGGTCACCTCCCTGACCAAGGCTCTTCTCCCACGATTGCTCTGTTTGGCCGGGGGGCCAGCTCTAGGAAGAGTCTTGGTGGTTCCAAACTTCTTCTATTAAAGAATGATGGAGGCCACTGTGTTCTTGGCGACCTTCAATGCTGCAGGTGGACTCCAGTCAAGTTGTAGAAACATCTCAAGGATGATCAATGGAAACAGGATGCACGTGAGCTCAATTTCTTATGTAAATGAGGTATTTCAGTTTTTTTTTAAATACATTTGCTAAAAAATCTAAAAACCTGTTTTCGCTTCATCATTATGGGGTATTGTGTGTAGATTGCTGAGGATTTTATTTAATCCATTTTAGAATAAGGCTGTAACGGAACAAAATGTGGAAAAGGTCAAGGTGTCTGAATACTTTCTGAAGGCATTGTACATTAAAGTTACAGCAGCAGCCCCATGACAAGAAGTAGGTACCTTTCTCTAACCACTGATCCACGGTCATATTTCTCGTCCACCTAATGGTTAGGCTTGAGGAGGAGGGAATCTGATTCTAGATCTGTGGGGCAACTTCTACTTTGTGATAAGCACAGCTATGTTTTACAATGACTGTCAGGATGTGCCAAATCTTATTATGTCTCCTTTTATTTATAGCAATTTCAAAGGTATTCTGCTGGTGGCTGGGCCCCATCCTCTCCAAGTAGGCAAAATGTAGCAGCCATAATGTCATCATTTTCTGGGCTGTAGAGATGCCAGATATAAAAACTGAGTTGCGTTCAGGAAGGGAAATAGTTCATAAACGGTAGTTAATGCTAGCTAATATATTCCATTTGTTTGGTGTTAGCCACAAACCTTCGCTAATGTTAGCGAACAGTCTGAGAAGTTAGTGTGCGGTGAACGTACGTTTCTGTTTTGGTTCTAACTGCCACTACAAATAATAATGTGGCCATGTAGGGGTTCTATTACATGGTGTACGAATAGCAAAGTAATTTGCAGTTTGAATATTACTGCTAAAAAAAATACAGCAATGCTTACAAAAAGGAGCTATTTGGGGCTTCACTGTAACATTTTGGAATTTTCATTCAAATCCTTCAACTGAAATTGTTATGAAGTAACAATCAGAACTCTTGTTAAACTCACCTCTAATGTTATAAAAGACGTCAGAATGATATCATTGCAAACAGTTTTGCCTGCTGTGCTCCCTGTTCTAAGGTTAGCTTTTTGTAAGTCATTGGTAGTCTGTCCACATTTAATGGAATAATTCACCCAAATTACAAATGTACATACATTATTTGTTTTCTTAGCTTGACATAAGAGACTGCAATCTAAATGCATGTTAATTTGCAGGCATATGCAGATAAAAAGTAGCCTATGTCTTTGTGTCCATTGATATTCATGAGTATGTGTATGACTTCTTATTGTGTGTGTGTGTGTGTGTGTGTGTGTGTGTGTGTGTGTGTGTGTGTATTGGGTGTGTAGTTATTTGCAGTCCAGTCACTTTGACATTTCAGCACATTACTCCTGTGTCTCAGCCTACCTTCTTCCTCATCCATGACCTTTCCACGCACACACACACACTGCTGACAATGCGTTGAGTCAGGGAAGGCCAACGAGCATCTTATACACTCAATCTCAAATTATGGGGACGTTTTTTTCTGAAATTGTGTCTCAAGAGATACCAATCATTGAGCAGCAGACATTTTTCAGATCAGGCAGTATGTTAAGGTCTGTCGTGATGAACACACAATCTGAAATAATATCCATATACAGTGGGGAGAACAAGTATTTGATACACTGCCGATTTTGCAGGTTTTCCCACTTACAAAGCATGTAGAAGTCTGTAATTTTTATCATAGGTACTCTTCAACTGTGAGAGATGGAATCTAAAACAAAAATCCAGAAAATTACATTGTATGATTTGTAAGTAATTAATATGCATTTTATTGCATGACATAAGTATTTGATACATCAGAAAAGCAGAACTTAATATTTGGTACAGAAACCTTTGTTTGCAATTACAGAGATCATACGTTTCCTGTAGTTCTTGACCAGGTTTGCACACACTGTAGCAGGGATTTTGGCCCACTCCTCCATACAGACTTTCTCCAGATCCTTCAGGTTTCGGGGCTGTCGCTGGGCAATACAGACTTTCAGCTCCCTCCAAAGATTTTCTATTGGGTTCAGGTCTGGAGACTGGCTAGGCCACTCCAGGACCTTGAGATGCTTCTTACGGAGCCACTCCTTAGTTGCCCTGGCTGTGTGTTTCGGGTCGTTGTCATGCTGGAAGACCCAGCCACGACCCATCTTTAATGCTCTTACTGAGGGAAGGAGGTTGTTGGCCAAGATCTCGCGATACATTGCCCCATCCATCCTCCCCTCAATACGGTGCAGTCGTCCTGTCCCCTGTGCAGAAAAGCATCCCAAAGAATGATGTTTCCACCTCCATGCTTCACCTTTGGGATGGTGTTCTTGGGGTTGTACTCATCCTTCTTCTTCCTCCAAACACTGTGAGTGGAGTTTAGACCAAAAAGCTCTATTTTTGTCTCATCAGACCACATGACCTTCTCCCATTCCTCCTCTGGATCATCCAGATGGTCATTGGCAAACTTCAGACGGGCCTGGACATGCGCTGGCTTGAGCAGGGGGACCTTGCGTGCGCTGCAGGATTTTAATCCATGACGGCGTAGTGTGTTACTAATGGTTTTCTTTGAGACTGTGGTCCCAGCTCTCTTAAGGTCATTGACCAGGTCCTGCCGTGTAGTTCTGGGCTGATCCCTCACCTTCCTCATGATCATTGATGCCCCACGAGGTGAGATCTTGCATGGTGCCCCAGACCGAGGGAGATTGACCGTCATCTTGAACTTCTTCCATTTTCTAATAATTGCGCCAACAGTTGTTGCCTTCTCACCAAGCTGCTTGCCTATTGTCCTGTAGCCCATCCCAGCCTTGTGCAGGTCTACAATTTTATCCCTGATGTCCTTACACAGCTCTCTGGTCTTGGCCATTGTGGAGAGGTTGGAGTCTGTTCGATTGAGTGTGTGGACAGGTGTCTTTTATACAGGTAACGAGTTCAAACAGGTGCAGTTAATACAGGTAATGAGTGGAGAACAGGAGGGCTTCTTAAAGAAAAACTAACAGGTCTGTGAGAGACGGAATTCTTACTGGTTGGTAGGTGATCAAATACTTATGTCATGCAATAAAATGCAAATGAATTATTTAAAAACCATACAATGTGATTTTCTGGATTTTTGTTTTAGATTCCGTCTCTCACAGTTGAAGTGTACCTATGATAAAAATTACAGACTTCTACATGCTTTGTAAGTAGGAAAACCTGCAAAATCAAATACTTGTTCTCCCCACTGTACATAAACACCCCCGGTCAAAAGTTTGTAATATTACTCATTCAAGGGTTTTTCTTTATTTGCACTATTTTTGACATTGTAGAATAAAAGTGAAGACATCAAAACTATAACATAACCCATATGGAATCATGTAGTAATCAAAAAAGTGTTAAAAAAAATCAAAATATATTTTATATTTGAGACTCTTCAAATAGCCACCCTTGGTGACAGCTTTGCACACTCACGGCATTCTCTAAACCAGCTTCATGAGTACAGCCACAGGAATGGAAGACCCAGAAATTCCTCTGCAGAGGAGGATAAGTTAATTTGAGTTACCAGCCTCAGAAATTGCAGCCCAAATAAATGCTTCACAGAGTTCAAGTAACAGACACATCTCAACATTAACTGTTCAGAGGAGACTGTGTGAATCAAGCCTTCATGGTCAAATTGCTGCAAAGAAACCACTACTAAAAGGACACCATAAGAAGAAGAGACTTGCTTGGGCCAAGAAACACGAGCAATGGTCATTAGACCGGTGGAAATTTGTCCATTGGTCTGGAGTCCAAATGGGAGATTTTTGGTTCCAACCACAACCAAATGTAGATGGTTTGGGATGAGTCAGACTGCAGTGAAGGAAAAGCAGCCAACATGTGCTTAGCATATGTGGGAACTTCTTCAAGACTGATGGAAAAGCATTCCAGTGCAAAGCTGTCATCAAGGCAAATGGTGGCTATTTGAAGAATCTCAAATATAAAATATATTTTGATTTCTTTAACACTTTTTTGCTTACTACTTGATTCCATATGTGTTATGTCATAGTTTTGATGTCTTCACTTTTATTCTCCTGTACAATGTAAAAAATTGTGCAAATAAAGAAAAACCCTTGAATGAGTAATATTCCAAACTTTTGACCGGGGGTGTATACCCATTGATTTTTTAGTTCTTGAATTTATGCCTCATGAGCTTAGTGCAACTGTCTTATCCTATTATACCCAAAATATAAGGTTGTATATTGTGGCTTTAACCAGCTACATGGAGTCCAGTTGTATGCCTGCATGGTCGGAGAAGCTCTACTTTGGCCTGGGCTGTGTGGGTCATCTATAGAATAGGGCTTAGCAGCAGTGTTGACCAATGACAGTGTTTTAATGCCTAACAGTGACCTATAAAGATAATACCACGCAGGAAGTTGACCTGGCATAACAATAATGGCCGTGGGCAATGCCGCAAAGCATTGAGGCAGAAAAACACTGGTGTCCTTTGACCTGAAAGTACATCATCACTCAAGTACGCTGACCTGAATAGAACCATTTCTCCATTCTCCATTTATGCAGCGGTTATATTTAGGCTAATGTTTTACAAGTTTGTCATACATTTTTTTATTTTATTATTTTACATGTCATGAAAATGCCATTAAAGAAAGTTACCAGTAATATATCCTCCCTTTGTAACCCAAGTCGCCATATTTCTTTCACTTATCCAATCCTCTCATACTGTATCTACAGGTGTGGAAACAAAGTAGAGTGGGAACAAGGGTCTGATTGGAATTCAGCAAAAGTGTGTTGTGTTACGTGAAACTGCTTCACTTGTTTGACACAAAGTGATAATATTTAATTGACTAAAATAAAACATGTAATTTGCCCTAAACTTGGTCAGAATGGCTTTGAACAGTGACTTATGCAGCCCAATCCTATGAAAACAAGTTGTTAATATGTATACCCTGTGAAAGCCACTTACGCTTCCATATAATTTCCCGTGCTGTTTGAACGTTCTTCAAAATTATATAATAAAATTCATGACAACTTAGTAATTTTAAGTAATTTATATAAAAGTTGCATTTACTTCTACCAGATGCCTTTTTCAAGTTTCAAGTTTCAAGTTTTAATGTCACATGCACAAATACAGTGAAATGCCTTTCTTGCAAACTTAAAACCCAACAATGAAATAATCAATAACAATGTATTACTAGAAAAAAACACACAAGAAATAAGAATACGAAATATGAAATGCACAATAAAGTAAATAAGTAAGCATACTATATACAGGAAATAGCAAATAGGAAGCCCCGTGAAAAACATTGAGACCCACCGAATGTCACAGTATAATTCGCACTCTGTGTGAGAGTCAGAAACCATCACCGTAATGTAAGGACTTCCATTTGAGAGGTGGTGTCTGGAAACAGTGTTGAGGGTACCCTTCTCCCCCATAGTAATTCTAAAAGCACTCAGGTCCCCATTGTCAGTAAAAAGCCATTATCTGTTTCTCTTGTTCACAACTTGACCATGGAGGGCTTTAGTGGCAGCACTTGCAAGCCAGTTTCTGCCCAGATGTAATTTAAATATGACATTGGAGCTGAAAGAGATAGATAAACCCACTCCAGGGCTTAGCCACGGTGGTCAAATAGGGGAGCATAATAACCTGATAGGAGGGGTTCACCAAGATGAGACTGGCAGTTTGAAGGGCAACACTAGCCCTTAGAAATCCACTGCATTGGCCCACTTCAGCAGTCTGTAATTGCATAATAAAGTCAACAAGCAGAACAACAACTGTACATAAGCCAGTATGAGAGCAGGTTGCCATTGCACAGGATGTACACAAGAGATATGTGAGCTGAATCAGGAGGAAGCGGTACTCGCTTAGGAAGCAGCGTGACGTCCGATACAAATGGTGCCTTTAATGCAGTTGCGCTCAGCTCAATGCTGGGGTCGCTGTGGAGTAAGTTTGGTGGGTGAATGTAACATGTTGCACCATGCTTTTCTGAAATTGTGTCTCAAGAGATACCAATCATTGAGCAGCAGACATTTTTCAGATCAGGCAGTATGTTAAGATCTGTCGTTATAAAGGCACAATCTGAAATAATATCCATATACGTAAACACCCCTGGTCAAAAGTTTGTAATATTACTCATTCAAGGGTTTTTCTTTATTTGCACTATTTTTGACATTGTGGAATAAAAGTGAAGATATCAAAACTATGACATAACCCATATGGAATCAATGCTGGGGTCGCTGTGGAATAAGTTTGGTGGGTGAATGTAGCACATGGGGATGTGTGTCAGCCTGAAGTGTTCCCACCGCGCCGTCGAATAGCAAGTCACCTGGTGCGACGTGATAAGGAAAGACACCAATTCATGCTTTGGCCACTGTCACAATTTGTAATTTGGGTGAACTATCCCTTTAAACATGTCCTGAGGCTCAACCGTGTCCCAGGCCAGTCTCCCCCTGCGCCACTCTTTCTGCTCCATCTTCACCCCAAGGAGCAATCCAGTCAGCAGATATGTTCACTGTTACTGTCCTATAGCCTCCGGCCACTCAGTCTCACTTCCAGTCCCTTTGCATTCTTGCATTTGCTTTACACAGTGCCGGAGAGAGGAATGAGGCTTGGCTTGATTAAAAAAGAAGAGCTCACTTCAGTGGCTTTAGGTACCTTTCTGGGCTGAGTAATGGATTCAGACTTCAGAGAGATGATGAAGCGGCGAGGGGGAGATAATATTACTAGTATTAATATATTAAAATATATTATTATCTTTCTCTCCTGTTACATTTATTTCAGGAGAAGCTAAGGGTAAAAATAAACCACATGACTTGACACAGTTTGGTCCATGAAACTAAGCTGGTCTATTAAAGCCCACCATGAAGATATTATGTAATAAACAGTGTATTTGGAAAGTATTCAGAACCCTTGACTTTTTACACATTTTGTTACGTTACAGCCTTATTCTGAAATGGATTCAAATCAATCTACACACCTGTAATGACAATGCAAGAACAGGTTTTTTAGAAATGTTTGCATATTTATATTTTAAAAAACCCACTGAAATATTATATTTACATAAGTTTTCAGACCGTTTACTCAGTACATTGTTGAAGCACCTTTTACAGCCTCGAGTCTTCTTGGGTATAACGTCATTGTTCTCTGCAGATCCTCTCAAGGTCTGTCAAGTCGGATGGGGAATGTTGCTGCACACCAACCAAGTGAAGAGAGAGCTGGAGAGACTACATCAGTGGAAAGCGGCGGGCCCTGATGGCATCCGCCCAAGGGTGCTGAGGGTCTGTGCTGACCAACTGTGTGGAATACTCCAGCATCTTTTCAACCTTAGCCTGAGCCTAGAAAGGGTCCCTGTGCTGTGGAAAACATCCTGCCTCGTCCCAGTGCCCAAGAAGGCACACCCCACTGTCCTGAATGACTTCAGACCTGTAGCGCTAACATCCCACATCATGAAGACCCTGGAAAGGTTAGTCCTCGCCCACCTCAGACCCCTGGTGTGTTCATCAATGGACCCCCTGCAGTTTGCATACCAGCGCAACATCGGGGTGGATGATGCAATCATCTACCTTCTGCAGAGGGCCTACTCTCAGCTGGACAACGCAGGTTGCACTGTGAGGGTTATGTTTTTTGACTTCTCCAGTGCCTTCAATACCATTCAGCCCCTGCTACTGGGTGAGAAGATGAGGAGGATGAAAGTGGAAGCACCCTTAGTCTCCTGGGTCACGGACTACCTGACCGGTAGGCCACAATTTGTGCGACTACAGAGCTGTGTGTCAGAACGGGCAGTTAGCAACACAGGGGCCCCCCAGGGAACGGTCCTGTCCCCCTTCCTGTTCACCCTCTACACCTCAGACTTCAGATATAACTCTGAAACATGCCACCTACAGAAGTTCTCGGATGACTCTGCTATTGTAGGGTGCATCAGGGGTGGGCAGGAGGAGGAGTACAGGAGCACAATCAGTGACTTTGTGTTGTGGTGTGAGCAGAACCACCTTCAGCTCAACATCAGCAAAACAAAGGAGATGGTGGTGGACTTCAGGAGAACCAAGGCACAACTGACTGCAGTCCCTATACAGGGGATGGATGTGGAAATGGTTGGGTCAAGTTCCTGGGAGTCCATATGGACAACAGGCTGAAATGGGCCGGTAACACCGGGGCCCTGTATAAAAAGGGCCAGAGCCGACTCTACTTTCTGAGGAGGCTCAGGTCCTTCAACGTGTGCAGTAAACTACTGCATACCTTCTACCAGTCTGTGGTGGCCAGTGCCATCTTTTTTGCAGTGGTGTGCTGGGGAGCAAACATCAAAGCCGGTGATGCTTCTCGGGTAAATAAGCTGATCAGGAAGGCTAGCTCTGTCCTGGGGATGAGCCTTGACACTCTAGAGGAGGTGGTGGAGAGACGGATCCTGGCCAAACTGCTGGCCATCATGGACAACGTCACCCACCCTCTGCACGCTATGGTTATGACGCAGAGGAGCACTTTCAGTCACAGACTGATCCCACCACGGTGTGCCAGAGAGCGCTACAGGAGGTCCTTCCTGCCGGCGGCTATTAGACTATATAATGCCTCACCGGGGTGCCGTGCCGTCGGCAACATAGATCTGGAACTGTTGGGGTGCTAGGACCTAGTTTAACAATTATGCATCCATCCGTGAGTAACTCTGGTCCGTCAGCACTCATCCACTCAGGACCTATTTATTCATACAGGTCTGTATATACATACTCATGTACAGTTGTTATATCATATCACATGCAATATTGTAAGTAATTATTGGGACTTAACCTACGTAGGCATTCACTCAGGAATGCATATTAGTATCCTGCCAGTTGCACCTTTTCTCATTGCTTTTAGTATATCAAATGTGCAATACATGCAGTTGTCTGTAATTAAACCCTGCGCACTATGGACTGTATTTTAAGGGAATTACTATTATTACCCCAAATGATATCATACACACATTTAGCTATTAAAGTATCTCTTCCTGTCATTTACCTGTACAGTTTGTGTAACCACGCAAGTATTCACTTATCTGTAAATATAACTGTATACCTAACTGTACAGCTAATTTAACCATGAAAAATGTTCACTTACCTGTTCATTTACCCAGTCTGTCTATTAAGTAAACTATTATTACTCTCGCTCATATCATACGCATTTTTAGCTACTGAAGTATTTCTCTGCCATCAACCTGTATAGTATAGTTAACCATCCAACATCCACCAATGTATAGTGTACATATTCAGTCAACCACCCATACTATGCAATGTTTTTTTATAGCTTTTTTTTGCACTCCAGATATCTTGTATTTCTATACTTTTTCATACTGCCGCTCTATGTATCATGCACCGTGTATCTGTCTTTTGTGTACTTTCGTTGTGGCATTTTGGACCTGCCCTGTGTTTTGTTGTAGCTGCTTGACAAAGAAATTTCCCCCTCGGGGATCAATAAAGTACCTATCTATCTATCTCTCTATCTATTTATCTATCTATCTAATTGGCGCCCATCCACTCAGAGAGCAAACTAAGTGAGATACATAAAACTGTCAGCTGATTTCACTTCTAGTGATGGATACCAAAATGCAGCTGTAAGTCTTAGCTGCACACTCCATTACTTGCTGATGGAGCGGCCTGTCTGGGCCCACGTAGACCCATAGCTTATCTGGGTGGAGGCAGCGAGCCCCAGGCAACCTTGTGCAAACCGTCAGAGGGTGGTGAAGGAGCTGTGATGGGAGAAAATGTCCTGAGGAAAGGGTGCGTTGGTGATAGATAGTGTTGTGCCAGGTCCTCGTTTCTCTCGCACGCTTTTTGTCAAGTCGTGGACTTAAGAGCGAGTCTGCAGATCAACAGCTCTGTGATTTATGGCCTCATTCGGGCAATCGATTCCGACCGAGGTGGGGGCAGGAGGGGGTCAGCCAGCCCAGCAGCCACCGAAAAGCCAACTCCCCTCTCTACATCTTCTTAGAGAGCAGAAGCAAAACATTTCTGAGAAGAGAGAGTAGCACTGCCAAAGGCACATGTAATCTTATCAAGTTCGTCAAGGCAACCGTGGAACGATTATGCTGGAGCAGAGCCCGCTCTGGCTCCTATGACAGCACCCTGAAATAATAAATAACATAATTTGAACCGAAGGTCCCTAATAATTGTTGTCCCTGTTAACTGCACTTCAGAATTATACACAACGTCTGGCTGCCGCTTACAAAAAAGTCCCACTCATCATACTTTTTTAAGATGAGTTTGATAGATAAATGCCTTGCTTTGTCCTCAGAGTAAATTAAGCTCTCTTCTAATCTTCCCAGTTTGCCACAGACAAGTTTTAATTACATTTCATTCAGAAAAGAAAGAAAACAAAAGACTTGGCAATTGTCTTGCATGGGTGGTCAAACTAATTGTGTGAGTGTAGGTGATAACAAATGTAATTTCTCCTCAGCATTCCAGCTTAGTGGGCATCTAGATGGTGCTTCTTTCTTTCTTTCTTTCTTTCTTTCTTTCTTTCTTTCTTTCTTTCTTTCTTTCTTTGTCTTCCACATAAGGACACGCTTGAGTCGACGACAAAAAAGCTCTTCAAAGAAAGACAAAATAATGTGTAAATGTCTGGTTTGGCGAGACAATTTATTTCACATGACAGAAAGGGATTTGAGGTGCATTCTTTTTTATTATGCAGTTCAGTAGCACCGAAAATGGCACTCTTTTCCCCCAGCAGCCTACTTCTCACCGAGCAGCGATCAGATTGCCATTTAAGGCCTGAGCTGCCTATACTTCCATTACAAACACGGCCGGCTGCTAGGAGAGGTGGACACGGAGTGGGAGTATTGATTACGTTGACATTTTAGTCATTTAGCAGCCTTATTCTAAAATGTATTTTTTTTTTTACGTCCCTCGTCAATATACACACACAATACACCATAATGACAAAGCAAAAACAGGTTTTTAGACATTTTTGCTAATTTATTCAACAACAAAAAAACTGAAATATAACATTTACATACGTATTCAGACAGTTTACTCAGTACTTTGTTGAAGCATCTTTGGCAGCGATTACAGCCTTGAGTCTTCTTGGATATGACGCTTCAAGCTTGGCACAGCTGTATTTTGGGGAGTTTCTCCCATTCTTCTCTGCAGATCCTCTTAAGCTCTGTCAGGTTGGATGGGGAGCGTCGCTGCACAGCCATTTTCAGGTCTCTCCAGAGATGTTCGATCAGGTTCAAGTCCGGGCTCTGGCTGGGCCACTCAAGGATATTCAGAGACTTGTCCCAAAGCCACTCCAGTGTTGTCTTGGCTGTATGTTTAGTGTCCATTTAAGAATGATGGAAGCCACTGTGTTCTTGGGGACCTTCAATGCTGTAGAACTTTTTTAGTACCCTTCCCCAGATCTGTACCTCAACACAATCCTGTCTCGGAGCTCTACGGACAATTCCTTCAACCTCATGGCTTGGTTTTTGCTCTGATATGCACTGTCAACTGTGGGACCTTAGACAGGTGTGTGCCTTTCCAAATCATGTCCAATCAATTGAATTTACTACAGGTGGACTCCAATCATGTTGTAGAAACATCTCAAGGATGATCAATGGAAACAGGATGCACCTGAGCTCAATTTCGAGTCTCCTAGCAAAGGGTCTGTTTTCATTTTGTCATTATGGGGTATTGTGTGTAGATTAATGAGAAAAAAATAATATTTAATCAATTTTAGAATAAGTCTGTAACATAACAAAATGTGGAAAAAGGGAAGGGGTCTGAACATTTTCCGAATGCACTGTATATATCATATATTGATCAAAACAAAAGGCAGTCTTCAGAGCTTGATAATGCCATTCAGATCTGTCCAACTTCAGTTTCCTGTAACTGGTCAGTGTAACAAGTCTTACAAAACAGGAGTTCTAGGCAGGTAGTGCATCTGGGCAACACTACTCTGTTGTGACACTCCTCTTGTAATGTAGTGACACAGCAGATAACGAGTCAGCTCACAGTATTATCCACAGTAGGTGTCCAGTGAAAGAGTGGTCAGACTGAAGGTTGTGAATAATACCCCCTAACGTTATTATTACGTAAGACAAACCACTTCTCCATGGTGTAGTAAAAGACATCTTAGTCGACCAGACCTCATTTTCAGCTAATGATGTCACTGGGGAGCAATTGAGACGGTGAAACTATTTAATCGCCTTAAATCCACTTTTCTCTCACCTCATAATTTTGGCATTATCAGTGTCATTAAAATGGTTTATTTACCGCCGGTAACATGGTTGGCGGTTATGGTCTCAGGACAGTCATCACAGGAGTTACGGCAATGATTTAATTTGGACTTCTCTACCATAAAACAGACCTGAGGAGACATTTAAAAGGTCCGTCCGACAGCTTTATAGCTGTAAGGATGGCGCCAATGCCGTGGCACGCAGATACTTCATTGGTGCCATACAGTTCTCCCCATCATCATCTGTATCAGCTAGAGTCATCCACCGTGCCATCATCGGTTTCGGAGAAAACTTGACTCGTACCTTCCGAGGGATGTCAAGGGACATTTTAAGGTGAGGGAGTGAGATAATGTATCACCATTGACAAGCAGAGAGAGAGAGAGAGAGAGAGAGAGAGAGAGGGGGGGGGGGGGGGTAAGTGGAGGGAGGAATGAGAGGAAGAGAAACACTGATCTTAATTTAGCCATGGCTTAATGGTCTCTACTCAATTGAATTAACTATCAGTCAAATCTACCTTAAAGGTAAAATATGCAGAAATCACTCCGCCATTTCCTGGTTGCTAAAATTCTAATAGTTCGCCTAATTTCAGTTTATGTGACAAAACAAGCAGAGAATCATTGTACCATGAAATATATTTTCCATAACCAAAAATATTATATTTTCATCTGTTTGATGCTGGTGTACAAAACTTGCCCAAAAAGTAACATATTGCTGCTTTAATGTACACATCACTCTTCAATCAGATTATCCACACTTCCAGCTGGGTCAGCAGCCCAGACAGAGGGAGGGAGGGAATGTAGGAGGAAGAGCTTGAGATAAAAAGGCCCTCGCTGCAGACCCAAGCTCGTCTTGGGTTCCTGGCAGCGTTTGAGCAGCGCCAAGCAGCCCGTCTCCTATCCGTCTCCCTCCTCGACTGCCAGCTTTTAATCTCCCCTGGAGTCCCCCATGCCTCCCCTAATTAAATGGCATAGACTCTGCCTCTTGCCTATCACTAATGGCAGGCCCTCATTCGACTTGATGAAGGTCAGCAGCTTCCACTTTATTGCAGAAACCAACAACAAAAAAATGTCTATCTTACTTAGACCAGCCTTGGCAAGTTTGGGAATAGTACTAAATGATTTTGCCCCACTGCTTCAGACTCGACAACTCTGTCCAGCAGAGCAGTCGGTGCAATTGAATTTCTCATGGAGCCGTTGTAAATCCGTCCCTTAATGATCGTAGAAACAACCAATTCCCAGGATGTTGTTCTTTTGGGTGTGTGTAGGCAGCTTCCACTGCTCGGACCATAAAACAAGGCCAACACATTTATATGATATGTCTTCTTGAGAGGATTTACCGACACTGCTATCTAATGGAGTGACCTCGTCTGGGATAATCACATTGAAGGGCGCCTCTGACTAATTAAACTAAAAGGGGGAACAGGTTGCAGCCCTGCCCGGTGCAGTAAAACTTCAGCTGTCTACACTAGCTCTCTGCCGCTGTGCCTTGGCAGCAATATGTGTGGGGGGAGGTCTCCTTCTTATGATAAATCTTTCTGGCTAGCTAAGCCAATGAATCTTCCATTTGAGAGGGAGAAAGAAAGGGCTGGCACTTTTATCGCTAGCTGATATCATAACTTATGGACCACTTGTTTTGCTCATGAATTCCTTTTGAGCACTGATCTAACATAACGTTACGTCATGGCTCCGTTGGCTAATGACGGTGAGTGACCCTTCACCCATTGTTTAAAAAAGCCCTATTGTTTAAAAAAATGGTGTGGTGTATAGGGAGGGTTTTAAAACATAGGATTGGTGTAAGCATTGGCTGAAGGGAATATCCACAATTTCTAAATAGAGAGTCTGCAAGTGTATACTTTATGCGGGCAAGTGTATACTTTAGTTAGCTCATGGCTGCAGGCCTGCAGCTGTGGCGGGCTCCAGGAGATCATCTGTGGCATACGAGGACAGCATCTGGCGGAGCAGGGAACGTGCGCCACCTTAGAGTGGTGAAAAGTCACAGTGCCTTAGGAATCGTCTCTCCACATTGCCCTGCTGGCCTGGCAACAGCTTAGACTACACTCATCAGACAGTAGGAGGCCTATAGACTAACACCACTACAAGATATAGTATGGACACTTTCAATTCAAATGCTGGGCTACTCATTCTGAAAGCATACATTGATGTAACAAATTGTGAATATTATCAGAATTGTTCGTTTTTACCACCATCAATATGAACGATGAACTTCTCTAAGTGTGAGTCTCATCAAGGGTACTCGTGGGCTACACCTTGCCCTGGACTCACTTGTTTTTATAAGTTGTTTGTTCATACAAGTGGAGCAAGCTAATAAGTGAAGTGTGTGCAACGTGAGTTGTAGGGCCATATCACATAGTAACCACACCACAACGCCAGACAATTAGTGATGTGACGGTCATGCAGTTGGAGTGTGTAAAAACAAAATATAGTTTATCTGTGTTTTATTGTAGGGTTTTAAACATATTAAAGTGTAACAGATATCCCACAAAGACAAGAACACGGGTCTCAGACCAGTGTAACACATGACTGCACAGCCTGCGATCCAAGGTGATTGTTGTTTATTCTGACAATAGAAAGAAGCACATTAAATCTGCTGGACAACAGTATGTTGATGGCTGTAGATTTGTGATTCATTGCTTGCATGTAAATATCAGACTGGGTATTTTGTAATCAAACATCAAAACAATGACAAAAATATTATAAAATAAAATAAATGTCAGTACCTGATGATAGACACAAGGAAGCACAATAGATGTGCAGGACAACAGTATGTTGATGGCTGTAGATTCCTCTGTTAGCATGGAAATAAATGTGAATTAGCATGGAGCTAATGCGACCATTACAATAAGAGCATACTTACAGCAATAAGAGCTCCCTAGTGGCCATCGGTCTAAGGCACTAAATCTCAGTCCTAGAATCATCATTACAGACACCCTGGTCTGATTCCAGGCTGTATCACAACCGACCGTGATTGGGAGTCCCATAGGGCAGCGCACAATTGTCCCAGCGTCGTCCGTTTCGGCCGGTGTAGGCTTTCATTGTAAATAAAAATGTGTTCTTAACTGACTTGCCTAGTTAAATAAAGGTTAAATCAAAATAACATACAAAATCACATCTATCTATCAGGAAATGTACATAGTGAACTCATACACATTGCAAATATAATGCACTATTTCGGAACATGTGACCTACCGCTTGCAAGTCATTATTAGACTGTGAATAATTGAAGTTCGTGATCGCCCCCTATCTGCAAGCATAGCCAATGACATAACACCTTATTGACATTTGACTTGAACCAACCAATAGAAATACATAAATATTGAATGAATATTTCTGCAAGGACAAGTGGAAACATAACCGTCCTTGTTACAAAAGCGTATGCTTGTCTAGGAAGGAAACTCAACTGATAGGCCTAGTGCTAGCTAGTAGTTCAACTTTGGGGTGGTGCATTTTCCTCTCCCCTTCTTAGCAATTCCACTACAATTGCATTACCAGGCATTAACAATACAAATAAATAAACCTATGCCCTTAACAAGTTATGTGTTTACAGAACTATACAAGACATCGTAATGCAGACAGGGGTTTCATAATGAATTGAATCCTTAATTATTATTCAAATGAATTGTGCCTGCTGCTAGGATGCACCAAATATAAATTGACATAATCTTGACACACTATACGCATCGAAATAAATATTCAAAACATGAGCAAATGCAAGGTACATGCACCTCTCACACTAACTGCAGGAAACCAAGATAACCCTATAGAGAGACGTGACAAATCTCTCTCTCTCTCTCTCTCTCTCTCTCTCTCTCTCTCTCTCTCTCTCTCTCTCTCTCTCTCTCTCTCTCTCTCTCTCTCTCTCTCTCTCTCTCTCTCTCTCTCTCTCTCACACACACACACACAGAGTATCTTCTGAAATCGCTGAATGTGTGTGTGTGTTTGCTGACTGAAATTACGCGGTGACTTACCCAAGCAATTGCAGATGCGCATCATTACAGGCGGAGTTGATATTGATACCCGCGCAACGTCGGTCTTCTCTACACAGTTATTTTTAATATGTTCAGTCGCACTTTACTGAGAGTGAATGTGCATTGATTTGATGATAATGCATTAGGATAGTTTTAGACAGAATTATTGCTTTTTTTCACCACCGCATTTGCGCGCGGGACCAATGTTGCACGTATTTTTCCTAATGCGCTTTTACCCAAGTGTAGCCCATGTGTACAGGCAATGCTCACTCTCTGGCTTCTGAAGATACCTCCGCAAATTTTGTCTCAATAAACCAAAACATATTACCAAGTAAGAGCCGCGTAGCTCATTCAGTAGCCTAGACATCTACACGGAATTATAAATTATAGGGGTGGGGTGCGCTTATTTCCAACATTTATAACTTTCGTGGCTCATCCCTGGCCGTCATTCGAGTTAAATGCAAGGAGAGGGATGACTCCAAAACTGCGACTCCCACCTAAAACATCACGATTCGCTGATTTATATTGGAGAACTTTGGACTTTTCAGCTGTGGATACCGACCAAAAAGCGCTGCGCCTTTGCGCGGTGATTCCAACTTTCTAGTAGGCCTAATTCAATTAACTACGTTTGTGGTTGCAGGACGGATGGTGTTTCAAGCTCTCTCATGCCACCAACAATTGTGAAAACAGGACAAGAATGTGGCAGAATCCCTTTGTCGAGTCGAGAAGACTGGATTAAGTTCTTGAAAATAGTCGAGTGTTATGCGTCTCATGCTTGTTTCCTTGACACGAGGGCTGTGAGAGCGAAGGAGGAATGCTGGTCCGAGAGATATTGCCGCTAATTTTAGGGTTTTCGCATTTTGTTTTTGGTCACTGCTTTCTAACGTCGTTTTTACTTTTATTTCAGGTGGGTTTATTACGTTTTCTATTGTATCACACCATACTCGTATATACCCCTAGGCTTTGTCAATGTGATTTTGGGAAGGGGGTTTGTGTAATGGGAATAATGATGGTAAATTGGCAAGTTATCGGTTCATGCACCATGAAATTCGTGGGTACATTGTACTGACAAGATACACTGCATCAGTGGTGAAAGTATAGTCGCCTTACAGTTGACTGCCACTTATCATGGCTCCAATTGAGAATATGGAAGTAATTTATGTCAATTGATTGATGATGTAACACTGTCTCACTGAGTAAATTGGAAATGAGTATGCATAACATGTGTAAGTGAGGGTGCATGCATTCTTGAGTTAGTGAGTGTGTTTGGTGTTCGTGAGAGAAGGAGCAGGAGCGGGAGTGGCCGAGAGAGGATAGGCACTGTAGGGAGACAAAAAATATGCTTATGTATACTTGACCAAGTTGGCCATTGAGCCATGTGTTAATTATTATTTAATTGCCTCTCTCTCTCTCTCTCTCTCTCTCTCTCTCTCTCTCTCTCTCTCTCTCTCTCTCTCTCTCTCTCTCTCTCTCTCTCTCTCTCTCTCTCTCTCTCTCTCTCTCTCTCTCTCTCTCTCTCTCTCTCACACACACACACACACACACACACACACACACACACACACACACACTATACCATTATGACAATAATCATTTCTACAAGTTCCCTGTTATCAAGCTATGTAGGATGTGTAACAGAGGTGGTTCCTGAACACAGGAGATTGGTGACACCTTAATGGGGGAGGATGGGCTTGTGGTAATGGCTGGAGCGGTAAAGGCAGGATGGTATCAAACACATGGTTTCCAGCCATTATTATGAGCTGTCCTCCCCTTAGCAGCCTCCTGTTTTCCTGAACTATGTGATAGGTAACATTATTTGAGACCTGTTAGCCTCTGAGCTAATGCCTAAGCATAAGCTCAGAGGCAAACAATGGATAATTTACGCGGACAATCCAGGTTTGATACCGGTAGAATGGTCACGTTGGTAGAATACCTAGCTCCTATGCACAATTATGACTAGCACAAGCCGGGTGGAAGGGGTGCGGGCGATTGTATTTTGATTTGGATCAGTGGCGAGAGAGCTAATGCGTTTAGATGCCGCATTCAACTGGGCGCGTAGCAAATGCTAGGCGCTCACTCGAAGGCGTGGGTGCAGGAGGGAGCTTCAGCTTAAAGTGTCCCAGGCAAGAGCTTTGCTACCAACCATGCACTAGCTCGCTATTCCAGCGCCCCGGAGCTCTCCAGCGCTCCACTCTCCTTTCCCGAGCCCACCAGGCTCATTGCTGGGGGAGGCAGTGTCAGGGTTCACCTCTGGGGGGGTGGTGGAGGGAGGGAGTGGGGGTGGGCATTCTCCTAGACGAGCCCTTAGCTTTTTTCTTCTCTCCCACCCTTCTTGTAAGTGGGTGGGAATCTCCTCTCTCGACCAATAGTGTGTGAAGAGCGATAGTGTGTGTGTATGTGTTTCTGCATGTGTGCATGTTAATGAACTGTGAGGGAGTGCATGTTGTGCATGCGTGTGTGTGTGAGTGAGGGACTGAGTGTTTGGGTGCTTGCTGGGCATATCTGTGTGCAGATGTGTGCATGCGTGGATGAGTGTGTAACAGAGAGTGTGAGGCCTTGGGGTTCAGGTGTGAGTCTCATCTGTGGTGGAAAGCTGACCACATGGCTGCGTTGCACTGAGGATGGGATCTCCTACAGTGGGCCCTATGGAGACTAATGTAAAACCATCAGTCTGATTTAGGGTCTCAGATACAGGATGGAGCCGTTGGTATCTTATTCCCTTTTCATACTATCATGACGAAGCAAACCATACTGTTCTCGATCTGAACTGTTATTTTCAAATGGTGCAGTTCCAGCAACTATAGTTATAATATAATACTATACAGTATGCTATTTAGCAGGTGCTTTTATCCAAAGCCGGTGCATACATATTTGGTTGATTTACGACAGTGTAGTCGGTGGCTGGGTAGACGCTGGCTATTATCAAAGCCAGATTTACTCACAAATAAACCTTGATGAAGCCGAAGTTCACCATACAACAGATAGCTCCAACAACCAGAGTAACATAGGCTAATAATAGCAACAACAAAAAAAAGACTCAATGTAAATACCAATGTAGCCACCGATGGTGGCATATTTCATATCATCCGACAAAATGACACACTGCTTAACTCAGCTCAGCCATAGACCGATGTAGAATCCACAGATAAAACCAATATGTGGCACTAAAAGACCAATATATGGACGCAAGCCTACCTTGGTCCATTTGTCTGTCCTTCAGGGTGAACCTCTATGTGACAGTATTGTAGAAGTCACAGCAGAACCCCATGTCCATTATTTTATACTGCATGCACACAGAAGGCCCACAGTCGTGTGGGAGACGCATCTCCAAGGTCTCCTTCGGTTCCATTTTCACACTGACATAAAAAGTCACACACACACACAAACAGTAGCTGGTAACACAGTTTTCCCACGCTGCACTCACGATACTAGAATGTTGATTCGATACCAATACCAAGTTTAGTATCACGATACTCGATATCATCACAATACTTGATACCTAAATTATACCAAAACGATACCATAGCAAAAAAAGAAGCCGTATTAGCCAAAGTCACAGAATGGCACTTTATCCAGACAGAACTTTTGAGTTCAATATCATTACATTTGAAATGTTTGATTTTTTTGTGTATGCATTAATGGAATTATAAAATCATGCAATCAATTTTTTACAAATCTTACTATATAACAACATAATGGTTATCATTTATTTGAGTGATACATTTCTATTAACTGGGTAAATCAAGATGTAGCCTAGGCCTATTCACAATCCAGGTGAATGCATATGGAATAGGAGTGTGTGCATGCATTGAGTTATTGAGCTTGTTTTGGCTGATTTCATGAAGCTACAGATGAAAAACAATATGTTTACCTTCCATTCATGACTTATTTTATTGTTCTGAGCAACAACATTTGCAAAGAAGAAGCAATCTCTTATTTTATAAAAGTGCGCATTGTCTCTTTAAGTCCCATGAGGTCATTCACACACAAAGTTCATTCCAGGCTTGAGCAAAGATGATTATTCAAGTGTGGTAACTTCTGTGCAGCATAACATAAGTGGTGATGCAGCCCAGACTCCAAGTGAGTTCAATGGTTCTTCATGTGCAGGCTAGAGCTAGCAATGAGTAAGCTAGTAGACGACATTTGACACATTTGACAGAAGTACCGAAAGTAACAAAAATTCTAGTTCCAAACCGCTTTTGTTTGGATTCTAGTAAAATTCTAGTATCTGAAAAAGTACAGAAGTTTTGGTATACCGTGCAACACTACCATCCATTAGGGCATCCAGCCAGTCGGAGAGCAGAATCCTCCATGGCCCGGGCCCGCATTGAGTGGCTGGAGAAGCCCCATTCCCATTATGTCCACAAAGCGAAAGTACAGTGCATTAGAAAAGTATTCAGACCCCTTCACTTTTTCCACATTTTGTTACGTTACAACCTTATTCTAAAATTGATTAAATCGTTATTTTCCTCATTAATCTACACACAAAACCCATGAAGTTTCTAGAACTATTTCCCCCAAAAAAACCTTTTACTGAGTACTTTGTTGAAACACCAACGATTACAGCCTTGAGTGTTCTTTGGTATGACGCTACACCTGTATTTGGGGAGTTTCTCATATTCTTCTCTGCAGATCCTCTTAAGCTCTGTCAGGTTGAATGGGGATCGTCGCTGCACAGCTATTTTCAGGTCTCTCCAGAGATGTTCAATTGGGTTCAAGTCCAGGCTCTGGCTTGGCCACTCAAGGACATTCAGAGACGTGTCCCTAAGCCGCTCCTGCGTTGTCTTGGCTGTGTGCTTAGGGTCATTGTCCTGTTGGAAGGTGAACCTTGCCCGCAGTCTGAGGTTCTGAGGAATATGCTCTGTTCATCTTTCTCTCGATCCTGACTAATCTCCCAGTCGCTGCCGCTGTCAAACATCCCCACAGCATGATGCTGCCACCACCATGCATCACCGTAGAAATGGTATTGGCAAGGTGATGAACGGTGCCGGGTTTCCTCCAGACATGACACTTGGCATTCAGGCCAAAGAGTTCAATCTTGGTTTCATCAGACCAGAGAATCTTGTTTCTCATGGTCTGAGAGTCCTTTAGATGCCTCTTGGCAAACTCCAAGACCCCGATTGCTCAGTTTGGCCGGGCGGCCAACTCTAGGAAAAGTCTTTGTGGTTCCAAACTTCTTCCATTTTTAAGAATGTTTGAGGCCACTGCTGCAGAATTGTTTTGGTACCCTTCTCCAGATCTGTGCCTCGACACAATCCTGTCTCAGAGCTCTACGGACAATTCCTTCGACCACATGGCTTGGTTTTTGTCTCTGACATGCACTGTCATCTGTGGGACCTTATACAGACAGGTGTGTGCCTTTCCAAATAATGTCCAATCAATTGAATTTACCACAGGTGTACTCCAATCAAGTTGTAGATACATCTCAAGGAGGATCAATGGAAACAATGGAGCTCAATTTCGAGTCTCATAGCAAAGGGTCTGAATACTTATGTAAATAAGGTATTTCTGTTTTGTATTTTTTTTTATAAATTAGCAAACATTTCTACAAACCTGTTTTCGCTTTGTCATTATGAGATATTGTGTGCAGATGAGTAACACAATGTATTTAATCAATTTTAGAATAAGGCTGTAATGTAACAAAATGTGGAAAAAGTGAAGTGGTCTGAATACTTTCCGAATGCACTGTAAATGTCTAAGATGTGTAAAAGTCTGGGTAAAAAGTATTAATTGGTAATGATGTTTTAGACAAGTGGACACTCACACAAATGTAGCTACTTCGTAGCAGCGACACCTATAGGTGCCTATATGCTGACCCTGTCCATTAACAGTGACTGGAGTCAGGAACGGCCGCACGTGTCAACGATTGAATGGATTTGAATATATGGAAAGGTTATCCTGGCATGAAAAAACCCCACCATAATCTTTGGGAAATGAACATTAGAGAACTAAAAATTATGAGATTATCACTGGGTAAGTACTGCCTACCCTGCCTCCCCTGACTGCACGTCACTGATATATGACCAGGTAAGCACAGTATAGATCTGTAGTGTGAAAAGTAGTGTGATAGTTCCTCCCATCTTGTCCTATTTCCTAGACTCGTTTTCACTCATTACAAAGGTGGAAATCTAGGTTCTTGGTACTAGGGTACCCTGATCTGCATTGTTAAGCATACTTTTTTTTATCCAAACATACCCCGGGCTAAGCAAGTTCTGGTACCTGCCTGAGAGTACTAGGTACTGTGTTGCAGTATAGTGAATGTTGCCTGGAACTCTCTGCCCAATGTAAACAAGTTGGTATGCTAGCATCATGTAATTGTAGTGTACAGTGCCTAGTGAAAGTACACACCCATTGCACAGTTTTCACATTTTGCTGTCTTAAAAGGGATTTAATTTGATTTTCTCCATACTTATCTACACAACCTGCTCAACATTTTCAAAGTGAAATAAACATTATAGAAATGAACTCATCTTAACTAATAAAAATACCCAGAAGATGTCTTGATTGCTTATGTGTTCAAACAACAGAGTGAAAACTTGGTGGAAGCACCTCTGCCAGCAATTACAGCTGTGAAACATTTTGAATAAAATTCTACCAACTTTCCACAAATTAGGGAAACATTTTTGTCAAAATTGCTCAAGCTCAGTAGATTCTCAGTAGATTTGTTTGGGAATCATTGATGGACAGCAATATTCAAACCTCGTCTCTCATTGTCAAGCAGATTCAAGTCAGGACTGTTACTGGACCACTCAGGAACACTAAAAAGGCATTCTGGTGTGCCTTTGGCATTTAAATGTATGTAAAAAAAAATGTGGCTGAAAAATAAAACTAGGTTAGGTGTTGAGAAGACTGAGGCAAGTTTTCCTCTAACGTTTTGCCTGGGCTCCTTTCATATTTACTTTGATCCTGACAAACTCCCCAGTCCCTGTTGGTGACAAGCATACTCATAACATGACGCTGTCACAACAATACTTGAATATACATATCTGTGATGTGTTGTATTGGATTTGACCCAAACCTGAAGTTTTCAATTTAAGACAAAACAAATATACAGTACATTTGCCATGTTATCTTGCAGTATTACTTAAGGGCCTTGATGCGAATATAATGGATGATTTGGAATGGATTCTTTAACACCGGCTTCCTTCTTTTTACTTTGTCATACAGGCCAGTAATGTGGAGTGAATGCAATGTTGTGAAACCCTCTGTATTTTCAAGTATTGTGTTGGCAGCATCATGTTATGTGTATGCTTGTCACCAGCAGAGAAGTTTGTCAGGATCAAAATAAATATGAAAAGAGCAAAGCCCACATAAAAAGTTAGAGGAAATCCTGAGCGGTTCAGTCGCAGTCCTGACTTGAATCTGCTTGACAATCAGAGACAAAGTTTGAATATTACTGTCCATCAATGATTCCCAAACAAATTTACTGAGCTTGAGCAATTTTGACAAAAATAGTGATTATATGTTCCCATACTTAGAGTTGTGCAAATCGTATTCAAAAGGACAGTAATGGCTGCCAAAGGCGCTTCCACCAAGTATTTACTCTGGGGTGTGAAGACATGCAATCAAGACATCTTCCTTTTATATTTTTTATTACATTTATATAATTTTTCATTCACTTTGAAAATGTGGAGCAATTTGTATAGATACATAGAGAAGAAATAAAATGTAACCGTTTTTAGATTTGATTTTAAGGCAGAAAAATGAGAAACTGTGCAAGGGATGTGTAGACTTTCACCAAGCACTGTATGTGCCTTTTATAGTGCACCAATCTTAAGTATGCATTTTGTGGAATTCTCAAAAACTGCACCAACCAGGGTACCAAATACATATTCTTGAACGTCATAAGAGATTACTCTCCCTTTCCACGGCTCCCATCCACCTACGCTATCCAGTCCTAGACTAGCCAGAACAACAGATACTCTTAATTTAACAGTCCACTTGTTAGCTACTATTTACTTACAATTAAATGGTGATATGGTAATTACGTAACACTTACTAATTACTATTTTATTGGGATTTGTTAAATAATCACTGCTATACCATGGTGTTGCATTACCAATTGGCTTGAGTTCTCTCTCCCTCTCCCACTCTCTCTCCGTCTGCTGTGCAGTTCACTCAGGGGGAGCCCCAGAGTTCATGTGTGCGGAACGTGGCAGAGAGGGCTGGTGAGAGCTGCCAGCTGGCGTGCCAATGTAGACCCTACCCTCCCCTGCCGCCCCCGCCCCCACCTCCTCCACCCCCCAGACTTCTGGTCTTCACTGGTAAGTATTGGACTTCCCTATATGATGATTTTGCCATTGGGCTGATTGGTGTTCAAAGTAACATCCCGCCCCCATTCACTCCACCCCCAGCAATTAGATGACTGGCCGTGATAGATGGCCTACTACAGTAAGGCAGACGAGGGACCATTGGTATCACTCAACCTGAAAGGTAATATGAGGTGCTTCCAGTCTTGATACTTTTCTGCAGGGATCAGAGGTTGTTGCCAAGTGTCACCCAAATCAACCCACCACATACTCAAAGGAGTTCAAGTGATAGCTGGATGGAGCTACACAACAGATGGGGTGGGGGCGGGGTTAGTTTCAACTAGAAACCCTTTTTGAAGTTTGAAAACATCAAACTTTTGGAGTAAATTATCAGTTGAACTCATTGAAAATGAGTTAAGACAGGACGATTCATGAATTGGAGCTGTGAAATGCCTGTGGTCACAAACTACACTACTTCACCAATAGCATATTGTTATGGCAGGCAAAACAGATTAGTAATCACCCCAGGATGTCTGAAAGGCTCCTGTTTGACTCACGCCAGCTATGGGCGGTTTTGTAAATGTTTTCTAAAGTAGATATATTCTTATGCTTCAATTTGGCTGTACATACTAAATGCTACTATCAGAGCATGGGAAAGGTGGCTGAGTCTATGGGCAACTTAAATGGATAGTTCAGCCAAATTACAAATGTACATACTTACTTCTAAAGCACTATATGGGCAACGAAAGACTGCAATTCACACTTTGAATTTGTTAAACTAGCCAATGCCATCAACTGCTTATAATGTCAAACCGAAAAAACGATGTAAATGTTACCCTATTAGCATGCTGTACTGTATTTTCAGGCTCAAATGCCAAATACCCAATTTCATGCTAATCTGGATATGAGCAGGATGATGTCAACCAGTAGAAGCCAGCAGCACTGTCTGTGTGACCACAGCATGGCTCTCTATTTCTTGGGGGGGAGTGAATTCACCGTTCCCCAGTCTGTGATATAGGCCAAAGACAATCACAGTCTAAGTTATTTGCCCCACAGCGTAAACACTGAGATTAAACCCACAGTGCAGTTCCTATTATCTACAATTGATTGAACTAGGACCCTTATGAGTCCAGCCCCACAGACCAGCATCACTGAGTCGACATGTATGTGACATACACCAAATGTTATCCGACTCAGGAATTATCGGGTTTTCTGAAAATGGAGATCACTTAATAAAGTCACTAAATATTCATATCGTAGCTATTCCTTCCTCACCACTCCTGCCAAGGCTAGCCATCATCATCAACATTAGCTAAACACTAAACCCATAGAATAGCATTGAACGCACCTACATTTTGGCCAGTCAACAGATTAGCAAATTGCTTTCCTTCGTTACGCAATTAGAATTTTCCTAGAACTGGCCTCTCGGTTTGAATTGTGGGCCCGGCTGTAAAGTATGAGGCTGTTAGCGGTGACAGCCTGGATGCTCCATCCCATCTAGTGGTTTATATCTTAGATCTGTCTTTCAGCCTCTAGCTAGCCTGTCCTCATGCACAGAGACTATTGATCAGTGATACTTCGCGGGTATGGCACGGTGAAGGTTGCGCCATCAATCTGCTATAATGCTTTTGACAGCCATTCGTTCCAGGCTTTTGTTTAAACCTTGGGCGATGGATGAAGCGAAAAAGCAAACAAGCCAGTGAGAAGTGAGGGAGAAGCTGGGGTTTGTTTTATTGATGGTGTGTCCGGCTCCTTGCTCCAGTCAGAAGAGGGCTTTTATCATCCTTCCTTTCTCTCTACATTTCTCTCTCTAGCATGTCTTTCTTTCCATTTTTCTGGTAAGTATAAGGAAACATTCATTTTTGGTGTTCAGATTTACTCTGTTGACATGACCTGGGATTTTGAGGGCTTGCTACTTTGTGACTTATAAACAAACATGGTTTTATGAGACCATCTCAAAACATCTTCAAAGCTTTCTTCCTCCTCCGCAGAAGTATGACTTCTCACTAAGCTTGTGTGGATGCATTTAGTTATGAGGGTGTGTTGTATGAGGGCTTTTTGGTGAGAATATCTAGTTTGCTTCTTTTTAGGCGTAAGAACATAAGTATATCTAAAAATGAATGCCTCAAATATGCATGAGAAAGTTGGTGGGCCAACAAAGCCTCCTTCACCTGTCTGTACAGAGAGGGTGAGGGTGATAAAAGATTTAAAGGAGAGAAAGCACAGTAAAAAAAGAGTAGCTTCTACAAAAAAAAAAAAAAGTGTTTTAAACGTTCAGCGACCGAGCTACTTAGACCTGATTTTATTCAATCCTACAGCCATCCCCAAAAATGGAGGATTAAAACTGAAGTTTCACTCAGGCTGCAGTGAATTTTAACATCCAAAGTGACTTGCCGGTGCAGCACAGTGAGGCCCCGCTTGCTCATGCCTTGTCATGCACGAGGTCTGAGAGAACCGCCGACTGCAGAGCGAGTGCATCCCCTTGGGTGACCACGGGATACCTCAGCTCAGCAGCGCTCCGACTCAAACAAACGTGAGTGGGTCTAACGCGTGGCGGCCACCTCATCTCCCACTGACCCCCCACCACCTCCCTCTCCCGGCACAGTGGAAGCAGTGAAGCAGCAACACGCAGTTACAAGCCCTGCTCGAGCGGTCGAGTAAGCGGCGGAATGCACAATCAATATCTACCTGAGCTGGAATGTGAAGCTAACTGAAGCTAGCTAATTTCAGAAAAACCTGAGTACATCTAGCTACATTCTTAGTATACCCCTCTGCTATTGCCAGCAGCATGCTCTAACCCACTGAGCCGTTGGAACAATGGCCATATCTATAGGGAGTTGTTACTCATACATGCACTGGGCATTTGGACGAGTGGGTGTCTGAGCACCCATAATTCATCAAGGATTTTACTTAGGAATTTACTTAAATAACAGGGTTTTGTCAAACTATCCTCTTGGGAAGATTTAGTCCCGGATTTTAAAAGAGGTTATAAATAGATTGGAATATATTTAGACAGCCATATATAATCCAGGGTGTTCTTTTCCTTAAAGAGCAAAGATTTATCTCAAAGTACACGGATCACAAAAGTATTATCTCTCATCTTTTCAGCAATTTGAAGATTAATGATGGTCTTTGAACAGATATGTAGGCGATCTATATTTATCCCTCTGGCTTTTCGTTGGGGCGTTTGTTGTTCACCCTTGCTAAATAAAGGCACGGTTTAAAAAAGCCTGGTGACCATTCAGCCCTAGTTTCTTTTCAATTAGTCTCAGACCCACCCGAAAAACTGAATCCCGTCCCTTCATCCGTGCCGAGACATGATGAGGTTTGAAGTGCGTGTGTGAGTTAGTAACGGTGTGACGTGTGCCGCTTTGATATGACAAGGGCTCTTCTTTACTTGTCAGCTTCCTCCCTGGAGGCCTGTCGGCTTGACTCCCCCTCCTGTCAATCAACGTTACAGAGGAGAGGTAGTAGACAGAGAGAGAAAGAGAGAGAGGGAGAGAAAGACTAAGACCCCATCGAGCCTGCCGGGCTATCCATCCGCAGGGGCTTTGCGAGTGAGTGTGCTAGCTAGCGTAGCGTTCATGCGCCTGTTTATTCTAATCCAGACCATGTCAAGACTAATTAGTCACCCGGTTAATGTAGGAAGTCAGAGAGAGAGAGACTGTTGTTTCGCCATTTGGCTCAGCTGTCTCTCAACCGAATCAGTAAGGTGCTGCCGTCTGTCGTGGTCAGAACAGATTTTTTTTTTTTGACTTATACCCATTTCCGCGGCTGCCTGTAACCGATTGCTGTATCCCACCCCCCACCCATATCATTCTCCTTGTTTAATTATTCAGGAATGTGTACAGGAACGATACTGTTTCGCATTAGCATTTGCTGGAGATAACACGCTAACACTGTCACACTTAAATGCCGCATCCGTGCCGCGTTACGCAACTGGGTAAGTTAGATGGTGAAGTATTTTGGCACTGGAGCGTTTGCTGAAGTGAGCCCACGAGGCTTACTAGTCCAGGCCTGTATGTTGACATGCGGCGCCCACAACACTGAAGTGGTTAGCTGATGTGGGCTGTGTCATGTAGCTGTACATACTGATGATGAGAAGTCTCTCATAGCAACACCGCTGAAAGCAAGGTGTAATCTCCATCTCTCCCGGGCCCAGTTACATAAATGCATAATATGTCCTAAGGTGTACAAAAGTAACCCATCTCTGATAGTGCTGGGTTTAGTTTGCGGTGGCATTAGATTCCTCTTGTTTCTACAGTGTTTGCGTCCCAAATGGCACCCTTAGTGCACTACTTTTGACCAGGGCTCATAGTGATCGGGTCAACGGTAGTGCACTGTGTAAGAAATAGGTTGCCTTTTTGGGATGTAGCAAGTGTCTCTGCCTTATACAGCTGACTCTGTGCGTTCAGCGTACAGCTGTCATTTGAAATGAAAGGGAAAACATGTCAGGCAGTACCCACTACCCAGTACCAGGATGTTGTGTGGCACACTAGCTTGTTAGTAGCACTTAGCACTAAGTTGCTCTTGCAATATGTAGCATCGTAGTTGTTTTCGTAACAAAGAGCACTGTATTATTGATTTCTATTTGCCAGTTACTACTGATAAGTGCAGTACTGAAAAGTGCAGTAACTACTGAAAAGTGCAGTAACATGTAATAGCATTGGTACCATTTGTAGCCAAATAAGCTTTTAAAGTTCTTATCTAAAGTAGTTGTCTGATTGGGTTCCTTCCCTCTAAACTGATCGCAGACCCCATTTACTTATTTATTTAAACTTTTAACAAGTCATTGAGAACACATCTTCATAATCCAAATTGTCATAATGCGCATAACTAATACATAATAACCAGAGGAAAATAGAAGAGCCTATCCCCCCTCTGCATATGCACACACCACACACTCAGACACACACACACCCACACGCACACGCACACACACACACACACACACACACACACACACACACACACACACACACACACACACACACACACACTTCCTTGAGTTCAGATTTATCCAACAGCCAATCTGTTGATGGGACCCCCAGATTGATCTTGAGCTCAGGTCTAGGTTATTCAGTCCCTATTAGTAATGGGAGGGCATTAGAAGATTGGCAGTTATTGGCAAAGGTACATTTTATCAGTCAGTAAGTAAGTGAATGGAGGACAGGTTACGTACTCATACATGTTGGCTATTTGAAGGTTAATTACCTTGATAATGTAAATGAATGGGAGGACTTTGATGAATCCTACTGTGTGTGTGTGTGTGTGTGTGTGTGTGTGTGTGTGTGTGTGTGTGTGTGTGTGTGTGTGTGTGTGTGTGTGTGTGTGTGTGTGTGTGTGTGTGTGTGGACATGTGTGCACAGTCATTTTATAATCGTGTAACCAACGAATATGGATGAAGACCGTCATAAAAATTAAAAAATGTTTACCCAAAAGCAGCAAAGTCAAAACAAGGCTGGTTTACATCTAACAGACGATATAAGTAGAGACGAGAGGATGCCAAACTAGCCAATTTTAGAATTTTGTGTTATGGTACAACTGACTGAAGATGGCACTGGTACCATGTGTACTGTATATAGCCAAGTTATCGTTACTCATTCCTTGTGCTATTAAAAAATATATATTTGCTATTTGAACTATTATTCCATGACCGTCACAGCCCTGATGCCACTGCGACCTGCCTCAGCTACCTACCTCAAAGGATGGGAGATGGGAGATAAGGGATGGAATGGGGACAATACTGGTGTCCTAACTGTCTGGCATAATGCCTGTCTAAGGTTGCCCCTTTTCCGAGTACCCCAGTGAGGGTAGTGTACTACAGGTGTTCACCTCATTCCTGAAACTCCATGAAAGGAGGTAATTTCTCCTAACCTAACCACTGATTCAGGGTCAGATATATTTTAATCCCCCTAATGGTTACGGTTAGTATCGGTGGTAGGGTTAGTAAGGGCACCAGTGTGAGTATCCTTCTAGTATGCAGGCTCCCTCTCTGGACCTGCTCCAGCACTTCCACTTTAATTAAGGTAGGATTTAAAAGGTGGGCCAGGGATTCGACTGAGCCATCGACTGTAGATCTCTCTCTCCTGCTGCCCCAGCCAGCCACGGCACCCCAGGAAGCATTCATTGGTTACATTGGTAGGCGCCTAGGCGGCAATATTTCTCTTACTATTATTTACCCCTCTTCTGTGTCTTTGCACAACCAGCACAGACATACATACACTCCTCCCTCCACCATGTATAGGCAGATCTTTGTTCTTTGCCATTTTGCTCATTTTAACTTCCTTTTACCTTAATGAGAAAAGCAGTGATTCGACAAATTACATTTATGGGACATGACAACAGGATGCTCCAGGTCGAAGTCACCTCTAATCACAGATCTAGGATCAGATTACCATTGTCCCATTCATAAGTTTAACCATTATCTGGAGGACAAAACATCTGACACGGTATCAATGTTCCAGGAAAAACTCAACCTTCTCCCGAGGGGACCACTGTCTTTGATGTGAGTTGAAAATGGCCTCCGCTCATGGCATGCTGCGGTTGGTGGATTGGGGAGATGGAGATGGTGATAGTAGCGAACCAGTGGTTCTCATTCTCTCTGTGATGACTAAGAGAGTGCGGACTGGGGGAGGCTAGCTGGATGTGGAGCAGCGGGCGCTGAGATGACCTTCGACGCCGCTGAACACTGGTAGGCGAGCATGTGGATGAGCCACCTACAAGACAATACCAACCCCCCTTTATGTGGGAACCACAGTCACACAAATAGTTATCTTTTCTCTCCCTAATCAAGCTCCCTATGAACATATTTGGCATATGTTTGGGGTCCAAGGACCAGATTCGATCAATATTACTGATGGGTCGCCCTCAGGTGGTGAGGGTAGGCAACAACACATCCGCCACTCTGACCCTCAAGACGGGGGGCCCTCGGGGGGGGGGCGTGCTTAGTCCCCTCCTGTACTCCCTGTTCACACACGACTGCATGGCCGCACACGACTCTAACACCATGATTAAGTTTGCAGATGACACGACGGCGGCGGGCCAGATCACCAACGACGATGAGACAGCCTATAGGGAGGAGGTCAGAGACCTGGCAGTGTGGTGCCAGGACAACAACCTCTCCCTCAACGTGAGCAAGACAAAGGAGCTTATCGTTGACTACAGTAAACTGGGGGCCATTGATGGTGCAAACACCCCCCCCCAGGAGGCTGAAAATATTTGACATTAGCCCTCAGATCCTCAAAAAGTCATACAGCTGCAACATTGAGAGCATATTGACTGGCTGCATCGCTGCTTGGTATATCAACTGCTCGGCATCCGACCGCAAGGCGCTACAGAGGGTAGTGCGTACGACCCAGTACATCACTGGGGCTGAACCTCTATATCAGGTGGTGTCAGAGGAAGACCCTAAAAATTGTCAAAGACTCCAACGAAGCCATAGACTGTTCTCTCTGCTACCACACGGCAAACAATACCGGAGCACTAAGTCTGGGACCAAAAGTCTCCTGAACGGCTTCTACCCCCTAGCCATAAGACGACTAAATAGCTAACCAAATAGCTACCCAAACTATCTGCATCGACCCTTTTTGACGCTATGCACACACACTGGACTCTACCCACACACTCACTCACACATACTTACACTGACACTCCAACACATACACTCACTCACTCACTCACTCACTCACTCACTCACTCACTCACTCACTCACTCACTCACTCACTCACTCACTCACTCACTCACTCACTCACTCACTCACTCACTCACTCACTCACTCACTCACTCACTCACTCACTCACTCACTCACACAGGCACAAATTCGCCACACACACTTCCACACACGCTGCTGCTACTGTTTATTATCCATCTTGTTGCATAGTCACTTTACCCCAACCTATATGTAGATATCTACAGTACTGTATTCCTCATGTTACTATTTTACATTTTTCTATTATTATTGCTATTATTTTTATTTAAATGTTTATTTTATTCTGTATTGTTGGGAAGGCCCGTAAGTAAGCATTTCACTGTTAGTCCACAGCTGTTGTTTTATGAAGCATGTCACAAATAAAATGGTATTTTAGTTGATTTTACTCATTGGTCTGGCAACTGTAAGCATCTGACTGTAAGGGGAGTCTAATTAGTATAATACATGGGTCGATGGCATTGATTGTTTGCCTAACGGTCCACCATATAGTCCAGTTGTTGAACTTCTTTGACAATGTTCTTAGAATGTTTTTTGGAACATTCCGGTTAACATTGTTAATGTTACTCTGTAAGCTTTGTAACTCTGTTGGCGTAAACTACATTTTTGTTCAGTCAATTCAGAAGATTATTTGAAATTCCACATTGGAAAATAGGTATTTATATTTTCAATGAGGATAGTTTCATTCTTTTAGAATTTCAGTGTATTCCAATTTCAATTCAGTTCCTGAATTGGCTGAGTTGAAAATATATGGACTAAATAAACCACTGAAGAGAATATTACCTGACATGAAGCAAACATCCTTCTCTTAACTGGGCCGATGACACACACACACACACACACACACACACACACACACACACACACACACACACACACACACACACACACACACACACACACACACACACACACACACACACACACACACACACACACACACACACACACACACATACACACACACACATACCCTTGTGGCAGTGACTCAGTCTCTGGGCTGGAGGTCTGTCAGCTTGATGAGCAACCATCTCAGTCAGGGAGCCAGAGCCCAGCAAGGGATTCTGGGATGGCCAAGTGGGACCACTGGGGGGCGTATTACCTTCCATTGTCCACCCCAAAGCCCAGAGGCAGACAGACAGTCATATAATTACATATAGGATCTCGATGGTCACATCCCCCATCCAACCAACATGGCACTGCTATTGAAACCAACCAACATCATGCTCTCTGTGATTAGGAGCTCAGATGGGCAACATTGGTATTCACTTGTTGATATTCAATTGTCACCAATATGAATGGTTGCCACCGGCTCACCAGCACTCCTCGTGCCGGGGAAGTGCTACTTCATGCCAATGATTCGCCGATCGTTACCCAGAAAGCTAATGGTCTTTGGTTTGGTCCAAAGGTGGAACTCGGGTGGTCCACTTTTGCTCAGTTAGTAGAGTATGGCGTTTGCATGTGGGTTTGATTCACGGGACCACTCGTACGTAGAATGTATGCACGCAAGAATTTGCCAGTGGCCATCACAGGTGAGAATTTTCCCACTGAAGTCGGTTACGACGCTGAACTACAGTCAGGTCAAGAAGTGAGGATGAAGAGCATGCAGATGAGCTTCCCTGAGACAGTTTCTGACAGTTTGTGCAGAAATTCTTTGGTTGTGCAAACCCACAGTTTCATCAGCTGTCTGGGTGCTGGTCTCAGACAATCCAGGTGAATATGCCGGATGTGGAGGTCCTGGGTTGGCGTGGTTACACATCGTGGTCTGCGGTTCTGAGGCCGGTTGGGCGTACTGCCAAATTCTCTAAAACAACATTGGAGGCAGCAGCTCTGGTTGACATTCCTGCAGTCAGCATGCCAATTGCACACTCCCTCAAAACTTTATACATCTGTGGCATTGTGTTGTGTGACAAAACTGCACATTTTAGTGTGGCCTTTTATTGTCTCCAGCACAAGGTGCACCTGTGTAATCAGCTTATTGATATGTTACACCTGTCAGGTGGATGGATTATTTTAGCAAAGGGGAAATGCTCACTGATTTTAAATTTTGAACCTTTATTTAACTAGGCAAGTCAGATAAGAACAGATTCTTATTTACAATGACACTTCAGGGACTGCCATAGTAGTACAGCACCCCTGGTGCAAATTAGGGTTAAGTGCCTTGCTCAAGGACACATTGACAGGTTTTCACCTTGTCAGCTCGGGGATTCGAGTTAACCCTTTCGGTTACTGGGCCAATGCTCTGACCACTAGGCTACCTGCAGCCCTAACAGGAATGTAAACACATTAATGCAAACATTTTTTGTTCAGTGAGCAAATATATTTTGGTCTTGAAGAGAACTTCGCCAGACAGAGCAGGACTAGAACAACGGGCCAAAAAGGACAAGTTTTAAATGGCAGCAGCTACTCTTCCTGGGGTCCAGCAACATTAAGAAATAGTAGGGTCTTGCCTTCTATGTTTCAAATGTAAAAAGTATTGTTGGCCAAGGACTGTTGTTTTTGGTTTTTGTATCCTGCGTCCTATCAGTTCCTTCATTTCTGCAATCAGTTTGGCCTGGCAATGCAGAGCCTCATAACTCCATTAAGGTCCAGGGCAGGTATAAAAATAGCCTAATCTAATAGCCCTGCTCTCTCACTGAAGTCATGGTGCTGCCCTGGATCTTTACCGTATGTAGACTTGTGTTGTTCCTGTCTTAGAGAGAAGGGGGTATCTGTCACAGCATTCCCGGTGAAATGTGTGATGTGTATTCACTGTGCAGGAGCATACACACACACACTTCAACGACACACAGTATACTTCATGGAGATGGATGCTACCAGAGACACACTCACAAGCACACACACACAGGTTCATGCATGGAACACACATGCATACCCCGCCCCCCCCTCACTTTCTAACACATTTTTACAAACATCAAACAAACCCACAGCAGTGTGAAGTCAAGTCCCATGAGTTATGTATTCTGGGATGTTGTTTTCACCAGTCCATGTCTCTGGGGTCTTGCTCCGGGGTAAAAGGGCTCATGATGATAGTTAGCATTAACAGGAAATCCTCAGCTGTGTTTACACCAAGGTTTCTTGGAAGGGACCCACAGGGATTGATAATGTCCTCAGAGCTTTTCATGAGAGGAACTTCTGGCAACACTTTACATTCGAATCTTGAGTAAACTTTATTGATCCCCAGAGGGGGAAATTATGGTTGTCTTGTCAGCCAGCAGTAGACGAAGACAGGGGCTATACCATAGTCTATAAGGGAATAAACAAAGGGACTATACTATAGTCTACAAGGGAATAAAGACAGGGACCATACTATAGTCTATAAGGGAATAAAGACAGGGACTACACTATAGTCTATAAGGGAATAAAGACAGGGACTACACTATAGTCTATAAGGGAATACAGACAGGGACTATACTTTAGTCTATAAGGGAATACAGACAGGGACTATACTTTAGTCTATAAGGGAATACAGACAGGGACTACACTATAGTCTATAAGGGAATAAAGACATGGACTATACTATAGTCTATAAGGGAATAAAGACAGGGACTATACTATAGTCTATAAGGGAATAAAGACAGGGACTATACTATAGTCTATAAGGGAATAAACTTAAGAAGAGCGGTATGTATGCTGTTGCACTACTTACCATTGCTAATGTTGTTTTCCAAGTAAAGCAACAAAAACAGTATGAGTTCTGCATAACTAGCCTGTTACAGCCTATTACCCAGCTATTTGTTACGTTACAGTTGTATGGATTAGGTAGGGAGATGTGAGTCAAGGAGAGACTATGGTTTGGATCCCACTTCTGACACCATATGATGTTATAGTTAAATGGGTGAGACAGATCATATGGCAACAATACAGGTCCTACATTCTGGTTGTTGACCATTACAGCTTTAACCCTATAACTCACTGACTTAGGCCTTTGTATTCCTTGCAGAACCATCAATTAATCGCTTTGACATGTCAGACCCCAGCTTGAACCCTATACAGGACAGTATTTACTGTGGTATATGTCATTCATGTAGAGGGTGACTGAGTAGCTTATCAAAACAAAAGCAAATGGCAGTGCCATCAACAGAGCAGGTTTGGTTTTCTGTGCTCAACAAAGAAATAATGTACTATTTATTGTTTTCTCATCTCTAGCTATGAAATGAAAAGTTTCTCATTTTATGTTAGTCACTATAGGGAAAGGAAAGGAAACAGGGCAATAGCGTCAGATAGAGAGTGATATAATTGTAAATACAACATTTTGAAATGTTGACACACATTAAATAGTTTGTATGCACAGCAGGGACAGTAATCATAGCGGTTTAACCAATGTATTACAATGACGTTGAAGAAGCCGTAATATTGTAGGTGGCAGTGGGCACCTTTCTTCCCTAGTCTCTTCCCATCCTCCCTTGGTATCTCTCTTTTTGTCACATCCCTCCCTGGAAACGTATGACAGTCCAATTATCGGGTTCTTTAGCCCGGAGGCCTGCAGGGTACTGTGGAGGCGGACATATTGCTTTGGTGGCGGCTGAACAGTGTTGGTTGGGGCAGTTGAGGTTGAGGAGTCTTCCGAGGACAGGCTGCGTGTCGTGTGGAGCAGTCTGAGGCTGCAGCCGGAGCCTTAGGGTCTCTCGGCCTGTGGTGGAATATTCTATTCAAGTGAGAGAGACTTTGTAATTTTGTAACAATCATCTTTATTTAATATCGATTCATTATTGCAGTAATGAGGCTGGTCAGTCCAACAGTCTCCTTTAGCAATGCTGTTTCTTATATAGAGCTGAAACTAAAATGCTGAGTCATGGATGGCCCTCTCATGCAAACCAAGAGGTATAATAAACCACTTTAGATGGGTTTTACAGTTGAAGTCTGAAGTTTACATACAACTTAGCCAAATACATTTAAACTCAGTTTTTCCACAATTCCTGACATTTAATCCTAGTACAAATTTCCTGTCTTAGGTCAGTTAGGGTCACCACTTTATTTTAAGAATGTGAAATGTCAGAATAATAGTAGAGAGAATTATTTATTTCAGCTCTTATTTCTTTCATCACATTCCCAGTGGATGCACTCAATTAGTATTTGGTAGCTTTGCCTTTAAATTGTTTAACTTGGGTCAAACGTTTCGGGTAGCCTTCCACAAGCTTCCCACAATAAGTTGGGTGAATTTTGGCCTATTCCTCCTGACAGAACTGGTGTAACTGAGTCAGGTTTGTAGGCCTCCTTGCTCGCACACGCCTTTGCAGTTCTGCTCACACATTTTCTATAGGATTGAGGTCAGGGCTTTGTGATGGCCACTCCAATACCTTGACTTTGTTGTCCTTAAGCCATTTTGCCACAACTTTGGAAGTATTCTTGGGGTCTTTGTCCATTTGGAAGACCCATTTGCGACCAAACTTTAACGTCCTGACTTGAGATGTTGCTTCAATATATCCACATAATTTTCCTTCCTCATGATGCCATCTATTTTGTGAAGTGCACCAGTCCCTCCTACAGCATAGCACTCCCACAAAATGATGCTGCCACCCCCGTGCTTCACGGTTGGGATGGTGTTCTTCGGCTTGCAATCTTCCCCCTTTTTCCTCCAAACATAACGATGGTCATTATGGCCAAACAGTTCTATTTTTGTTTAATCAGACCAGAGGACAGTTCTCCAAAAAATAAGATCTTTGTCCCCATGTGCAATTGCAAACCGTTTCTGGCTTTTTTCTGGTGGTTTTGGAGCAGTGGCTTCTTCCTTGCTGAGCGGCCTTTCAGGTTATATATGACTCGTTTTATTGTGGATATAGATACTTTTGTACCTGTTTCTTCCAGCATCTTCACAAGGTTGTTTTCTGTTGTTCTGGGATTGATTTGCACTTTTCGCACCAAAGTACATTCATCTCTAGGGGACAGAACGCGTCTCCTTCCTGAGCGGTATGATGGCTGCGTGGTCCCATGGTGTTCTATTTGCATACTTTTGTTTGTACAGATGAACGTGGTACCATCAGGCGTTTGGAAATTGCTCCCAATGATAATCCAGACTTGAGGAGGTCTATTTTCTCATGATGTCGAGCAAAGAGTCACTGAGTTTGAAGGTAGGCCTTGAAATACATCCACAGGTACACCTCAAATTTACTCAAATGATGTCAATTAGCCTATCAGAAGCTTCTAAAGCAGGGGTGGCCCTGGACGTTCTGCTGCCCTAGGCAACACAAGAATTACTTGTGTCATGCACAAAGTAGATGTCCTAACCGACTTGCCAAAACTATAGTTTATTAACATGAAATCTGTGGAGTGGTTGAAAAATAATGACTTCAACCTAAGTGTATGTACATTTCTGACTTCAACTGTATCACCAAGTCAACTCTCAGCTCAAGCCCCAGGCCCAACTTAACCACATAGATACAGATTAGAGTACTCATCAAACCTTATTTGATGCATAAACAGTATTATAACATCATCTTGTAATTTGTCCACCATAGGCCTCGCACCCTTATTAACCAGAGATTATTCACGTCAGTCCTCGCTCTGGGTCCTTCCTCACCCCAGCCATAACATATGCATAAGTCACTCCAAATAAGTGTAAGAATCAAACACTGGAAGAATGTTGCTGTGGAAGAATCAAACAGTGATTTTATGGGTCCTTTTGTGTGTGTGTGTGTGTGTGTGTGTGTGTGTGTGTGTATGTGTGATTGTGTGATGATGTGTGCATGTGTGCTTGTCTTTATGTGCATGTGCACGCGTGTGTGTGAGTATTGGTATTGTTTTTAGTGGTAAGCACTAGGGATGAGATGGACAGTGACATCCCTGCTTGTCTAAGGGACTGGGGATGTGGTGGCAGGGAGTCCATGCATTTCCCCTGTTGTCATCCCCACTGCCCCTCTCTATGTCTCTCTCTCTCTCTCTCTCTCTCTCAAATGCTGGAAATAAATACTGGCTATTCATTCCCTATCTTTGGCTCGTGCAAATTTGGGGTTCTTACCTAATAAATCCAAGTGTGTGTCTGCACAGTATGAGTGCACTTGCCTACCATTGTGTGTGTGTGTGTGTGTGTGTGTGTGTGTGTGTGTGTGTGTGTGTGTGTGTGTGTGTGTGTGTGTGTGTGTGTGTGTGTGTGTGTGTGTGTGTGCATGTACGTGGGCTTGTGTGTGTGTGTGTGTGTGTGTTTTTGAGTGTTTGTGGTACTTGTGTTTGGGTACGTGTGTGTTTTAGTCACCTGGGATCAGAGCCATCTGGTGATTTCCTTCATACAGATGGAATGGGGGATGTGTTGTTACACTAAAGGCCAAACTCGGCTGGGCGAACCGAACGAGTGTGCTCGCACACTCCCTTAAAAGACATTCGCTTGAAAAACAAGAAAAAAGCGGCAATAGCACTGTTTGTCCATTTTGAGACACCATAGCCAGTATACACTTCCTCAAAATAGTCAGAATGAATCTAAGATAACTCAAGAAATCTGTCATTAATGTTGACGTTTTTGCAGAGGAGATTTTAGTTGCGCAATTTTACATCTAACTAAGAAGTTTGGTGCAGTATTTTGCAAGTGAGAAAATGTGCATGAAAACGCGTTTTCTATCGTTGAATGACAACACACTTCATTGAGGAATCCCTACTGTTGACCAATCACCAACGAAGGGGCGTAGACTTCGGCTTCCGAACTTTGTCTTGCCTCGAGAAAAATGTGTGCATAAACAGCCGAAAAACTCTTGCCAAAACGAACAAAAACGTTACTATGTCGTCATAATATATATTATGTGCACAAACTGTTCCGAACTGTTTTGGATGGGAATCATGCAGACGGTTTAAGAGAGATTGTGTCATATCCTGAATACTGTGCATTAGGTGGTCCAAAGAAAGTTGTGGAAGCATTGTGCATCCATCCTTGGTCTGTCTATGAGCTTGTTCAACATCGACCGCATTGCATTCAGCAACTGTCGACTGACTGATCTACACATCACCTTGCATGATAAATAACTACTCATTATTTTTTGTAGATCAGCCAGTCATTCACAATGTACCCTAAATACATCACATATTTGATGTTCTTGATGGAGCTACACTGTTGTAGCAGTTTGGGTAAACACTGAAAAACACTGCCCTCTCCCAGACAATTAGTCTGTTAAAATCCACTATTCTGAATAATTACCGTTGCAAAGTTTTGTTTATTTTTGGCTATTTAAACCATTCCTAATATGGGAACATTCAAACCTTATGTTGAAGATGACCTGCAGGGATATACAGAGTCTAATGCTCAGGAGATGATGTAATGTTGCTATGTTCTGGAATCAACATGGAGCTAGCAGGGACACACAAACACAAACACACACACACACACACACACACACACACACACACACACACCCCACAGTAAATCAGCCATAGAGTTTTGAAAAGCCTCTGCCAGGAGTTGGAGTGTTGTGACGCAAGTGAACAACAGGTGGGTCTCGTCACAGACTCGATTAAGGTGTTCCCTTCATTTCCCTTTTGTCGGTTTATCCAAGGAATCTTATCGGCTGTCACAGAGGAGACAGAGATGCATGGTTTCTCCATCCGGAGAAGTGCTTATCAGCCGGAGAGCCAGGCCTGAGTGTTCCCGGAAACAATTAACCCCAAATGGGGAGGAGGGTAGGGGATCGTTTGGCTATCCATCTCAGATTCCCCCTCCCAAATCAATACTACTATTTTAAAATACGGCCCAAGGATAACTCAAGTTATTTTTGTCCTTGTTGTTTTGTATCAACTTTAGTCATTGTTGGACAGTGCAAGGAAACACTATTAAAAGAAAGAAAGAAACATATACTATAAGTGTAGACAGAGTATACAAAACGTTAAAAACACCTACTCTTTTCCGTGACATTCTGACCAGGTGAATTCAGGTGAAAGCTATGATCCTTTATTGATGTCACTTGTTAAATCCACTTCAATGTCAGGCTCTGGCCATAGAGAAACCTATTTGCGTCTCTATGTAGCCATGGTCAGAGTCTGACAGTTCTTTTCTTTCTGTTTCTGGTGATGGTTTGTGTGGGATCCCTAATTAGAGGCAGCTGTAGTGCATCGTCTCTAATAAGGGATCCTACATAGGTTTGTATGTTCCACACCGGGGATGTGGGTCGTTATTGTGTATATTCTCCAGTCACGGTGACAGTAAGTGTGGCACGTTTGTTGTATAATTCGCTGTGTGTTTCGCAAGTCACAGAGAAGTAAGTGTGCATTATTTACGTATATATCTCGTGTTTGATTTTGAAACGTTACGTTTATATTGTCGTGTTTATTTGGAACGAACGTCTGTCTATCGAGTTTGTTTTGTGTGTGTAGTTCGGACATCTTTATTGAATATTCAGTAATTAAAGATAATGTCGAACTATAATCCCAGCGCTGCGTCTTGGTCCATGTATGCACCCAACCGTGACATTCAATCAGTCTAGTTGAAGGGGAGGAGACAGGTTAAAGAAGGATTTATAAGCCTTGAGACAATTAACACATGGTTTGTTTATGTGTGAATTTATCAGAGGGTGAATTGACTAGACTAAATATTTAAGTGCCTTTGGACGGTGTATGGTAGTAGGTGCCAGGCGCACCGGTTTGTGTCAAGAACTGCAACTGTGCTGTATTTTTCACAGTTTCCTGTGTGTATCAAGAATGGTCCACCACCCAAAGGACATCCAGCCAACTTGACACAACTGTGGGATGAATTGGAGTCTTTCGACACCTTGTAGAGTCCATAAACCAACGAATTGATGCTGTTCTGAGGGATGGGGGGAGGCTGTGCAACTCAATATTAGGAAGGTGTTCTTAATTGTTGGTACACTCTTAGAAGGAAAGGTGCTATCTAGAACCTAAAAGGGTTCTTCGGCTGTCCCCATAGGAGAACCTTTTGAAGAACCCTTTTGGTTCCAGGTAGAACCAGTTTAGGTTTTATCTAGAACCCTTTCCACAGATGGTTCTACATGGAACCCAAAAGGGTTCCACCTGGAACTAAAAATGGTTTTGGAACCCTTTTTTCTAAGAGTGTATACTCAGTGTACAATAATAATACATGGGATTTAGCAGAACATTCTATCCAAAGCGCTGGATATCTGTATGTATGTTTTTCGTATTTGCGGCCCCAGCGGTATTCAAACTCACAAAATTGGTTTATTTGTTTATTTGGATCCCCATGAGCTTTTGCAGAAGCAGCAGCTACTCTTCCTGGGGTCCACATTGGCTTTGCAAGCTCCATGCTCTACCAACTAAGCCACACAGGACACTTATTTTGGGAGGTGGAGGGAGGTATGTATGTGGGGGTTGGGTGGCAGGGGGTTCTGCTGCAGATTTTCTATGGACATCAGTGAAGGGATATTGAACACAGGAAAGAACCAAAGTGGTGGGGCTAAGCTGTGACATAACAGGCCGAACCTTTAGGGGATCATTCAGTGTGCCAGTTTAGGTGGTCTGTCTTTACTGTAAAAAATATATGGTCTGTATAGTAATAAACATAATTGCGCATTTCAATAGGAAAAAATCCACTTGAGGGCCAGATTCCAATAACATATACAAATAGTATGTGTATATATATATACAGTATATAGTGTATACAGTGGGGAGAACAAGTATTTGATACACTGCCGATTTTGCAGGTTTTCCTACTTACAAAGCATGTAGAGGTCTGTAATTTTTATCATAGGTACACTTCAACTGTGAGAGACGGAATCTAAAACAAAAATCCAGAAAATCACATTGTATGGTTTTAAATAATTAATTTGCATTTTATTGCATGACATAAGTATTTGATCACCTACCAAACAGTAAGAATTCCGGCTCTCACAGACCTGTTAGTTTTTCTTTAAGAAGCCCTCCTGATCTCCACTCATTACCTGTATTAACTGCACCTGTTTGAACTCGTTACCTGTATAAAAGACACCTGTCCACACACTCAACCAAACAGACTCCAACCTCTCCACAATGGCCAAGACCAGAGAGCTGTGTAAGGACATCAGGGATAACATTGTAGACCTGCACAAGGCTGGAATGGGCTACAGGACAATAGGCAATCAGCTTGGTGAGAAGGCAACAACTGTTGGCTCAATTATTAGAAAATGGAAGAAGTTCAAGATGACGTTCAATCTCCCTCGGTCTGGGGCACCATGCAAGATCTCACCTCGTGGGGCATCAATGATCATGAGGAAGGTGAGGGATCAGCCCAGAACTACACGGCAGGACCTGGTCAATGACCTGAAGAGAGCTGGGACCACAGTCTCAAAGAAAACCATTAGTAACACACTATGCCATCATGGATTAAAATCCTGCAGCGCACGCAAGGTCCCCCTGCTCAAGCCAGCGCATGTCCAGGCCCGTCTGAAGTTTGCCAATGACCATCTGGATGATCCAGAGGAGGAATGGGAGAAGGTCATGTGGTCTGATGAGACAAAAATAGAGCTTCTTGGTCTAAACTCCACTCGCCGTGTTTGGAGGAAGAAGAAGGATGAGTACAACCCCAAGAACACCATCCCAACCGTGAAGCATGGAGGTGGAAACATCATTCTTTGGGTATGCTTTTCTGTAAAGGGGACAGGACGACTGCACCGTATTGAGGGGAGGATGGATGGGGCCATGTATCGCGAGATCTTGGCCAACAACCTCCTTCCCTCAGTAAGAGCATTGAAGATGGGTCGTGGCTGGGTCTTCCAGCATGACAACAACCTGAAACATACAGCCAGGGCAACTAAGGAGTGGCTCCGTAAGAAGCATCTCAAGGTCCTGGAGTGGCCTAGCCAGTCTCCAGACCTGAAACCAATAGAAAATCTTTGGAGGGAGCTGAAAGTCCGTATTGCCCAGCGACAGCCCCGAAACCTGAAGGATCTGGATGGAGGAGTGGGCCAAAATCCCTGCTGCAGTGTGTGCAAACCTGGTCAAGAACTACAGGAAACGTATGATCTCTGTAATTGCAAACAAAGGTTTCTGTACCAAATATTAAGTTCTGCTTTTCTGATGTATCAAATACTTATGTCATGCAATAAATTGCAAATTAATTACTTAAAAATCATACAATGTGATTTTCTGGATTTTTGTTTTAGATTCCGTCACTCACAGTTGAAGAGTACCTATGATAAAAATTACAGACTTCTACATGCTTTGTAAGTAAGAAAACCTGCAAAATCGGCAGTGTATCAAATACTTGTTCTCCCCACTGTATATACACATATCTATTTATAAAGTGGGTGGTTCGAGCACTGAACGCTGATAGGCTGACAGCCGTGGTATACTGTATACCACGGGTATGACAAAACATTTATTTTTTACTGCTCTAATTAGCTTAACCAGTTTATAATAGCACCTCTGGGGTTTGTGGTATATTACCAATATACCACGGCTAAGGGCTGTGTCCAGGCACTTTTGAGTGAACAGAACAGCCCTTAGCCGTGGTATATTGGCAATATACCACACCCCCTTATTGCTTAAATATACAGACATACAATGTTCCCTCTAAGCTGCACGCTGCACGGCCACGCACCTCCTCTAGGACTGCCGCGCAGAAGAAATGCCAGGATGCGCAGAAACGCAAGAGATTGACCTTTACTGAGTTCGCCTCATTAATTTGCACTATATAGATCAATGTTTTTCCTACAAGAGCACAAAACGTGTAGGCTACATTTCAATCTGTCTTTGAAAAGCCTGTCAGGTAAAAAGCTTATGTCTTAGTTAAAGGGGCAGTGTTGTATTTTTAAACAGGATAGAATATTCAAATAAGCCAATAGGCATAGCCTACATTATCTAACTCTCTGTATGGTAGTAATAATGAATTTAATTATTTTGTAAAGGGGTTTCTTGCATCACAATACAATGCAATTTACAGTCACCTATTTGGCCCATGGTGTTTCAGACCAAGTAAAAAATAATGTATTCGTGTCAAGCCCTTCATAATGCTAAAACGTTTTTTAAAAGTCTTGTGTAATGTAGGCCTGCATTGAACACCACATATAGGCTACTATAGGCTATATCATATAAATAAAAAGCTATTTCCATGTGAATGTTATGGTATTTGCTACATTGATTTTGTTGGTAGGCCTACATTATGCTCAAATAGCCACAATAGCCTGTTGGCTACTGTCTAAAACTGTAATGGTACAGCCTCAGTGTTCACTGTAAACGTATGCTTGAAGTTGCACAAAATTCTCACAACGTTTCTGCTCACAAGACCTAAAATTTGCTCAGTGCCCCCCAAAATTTGAGGGAACATTGTATATAGATAGCTAGATAGATAGATAGATAGATAGATAGATAGATAGATAGATAGATAGATAGATAGATAGATAGATAGATAGATAGATAGATAGATAGATAGATAGATAGATAGATAGATAGATAGATAGATAGATAGATAGATCAGATATCAGTGCAGGGCCACAAAAACCCTGGTTGTGGATCAGATGTGACCCCCGGGCCTTGAGTTTGAGACCCCTGCCACACAGATGACAGAATATAACATAGCTATAGAACCAAAGCCAGAGAACCGACAAAATAACATAGCTAGCACTCCACGGCATACGTTCATTCAGAAAGGCCCTTGGTGGACCCGCGGTACAGGCTGCTCCCCCATCTGATGCTTCTGGGCGATTAAGCCGTGAATGAGCCGTTCCCTTCTGGATGATCCTGCCTTTTATGGTTCCATTCAAACCCATGCTCGATAAAACACTGCTGCACATAATGTCTCCACACTGAAAAAGGAGAAACTAATCCAAACTTTGAAGTGGCACAGGCAAAGTCCAGGACCCCCAAAAGCGCTAATAGGTTGCTGGCTGAGTTAGCTGTGTAATGATCCTATAGAAGCCTCTCTCTCAGGGTAATTCATGATGGATGGTCTGGAGTGGGGCCCCATGTCTTTACTATTGAGCCATGCAAGCCATCAGATTTCATTGGTAGACTATCTGGCTGTTTCATCTATCTTTGTTTTCATCATATAATGCAACTTTATGTGGTTGTGATCTGGTTAACTGACCAGATAATAACAGCACAGCTTTAACTGGTTATGTGACTCACTGGGTACTACTATCTCCTCCATGTGTTAGAGGTGAAATGGAACTTGACTAAGGTCATCTCTAAAGTGTCTCTGTCTCTTTCTTCTGCCTTCCTCTGCAGTGGCTCCATCCACAGTGCCTCCCATGAAGCCGTGGTGGAAGGAGATCGTGGTGTTGGGGACGGTGGGCTGTGCCTCGGTTGCCTTCCTGCTGTTGATGGTCATCATCTGCTATAAGGCCATAAAGAGGTAGGCCTCACTCTTTCTGACTCGGACTCATACCCTTGCATTGATCTTGCATTGGGATATTTATGCAGTAGTTCTTTCCTCCCATGGTCAAAGAAAATGACAGAATGGTTAAACGTGAGTGTTACAGTATGATACTTAAAAATATATATAATCCTACTAGGTAAACCCACCTCACATGTTGATGCTTCAAGTTTTCAGTAGAAGTGTGTGTGCACTGGCAGTAGATTGTGAACAATGATACTGTAAACATTTAAGACACAATCTATAAGTCTGGAGAAATCCAGTCTGTTTTTGCTAACATTCCTTTCCTTACCACTGCTTGTCATGGCAAACATGTTGGGATACATGTAGGATCATTTATGTTCAGTCTGACCCAGATAACATTGTCTTCACTTCTATTTCCATAGAAGTGGCCTTAGTGTAATACAACATGATTCCACAGATCATGTGGATAATCTCTTATATACAGTATTTGTAAACCCTTATAATCTGCTTTCATAAGTTTTGATTGGTTCATAGTTAGCTTTGTACATTGTTCCCTTGCCAATACTTATTTTCCTGTGATTTGATGAGTATTGAACATAATATTTGGCTTTAAAAATGGGTTCATATCAACATACAATGTACATGTATACACCACAAATACATACTCAGAGCCATTCCTATCATGTTGCTAGCCTTAACATGGTTATCAGAGTGATACTTTCAAAGTGAGCATGCTGACACCTCAAGCAGTTGGAGATGGGTTGCATGTCAGCAAACCTCAGTGGATGTCAATCAACTCAGTGAATGTGGCTCTCCAGTAGAAGCTTTTCCACTTCAATTCTCAAAATGGGTGAAAAGATCACGGCTGACAGCTGGGGCAAGAATGCAGTATGTCAGCTTGATCGAGCTACATTATGTCAGCCTGATCCAGCTACAGTATGTCAGCCTGATCCAGCCACAGTATGTCAGCCTGATCCAGGCACAGTATGTCAGCCTGATCCAGCCACAGTATGTCAGCCTGATCCAGCTACAGTATGTCAGCCTGATCCAGCCACAGTATGTCAGCCTGATCCAGCTACAGTATGTCAGCCTGATCCAGCTACAGTATGTCAGCCTGATCCAGCCACAGTATGTCAGCCTGATCCAGCCACAGTATGTCAGCCTGATCTAACCACAGTATGTTAGCCTGATCCAGCCATAGTATGTCAGCCTGATCCAGGCACAATATGTCAGCCTGATCCAGCTACAGTATGTCAGCCTGATCCAGGCACAGTATGTCAGCCTGATCCAGGCACAGTATGTCAGCCTGATCCAGGCACAGTATGCCAGCCTTAACCAGGCAGAATATGTCAGCCTGATCCAGGCACAGTATGTCAGCCTGATCCAGCTACAGTACGTCAGCCTGATCCAGCTACAGTATGTCAGCCTGATCCAGCCACAGTATGTCAGCCTGATCCAGGCACAGTATGCCAGCCTGATCCAGGTAGAGTATGTCAGCCTGATCCAGCCACAGTATGTCAGACTGATCCAGGCACAGTATGTCAGCCTGATCCAGGCACAGTATGTCAGCCTGATCCAGGCACAGTATGTCAGCCTGATCCAGCTACAGTATGTCAGCCTGATCCAGCTACAGTGTGTCAGCCTGATCCATCTACAGTGTGTCAGCCTGATCCAGCTACAGTATGTCGGCCTGATCCAGCTACAGTATGCCAACCTGATCCAGCTACAGTATTTTAGCCTGATCCAGCCACAGTATGTCAGCCTGATCCAGCCACAGTATGTCAGCCTGATCCAGCTACAGTATGTTAGCCTGTTTCAGCTACTCTTTGAGGTGAACTAGGAGCCAGAGTGTGTGTCATGTGTCTTGAGCTGCACTTGAGTATAGCTAACATTGACATACCGTTAGGGAAGTAGGTAAGACTTGCCAAAAAAAGAGCTTCAAGGAAATTGCCCCAAACAGATGCATCAGAGCAATCAAAATCGAAGGAGACTCTTGGGATTTCGATTGAGTGAGTTAGTATGTATGCCTGATCTGCTCAGGCATAGAAGTTGGCTGATCTGAGGACAGACGGATTCATTCATTCGCACAGAACCAGAAAGGTATGTGCCAGTTTTAAGGCTTTCCCCAGGAATCCACTGGAGCTTTTTGGAATTGGCTGTTGTCCCCATATGACCACACCATTCGATATTCAGGCCTTGCAAATATATTTTTCTTATCAAATCCCTATCCCTTCGCCCTCTAATGCCCCCCCCCCCCCATCTCTCTCTTCCTCTTTCACCTGTCTCTCCCCCATTTCTCTCTCCATCCATCCCTCCCTCTCTCTCTATATTTCCCTTCCCTCTCTGTTTCTGAGGCAATGCCATAGTTCAGGGAAATGGAGTGAGAAGGGTCTGATTTGTTGTGTTCCGCCCTCAGATGCCAACAGTGACCAGTGAGTTTGTGACAGACAGGAAGGAACAGGGGGAAGAAATAGAGGGATGCACACACTCAGATGGAGGAATAGGGTCATGCAAAGGCAATGAAAAAAGAAACAATGGCATCACACCACTCACACATTTCTAACTATCTTCGTCCTCTGCCAAACTTTTTTCTTGATAATGTTTCCTCAATAGATATTCTGTAAATAAACCTGTGTGTATAATGTGGGTTTATTTTCACTTTTAAAGGATTGAGCCATCCAGTGACAGGGTAGCTACTAGTGTGGCTTGTTATGGTTAGTCATACGCTTGTTCCTGCCATAAAGGGTTAGGAAGATTCCAAATATAACTCCTTTCTCTAGGTCTCGGCAGACTCAAAGTAGATTGGTTTGATGTACTGTAATAGGCCACCGTTTTTTGCTTTGCAAATCTGCTGCACTTTTCTCACAACAACATATTGGCAAGCACCTGAAATTGAGATAATGCATATAAACTATATATTTGGGATATACAGTGTATATATATTTTTTTGTCATAAATGATAAATGTGAATATGTTTTCTGACCAGCACTGAAGCAGGTTTATCTGAAGTATTGCTCCTGAATTATGGCACTAGATATCCAGTATGCAATATACAGTATATCCATTTTGTATAGCTACTGTAAATAGACAGTATATTTTGTTGTCACGTCCCCCTTGTTCCCTCTCGTCCTCTGTGCCTGAGAATTTCAGTGGGGGCAAACAAACTCAGGATGGGAACCCCAGCTGGCAGCAATTTTCTCCCTAATGAGCATGCTAAGTCTAGCAGAGTCTGTTGTTTTTTTTTGTCTCCCTTTATGGGCATTTAGACGCATTATTCAGTGACGCTCAGTGAACAGTGGAACAAAAACAGTGCCACGGGCTTCAGTCTCTCCCACAGAGAGCACACCATCTTAAAAAACACATCGACCATTTACCTTATCACCGTTTTACGGCCGCCATATTCTAAAAGATTAGGAGAATCGCTATGGTAATGACATGTCATTAAAGGAAATGGTGACTGGTGAGAAAGAGCAGAGGCAGCCCTGAGGGGAACGCTTGCACTGTGTTGTTGTTGTTGTGACATGTGGATGATTTAATCAGGAATTTGGAAGTTTTAATTTGTTTGTGCAGGGGGATTTATTTCGGCCCATAAGTCATTTTGACTATAGCCCCTTGTTTTACTCAATCTTGGCTCCGTTGGCGAATGTAACTTGAACGTAGCTCAAATTGCACGTTCTTCACTACACGCTGAATATGCAGTGAGTTTAGATGCTGTCGCACAAAGTTACAGTACACACAGCTACATGGTCTGAAGTAAGTCTTGGGATCAATTATGGTCCGATTTGTAATGCAGATGAGACTGTTTTTGGTCAGGATTATTTAGGCTGTTGAGACTGAAGTAGAAATATTCTACTCTAAAGTGGTCCATTGTTTGTTTTGGTGAGGCCCTTCCTTATTAGGAGGATAGCACCAGGGCATTTGGCTATCAAATACAGTGTGTGTGTGTGTGTGTGTGTGTGTGTGTGTGTGTGTGTGTGTGTGTGTGTGTGTGTGTGTGTGTGTGTGTGTGCGTGCATGTGCATTTGGCATTGAATGTATAGTTTGTATCGTACCCTCTGTAATTGTATTGGACAAGTCATATAGATTGGCTCAATCAATAACAATATGTGAATGGTTTGGCCATGAGAGAAATAACAGAGTTATATAACTCTGAAGAAGTGTCAACCATAGGCTTTCCAAGTGAAAAGGAGAATAGGCTATCGCCTTGCCGGGGTGCTTGATGGAGAAACTCTTGTCCTGATGAAGGGGAAAGAGGACAGAGGAGGAGGAAGAGAACTGGGGATGATGATATGTAGATGAGGGGAGGGTGAAGATGCTTGCTCCTGGAAGACTGATATCTGGTATCAGCACAGATCAAATATATCCAAAGGGTGCCGAACATTAGGGCATCCCTCTTGTTGGCAGGCAGTGGTCTTGGGCATAAATAAATTGCTGCTGCCCGCACCCCCCTTCTGAAAAAGCAGTTGTGCTGTCATTGACTTATGTTTCCCTGAAAGAGGTTGAGGGATAGGAGAGAGATAGAAAATGGACACAGGAGAGCCCAGACAAAAAATATATTTTCGAACAGGGGCGTTCCAAGAGGTCCTCTGCGCTAATAACAGGAGCGTTCCTAGAGGTCCTATGCGCTAATATCACAGTAGCTATTAGCATTAAAGGGGCTAGCAATGTTATATTCGGGGCACGTCAACACAAACTATTATCTGTTTGGTCCTAGAGAGTGCTAGTCGATTTAGGAGTGGGCAACATACCCGATTCTACTGGCTCTCGCAGGGATTGCCCATGCCTGATTTGGATAGGGTTATGGTTTCGTTAATACATGGTTAAAGCGGTCAAACCTTTCACATGGTTTTGTCAAATATATGCCATTTAGAAGACGCTTTTATCCAAAGCTCCTCAGTCATGCGTACAGTTTTCATATGGATGGCCCTAGAGGGAATCGAACCCACGATCTAAGCATTTAAGTTGATCAAGGTATTTGGACACACTCTCCCACATAAAAAAAATACTATAGTATGAATACTATCTTTGGTATAAATACTGTATTATTACTATATTTATATACTATAGTATTCACTAGTGATGGGATGATTGATACCAGAGCTCCGACACGCCGATGCAGTTTTCAAAGCACTACTGATTCGACACAACATATCGATGCTTGCATCAAAGTAACAATTCCACGTGATGATGACATTCGAAGAATTGGATTTCACACTACCTTCACACTATCTGACAAGTGTCGAACTTGTAACAGAGCGCTGACCTCTGCTGGAAGCTTTTTGTCACAAGGAGGAGGAATCTATCTGGAAATTGTAGCACACTTGTATCGATTTAGATAGTTTTTCTTTCTTCAACAATGATTGTAAATTAAACAGCTGTAGTAGTTGTTGTTGTTAAGGGAGCGGTCAAAATGTACATAATTGTTACCTGGAGGAAAATGGGTTTTCAGTCAGGGGGAGGTTTTAGTCTTTTTTTATTTAATCCAGGGAAGGGTCATGTAATTTGTAATCGATTAAATGTGTTATTGCTCAGGGTTTGAGAATTAGTTGCTATTTATAGTATCTTGTGTGCCTGATGATGCCCCTCGTCTCTGATTCTCTGCTGGGCAATATCAAGTGTGTGTCACGTTCGGGTGTGTAGAGAGACCAAGGCGCAGCGTATCCATAGTTCGACATGTTTATTAATACGAATAAACTATACTGATATCGAACTAAACAAAATAACAAATGCAATGAAAGTATAACACACGTAGCACGACACGAGACAATATACAACAATGAACCACGCCAACGGAGTGGAACACAGACATATAAGTAAGATCCCTAATTAGAGGTAATGCATAGCAGCTGCCTCTAATTAGGGATCCCACACACACACACAACACCAGACAGAAATGGAAATGATAGATCTGCCAGACTCTGACCATAGAAATATAGAGAAGCAAAGCTTCTCTATGGCCAGAGCCTGACAGTGTGCCTAGTGTTGTCTCAATTAAATTATCCATAGCCTACACTATAGGCTATAGGCCTAGGATATATCAAGAGCATGCTAGGAGAAAAACAGGGTAAAGTTATATTTCTAAGAAAATGTATTTCCTTCCTGAGTTTTTGCGCTGCTGGGATGGTGTATATATTTTTATTTATTTAACCTTTATTTTAACTAGGCAAGTCAGTTAAGAACACATTCTTATTTACAATGATGGCCTACCTACAGGGTCAGCCCCTGTAGCAAATTAGGGTTAAGTGCCTTGCTCAAGGACACATCAACAGTTTTTTCACCTTAGAAACAGCAACCTTTTGTTTACTGGCCCAATGCTCTAACCGCTAGGCTACCTGCCATTCTATATAGAACTAGGCTACACTGCATTACACACTACAATGGATAGGTGTTCTCAATCATGAGTTCCGGCCTGCACTGCTCTTGCTGATGTAAACACTTTTGTGCTTCCTAACCAATGACTGTGCTGTGTACAGTGGCACTTCAGGAGGCTTCTTATTTGTCAAAAAGATATCTACACGTGGACTAGGCCTACTATCTGTACGCGTGGACTAGGCCTACTGATGTTCTGTTTAGTTTGAGAGGGAGAGCGCAAAGATGAGAAGGAGGACCGGAGGTAAGCTTGCTACTGCTATGATTGATTTGAATAAAAACAATATGTTTCATTGCCCATAATGAAGCTATTTATCAGACCTATTGACCTCACAATAAGCGATATTTAAGTAATTTACATAATTAGCATTACATAAAGCAGCAGCCACGTAGATGGACAGCGCATGGGTGCTGAATGTAGGCTAACAACAAGAGGGCTTTGTGTTGGAGTCTATTTCTTCCTATTCAAGATATAAGAGGTAGGCCTACCTATATAGTCTACTATCCATAGATTTTGTCAGCCAATTCCTTCAGTCACCAGGCACGCCTTAAATATCTCAGCGTCAGTGAAGAGCTTGGTGTGTTAAGTTAAAACCAGGGCTCAAATTGAGGGGGTGAGTGAGGGTATTGTGGCTGTTAGCTTAAGATTTTGAAAACAATTAAATGGATCTGATTATATAAAGCGATATATAACAACGCTTTAGTCCACAATTCTTAATGCTAGAAACAAGCTGTACAATGCCGGGGAAAGACATGACTCTGATGCATATGGGATATATGAATTTAGCCTAGCAGATGTTCCTATATTCCTATGCCCCAATCACAGTCTACACAAATCTACTTTGTAACATCAATATCATGGAATAAAATTGTATACATTTGAAAATGATAGTTACACGTTCATATAGGCCTACCTGATGATATGCAGCTGCTGTGTTAATAAACAAAATGGCTTTTAATTCAAATTCGTTGATGATCAGATACTTCCGCTGTAACGGGTTCTGTTGTGCAAATTTGTTACATTTTATCGAACAACTTTAGCCCTGTTCCAAACTCATACAACTCTATTTTTTAACAATAGCCTGTATAGAAATCAAAACGTCTCTGGTGCTGCAGCATACGCTCATTCATTGTCATGCTCTATTGTGGTATTAAAAAGATTGTGCTTGTCTCCGGTTATGTAAAATGACGTAGAATTGCATGAAATGTGTTTATAATGGATATCTTTTCACACCTACACTTGTCCGTTGTGATCTGTGAATCCACAACCTTCTGGCTACTTTGCAATGTAATGCTTACAAAACAAAGAACAGTTTCTAAAGGCTCTGGTCTGTCCTAGGAGTGAGGGTAAAAGGTAGACATGTTCTCTGTTATCCACTTTGTTTCAATTATATGTTCAGGGAGGTTCAGGTAAAAATATATTTTACTGAAGGGAGGTCTATCCATTTTCATTTCAGTGAGGTCCGATTTTCTCCAGGGATCCCTCATTATAAATAACGTACAGCCCCTAATTATCAAATTATTGATCCAAAGTTTTGGTAATATGTAAAAGTGAGTTGAAAAAGTTAATTCAAAGCCAATGTTAACAAGCAGTTACCACGTGATAAATAACGTACAAAGCCTTGTTTGATCCCTCAGTCAGTGGATCCCTCTGTGGCTTCCAAAACATTGACTTCTGTTGGATACTACATACAGGCTTAGTCTAGATATTCTTCTCTACAGTATTTTCTCACCTGACTCTATAGCAGTGGTGAGTGAGTCTCTTGTCTTGTGGAGGCACAGGATCGAATGCCTGTATTGATTTTATTTTCTTTGAAACAATTGCTACATTGTATTTCTAACTTTTAAATGATGAGTTGATAACCACATGCTGTTCAGTTTTTTATTTAACATCCTAAATCATGCGATGGAGCCACAGTCTTATGTAAATGTTTTGTTTGTAAATGTTTTTATCTGTTGGTCATTTCAAAGCATAGACAGATAGTTTCAAATGTAACATTACAACATTGATCACGTGATTTTTCCAACCGCGTGTGGCAAAATGCGAGATCCCACTGATTTCGCTGTGGTGCCAGTGCTTTTTTCAATGCAAAGTTGCTTTCAAACACCAACCTCTACTGGACACCTTATTTACAAATGTAAATAAGTTTATAGCACCTGAACAGCAGCTCATCAGGTAGGGACCGGGATTTGGGATTAGACACCAGCATATGGTTGAAAAATAATTTTTCATCTTCCCATTGTTGTTCAAGTAATTCCTTATATTTAGTGTAGCCTATGATAATCTTTTGTCTTCAGCATACTAAGATATTGTGAACCTGGAGGCAAAAAGGGTTAATGGAAATGGAAAGGGAAATACTTTGCACCATGACGTTTTGATGGATGCAATGGGAAAACAAGTCTATATAAACATCAAACATGCTGATATTTATTCCTGACCAGCAGATACATCTAATGTGCACCGTGCTGAAAGCTCTGCGTGATGAATGTTTTCCATCACTTGTATTCACTGTAGTGTTTTTGCTGACATTACTGTAGTATACTGTACTATTTACTGTAGTGTTTTTGCAGATGTTACTGTAGTATTTACTATAGGGTTTTTGTTGTATAATATTTGATATAGAAGTGTGGGCTTTTCCTACTGGACAAATACTAGACGTTTTCTAGTGATGTTGTGTTTGATGCCGGTGCTCCGAACCATGCATCGACATCGCTAAGCAGTGTACTTTGAAGCAGTGTGCCGATGTCTGCGTCACTTTATCAAAAGCACATGATCAATGACGTCCGAAGATTGTATTATTTTACACGTTACTTAGAAAAAAAGTTGCTATCTAGAACCAAAAAAAGGTTTTCAGCTGTCCCCATAGGAGAAACCTTTGAAGAACCCCTTTTGGTTCCAGGTAGAACCATTTTGGGTTCCATGTTGAACCATTTCCACAGAGGGTTCTACATGGAACCAAAGAGTTCTACCTGGAACTAAAAAGGGTTCTCCTATGGGGACAGCTGCAGAACCCTTTTGGAAACCTTTTACTAATACAATTGCTCAGAGAAAGATTTTGTTTAACAATAAATATTTTTCTCTCAAAAAGGTAGGGGTAGGTCCTCTCGAGTGGCACAGCGGTCTAAGGCACTGCATCGCAGTGCTAGAGGCGTCACTACTGATCCTGGGCTGTATCACAACCGGCCTTGATTGGGAGTCCCATAATGCGGCGCACAATTGGCCCAGCGTCGTCCGGGTTACGGGAGAGTTTGTCCGGGGAGGCTTTACTTGGCTCATCGCGCTCTAGCGACTCCTTGTGGTGGGCTGGGTGCCTGCAAGCTGACCTGGGCTGTCAGGTGAACGGTGTTTCCTCCGACACATTGGTGCGGCTGGCTTCCGTGTTAAGCGAGCCTGACAATAGAACAGTCTAATGCAATGTTTTACAAAAATATATAGTAAGTGAGTGGTATTACAGTTTTTCCTCAATCGAGTACAAGCATACTTTGGGAATAATGTTGTCAATTTTCATAACAGAGTCCACAAGACACAGAACTCTGTGGCCTTTTGCAAAACTATATTATACTGTCAAACTTGCAAATAGATTTATCAAAAGAACATGACTGCCTGCGAAAATATTTATGCAACCATACTTACAGTTGAAGTCGGAAGTTTACATACACTTTAGCCAAATACATTTAAACTCAGTTTTTGAACGTGATACCTTCAGGCGTTTGGAAATTGCTCCCAAGGATGAACCAGACTTGTGGAGGTCTAAAACAAAATGTTCCGAGGTCATGGCTGATTTCTTTTGATTTTCCCATGATGTTGAGCAAAGAGGCACTGAGTTTGAAGGTGGGCCTTGAAATACATCCACAGGTACACCTCCAATTGATTCAATTTATGTCATTTAGCCTATCAGGAATTTTCCAAGCTGTTTAAAGGCACAGTTAACTTAATGTATGTAAACTTCTGACCCACTGGAATTGTGATATAGTGAGTTATAAGTGAAATAATCTGTCTTTAAACAAGTAGTTGGAAGAATTACTTGTGTCATGCACAAAATAGATTTGCCAAAACTATAGTTTGTTAACATGAAATCTGTGGAGTGGTTGAAAAATGAGTTTTAATGACTTCAACCTAAGTGTATATAAACTTCCGACTTCATCTGTATCTCCAAGCAGACAAAAGTTCTAGTAGATCAATACATTTTCTTTGCAGTCACTAAATCATAATGATCATAATTGGAAGAATAACTACCCAAAGGTGCAGAATTATGGGTAATTACTCTCCTTTTATGCATATTCAAACAAACAATGTCATACACATCGAATCAAATATTGTTCCTGTTAAAAAAATATAATAATTTAAAGCACATTGTCTGCAGGATTCATTCATCAGTATAATCACAATCCTATTCCATGTATTCAGTACAAGGGCTGGTTTGCTCATTGTTTTCTAGACTTTCCGTTGGTGCACAGAAACAGTATCCAGAATCTTGAAGATGATGACTGCATTCTCTGCATCTCAGCATTTCCGCAATATTGAAATAAATCACAACAATGACAGTCCCCATTGCCTAGCTCTTTCCATATATTGTACATGTATGACACTGATGGAATGATTTTGAATTTTGTGCGGTAGTATTTTACAGATTTTCTGAAACAGTGATCACAATTGCACATATTTCACTTTTGATGAAAACTGTGTTATATTCTGTGAACAGAACACTTAATAGTGAATGTTGTATTCACTGATGAGATTTGTATTAAAATTTTTGCAATTGTTGGTCTAAGATATGCAAGTCAGGTACTAAAGCAAGACAATTATCAGAAGTTCTGTAAATGTGAGAGGCCTACGTAAAAGGCCTTGAAATATTTATATCCACCTGCAATGTGTTATGACCCACCTGTCATGTGTGTACTACACACTATCTATTATTGAGGGGCCAGAGCCGAGGGCCCGTCTGTATGCAGCCGTACGAGGAGGGCCAGATGGGTTATTTTTGGCCCCAAACTTCGCTACGCAATGAAACATCCCCATGGTGCCGTCCTGCACGCAGAACTCTCTACCATCCAACACACACACTCCAAGTCTTATGTGAATGGATGGGGATTGCAGGTGCTAGCGAAGGCATTTATAAATAGAAGGGGGAGAGTTCCAAACTGGGCCAGGCTAGGATGGAGGACATAAAAATATATATACTAGAGTGGCCTTATTGGTTAGTAGTTCCCTGTCCAGGGATACTCTGTAGATAATCTACAGGGATACTCTGTAGACGCTGTAGATACTCTGTAGACAACAAGGGCAGGAATAAACTCACCAACACATTGCGGCTATAGTTTCTAGCTACAGGCAACTGCCAAAATAAGGGATACACCCACGTAAAGTGTCTTAATAGGACGTTGGGCCACCACAAGCCGTCAGAACAGCTTCAATGCGCCTTTGCATAGATTCTACAAGTGTCTGGATCGCAATTGGGCAAATGGACATTTTTATACAATACATGACCCTAAGCATGATGGGATGTTAATTGCTTAATTAACTCAGGAACCACACCTGTGTGGAAGCACCTACTTTCTACAATACGGTTAAATTGAATGTCAGGAATTGTGAAAAACTGAGTTTAAATGTATTTGGCTAAGGTGTATGTAAACTTCCGACTTCAACTGTATAGACTTTTTATCACTCATTTTCTCAAGTGTTTCCTTTATTTTGGCAGTTACCTGTAGTTAGTGGTGTGTGTGTGTGTTGGTAGCAGACATTGTGTGGTGACGACGTCACCCGCCCTGAGACCTAGAAGTTCACTGGTTTTACAGAAGTTGGTAGGACTGTACTCCTTGAGTATGAAGTGTTTTGAGCCACCTGGTTCGAGGCCAGGTCAAGACAGGGATGGGATCTAGCCCAATAGAGAAATCTGACATGTCTTAATGATGTAATTTTAGAGTGAGCAAAATAGAAAAGCCTGGTTGGTTGGTAAAGTTGGTTGTATATGGTTATATTATGTCTTCTCAACAAGAACTGTTTTGGAAGAACAGCGTTTTCACAGATTTGTCAGCTCAAAAATGTATTCAGATGTGGACACCCACGTCATAAAAGTTGATCTGGAAGTTCTGGAACTTTCCAGAACAGTGGGAACTTACCATTACATTGCAAACAAACATGCTGCTGAACTGAACCTTTCCTGAACTCACACTTTGTGAGGTGTCTTACAGTTCACCGTTGTTCAACCCATATCAATATCCCAATTAGAATTTCAACTCATCTCTGGTGGACATGCTACATAAACATAAATGGTATCGTAGATCTGTCATGATACAATGGGATGTGTGTGATAAAGAGCAGAATTAGTTCCGGTGCTTTGGCCAAATCACTAATTCACAGGTGTTAGCATCTTTTGAATTTCAGAAGGCGAGGGGACATTTGGCCCATAGACTTGCCCGTTACGGTTCCGATCTCTTCTCTTAACACATGGGGCGGCAGGTAGCCTAGTGGTTAGAGTGTTGGGCCTGTAAATGAAAGTTTGCCAGATCGAATCCCCTCGTTCTGCCCCTGAACAAGGCAGTTAACCCACTGTTCCTAGGCTGTCATTGTAAATAAGAATTTGTTCTTAACTGACTTGCCTAGTAAAATAAAGGTTAAATATGGAACCAGAACTTAATCGAGCATCTGACAAATTACGCAAGACTTTAGTTCTGGGTAAACCAAGATTACATTTCAACCTATTTTTATCCTTGTGAAGAATGTGTTTTTTTATGCTTATTTAAAAAAAAAAAATTGAGTAACGCTCAAGGTTCCATCTGTTTATTTGCTGGAAATGTTTATACATTAGAGCTCCAGGAAACATGAGTCTCTGTTTTGGGTCACAGTAGTATTTACTGCATAGAGATAAGAAGTGCTGCACTTGTAAATGTTTACTTGATCTCCATTTGTTGCTAATGGTGATTGACGTCAGTGCTGTGACTTTAAGACATGTTTGCCTTACCACTTCCCTGTGAAGACACACACACACACAGTCAACCCAGGCAGTCGCCAAGTCCTCTTAGGGACCATGGGAAAGGGTCAGGTTGCTGCTAGGTCCTCAGTCTCAAGGTTTTGCTGTCCGTCAGGGAAAGGAGGAGAGGAAGGTTTGTGTGTGTGTGTGGTGTGCATGTATGTGTGCGTGTCTGCCAGCTGAGTCAGCACAAACAAAAGGAGTGACACAGCGACTCTGCTGAAAGCTAATTTCTTGACTCTCCTCCTGGCTAGTTATGTAAGGCTCCAAGGCCCTGAGCAGAGAGCCACCACAGAGCTGCCAGTCACAATGGGTATGGCTTGACCAAATAAAAACTACTACAGCCATCAAAATAACTACAGAACTTATACTGCCGCCTATTTATTTAACTAGGCAAGTCAGTTAAGAACACATTTGTATTTACAATGACAGCCTACCTACTGGGTCAGCCCATGGAGCAAATTAGGGTTACGTGCCTTGCTCAAGGACACATCAACAGGTTTTTCACCTTGTCGGCTAGGGTATTTGAAACAGCAACCTTTCGGTTACTGGCCCAACACTCTAACCGCTAGGCTACCTGCCACCCTAAAATATGTTGCCTATAGCCTAATCATCTTGAAAAGGAACTTGGATCATAAATGGCTTCTTTTGAAACAGATCAGTCAGTTTAGTCTACTTCTGACAGAGGCACAGTGACTTTCAACTTATGATATAGACCCTACAACATTTGACTCACTACTTTGTAATTGAAGAGGGGACAACCAACAGAGGAGTAGCTTTTGCCCCCCCTCAGCTGCCAGTTTCTTCTAGGATTGTAAAGGATGCTCATCGTATTTCCTGGCTGTGTCATGAAAAGCTGCGTGAGCAGTTGCATGCGTCATCAGTGGATACGATCACATGCAATTTCAAATGCAGCTTGTGCAAGCCAACAAACACGTAATCAAATGGTTATCGTCTACAACATTACAGATGTCATCAGGGGATTGATTACCTAGCAAGCCAGCGAGGCAAAGTAAAACATCACAAAGAGAGCTGGATAAAGCCAGAAGATTAATATACTTGTTGAACATAGCTATAGCCATCAGTCTTGCGTGTTTTCATGGTCATCGCTCACTCACTGTGAAGTTTGTCAAAATCATATTTGGAGGACAGATGGCCTGGCTACAGGACATGTCCCATCCACCCATCCCTGAGGGACCCAGATTGTTTTTACAGTGTTACGACAAATGAGCAAAAGCATTCCCGACCATTGCTGAAACGTATGAGGGGCTACCCCAGATAAGTAGTGGAGAAAGTGACTAGATTAATGTGTATGGGCTGAGTGGCTTCAGAACGGAGAAAAGTTTCCCATTAGTTTGTTTTTAAAGGTTTCAGACTGAGGCCTTGTATCCCAAAACCGTTGTGGTTTAGCGCTGACTGAGTTGGAGCTGTTTAGGTTTTGCAGTAATGCTGGGGAAAAATGTATATTTTAATTAAAAGCATGAATATTAACCAGGAAAAGTTGAGATACCTCACCCTCCATATGCTGATTAAGTATGGGGCGGGGCAAAAAGTTATAACGCCAACAAAGGCGATTGTCTCACACTACAGCTACGTATGAGGAGCATATAGCCAATTTCAGTGTCTTTCCCTGACAAGCTGACAGCATATCCTGCCTTGATGCTGGTTGGAAAAGCCAAGAGAACTTAAAGCAATCTTTAAGTCCATCTTATTTGTCTGTTATTATTATGGACACCGCACGACGGTCCACATCATCTAAAAGTGACATTATGGGGAGAACGATCCCAGAGCCCTCCCAGGACCTCCTGGACACATTGATCAAGCTCAGTCTTGCCATCCCTGCAGGGACCCATAATTGAGTTATTTGGGTCCTTGCCTGAAAGGGTCACATATCTTGGATCTCTTAATTAGGGGAGCGACAGGATGGGCCGGTTGAGTTAGGGAAGGAGGCCACTGCGTTCACTCACAGGGCCATTAAAGACGGCAGAAAGTAATTTGGTGAACAGAATAACTCACTTTGATGACCCTCCGCAGCTGTGAATCAGCCACTGCAATATACTGTTCATTGGCTGCATTATACCAGGCCCAGCTCTAAGCTCTCCATGTCTAAGCTCTCAAACGCTGGTTGCCATTTTTATTCATATTTACAAATTAAAGCTGTTGTGTGGATTTATGTCTTAACTATCCGCAGGGAAGTAAACCTCTGGGGAGAAGTGTGTTTGTCACATTTTCCATTTAGATTAGATTATTAATTTTTTATATTAGATGAGTTTGATGTGTCACATGCATTAAACTCTGACTAAATCATTGTGTGCAGCCAGTAACTTACGTAAGAGTACGTTTATGGTTCACATAGGCCTTCCTCTACAACCATAATATTTAATGGCTTTCATAACAACTCCTCAGTGCATTTTGTTTTAATTACAATGCTTTTCAACACAATAGAAGGTATAGCCTGGATTCTATTAACTGTTGATCTCAAGATCTTCAGATCAATGACCTATGCTTAAGCGACCAAAACTGATCTGCAGTGGAAGGCAATGGAAGATATTACACACCTCCTCATTTCTGAAACTGCAGATTCTGCAGACTAGTGCTGGATGGTATGATTGGTTGACTGAAGTTTTCTCACTTCCATCCCGTTTGGCTACTTTCCTTGCTAGCATTTGTTAGAATGCTAATAGATTTGATAGGCTATATGTAGTGTTCTGTGCATGGCAAGACAACTAGCTAGCCTTGTCTAGTAAGACGAGTGTTGCTGGCAAGCTAACAAGTTAGCACGATAGCTAGCTACTGTAGCTGCTATAATAGTAAGCTAATAGCTACAGTTGAAGTCGGAAGTTTACACACACTTAGGTTAAAGTCATTAAAACTCATTTTTCAACCACTCCACAGATTTCATGTTAACAAACTATAGTTTTGGCAAGTCGGTTAGGACATCTACTTTGTGCATGACACAAGTAATTCTTCAATTACTTTACAGACAGATTATTTCACTTATCATTGACTATATCACAATTCCAGTGGGTCAGAAGTTTACATACACCAAGTTGACTGTGCCTTTAAACAGCTTGGAAAAGTCCAAAAAATTATGTCATGGCTTTAGAAGCTTCTGATAGGCTAATTTACATAATTTGAGTCAATTGGACGTGTACCTGTGGATGTATTTCAAGGCCTACCTTCAAACTCAGTGCCTCTTTGCTCGACATCATGGGAAAATCTAAAGAAATCAGCCAAGACTTGAGAAAAAAAATGGTAGACCTCCACAAGTCTGGTTCATCCTTGGGAGCAATTTCCAAATGCCTGAAGGTACCACATTCATCTGTACAAACAATAGTACACAAGTATAAACACCATGGGACCACGCAGCCGTCATACCGCTCAGGAAGGAGACGCGTTCTGTCTCATAGAGATGAACGTACTTTGGTGCGAAGAAGTGCAAATCAATCCCAGAACAACAGCAAAGTACCTTGTGAAGATGCTGGAGGAAACAGATACAAAAGTATCTATATCCACAGTAAAACAAGTCCTATATCGACATAACCTGACAGGCCGCTTAGCAAGGAAGAAGCCACTGCTCCAAAACCACCATAAAAAAGGCAGACTACGGTTTGCAACTGCACATGGGGACAAAGATTGTACTTTTTGGAGAAATGTCCTCTGATCTGATGAAACAAAAATAGAACTGTTTGGCCATAATGACCATCATTATGTTTGTAGGAAAAAGGGGGAGGCTTGCAAGCCGAAGAACACTATTCCAACCGTGAAGCACGGGGGTGGCAGCATCATGTTGTGGGGGTGCTTTGCTGCAGTAGGGACTGGTGCACTTCACAAAATAGATGGCATCATGAGGAAGGAAAATGATGTGGATAAATTGAAGCAACATCTCAAGACATCAGTCAGGAAGTTAAAGCTTGGTCGCAAATGGGTCTTCCAAATGAACAATGACCCCAAGCATACTTCCAAAGTTGTGGCAAAATGGCTTAAGGACAGCAAAGTCAAGGTATTAGAGTGGCCATCACAAAGCCCTGACCTCAATCCTATAGAAAATGTGTGGGCAGAACTGAAAAGGCATGTGCGAGCAAGGAGGCCTACAAACCTGACTCAGTTACACCAGTTCTGTCAGGAGGAATGGGCCAAAATTCACCCAACTTATTGTGGGAAGCTTGTGGAAGGCTACTCAAAACGTTTGACCCAAGTTCAACAATTTAAAGACAATGCTACCAAATACTAATTGAGTGTATGTAAACTTCTGACCCACTGGGAATGTGATGAAAGAAATAAAATCTTAAATAAATCATTCTCCCTACTATTATTCTGACATTTCACATTCTTAAAATAAAGTGGTGATCCTAACTGACCTAAGACAGGGAATTTGTACTGGGATTAAATGTCAGGAATTGTGAAAAACTGAGTTTAAATGTATTTGGCTAAGGTGTATGTAAACTTTCGACTTCAACTGTGTAAGTAATTGTAAACAATTTGAACATAACTATCTAGCTAGCTACAGTAGCCTCAAGAACAACTGTATGCGTCAGATGTAGTCACAGGAGCAGTACTGTTTACATGTTGACACCTGATTCTTTTTGTCACCTGTGTCATAGGAAACCCCTACGGAAGGAGGAGAATGGAACAAGCCGAGGGGAGTACGCCATGAGCTTGCGCAGCAAGACGACGGTGGACACCAACAACACAGGGGTGTAGGAAGTGCCCAGATAGAAGGACCACAACAACCACAACCCCAAACCAGTAAAAATGACAAGAAGCCCTCCTTGACATTGAGAAGGCAGGGGGGCTGGTAGGAGGGAGAGTATGAACTTGCAACCCAACTCCAAATCATGCTTCAGGCCTTCGTGGGACCATATAAAAGAGAGCTTGGCCTCAATAGGTCTGTGAAAGAGAATAGCATTGATAAATATATTAATCTGGGTTCGGAGCTCAGTAGCTGATTCCTTCACACGCAGGGCTTGAGAGCTTAGCACTGGAAGCCTAAACAGGATGGCTCGTCTAGTGGGGATTCGATGTCTAGCGAGGACTCGATAACAGCTGCCAGCACATTGGCTTATTCTGTAAGTCCATACATCACCTTGGAGACCCCTAAGTGGACAGAAGAGACGCGAAATACAGAGGATAAAAAATTGCATGTCTTTCTCTTTCTACACTCTCCCCAACCCCCCACATTTCATTGTCTTGTTCCCCCCTTCCTCTTCCTCTCCTGCCTCTGAAGGTTTCTTTGATGACTAAGGCCTTTTGTTAATTGACATTCTGATTGAAAATTCAAAATCATGTTGATGGACAAAGATTGCAGAGGTCTGTACACCAAAATATGACAAAAGAAGAATTGTCATCGTGAAGAGTTCAATGTATTGCTTTTGGTCTCTGACTATGCAATTTGAAAGGATATGAGATTATGTTCCCAAGGGTTGTTTCCTTATTATGAAAATAGGACGTGAGAGTATCCAATGCCAGTCAGTTATGGATTCTGTTTAGTGCTTTCCGACGCAGATCTGCATTTTAATTGAAGTACATGTACTACAGAAAGTCTAGGCTATATTAATCAATGAGACAACTACAAATCAATTTTTTATTTTGGTCAGCTCATAGAAAAAGAAATACACATAAGGGACACAAAGAAAGTTTCTACAGGGGCTATATTAAAGGTGGACTTAGCAATTTGACACAATGATGCACAGCAGAGCGACTTCCTGCTTACAGAAATGTGGGCATGCCTCAAGAGGGGCTCAAATTGGGAAGAGCCAATAGTGGCAATCTTTCAAGTTTGTTCATTTGTTATTGCCCCGCTGTGTATGATGATGCAATATTGCTGAGTCTACCTTTAAGAAAGGTCAAATTAACATGTTTTTTTGTTTATTTATAAGTATATGTTTCCCTAAAAAATACATTCCATAAATGCATTCTGTACTTGTTTTATTCTTTTTTTCTCCAGGATTCAGTCTTCTGGATTTGGGTTAATGGCCTACACCTTAAATCCACTGAAAACATTGGATGCTAGCTTTGCCTATGGGCTTTCCATCCTCTTCCTAAACAAAGCCAGGGTTCAGCATTTAATTAACGGCTAACCTGCAGTTTCCACCCGCATAGTCCACTGGATAAATTCGATTTTTATTGGGCACAGGAGAGGGTAGTGCATTTTACCCCTGGTTTACATTTGCTGTTTTGCAGGTTTTCCTATATAATTTATTCCATCTTAGCCAACTTCCCCCTATCTGCTTGCATGTGCCTCCCCTATCAAGGGGTTTTGGTACTTTCCTTATACACTAGCCTATGCCACAGTACCCACATGGGTTTTTATGGATGCACTTGTGACTTTCTCTTGTTGGGTTAAGCCACGGAAAAGTAGCCAGTAGTTAAAGCTTACATTTTTTTGCGTCGGGCCTCTGTCTTGGGTGGAAAGTAGGCTACAATCATATGAAATCTTATATTTAATTATTTGCAAATATCAACAGTTTAGTTGCAAACAAGACACTGGTTTAGCATCGGAGAAATATGGTAAGATTAATGTATATCTAAATCGGCCTTTCTTTTGTGACTTTTTGAGAGCAACATTTTCTCTTGCAACCAAGCTGATTGTTTTGAGCTAATAAAAAGTAGGGTAGGGTGCCTGTTATTCCCCAATCAACGCACAGAGAAATATAGACATAGGCTACAAAACTAATTTACTAGAGACATTTTGGGCTCTATTCAATCTGTAACGCTGAAGCTTGACAGATTCTGCGGTAGAAATGTTAAGGTAATTTCTGATTGAGCTGATAAATGCAGTGTTTACCGCAAACATTGCCTTTAAATTCCAATCACGATGTAAAGCTTCCGCAATGCCGATTGAATAGAGTCCTTTATCTAAATGATTGTTATTGTCATTGAATTAGTTATGTACTAACCAGATGTGTTAAAATTGTGTTTAAAATACTGTAGGCCTACGAATTGGGCTGGTATTATATTATGTTCTGGCCCGGCGACTATTAGCTCAGAAAAACTGTGGTATTAAAAAAATAAGTTTTGCTTTACCGTTACCATGTAAAATGACTAGACTTGCATGAAATGTGTTTATAAACGGTACTTTTTTTTATCTGAACCGCAAATACGATGATAGATGCATGCAATGCTCTATTATATAAAAAAAAAAAATGTTATTTAACCAGGCAAGTCAGTTAAGAACACGTTCTTATTTTCTAATGACAGCCTACTTACAGGGTCAGCACCTGGAGCAAATTAGGGTTGTGCCTTGCTCAAGGACACAGGTTTTTTCACCTTGTTGGCTCGGGTATTCAAACCAGCAACCTTTAGGTTACTGGCCCAACACTGTACCCGCTAGGCTACCTGCCGAACAGTTAAAAAAGCTTGTTTTCTTTCATCCCCTGATGGTAGTAATGAGGTAGGCCTGCTTGGTTACTATTACTGTGGTTGTGATCATTATTTTGAGTTAATTCAATGAAGGTGGACGGTATTGAATCATTTTCAATTACAAGTGAATTTTTTTTTTACGTTGGACAGGGGGGTGCATTTAAAAAAAAATGTTAATGACATCACAAGTTGGACCCCCCCCCCTCCCCCGCAGTAATTTTTGATCGGCCCCTAATAGCTACCCCAGTAAATTACTCCACCTGCAGTATGTCTGGTACTGCATTGTTTTCAAGGAGTGTTTCCTAAAAGCATTGTAGCTAACATGGTTGATTATTTCTCAAAGTCAATGTACCCAATATCAGCATGAATTAAATGTCATGCTCAAATCATCCCAAAGTCTCCAAAAGGGATTGTGTAGCTCAATGACTTGGTGAGAAGTCATTGACTTGGTGAGAAGTCATTGACTTGGTGAGAAGTCATTGACTTGGTGAGAAGTCATTGACTTGGTGAGAAGTCATTGACTTGGTGAGAAGTCATTGCTAATATCAGGTGCATTACAATTGTATTTGATTGAAAAATGCTCTTAGCCGATAGTGGTCAGTAGATGCGGAAGCAAACCCAAAGTGTGGTTTGCCCTCTGTCCATGTCCATAGACTGAGTAATGTGCGTGTACTATCCCTTTAACCTACGTAAACATTGGGAACATTTTGACGTATAACGTTTTATTTTTTTTGCAGAAAAGTTATATTTCTTCTGAAGAGTGATTCTTCCAATCCCCGCCTCCCACTAAGGATACACAGCTTTAATGGGCTGTGTAGGGAAGTGGGTCGTAATAGGTTAACATGCTGAAATTCAACATACAAGTGACATACATTTATTCACATCCGAGGAAGAGTAAAATACAATGATACCAGAGCTCATAGATCATCTCTTGCACACAAAGGTAACTGTTTGTATGTCCAAGCTATCCTTCTTTCTTCATTTCGTACTAAAAATAAACTACACTGAACACACTCCTTGCATAGTTTATACCTACAGCCCATACCTACAGTTGACTTCCCTACATGAACATAGTTGCATATTATAATGTACAAAATAAGTATAACAAATATTGCATGAATGTAAATATCAGTATTTAAGAATTGTCTTCTTGACTGTTTATCGTGTGTACAGAGTAAATAACATACTATGTTTATAGGGTTAAATATTAAGAAACAAATGTTGATATGCTACCAGTCTAGTAAATGTTGTTGTGTGTCTGGAACAAGCCATTAATGTATATTTGAGTAATTAAAGGTTGTTGCACAATGTATGCATCACATACCAAAACAATAAATATATACATATATATTGTGCATTGAACTAATTTAAATTGCAACCTGCTGACTTTTTTAGTTTTAAATAAAATTGTACTATTGAATATGATCTATTGTCTGTTTGTTCCATATTGCTTCCTTAATGAATCCAAGACTGCATGGAACGTTGTTGGAGGGATTGTACTGTTTCTAATCAATCAGGGCCGAACCCTTTGAAAATAAAATTGCACAGATTTCTCACTTATATCAATGCATGATTTAATAAACCACAAAAACATCTCAAATTAGGATTTGTCCCTGAGAAAATGTTGAACACAACATTGAAAGGGCACGGACGTCAGTTCAATGTCTGTTCCACGTTTGTTCAATGCAACTTAATTCAAATGACATGTAAACAACATTGATTCAACCAGTGTTTGCCCAGTGGGTACTTACTTTTAGTCCTCAAGGCCCTCTATATACATGCATTCATTGCAACAGGCTTTTTATGTGTGCTTTAGTCCTTTGCATTGTACAATATAGGCTTTGCATTGCTTTACGACTGATTGCATAACTGAACTTCAAGGAAACCTGTACAGATCGCAGGAGTTTACGTGCTAAATGTTATCTACGTTATCCCTAAAAGTAATTATTTATCATGAGGGCATAAACAATAACTAGTAATGTAGCAGACTCTAAGAAAGGTTCAAACCTTTCTAGTAAAACATGTTTTTAAATAAATTGCTGAGGTGTGGTCACTTTTGAGGACAAAAGTTCAAGTACACATTACAAATATAATGAAAATATTAAATATTTTATTTGATTTATTTCCTATTCAACAAAACTGTATGAATAAGGTTTGAAATGACTTATATGCTTTCTAAATATAGTATAATCAGGGCTTAGGGACCCCGGCTGTTCTGAGGGCAAAAGAGGGTGCAACTCAATATTAGGAAGGTGTTCCTAATGTTTTGTACACTGTGTATTTAATGTGGTTGAACATGAAATATTGTCAGCTTTTGTGTTGCTGAAAAGAATTGCACGTTTAGGCTACACAACAGGTCCCAAAGCGCACAATCGCATTCTCTCAAGATGACGAAAGGAATAAATCATCTTTCTTAACTCCTGTTCCCAAGACAAAATGTACATTAAGTCTATAATTTTACTGCGAGGAACACTTAATTCTGCAGGAGTTCATATTATAGCAGGCTACATGTGAGGCTTACAATCAATGTCTGGACTTCAGTTACTATTCCAACTATTAGGCTATTCCACTCTAAAATAATTCCTGCATCCATACAGTGCCATTTGACGAATGCAAATGTCACAAAAAAAAAGTGTTCTAAATGACATTCAGTGATTGTCCTTCATTCATTGTTAGTTGTTTTAGAATTTGATTATGCTCAGACCTCTTGCTGGCGACAAGCCTTCGCTGTTTCTTGGACACTGGTGAGCAGCATAAGCTAAAGCAAAATCACCATCAAGTCACATAATGCTGGCTTGTAAAGTGACGTTTAATTCCTATTGGAATCCAGCCAGAGCGGACAATCTGCATTCAGCATGACTGGCAGGGATAGAAAGGTTCATAAATGAGAATACCTAAACCAGAACAACCATTTCAGTAATGGGTGCAATTAGTCCAATTAACAGATTGGATTAGTTTAAAATAATGTATGTTATTTATATTTGTGTAGCAAAATATACAACAATTGATTAAATAATCAATCAATGTACATGCAAAAACACAGAAACTAAAACAATTCTAAAAATGAAACTGCAGTAGAGCATGCTCAGAAATATGATAATGATGGCTGTGGTTTTGCAGACCAGCAACATTCAGATTATATGGGAGTCAACCTCATAACCTCTGTTGCCAGCAACCATCATTTGTCCCCATCGGGGAACCCTTTTGGGTGCCACGTAGAACCCTTCGATTTTTTTGAGCCCTCTCCCAAGGAACCCTAGTGGGTTCTTCATTTTGTCCCTTTTGGGTTCTACGTAGAACCCTGTCATGAAGAGTTATGTCATTTGTCCCTAATGAGGGAACCCTTTGTGGAGCCATGAAGAACCCTTTGATTTGTCCCTGTAGGGGAACCCTTTTGAGTTCCAACTCCCTTTAGGGAGCCATGAAGAACCCCATATTTCATATGTGCTTATGGCAGACACTGTAAACAATTACCTGTAATTTGACAGTAAGTTACCGACTACTGAGTTGCAGTAAAAATGCAGTATTTTTACAGTTGAATTAAGGTTTTATTGTTGTAAAACGAATTGTTGTTTACCTTACTTTCACTGTACTTTGAAACATACATTAGCATATTTGGCGGCAGGGTCTAAAACAATGTACCATAACCATTCCCACATTTTGAGAGTGTGTGGATATACAGTGCCTTTAGAAAGTATTCATAACCCTTGACTTTATCCACAATAGTGTCATGCTGTGGCAAATGGCACATTCCATGTTCACATTTACAAGGGTCTTAACCAAAACATACTCTTTCCTCCAACGTGCCTTTAGTCAAAACCGGCAAATCATTTCTTCAGGATTCCCTAGATGAAAAGGATTTTTTTCTAGAACTATGTGTCAAATCAATAGAAGACAGCAATGCAGTTTAGTTTCTGCTTCGTGCCTCGCACAACAAATCAAGCATCCTATCAGCAAAGTGTCAACAACGTGAGCCGACCCCAGACTTAATATTCACGTCCTCATTAGTCGTCGTGGCTTTCCCCCAAAAGACGTGGAGTGCTGATGGATTGCTCGGTGTTACCCGCAGCTTCTTCCTCTGTGGCAGGATAGCTTCGCTGTCAATCATGTGGCTGCCTTCGGCAAGAAGATGGTTTGTTATCACGGGCCGCCGCAGGTCAATTAGACTGACAGCTGTGAGTCTGCATTCCAATCAAAAGTGTGTGTGTGTGTGCCAGGATCCCTCTAAAATGAAAGCCAACTTTTTGCCTAGGACAGATTTTGAGTAGGATTTCAGATTTAGGTCGCACCCATGTATTGTATGGACTTATGCTAAGTCAGCCAATACCAGACTAGGAAATAGTAACAAATGTATCATAACAAGGAAGTAGGAGTTTTGTTTACCAGCCTTTTTCATACAGGTCAGAAATGCATGATCCACACATATCTCTATATCAGATGAAACAGACCACGCACACTGCATAAGACCAAAGCTCAAGTCATCACCACACAAGTGAAAGTCAGTGCACAAACTGTCGAAGTGGGGATAGAGGGAGGAAGGGAGGGAGAGAGGGAGGAAGGGATGGATGGATGGGGGGGGGGGGTACAGTAGAGAACAAGAGCGACCACAGGAATGCAAATGAGCAATGCTCTGAACCACGCTCTTGGACTCAGATGTGCCATTTGAGGATAATGCAATTAGACTGTCTGGGCCATTTTGAACATTCATGCATCGCACTGCCAGGGAGAATGGATGGGTGCGGGAACCAAAGGGGAAGTGACAGCCTTTAAATGGGCCGAGCGAAGCAGGGAGACCCTCGTCTAGTCGTCTGGATGACCCAACTGAAATAGCTCCAGACTAAGATGGGAGTATCTAAAGAAGCTCCAAAAAGGAGGGGAAGGACGTCCTGACATGGGTATTTTACTTTGAATATGGATTAAGTCCAAATACAACACTTTCACATTTGTGAGAAGCTGGAATAGCACGACTCATGGTGTAGTAGTTGGTAGATCTGTAGTGTGTGTGCGTGCGTGTGTGTGTGTGTGTGTGTGTGTGTGTGTGTGTGTGTGTGTGTGTGTGTATGTGTGTGTTTACTATAGAATACTACAGTACTTACTATAGTTAACTGTAGTATACTATACTACACACTGTAGTATCCTTCGATCATGTGTAGTAGTTACCATTGAATTTTGTAGTATACTGTAGAATACTATAGTAAATACTACAGTATTATCCAAAAGAAATACTGTTGTAAATACTACAGTATTGTCTGAATAAACACTACAGTGTCTGCAAAAACACTACAGTGTCTGCAAAAATACTAGTTTTTTTTAAACTATACTGTACAGTATTAATTTGCATATACCCCACCCATCCCACTCCCCCATATCTCAATTTGTGCCACCCATGAGTGAGAAACCTACATGTCAAGTATAGAGCATGTAGTGTGTCCTTACAGGTTATAGAGAAGAGCAGAAGTTCTGAACTTTTCATTCAGAAGCCAGTATTATTACCTACAGGTTATGGGAAATGTGCTCTTTGAGTATTTGTTAGTGATGGAAAACTGAGGCTTTGCGAAGGCTTTGGCGCTTTCACCAAATTGAGCTTAATTATCTGTTCGCAACGCACATTAGTGACATCTGCTTCTCAACAATAAATAGCAGTGTGTGATTATCAGATGTTTTCTTTTTCTCTCCACTGTTTTCATCAAAACTCTGTGGTGCAGCAGTAAGTCGTTGGCTTTGGTACCCTATATTCAGCTAGGTTCGCAACTTACATCACTGCTTCGACGTTAGCTGCTTCGACGCATGCCTCGGAGCTCCGGTATCAAACGTAACATCACTAGTATTTGTCCAGTAGGTTTCCTCAAGGAGAAATCCCCCACTTCTATGTCAAGAAGATTTATCAAAATCACTTTAGGAAATAATGTCTGCAAAAACACTACAGTGAATACTACAGTAAAGTCTGCTATAACACTCAAGTGAATACTATAGTATATAAACACACTATAGTATTTCATTCATGTGGGATGTTATGGCTGAAAAGCTGTTTGTTATTTCACATGACTACGTTTACATGTTTAGTCTTTCAGTCTTCAGTGCAAGAGGAACACCCTACTTTGTAACAGGACGTTTTGTAAACATATTTTTTGCAACAAGAAAGTTACATATTTTGTAATATGGTTGTCTGACCAGATAACAACTAGAATGTTTTACCTAACTTTTCCATTTTATCAGGTTAGTCTCCTTGAGTTGTGGCATTTTGCGTTGTGTTGTGTTGTAGCTGCTTGACAATGAAATTTCCCCCCCGGGGGATCAATAAAGTATCTATCTATCTATCTATCTATCTATCTATCTATCTATCTATCTATCTATCTATCTATCTATCTATCTATCTATCTATCTATCTATCTATCTATCTATCTATCTATCTATCTATCTATCTATCTATCTATCTATCCATCCATCCATCCATCCATCCATCCATCCATCCATCCATCCATCCATCCATCCATCCATCCATCCATCCATCCATCCATCCATCCATCCATCCATCCATCCATCCATCCATCCATCCATCCATCCATCCATCCATCCATCCATCCATCCATCCATCCATCCATCCATCTATCTATCTATCTATCTATCTATCTATCTATCTATCTATCTATCTATCTATCTATCTATCTATCTATCTATCTATCTATCTATCTATCTATCTATCTATCTATCTATCTATCTATCTATCTATCTATCTATCTATCTATCTATCTATCTATCTATCTATCTATCTATCTATCTATCTATCTATCTATCTATCTATCTATCTATCTATCTATCTATCTATCTATCTATCTATCTATCTATCTATCTATCTATCTATCTATCTATCTATCTATAACATAAAACACAAAGCACTACCTTTGAAAAATATCAATTTACACATTGAGCAGGCAAGGTACTTTGGAGAGGTGCGGCGCATCTAGGGGTCAAAACATAGACAGCCCCCTACTTGTATTTATTTGTATATATTATGGATCCCCATTAGCCAAGGCAGAAGCTACTCTTCCTGGGGTCCGGTAAAATTATGGCAGTTACAATACATTAATAACAGATTTCACAACACACTAAGTGTTTTAACTCTAGAGTATTGAATTTCAATGTTCTCATCAGCATGTATACTTGTGTGAATATATACCCAATACATACAGTGCGTGTTTGTGAGAGAGCCTTGGTAGCTCAAAATACATGGCCTTATTTCTCCTTCCTGTGATTGACAGCGTGGAAGCAGTGGGCCATGGGCCCGGGTCAGTGGGTGTCGGGCCACTCTTCAGAGTCTGACAGTCCACACTCCTCACTCTAACACAGAGCAGTCACAACTGACAGGGGGTCCCTTTGCGGCCCCCAATCCACCACACACCCCGACCAACAGAGTTTGGCATCCATATTTAAACAAAAGACAGCAAATTATTATTATTTTAAACACGTAGAAAGGAGGGGTTTTCCTGAGTGTAAGAAGAGAAAGCCCCCATTTTGTCAATTCACGTGTCATCCGTCGTTCTTTTAAAAGGACGGGTGTGAGAAAGCGAGAAGGATACAGGGGTTTAGAATATTCCTGAGCTAGGGTGTTTTCTCCGTCATGTGTGGCTGACGGGGGAAAGAAAGGATGAGATTTCCTGAGTGTAAGAAGAGAAAGCCCCCATTTGGTCAATTCACTTGTCATCCGTTGTTCTTTTAAAAGGACGGCTGTGAGAAAGCGAGAAAGAGACAGTGGTGCAGAATATTCCCTAGCAAGGGTGTTTTCTCCGTCATGTGTGGCTGACGGGAGAATTGTGTGACGGAGGTGGCAAACAGTTGGGGACGTGAGTTCAATGAGGCCCCCTACAGATAAGATCAGAGGCTCCTCTACCAATACGCAGATTACACACATTTTCTCCATCCCATGGCAAAATGAGTAGAATCGCATGAAATAAAAATGTTCACTCCAAAAATGTCTCTCTGCCCCATGGAAAAAAGTGCAGAATTGGAGACAATTTTCTTTAAAATTGCATCATTTTCTCTGTGCCGCATGGCAAAATGTGTATAATCGCAGGACATTAACTTTAAAGCTGCATTTTTTTTTCTCCTCCACCAAAAGTGGGGACTGTGGGCCCTGGTCACTCCATATAAATCCTTAAGTATGTATAATCTTTAATGCAGTACAAAAAAAGTGGCTCATTGAAAAAGTGTAACCATCATTCCCTGGTCTTAGAAATGAAAACAAATCCTAGAGCTGTTGTGGTCTGACAGACAACTGTGTATTCCAACTAAAACAGTCAGGCCTGTACAACAGTGTTGTTGTTGTCACTCAGGAGAATGTGATAGACTACCCTGCAGTGGACCGCCTTTGGTCGGCACTTTTCATTTGTCCACTCCAGATTTATTCCCAAAACAGAGGGCAATAAACCCAGCTTCATCCCAACCACTGGTTTGGAGACAATGAATGTTCTTTCTTGACTTGTCTGACACAGTCCAATTTCACAAGTGGCTGACTGGGAGTTGGGACTATCGAGAACTATAGAGGGAATAGGGTGCCATTTGGGACACAGCAAGGGACTGTGGCCTACAGTTGGAATTGTGAGATGATTGGCCAGTTGAACCGAGTGCCAAAAGGAGTTACCTCGTCTGGCTAATTGAACCAAAACAAGCTGTCTTCTTTCTTCTTGCGTCATTTCTTATACATTTTGTCTATTTTGTTTATTTTAAGGGCTCCATTTAATCTGTATTGCTGAAGTGTTAAAGATAAGGCGTTAGACATTTAAAGATAATTTTCAATTGAGCTGACATCTTCAGCATTTACTGTGAATGTAGTCTCCGCTAACGCGGGAACATTGCCTTTAAAAGATCATGCTTTAACACTGAATTTCTGCAATGCAGATTGAATAGAGCCCTAAATAAAGTTGCATTTGATTTGGTTTTATTTGTTCTGGTGCCTTTATGTTATAAAAAATATTTAAAATGACATTGGCAAAGGCTTAATTAATAGTTAATTTGACAAGGTGCAAAGGCTTATATGTCAACCAATAATTACATTTTTTCAGAATGGTCTAGGACTATGTACTCCATCATTCCGGGAAAAAGGAACAATTTAAATTTCAACGCAACTTGCAGATATAAGACTGAATATTGTTCTGTTAGTTAGCAGTTTGAATACTCCTGCTGGTCTCTGTGCAGTGCAGTGGAGCTATATTACCACCTAGTGGCGTGTAGATGATCAGTAAGAGGTTTTGTTTTCCCTTGGTGTAGCACAGAGCTGTCCAACCCTCTTCCTGGAGATCTAGCGTCCTGTAGATTTTCAGTCCAACCCTAACATACCTGATTCAGCTAGCTAAGGTCTTGATGAGCAACTAATATGTAGAATCAGCTGTGCTAAATGAGGGTTGTACTGAAAACCTGTAGGACGGTGTTTGTTTACCTGGGAATTCATGACCCTTGGTAAGAATATAATATGGTTATTTAGCAGAAACTTTAATCCAAAGTGACTTAAAGTTAACATGTACTGTATTCCATGTTGGGTAACACATTATTGAAGGGTACCAACACAAGGACTTCATAACACATTCATAATCCATACACAATGATTTCAAAAGAAGTGCAAGGCTAACCACAATTATTTCCAGACCCATATCACTAACCATAATGTCCAGCCGGTCAAGCCGTGACATTTGTGATGAGGTCCCTCCTTGGGTTGTAAAATGAAGTGGTCCAAGTCTACACATCTCAGATCTGTTTTGCATTTTAGCCTTAAGAAAGGGTTAGTATGAAGGAAGCTGATCAAATCCTGCCTGATTTTCCCCATCAGACCTGGGATTTGAACTGGCAAGCCCCTTCCATAAACCTGCATACTCATTGGGAACCAAGGACTGTGGTTGACAAACTGCTCTTACAGATTCTCTTACTGGTTCTGGTCTAGAGAGAGCTCCGAACTACCCCTCCTATGCTCCGCAGCAGTACCAAAAACTCACTCGCTGGAGGTAGAAGTCTCCTTTAATCACAGATCTAGGATCAGATTACCCAACAGCAAATCCTAACTTTAACCATCAGGAGAATTAAAGATAATATCTGACCCTGAACCAGCACTCCGGCCTCTTCTAGCAGGTGGTGGTTATAGTGGCCCATGTATTTTTAGCCGTCCTCAAGGGGGAACACAATGGTATGCAAAGCCAGCATTTCCGCCGCTGCTTCCATCCACTGTGAGTCTCATAGTCCCTTGACCTTCTAAGAGGCACTGGCTAGGCGAGGCAGGTGCAGAGGACTTGAAAGTACTGGAGGTCGAAGAGTGCAGGAAGTGTTGTGTTCAAAACACTGTGCTCTGTTGTGAAAATGGAATGGAGAGGGGTTGCAGAGCTTAAGGGGGATGTGTGCGTGTGTTAGTCTGACTTTGTGTGGATGTAGTTTACTGGAGGTATAGTTCATTTACTTTCTATGAATATCGAAACCCTCTTATGTAACTTCCAGAGGTTGATTACACAGTCTTAAAGCTGCACGCCATTGAACAGTAAGTTATGAATAGCACAACAAAAATGTATAATGTGACATGTTGTAGGTAACATGGATAGACAAGATTGGAGCTTATTAGGTATGTGCATTCACACAATAAGTATTGAACATATGTTTCACTCCATAAATAAAAAAAAATACCTATACATTTTTCACTTCTACTTGAAGAAATAAAAGTGAAATCAAGTAAGAGAACCATTGTAACTCTTGCATTGTAAATGCAAGATTTCCTGTTCAAACAAGTCCGGATGACACGTTCTGCATTGAAATAGAATGCCAGATCTGTCATGCTCCTTCAATCCATTTTCTTTGTAGGAGGGGTTTGTTTGGAACGCTCAGTGGCTTTACCACATTGTTTCCTAAATGTTTGTGTGTAAACCAAAATGTAAAAGAATGAGGATTAAATCTGCATTGATTCGGGATCTGCATAAACTCATATGATGAGCTTTATCAATCCTTTTATTACAATTAGCTGCATGTAATCTTTTGGAATTCACCTTTAACCAAACACAATCACATGCATAAAGAGAATGTTAACAACTCTGCAGTATTGAATTCCATCCCAGTGTCCTTATTGTGCTATGGATCACTCCACATGGTTCAGGAAGTTGACAAGCCTTCCCGGTAGGGGTAAGGTGCTGATCTGCCTCAGTCTGTGGACTCCCACCTGTTGTCGGATCTTCAGCCTGCACAACTGCATAAGGCTCCGTGGGGGCACTGTTGAATAAAGGATTGGCATGCACATCTATAGGTTTTCCGTAAGAAAATCTTTAGGTACAGTGTTATAAAAGCATATGGATGAAGGAAAATCCTGAACTCACTGGGTAATGTCTTAGGGCAACATTGTCCTGTCGCAAAGCCACCTGCGCTGTGAGCTAAGTGAAATTATAATCTGCAGAGCAATTTATGTTGTAACTTTGCTTAAATAATTTCCGTGAGGGGGAACTTTAGGAAAATGTCACTCTTAAATGTCCTTTTTGACACATTTAAAAGTTGTTGCAAATAAATACTATATCTAACCTGGACCCTGATGAAGAGGTACTTACTCGATTTCTCCTTGATACAGGCCCAGTCCTCGTAGCTGTCCAGATGTTCAGTAAGTCTGGAGCACAGCTGCACATTACCCACATAGTCTAGAAGTGCATCTATGATGGGTCCTGCCCAACGACGTATTGAGGGACTGGAGATAATGTCACAGAACTGACAGTAGAGTAGAAAAAGGAATCAAGTAATGCTGTACATAATGCATTTAGAAGCATAAAACCACAAGAAACCACACTCCTCAACCTCTAAACCAAGGGGTAGGTCTTGGCAAATGTAACTGAGTTATTTGAGTTAAAACTGCTCCATAGTCTCTGGTTTTGGGAGGCCAGTGCAGCAGTTACCGTTACCACCAAGTTTAAATAAACTTGATCTCACAAAAAATACAGAATTCTATATTTTCTCGCAGACCAAAAAATAACCATCATCTTTCTGCTATTCCACCTACCTGAACACCGTGCTTCTCGTGGCAGAGACCCAGGTCATCCTTGTATACATTTCTCATTGGTGGGTGTGGTTTGGTGCCATGCTCACACTTGAAACAGGATAGGGCGTCACAGCCGTTGTCCATGAGGTACTTGAGCAGAGACAGATACTTCATACAGAACATGACACTTGCTGGGAACGAGGTGGGGTGAGTAGGGATTTTAACATTGACGTCTGCCTTGTGCTCCACCAGCAAGCACACCATCTGGACACAACCCTGCTTCACGGCCACTAGTAGCGGGTTGAAGATGTCCAGGTTGGGGTTGGCGCCGGCCTCAAGAAGCATGGCGGCAGCATCAACGTTTCTGTTGGTGACTGCGAAATAGAGTGCAGTGGTTCGTCGATCCTGGTATATGGAAGAGTGGTCGGTGGACAACTTGGCATTGACGTCGAAGTCTGCCTCAATCAGGACCTCCAGGGTGTTGTCTTTGTTGTGTTCAGCAGCCAGGTGGAGGGGACTGATGCCACTGCGTCGCACTGTGGACTTGCTGGTGACTTGGATCAGTCTGGACACAATCCTGGATAGGAAAAGCATAGGGAATAGTCGACGGGATAGGAGATTAAAGGTCCAAAGAATCCTAGTGGTTAGGTGAAGGTCTACAACTCATTCTGCTTTGTCTAACAATAACTTTTGGTTCACTACTGTAGGTACAGACCACATCTTCAACATAAATATGTTTAATGCAGGAAAAGGTTACAAGGTATGAATGCAGAATGAGGTTGGATGATCGTTAGGTGGTTGTAGAATGAAAGCTTCTTGTTAGGCATCGTGAGAGGTGGTGTCGCATGATTGTGGATGGTTGGGATGGTTGAAGAAATTGATGGTTCAGGATGGTAGAAGCATCTTGGTAGTTCGGGATGGGGGCAGGATCTTGAAGGTACATGATTGTTGAAGGATCTTGATGGTTCAGGATGGTTGATGGAGCTTGATGGTTCAGGATGGGTGAAGGAGCTTGATTGTTCAGGTTCAGGATGTTGGTTGCTTGGCCGTCGAAGGATTGGGAGGGGGAGATGAAGACAGTGTTGGGGTGGGAGTCCTGGTGGACTGGACTTCTCGGCCCAGAGTTCATCCCCAAAGAGGAAGAGTCAGGACTCCCGAGACGTCTGAGAACGGAGCGGCGTGAACGTGTCAGAGGGCTTGATTATTTTATTTTTTTGTGGCATTGTTTGGATATGGAAAACGATGTCTGTAGGGGCAGAGAGAGCATCCATCCCTGAGCCAGAGTTGGGATAGGCAGGGGATGGAGAGAGGGAGGGAAGGCTGAAGCCATGGTGGTGGCAGCAGCCACTCTACTGAGCTTTTTAATGTTTGTTCGTATTTACTTTTTCATATTGTTGTTGCATTGTCGAGAAGTGGTTTAGTGGAAGAGAAGTAGATAAGGGAGAGAACAAGACATCAAGAGAGAGCAAAAACTATCATGGTAGGACGGACGCCATGCCATTACATAAGGATGGCATTTCTAGAGTGAGAAGGTCAGTCTGAGTCTATAGTAGTATGGTGGCCAATATTTAGTTGAAATGAGCATAATGCAACAATATGATGCAAGCTGATACTATGTGTGGCCTGTCCTCACATGGACTGTGGTAAATGTGACCCTGGACAATACTTTTTAATTAAATGAATTGCATAATAAAAGTGCCAACAGCAGCACAGATCAGAGGCAGTAGGAATGACCTGAGATAATCTCTTGATAAGTGTGTGAATTGGACCATTTTACCGTCCTGCTAAGCATTCAAAATGTAACTTGTACTTTTGGGTGTCAGAGAAAATGTATGGTGTAAAAAGTGCATTATTTTCTCAAGGAATGTAGTGGAGTAAATGTTAAAGTTGTCAAAAATATAAATAACGAAGTCATGTACAGATACCCCCCAAAACTATGTAAGTAGTACTTTAAATAGTTTTTTTTAAACTACTTTACACCACAATGACACTTAACATGAAAAACGGACTTGAAGGGAGAATGCCTAGAACGGATGAAATTCTTGCCCTAAATGGCACAATTTACACTCAGAAAAAGGTGCTATATAGAACCTACAATGGTTCTTCTGCTGTCCCTGTGGGAGAACACTTTGGAGAACCCTTTTTGGTAATGTAGAACCCTTTTGGTTCCAGGTAGAACCCTTTTCTACATGGACATTAGACCGGTGGTTACAACAGCCGTGTCTTTGTGAGACGTAGAGTAGGTGAACGGACAATCTCTGCATGTGTGGTTCACACCGTGAAGCATGGAGGAGGAGGTGTGATGCTGTGGGGGTGCTTTGCTGGTGACACTGTCAATGATTTATTTAGAATTCAAGGCACATTTAATCAGCATGGCTACCACAGCATTCTGCAGCGATATGCTATCCCATCTGGTTTGCTCTTAGTGGAAAAATAATTTGTTTTTCAAGAGGACAAAGATCCAACACACCTCCAGGCTGTGTAAGGGCTATTTGACCAAGAAGGAGAGTGATGGATTGTTGCATCAGATGACCTGGCATCCACAATCACCGACCTCAACCAAATTTAGATGGTTTGGGATGAGTTGGACTGCAGAGTGAAGGAAAAGCAGCCAACAAGTGCTCAGCATATGTGGAAACTCCTTCAAGACTGTTGGAAAAGCATTCCAGGTGAAGCCGGTTGAGAGAATGCCAAGGTAAAGGGTGGATACTTTGAGGAATCTCAAAAATAAAATATATTTAAAAAGTTGAAAACTTTTTTGGTTACTACATGATTCCATATGTGTTATTTCATAGTTTTGATGTCTTAACTATTATTCTACAATGTAGAAAATGTAAAAAAATAAAGAAAAACCCTTGTGCTCATTCCGTGCACCAGTTCTGGAGATCTATGTCACCGGCCTCTAAGTGGAACTGTTTGATTACGCACACCTGATACCCATTCCCCCATGATTAGTAATTGTATAAGTGTGCCCTTTGTTCACCATTGTCTTGACGTTTAGTGTTCCAATGTCTGTTGGGCTTTGTGACTACCTGTGCTTTGTTGTTTTGGCTCTCGTGCTGCGTGTTTTGTGCACCTGTGATTACGGGTCTCACCCCGTGTATTTATTAGAGGTACTCCTCGCTCTTTTCTTTGGCTTTCAACCCTGTGTTTTTGTATACGTGTTTGTATTGGGCTTCGTCCCTGTGCCGTTACATGTATACTTGTTGTATTGTATGGGTGGTGTACAAAAAAAAATACGTATTTGTATTCCTGTGCCTTTCTCCCGATCCTTTTCATACAATGTGACAGTGTCCAAACTTTTGACTGGTACTGTACATTACACATAACACCATAATGTGAGAATGGAGAAGAGAATAGATACCTTTACTCCCACAAAATCTTTGAATGAAGTCATAAAATCCATTCATATTGTCATAAAAATGTTTGTTATTGTATGATATTTCTACCTACTCATCATATCCATGTTGGGCAGCTATATGAATGGGCAGAAGTCCAGCTTTGGTGGGTTTGTTGGCGTCTGCTTTCTGAGACAGCAGGAGCTCTACGATCTCCCCATGTCCATTCTTACAGGCTTCATACAGCGGCGTGGCCCCATCGTTCGCCTGGCTGTTAACGTCTGCACCTGTATCATTAAAGGGCCCAGACAGACGTTTTACACAATACAAATGTTTCTAAAGACATGTTTTAGCATTTAGGTTGTACGAATTCAGCGGCATGTTATTCGGTTTAATTAACACAATCACATTGTCTTGGGGGAGAAAAAAAACACAAAATATAATAAATTAAACCTGGAATGTCTAATAAAGCTCATGACAAAAGCTTTTATCTGCACTTAACCAAATCAAAACACTTCCACACCCCAGCCAGCATACTGGTTACCGTTGGTGATGAGGAAGTTCAGGACCTCAACATGTCCGGTCTGGGCTGCAGCAAACAGGGGAGTGATACCGTACATGTTGACTGGATTGAGCTTGGCCCCTGCCCTCATAAGCAGCTCACATATCTCCACGTTGTTGCGGATCACAGCCTCGTGGAGGGCGGTCCAACCCTGAATACAATGCTTGTTCACCCCGGCCCCGAAGCCCAAAAGCATTGCCACCATCTCAACATTCTCTCCCTCGCAAGCTTTGAACAGGACATATGGGTGGATTGGGAGGGAGAGAAACAGTGAACATGTGTTGTTGAAAATAGCCCGATCATCCTATGGCTACAAATCTGAATGTTAAAAAACAAACTGCGTAAGTTTAGGGTATGTGACTTAATAACTTCACATTACCCAAACTTGCAAGCATTGTCTCAAATAATGGCATGCACAGTCTCCTTTGTGCATAGGTATGTTACCTTTATATAGAGGGGTTTCCCTTTCCTTGTCAGCGATGATGGGGTTAGCTCCTTTCTCCAGCAGGCACTGGACACAGGCCACATGTTCAGCCACCACAGCTAGGAAGAGAGGAGTCTGGTCCTTCACCGTGCGCCTGTTAATCACCTCAGGATGGGCTGGGTTCAATGGCAGGACAGGATTAGCAGTTGCAAGTGTGATCATAATGACAGTTTAAAATGTTGATTGTTTAAGAATCACATGGCATTTATAGTGAAAAACAAATTTAGACATTTAGACGCTGCAGAATTGAGGAGATACCTGGCATGGCACTTGATAAGCACGGTAAACATTAAACCTTCATACATTATCGCTAGCCTATCCCTCATGGCTATATAGCAAGAAGTGGTTTTGAAATTAATGCACTATGCATTGTGAGTTAAAAGGTCTCTTTCAAAAGCACTATTGCTAATTTATTTACATTAAATGCTGGTTGAAGGGGGCTTAAAACAGATGCAACAGGAATTCCAAAAATAGTATTGATATTTCATAGGGTGTGATGGTGTGGGGATTGGCGCAATATGAAAACTTTGTGGCTCACCTTCCAGTAAGATATCAAGGCATTCCTTCTTCCCGTGGGTTGCAGCCTCGTGCAAAGGTAGCCACCCCAATTGATTCCTCTCTGTCAGGTTTCTCCCAGTCTTCACCATCTCCGTCAGAGCACCCACAGCACCACCCTTAATGGCTTTGACGACTGGGTCAACCAGCCTCAAAGAGAAAACAGAAAATGTAGCACAGTTTCTCTACTTGAGTTGAATTCAATAACAAGTGATGTAAAGAAAAGAACATAGACATTTTCAAACAGACAAACACATTCACACTAATAGAAGAGCTAAGTATCTAATCTGGCAAATTTTGTTCAGTTTCTTTTTTTCAGTTCACAGACGATTGACCGTCAAATATTTATTTGACAATTGTTACTCCCTTGCCGATTTGGGGCTGGGTGTTCAAGAGGAGTAAAGTCCCGTGTAACTCAGTTGGTAGAGCATGGTGCTTGCAATGCCAGGGTTGTGGGATCGATTCCCACTGGGGACCAGTATGAAAAAAGGATGAAAATGTATGCACTCCCTACTGTAAATTGCTCTGGATAAGAGCATCTGCTAAATAATATAAATGTTAAGTTCTATGAAACTTTCAGTAAACAGATCCATGGTCGGGTGATTACTCCTTTATGGTGTACTTAAAATACTGTATTATGGGAAAATACTTTAGTAAGGCTGAGGCATACTCACTCTTCAGGCTCTGCGGTGAAATACATAGACCCATCGTAGCGTCTCCATGCCACACATCGCTTCCCCTCATTGCTAGTGAAGGTGTAGCTTCTGGTTGCGTCTGATGAAGGCACGTTCTGTAGATAGTCGACTTTCATTCTTTCCTATCCAAATGAAAACATCAGAATTAAAACCTGTTTCAGGGATGATAGGCATTTGCAAAGCGAACGACCAATGATGGAAACCGAACAAGTATCAAAGTACCGGCACCCCCGTGAGTGGGTTGGCATTGGTTCAGTCCATTAGTACGTCCAACAGTCAATGTCTAATTCAAACCCAGGACAACAGCGCATCTTGTATTCTAATGGTATCAATCTGCTAACCACCTATTCAACGTGGTTAGCAGATTGATACCATTGAAATATTACACCTTGAAGCACATGTATTTGCCAGTCAATTGGACTGCCACTGAATGAAATTGCATCTTAGTTAGCATGATCCCAATGACTTACACACAACCTCTAATAAACCCACAAAGACCCGGCTCGGCCTCAAGTGTAGTGCACAAAGTAAGCCCAGTTGAGTTAATTAGCAATTAAGCGAAATGTGATTATATATCTTTTGAATGGCTTCCAAGAGCCTAATCCTACGCACCTGGTAGATGGTCTCTAACACACATATATGCGCACACACACACACACACACACACACACACACACACACACACACACACACACACACACACACACACACACACACACTTCCTCTCTCCCTCTCTTACACACACACACACACACACACACACACACACACACACACACACACACACACACACACACACACACATGCATCACAACCTTTGGTGAAGACACAGGAGATGCTTGACTCTCCAACCTTCTGGTGATAGAATTAAGGCCCAGGCAACAGGAAAACAAAAGCACAATAACACTGCGACAAGACACGGGTCAAGAACAACCTCCTCAAGTATCTGAAAGTAGCTTCATCATCAACTCGGTGGAATAATCAAACCACAGGAGGCATGTATAGTAAAGGCAAAGTAAAACAATTCAGCACTGTATTTTGCCCATCTGGGTGTACGTAATAATTCCTCATTTCAAAATTGTACTAGACAAATATATGCTAGTGCTTGACACGACTGATGCTGTGAGTGAAATAAAACCTTTGCTCAAAGAAGGAGAATGGTTGTATTATTAATTATGGAAGTCTACTGTGTGATTTATTATAACATCTCCTTCAGGTAATGGTTTCTAAATAGTTTGAACTTTCTCAAACGGTTTTTACCTGATTACTTTAAGGAGAATGGGGGAAAAGGCACAGTGAAACAAATAACAACAGTCATGCGAGCCGTGAAGAAAATATACAACACTCTAATTGAGGCATCATCATACACGTGTTATATGATAGTTAAACCACATGTACAATTATATTATATATATATTTCAATTATATGAATGCAATTATATTACTTATATGATAGTTCGACCACATTTGCAATGCAATTGTTGTCTCTACATTCACATTTAGTGCAGCATCATAATAATAAGGATTGCACCAAACAATCCAGAATGTGAAATTACATAGATATGTTTTACACTCAAGTAAAACCAAACAACAGCAATGTCGCATAAATCCACATCTATTGTGTGTTATCTTCTGTCAAATTCACTGGAGAGAATCACAAAAAAAACATTTAAAAACCATATATCAGAATGCATGTATATAAAATGTCTGCTTCCTAACTTACCGTTATGAGTTGCTGCTACTTAGTTGAAAGAGCTAGTAAAGACAGAGTCACAGGGGATCTTAATAAATACTAAATTCTGTGGCGTTCCTCAGTTGGGACAGAGTGGACCACTACTCTGGAAGTGGAACAAGACTCCCACATGTTTTACGGTATATGTACTGGATGGATCACATGTGACGGATTATACAGAAAAGGTGGGCTGTGTTTGTGTGTTCCTCTGTCAATCAATAGTTGATTATTAGTTTCCTTTGCCTTGACAAGTTTTACGATTACATACAGTACTAAGTTTATAATGCTGAACAATGTAGTTCTCAGTCATTTCAGAACTAGAACACCTGCCTCTATGGATGTTTATCTAATCTAGTAAATGATGATTATCTAATTTGACAACAATCCGAGATAAAAGATAACCCACAATGTAGATGATTATTTATGGAATAATGTGGGCCATCATAACATGGACAGTACATTGCATGAATAATGCACTTGATTGGGTTGTTTGGTATAGGCTAACAATACAGTAGAACTAAAGTTAATAAAAAAAGGTGCTGTGAAATGTGTTGTTTTACAGGGTCAGCCGTAGTAGTACGGCTCTCTGTGAAGTAATTTGCCGCCCTCATGAGGAGTTTGTCTGAAGTGAAGTGCAAACACACACAATTCTAATCAACAATTTTTATTTATCCAGAAATGCTGGACAGATAAAACTGGAAACACATAAACATGGAAACTATTGCACATCCCAATGAATACAATCGATGAGTACTTTTTGGAACTTTAAATTACTGCACAAATGGACTATCGGATGATTGATGATCAATCATACCCACAAGAAAACCCATAGAAAATTGATAATCAAATGTAAAAAAAAATCAAAATACAAAATAGCATAAGATTTGATTGTTTCCATGATCGGAAATACATGGAAGTCACCTTCAAGCGGAATATACCCAATTACAGAGGTCATAAAAAATACTGTAAATATTACAATTGAAATCTATTTAGGTAATTCAACAATTACCTCTACTGTTTTTCTCTTGTCACCGTCTGACATGAAATATGAACTAATGTGCATAGAATGAGAATAAATTGATTGACTTGACGAACTGATTAACGAACATAAAATACTATGAACTGAGCAGAGACTCTATTATGAATGATTGAGGTAATAGTGCTTGCTATACCTTTCGCCCTGAAGGGAGGGAGGGTCCGACCAGTACCACCCATCGCAACAATCTCCGCCCATGTGTAGAACATCCGCCAGCTGAACCAGCGGAGCCCCATCACCCTGGAATGAGAAAGCCTCCCAAAATAAAGGAAAAGCCAACATATGTATTTTTTGTATTTTTTGTTTAACCTTTATTTAACAAGGCAAGTTAGTGTCTTAATAGGGCGTTGGGCCACCACGATCCAGAACAGCTTCAATGTACCTTGGCATAGATTCTACAAGTGTCTGGAACTCTATTAGCATGACGTTGTAAGTAACAAGAAAGTTTCCCAGGACATAGATATATCTTATATGGGCAGAAAGCTTCAAGTATTGCTAATCTAACTGCACTGTCCAATTTACAGTAGCTATTAAAGTGAAAGAATGCCATGCTATTGTTTGAGGAGAGTGCACCAATACGCACATTTGGGCAGACTTGATACAACATTTTGAACAGTAATGCAATGGTTCATTGGATCAGTCTAAAAATGTGCACATACACTGCTGCCATCTAGTGGCCAGAATCCAAATTGCCTCTGGACTCCTAAGTAATATTATGGCCATTCTCTTGCATTTCAAAGATGATGTGACAAAAAAAAAGCATGTTTTTTTCTTTGTATTATCTTTTACCAGATCTAATGTGTTATATTCTCCTACATTAATTTCACATTTCCACAAACGTCAAAGTGTTTCCTTTCAAATGGTATCAATAATATGCATATCCTTGCTTCAGATCCTGAGCTACAGGCAGTTAGATTTGGGTATGTCATTTTAGGCAAAAATTGAAAAAAAGTTTCCGCACCAAACTTTAAATTGTATTTCCAGAAACTAGCAATTCACTAGCATTTCACTAGCATTTTGCCCCATCCTAAATTGGTTTAGATATGATTATTCTGCCCCCTGGCTGAGCATAGAGAGAATGGTGTCTCCTATTGCTCTGGAAGAGGTGGTCTTCACTCATATATCCCTTAAACAATGTAACTACACTTTGGTCCTATTATTGCTCACACAATTTCTATTTGCCGCAAAATTGAAAAACAATGTAACTGGTAATCAAAATGGCTTGTCGCAATAATGCCTTGCAATCTGGAGAGCAGCCTTTTGCATCCCCCCAATAGTCCAAATGTAGACTTCGTACCCATGCCGATATCATGCACAGTAATGGTTTGAGAACATTCCAAGATTTGAAAGATACATACACATTACCAGGCAACTCCTTGTTTCTATATTTACAACAGGTCAGTTATGCTGTCCTATGGAGTCCCTTGTGAAACTACCAAACCATCCAATGATCGGATTTATAAATAAATGATCTGGGCTCCCGAAAGGATTGATCAAAAAATATATTTAAAAAATGTGAAAGCTCATATTCTGAGCAAGCCATTAAAAAAGTATGGTCCACAGATTTAACTGAATCTGAACAAGCAGAACAACAGAATATGGGTAAATCAATTTATACATTATAAGTTTTTTCACAGACTGTATTTAACCCAAAGGAAAGTTTTACAATGAAATTGTCCCCAATTCTCAACTGTTCAATGTGTCTCGGTAGGCTAAGCACATTCCTTCATATGATGTGGGAGTTCCCTTCAGAAAGTATTAACACCCGTTGACTTTTTTCACTTTTTGATGTGTTACAGCCTGAATTTCATTTAAAGGCAATACTTGTGTAAATGAGATGTAACATTTCTAAAAACATATTTTCACTTTGGCATTATGGGGTATTGTGTTTAGCTGGGTGATAAAAAAAACTAAATGTAATCCATTTTGAATTCAGGCGGTAACACAACAACATGTGGAATGAGTCGAGGGGTATAAATACTTTCTGAAGGCACTGTCCGGTGGAGGCTCCTTAAGGGAAGAAGGGGAGGACCATCCTCCTCAGTGAATTTCAGAAACATTTAAATAGTGAAACATTAAAAAAGTTATCCTTTTTAGATAAAACTATACTAAATATATTCACGTCACCAAATAATTGATTAAAACACACTGTTTTGCAATGAAGGTTTACAGTAGCCTCAGCAGCACTCTGTAGGGTAGCACCATGGTGTAGCCGGAGGACAGCTAGTTTCCGTCCTGCTCTGAGTATATTGACTTCAATACAAAACCTAGGAGGCTCAGGGTTCTCACCCCCTTCCATAGACTTACAGAGTAATTATGACAACTTCTGGAGGATGTCCTCCAACCAATCAGAGCTCTTGCAGCATGAACTGACATGTTGTCCACCCAATGAAAGGATCAGAGAATTAATCTAGTACTGAAAGCATAAGCTACTGCTAGCTATCACTGTAGTGCATAAAATGTGGTGAGTAGTTGACTCAAAGGGAGAGAAAAATAATAGTTTAACAGATTTGAACAAATTAATTTCTTTAAAAATTCACTTTCACTTACTTAACTAGTGAATGCAGCTAGCTAGTTTAACCTACTCAAACACCCAGTTCAAACAGAGAGGGATGCTATGTTAGCTAGCTGGCTATACCTATCCAACACGGGATCTCTTCAAAGTCAAGGTAAGCTTTTTATTTTCTTAATTTATTGCCACCGCGGCCCGCCGGTGTAACTGCTAAACTCTTTGCTGGCTGTACACTGTACTTACTGTACTACTTTTCCTGTTTACTAACGCATTAGTTCTAGTAGCTATGTTGACTATGACGTTCTAATAGAGTGACAACGATGTAGGCTGTGTGTAGCTGTTAGCGGTTATCATACCTTATTTACATAAGTATTCAGACCCTTCGCTATGAGACTCGAAATTGAGCTCAGGTGCATCCTGTTACTATTGATCATCCTTAAGATGTTTCTACAACTTGATTGGAGTCCACATGCGGTAAATTCAATTGATTGGACATGATTTGGAAAGGCACACACATGTCTATATAAGGTTCACCAATCATTGGTTCACCAATCAGGCCCTTGATGGGCTCTGAAACAGCAACAAGGGGTGATGTGTAATGAAACGAGGGTGAGTATGCCCAGGTATTTTTTTGGGGGTGGGGGAGATCGTTTCTCTTTGACCATAAGGCGACGTCCTGACGACTGATACACTGAATGTCCTGACAATGTCCTAGAAACCTTCTGACCCAGTAGTCCGACAAAAAAAAACAGGGGACCAGCACAGAACGTTGAAAGAACATCCTATTAATGCCCTTTGAGACGTCCCCCTAACAAACCGGGAACTAAACAAAAAACCTCAAGGGGACCATAACAACAACCTGACGACCGTTTTGTGACGTTACATGGACATCCTAACATCAATTCTTTTTTTGCAGGGTTCATATCCAGGGCACTAAGGAGAGAGTTTTTAAAAACCCTGCTACCACAGTACAGGTTTCTGTGATAAACTATCGCTAGGAGATGCTAGAGCGCCGTGTTGCATACTTGAAGCAATTATTCTGCCAATACTGCAACCTGACCTAGCTACATTTTTTTGAGCCTGCAACCGTACATCCAATTTAGCACGGAGACTGGTTTTCATCAGTGCTGTTATTTTCCTCCTTGGTGGCATGAGAACTTCAGACCATGCTACAGTACTTGGACCTATTCCCAAAATGCCTGTTGGGTAAGAGGCCATTGCCGTGAGATGCGATGGGACAGGTGTTTCACACGTGGCCCACTGGGACGCAGTCTGGGCCAGCCTGTTAACCAAGTGTTGTATATCAAAACCAATACTCTGGGCGTCTCGGTTTGCCGACTGGCAGTATTAGTGGGTAAATAGTTTAGTCACTTTAGCTAAGCAAGCGTAAACTCCGCACATGTAAAGTCATTAGTTTGCACATGAGACATGAGACATGAGTCATTCACATTTCAAAGTTGTATTGTTACATACACTGGATACATCAGGTTTAAAACAGTACAATGAAATGCTTAACTTGTGAGCTCTTTCCCAACAATGCAAAATAAAGGTAATAGGTAATAATTCAAACCACATGCCTGGGGTTGTTGTCTTTCTGGAATATCCACTTGCGCCAAAGTTTCAACCTCCTGACAGAGGCAACCAGGTTTTGGCCTAACATGTCCTGGTACTGGGTAAAGTTCATGCATGATGCCCTTGACCCAGGAACAGTGGACTTGAACCCTATTGAAAACCTGGGGTTTGAATTGAAGGGCAGCCCACAAGCGCAGACAAAGGATATCAAGGACCTGGAAATATTCTGACCATGATACAACAAAGCCTTAATGTCGTTATCGTCGCAATGTAAGGTATTGAAAACAGGGGTGCCAATAATTTTCAGAAAAAAAGTATTACTTGTTAAACAAAATCTCTTTCTCTAAGCAATTGTATTAGTATACAATAAAATACTTTCCCCCAAAAAAATTAAGCATACAATATAGCTCAGTATTTGTATAATTTATTTTATACATTCTTTTTTGCTCATCTTTATCGAGGGTGCCAATAATTTTGGACCCAACTGTATATTTACACTAAATAGATGGAGATGTCTGTATAGTGACACATGTTCTTCCTAGAGCCCTATAATAATCAGAGAAAGCTTTTCTTGAACATACCTTGACTGGCAACAGTTGCCCATATGTCATAGAGACTGTAATGACCAGACTTAGCTTTACACTGTATCTACATATCAGGTACGTAAAAATTTGAGTAAGAGTGCAATTACAGTAATTAAGCCACAACATTTTTATTGCATTTAACTATCTGAAGCTGGCACGTAAGCCTGCACATCAAGTGGGTTGGCAGTAGGCGGCCTATGGCTTGGGTCGTCTCTTGGTGGATTTGATGGGTTTGGCCTGTTGCGGTGGATTTGCCCTTTACTGGACTGTTCTTCTGCCTAGAGCTGTGGGGTTCTTGATGGTTTCACCTGGGGGAGTGACTTTGTGGGCATCACTAAAGCTGTGTTCAATAGTTAGCTGCATCAGCTAGTCATCTGACAGGTTGCTGTAGAGACTGTAGTCATCAAACCCCAGGGTGGGACAAGTTGTGGCAGCCTGTTCTCATAAACTAGACGTACCATAGTAAATGAAAATCCGGGACACTCAAATTAGTAGTATGTTACTTTTGGTATGGTTACAAAAAACAGAAGGTTATTTAAGGCAAAAACGAAAAGAGGGTGGTTCGTCGAGGTGGGTGGATGGATGGCCGTATAACTCGAACGTCTAGCATTTTAGCTAATTAGTAACTTGCAACTACTTACTACTTTGTAGCTACTCTGCAAATATTTAGCATGCTAGCTAACCCAAACCCTAACCTTAACCTTAACCACTAGCCTAACTAACATTAGCCACCTAGCTAAGGATATCGTTATCCACCTAGCCAACGTAAGCTACAACAAATTGGAATTCGTAACATATCATAGGTATTTCAAATTCATAACTTATTGTACAAATTGAAATTCATAACATATTGTAAGAATTGCAATTTGTAACATGTACGAATTGTAATTAATAACATGTACGAATTGTAATTTGTAACATAACATACTAAATGGATAATGGACATCCACAAATTAATACATACAGTGGGGAGAACAAGTATTTGATACACTGCCGATTTTGCAGGTTTTCCTACTTACAAAGCCTGTAGAGGTCTGTAATTTTTATCATAGGTACACTTCAACTGTGAGAGACGGAATCTAAAACAAAAATCCATAAAACCACATTGTATGATTTTTAAATAATTCATTTGCATTTTATTGCATGACATAAGTATTTGATCACCTACCAACCAGTAAGAATTCCGGCTCTCACAGACCTGTTAGTTTTTCTTTAAGAAGCCCTCCTGTTCTCCACTCATTACCTGTATTAACTGCACCTGTTTGAACTCGTTACCTGTATAAAAGACACCTGTCCACACACTCAATCAAACAGACTTCAACCTCTCCACAATGGCCAAGACCAGAGAGCTGTGGAAGGACATCAGGGATAAAATTGTAGACCTGCACAAGGCTGGGATGGGCTACAGGACAATAGGCAAGCAGCTTGGTGAGAAGGCAACAACTGTTGGCGCAATTATTAGAAAATGGAAGAAGTTCAAGATGACGGTCAATCTCCCTCGGTCTGGGGCACCATGCAAGATCTCACCTCGTGGGGCATCAATGATCATGAGGAAGGTGAGGGATCAGCCCAGAACTACACGGCAGGACCTGGTCAATGACCTGAAGAGAGCTCGGACCACAGTCTCAAAGAAAACCATTAATAACACACTACGCCGTCATGGATTAAAATCCTGCAGCGCACGCAAGGTCCCCCTGCTCAAGCCAGCGCATGTCCAGGCCCGTCTGAAGTTTGCCAATGACCATCTGGATGATCCAGAGGAGGAATGGGAGAAGGTCATGTGGTCTGATGAGACAAAAATAGAGCTTTTTGGTCTAAACTCCACTCGCCGTGTTTGGAGGAAGAAGAAGGATGAGTACAACCCCAAGAACACCATCCCAACAGTGAAGCATGGAGGTGGAAACATCATTCTTTGGGGATGCTTTTCTGCAAAGGGGACAGGACGACTGCACCGTATTGAGGGGAGGATGGATGGGGCCATGTATCGCGAGATCTTGGCCAACATCCTCCTTCGACGACCCGAAACACACAGCCAGGGCAACTAAGGAGTGGCTCCGTAAGAAGCATCTCAAGGTCCTGGAGTGGCCTAGCCAGTCTCCAGATCTGAACACAATAGAAAATCTTTGGAGGGAGCTGAAAGTCCATATTGCCCAGCGACAGCCCCGAAACCTGAAGGATCTGGAGAAGGTCTGTATGGAGGAGTGGGCCAAAATCCCTGCTGCAGTGTGTGCAAATCTGGTCAAGAACTACAGGAAACGTATGATCTCTGTAATTGCAAACAAAGGTTTCTGTACCAAATATTAAGTTCTGCTTTTCTGATGTATCAAATACTTATGTCATGCAATAAAATGCAAATTAATTACTTAAAAATCATGATTTTCTGGATTTTTGTTTTAGATTCCGTCACTCACAGTTGAAGAGTACCTATGATAAAAATTACAGACTTCTACATGCTTTGTAAGTGGGAAAACCTGCAAAATCGACAGTGTATCAAATACTTGTTCTCCCCACTGTACCATATGAAACGTAACATATCATACTATCATGGAGAGAGACAGATTTACATTTACTATGTTACATCTGAATCCAGGTTGGTTGTGGAGCCAGGCATGGACATGCTTGCAACTGCCATGTTGGATCTGAAGAGAAAAAGAGAGCACACAGTGTATAAGTTACGCAGTACGTTTAAAGCATTATGTCCACCATGTTGGATCTTGAGAGATCCATTCCTAAGCACCTACACCAGGGGTGGTTAAGCCTGGTCCTGGCTGGTGCCACAATATATTTTGTCTAGAGACCATGATTAAAGACCATGATTTCTTTAAAAGGACACATTCACTCATTATTCCTCATGCTATTGCCAAATAATAATGTAAATGCAAATATGTCTTACCTTCCCCTTAGCTCTTATTTTTCCAAAGGCAAAAAAAGCTTCCAAAATTTTCCTCTGGTTAGTCTCGCTCTCCTCCACTAAGTCTTCTCCCCTCCTCTGCCAGTGGAGGTTTCTGAGCCTGGGCTCCAGCTATAGCCGTCTAGGATATTTCTGGAGGCTTCACATGATATTCACAGGGTGGTGGGCCAACTTTTTCTCTTCCCCCCTCGTAGCTCAGATTGCTCCTGAGGGGGAGCTGGCCTAGTTTTTTGAAGAGGGACAGATAGCACTGAACAACAAAATAAATAGCTGGAACTATTGGGAATAATAGCGAGGTATCCCAAAACGAGTGAGTACAGTATCTTTTTAATCAGGAAATGTGTCAATAATACAATTTGTACATATTACTTTAGTGATATTGACTGATTGTTCAATGGAAACTGTGAGTAGTTCCAAGTACAGTGTTCAGGCTTGTAGTCCTCCTGTGTTAGGTCACACTTTCTGCGTCTGGATCAGGGTTTGTTGTGGCGAGTTGGTGTGACTTGTTCCTTATGTTGAGTGGTCTGGTATTGTGTTGGGTTTCAATGACTGCAATGCAAAGACGTGTTTATTGCGGATGCCTGTTCCTTATTTTTAGACAAACAAATGCATGGGAAAAGGGTCAAGTTTATTGACAAGGTAACCTTCTCCCTGTTGTGTTGGCAGGCCAATCTGCATCATGTGTTCTGAACCTAGCATACTTTACATGTATTTTCGTATGAGGGTAAGGTCACAGACACCACACAGGCTGGATTACAGAATACCAGCCATCATAGTTACAGTCGTGTCATCAGTGAGTCTTAATACCCTGTTGAGTGCAGACGCTTGGGGGTTAGTTCAGCACTAACCTCAGTACTAAGGTTAGGGGTTGGTAAAGTACTTGCTTAACCGTTTGTTGTGGTGCAGAACAATAAATGAAAGGCTGTTGCAAAAAGCCTGACGTTGACAGAAAACACAATTTTAGAGTTTTAACTACCGTATCAAAGTGTGAAAATGTGTATGCATATTAAAACATTTTTTTTGTAAATTACAATAGAAAACAACTTGTCCGTTGCTGTTTACTTGAGTAAATATTGGATTGAAAGTTAACTTAATGTGAATTAACAAAACCAATCTTACATTAACATTATTTCAACATTGTTCTGTCGGTAACCAACATTTGCTAAAGCACTATTTAGAAAGACGTCTCAGAATTTCTTCTTCGATTACAATAAAAATACTTTTGACCAGCCAAAGAAAATTACCCTTTCTAGCTAGCTAGCAAACATAGCTACACACATTAATACCAAAGACATTATCAGCATGTGAAGTAGCTAATTAACTGTAAAATAAATTAACTGAAAGTAGATATTATTTCTTACCGGTAGTACGGGACACCCAAGTGCGCGCACACATTCTTTTTTTAAAGAATCTAATGATCCTCTGTGGCCAAATCATGCTTTCTGGTGTAGTAGCCTATTTTGAATGATTTATTTATTTCTGTATAGATAGGCGTAAGATAATTATGACTTGTTTCAGGAAACTAGTCGTATGACGTGTCACTACATCATAGGAGAGTACTTTTGAACGTAAACCTTTTTTGGGGGGGGCAGAAATGCCTTCTGGAAAAAGTGAACTTTTATATGCCTTAATAAAAAACTTGTATGCCATCTGTAAATATGAATAAAATTGTTAAATTACGAGCCTAGTTGGTTTAGCCACGTAAAAAGACAGCAACCTTCCCGCTAGCCTTGATTGGCTGTGATAATGAGTGGGCTGGACATGCTGAGAGATGAGTTTGGATTGGTCTTCCATGTAGCAAGCTTCTGTCTATTTGAGCTGGTCAGTATGTGTAGGAAATCCTGGGTTTAAAAAAAAAAGTGTTTTGAAATCAGTGGAATTAGAGTATGATAGCTAAGGAGATGGAGAAAACACCTTCAAACTAAAGCAGGCATCCATGACAGAGAGGGAGAAGTGTCCATCCATGTATACGGATAAGATAGTCTAGCTAGCTACATTTTCAGATATTATACATTTGACATTTTTTTAGTTAAAGTATACTGTTAGCTAGCTAGCTAACGTTAGCTGGCTGGCTCCCTAGCTAATGTTACGTGTATATTTTCGAGATTGTAGAATAATAGTGAAGACATCAAAACTATAAAATAACAGATATGGAATCATGTAGTAACCAAAAAAGTGTTAAGCAAATCAAAACATATTTTATATTTGAGATTCTTCAAATAGGCACACTTTGCCTTAATGACAACTTTGCACAGTCTTGGCATTCTTTCAACCAGCTTCATGAGGTAGTCACCTGGAATGCATTTCAATTAACACGTGTGCCTTCTTAAAGGTTAATTTGTGGAATTTCTTTCCTCCTTAATGCGTTTGAGTCAATCAGTTGTGTTGTGACAAGGTCCATATTAAAAGACCAAGTCCATATTATGGTAAGAATAGCTCAAATAAGCAAAGAGAAATGACAGTCCATCATTACTTTAAGACATGAAGGTCAGTCAATGAGGACAATTTCAAGAACTTTGAAAGTTTCTTCAAGAGCAGTCGCAAAAAACATCAAGTACTATGGTGAAACTGGCTCACATTAGGACCACCAGAGGAATGGAAGACCAAGAGTTACCTCTGCTGCAGAGGATAAGCTCATTAGAGTTACCAGCCCCAGAAATTGCAGCCCAAATAAATGCTTCACAGAGTTCAAGTGTCAGACATATCTCAACATCAACTGTTAAGAGGAGACTGTGAATCAAGACTTTATGGTCGAATTGCTGCAAAGAAACCACTACTAAAGGACACCAATAAGAAGGAGAGACTTGCTTGGAACAAGAAACACGAGCAATGGACATTAGACCGTTGGAAATTTGCCCTTTGGTTTAGAGTCCAAATTGGAGATTTTTGGTTCCAACCGCCATGTCTTTGTGAGACGCGGTGTGGGTGAACAGATGATCTTTGCATGTGTAGTTCCCACCATAAAGTATGGAGGAGGAGGTGTTATGGTGTGGGGGTGCTTTGCTGGTGACACTTAAGCAGCATGGCTACCACAGCATTCTTCAGTGATACGCCATCCCATCTGGTTTGGGCTTAGTGGGACTATCATTTGTTTTTCAACAGGACAATGACCCAACACATCTCCAGGCTGTGTAAGGGCTATTTTACCAAGAAGGAGAGTGATGGAGTGCTGCATCAGATGACCTGACCTCCACAATTCCCGACCTCAACCAAATTGAGATGGTTTGGGATGAGTCGGACCACAGAGTGAAGGAAAAGCAGCCAACAATTGCTCATATACTATTGGAAAACCATTCCGGGTGAAGCTGGTTGAAAGAATGCCAAGAGTGTGCAAAGCTGCCATCAAGTTAAATGGTGGTTATTTTAAGAATCTCAAATATAAAATACATTTTGACTTTTTTATCAGGTTAGCTACCTGCAGATTCATGCAGGGTAGTAACGTCATGAGTAGGGATTATGTTTAATTGTTTAGCTAGCTAGAGTGAGCTGTTCTCTCATTTGTGTCTGGAAGTAGCTAGCAAGCTAGCCAACGTTAGCCAGTTAACTTGGGTGCTTGACTGCTGTTGTTAAGACAGAGAACGCTCGGATCAACCCTTAAAGAGATGGGTGGGTTTAAAGCTTAAGAGGGTGTGAACGATGCTAAATGGGTGTAGACAACGAAGATGTCCCCATTAGGTGTACCAAAACATTCAAAGGCCATTTTCTCAAAAGTGAGGTTACAAGTGTATCAACTTTCAAAGCATAATTACTTTCCCATTGTTCCTCAACTCTAGTGTATGATATACAATTTTCTAGCTCTGAGTCTCTACTTTTATCCAATGTAAAAACACATTTCAAATTTTGCTACATAAGACCGAATCGAGACGGCCTGTCACAAATAGGCTATATAATTTTGTCTGTTTAATTCAATTTACTTTAGGGAAAGCTTAGCCCTAGCCTTACGGATTCGCCACTTATGCCTTTTAATGTGGCATAAACACAACCAGTCATGATGTTTTCATCTGATTGTCAATCAATCACTTAACAAAGGCGCTCATGTAGGCTACCAGCGCACATTCGTTCACTCACAAAATCATTTCAGCATCCAAACCCCAACAGTGCACTGTGCACCAGCAATTTGATGAATGGAAAGAGACATCAGTTACAAAACACCTACATGATGAGGTTAATACATTCACTGTTGTCCATGCACGCCTTGGTCTCGGCCACTCATCTCGCCTTCCCACTAGCATCCTGCCTTGACAAAATGTGTTTTCCTTAAACCAGAACACAATATAGAGCATATACCACCCGGTTTCCAGACAATTTGCACATTTTTCATGCGGCTGACATGCAGTAATATTAAATAACGGTGTAATAACCTATAGTTTTTTGGGGCATTTTGTAGCCTATTAATTGTCATAGGCTCACTTTCCACCGGTACAGCATACCCCCACTATTTATTTTGCCGGGACGCCATACCGGACCATACTACCTTACTTTCCCCCCTGGGTAAAGGCCACAGGACTGAAAATGAATTGAATTCTACAAATGTCTGTCACAAGCAAATACGGTCATGGGTGGTAAAGCTACAATTCACTCAACGGCAAGACACACTGGGAAATTATATTGGGGGAGTGGCTTAGTGAGGGCGTGGCTTTCTGTTAGGGCTTAAAGGTAGGCATAGAAAATGTGTCTCCATTACTCCACTAGTTTTGGACTGACGGTTCACCCTAACCCAATCAATGAGCAGTATATGCAGAGGAGGGATTTGAGCAAAATCATATTTTTTTAGACTGCCAACTTCAAGGAGTAGAGCATTCAAGGAGTTGGAGTTGGTCTGCATAGTGCCAACTGTAAAGTTTGGTGGAGGAGGAATAATGGTCTGGGGCTTTTTTTCATTATTCAGGCTAGGCCCCTTAGTTCCTTTGAAGGGAAATCTTAACGCTACAGCATACAAGAACATTCTAGACGATTCTGTGCTTCCAACTCTGTGGCAACAGTTTGGGGAAGGCCCTTTCCTGTTTCAGCATGATTCAGCATGACAATGCCCCTTGTACAAAGCGAGGTCCATACAGAAATGTTTTGAGATTGGTGTGGAAGAACTTGACTGGCCTGCACAGAGCCCTGACCTCAATTAGAATGCTGACTGAGAGCCAGGCCAAATCGTCCAACATCAGTTCCTGACCTTACTTATGCTCTTGTGGCTGAATGGAAGCAAGTCCCCTCAACAATGTTCTGACATCTAGTGGAAAGCCTTCCCAGAAGAGTGGTGGCTGTTACAGCAGCAAAGAGGTAACCAACTCCAAATGAATGCCCATGATTTTATGAGATGTTTGACGACCAGGTGTCCATATGCTTTTGTTCATGTAGTGCATTTGATACTATTCCGCTCCAGCCATTACCACGAGCCCGTCCTCCCTAATTAAGGTGCCACCAACCTCCTGTGAACTACAGTAGTAGTTCTGTCCAATGTTAGAGGCTAAGAGGGATGGAGGTATAAACACAACTTTATACATAGAGCAATCCTCTGTGAAGTCATTTGGCTCCATCATGAGGAGTTTGTCTGAAGTGAAGAGCAAGCATACACACACACACACACACACACACACACACACACACACACACACACACACACACACACACACACACACACACACACACACAATTCTAATCAACAATCATTATTCATCCAGGAATGCTGGACCCTAAAACTTGCAAATCCCAATTAATACAATCAATGTTAATTACTGGACCAATGTATTGATCAAATTATGTTTATTTTTTTCCACAGGCACAAGATTGAATTGTTTCCATAATCGGAACAAGTACATGGAGGTCACCTTCTAGAGAAATATAACCAAATATTAGAAAAAGGTGACCCTTACCTCAGAGATCAAACAGAATACTGCAAATACAGAAATTAGAATCTATTTACACATCAAATTACATATAGTGTTTTTCTCGAATATTCTCAATCTCTCTTGTGAAATTTACTCTCAGGAAATGCTGTAAACATTAATGTTCAACTCCTACCTATGACATAAGTCAAATGGTAAAAATTGAATATTTACAAAAACACCATTTCTTATACATATAAGGCAGCCTAAAAGGGTCAAAAGATGCCCAAAAAATACTGTACAATCTTTCCAAACTTTGACAAAAAGCCATTTGTGCATTTATTTCATATTTACCTTCCATTGAGAAATTGAATAGACCATTCTCAATAACAAGATTATGAAGTCTCACACCTTGATCACACCGATGGCGTCGTTGCGCAAAATAGTATGTATTATCATCTAGATATGTGTGCAACAAAAGTTCAAAATTCACCTTTTGCTACCATTTCTGTCAACCCGTTTACGCATACATTTGGAAATGAATATACTTCTGGTGCACCAAAACGCCATGACGCAGTCGGTGTGTTCGAAGCGTTAACTACAGTTGAACTTATTCAACAATTTTTCACCAATTGATAAAAGCCTGCCTTACAGGGTCCAATAACGCCCCAAAATTGCTGTACACTTAAACAGGTAGATTTTTCTAAACTCTACAAAAACTTCTCAATATTTGTTTAATAATTTAGCTTAAGTTGGTCTCTCTGAAACAAACAAGCAATTCATAGGTTATTACTGTAATTACCATTTTACCATGTACTTGCGAATACCTATTAATTTAAATAAAAGTAATTACAAGAAAATGCCTAGTAATGTCTACAACAGTCAAATATAATGCTACCAACTTTGGTTAGTCTACCTAAGTTGGGTGAGCTTATTAAATTACTATATAAGTCGGGTCTTAAAGTTTAATTGTGAAATGTAACTGTACTCAGTAAAAATATTCACACCATAAACACTGAATCGATTTTGTGCGGAATTTCCTCTGTCGTCTCTTGTTTTGACTATGATGTCACTCTCTAGTATGCACAAAACTCTTCTTGGTTGCACTCTTCGTGGTTAAGGTACTTGATTACTCGTGGTGGGAGGGGCAGTTTGTTGATGCACCTTAGTCTGTGGATTCCAACCTGCTGCCGGATCTTTAGCCTACACAGCTGCATCAGTGGACGCGGTGGCGCTGGAAGACAATGGCAACAGATTCAGTAATATGTGACGCTTGTACAGTATATAAACAGTATACATATAACATGTGCACAAGTCACTCAAAATAAGTGCCCGTTTGGGCAGTGGTGGGTGTGGGTGTAGAACCCGCTGTAGAAAGGGTTCTACATAGAACCCAAAAGGGTTCTACCTGGAACCAAAAATGGTTCTCCTACAGCCGAAGAACCCTTAAAGGTTCTAGCATTTTTTTTTCTAAGATTGGATGTGTAGGTGTGTCTGTACAGTATGGGTGTGTTTTGTTTGCAAGTCTGGGGACACTCACTTGCTTTCTCCTTGATGACTTCCCAATCCTCAAAGCTATCTAGGTGTTCAGTAAGTCTGGAGCAGAGTTTCACATGGCCAACATAATCAAGGAGTACGTCTATGATGGGTCCTGCCCAGCGGTTTATTGCTTGAGTTGAGATTATCTCACAGAACTAGTGATGGAAACACAAAAAGCAATGGTAGGCTATGATATATTGTATTTTGAAGTCCCCTGTGCTAACATGACAGCATGACAGTTACATAGGAGATTACAGTGTAGGTAAATATTGTTACGTAGTACTTACAGCTGTTATACCTGACTGTGGCATAATTAGTTCTACTATGTAGTATAATAACTATACCAGCCTATTTAATTCCCATGTACATTTATAATTTATAACACGTTTTGTAAAGTGGGAACTCAATATATAGGGTTCACCATTATATTTACAGTGTATCTTAATGTATTACACAAGCACATACTAAATATTTCACTCTCATCATTTTTTTTACCTGAACAGGGTCCCCGGTATTCCTGCGTGTATCGTTACTGTAGCTCATGTCATCCCTCTCAGAGGTCTCTTGAATGGCTGGATGTGGACCACTGCCGTAAGTGCAACTGAAACAGGAGTGGGCATCACAGCCATTGTCCATCAAATACTTCAGCATGGACAGGTACTTCATACTGAACATGACAGTGGCCGGGAATGAGGTGGGGTGAGTGGGGACGTAGGCATTAACGTTGGCACCGTGCTCCACCAGCATAGTGACCAATTCGATACTACCCTGCCTCACGGCCACCAGTAGCGTGTTGAAGGTGTCTAAGTTGGGGTTGGCGCCGGCTTCTAAAAGCATGGTGGTCGCTTCCACATTGCCGTTGGCGACGGCAAAGTATAGCGTTGTGCTGCGATGATCCTCGTACATCTTGGAGCGGTCCTCCGACAGCATGGCGTTGACATTGTAGCCTGCCTCGATTAGGACCTCCAGGACTTCGTCCCTGTTGCACTCGGCGGCCAGGTGGAGGGGACTGATGCCACTGCGATTCACTCTGGACTTGCTGGTGGCTTTGATCAGCAAAGACACGATACTGAAATAGAAAACCACACAGGGGAAATTAGAGGGTGCCCAGAGTTGAGGATCAGGGGGTAGGGTTGAAAAATATCTATAACTCACATTTCTATGTGAATTTGGTCAGGTCGCCCAAATGGTTACACATTGCTGCTTTAAAGGGATAGTTCAAGTTTACAAAATTACATATTGGTTTCCTTACCCTGTAAGCAGTCTATGAACAAGGTATGACCGCCTGTTAGTGAGCATTTCTCCTTTGCCAAGATAATCCATCCAACTGACAGGTGTGGCATATCAAGAAGTTGATTAAACAGCATGATAATTATACAGGTCCACCTTGTGCTGGGGACAATAAAAGGCCACTCTAAAATTTGCCACACACAATGCCACATATTTCAAGTTTTGAGGAAGCGTGCAATTGGCATCCTGACTGCAGGACTGTCCACAAGACCTGTTGCCAGAGAATTTAATCTTAATTTCTCTACCAAGTATCTGTAACCAACAGATGCATATCTGTATTCTCAGTCATGTGAAATCCATAGATTAGGGCCTAATTTATTTATTTAAATTTACTGATTTCCACATATGAACTGTAACTCAGTAAAATCTTTGTTGCGTTTATATTTTTGTTCTGTTTATATTCATATTTATAGATTAATTTACTTCTTCCCAATGCATTTGACAAAGGCTTTGGATTGTCATGCATTTTTGCACTTGAAGTCTATTGAAAAGAAAGAATGGACACCAGCAGTGAAATCCCAGCGTTGGACCGAGGTAACCTGAACGTATCCTCCTGAACTTGAATTGCATCATCAGTAACCAATCTGTGGCAAGATCACATAGAATTATTAATTATATTATCAACAAACTCAAGTTGTTTTCACTTTCAAAACATTCTATTTTGCTAAATACAGTGGCAAGAAAAAGTATGTGAACCCTTTCGAATTACCTGTATTTCTGCATAAATTGGTCATAAAATGTTATCTGATCTTCATCTAACAACAATAGACAAACACAATCTGCTTAAACTAATAACACAAACAATTATATGTTTTCATGTCTTTATTGAACACACCGTGTAAACATTCAGAGTGCAGGGTGGGAAAAGCATGTGAACCCTCGGATTTAATAAATGCTTGACCCTCCTTTGGCAGCAATAACCTCAACCAAACGTTTTCTGTAGTTGCGGATCAGACCTGCACAACGGTCAGGAGGAGTTTTGGACCATTCCTCTTTACAAAACTGTTTCAGTTCAGCAATATTCTTGGGATGTCTGGTGTGAACCGCTCTCTTGAGGTCATGCCACAGCATCTCAATCGGGTTGAGGTCAGGACTCTGACTGTGCCACTCCAGAACGGGTATTTTCTTCTGTTGAAGCCATTGTGTTGTTGATTTACTTCTGTGTTTTGGGTCGTTGTCCTGTTACATCAACCAACTTTTGTTGAGCTTCAATTGGCGGACAGATAGTCTTACATTCTCCTTCAAAATGTCTTAAGAAACTTGGGAATACATTTTTCCATCGATGATAGCAAGCTGTCCAGGCCCTGAGGAAGCCAAGCAGCCCCAAACCATGATGCTCCCTCCACCATTCTTTACAGTTGGGATGAAGTTCAACTTTAGTTTAATCTGTGCACAGAATATTTTGCCAGTAGTGCTGTCGAACATCCAGGTGCTCTTTTGCAAACTTCAGACTTTTTTTTGGACAGCAGTGGCTTCTTCCGTGGTGTCCTCCCATGAACACCATTCTTGTTTAGTGTTTTATGTATCGTAGACTCGTCAACAGAGATGTTAGCATGTTCTAGAGATTTCTGTAAGTCTTTAGCTGACACTCTAGGATTCTTCTTAACCTCAATGAGCATTCTGCACAGTGCTCTTGCAGTCATCTTTGCAGGACGGCCGCTCCTAGGGAGAGTAGCAACAGTGCTGAACTTTCTCCATTTATTGACAATTTGCCTTACCGTGGACTGATGAACATCAAGGATTTTAGAGATACTTTTGTAACCCTTTCCAGCTTTATGCAAGTAAACAATTCTTAATCTTAGGTCTTCTGAGTTCTCTTTTGTTCGAGGCATGGTTCACATCAGGCGATGCATCTTGTGAATAGCAAACTCACATTTTGTGAGTGTTTTTTATAGGGCAGAGCAGCTTTAACCAACATCTCCAATCTCGTCTCATTGATTGGACTACTGACTCCAATTAGCTTTTGGAGAAGTCATTAGCCTAGGGGTTCACATACTTTTTCCAACCTTGACAAAATAGACAATACAAATACAATAATTTGTGTGTTACTAGTTTAAGCACACTGTGTTTGTCTATTTCTGTGACTTATATGAAGATCAGATAAAATGTTATGACCGATTTATGCAGAAATCCAGGTAATTGCAAAGGGTTCACATACTTTTTCTTGCCACTGTATATGGAATGTAACATCTTTCAATTTTGCTGGTTTGAAAGTTATAGTTACTCCCCAGTGTGTCCACTTTGGGGAGGCAAAGGTTTGATGGTAAATTGTTCCCCACAAGTCCCTGGTCAAACTGATATCTGATACCCTCTCCCAAAAATGTGCTTTCTATGTTTTCCACACCTTTAAATACAGTGTATTCGGAAAGTATTCAGACCCCTTACAACCTTATTCTAAAATGTATTTAAATTGCATTTTTTCCTCAAACAAAGCAAAAACAGGTTTTTAGAAATGTTTGCAAATGTATAAAAATACAAATATCTGAAATATCACATTTACATAAGTATTCAGACCTTGGGTATGACGCTACAAGCTTGGCACACCTGTATTTGGGGAGTTTGTCCCATTCTTCTCTGCAGATCCTCTCAAGCTCTGTCAGGATGGATGGGGAGCGTCGCTGCACAGCTATTTTCAGGTCTCTCCAGAGATGTTCGATTGGGTTCAAGTCCGTGCTCTTGCTGAGCCACTCAAGGACATTCAGAGACTTGTCCCAAAGCCACTCCTGAAGTGTCTTGGCTGTGTGCTTAGGGTCGTTGTCCTGTTAGAAGATGAACCTTCACCACAGTTTGAGGTCCTGAGCGCTCTGGAGCAGGTTATCAACAAGGATCTCTCTGTACTTTGCTCCGTTCATCTTTCCCTCGATCCTGAATAGCCTCCCAGTCCCTGCCACTGAAAAACATCCCCACAGCATGATGCTGCCACCACCATGCTTCACCATAGGGATGGTGCCAGGTTTCCTCCATATGTGATGCTTGGCATTCAGGACAAAGAGTTCAATCTAGGCTTCACCAGACCATGGAATCTTGTTGGCAAACTCCAAGCAGGTTTTAATGTGCCTTTTACTGAAGAGTGACTTGTATTTTTCCACCCCACCATAAAAGCCTGATTGGTGGAGTGCTGCAGAGATGGTTGTCCTTCTGGAAGTTTCTCCCATCTCCACAGAGGAACTTTGGAGCTCTGTCAGAGTGACCATCGGATTCTTGGTCACCTCCCTGAGCAAGGCCCTTCTCCCCCGATTGCTCTGTTTGGCTGGGCGGCCAGCTCTTGGAAGAGTCTTTGTGGTTCCTAACTTCTTCTATTTAAGAATAATGGAGGCCACTGTGTTCTTGGGGACCAATGCTGAAGAAATGTTTTGGTACTCTTCCCCAGATCTGTGTCTCGACACAATCCTGCCTCGGAGCTCTACGGACAATTGCTTCGGCCTCGTGGCTTGGTTTTTTCTCTGACTGTCAACTGTGGGGCCTTATATAGAGAGCTGTATGCCTTTCCAAATCATGTCCAATCAATTTACCACAGGTGGACTCCAATCAAATTGTAGAGACATCAAGGATGATCAATGGAAACAGGATGCACCTGAGCTGAATTTCGAGTCCAAAAAATGAAAATAGGCTGCAGGGACTGATTATAGACTAAATCTTGTTCTGTGTGAAATTTTGTGTAGTTATCATCATGTGATAATAGCGCACATCCCAATACTGTCTATTTTGGCTCGGACCAGATGGTGAAACAATTTATCAGCTTTTGAGCTGTTTTCCAATATCCAACTCACTTTGTGTGAGCAGGTCTCCTCTAAACGGACAGCTTGCTATAATACTAAAATCGTAGATAATTGTGTTGTTTAACATACTACACACATGAACATCATGGATATCATGCCACTCAATGGATTAAGTGTGAATGATCACATTTACTGACATTAATGACAACAAAAACACACAAAAAGCTAACACAAAATAAACCTGCATAAACAAAGCAACGGTAACAGAAAACATTTTAATAACTCTCAAATAAATATTCTACTGAGCAAAGCGTGGGTTAAAGTCAAAGTTCATTGGCAACTCCAGACAGACATAGGCACTTACTTAACTGACTTGTCATAATTGTAGAAGTCATAGGTCAGCAGGGTTTTTCTGGAAACAATACAACAATTTATGACAATGAATATACATAATAATAATAATAATAATAATAATAATAATAATAATAATAATAATAATAATAATAATAATAATAATATGTAGGCCAGGGGTAAGCAACATAATTTTAATCATTTGGCTATCCCTGGTGTAGGCTATTTGTGAAATGGAAATTGTGAATAAATATACAGTTCCTTCAGAAAGTATTCATACTCCTTGACTTATCCCTTTGTCCTTACACCCTGAATTAAAAAAAACCCAGCTACGCACAATACCCCATAAGGACAAAGTGAAAACGTGTTTTTAGAAATGTTTTTAAATGTATTGAAAATAAAATAAAGAAATATAAAATGTACACACTGTAAGTATTCACACATGTTGCTATGACACTCCAAATTGAACTCAGGGGCATCCAATTTCCTTTGCTCATGCTTGAGATTTCACTACAACTTGAACTTCAATTGTTTGGACATGATTTAGAAAGAAACACACCTGTCTATATAAGGTCCCACAGTCGACAGTGTATGTCAGAGCATAAATTATACCATGAAGTCCAAGGAACTGTCCGTAGATCTCCGAGATAGAATTGTGATGAGGCATACAGTGGGGCAAAAAAGTATTTAGTCAGCCACCAATTGTGCAAGTTCTCCCACTTAAAAAGATGAGAGAGGCCTGTAATTTTCATCATAGGTACACTTCAACTATGAGAGACAAAATGAGGGAAAAAAATCCAGAAAATCACATTGTAGGATTTTTAATGAATTTATTTGCAAAGTATGGTGGAAAATAAGTATTTGGTCACCTACAAACAAGCAAGATTTCTGGCTCTCACAGACCTGTAACTTCTTCTTTAAGAGGCTCCTCTGTCCTCCACTCGTCACCTGTATTAATGGCACCTGTTTGAACTTGTTATCAGTATAAAAGACACCTGTCCACAACCTCAAACAGTCACACTCCAAACTCCACTATGGCCAAGACCAAAGAGCTGTCAAAAGACACCAGAAACAAAATTGTAGACCTGCAGCAGGCTGGGAAGACTGAATCTGCAATAGGTAAGCAGCTTGGTGTGAAGAAATCAACTGTGGGAGCAATTATTAGGAAATGGAAGACATACAAGACCACTGATAATCTCCCTCGATCTGGGGCTCCACGCAAGATCTCACCCTGTGGGGTCAAAATGATCACAAGAACGGTGAGCAAAAATCCCAGAACCACACGGGGGGACCTAGTGAATGACCTGCAGAGAGCTGGGACCAAAGTAACAAAGGCTACCATCAGTAACACACTACGCCGCCAGGGACTCAAATCCTGCAGTGCCAGACGTGTCCCCCTGCTTAAGCCAGTACATGTCCAGGCCCGTCTGAAGTTTGCTAGAGAGCATTTGGATGATCCAGAAGAGGATTGGGAGAATGTCATATGGTCAGATGAAACCAAAATAGAACTGTTTGGTAAAAACTCAACTCGTTGTGTTTGGAGGAGAAAGAATGCTGAGTTGCATCCAAAGAACACCATACCTACTGTGAAGCATGGGGGTGGAAACATCATGCTTTGGGGCTGTTTTTCTGCAAAGGGACCAGGACGACTGATCCGTGTAAAGGAAAGAATGAATGGGGCCATGTATCGTGAGATTTTGAGTTAAAACCTCCTTCCATCAGCAAAGGCATTGAAGATGAAACGTGGCTGGGTCTTTCAGCATGACAATGATCCCAAACACACCGCCCGGGCAACGGATGAGTGGCTTCGTAAGAAGCATTTCAAGGTCCTGGAGTGGCCTAGCCAGTCTCCAGATCTCAACCCCATAGAAAATCTTTGGAGCGAGTTGAAAGTCCGTGTTGCCCAGCGACAGCCCTGAAACATCACTGCTCTAGAGGAGATCTGCATGGAGGAATGGGCCAAAATACCAGCAACAGTGTGTGAAAACCTTGTGAAGACTTACAGAAAACGTTTGACCTCTGTCATTGCCAACAAAGGGTATATAACAAAGTATTGAGATAAACTTTTGTTATTGACCAAATACTTATTTTCCACCGTAATTTGCAAATAAATTCATAAAAAATCCTACAATGTGATTTTCTGGATTTTTTTTTCTCATTTTGTCTCTCATAGTTGAAGTGTACCTATGATGAAAATTACTTTTTTGCCCCACTGTATATCTGGCGAAGGGTAAAAAAAAATGTCTAGAGTGACAGTGGTCTCCATCATTGAGAAATAGAAAAAATATGGAACTACCCAGACTCTACCTAGTGCTGGCCGTCCGACCAAACTGAGCAACCGGGCAAGAAGGACCTTGGTCAGGGAGGTGACCAAGAACCTAATGACCACTCTGACAGAACTACACAGTTCCTTGGCTGAGATCAGAGAACCTGCCAGAAGGACAACAGTCTCTACAGCATTTCCCCAATCCGGGATTTATGGGAGAGTGGCCCATTGGAAGCCACTCCTGAGAAAAGGCACATGACAGCAAGCCTGGAGTTTGCAAAAAGGCACGTGAAAGACAGAGAGCATAAGGCAAAAATGTAACTATTTGGCCTGAATGCAAAGCGCTATGTCTTGAGAAAACCAGGCACAGCTAATCTAACACCATCCCTACCGTTAAGCATGGTGGTGTAAGCTTCATGCTATGAGGAAGCTATTCAGTGGCAGGGACTGGGAGACTGAAGATAGAGGGAACAATGAATAGAGCCAAATACATGAAAATCCTTGATGAGAACCTGTTTTAGAGTGCAAATGACATTCCAACAGGACAATGAGCCCAAGTATACTGCCAAAGCAATGCTGGAATGGCTTCACAACAATAATGTGAAAGTCCTTGAGTGTCCCAACCAAAGCCCAGGCTTGAATCCCATTTAAAATCTGTGGAAAGACTTGAAGATTGCTGTTCACCGCCTCTCCCCATCTAATTTAACAGAGCTTGAGAAAATCTGCAAGGAAGAATGGGAGAAAATCCCCAAATCCAGATGTGCAAAACTGATACAGACATACCCAAGACGACTCAAAGATGTAATCTCTGCCAAAGGTGTTTCTACAAAGTACTGACTCAGAGGTGTGAATAATTATGTAAATTATATATTTCTGTATTTAATTTTCAATACATTATGGGGTATTACGTGTAGATCGGTGAGAGAATTTTTTTTATTTAATACATTTTGAATTCAGGCTTTAACACACACTTGAAGTGTGAAAAATGCTAATATTGGTAGCATTGCCTTGCCTTGGATTTGTGCCACAAATTCAAAAAAGTTAGCATTTGGAAACAGTGGCCAGGTAACAAAGCATGAATTGCTGTCTTACCTTGTCCACAAACTGCCCACAAGGTAAAGAAACCAATATGTAATTTTGTAATTTGGGCGAACTATGCCTTTAAGGGTACTGTGCGGGGATGTTGTGTGGGGATGTCTTCCCATGTTTCTAAGTAATTTAAGCAAATTGCGCCTACCCATCAGTTCCTCGTTGGGCAGCAATATGTAGTGGCATTAGTCCTTTCTTGCCCGCTTTGTTCGCGTCAGCATTCTGAGAAAGAAGAAGCTTCACAATGTCCTCATGGCCATTCTTAGCGGCCTCATACAGAGCTGTCGCCCCATCGCTTGCCTCGCTGTTGATATCAGCACCTACAACATATATTCAGTGTAACATACACTAAGAAATGTCAACAGCTCTATGTGGTCTGTGGACTGTCTCAATTCAGTGTAACGCCATTTGGCCTACAGAATTCACACGCTTTTCCAGGGGAAAATCGTACCGTGTTTAATGAGAAATCGAAGTGTTTCCACACATCCACTCTGGGCTGCAGTAAACAGGGGTGTGATACCGTATATGTTGGTTGGGCTGAGCTTAGCCCCGGCCTGGAACAACATCTCACAGATCTCCACGCTGTTGCGGCTCACAGCCTCATGGAGGGCCGTCCAGCCCTGGATACAGTGTTTGTTCGCCACAGCACCGTGATTCAGGAGTAAGGCCACAATCTCAGCATTCTCCCTTTCACAAGCTGTGGAATATGGTCAAAGATTGACAGACAGGGGATGAATGGAAGATTTCCCTGCCTTTGTTAGTCATGGTAGACAGTGTTTCCTAATCAAGGGTTTGGGGTTATTCCCAGGATACTCAAGACACCTTGCAGGTACTGGGACAACGAATCTGTAATGGCAGATTTTGGGTGTAGTTGTATTTGTCTCCCAATCACCTCTCCTTTCTCCGGAAGTGTGCACTTGTTCACTAGTACTCCCCACAAATTTAAAAGCATTAGATCGGTGTAGGCATGTTCTGGAGGGATTTTCCACCACCATGTTTCTTACACCAGTCATTTTCTTTCAGATCTGCAGCCCAACCAGCCCAAGGTTTTGTCACGGTGTTGCTGCCAAACAAGTTATTTTACTATCAGTCAAGTAGTCTGACTTACTACGCTTAGAATAAAAGGATAATAACAAAGAAGATAGATAGATAGGTACTTTATTGATCCCCCGGGGGGGGAATTTCATTGTCAAGAAGTTGGCAGATATAAGTCTTAGTAGGTCCCTAAGGTGTTACCTTTGTAGAGGGGGGTCTCTCTCTCCTTGGTGGCGAGTTCTGGGTCAGCCCCTTTCTCCAGAAGCACTTCTACACAGGCCACCTTTTCCCTGCCCACCGCCAAGATGAGAGCGGTCTGGCCTTTCAGGTCGCACTTGTTAATCATACTCGGTTGAGCTTGGAAAGTGGAAAGAAGAATACGGGAGACAAACACAAGACTAGGTTTTTACTTTATTTTATGCTGTATTTTAAAGTCAGCTATTTAGATGGCATATATTTGGTAAAATACTTTGTAATTAAATATTAACCCTAAAAGTAAATGTAGAATAACCCTTTTTTGATGCTTCTGAAATTGTAGAACTTTGTCAACCAACAAGGTACAGACAAAAACATAATTTATCATGATTTCTGTGTTAATATGGAGGAATGAAAAATAATATTTATTTTGTATACTAGTGAGAGGCAGCAGGTAGCGTAGCGGTTAGAGCGTTGGGCCAGTAACCGAAAGGTTGCTAGTTCAGTATTATTAATGATGCACGGCTAAACTGAAAATGTGGCCTCAGTAGTAAACTTTGTGGTAAAAGCACAACATTTGGCACAGTTGTAGATGTATGTACCCTGAAAATATATAGCTATTTACCTAAGGTTACAAAAGGTTAATAAATGAAAAGTGTTGACAGACAGTGTTTCTTTTCAATTAATACTTTTATGGCGCTTTTATGGTTAAAATGGATGTACTATTTGGTATGGACTACTATTGTGTTCAAATGTTCAATTATTTGACGTGAGCCAAGAAAATGTCCATTGTTAAATATCAGGTAAGTACCAGCTGAAATAAGACTGTAAAATAAAGTGATACCGGTCTCACCAAAAAGGACAACAACAATGATCCAATGAATGGCTGCACATCACTATGTACATCTATGGAGTTTTGAATTGCACTTACCCCCAAGAAGAACCCTGACACACTGGTGTTGGCCACAATATGCAGCCTCGTGCAGCGGGATCCATCCATACTTGTCAGGCCGCAGTATGTTATTCCCGGTGTCTTTAGCCATAGCTCGTACTGTAGTCACATCACCATTCAGGATGGCTTTCACAATAGTGTCCTCTTCCCTAATAGGCAAACATACCATGCTTGAAAATATGAAGAGTGGTACTCAGTGATATGTTGTTTTGTATTCAGGACATAACGTTCCTTTCTTTGCCACATTTCTAGCTATTTTACTTTAGTACCTTATTACAAAACAGGATGCATGTTTTGAAATATTTGTATTCTGTACAAGCTTCCTTCTTGGTTATTATTATGTAGTAACTACAATGTTGTTGATTCATCCTCAGTTCTCCTATCACAGCCATTAAACTCTATTACTGTTTTAAAGTCACCATTGTCCTAATGGTGAAATCCCTGGTTTCCTTCCTCTCCGGCAACTTAGTTAAAAAGGACGCTTGTATCTTTTCAGTAACCAGTGTATTGATACACCATCTAAATTGTAATTAATAACTTCCCATGCTAAAAGGGATATTGAATGTCTGTTATTTTTTTGTTGCCATCTACCAATAGGTGCCCTTCTTTGTGAGGCATTGGAAAACCTCCCTGGTCTTTGTGGTTGAATCTGTGTTTGAAATTCACAGCTAAACTGAGGAACTTTACAGATAATTGTATGTGTGGGGTACAGATATGAGGTAGTCATCAAAAAATCATGTTAAACACTATTATTGCACACAGAGTGAGTCCATGCAATGTATTACTTGTTAAGCACAGAGTCCATGAAACTTGCCATAACAAAATGGTTGAATACTTATTGACTCAAATCAGTTCAGCTTTTCATTTTTAATTAATTAGTAAAAAAAAAAAACATAATTACACTTTGACATTTTCAGGTATTGTGTGTAGGCCAGTGACACAAAATCTAAATTGAATCCATTTTAAATGTATTTGTTAAGTTATAAAGGGGAATTCCACCACTTTTCAACCTCACATTCATTATCTCCAGCACCATACTAGTGTCAACATGTGAAAATAGTGTTGTTAGTTAAAATAAGATGTTTTTTTAATCATCATCATCATCATCATTATCATCATCATCATCATCATCATCATCATCATCATTATTATTGTTATTATTTTGAACCCCCTCCACCCCCTCACATATGGGGGCTAAACTATATATGTTTATATTGTTGTAATGTTTCTTTATTATTCAAAATATAAAAATATATATATTTTTAGGACTTTCTTTATTATATATATATATATATATATTATATATTGAAAACAGGTGCTTCCACAAAGGTGTGGTTTCTGAGTTAATTAAGCAATTAACATCCATCATGCTTTGGGTCATGTATAAAAATGCTGGTCAGGCCATTATTTTGGCTACCCATAGGATGACAATGTGCCTATACAAAGGGCATGAGTGAATGGTTTGATGATCGTGAAAAAGATGTAAACCATATGCCATGGCCGTCTCAGTCACCAGATCTTGACCCAATTCAAATCAAATTATATTTGTCAAATGCAGTGAAATGTTAAGATAAAAAAATATATATATAGAAATAGTAACAAGAGGAATAAATACACAGAAAATAAGAATAACGAGTGAAAATAACATGGATATATACAGGGAGTATAGGCTAAAGTGACTAGGCAACAGGATAGATGATAGACAGTAGCAGTAGCGTAGTGTTTGTGTTTGCGTGTGTTGAGATGTCAGTGTAAGTATGTGTGGGTAGAGTCCAGTGCGTGTAGAGTCAGTGCAAGAGAGTGTTCAATGCACATAGTCCATGTAGCCATTTGATGAGCTATTTAGCAGTCTTGTTAAGCAGTCTTATGGCTTGGGGGTAGAAGCTGTTCAGTGTCCTGTTGGTGCACTGGTATCGCTTGCTGTGCAGTAGCAGAGAGAACAGACTATGGCTTGGGTGGCTGGAGTCTTGGACATTTATTTGGGCCTCGATGGCAGGGAGCTTTGCCCCAGTGATGTGCTGGTCCGTACTCATCACCCTCTGTATCTAGCGCCTTGCCATCGGCTGCCTTGCAGTTGACATGCCAAGTGGTGATGCAGCCAGTCAAGGTGCTTTCAATGGTGCAGATGTAGAACGTTTTGAAAATCAATTGAACACTAATGGGAAATTCTGGAGCGGCGCCTGAGACTGGTCCTCTAGTGGCTGGGTCGGGGTGGAACGAGCGGGCCCTCATTGACCACTTCCATTGCAGTCTGCACAAGGTCCGTAGAGAGCTAGCCTGCCGGGACATCACCTTGGCTTTTGACCAACTGGTGGACATGGGCACCCGGTTGGATAATCTGCTGGCCTCTCGAGGACGTCCTGGAGGGGGTCTGCCCGTTCCACCTTCATCCACCCAGGCTCCCGTCCCTATGGAGCTGGGAGGAGCCGCCTTCTGGGAGAACAGAGGAGGACAGGCCCAGTGCTCTTCGTGTGGCCGCAGACGACATTCTGCTGCTCGGTGTCATCAGAGCGCTGGGTCTAGAGGCGGCAGGCAATGCACTCTCGCGTCACCCCAGGTAGGAACAAACCACACTCACACCGAGCCCTCTGTTGCGTACTTATCCATACCTGTCTCCTTTTCTGATTTCCCGGTAATTCCCCAGTGTAAGGCACTAGTAGATTCAGGCGCAGCTGGGAATTTTATGGACAGGGCTTTAGCCCTTAGGTTAGGTATCCCATTAGTTGCCCTGTCCATCTCACTCCCCGTAAATGCTCTGGACAGTCGACCATTAGGGTCTGGTGTAGTTAGGGAGGTTACAGGCCTCATTTACATGATTACGCAGGGGAACCATAGGGAGAGCATTTGTTTTCACCTTATTGAGTCCCCTGCATTTCCGATGGTACTAGGCCTGCCCTGGTTAGCCCTTCACAACCCCACATTTTCGTGGCAGCAGAGGGCTCTCACGGGGTGGTCACGAGAGTGTCCAGGTAGGTGTCTAGGTGTTTCCATTGGTGTGACCATGGTGGAAAGTCCAGACAATGTCTCCACTGTGCGTATACCCCCCGAATACCTCGATTTGGCCCACGCCTTCTCCAAAAAGAAGGCGACCAAATGACCACCCCATCGCCCGGGGGATTGTGCGATAAACCTCAGGGTAGATGCTGTGCCCCCCAGGAGTCATGTGTATCCCCTGTCGCAGGCGGAAACGGAGGCTATGGAAACAAATGTCTCCGAGTCCCTGCGTCAGGGGTTCATACGGTCCTCCACTTCACCCGCCTCCTCAAGCTTCTTTTTCGTGAAGAAGAAAGATGTGGGTCTGCGCCCGTGCATTGATTATCGTGCCCTCAATCAGTTCGGTACAGTTATCCTCTACCCCTCATTGCCACTGTGATCAAATCAATGTATGGGGCACACTTCCTCACGAAATTAGCTTCAGGAGTGTGTACAACCTGGTAAGTATCCGGGAGGGAGACAAATGGAAGACAGCATTTAGCACCACCACAGGGCATTATGATTACCTGGCGATGCCATACGGGTTGATGAATGCTCCATCAGTCTTCCAATATTTTGTGAACAAGGTGTTCCTGGTTCGCAGAGTGCTTGGGCGACTGTTGGAGCATGACCTGAATGCCAAGGCTGAGAAACGTCTGTTCTTCCAAAAGTCTGTTTCCTTCCTCGGATACCACATCACCACCTCAGGGGTGGAGATGGAGGGTGACCACATTTCAGCCGTGCGTAATTGGCCGACTCCAACCACGGTAAAGGAGTTTTTTTGGGTTTGCCAATTACTATCGAAGGTTTATCCGAGGCTTTGGCAAGGTTGCAGCTCCCATCACCTCACTGTTGAAGGGCGGTCCGTCCCGTCTCCGCTGCTCTGCTGAGGCGGACAGAGCTTTCGGTCACCTGAGCGCTCTGTTCACCTTGGCCCCAGTGCTGGCCCATCCAGACCCCTCTTTGGCGTTCATAGTGGAGGTGGACGTGTCCAAGGTAGGGATAGGCGCGGTGCTGTTCCAACACTCGGGCACGCCACCAAAGCTCGCCAGGCCAGGTGGTTATTGTTTTTCACCCAATTTGATTTCACTCTGTTGTACATCCCAGGTACCAAGAACGTGAAGGCAGACGCACTGTCCCGGCTGTACGACACAGAGGAGAGGCCCATAGACAATAACCCCATGCTCCCGGCCTCCTGTATTGTGGCGCCGGTGGTATGGGTGTTGGACGCGGACACCGAGCAGGCGTTGCGTACTGAGCCAGCTCCCCCTTCATGTCCCGCTGGGCGTCTGTACGTGCCGTCTGCTGTCCGTGACCGGCTAATCTATTGGGCCCACACGTCTCCCTCCTCTGGTCGGTCGGACAGTGCGCTGTCTGATCGGGAAGTACTGGTGGCCAACGTTGGCTAAGGACGTGAGGGTGTATGTCTCCTCCTGCTCGGTGTGCGCCCAGTGTAAGGCACCTAAACACCTTCCCAGGGGTAAGTTACACCCATTACCCATTCCACAACGGCCATGGTCTCATTTGTTCATTTATTTTCTAACCAACCTTCCCCTCTCTCAGGGGAACACCAATCTTGGTCATTGTGGACCGCTTCTCTAAAGCCTGCCGACTCTTTCCTCTGTCCACGGCCCTACAGACTGCGGAAGCTCTATTTACTCACGTCTTCCGGCACTCCGGGGTACCGGAGGACATCGTGTCTGACGGGGTCCCAAATTCACGTCCAGGGTGTGGAAGACGTTCATGGAATGTCTGGGGGTCTCAGTCAGTCTGACCTCTGGGTTTCACCCCGAATCAAATGGGCAGGTGGAACGGGTCAATCAGGATGTGGACAGGTTTCTGCGGTCCTACTGCCAGAGTGGTCGGTGTTCTTACCCTGGGCCGAATATGCCCAGAACTCTCTCCGCCACTCCTCCACTAACCTGTCACCCTTTCAGTGTGTTTCAGGTTATCAGCCGGTCATGGCACCATGTCATCCGAGCCAGACTGAAGCTCTTGCGGTGGACGACTGGTTCCGGCACGCGGAGGAGACGTGGAACGCCGCCCTCGTCTTCCTGGTCGTCCCCGAGGCCGGTGTCAAGGGGGTGGGGGGGTTCTGTCACGACTCCTTCCGAAACTGCCTCCTTCCCTTGTTTGGGCGGGTTTCGGCGTTCATCCTCACCGGCCCTCTAGCCACTGCCGCTCCCCTTTTCCATATTCCATTGGTCTTGTCTTGACACACACCTGGTTCATATCCCCTCATTAGTCTATGTGTATATCTGCCCTCTGCTCCCCCCATGTCTTTGTGTGTTATTGTTCATGGTTAGAGGTTGTGCTGCGTTACCTCGCTTGTATATTCTCCAGGTTGTTTTCCTGTGTTCTCCAGGTTATTGTAACCTGTGTACTTATTCTGTTCCTGTATACGTTTGTGTATAGCGGATGTGATTCTCTTCTAAGGCATAATAAGCCTTTCGCTTCGAATCACACTCTCCTGCGCCTGGCTCCGTTTTATCTACACACCCTGACAGTAACTGTTGTTTATCCATCCTCAGTTCTCCCATCACAGCCATTTAACTGTTTTAAAATCACTAATTGCCTCATGGTGACATCCCTGGGCAGTTTCCATCCTGTCCTACAGCTCAGTTCAGAAGGACAAGTGTATTTTTGTTGTGTCTGGGTGGTTTGATACATCATCCACAGTCTTATTAATGTTATCTTGGTTAAAGATATATTCAGTGTCTGGTTTGTTATTATTACCCATCTACTAATAACTGCCCTTCTTTATGAAGCTTTCAAAAAGCTCCCTAGTCTTTGTAGTTGAATCTGTGCTTTAAATTCACCACTTGACTGAGGGACCTTACATATGTTGAATGTATGGGGAATAGTCTGGACAGAGGAAGGGGTAGTCATTCAAAAATCATGTTAACTTCTATTATTTCACACAGAGTTAAGCCAATATGAATACTTATACAACAACTATATACAAATTATTTGACATTAGATTATTGGGTACATCAACGAACAAAGAAATCACCGTTAAATAAATTTCAATCCTACTTTGTAATTAAACAAAATGTTCAAAAATCCAAGGGGATTGAATACTTATGATAGACACTGTAAAGTCAATTGACAGTAATATAGCTGACTGCTGCAAATGTGTACATTATATTAACTAAACTAATATGGACCTTAATAAGGACCCTAAGCTGAATAGATAGTGTTTCTTCAAACGTGAACTGTTTGACTCCTTGATCAATGCTCTGTATTACAACTAAAATACCTGTCCACTATCACAATTCTAGGTCATATCTCCTTTTAAGTGTTTCTCCTAAAGCTTTAAGGGGTATGCTTTAGACATGTGCATAGTACGTTAATATTCAACATGTACAGTTCGAGGTCACAATTTTTATTATTATTAATTATTTTTTTTCACTAAGAGTTGCTAGAACGCCAAGATGCACACACACAATTGAGAAATTGTCCTTCCACTACTGCAACGTGACATAGCTAACTTTTTAGAGCCTGCAACCGTACAGCCAACTCTGCACGAATACTTGTTTTCGTCAGCGTTGCTATTTTCCTCCATGGTGGCATGTGAACTTCAGATCGTGCTACTTGGATCTATTCCTAAAATGCCTGTTGGGTAAGAGGCCAATGCCATGAGCTGCTATGGGACAGGTGTTTTGCACGTGGCCCAGCAGGAAGCAATGAGGCCAGCATGTTAATGAGGTGTCGTATGTCAACAACCGATACTCAGGGCCTCTCGGTTTGTCGGCTAGCAGTATTAGCAGGTAAGTAGTTTAGTCACGTTAACTAAGTCACTTGTTTGAGAAAACAGTCAGTCACTCTCATGCGTACATCTGCAAATAACATGTAATTCTTTCAAGAAATTAGAAAAGCATGTGACTATCTGTAGCCTACACCTTCATGTAAAGGGTGTCCCAATGACCCAAAGTGGATAAAGAAAAACAATGAAGGCTCTTTTCAGCTGGCACATACGCGTCAGTTGGGTTGGCAGTAGGCGGCCTATGGCTTGGTTCCTGCCTTGGTGGATTTGGTGTGTTGAGCCTGGTTGGGGGTGGATCGAACCTATACTGGACTGTTCTTCTGCCTAGAGTTGTGGGGGTGTTGCTGGCTTCACCCGGTGCAGCGGCATTGTGGTCCTCACTGAGGCTGCGTTCGATAGCCAGCTGCATCAGCTCATCATCTGACAGGTTGCTGTAGAGACTGTAGTCATCAAAACCCAGCGTAGGGCCCGCTCTGGAGCCAGGTATGGCCATGCTGGCAACTGCCATGTTGGATCTGGAGAGAAAAAGAGGTCATGCAGTGTATCAGCTACGTATTATGCATTATGTCCACCATGTTGGATCTTGAGAGACCCATTCCTAAGCACTTACACCAAGCCAGAAGGATATTTTACCCAATTTACAAATATTGGTTTTGATTGTGTAGTTTAATGAAGTTATTTTAAGATTACTTAAATATCAGGGATATTGCAAAAAAAACATTTAAATAAAACCAAAGCATGGATTGCTGTCTAACCTGTCCATACTGCTTACAGGGTAGGGATATCAATATGTAATTTTGTCCTGGGTTGGCCACATTTTCATGGGATGCGTCCCAATATCTCCTTTTTCCTGAAGTGTTCACTACTTCTCACAAATCTAAAAGCGTTGGATTGATGGAGATATTGGCTAGATGGAGTTTCCACCATACTTATTTACGTCAGTCATTTCCGTTCAAATCAGTGAAGGGAAGTGAACAAGATCACACTTGAGGAATGACAAATAATTGGGACGTAGCCTGAGACTACGAGATTGATTAAATTGAAACCGCAATGCAGCGTTTATGCAGCAGCCCCACGGTCATCAAATTATAGTTTTGAGTACTTAAACAACCTACTACTACCAGTTAGACTCTCCTCACAGGGAGATGCAGTTTTAAGAATAAGTGGTAGGTGTGTTCTGGGAGTAAAGTCACTGCATGAACATTGCAATGGCAGGTATTAAGGAGAGTTCTAGACTAGCGTCAGTAAGCATACACCTTGATTGTGCTGCTGAAACTAGAGGACATCAAAATAGATGTTTACCCCTTTTGAAAACATAACCCTTTAACCTTAAGACAATAAAACTTGGACTCTGAGGTCAGAAAACTTGTTTTGGATGAAATTATGTCTAGATATCATAGACAGGTGGGTCATGACTCAGTGTTTATTGTCCCTGTTGCTTAAGGTGTTCAGTAGGAAAAGCTTCACACCAATGTCATTGGCAGGATGAGGCAGTTTAACGAATGATTGATTGAGAACCTGCTTGTTCATAGACTGCACTTTGCTTGTGACAAAAAAATGCAATTCTATGGAGTTTTTGTACAATACTGTACAGTGCATTCAGACCACTCAACTTTTTCCACATTGTTACGTTACAGCCTTATTCTAAAATTGATTAAATCAATACACAATACCATATAATGACAAAGCAAAAACTATTTTTTATAAATTTTAGCAAATGTATACAAAATAACCCTGAAATATCAAATTTACATAAGTATTCAGACCCTTCACTCAGTACTTTGTTGAAGCACCTTTGGCAGTGATTACAGCCTTGATTCTTCTTTGGTATGATGCTACAAGCTTGGCACACCTGGATTGGGGGAGTTTCTCCCATTCTTCTCTGCAGATCCTCTCAAGCGCTCTCAGGTTGGAGGGGGAGCGTCGCTGCACAGCCATTTTTTAGGTCTCTCCAGAGATGTTTCGAAGTCCGGCCTCTGGCTGGGTCACTCAAAGACGTTCAGAGACTTGTCCCGAAGTCACTCCTGCGTTGTCTTGGCTGTGTACTTAGGGTCGTTGTCCTGTTGGAAGGTGAATCTTCACCCTAGTCTGAGGTCCTGAGCACTCTGGAGCAGGTTTTCATCAAGGATGTCTCTGTACTTTGCTCCGTTCATCTTTCCCTCGATCCTGACTAGTCTCCCCACAGCATGATGCTGCCACCACGCTTCACCGTAGGGATGGTGCCAGGTTTCCTCCAGACGTGACGCTTGGTACTTAGGCCAAAGAGTTCAATATTGGTTTCGTCAGACCGGAGAATCTTGTTTCTCATGGTCTGAGAGTCCTTTAGGTGCCTTTTGGCAAAATCCAAGCGGGCTGTCATGTGCCTTTTACTGAGGAGTGGCGAACGTCTGGCCATTCTACCATCAAGGCCTGATTGGTGGAGTGCTGCAGAGATGGTTGTCCTTCTGGTAGGTTCTCCCATCTCCACAGAGGAACACTGGAGCTCATAGTGACCATCGGGTTCTTGGTCACCTCCCTGATCAAGGCTCTTCTATCCCGATTGCTCAGATTGCCAAGTATTGGTGCTACCAAATGTCTTCCATTTAAGAATGATGGAGGCCACTGTGTTCTCGGGTACCTTCAATGCTGCAGACATTTATTTAGGTACCCTTCCCCAGATCTGTGCCTCGACACAATCCTGTCTCGGAGCTCTATGGACAATTCCATCGACCTCATGGCTTGGTTTTTGCTCTGACATGCACTGTCAACTGTGGGACTTTATATAGACAGGTGTGTGCCTTTCCAAATCATGTCCAGTCAATTGAATTTACCACAGGTGAACTCTAATCAAGTTGTAGAAACATCTGAAGGATGATCAATGGAAACAGAATGCACCTGAGCTCAATTTTGAGTCTCATAGCAAAGGGTCTGAATACGTCCGTACGTTTTATATTTTTTATACATTTGCAAAAAAATTCTAAAACAGTTTTTGCTTTTTCATTATGGGGTATTGTGTGCAGATTGATGAGGACACATCTTTATTTAATCAATTTTAGAATAATGCTGTATCGTAACAAAATGTGGAAAAGTCAAGGGGTCTGAATACTTTCCGAATATACTGTATATCTTCTTGTTCAGACCTTTACAGTCCTTTGCAAATATTGTATGCTTAAAACAAAGAGGACATTTTATGATTTTATACAATTACAATTGCTCAGAGAAAGATTTCTCAAAAAAGGTAGGTGTAAAAATGTACACCCCTAAAGATTCTTATTTTTAAGAAGTAGTCAAAAGCTTAGTATTTGGTCCCAGCACACAATGACTACATAAGCTTGTGACTTGTTGGATGCATTTGCAGTTCATTTGAATTGTTTCAGATTATTTTGCGCCCAATAGAAATTAATGGTATACAATGTATTGTATCATTCTGGAGTCACATTGATGATTATGGATGAACATGATTATGGATAATCCTGAATGAATCGTGAATAATGATGAGTAAGAAAGTTACAGAGGGTCAAAGCACAGGCTAACCTCTCACCATTACCAATAACAGGGGAGGTTAGCATGTCTTGGGGATATGATCTTTGACCTTCCAATTTTCTAACTCATCATTAGTCCCTATTCATTCGGGATTATCCGCAATCATGGTAGCATGATGTTTAGAAACATATTATATTCTCATTTATAATGAAAGTGACTCCAGAAGGATACAATACATAGTTTACCATGAATTTCTATTAGGCACAAAATAATCTGAAACAACCAAAACAAACTGCAAATGCATCCAACAAGTTTGTAGAGTCACAAGCTTGAAATAGTGGAATATGGAAACAAATACTAAGCTTTTGCTACTTTATTTATTAGAATCTTTAGGGGTGTGAATAATTTTGACCCCTACCTTTTTGGGGAAACATATATAACCTGTTAAACAATCTCTTCCTCTGAGCAATTGTATTAGTAGAAAAAAATATAATTTCCACATTTGTTTGAGCATACAATATACTATAGCTCAGTATTTTAATGATTTATCCAGTCATTATTGCTCATCTTTATCAAGGATGGCAGTCATTTCGGACACCACTGTATCTCAAGTAAGGAATTAGGACATGCACATGACTCAGCATTTTAAGTGAAAAATAGTTTTAAAAAATTACAAATGGAAATAAATACTCTGTTCCATAAGTTGTCCTATCATGTACTGCTCATTCATTCATTCATTCATTCATTCATTCATTCATTCATTCATTCATTCAAACATCAGGCATAGTCTTCAACACACCTTATTGCCAAAGAAGTTGCCCTACATACAAAAGTGCCCAGTTGGAGGGCAGCAAATCATTTGCTCCATATAAGACATGTTTTGCAGGTCATAATACAGCTACAGTATCCCATTTGCACATATCGCCCTGTATGCAATGTAGATACTGTTTATAAATAGACCTGCAAACCAACATCACATGGGTCTATAGCACAGGACTGTTTTGGGCTCTCATGTGCATATGTATTAATGTACTTACTGCTGAACAGTGGCAGGCAGGCAGAAACTGCAAGAGCAAAGTATAGGAACCTATGTACAAGTGGGCTTGTCAATTAAGGCAAACTCCCTTTGAACACAAGCATGTCATGCAAATCGATAGATTTAAGGACAAAATTGAAGGTTGTATTTAGGTTGGTTAATGCTGGGATTATGTTAGGATTGGACAATTCGATGATGATATGCTCCCCTTGAAAAAGTGTTAAAATCTTCAATTCAAATAATTCATGTAATTATGGCGTGTACTACATATAGTAATAATTATAAAATGCTCATTACCATCAGGTCCATGTAGAAAAACATTTAATAACAAAAATTTAAAAAATTAAAAATAACAAGAAGAGCGGACCAAGGTTGCCACATAACAAATTTAAAAAAAAATATGTCTTACCTTTCTCCCAAGCTTTTACTGTCCCCCCCCCCCCAAAAAAAAAATGTCCAAGTTTTCCTCTTTGGTTAGTCTCCCCCACTAAGACTTCTCCACTCCTCTGTCAGAGGAGGTTTCTGACACTGGGCTTCTGATCCAGCGGTCTGGGATATTTCTGGAGGCTTCATATGCTAGGGTACCTCCTTCATAGCTCAGAATGCTCCTGAGGGGGAGCTGTCCAAGTTGTTTTGAAGAGGGGCCGATAGCACTGGACAACAAAAGGAATAGCTGGAACTCTTGGAGTAATAAATAAAGATAGTTTGTCACATGCACAGGACACAGCGAGTGTATGGTACAGTGAGATCCTTACACACAAAAAAAAGTTGAGGAGGAGCTATCAAAACGACCACCATCCCCTTTGGCTCCATCTTGTATAATAATAATGCAATGAACATCTTCGTCAGGTAATGTGACAATCATCCAATTCGTACATTTTACAATTGAGTGATATTATCTGTGTTCAATGGAAACCAACTGGTGTGAGTAGTCCCAAGTACAGTGTTTGGGTCAGGTTTTGTTGTGGCGAGTTGGTGTGACTTGTTCCTTATGTTGAGTAGTCTGGTATTGTCTTGTGTTACAATCACTGCAATGCAAAGAGGTGTTAACATTCATTGCGGATGCCTTATTTTTAGGCAAACAAATGCATGAAAAGGTTTATTGACAAGGTAACCTTCTTCCCGTTGTTTTGGCAGGCCAATCTACATCATGTGTTAGTTTAATTCTGAACCTTGTACACTTTTCGTATGAGGGAAAGGTCACAGATACCCCATAGTCTGGATTCCAGAATACCAGCCACTAGAGTTACAGTCGTGTCATTTGTAAGTCTTTTAATACCCTGTTGAGTGTAGAACTTAGGGGTTAGTTCAGTACTAACCTCAGTACTAAAGTTAGTGGTTAGACAAGTACTTGCTTAATCGTTTGTTGTGGTGCAGAACAATAAATGAAAGGTTGTTACAGAAAGCCTGGCATTGACAGAAAACACAATTTATGTTCATTTTTTCATTTTGCAGACGCGCTTATCCAGAGCAATTAGGGTTAAGTGCCTTTCTCAAAGACACATCGACAGATTTTTCATCTAGTCAGCTTTGGGATTCGAACCAGCGTCGTTACTGGCCCAATGCTCATAACCACTAGGCTACCTTTTGCCTAGTTTTGCTTACTGTATCAAAGTGGAAATATAAAGTGTGAATAAAGTTTCCTTACCCTGTAAGCAGTCTATGGACAAGGTATGACAGCAATCCATGCTTTGGCTGAGGTTCCTTTGCCTAATGTTTTAGCATTTGTGGCACAAATCCCATTCAGGTCATAGTACCGTTATTAGCATTTTCCGCACATCATGTTCAAATCATCTATGTGACTTTGTTGAGCTTCAAATCTATTTTAGCTACTTTTCTGATGAAAAATGCTAATATCGGTACCTAGTGCACTCGAGGCGTCGGCGGCAGCATTTCGGCAGTCGAAGGATGCCACCTTTCCAACACGTCAGTTTGTAAACAAATTTGCCCTGCTAGAGCTGCCCCTTTTCCCTAAAGGAGCAGGCTAAGACTGGAGTTGAAAGCAACATTTTAAGGTGTGCAAGTAGCTTGTTAGTCAATCAGGCTCAGGTGTGGCAGACCTAGGCCAACTCCTGTCTCCATGCAGGTGTCAGGCTCTGGCATAGAGAAGCCTATTTGCTTCTCTATGTAGCTATGGTCAGAGTCTGACAGTGTCTTTCTTTTCTGTTTCTGTGTGGGTTTTGGGTTGGATCCCTAATTAGAGGCAGCTGCACCGCATTGTCTCGAATTAGGGATCCTATATATGTTTGTCTGTCCTTCACTCTGGTGTGGGTCGTTGTCGATGTATTTTGCAGTCACGGTGAAAGTAAGTGTGCCTTTTTTTACATCCATTCATTTCGTGTTTGTTTCGGGGAACGTGACGTTTTGTCTTTCGTGTTTGTTTGATTGTTGTAGTTTGTTCATTTAATTATTATTTTACATAGTAAATAAATAAAAATCAATGTCGAACTACTATCCCTGCGCTGCGTCTTGGTCTGTGTGTGCACCCGCACGTGACAGCAGGCCAGCTAGGATTCTACAAGAAATAAATTAGGGGAAACAATATAAAGCACAGCAAACAACAGCTTAAATCACTCACAGATGCAAATACTTTTTGCCTCGTCGATATTAGCTACTGTTAGTAGTACTTAGCAGCCAATTTCATACTTGCGTAAAAGTAAAGATACGTTAATAGAAAATGACTCAAGTAAAGTGAAAGTCACCCAGTAAAATACTACTTGAGTAAAAGTCTAAAAGTTTTTGGTTTTAAATATACTTAAGTATCAAAAGTAAATGTAATAGATCAAATGTACTTAAGTATCAAAAGTAAAACTATAAATCATTTCAAATTCCTTATATAGGCAAACCAGATGGCACAATTGTCTTTTTATTTTATTTGCGGATAGCCAAGGGCACACTCCAACACTCAGAGATCATTTACAAACAAAGCATTTGTGTTTAGTGAATCCGCTTTTTTTTTTCTTTTTTTTTCACTACATTCCTAAAGAAAATACTGTACTTTTTTAAATTTATTTTTTACTTTTGGGTGTCAGGGAAAATGAATGGAGTAAAAAGTACAGTATTTTCTGTAGGAATGTAGTGAAGTAAAAGTAATAAAAAAAAATAGCAAAGTAAAGTACAGATACCCCAAAAAAATATTTAAGTAGGGGTGGCAGGTAGCCTAGTGGTTAGGGTGTTGGGCCAGTAACTGAAAGGTTGTTGGATTGAATCCCTGAGCTGACAAGGTCAATAATTTTTCATTCTGCCCCTGAACAAGGCAGTTAACCCACTGTTCCCTGGAATATCAAAGACCAGGGAGGTTTTCCAATGCCTCGCAAAGAAGGGTACCTGTTGGTAGATGGGTAAAAATAACAAAAGGCAGACAGTGAATATCCCTTTGAGCATGGTAAAGTTATTAATTACACTTTGAATGGTGTATCAATACAACCAGTCACTACAAAGATACAGACCTCTTTTCTAACTCAGTCGCCGGAGAGGAAGAAAACCGCACTGGGATTTCACCATGAGACCAATGGTGACTTTAAAATAGTTGCACAGTTTAATGGCTGTTATAGGAGAAAACTGAGGATGGATCAACAACATTGTAGTTACTCCACAAAACTAACCTAACTGACAGAGTGAAAATAAGAATATAATTTGAAGTTTCTGGAAATGTGAAATTAATGTAGGAAAATATAACCTATTAGATCTGGTAAAAGATAATACAAACCAAAAAAACATGCGTTTTCTATTATTTACTAGCTAGATACCTACGGAGGAGCAGTTAATTTGGAGAAACTTTGAACATCCAAGAGTTGGCTCAACACCCTGGACTAGAGCTAGCTAACAAGCTTATGTCACTAGGGCTGTTGTGTTTACCATACTACCGCCACACCGGAGGTCACTCATGAAGGCAGTCAAATTCAAAAGGACCGTTTAGTCATGGTAATTAGGCTTCGCCAAGGTCTGATGCTGCTGCTGGTCATTAGTAACCTAACAAACTTGCTAACTGCCTGGTACTCAGCACTCTATTGTCCCTCTAATCACTCTGACATCAATGAAAATGCATTCTAAAATGTAATCAAACACTTCATGAAAGCCCATGAACTCATGTTGCGCAACATTTCTATAGGTTATGCAATTGCAGGAGAATAAAAAAACGAGGATCCCATCAGCTTTCTATAGTCTAGTTCTACTATATTTATTTCTCAACTTTCCTAATATTAAGCACATTGCTTATATTTACAACAGGAGTATAGCATAGCTGGCTGGCATGAAAATAAACCACTGTGGAAAGCGTCCTCTGTTCGCTATTTAAGTGCATAGATTACATGTATTTTTTCCTGCTGCTAACCAACTTTATCAGTCTAGCTTCAGGCCTATGCGCAGTACTGAGACGGCCCTAGTGAAGATTATGAATGTCCTGCTCATGGCTGCACATACAGGATCCACAACTTTCTTGATTCATCAGGACCTCAGTGCTTCTTTTGACACAGTACTGTAGATCACACCATTCTACTGCAATGCCTCAGAGAGCACATTGCCATCTAAGTGACTGCCTTAAACTGGTTCACCTCCTACCTCTCTAACCACAAACAGTAAGTCACCCTCTGTGAGGCAAGATCAGAGGACTCCACCATAACCTGTGTTGTTCCATAAGGGTTGGTGCTAGGTTTCCCAAACCTGGTCCTTTATTTAACTAGGCAAGTCAGTTAAGAACAAATTCTTAATTACAATGACGGCCTACACCGACCAAACCCGTACGATGCTGGGCCTATTGTGTGCCGCCCTATAGGACTCCCTATCAAGGCCGGTTGTGATATAGCCTGGTATCCCCAACAGTACACATTTTTATTGTAACCCTGGACAAGCACACCTGATTCAACTACACCTGATTCAACTAATCATCAAGCCCTCAATGAGCTGAATGAGGTGTGTTTGTTCAGGGCTAAAACAAAAATGTGTACTGTTGGGGGTACTCGAGGACCAGGGTTGGGAAACACTGCTTTACGTTTTCCCACTTGGCCAAATCTTCAGATAGCACAATGTCCAATTCCACTGCTATGCAGAAGACACACAGGTGTACATTAAAACCAAGACTGGCACAAGTCAGGTAAAATATTGGATGCAGAACAACTTACTCCAACTTAATAGCAGCAAGACAGAAGCAATGCTGATAGGCACCCCCCAGCAAATCACCAACTTATGTTGTATTCTCTCTTGAAGTCGGAGATAGCCGGAAATATGCCCATGATCGAGATACACACAAGTAGGGTATTTGTCAGATGAACCACAGCAGTCTGACAGACAAATCTGGGTTTGGCAGATGCCAGGAGTATGCTACCTGCCCGAATGCATAGTGCCAACTGTACATTTTGGTGGAGGAGGAATAATGGTCTGGGGCTGTTTTTTATGGTTCAGGCTAGGCCCCTTCGTTCCAGTGAAGGGAAATCATACAATGACACACTAGACAATTCATCAAAGCCAGATGCTGATGACAGGAATAAAAGTGATAGGAGTTGTGAATGCGTCATCAGAAGGAAACCATGGAAAACCAGTAAGAAGACAGCCTTGTGAAAAACGTCAATGCGGAGGGAAACTGCCTTGTCTGGGGGCTGCTAGCATATGCTGTAGAATAGGAAGTAGCAGGTATCTTAGTAATGAGATTAAATCTGTTGTGTTGCAATGAAAAAGGGTCATGATAATTGAATATGAGTGGGCAAAGATGGCACGGGACAAAGTAAGAAGCCGTATTGGTTACCTGAAATAATATTGTGATTTGCTGTCACCTTTCGGTTACTGGCCCAATGCTCTTAACCACTAGGCTACCTGCCTACCAATTATTTGTCATGTTAACCAAAGAACAGCAAACTACTAAGCCTGAAAATCCCCCAAATGTACATGGACGGGAAGCATCCATAGTAAAACTTGTCCTCCCAGGTCAACTGGGGTCAACAACCACACATAATGAAATATTGAGATTAGGTACTGATGCAACAACCATAGTAAAAGTGTTTTGCCTCGATCACAACCACAGCATCATTGCGTAAAATGGTATGCAGCATCATCTGGATATGTGTGCAACAAAAGTTCAACATTCACCTTTTGCTTCCATTTTTGTCAAGCCATCTACGCATAAATCCAATGTATGCAACACACAGAACGCACTGCAACTGCCTCTGCAACGCAATGCTGCAAGGCAAACGCAGACGCAAAGACGCTGTCGGTTTGATTGAAGCGTTATGACACTGGGTGCTAACCAAGAACAGATTAACCTGGCATACTAGCAGTAAAGGAACCAATGTGATGAAATCCATTGCTGGGTAGCCTTAATTTGCAAAGAGGTGGTGACTGTGGGACCAACTATTGTTAATTGGGTAGGATGTTTGAAGCTTGCATAAAGAAGCATTTCCCAGAATCAGTTCAAGCAAGGTGTATTTTATTTCTTAATTTAACCTTTATTTAAGTCACTTAAGAACAAATTCTTATTTACAATGTGTAACCCGGTACTGTAACAATTAACACATTTATTAGAATGATGACATGAAAAACATGAAATTATGCTACAGGCAACATAACTGCATCTAAAAACCACAGTTCTTATTTGATATATTATTGGCCACCTTGCCACTTGGTTTGCTGCTGTGAGGCATACAAGATGTTATGTAAGTTGTTTACGTGAGTTGGGCAAAGGTCAGCTTGGCCTGAAGGCTTCCCCTCATTCTAGTACCCACCCCTGTTTCACATTATGTCATAACCACACACACACTTAAAACAAACTCATTTTCATATACTCAATCCTGTTTTTTTTCCTGTTTCTTTTTAAATACAAAACGCAGACTGTACAATCAACACCAAAACTATAATTTAATTTCGTATGACATGGTTAAAACACCAGATATATACAGCCTGATGTGCGTCGACTCTGACCTCAACTACTGTAGTAGGTCAAATCAAAAATGTTTTACTAACAATGTACAAATTGTATAAAACATTCACAGTTTACTTTTTAAACAAAACGTTAAGACTTTGTTTATACAGTGTTTGATTTTGTTTTTAGATGTTTTTATGATGTTATGATGTTTTTAAGCAAGCACTTAGCATTTAGCATTGCATGAGTCATAATAAATCTCTCAAATCTGCAGTAACCGTCAATCATTTTACTTCAGTCTATTTGTTTTTTTACAGTTTAAATAAAACACTGAAATATCTCCACCCACCTGTGGCAACCAACCAACACAATACAAATACCTAAATAACTTAAATTATAAAACCGATAGTTCCATTCTGTGCAAAGATACATTCCCTCTTCATCTCAACTGGCTTACAATATACAAAAAAAATCCCATTTATTGGAGACGATTTATGGAATCTGTGGACTCAACAAATTAAAAATAAATTCCTAGACATTCAGGCATTCTCCCTTATTATAGTTGAGGAACTTGATTAGTATTGGTGGGACGGGCAGGGTGTCAATGTGCCTCAGTCTGGGGATTCCAACCTGCTGACGGACCTTCAGCCTGCACAGCTGCATCAATGAATGTGGTGGCACTGAAAGAAAGGGAAAATAAGTTGCTTATTAAAGGGACCGTGCAATTGGAGAGCCACTAATTTTATCTGGTTAACACACATGAGAACAGTCAAGGTAACAAGTATGCAACAGCACAAAAATAAGATAAGGGCATACCCTTAACCTTAGAAAGTAGATACTCATGTGCAAAATGACATTATGCAGAAATCTCCCACTGACACCCATGCATCATTTACGTGAAACTTTGCAATACATGCTCATTTCTCAAGGAAATTGACCCTAAATGAACACGGACCCTAATGATTATATCATGGTAAATGAAATACTCCAAGCTCTGTTGTTAGTGGAGATCGCTGGCATAAGCTCACTTACTTGCTTTCACCTTGATGCCTTCCCAGTCACGGTAGCTATCCAGTTGCTCGATCAGCCGGGAGCAGAGTTTCACATGGCCAACATAATCCAGGAGAGTGTCTATGATGGGTCCTGCGCAGCGGCTTATTGATGGATCGGAGATTGCCTCACAGAACTGAAAATGAATTGTTCAAATTGGATTCAAAGAACACCCAACAATAAGTGTGTTGACCTGAGATGGAATTGGAAACTAATAGACCAGCAAACTGTCTGCATTGCATGTTAACCCAACCTACCAGGACGCACGGGTTGATTGGAGCTTCGTCCTCGTCGGTATCGTAGCGCAAAGTTTCGCCGAAGCTTCTGCCCCTACTTAAAGTTTTTAGGGGTGGGTGTGGCATGCTGCCATATGTGCAGTCGAAACAGGAAAGGGCATCGCAGCCATTGTCCATTAGATACTTCAAGATTTGCAGATACTTCATACCGAGCATGACCACTGCCGGGAAGGAGCAGGGGTGTGTGAGGATGGACGCATTCACGTTAGCTCCATGCTCCACCAGCACTGTGATCATTTCCATGCAACCCCGCCTCACAGCAATAAGAAGAGGGTTGAACATGTCAAGGTTGGGGTTAGCGCCGGCCTCCAGAAGCATTTCGGCGGCCTCCAGGTTGTTGTTGGCGACAGCGAAGTAGAGCGCTGTGCTGCGACGGTCCTCATACATTTTGGATCTCTCTTCTGCCAGCTGGAGATTGACATCATAGCCTCCCTTAATAAGCACCTCTAGGATCCAGTCCCTGTTGTGCTCAGCAGCCAGGTGGAGGGGACTGATGCCACTGCGTTGAACTTTGGCCTTGCTGGTGGCAGGGATCAGCATGGACACAATGCTAAAAAAGGGATGCAAAGAGATCACTTCCCACTCTGTGTTACATTTTTTCTCAAAGAGAAAACAATGCTTTGAATTAACCAATCAATCAATTCACTGCACTCACTCAAAATGTCCTTTCCGGACAGCAACATGAAGAGGCAGGAGGCCAGACTTGGTTGTTCTGTTTGCATCTGCTTTCTGAGATAGAAGCAGTTCCACAACTTCCTTGTGACCATTCTTACTTGCCTCGTACAAGGGTGTTGCCCCATCACATGCCTGGCTGTTCATATCAGCGCCTACAATACACAGGAGCATAGACAAAATGTATACAATGTTGAAATACAGGAAAAGTGGCAACACTGTGACACCACCAGCAACAGGTTGTCTGGACGCTTAATGGTTATTTTTTAATCTATTCATGGCCTTGTAAGGAATGGAATACTTTATTCAAGATATATGCATCCGATACCAGGAAACCCAATAGGGTTTGGACATAGAAGTAGTTTTCAGGTTCAGTTTGGGTTGCAGGATTTCATTGTCATGCCATTGGTTCTGTTTAATGCATCAACAATTTAATTGGTTCACAATAGACACTGCACTGTTCAAAGTCATGAAGGGTCATTCACTCCCAAAAGTGTATTCAACAAGGGCTTGTCATGACATGTTGCATGGCCCTGGACATTATTTACATGTTTTGAGTATGGATAAAGTGATATTGCTTATTTAAAATAATACATTAAAATAATCTGGTTGTTAAAATTCGAAAAACCTCACCTTTGCTAATCAGGAATGACAACACCTCCACTCTCCCGTTCTGTGCTGCCGAAAAGAAAGGGTCTATCCCGTAGATATTGGCTGCATTAAGCTTGGCTCCGGCATCCAACAACATCTGGCAAATTTCCACATTATCATGCCCGGCTGCTTCATGGAGAGGTGTCATACCCTGAACGCAAGCCTTGTGCACTGAGGCTCCATACTTTATGAGGTGGTCTACAATCTCTGCATTGGGCTTCCTACAAGCTGAGAACGTAATGTGAGAAACAACACAGGTAATTTTGGATTTTGTTGTTTTTAAAACATAATCTGATTTGGTGGACTTCGCCAGTATGACCAGTAACCTAGCTTGAGACCTGGAGAATTGTATTCGCCCCCAGAGCTAACACAGAGTTGAGTCATACAGACAACCTGGGTGGGTTTCATAAAATGCTGGTCGCTATTGAACCTCTTGACAAAACAGCTTTGAAATCAGTTATTTACCTTTGAAGAGTGGAGTTTCTCCGTCCTTATTGGCAATGTCGGGATTGGCACCTCTGTCCAGAAGGCACTCCACACAGTTCACATGGTGAAAGATGGCAGCCAAAAGAAGTGGGGTCTGATTGAATGTACCACATGTGTTTACCATGCCAGGATGGGCTGTGGGAATGATAACAGAGCTTTGTAACCCAAGCAAATTTAAAAACAATCAGCATGTACTGATAAAGGATCTTCCTGAGATTCAGGAGAACTGTGTGTATAAAATAAAAGCCATTCTCAATTACACTTTTCTTTGTTTAACCCTCACCTCTTAATATAATCTTGAGGCATTCTTCTTGACCGTAATATGCAGCTTCGTGTAGAGAAATCCATCCATCCTCATTTGCTACAAAGAGACTCTTTGGATTGCATTTCACTATCTCACTTAAAGCCTTTAAATCACCATTCTCAATCACAGGCACCAGGGGTCTCACATCTCTAAGGCATAGACAAAGATGAAAGGGAAAATGGTCATAAAGACGAAAAATGTAAGTGCCTTTGAACGGGGTATGGTAGTAGGTGCCAGGCGCACCGGTTTGTGTCAAGAACTGCAACGCTGCTGGGTTTTTCATACTCAACAGTTTCATGTGTGGATCTTGAATGGTCGACCACCCAAAGGACCTCCAGCCAACTTGACACAATTGTGCAAAGCATTAAAGTCAACATGGACCAGCATCCCTGTGGAACACTTTTGATACCTTGTAGAATCCATGCCCTGACGAATTGAGGCTGTTCTGAGGGCAAAAGGGGTCAATTCCTCAATTCGTCAGGGCATGGACTATACACTCGAACCGATGCGCCTGGCACCTACCACCATACCCCGTTCAAAGGCACTTAAATATTTTGTCTTGCCCACAAACACAATCCATGTCTCAATTGTCTCAAGTTTAAAAAATCCTTTAAACTGTCTCCTCCCCTTCATCTACACTGATTGAAGTAGAGTCTAAGACGTACAGTCAAATAATAAATCATAAGAAACAAGGTTTTGAAGTGTCTGTCCTAAATCTAGGATATATACAAAAACCAATCTACTGTATATATACAGATTTCATGTTAACAAACTATTGTTTTGGCAAGGCGGTTAGGACAAAAGTAATTCTTCCAACAATTGTTTACAGACAGATTATTTCACTTATAATTCATGTATTACAATTCCAGTTCGTCAGAAGTTTACATACACTAAGTTGACTGTGCCTTTAAAAAGCTTGGAAAATTCCAGAAAATTATGTCATGGCTTTAGAAGCTTCTGATAGGCTAATTGACATCATTTGAGTCAATTGGAGGGGTACCTGTGGATGTATTTCAAGGCCTACCTTCAAACTCAGTGCCTCTTTGCTCGACATCATTGGAAAATCAAAAGAAATCCCCCCCCAAAAAAAGAAGACCTCAGAAAAAGAATTGTAGACCTCCACAAGTCTGGTTCATCCTTGGGAGCAATTTCCAAGCGCCTGAAGGTACCAAGGTACATTCATCTGTACAAACAATAGTACGCAATTATAAACACCATGGGACCACGCAGCCATCATACCGCTCAGGAAGGAGACGTGGTCTGTCTCCTAGAGATTAACGTACTTTGGTGCGAAAAGTGCAAATCAATCCCAGAACAACAGCAAAGGACCTTGTGAAGATGCTGGAGGAAACAGCAAGGAAGAAGCCACTGCTCCAAAACCGCCATAAAAAAAGCCAGCCTACGGTTTGCAACTGCACATGGGAACAAAGATGGTACTTTTTGGAGAAATGTCCTCTAGTCTGATTAAATAAATATCAAACTGTTTGGCCATAATGACCATAGTTATGTTTGGAGGAAAAAGGGGGAGGCTTGCAAGCCGAACAACACCATCCCAACCGTGAAGCACGGGGGTGACAGCATCATGTTGTGGGGGTGCATTGCTGCAGGAGGGACTGGTGCACTTCACAAAATAGATGGCATCATGAGGAAGGAAAATTATGTGGATATATTGACGCAACATCTCAAGACATCAGTCAGGAAGTTAAAGCTTGGTCGCAAATGGGTCTTCCAAATGTACAATGCCCCCAAGCATACTTCCAAAGTTGTGGCAAAATGGCTTAAGGACAACAAAGTCAAGGTATTGGAGTGGCCATCACAAAGCCCTGACCTCAATCCTATAGAAAATCTGTGGGCAGAACTAAAAAAGCGTGTGCGAGCAAGGAGGCCTACAAACCTGACTCAGTTACACCAGTTCTGTCAGGAGGAATGGGCCAAAATTCACCCAACTTATTGTGGGAAGCTTGTGGAAGGGTACCCAAAACGTTTTACCCAAGTTCAACAATTTAAAGGCAATGCTACCAAATACTAATTGAGTGTATGTAAACTTCAGACCCACTGGGAATGTGATGAAAGAAATAAAAGCTTAAATAAATAATTCTCTCTACTATTATTCTAACATTTCACAATCTTAAAATAAAGTGGTGAACTGACCTAAGACAGGGAATTTTTACTATTATTAAATGTAAGGAATTGTGGAAAACTGAGTTTAAATGTATTTGGCTAAGGTGTATGTAAACTTCCGACTTCAACCGTATATATATATATATATATATATATATATATATATATATATATATATATATATATATATATATATATATATATATATACAGTACCAGTCAAAAGTTGACACACCTAATCATTTAAGGGTTTTTCTTTATTTTTACTATTTTCTACATTGTAGAAGAATAGTGAAGACATCAACACTATGAAATAACACATGTACTAACCAAAAAAGTGTTAAACAAATCAAAATATAAATTATATTTTAGATTCTTCAAAGTAGACAGTTTTGCACACCCTTGGACAACTGCGCCACTTGGGACCCCCCAAATGAGTCCTGTGACACTTGTGGGGGTTGTAGAGCAAAATGGAGGACACCATTGTGTTCGTGAGAGTCTCCCCTTTCCATAATTTGTAGGTCAAACCGTTCAGATGCTATAGATGTTTTTGTGAGAAGAACAATTTTTGGGATGTCTCATGGTGTGACAAACACCGCTCTAGCTCTGTCACCTTTCACCGCAGATGCGGAAGTGCGACACTGGCGGATGCGGTGGATTGAGACGCATCCAATGCAAAAAAAAAGATATATCTACCTTAAACTGATGGATTTTGTTGTTTGGGGAGGTTTTTGTTACGTAACGGTGCGTCAATCGACTCTAGGGTGTTAAAAGGTGACCTCAATAAGGGATCATAGCTTTCACCTGGATTCCCCTGGTCAGTCTATGTCATGGCAAGAGCAGGTGTTTCTAATGTTTTGTACACTCAGTGTATATCATGTCATATAAAGATTAGCCACATCAGGAGACACCCTTGTGGAACACCTGTGTTACTGCTGTCCCAGTTAGAGAGAGTTGTCACCCACCATCTGATTTCTACTGTATGTTTGGCATTTTGGAATTATAATAAACCTGCACACCAACTTAATGCTCATAAAATAATTTGTTTTTATACTCATCCTATCTGGCATACATATTGTCAAAATAAGATAAAGGGTTGACAGACTCACATAATATGGTCTGCTAAAGGTGGGTTTGCAGGTGACGGGTTTGGAGGTGGGTTGGCTGGGTTCAGGTTGGCTCGGGGAAAGTCATACATGTGCCTTGTTGCAGAGGGTTGCCTGACACCGGTCGTAAATTGGTTTGGCTGGTAATTGGGTTCCAAATACACAGGTGAGGATGATTGAATGGCGTTAATAGAGTTGTGGTCCTCAGTGAGGCTGCGTTCAATGGCCAGCTGCATCAGCTCCTCATCTGACAGAGTGTGGTAAAGACTGTAGTCATCAAAACCTCTAAGGGTGCCCATCCTTCCAGGCATGGACATGCTGGCCACAGCCATGGTTGATCTATTTGCAAGGATACAAAAGTCGTGACAATAAAATTCATTAAAATGTAACTACACTTTTAAAACAAAATGTTCATATGTAACCAGAACCACCAACAGCATGTGCATGTCAAAGTAAAACAAATTATAATTATTTGTATATGAAAGTCAAGACTGAGACGTGTACTGCATGTGCTATAGCCAAAGAAGTAATTAAAAAATATATACAGTGGGGAGAACAAGTATTTGATACACTGCCGATTTTGCAGGTTTTCCTACTTACAAAGCATGTAGAAGTCTGTAAAAATCCAGAAAATCACATTGTATGGTTTTTAAATAATTAATTTGCATTTTATTGCATGACATAAGTATTTGATCACCTACCAACCAGTAAGAATTCCGGCTCTAACAGACCTGTTTATTTAAGAAGCCCTCCTGTTCTCCACTCATTACCTGTATTAACTGCACCTGTTTGAACTCGTTACGTGTATAAAAGACACCTGTAGACACACACTCAATCAAACAGACTCCAACCTCTCCACAATGGCCAAGACCAGAGAGCTGTGTAAGGACATCAGGGATAAAATTGTAGACCTGCACAAGGCTGGGATGGGCTACAGGACAATAGGCAAGCAGCTTGGTGAGAAGGCAACAACTGTTGGCGCAATTATTAGAAAATGGAAGAAGTTCAAGATGACGGTCAATCTCCCTCGGTCTGGGGCACCATGCAAGATCTCACCTTGTGGGGCATCAATGATCATGAGGAAGGTGAGGGATCAGCCCAGAACTACACGGCAGGACCTGGTCAATGACCTGAAGAGAGCTGGGACCACAGTCTCAAAGAAAACCATTAGTAACACACTACGCCGTCATGGATTAAAATCCTGCAGCGCACGCAAGGTCCCCCTGCTCAAGCCAGTGCATGTCCAGGCCCGTCTGAAGTTTGCCAATGACCATCTGGATGATCCAGAGGAGGAATGGGAGAAGGTCATGTGGTCTGATGAGACAAAAATAGAGATTTTTGGTCTAAACTCCACTCGCCGTGTTTGGAGGAAGAAGAAGGATGAGTACAACCCCAAGAACACCATCCCAAACGTGAAGCATGGAGGTGGAAACATCATTCTTTGGGGATGCTTTTCTGCACAGGGGACAGGACGACTGCACCGTATTGAGGGGAGGATGGATGGGGCCATGTATCGCGAGATCTTGGCCAACAACCTCCTTCCCTCAGTAAGAGCATTGAAGATGGGTCGTGGCTGGGTCTTCCAGCAAGACAACGACCCGAAACACACAGCCAGGGCAACTAAGGAGTGGCTCCGTAAGAAGCATCTCAAGGTCCTGGAGTGGCCTAGCCAGTCTCCAGACCTGAACCCAATAGAAAATCTTTGGAGGGAGCTGAAAGTCTGTATTGCCCAGCGACAGCCCCGAAACCTGAAGGATCTGGAGAAAGTCTGTATGGAGGAGTGGGCCAAAATCCCTGCTACAGTGTGTGCAAACCTGGTCAAGAACTACAGGAAACGTATGATCTCTGTAATTGCAAACAAAGGTTGCTGTACCAAATATTAAGTTCTGCTTTTCTGATGTATCAAATACTTATGTCATGCAATAAAATGCAAATGAATTACTTAAAAATCATACAATGTAATTTTCTGGATTTTGGTTTTAGATTCCATCTCTCACAGTTGAAGAGTACCTATGATAAAAAGTACAGACTTCTACATGCTTTGTAAGTGGGAAAACCTGCAAAATCGGCAGTGTATCAAATACTTGTTCTCCCCACTGTATATGTTTGAATATTGCGGATAAAACATAAAGTCAAGTCATTGTTGTGTTCATAGTGTGGACATTTTTATTTTAACCTAGCACTAACACAATTGTACAGAAGAGTATTAGGGCCAAGTGAAAATAAAAATAAATAAACTTTATTCACAAAATTGAATTTTAAACTTTATTCTCAATTTCAACTTCAAGTTTTTAAAGTACTATCCGTGCAACAAAAAAATCCCATCACCATTTATTTGTATCTTTTCACTTGGCCCTAATACTGTTTCGTACACTTGATTTAACTTACCACCCAGCTCTTGATAAGTATTAGTGCTGGGATTTAACAAAAATCAGCACATCATAAAATAGCAATCTTATATCAAACCGACGGAAGGGAACTTTAGCCAAAAAGTTTAATTGAGAACAAAGACTTGATTTAAAGCTGTGCATTATTTGTTTATAGAGTCTCCTATGACAACAAAAACATAAACAAATGGAGTAGAATGTCTTTAGTTTTTGGTTACGTAAGACATCTGTACCAATCTCATTAGATCATATTCCTCCAAATTAGTTAACTATTTAATAAATGGAAATGACAGAAAATCTTAGACTGCATACCACATGCTTAGGTTGATTCATGACATTGATTGATGTAATTTCTCTACAGTGACTATGCTAGAATACAATTATAAACAGTAATTCAACCATTAACTTCCACTAAGTCATTATTTTGTGTACCATTTTTGGATTGGTGGATCTGCAGTTACAAGATACAGCTTAGCTGGTGACCAAAGTAAACAAAATAATGTGGCTAGTGTCAACTTAGTGTAAAGTGCGATTAATGAAAACATGCATGCATGCTGTCCCTATACAACTGAGTAATAACATGTCTGTTAACATAAGCATAAGGTAATGTGGCTGAAGGCACCTTGTGTAAAGTTAAAGGAATACAAAACCTACTGGCATGCTATCCCTACCTTGTAGCTTCTGCAGTGTGCAGTCAAAAAACTTCAACAGTAGACTAGCAGTTGTCAGATTGCAGTCCTCGTGAGGGGATGAGGATTTGAAATGTCTTGCACTCTGTGTTGTCCTCCAGGCGAATGAAGAAAAAGCAGCAGCTCAATGTTTATGACATATTCCAAAAGGGGTCTTGATTTCATGCTTTGAAAAGCTGACCCTTGATGGCAAACTTTGCTTGCATGTGTCGCTCAGAATAGGGATGCCCTACTTCAGATATGGCATGGTTGATGTTGACACTTAAAGTGCGTAGAGAACGGGGGAAACCGAACATAAACGTGTGCAACATAAACACTATTGTGGAGAAAGGTCCAGGTTACTCCCAAGGTTGTCAGTCTGCTGTATTGTACTGGACATCTTGAGTACCAGCAGATTTTCCAACCTTATAATGTCTCAACCTAACGCCGCTATGAAATGTCGACCTGTTGGTCATCCACACATGAACACCTGAACAAGCTGTTGAAATGTTATATATTTGGATAAAAAAATCATCAGTACGTGGGAACAGGTGTGCTGAAACTTTTCTTCCCATACTGTGTTCTGTTGCCAGACTCGTTCATCACTCAACTAATCCAGAACTAAATGTGAGAAAGATGGAAATTAAGTTTCACTGTAACTAGACACTTGCCTCAGTTGTACAATACCACTGTATGCTATAATATTTTGTCCTGCTTGAAAATCAGAGACATGAGCAACTTACAGTTAGTGCATACAAGTTCATACTTTCTTCATACTGGTCGCCCATGGGAATTGAACCCACAACCCTAGCGTTATAAGCGCCATGCTCTATCATCTGAGCTACGCGGGACACTAATTTAGTGAGCTTGGATAAATAATGGATAATTGTTGCCCGTAGATTTGTGCAAGTTTGGTAGAATCGTATTCAAAATGATTCACAGCAGTAACAGCTGACAAAGGTGTTTCCACCAAGCATTAACTCTGGGGTGTGAAGACATTAGGCTATGCCATCAATACATCTTAATGTTTTTTTAAATTATTAATACAATATAAAAAATATATATAATCTTTCACTTTGAAATGATATTTAAAGGCAGCAAAATGTGAAGACTTTCACTAGCGACTGTATGTACTGTATTATTTTGTATGACAGTCTTGAGTAAATTTTCCTCTCATACCTTCTGATCCAAGGCCAATATTAAACATATGCTATGCTTTAGATAACTGACTGTTATCAATCAGGATCAGACGTGTAAAAGCCAATGTTTTGAACAGCTGTGTGCACTATCAAGTAGGTTGGTAAACCAATTATCAACATGAGTATCTCATGACAAAAAAGTCCTGAAATTTGAATCTGTGTAATATTCAGACTATTGAATTGTCTACATTATAAGTAATGCTAAAAGAATGCTGAGTTACTATGTTGCACACCACTTTTACTTAACTGTAGCTGAACGTGACGATGTGTAATAGTACTCCACTGTTACATGTTTCCCCTCTGAAAACATATCAGTTATTGCTTAAGAGCTGTGATTGTATGTTTACTTTATTAGTATGCAAAGTTGAGGTGTATTGATGGACTGCAAGAAATTTGCGTAGAGTAGACATGATAATTAAGGAAGACCACTGCATAGGTGATGAAAACGACGCAGTTTTTCACTTGTATCAATTGGACGGTGTTTCCTCCAACGCATTGGTGCGGCTGGCTTCCAGGTTAAGCGGGCAGTGTGTCAAGAAGCAGTGCGGCTTGGCAGGGTCGTGTTTCGGAGGAAGCATGGCTCTCGACTTTAACCTCTCCCAAGTCCGTAGGGGAGTTGCAGCGATGAAACATGGACCGTAACTACCAAATTGATGCCACAAAAAGGGGTAAAAATTATCAAAAATAATAAAGAATTTGGCCTTTACTGCTATAGCCCACATAAGCACATTTAATAACACATTCATAAATGGCTAAACATACAGTCCAAAAATGTGTCATATGGAATAAGGGTTTGAAGTGCCTGTCTATTATCTAGGATATATACTGTAAGAAAGCTCAATAAATACAATATAACATTTGTACACACATTTATGACCTTTTTTGGGGGTAGGACAAAACTACTTCTATTCATTTATTTCAACAGGGTTACCTTCCGACGAGTCCTGTGGCGCTTGTGGGGTTCATAAAACATGACCGAGAACACCATTGTGCCTTTATACAGTGCTTCAGAAAGTATTCATACCCCTTGACTTAATCTAGATTTTGTTGTTTTGGGCGGCAGGTAGCCTAGCGGTTAGAGCGTTAGGCCAGTAACTGAAAGGTTGCTGGTTTGAATACCCCAGCTGACAAGGTTGAAAAACCAGTCAATGTGTCCTTGAGCAAGGCACTTAACCCTAATTTGCTCCAGGCACTGACTCTGTAGGTAGGCTGTCATTGTAAATAACTGACTTGCCTGGTTAAATAAATAAATAAAGTAGCGGGGAACATAGAAGGGTAGAATGGGAAGCAGGCGTTAACGTCGTCCCCGTGCTACACCAATAGGGTGACCATGTCGATACAACCCTGGGTGCTAATAATTTATTAATGCAATTTATTGGCCCCTCTCCACCACAAACATGAATAGTATATCATAAACCTGTAGAACTTTACCACCACTGTTGCTTCAAATGTTTTTGCTGAGCCAGAATCTGACCTAGTCTAATGAAATATTTTGTTTTCCCCTTACTGGCATGTGATATTCAGAGCCAAGGCCACCCACTTGGACTGATGCCCAAAATATGTCATACATTGACAGTGTAATAACAGTTGTCACAGGGGGAATGGCCTTGTGTACAGCATGTACATAGTGGTCCATGTTTCCATGCCAGCAAGTAAATAAATACATGCTGCAAGCATGCACTGGCAATCTAGAGCAAGCTTTCCATTTGGCAGCAATAAATATGGTCAACTGATATTAGTTTACGTATATGCCAAATTCATGTCACTTCATGTCAGAGAATAAGTTTGATCTCATAGGCCCTCAGAGATGTTTTTAGTATCTTAATAAGTATTTTTTTGTCAATTTTTAACCCTTGCTCAACCAGGAAAGATTTCATTAAACACAGACTCAGAATATTGAATATTACTGTTTTTGTTATTGTTATTTGGAATTGTTATTGTTACTCCCAACTTACCAGTATTACACTTAACCACACAAACTTTTGAAATGTTATGTCTCTAAAAGTCTCACTTGTGTGAATTAGGAGGGCTGGGGTTGGCAGGAGGGGGCACATTGTTAGGGAATGCCCAGATGGGTTGGGGGAGAGTAGAGTCCTGACAGATACAGCTGATGTGGAGGATCTCAACATGCCCCCAGTTCTCTGAGCATCAGCCAAGCTCCTCTCCACAGCCAGCTGTAGCAGTTCCTCATCCAACAAGCTACTGTAAAAGCTGTAATCGTCAATGCCCAGAGTCCTGTACCCTGCTGACTCTGGCATGTACAAACTGCCAGTGGCCATGATGTAACTGTGGGAGGAATGAATGAGTCACTAATATCCACTATACATATTACAACTATAATTTGTAGTAATATATAATAATAATAATAATAATAATATACTGAATATTATATACACGTTAACACTTTATTTGGAGGGTAGCTATATAAGGACTTCATCACACATTCATAACCCATACATAACACAGTCACTATAATCACAGGAAGGGTTTCAAGGTTTGGTCTATTTCAAGCTGAATTCATATATGTTGACAGCTCAATCAATTATTAAGCAAAATTGTATGTTGATCTGATGTCTTTGCTCTGTAGGACATTTGATTGATACTACAAGCAAAGGAGGCTATGTTAGTGCTAGACAAACTAAAAATACAATCTTTTGACAACTGATACTTCCATATTGGCACTATTGTGCCATGGCAAAGTAAAACATGAATAAGTAATTTGTCCAGATCTAGAAGTTATCCATACTGGAAACACACACAGTGCAGTATGAATAAATATATGTAACATATTCACAATTTGCTAATACTACATTTGAAATCACTGTAAACAATATTATCCATACACAAAAAGTTAGTCAAATGTATTCAACAGCATGTTTGTGATGACAAACATTTAAAGGCCCAATGCCGTCAACAATGTGATATTCCTGTGTTTTATATATATTTCCACGCTATGAGGTTGGAATAATACTGTGAAATTGTGAAAATGTAAGAGCTACCTGAAACGGCTGGAATACATTTTGGTGGGATGGAGTTTTGGCCTGCCTGGTGACATCACTAGGCGGTAAATTAGTTAATAGACCAATAAAAAAAGAGTTCCAAACCGCTCTGCCTATTAAAGCTAGTTTTCCATTTTCCTCTCTCCACTCCCAGACAGTCCTAGCAAAAGTATTGCTTGAGAAATTACTCTTTGCTAAGAAATCGGCTGCATTGGACCTTTAAGACCCCCCGAAAATGAACAATCAAGGTCATCTACCAATATTTGCTATTTAAACGCTTTCTGATAACAATAACATAAAGTACTATCCCCCTTTGCTAATACCCTACTCGTCTGATATCTGGTTATTAACTGGCAAAACTAGTGTTTGTGTGGCAAATATTGTCGGACCTCAGTGTTACAAAAATGATGATCCAACTTGTTTCCCCTTAACTTGGGTTGCAAGGCAATTGAGGTGGGGTGAGAGGCCAACGTAGCCTACTTTTGATGTGGATCAATGGGCAAATACTGTCTGAAGCACTATAAACCAGGGCTGGACTTCCACATCTGGGCCTCCGGGGCACCTAGCTCTCCAAGGATGGTGTTTTTGATGGTGACTACCTGCTTACTATCTACTGCTTCAGAAGACCAAAAAGACAAAAAAGAACACTTTCGCTATTAACTTCAGGACAGCAATGCATGATATCTTTTAAAAAAAGCCTCTGTAGACAGGATTATCCACACCTACTGAGCAGCTCATGTTATAAACATAAGCATGCTACATGGCAGACCAATCCAAACTAATCTCTCGGCATGTCAAGCCCATCCATTATGTCAGCCAATCATGGCTATCGGGAATGTTCCTGTACTTTTTTGTAACTAAACCAACTAGGCTCGTATTTTAACAATTTGTTATTAATGCACATGAAAGTTCACATGTTCCAGAAGGCATTTCTGGCCAAAAACTAATTTTGATAAAAAAATGTTTTACTAAACGTTTAAATGCCTCTCCTGTGAAGTAGTGACGTGTGACAAATACCTAGCTTCTTGAAATGGGTCACATATTGTACATTTTTCAAATTTGTAACATATAATATAGATTGTAATTCGTAACATATCATACGAAAATGGGTGATGAGAATCCAGAAATTAAGACATACCATATGAAACATAACATATCATTCTAAATGGAGTGTCTTGGATTTACATACAAAATAATACAAAATACTCTGAGACCAAGTTGCAGCACATGTACAGTACGTATGGGGGAAGGATGGCCAGCCACACAGGAGGGGGATTTTCACCCAGGAAGAGGAGGCCGTGCCGAGCGAGATGCATGCTGGCCATTTCAGAGTGAAGCGCATGATTGCCAAAATCAATCTACGCTTCTTCTGGCGTGGGATTGTCAAGGATGTGGACAGCTGGCCAAGTGAAATAACCTTTTGTTTATCAATCACAATCTATTATATCAGAAATTATTATGCTTTCAATCAATGTCATATCAGAGAGCACACAATGTTTCAATTTGTCACTTTGTTTGAGAGGGTGAAGTCTGTGGCGTGGGAGTTGAAGCCCATCAGTTTTCTCTCCATGGCCAGTGGTGTAAAGTACTTAAGTAAAAATACTTTAATGTACTACTTAAGTCGTTTTTTGGGGGTATCAGTACTTTACTATTTATATTTTTGCCAACTTTTACTTCACTACCTTCCTAAAGAAAATGTACTTTTTACTCCATACATTTTCCCTGACACACAAAAGTACTCATTAGATTTTGAACATCCCTGGTCAACCCTACTGCCTCTGATCTGGCAAACCCAAATAATTTTTTTGTAAATAATGAGTGTTGGAGTGTGCCCCTGGCTATGCGATACAAGAACATTGTGCCGTCTGGTTTGCTTAATATAAGCAATTTGAAATGGTTTATACTTTTACTTTTGATACGTAAGTACATTTGAGCAATTCCATTTACTTTTGATACGTAAGTATATTTAAAACCAAATACTTTTAGACTTTTACTCAAGTACTATTTTACTGGGTGACTTTCACTTTTACATGAGTCATTTTCTATTAAGGTATCTTTACTTTTACTCAAGTATAACAATTATGTACTTTTTACACCACTGACCATGGCACATGTTCGGTAAGTGTGTCACAATAAAAATGTTGCACTGATAAGTTGTTTTGTAGTGGTTGCTTTATTTGGCCACAGCAGAGTTCAATATTATATAGTGTGTGTGTGTGTGTGTGTGTGTGTGTGTGTGTGTGTGTGTGTGTGTGTGTGTGTGTGTGTGTGTCAGTATCCTTACAAATATGAAAATATCTATACTGTATGACACATATACATGTAAGAACAAAGTAATCTTCTCTCAAACACTTTAAATGTTTGGGGTGGACCTCTTTGGAACCTTCACGAAATCCAGGAATGGCAACCGCTGGTGTCTGATGGCGACCATTAAATAGGGTGCTTAGAACCAAAAATCAACCACCTCCAAGGCGATGATGGACATCTTCAACACTCACCGTGCTTCTGAAGTCATCTTGAGTGACCGAGGTCATGAACTCTGGAACAAGGTAAGGATATTATAGGCTGAGCTGAAATAAAAGATCCCAGACATTTTTCATACGCACAAAGCGCTTCTCTCCAATTGAAATCACAAATTTGTTTACATCCCTGTTAGTGAGCATTTCTTCTTTGCCAAGATAATCCTGGCAGGTGTGTAATATCAAGAAGCTGATTTAACAGCATGATCATTACACAGGGGCATCTTGTGCTGGGGACAATAAAAGGCCATTCTAAAATGTGCAGTTTTGTCACACAACACGTTTTGAGGGAGTGTGCAATTGGCATGCTGACTGCACGAATGTCCACCAGAGCTGCTTCCAGAGAATTGAATGTTAATTTCTCTACCATAAGCTGCCTCCAACGTTGTTTTAGAGAATTTGGCAGTACGTCCAACCGGCCTCACAACCGCAGACTACTTGTAACCACGCCAGCCCAGGACCTTCACATCCGGCTTCTTCACCTGCAGGATCGTCTGAGACCAGGCAACCAGACAGCTGATGAAATGGAGGTGTATTTATGTCTGTAATAAAGCCCTTTTGTGGGGAAAAACTAATTCTAGTTGGGATTTTGGGCCTGGGAGGGCATAGGCCCACCCATACATGGCTGCACCCCTGCCCAGTCATGTGAAATCCATAGATTAGGGCCTAATAAATTCAATTGACTGATTTATATGAAATTGTTGCATGTTGCGTTTATATTTTTGTTCAGTATATATAAATAGCCAAGTCTAGATCAAAAATGGCTTGTTCGAGGACAGCAGGGTGGAGTCATCACCATATTGCTACACCTATCCAAGCCCCATCAGGTCAAACACGGAAAAGATAGATTAGGGGGTTAAGGGCCTTAATTAAACTGGGTTTAAAAAAATATATTGACATATAAAATTACTTCTCGGCCTATACCTTGACATGGTGAGAAGGCTTTCAACCAAACCAGGCCCCTGTTATTGTCACGAACGGGGTTTGTAAATAGACCAAGGTGCAGCGCAGTGGTTGTTTGTCATATAAATTTAATAAAGAAATAATGAATTCACAAACAACAAGAACTTACAAACACTCACGTAGAACTGACATTGACGACATACAAACATAAGTAGGCTCCCCAATTAGAGACAACGCTTAGCAGCTGCCTCTAATTGGGGACCCAACACAAAACACCACATAGAACTATATCATCTAGATCTGTCAGGCTCTGACCATGGCTAAATAGATGAGCCCAAAGGCTTCTCTATGGCCAGAGCCTGACAGTTATTGAAAATTGATTAAGCTTTGTGTTTGCTTTTTGATCTCCAGGGGTTCTGCCATATTCCAAGATGGATGTGACTGGACAAGACGACAACCTGCTTGAGAAAAATTCAAGCCCCCCTTTCGAGACCCGGCTACCTGTCGAGAACAAGTGACAGGAATAATTTGCCGCAACACCTCCTGTCTCTCGATGCTACCTCTTCCCTCTCTCCTCATCCCACTCATCCAATTTGCTCCTCTCTTCTCCATCTCTGGAGAGCTCCTCCCACTCCTTACCGCCCTCATCAACTCCTCTAATGTAAAAAATGACAGACATGTATCCTTTCTTTTATTTTATATGTCTTCCATTAACATTATAGCATGTCTAATCGAACATTTAATTTTTATTAAATAAATCAATGACTATATTTGTACATACCTGATCTACCTGTAAGCTGTGAGTTTGCTTGTTTACATCTCTGTCTCATCCCCTGTTCCTTTTAATTGTTCCTGTTCTCCAGGACCAGACGTGGTTCCACCTGATGTCCACCATTGCCAACCATCCTCCAACATTTCATTACATCGTCTACAGTTACTGTTATTGTCATGTTTTCATTATCTGCTAATAAAGTTTGCTAGCTGTATCATACTGGGCACATAATCACAGATGAACTAACAACACTAGCACTGCAAACACACAGAACACAGAGAGCAGCAGTGCCTGGACTTCACAGTCTCCCTCTTCAAGTCCCCCTTCCGAGACTGGTTGCCTGTTGAGAACAAGTGACAGGCAGAACCACCCAATCACACAGCACCAGCCTCTCTATTCCACACACCAGAATGGAGTATTTCAGTCTATGATTGCCATGTGAGTGTATAAAAAATATGTGAAAATAAATGAATAACATACCTGTACCACTAAAAGATCAAAATGTATATATTTAAATCTTAAATATTGCCAGGTTGGTTTTTACAGCTGTTCCACAAGGTGTTCATTGTTGTAAATTGAAATGTATCCCTTGATGGTATTTGTTAGTTCAACATTATTCATTGTTGTATATCCTAGGACCTACAGTAGGTACATATACAGTATATTCAACCATAAGGGTGTACTAATGAGCTGTGCAAGGTAGAACAAAATGTATCATGATTGAGGACTACTGATATAATATTATTTCAGTGTAGACAAGGGGAGTGTATGAATCAAACTGATTTGCATATGAGTGGAGTGGAAATTAGATGACTGCGATATGTAAGGTAAGTCACATTATTGTGTCAAGCAGATTACATGTTTTCTTTGCTATTTCCAAAACGTAGCAACGTTTAAGATATGGAGGTCCCTTTGCTGTCATCTAGTGGAATTTTTGCTCTATTGCCCTCAGCTATGTTTGTTATGGTCCATGTTTGCTGTGTTCTAGTGCACTAGAAAATAGATGGCTCTCAGAGAGACATGGACCAAAGTCTATGTGGTGTTTTGTGTTGGGTCCCCAATTAGAGGCAGCTGCTAAGCGTTGTCTCTAATTGGGGAGCCTACTTATGTTTGTATGTCCCACACATGTGTGTGGTTCACTGTCTTCACTGTCAGTTCTACGTGAGTGTTTGTAAGTTCTTGTTGTTTGTGAATTCATTATTTCTTTATTAAATTTATATTTACAAACCCCGTTCGTGACAATAACAGGGGCCTGGTTTGGTTGAAAGCCTTCTCACCATGTCAAGGTATAGGCCGAGAAGTATTTTTATATGTCAATATATTTTTATAAACCCAGTTTAATTAAGGCCCTTAACCCCCTAATCTATCTTTTCCGTGTTTGACCTGATGGGGCTTGGATAGGTGTAGCAATTGTCACGAGTGGGTGTCGAGAGAGACCAAGGAGCAGCGGAGCGATAGTTCGACATTGTTTTATTAAATAATAAAACACCAAATGCAACGAACTAATATAACAAGAGGCAATGAAATGAAAATGAACAAGAAACAACACTTACTGTGACTTGAGGAACAATACACCTAACAATGACCCACACACAGGTGGCTGAGAGTGGTGCCTAAATGCAATCCCCAATCAGAGACAACCCTGTACAGCTGTCTCTGATTGAGGATTATTACCAACCCTAGTTAGGGTGTGAGGGCTCGACTGTGGTTACAAACCCCGTTCGTGACAATAACAGGGGCCTGGTTTGGTTGAAAACCTTCTCACCATGTCAAGGTATAGGCCGAGAAGTATTTTTATATGTCAATATATTTTTATAAACCCAGTTTAATTAAGGCCCTTATCCCCCTAATCTATCTTGTTCTTGTTTGTTAATTCATTATATTTCTTTATTAAATGTATATGACAAACAACCAACCACAAACAACCATGTTTACATAGCGGGGATGTCAATATGGCTGTAATGATCTCTAAAATTCAACTCATTAGGTCGTCACACAGTTGCTATAGCAACAGACGCTAACAGCTTATCAAATCCCATTGTGATGCAGGGGGGGTACACTTTTTGGCAGGTGGACACAATTTGGCATGACAGGCACCTTGGAGGTTCATTACATAGGCCAGTCAGAATTTTGCAAGTTCTAGCAACAGCCCTAGCAACGGAAGCTAGAACTCATCGAATTCCATTGTGAGACAAGGGGGGACACTTTCATATTCATATGCTATCCGGGGGGCCCAACCTCCAGGGGTTCTCTTATAAGTACTGTGGTGGCAGCATCATGTTGTGGGTATGCTTGTCACCAGCAGGGACTGGAGAGTTTGTCAGGCTCAAAGCCCAGATAAAAAGTTTGAGGAAACCCTGCCTCAGTCTAACCCTGGGAAAGCAGGATAATTACACACATTGTAATGCAAAGGCACACCAGAAGGTCTTTCCAACAGGTGTTTATTGTTCCTGAGTGGTCCAGTCTCAGTCCGGACTTAAATCTGCATTACTGTCCATCAATGTGTGTGTGTGTGTGTGTGTGTGTGTGTGTGTGTGTGTGTGTGTGTGTGTGTGTGTGTGTGTGTGTGGACAATATATTGCCCTAAGAGTTGTAAGTTAGTAGAATCTTATTCAAAATGATTCACAGCTGTAATGGCTGCCAAAGTTGCTTCCACTAAGTATTAACTCTGTGTTGTGAAGACATATGGAATCATGACATTTTTCATACATTTTTAAAATGTTCTATAATTTTTCGGTCACACTGACAATATGAAGTAGGCTGTGTACACAATTAGGAAAAACATCAAATTGAATTTTAAGGCAGCAAAATGTGAAGACTGTGCAAGGGGTGTGTACTGTAGACTTTCACTATGAACTGTAATTCCTTGTTGTTTTAGTGTTATTATTTAATCTAATGCTTTCAGGCAGTTATGAACGAATATATATACAGTCGCAATTCCCCGTCTTACTGAGTGATAGCACAACCAAAACACCCAACGCATGGCACTCGGTAGGTTGGTTGGAATATCTTAGTTTAGAATACTACTGAAGCCAAGAGGACAATGGGTTTCGAGTAGTAAGATTTTAATTTAAAAAATGTATTATAGAGAACACGCTGAAATATAATATCATCAAAGCAAGCCAACTACACAATTCTTATTGGAAATATAGACCTATGGAGCTTCTCTTGACCTTGTTATCCATTTATTGAGTACAGTAATCTATCCATACACCAGGTGGTGGTATAGTCAAATAAACACCTTCAAGAGAATGTACAGTGCATTCAGAAAATATTCACACCCCTTGACCTTTTCCACGTTTTGTTACAGCTTGAATTTAAAATTGATTAAATTGAGATTTTGTGTCACTGGCCTACACACAATACCCCATAATGTCAAAGTGGAAATATGTTTTTAGATATGTTTACAAATGAATTAAAAATGAAAAGCTGAAATGCCTTGTCAACCCGTTTGTCATGGCAAACTTAAATAAATTCAGGAGTAAAAATGTGCTTTACAAGTCACATAATAAGTCGCATGGACTCACTCTGTGTGCAATAATAGTGTTTGACATGATTTTTGAATGACTACCTCATCTCTGTACCCCACACATACAGTTATATGTAAGGTCCCTGAGTCGAGCACTGAATTCCAAACACAGATTCAACCACAAAGACCAGGGAGATTTTCCAATGCCTCGCAAAGAAGGGCACCTATTGATAGATGAACAAAAAAAAAGCAGACACTGAATATCCCTTTGAGCATGGTAAAGTTATTAAATACACTTTGGATGGTGTATCAATACACCCAGTCACTACAAAGATACAGGCGTCCTTCCTAACTCAGTTGTTAGAGAGGAAGGAAATCGCTCAGCGATTTCACCATGAGGCCAAGGGTGACTTTAAAACAGTTACATCATTTAATGGCTGTGATATGAGAACTGAGGATGGATCAACAACATTGTAGTTACTCCACAATACTAACCTAATTGACAGAGTGAAAAGAAGGAAGCCTGTACAGAATAACATACATCCTGTTTGCAACAAGGCAGTAAAGTAACACTGCAAAAAAATTGACAAAGCACTTCACTATTTGTCCTGTTTGGGGCAAATCCAATACAATACATTACTGAGTACCATTCTCCATATTTTCTAGAATGTTCAAATTTCAGGTCTACTGAGAGCAAACTTGAACGTTGTGAACATGGAGGCACTTTAAGTTACAGTTTTAACAGTGGCCAAGTAGGGTACTGTGGCTATCTGATCATAATGTAGCCCTACCAGAATGGCCAACCATCAAAAACAATGGAGAAAATGCATCCGATAACATTTTAACATGGAAATAGCTGTTCTATCATTCAGCCTACAGTAGCATCAAATGTGTGGTGTTCAATGTAGGTCTACATTCCATGAGACTTGAAAAAAAACATGCAGGGCTTGAAATGAACCTGTTTATCCACTGGTCCTTCAGACAAGGAGGTGACTGAACATGCTGTTGTGGTGTTTGATGCAAGAAACCACTTTCACAAAATAAAATGCATTATTATTAGCATACCGTTATTACAGAGAATCAGAGAAATTATGCTACCCTCTGCCTATTGGCTATTTAGCTTATTCAAGCCTGTTTCAAAATAAAACACTGCCCCTTTAAGACAAAAAAAAAGCTCTTTACTTGACATGCTTTTCAAATATGTCTAGAAATGTACATGTTTTATGCTATTGTAGGAAGCAACCACTTCCTTATTGCTGACTACAATTTATCTATAACTGGGCTAATAACTCACTAACTAGCAAAGGATATGAACAAAATGTGCACGTGGCTACGTGCAGCTCTCGCTTTGATCAACAACAAAAAAAAGCACATCTACTCACGACTGCTCAATGTGTAAACAGTCCAGTTCAAAGTAAATAGCACAATAGCAATGGTCTATTTGTATATAGGCCTACTGCAGCTCTGATTGCCACACCGGTCTGTGTAGAGTACAGGCTGAGTGGTGCGTGTCAATGCAATAGAATCTTACATTGAAATAATTAGCTTTTTATTTGTATTTTACTGGGCTGATGGTGCCTGAATCTGATGGTCAGTCTCAGAATGAGAGTCCGCCTCTCAACATCGCTCCGCTCTCTCTTTCCTCCACTAACACTGACCAAAAAGGGACAGTCTTCCAGCTGATGGCTAAACTTGAGTCGCACCGCATTATTTCTGCCTCATGCACAAATTAATGTTGTTACTCCCTATGAACAGAGAAAGTTAAATATTCCTTGATATTAAAAAATACCAAAGCCGCTAATAAGAACAACGCAAGCCTATAATGGAATTTTATAAGCCTTATGGCTTATAAAAGTGTTGAACACAAAGTGTTGACAGTGCTGACTTATACATGAACTCGCTCATAAAAACAGCAGCTCTTTGCTGTGTTAATTGACCGTCTCTCTCTAGTCATGGTTTTAAACGTTTTGAAAATCACCGCATCAACTTTGCTGTAGCTTTCTTTAATGCCTGCTACCTTACTGCAGACATGGTAATCTGAGCCATCCGATTGGCCAGCAGTGTGCTTATTGTGCACTTGATTTGCTCTGCAGGCCACCGGGAAGGCAGAGTTTGTACCTTTAGACACATGAAATGGTTAAAAATGACAACAGTTCCCTATCTGGCCCACATGGCAGCTGAATCGGGTTCACCTACCGCCAACAGCAGGAGACGAATAACAAAAAAATAGGAACACAAGGCTTAATCGTTGTGTTTTTTACATAAATGTTTGGCCATGGACTAGGAATGCCTTGGAGATCGACCAGTCGATCGTGTTCGACCGGTTGGTGACCATTGCTCTAGAAAGTTTAGTGAAGTTCAATCTCGTGCTTCTCTCTGTGGGCTGATATTTCTTCTGCGTGGCAGTCCTGGGGGAGCTGTGTGGCAGTCTCGAGGCTACGCCTGCAGCTTAGAGGGAACATTGGTTATGGGTACGCTTGTCATTGGCAAGGGAGTTTTTTTTTAATTTAAATTAAAAATATAAATAAATAAGTATCGGAATAGAGCTACAGTAAGCAAAGGCAAAATCCTAGAGGAAAGCCTGGTTCAGTCTGCTTTCCAACAGACACTAGGAGACAAATTCACCTTTCAGCAGGACAATAACCTAAAACACAAGGCCAAATATACAATGGAGTTGCTTATCAAGATGGCATTGAATGTTCCTGAGTGGCCAAGTTACAGTTTTGACTTAAATTGGCTCCAACATTTATGGCAAGACTTGAAAATGGCTGTATAGCAATGATCAACAACCAATTTGACAGAGCTTGAATTTATGTCTTACATTTTTAGTACATTAGCAAAAATGTATAAAAAACATATTTTTACTTTGTGCCGATGTTTACACAGTATACACAGTATATACATTTTGAAGTCAGGCTTTACCACAACAAAATGTGGAATAAGTCAAGGGGTATGTATACTTTCTGAAGGATCTATAGATGGTGCCCCATGTAGCTCAGTCGGAAGAGCATGGCACTTGACATTTCTAGTTTGGAAATGTACCCACATTTCCATGATACATTTCCTGTGCACCTTTGCTCTACAACTATTTGTTAAGAACTGTTAAATCAAATCAAACTTTAAATATTGAACACATTTCTTACAAGGGATGCATTTTAAAGTGCTTAACAAAAACAACAATAAAAGGTGAGAAAAACATGTAACAATACATTTCTGAAGGAGACAAATTCAAAACAAAAATAAAACCGTGGACATGAGAGACTAATGCATTAAAATAAATGTATTTTTCAGCGGCGGGGTCTGGGAGACTAGTCAGGATCGAGGGAAAGATGAACGGAACAAAGTACAGAGAGATCCTTGATGAAAACCTGCTCCAGGACCTCAGACTGGGGCGGAGGTTCGCCTTCCAACAGGACAACGATCCACAGCCAAGAAAACCTAGGAGTGGCTTCGGGACAAGTCTCTGAATGTCCTTGAGTAGTCCAGCCAGAGCCCGGACTTGAACCTGATCAAACATCTCTGGAGAGACCTGAAAATAGCTTTGCAGCTACGCTTCCCATGCAACCTGACAGAGCTTGAGAGGATCTGCAGAGAAGATTGTGAGAAACTCCCCAAATACAGGTGTGCCAAGCTTGTAGCTTTCATACCCAAGAACACTTGAGGCTGTAATTTCTGCCAAAGTTGCTTCAACAAAGTACTGAGTAAAGGGTCTGAATACTTATGTAAATATGATATTTCAGTTTTAATTTTTAATACATTTCCCAAAATGTCATAATTGGGTATTGTGTGTAGATTGATGAGGGGAAAAAACTATGTAATCAATTTTAGAATAAGGCTGTAACGTAACAAAATGTGGAAAGAGTCAAGTGGTCTGAATACTTCCGAATGCACTGTATATCATTCATTGAAATGTACAAAAATGTATATACCAACTGCAGATTGCCCCTTTAACACATCACATTTCAGCCCCTGCATAGTGATAACAGAATGTTCAGTCATACAAACATGTTCCAAAACGAATATGCTAATAATGGTTTCTCATGTACGTAGGTATCCCTCTTGATTTGAATTAAATATACAGTATGTAAGACAATACTTACAATATTGCTTAATATGTAAGCACTATTTGGGACGTATTATATGTCTTTCTTATCCACAGATATAATTCAACATTTTGAGATCACTATGGCCGTGCTCATATTGGCTGTTTGAAGTGACTCAAATCCTATTTATTTGCATATCTGATTCAAATCTGTTATTTTTCCTGCAGTCTGAACAGCCACTGGTCCTGTGTGGCTCAGTTGGTAGAGCATGGCACTTGTAATGACAGGGTTGTGGATTTGATTCCCATGGGGGACTAGTACAAATAAAAATGTATGCACTCTGGATAAGAGAGTCTGCTAAATTACAAAAATGTAGAAAGCACAGGGAATTGGTGATTTTAATATACTTTTGCTTGCTAACTACTCTGTTGACAGTTTGACAAGAACATGTGGTAGATTAGTACCTGGTTGTTAATTGTTAATTGTTTACAAACTAGTGCATGCGCTACAAAGCTAAACAGCTACCTAGCTACTGTAGCTAGTTAGTTGACTACTGTGGCTAGCCAAAAAGGACTTGTTTTGAAAGTTGGATCATCTTATCCTTTGAGGCTTTAAAAGTGTTCATACCCTATGATTTTGAACATCCAAAGCAACTGGGAAACGTCTATGACAGGCATTGTTGTCACCTTAGCTTGCGTCATAAATTCTAAATGATAGGAAGCACGAGCACCACCCCCAATCAGCCTACACCATTGCACACATACCTGTCGTTACTATGACAACTAGCGTAGCCTTGTCAGCAAATGACTGCTGTCTGAACACACACACGTCACTTGTAACTTGCTGTTTGGACAGTCAGTAGTCCAAAACAGAATTGAAAAACAAAACTGATTTGAGCATTAAGGCCTTCAGTGTGAACAAGGCTTAAGAGGGGGCTGAAATGTGAAATGTGAGGGGTAAAAATAACAAATATCCGTGGACGGCAGCCATATTGGAAAACTGCTTCCCTACAGTGTGTCAGGTAAAATCTGCATTGGCACTATAGCTAGGCGTTTTGTTAAAAGGGGTTTCCTATTTCCCTGCTGGACATAATGCATTCCTATGGGATTTTACCTAGAGTGACGTGTACAGCGCAGGTTTGCTGTCCCATTTCTTAAAAGTGACACTGTGTATAATATTATATATCATTGTAACCAGTAGACTTCAGGGAACACTAGATAGAATGTTTAAGTCTTTAAATGTAAAACTAAATTAAACCAGGGTCAATTTATTTGATTAGTCCAGATGTTCCATCTGTAGATGCTCTAAAGATGGTCATACTATCAACAAACTGTTGATAAGCAACTGCTTGCTAAGGTTACGGTTAGGTTTAGAAAAAGGGTTAAGGTTAGGGTAAGGGTTAAGGTTAATTGAAATGAAAAGCATCTACAGATGATCTATCCAAATAAAGTGTTACCAAAATAAGTAATCCAGTTAGATTTTGGGGCACCTTTTCACCACCTTTGTGCAATTTGTTTTCAAGAATACATACAGTGCCTTCATAAACTTTTCACACCCCTTGACCGCAGGAGGTTGGTGGCACCTAAATTGCGAGGACTGGCTTGTGGTAATGGCTGGAGCATAATTGGTGGAATAGTATCAATACATCAAAAACATAGTTTCCATGTGTTTGATGGCATTCCATTTACTCCGTACAGTGCTCCGTACCGTCCATTATTATGAGCCGTCTCAGCAGCCTCCACTGCACTTGACTTAATCCAGATTTTGTTGTGTTACAGCCTGAATTGAAAATGTATTAAATAGAAAATTTTTCTCACCAATCTACATACAATAACTCATAATGACAAAGTGAAAACATGTTTATAAATGTTTTCAAATGTATTGAAAATAAAATACAGAAATATATAATTTACCTAAATATTCACAATCCTGAGTCAATACTTTGTACAAGCACCTCTGGTGGCGATTACAGCTTTGAGTCTGTCTGTATCAGTTTTGCACATCTGGATTTGGGGATTTTCTCCCATTCTTCTTTGCAGATTTTCTCAAGCTCTGTTAAATTAGAATGCTAGCGGCAGGTGAACAGCAATCTTCAAATCCTTCCACAGATTGGTATTCAAGTCTGTGCTTTGGCTGGGCCACTCAAGGACTTTCATATGTTTGTTCTGAAGCCATTCCAGCGTTGCTTTGTGTGTATGCTTGGGGTCATTGTCCTGTTGGAACGTAAATCTTCGACCCAGTCAAAGTTTGTTTGCACTCTGAAGCAGGTTCTCATCAAGGATTTGCCTGTATTTGGCTCCATTTATGGTTCCCTCTATCCTTACCATCACCATAGAAAATGCTGCCACCACCATGCTTTTTTTTCTCCAGACATAGCATTTTGTATTCAGGCCAAATAGTTAAATTTTTGTCTCGTTAAACCACAGAATATTTTTTCTTATGCTCTGAGTCTTTCATGTGCCTTTTTGCAAACTCCAGGAGTGATGTAATTAGCCTTTTTCTCAGGAGTGGCTTCCCTTTGGCCACTCTCCCATAAAGCCCAGATTGGTGAAGTGCTGTAGAGACTGTTATCCTTCTGGCAAGTTCTCCCATCTCAGTCGAGGAACTCTGTAGCTCTGTCAGAGTGGTCATTGTGTTCTTGGTCACCTCCCTGACCAAGGTACTTCTTACCCGGTTACTCAGTTTGGTCGGATGGCCAGCTCTAGGCAAAGTCTGGGTAGTTCCGTATTTTTTAATTTCCCAATGATGGAAACCACTGTGCTCTTGGAAACCCTCAACACTCTGCGATCTACTGACAGATCCTTGGACCTCATGGTATAGTTTCTGCTGTAACATGCACTTCTTCTTTAGAATTGGGTTGGCGGATCGCATCCTACTTTTAAGTGAATATACCGCCACCTACTGTACTGGAGTGTGAGGACTACATTTAATTACATTAAATTCCGGTAAAACAATATTGGGACTATTCAACCCTATTTACCACTCAACACCACCTGCAACACTTCTGCAGTAAAACCTCGCAATCCCAAGTACTTCTCTGCAGCTGCCACCACAACCTCTATTTTCTGTTAATGGCTTTCCATTTCTGCAGTACAGTTGACAACCATGGCTATGCATGCTAAGAAACCCACCTTACTGAAACACATACTTTTCCCATTCGTCTCTATTGGGTTCTGCCTACCCCTCTCAGGATCCCTCACCCTGTACCCATATTTTTCTACCATTCTCTAAACTGCTTCAGCATACTCCCTTTCTTTCAGATAGATAGATAGATAGGTACTGTATTGATCGCCGAGGGGGAAATTTCTTTGTCAAGCAGCTACAACAACAAAACACAGGGCAGGTGCAAAATGCCACAACGAAAGTACACAAAAGACAGATACACGGTACATGATACATAGAGCGGCAGTATGAAAAAGTATAGAAATACAAGATATCTGGAGTGCAAAAAAAAGCTATAAAAAGACATTGCATAGTATGGGTGGTTGGCTGAATATGTACACTATACATTGGTGGATGTTGGATGGTTAACTATACTATACAGGTCGATGGCAGAGAAATACTTCAGTAGCTAAAAATGCATATGATATGAGCGAGGGTAATAATAGTTTACTTAATAGACAGACTGGCTAAATGAACAGGTAAGTGAATATTTTGCATGGTTAAATTAGCTGTACAGGTAAATATACAGTTATATTTACAGATAAGTGAATACTTAGATGTTTACACAAACTGTACAGGTAAATGACAGGAAGAGATACTTAAATAGCTAAATGTGTGTATGATATAATTTGGGGTAATAATAGTAATTCCCTTAAAATACAGTCCTTAGTGCGCAGGGTTTAATTACAGACAACTGCACGTATTGCACATTTGATGTACTAAAAGCAATGAGAAAAGGTGCAACTGACAGGATACTAATATAATATGCATTCCTGAGTGAATGCCTACGTAAGTTAGGTCCAAGAATCACTAGCAATATTGCAAGTGATATGATAAACAACTGTACATGAGTATGTATATACAGACCTGCATGAATAAATAGGTCCTGAGTGAATGAGTGATGACGGACCAGAGTTACTCACGGATGGATGCATAATTGTTAAACTAGGTCCTAGCACCCCAACAGTTCCAGATCTATGTTGCTGACGGCACGGCACCCCGGTGAGGCATTATATAGTCTAATAGCCGCCGGCAGGAAGGACCTCCTGTAGCGCTCTCTGGCACACCGTGGTGGGATCAGTCTGTGACTGAAAGTGCTCCTCTGCGTCATAACCATGGCGTGCAGAGGGTGGGTGACGTTGTCCATGATGGCCAGCAGTTTGGCCAGGATCCGTCTCTCCGCCACCTTTCACCGGACATCTCCGATTTCCAGCCCAATAGGACCCCCACAGCTAACACACACTTTCTCCTCATTCCTTCATCTCATGCCCTCCTGCACACTTCTCACATCTAGGAATCTCTCTCCTACACACTGCTGCAATATGACCATAAGTTTGGCACCTAAAATACCTTTACGGTATTTTACCTCACGGGATAACTAGTACATCATAAGTTGACCTTGTCGGGCAAAGACTCTGCATCAAAACTCAACAGGACAGGAAATGTCTTCTCCGTTTCACCACTCTTTCCACCGGGTCTGCGTCGCACCAAATGTCAGGCGTCACAGACATCAGGAATCTTCCATTTGAGTCTCCTCAACAATTAATTCCACCCCCGTTATCATGCCTTTCAGCGGCGCCTTACTCCGGAGAGCGAAGCAAGTCACAGTTCTTGTTGCTAGTCGGGTGGTCCGGGGCGCCCGCTCCCTCAAGACAGAAGAAACACAATAAATCATAAAATCAAATTTTATTTATCACATCCGCCGAATACAACAGGTGTAGACCTTACAGTGAAATGCTTACTTACATGCCCTTAACCAACAATGCAATTCAAGAAAGAGTTAAGAACATATTGACTAAATAATCTAAAATAAAAAATTATAAAAAGTAACACAATAAAATAACAATAACGAGTCAATGTGCGGGGGTACAGGTTAGTCTAGGTCATTTGTACATGTACTGTAGGTAGGGGTAAAGTGACTGCATAGATAAACAGCTATGTTACTTTCACAGACTCAAAAGTCCCCAACCTTTTCTCCAACTAACCTGACACCACATATGGATCTGCGCGAATACAAGGTTCTATTCTTTCCACAAATCTCAATCCTACTGGGCCAGAATCATCCTTGTCATCATCGTGACGAGGCTCGAACTCGGTGGTCCTCACCACAGGTACTTCATCCTCACTCTCGTCATGTTCCATCTCTGAACTACTGGAGCACATATCCCTCTTTTTGCACTTGACGCCAACCTTCCTCACCACACGCTTCCCTCCACACTCATCTCCATCACTGAACCTACCCTCGCATTTAATTCATCCTCACTCCCGTCACGTTCAATTTCCTTCTCTAGCTCTTCCAAATGTTCTGTGTGATCCTCCATTCCATATTCACTCAAAACATATTCCACTTTTTTTCTTGTCCACCATCTTCTCCTTCATCAGATCTTCCAGAAGTCTTGTGCAAACCCCATCTCCATATTTACTCATATGTTCCACTTTATTTATTTATTTATTTATTTATTTACTTATTTATTTATTTATCTATTTATTTATTTATTTATTTATTTATTTATTTATTTATTTATTTATTTATTTATTGTCCGCCATTCCCGCCTCACCCTGACATGCACTGCCAACTGTGGGACCTTATATAAACAAGTGTGTTTCTTTCTAAAGCATGTCCAAATTGGCCACAGGTGGACTCCAATCAAGTTTTAGTGACATTTCAAGGATGATCAAAGGAAATTGGACGCACCTGAGCTCAATTTGGAGTGTCATAGCAAAAGGGTGTGAATACTTATGTAAATGAGATATTTCTGTTTTTCATTTTCAATAAATGTTCTAACAAATCTATTTAATCAATTTTGAAGTCAGGCTGTACAAAACAAAATGTGGAATATGTCAAAGTGTATGAATACTTTCTGAATGCACTGTATGTACATATGCCATATTTAAGCCATTTGATTGTGTTCTCCACACCTCAACATTTTAAGCCATCATTGGGCATTATTTATACAGCCATGTGAAACCTGTCCTATTTGGCCCCATGGAGCTGGTTGGTGGACATATTGGAAACAGCTGCCTTACAGTGTAATAGGTTAAATATGTCATCATAAAGGGTTGCTGTTCAAATGGGTTACCTATCTCCCTGCTGGACATAATGCATTCCTATGATTTTACCTAAAGTGACGTGTACAGGACGTGTTTCCTGTCACATTTCCTAAAAGTGACACGGTATATAATATCATAGTATGTATCATTGTAACCAGTAGACTTCAGGGATGATTTGTATACATTTTTTGAGTGTAAATTGTAACTTTGTATTTAATACACCACTTTGAACGCGAGAATATCACAATTGGACGGTTTTTCATCATTGTTAAAAACAAAGACCGATACAAACATGTTCAACTATTTTTGGGCCATCTAGACACAAAACGTAAAAGCAGGTAACTACTGCATGTCCACATTGAAGTATAGGGGACGCTAAAGGCCGACCAGAGGCTTTGCTGAAATTGCATTATATCAGGGCTTTTTCAGCGCGACAAATTATACAAGTGTGGCAATTCTCACGCTTAATCGAACTATTATCAGGTTTATCTAGTACTGGACTAGAATTTGATGAGAGGTGCGTTGCGTTCCTTCAGGCAGGCGCTGTAGCATGTCGTCGCCATGGAAACCTCTTTAGTCGCTGCATTGCGTTTCCGTGGTGTAAACAGTATGTGCGTGGATTATGTTGAACATTACAGGGTCGAGAGAGAGATTTCCAAGGTGTCTGGCAAATCAACGCGTAAACCATAACGTGCTTCTTCGTTGTTTTTTTGCTATCTTGGAGTAGAGATATATTTGTTTCTGTTGTTGATAGTGGTGTTTCTAGCACAGCAAAAAGGACATAATCTGCTACTCACTTCACTCAATTAAACTCCAACCTGGCTGGCTAGCTAGCTAGCTAGCTACGTTCGTTAGGCTACTTGATTATTGACAGGTAGCAACTGTGGGTAGATGGATGTCAAATCTATGCTAGTTATGTTGTACGACAGCTAGCTAACGTTAGCTATTTTGGCAAACTATTTTTCGGTTTACATGTGGAGTTTTGCATTGGCTAAATCCGTCTCAGCTGTTTATTAGTCAGCAGCAATGAAGCACTTTCATCCATCGAAAAGGACTTCATCATGCTGTCACTTAGAACAGGTAAAAACTACGCGAAGGTAGTAAGTGAATGTACTTCTGCTATGAAGTAGCTAGCTAGTTCGTTATTTCAAGATAACAAGCGACGTCTCTAAGTACACCAGGTAACGTTAGCAAGCTCTTAGGTCGTGTTATTCTAAAAAAAAAAAAAACAACGTTTGATGAGAGCTTTTGGTGGGAATTGAGTGCATCACTGTTTGTGATAGTAGGTGACAAGGTGGGACATTAGGTGACATATCACCTTGTGAGATTTAAGCAGAACTTCGGCTTTTTTTCCCTCCATTATTTAAACAGAAAGCCATCAAATCAGAGAGGGAGATGATCATGCTTTTTCGGATGTGCTTGGAACTAACGTTACTCAGCATCATATCTCACCACTGCTACCCATCAAGTTCCAAGGCACTAACGTTAGCTAACATCAAATAATCTTTCTCGTGGGTGGATCAGCTTTCCCCAAATCAAAGAATTCATCTAGCACATTCACCGTTTGGAGCCATGACCACCACAAGGCTTTAACACTTGCGACAGCTATTCCAAAAAGGAGATTAAAAACACAGATGTTCGTCAGCAAAATGACTTTGAACCAGTCCAGTCTGTTTGGGCAGGTGGACGATCTGCAAGACTTGACATTCATCGAAAGACCCATACGCAGGAGTCTAAAGGTATTTGACAAGAAAGTGCATAGCTATGTTTGTGAAATATTTCGCTACTACTATTTGTTCACTATTTTCCACGTGATGTTTTGTATGCCTTTTTCGCAGAAAATTATCTTTGTAGAAATGTAATTGAAATCATTTCATACATCAATAAATAACACCGATATAGGCTATGATAGATATTCTGATATCAAAGCCTCGGTTTGTTAATGTTACGAATAGCCTATATGTATCGGAACATGTATATGTAGCTATGTTGACAATGCTTATTGTCACCTTCATCTGCAATTTGTATTTTCCTTTTATTTTTAGTTATGGTTCTGCTTTATTACAGCAAAACATAGACACCTGCGTACACTTACCCATTGTCATGACTTAGCCTATTTCATTACTTTTAGTTCCTCGCACTAATAGTCAATGGAAAATGCTATCGCACTGTATCCTGGCGACACGGCAGAGACAGTTTTCATTTCAGCTTAAGTGTAGGCTACCCCTGTGAAATCGTTACTTGCACGAACCATTGCCGCGTTCAAAACAACTCGGAAATCTCCGACTTCAATTTGTTCGAGACATCTCCGACTGGCAAAATCGTTTTGAACGGTCATCCGACTTGGAATTTCAAGTCAGTAGCTCTGAGGCCTCTTTCTACTGAACAAAATTCCGACCTGAAGATCCCTGACGTTATGATTTGACCTAGTTTTTTTTTTTCTTCCAATGTCCGATTTTTCTTGAATGGTGCTTTTCGACTTCCCAGTTATTTTGAACGTGGCAGAAATCACCACAAGAACCGACTATGTAACGGGGTTGCCCACACGTTTGCTTTCTCCTGTGACGCAGCTTCTGTCAGCTGTTTGCATCACTGGCTTTCTTTCTCCCCCTCACTTGCCTGCTCCTACACTGCGGACAGTATCTGCAGAACAGTCAAGGATTTCCTTCAATCAAAAATAGTCACCCTCCTCTATGCTGTAGTTCAGAGGTTGGCAAGAGGCGGTCCACGGGCCAAAATCTGCCAGCTATTTTTTTTCTACTTCTTCTCCCTGCTGTAGTTTGGATCCTTTTGGTGCATATGTGACATTAAAACATGGCCAACCTTAGGGAATGCATAAAGGGTTCGAGTGCCATCTTTCTCCTCCTACTCTCTTTAATGCTTGTTAGGCTGCCAGCGGGGTAGTGAGGAAAGGGTTAAGCTACTTTAATTCTCTCATTCTCTGACATTGGAGTTGGTCACCTCAATCTATCGGATATTGTATGCATGGCTGCTGCTTCCGATGGTGGGCTGGTGTTTTCTGTGCTCCGCTTTCTTTTTTTCCTGTGTCGAGGAGGATCCAGAGTGAGGCGGCTCAGATAATGAGAGAAGCCTCAACGTAAGAGACTACGCACACACCCACACTCCCCCTGGTCCCCCACGCGCAGTCTCCCACGCAAGCAAACGGGGACAGGGAGAAATAACTGCAGTCAGTCTGTCGTGCCTCGCTGCAACCCCCTTACTTATGACTCGCTGAGTCAATTTAGAGCCGTGATGAGAATCCTGTCCAGCCCTCACCACATCTACCTCGAATTTGCCCTCCACTCCCCCACCCAATTCTGGGTAAACAGGTAGTTACTACTACAATAGGATGCCCAGTCACAGTGGTAGAGCCAGTGAAGTGACAGACTGGGCCAGAATGTAGATAACCTTCCCTCCCTCCCACACACACACATTCACATAATGGAGTACACTACCCACTGGGCACACAATGGTTGAATCAACGTTGTTTCCACGTTATTTCAATGAAATGACGTGGAATAAAGGTTGAATTGACTTTTGTGCCCAGTGGTTAAGCATCCTCATAAGTTGCTTAGTTATCGATTTGGCCGGCAATACAGTGAATTTGTAGATGGCGATGTGTCCTTTATAAAGTTGTCCAATGTCTGTTTTTATTTGGCTTGGACTGCTTAGTCTCTGATCATGTTATGTCTACTGTTCTACTTTCAGACTGCTGAAGAGATAGAGAAGCTGACCGTGGATGAGGATTTGAATGACATTGAGCGGGCGGTCTACCTCCTCAGGTAAAGGGTCAAGAATGGAGGGCTATTCTAAGAGACAACAGTAATTATGAATTACAAACAGTCTCTAGAACCTTATGGTCAGAGAGCAAGGTGGGGCTATTATCTGATGTCTGCAATAAACATTACCTCAGGGGTTTCGGTCAATTTAGCTTCCGACTAACCAACCCTCATTAACCGGTCATCTAACGGTTAAATGTTTTCCAAACAGTAAAATGACATTACCAACAGAAAATACTATGCATGCGTACAAAGAACTGACATTTTTCATTAAAAGATTCATCAAAACAAGCAGGCTATAGCCTATTATTGAACATGCAGCTGCTGTAACGAAGCAGCTAATACAAATACATGTTCAAACATTTGCCAAAATGCAATTCACAGGAAAACCCAGTTCTAAACAGTAGGGTTGGGGGGGTATCCAGATTTTCATACCGTCCTTGTCTCATCCTGGGATTTATGGTATTACCGGCTTAGTTCACAAGGGGGCTCCCAAAAAAAGTCCATTGGGCGTCTATTACCAGAATTTTAACAACATTTGCACAAGTAATAGTCAATTTCCATGGAGGCTGCAAGCCAAATATGCTAACGACTGCAAACGAAAATAAACAAATTGCAAAAACAGGCAATCCAGCTCATAAAGTTATACTGGATTTCATTTTTGGTGAGTTTGGATATTTACAAGCGAATGTGAACGAGAGACATTGAGCAAATGAACAAAGTTTTTGATGTATGCTTGTCTGAAGGAAGAACAGTACTGGCTCTGGAGCAGCATGTGTACACACTGTGTCTGTGGGGAGTCTGGAGTCGCTAGGGCAACGGGCCTGCCTGCTTTGCTCCGAGAAGATGGGGGAGGAGACAGGCCGAGAACAGAGAGGAGAAAAAAATGCAAGGACATCAAAAGATAGCAGTGGCAGCTGTACATATAACTCATCCAAGGGGTTTTGACTTCTAACACAATATAATGCCCCTTCACCTTATTAACAATTATTTGTTTTTGACGCAGAAAAATAAAAATAACGCATAAGAAAGATCTTGCTGCTTTTTGTAAACACAGATCTAAAATGCTTCTTATTGTAATTTCTGCTCGGCATCACACATTTTGTGCTTCAGTTGCATTCTCACTCAGATGAGAATTCACGAACGGGCATTCTATCAACAGTGCTCTGACTTTTCTCCAGTACTTTTCTCGGTGTAGCCAGTCCACTTTTCTCAGATAAAATGCAAGATTAACTTTAAGAGAAACATTAGGAAATGTAGCTGGCTTCATTCTTTCTATGATAAACATTAGAAATGCAAAGTTTTTGCAAAAAAAACTACCTTTTTCATTGTAAGATAATTTACTTGTGTGGCAGCTAGCCAAATAGCTTTGCACTTCTGTTGTCATCTGATGAAAATTAAGCTATTTTTTGCCGAATGTGTTGCACTAATGTATAGTTGCACGTCCCTGATCATTCTATTGAAGCAAAAAAACACTTCACTTTCAATATAAAACGCGACCCCTGTCAATACACAGCTGGACTCACCTTCCTCTTTCTCCCATTGTGCTATTTACAAACAAACACGTGACTGGCTCAACTGTTCTGGGGAACTATGGTGAAATTTAAGAACTGCTTTATCTCCTAATGTATTGCACAAGTTGACTGAAGGACTTTACTGAAAAAGTAGCAACAAATATGAACATTTATTGAAGAAATTCAAATAAATAGTTTCAAAGTTATTGACAGTATTGGGAAAAACGCTCCCGTGGCAATTTCCAAATACCACAGTATAGGGTATACTGCCCAAGCCTACTAAACAGTGCACCTTATGCATGCATTTCCATATGTGGCTTCTGGACAATGAAAGAAAGTTCATATGAAAACCAATAGAACAGGAGAGAAATGCTGGTTAATGGCATGAGGAAGTCTCTATAAAAGAATTGCCTACACATTTCAATGCTTGGATTTTGGCTAGGCTACTTTGAAGCAAGGTAGGACGTTCTTTATTATTTGAAGTAAAGTACAACATTCAGGTTTCAAACAATTATACTGCCCCTAGCTCATATTGCAAAGTGGTGGGTGACTATGCACTCGAATGGCGAATGGGAGTTGGACTTTAATTACGAGTTGAGATTGAGAAATACAAATACTAGCTCTTTTTAATCGTGGCCATCAAAACGGTTTTTAACATGCGATTGCATTTAGAATTCTTGACACAATGCCCACTTAACCTGGAAGCCAGCCGCACCAATGTGTTGGAGGAACCGCCGTACACCTGGCGACCGTGCCAGCATGCATGTGCCCGGCCCGCCACAGGAGTCGCTAGAGTGCAATGGGACAAGGACATCCCAGCCGGCCAAACCCTCCCCTAACCCGGATGGAGCTGGGCCAATTGTCCACCACCTCATGGGTCTCCCGGTAGTGCCCGGCTGCAACATAGCCTGGAATCGAACTAGTATCTGCACCGCTCGGGTGACCTTTATTTGGAGTTCTGAGTAAGCAATTTTTAGGGGATCAAGCAGCAAAGCTGCGAGAAACCCCATTGTATTTGTTTCCGTTGGTTATTATCAATGTTCTTTCCGTAAGGGGAAATTCCATGTTAAGGTCAATCTGAGCATGGAAAATAGCTGATTTCCTAATTAAATTACTTTCATGTTTACCTTGAACGTGTGTATTTTGAAGTACAGACTACAGTTGGCCTTTATGTTTTCCGAATGTAGTGTTATTGTTACTACAAGGTTGGATACAATGCCTCAAAATAAGGCTTTTCAGTCAGATTTCATTACTTTTGGCAATGGCTCACATAACTTGTTTTGGTGCTCACATCTGTCCCACTGTGTTTCTGACCAAGTTGGAAGGTTAATCCATTGACAGCTAGTATAGAATTTTACAATCTAGTAAATGGAGAACGCTGATTTGGAAAGGCAGTGTCACATCCGTAATGTTTTTGAAGAAAAGTTATTGTAGACACGTTTCGAGTATGATTGTAATTACATTTTCTATGCAATGCTAACTTTCATCAAGGGCTTAGGTGATATGTAATTGGTTGCCTTTCTCTTTTTGTCAGTACTCATTCTAATTGGATCAAAGTAGAGACTCACAGCTAGAAAATGGTATATCATACACTACAGTTGAGAAACAATGGGAAAGTAATTCTGCTTTGAAAGTTGATAAACCTGTAACCCCACTTTTGAAGAAAATGGCCCTTGAATGTTTTGGTACACCTACTGGAGATTTCTTCTTTGTCTACACCCATTCAGCATCCTTCACACACTCTTAAGCCTCAGCCCCACCCATCTCTTTAAGGATTCACATGTGAGGCCATGTGCTAAACAGAGTGAGGACGGTAGTGTACTAAACAACCAAGGATTTCAAGACTAAAGGCTGGATTATCCTACTTCTATCCATGTCTGTAGACAGTTGTCGCAGTGACATCATGAACATTCTATTGTCGTCCGACATCTGACTTGTCGTTATGAAAAAGTATAAACACAAAAATGACAGGCTACATGACATCAGCAGCCTGGTGGTCAAAATAGCATAACTGATGTATTTTAACACCATTAACCCCATCCATTTAAACATTATTTTAGTGTATGTCAATCTAGCAAACCAGGCAACTAAACAGTATTTTGGTTTGTTTCTAGCTAGCTAGCTAGCTAATGTTAAATTCTGTCTAGCCAGTTGAAATAATGACCATATCATAGCTGAGAACGTCTTAACTTAAACAAGATCAGTATTGACAACTTAATGGCAAGCTAGTTACAGAAAGTAGAATTTTAGAACTTGGACACTGTCTCGTTGGCTTAACGTTATATCCTAATTTGACTTTGGTGCAGGTCATGTTGTTCCTCACATTACCGTCTCGGTAATCAAATGAACTGTATCAAATGAAATCTATGTTTTCTTTTGTCACATGCAAAGGATACAGAATGTGTAAACAGTACAGTGAAATGGTTACTTGCGTAGTGGAGTCTTTTGTTTAGAAATGTAGCTAGCTAGCTAAGCAACGAACCATAATCCCAACTCATAACGTACTACACTGCATGAATCTGAAGGTAGCTAAACCTAACCAACTAGGTTCAATGTTAGCTAGCTAGCTAACCATAGGCTATAGCCAGTAATGCAAATGACTACACAGATCATACACGTAGCGAGCCAGCCAGCTACCGTTAGCTAGCTAGTTAACTGTGTGCTTTAACTTGCAATGAAAATGACAAATTAGAAACATATAATATCTGAAAATGTAGTTAGACTCTCTTACCTGGATGAATGCTTGTCCCTCTCTGTCACGATGCCATGGTTTGAAGATGTAGCTAATCCGGAGACGGGAATTTTATACAACAGCCTTCTGTGTGTTCTCTTTTTGACTGCCTCCGCATATTTGCAATCAAACGGCATAATTCTCTCCATCTCCTTAGCAATCATACTTCATCGGCCATTTCACTGATTTAGCAACACTTTTGCAGTTCTTTGTGAAATGCAGCTTTCACTTCATTAAAGCTGTTAGATGCAGTTTATCATTACAACAGGTTTCCTACACATCACTGCATTCTCTAACAGAAAGTTGGTTGGCCCTCTCACGTAGGTCGATACATTGCTCTCTTAATTTAAAAAGCTATTTTACAAAAACTCTCGCTGTACCTAACATCCCCTTTAGACGTGTGAGCTGATCTCAGGGATGGCTAACTCTGGAAATTCTTATGGAATAATCTCATTCTGTACAAATGTCCCTTACTAAGCCCCGCCCTCCATGGTTAGTGTTGCGAAGTCTGACAACATTTTCCCAGGAAGCCCAATTCCCCATTCAATCACTGGCAAAATCTGCTCACAATGATCTCAAAATGTTTCTAATAGACAGTGAAATTTAACAGACTAACCTTTGCTAATCAGGAAACTATTGAGTATGTTGTGGTGGACTGTCATTACCATTTGCTTCACGGGAACCTGGTAAAATTATGTTTGAATGGCTCTATATTCACTGTCAACATGCAGTCAGAGCTATAACCACTAACCAGCTGAGCTAGCAAACAATGTAACAAAAGTATAATTTCAGTTTAGAAAAAATACTCCATCAATAGGATCTGCATTTCAGGAATCACATTAGTACTCCTGGTTCACTGTTCAATTATTTAGCCAAGTAGCTCTCATTCTGTTAGTGCCTCTAGGGCAATTCAGACTGCTGATTGAGAACCTTTTTACTAAAGAATGTGTTTGTTTTCTTTGACATTTTGAAAAAGTAAGTATGAGTGGGGTGCTGATTGCCAGCGGCTGCTGGCTGATTGGCTGTGAGTAGACCTGGATTTTTTTTTTTTTTTTTAAACAACCACCCCTTCCATTCATCTTCAGAAGCGTAAATTATCCAAAGTAAGCAAATTTATAGTGCTAGTATAATATATACAATGCATTCGGAAAGTATTCAGAACCCTTCCCTTTTTCCACATTTTGTTGCGTTATAGCCTTATTCTAAAATGGATTCAATAATTGTTTTGTCATCAATCTACACACACTACCCCAAAATGACAAAGTGAAAACAATTTTTTCTTTTTTCTTTTGTGCAAGTGTATTACATTTTTTTTTGTGTAAGTATTCAGACTCTTTGCTATGAGCCTCGAAATTGAGCTCAGGTGTGTCATGTTTCCATTTACCATCCTTGAGATGTTTCTACAACTTGATTGAAGTCCACCTGTGGTAAATTCAATTGATTGGACATGATTTGGAAAAGCACACACCTGTCTAAATAAGGTCCCAAAGTTGACAGTGAAAACTGCTCCAGAACGTTCAGGACCTCAGACTGGAGCAAAGGTTCACCTTCCAACAGAACAATGACCTTAAGCACACAGCCAAGACAACACAGGAGTGGCTTCGGGACAAGTCTCTGAATGTCCTTGAGTGGCCCAGCCAGAGCCCACACTGGAACCCGATCTAACATCTCTGGAGAGACCTGAAAATAGCTATGCCGCGACGCTCCCCATCCAACCTGACAGAGCTTGAGAGGACCTGCAGAGAAGAATGGGAGAAACTCTCCAAATACAGGTGTGCCAAGCTTGTAGCGTCATATCCAAGAAGACTCAAGGCTGCAATCGCTGCCAAAGGTGCTTCAACAAAGTACAGAGTAAAGGGTCTGAATACCTATTTAAATGGAATATTTCAGTGTTTTATTTTGATTTTCGTTTGCAAACATTGCTTTGTCATTATAGGGTATTGTGTGTAGATTCAGGGGAAAAAACTATTTAATACATTTTAGACTAAGGTTGTAATGTAACAAATTGTGGAAAAAGTCAAGGGGTCTTTTTATTTATACTTTCTTAATACTTTCCGAATGCAGTCCCAGCTGCAGGTAGGTTATAACTGTCCCTATGACGCGTATCAAGAGCTCAGACTGACCTGTTAATCTCAGCGTATCGCCGCCTCTTTCAGTCCGCTCTTCTCCACTGCGGCCATGTCCCCGACAGAGTCAGCTGGCTGTGTCCCCCTTTGGGGACGTCAGAGTGTGAGGAGTCACCGGTTCCTCGCTTTGACTTGTCGTCTTCTTGTCTAGACCCGTCACTCAAAAGAACACGATCCTGGTCAAGCTGTGGCCACGCTGTTGCTAGTATGTAATGGAGGTTTTGGGGTCCATCAAAGTTGCATGGGCTGGGCTCTAATTACAGGAGCGATACAGTTAAGGTTTGATCGTATTTCCAACGAGTCATCCCAACATCCTATCATCCGGTCCATTTGTCTAACAATTAACTCCCTATACCATTCACAGTTTATGGGAGGGAGATACTGTGCTTACTTACATCAGTTTGTGAGCAGAAAGGTAACTAAAGGCTATTAGCTTACTAGTTTACTGTACATATAAGCAAAGGAGCAAAGGCCCTATCCCCAAACCCACATTCTGCCACTAGCTTCTAGGCTCAAGTGTAGATCTGAAAGGATCGGATGAGTAAAAGCAATATGGGGAAAGTTCGACCTAGTCTAGTTGGAGCTACAGCCAAAATGTTCATACCTGTCCAGTTCTTTCAGATGTCCATGAAGTGCCTAGGGTGTTAGGTGTGGTTTCTTGAGACTTGCATTGGGCATTTTATTAATAATTTAGTTGGTATTTCCTGTTCAAGAGAGATTAGATGTGGTGAGAAAGAAACAGATTGTGTTGTATCTCATCTATGTTTCATGAGGACAAGAGTGGGTTTACATGTTAACTATGAGTTATGAAACTGGATGCCTGACCTTAAGCTTACTACGGTATTTGTGAATGTCTATTGACTCTGCCTGGATTGAACATTGTCTAAACAAAGTTCAACTGTGGCCTAGAAAGCACCCAAGGTAAGCATTTCATCTTGTTTTTATACCCTATGAAAGTGACGTGCCAATTTTACTTACATAGTCCCTGTTTTGTTGGCTAAGAATGGGCTTCAAATTTGTATTGTCAAATTCATGAAAATGCATTTATTTTAAGATATACACTGCCTTCAAAAAATATTCACACCCCTTGACTTTTTCCACATTATGTTGAATACAAAGTGGGATTAAAATGGATTTAATTGTAATTTTCACAAAATACTCTGTAATGTGAAAGAAAAATTCTAACATTTGTAAAAAAAATATATGGAAAGAAAAACTTCAATATATCTTGATTAGATAAGTATTCAACCCCCTGAGTCAGTACATGTTAGAATCAATCACTTTTCTTTCTTGGTAAGTCTCTAAGAGCTTTCAACAGCTGGATTGTGCAACGTTTGCCCATTTATTCTTTTCAAAAGTCTTCATGGCTAGTTCTACCATAGATTTTAGTCCTGTGTAGCTCAGATGGTAGAGAATGGCGCTTTCAAGCCAGGGTTGTGGGTTCGATTCCCATGGAGGACCAGTATGAAAAAAGTACATGTATACACTAAACTAACTAAGTCGTTCTGTATAAGAGCGTCTGCTAAATGACTAAAGCAGATTTAATTCAGAACTGTAACTCGGCCACTCAGGAACATTCAATGTTGTCTTGGTAAGAGACTTGCCCTTGTGTTTTAGGTTATTGTCCTGCTGAAAGGTGAATTCATCTCCCCGTGTCTGGTGAAAAGCAAACCGAACCAGGTTTTCCTCTAGGATTTTGTCTGTGCTCAGCTCCATTCCGTTTTATTTTTTAACCTGAAAAAGTCCCCAGTCCTTAATGATAACAAGCATACCCATAACAAGATGCAGCCACCACTATTCTTGAAAATATGGAGAGTGGCACTCATTAATGTGTTTTATTGGATTTGCCATTTTATATTCAGGACAAAAAGTTAATTGCATTGCCAAATGCAGTTGGCAGTATTACTTTAGTGCCTTATTGCAAACATGATGCATGTTTTGGAATATTTTTATTCTGTACAGGTTTCCTTTTCCCTTTGTCAATTAGGTTAGTATTGTGGAGTAACTGCAATGGTGTTGAGCCATCCATAGCCCGCGGGAAGTAGTTTGGGGGTGTAAAGGCCCCAAACTACTAGTAAAGGCCCTGTGCACTACTTTTGTGAAAATATTTATTTGAGTGTTTACCAGCATTTGTAACTTGAGTCTGACAATTGTCTGTACAAAACAGTTAATCTAATAATACTTATATAAAAAGACTTGCTTGATGTGTTGCGAAGTGTTAGGGCACAGAAGCTCACAGAATGTGCTGAAGCTTGTAGTGTGTAAAAAAAACTGCCTCTGAAATCAACGTGAGCACAAGAACTGTTCTTCGGGTCGACTGGAGTGGTGTATAGCTCACTGCCATTGGACTCTGGAGAAGTGGAAACATGTTCTCTGGAGTGATGAATAATGGTCTGGGGTTGTTTTTCATTGTTCGGGCTAGGCCCCTTAGTTTCAGTGAAGGGAAATCTTAACGCTAAAGCATACTATTACATTTTAGACGATTCTGTGCATACAGCTTTGTGGCAACATTTTGGGGAAGGCCCTTTCCTAGATGACCAGCCTATGTACAATACAGTAATGTACATTTTACATTAAGTTGTTTGTAAGGATGGTAAATTAATACTGCACAAAAAGTGTTTGTTTTCCATGTTATTTGTTAAAGAAAAGTAGTTAATTTGCTGTGGATATTTTGTGTCTTTGCCCATAACTTTGCACCTTTTGATGTAAATGTTTGAGGACAGGGTATAGTTTTTTTTCTGGATTCCATTAGAATGACAATTGCAGAGAAAGCGACAGGGCAACTATTGAATCCTATAGTTGGAACTATTGAAAAGATACTGTTCTTAACTACCTTTTTTGCTGAAGTGGAGATGCTGAATTATTTGTATTAGTATTTTTTATTTTTTTCATGTGCTACAGATGTCTATTACCGGTTTTGTGAACAAAATATATATAAAAAAAAATAATGATATATATATATATATATTCAGATTTTTCAGGGGGTGCCAGCACCCTTACTTCCCATGGCTATGGATCCATCCTCAGATTTTGTCTGTCACAGGCATTCAATTATTTGGCCTCATGGTGAAATCCCTGAGTGGTTTCCTTCCTCTCCGGTAACTGAGTTAGAAAGGACACCTGTATCTTTGTAGTGACTGGGTATATTTAATAACTTTGCCAAGCTCAAAGGGATATTCAATGTCTGATTATATTTTTTTTACCCATCTACCAATAGGTGCCCTTCTTTGCAAGGCATTGGAACACCTCCGTGTTCTTTTCAATTTAATCCATTAAATTCAGGCTGTAACACCGCAAAATGTGGAAAAAGTCAAGGGGTGTGAATACATTCTGAAGGCACTGTATATATGAAAATGAATGTGTTTTTGTATGAATTTACTTGACATATGCTAGTTTTCAATGTATTTGATGCCACAGAAGAAGCAATAGGCAGAAAAGTTACAACAGTTTCATGTGAACTATACACATGAACTACAAATCTTTTGACAACTTGTTTTCTTTTGCATTTTCAGAAAGTACTGGCTGGCAACGTTAAGTAAAAAAAACTAAAACGTGATATAATATAAAACACATCAAACGGCCTGTAACTAATAGTTTTTTGCCGTCCTGTAAATCCTCTGCAGGTATACTCCAGCATGCAAACAACGCTGCCGGAAATGTAGTTCAAATTAGACTTTTCTAACTTTCGTTGATGTGTCTTCTTGGCCGTCAAATATTTTGATAAAAGACATTAGGTATGATTAAATCAATACACTAATACGAATATAATTTTATATATATTTTAAATGACCGTGTTTTCATGAATTTGATGATATAATCTTGAAGCCATTTCAAAAGACCCTGGACATGACCCCAGAAGTATGTTGGAGGATCACTTGCACAGGGTATTGGTTAAAACCACGTGTCAAACTCAAGGCCCGCAGGCCGGATAAGGCCTGTGACACATTTCTATCTGGTCGGCAAAATAATTTGGGTTGTCAATTCATTTTGGCCTGCTTCCATACAGCCCGTGACACGCTGCACTACAAGTCCCATCAAGCAGTGCCAACGTTCTGCGCGCCAAATGGCAGGTGATTTTGTTTTATAACTGGTAGCGAACCACACAAAGAACTACGAATCCTATATCTCACCTTGTGCGCATCAACACTGCCTGGCTGGGAAGCTGGGAGCACTGTAATTAAAGTAAGATACATTTTTAGAAGCGCTGCGCACAGGCATAAAAGTTTGTCTAATTTACTCAAGTCTACTAAAGTGTGAGACTTTGTTCTTCTGTTTCTTGGCTTTGTATATACATTGTTTTGTTCACAACTAGGTTGTTTTTCAACCTTTTTGAGTTTGCTTCAAGTACTAGCGAGGACACATAGATTTAAACATCCATCTTCCACAGTGGCTGGTGGACCAAAAAGTTAGTTTCAGTCCCTGCCAACAATACATTGCTGCTTTGACGTCAAGAAGGGAGTGGCCTGGTGGTAGGCTAGGGAGAAAAATAATATTAAAAAAAAAATAATACAACCTGGTGGTTGCAGAAGTGCACTGTTTACCGGCATGCATGTTTGGGCGAAATGCGGTAAGGTGGAAAGATAGTTGTACCACTTTGAAGATGCGGTGGGCAGTCTGGGTCAGGGGAACCCCTGGTGCTTCAGTCATATGACGGGCTCACTTTGTCCCAAACAACTACGATGGCTACCAACAGTGGATGAGTGGATTCACCATGAAGCCGAGGCTAAAAAACGAACATCTCATTCCAAAATCATGGGCATTAATATGGAGTTGGTCCCCCCTTTGCTGCTATAACAGCCTCCACTCTTCTGGGAAAGCTTTCCACTAGATGTTGGAACATTGCTGCAGGGACTAGCTTCCATTCAGCACAAGCATTAGTGAGGTCGGGCACTGACGTTGGGCGATTAGGCCTGGCTCGCAGTTGGCGTTCCAATTCATCCCAAAGGTGTTCGATGGGGTTGAGGTCAGAACTCTGTGCAGGCCAGTCAAGTTCTTCCACACCGATCTTGACAAAACATTTCTGTATGGACCTTGCTTTGTGCACAGGGGCATTGTTATGCTGAAACAGGAAAGGGCCTACCCCAAACTGTTGCCACAAAGTTGGAAGCACAGAATCGTCTAGAATGCCATTGTATGCTTTAGCGTTAAGATTTCCCTTCACTGGAACTAAGGGGTTTAGCCCAAACCATTATTCCTCCTCCACCAAACTTTAGTTGGCACTATGCATTGGGACAGGTAGCGTTCTGCTGCGGCCCCTCATGATGACTTCTGTTTTTTTTGTGGCCCCCACCCCATCAAAGTTGCACATCCCTGATCTACACTGATTTAGTGTGGATCAAGTGGATTTAACAAGTGACATCAATAAGGGATCATAACTTTCACCTGGTCAGTCTGTCATGGAAATAGCAGGTGTTCTTAATGTTTCATGTACTCAAGTGTATTATAATATTGAATGACTTTGACATATTACATTTTTATATTATGCGTATCTCCCTATAGTGGACAAAACATTTTACTACATTACACAAGCTTACATTTTCACCACAACATTTTGTGGAATTACACATCCTTTTTTTTACCTCAGATTGGAGATGTTATTAAGACAGCGTATAGTCATCACGCTGACACTAAATCGATTGCTTAAATCAGATTCATATATTTCATTTGGCACTGTTTATTTTGTCATACCCGTCGCAGGACTTAACGCCATTGCCATTTTCAAACTCAAATGACACAGACAATTTGCAGCGTTCTCTGTATAGTAGTCGCTGGCCACAAACTAATACACACATTTTACAGTCAGTCTATTACTCAAACGAAAGCCAATCCCTGTCAATATTTAGAACTACCTGTGGAGAGATTATTAATTTTAACTATCCAATTAAAAAAGTGTTGCATTTTGTATCTACTGTAAACATTTACCCATATCGAGACGAGTTGATAAAAGCCTACTACAGGTTCTCATCTGACCACAGTTAAATGTAGTATATCCAAGTTTGTTGTGGTTTGTCTTTTAGAAGAGGCCATATGGTACATGTCGCTGCAGTCAGTCCCATTGATCTCAATACAATATTGATGTGAGTGATTCATTTGCACAGGCTATTGATTACAGTAAAACAAGCTAATCAATTTCAGTCTGGAGTTGACTGCTTGGTCAGTTTTGGTGCGTGAGAAGTTTAAGGTACTAATTTAGCAAAGTACAGGTAATCTAAACACAAGTGTGACATGTACGTGTGTGTGTGTAGGGAGTAGTTTTTATGTCTTCAACATATCATGACTTATTTCACCATGTTGATTATGAATTTGGTAATTTAAAACCTGGGTTTTGACGTTCGGCTATAATAAAAAAATACATGACAACAGGTAGCATCAACAATATTTAGTATTTTTGGGGGGGTTAATTAGGATCCCCATTAGCTGTTGCGAAAGCAGAAGCTACTCTTCCTTGGGTCCACATATAACATGACATAATACAGAACATTAGTAGACAAGAACAGCTGAAGGACAGAAGTACATCAATTTCAAAAATTGCACACGTCCTGCATATCAATACAATCACACAAAATATCTAGGTCAAATAGTACAGACACTTGTGCTGTATGAGGTGTTGCTTTATCTGTTCTTTTAAACCAGGTTTGCTGTTTGAGCAATATGAGATGGAAGGGATTCCATTAAATAATGGCTCTTTATAATACTGTACATTTTCTTGAAATTGTTCTGTATTTGGGGACTGTGAAAATACCACTGGTAGCATGTCTGGTGGGGTAACTGTTTGTGTCAGAGCTGTGTGTAAGTTGACTATGCAAACAATTTGAAATGTTCATGTCTTATAAATAAGAAGTGATGCAGTCAGTGTCTCCTCAACTCTTAGCCAAGAGAGACTGGCATGCATAGTATTCATATCATCCCTCTGATTGCAATCAACAGCAAGACGTGCCGCTCTGTTCTAAGTCAGCTGCAGCTTAACTAGGTCTTTCTTTGCATCACTCGACCACATGACTGGACAATAATCAGGATAAGACAAAACTAGAGCCTGCAGGACTTGCTTTTCTAAGTGTGGTGTCAAAAAAGCAGAGCATTTCTTTATGGACCGACCACTCCCCATCTTTACAACCATTGAATCTATATGTTTTGAACATGACAGTTTACAATCTAATGTAACGCCAAGTAATTTAGTCTCCTCAACTTGTTCAACAGCCACACCATTCATTACCAGATTCAGCTGAGGTATGTCTAGACAGCTGCCCTTTGGTACACCACACATTAGAGAGGTGTCCATTAAAGAAACCCTCTGAGTTCTATTAGATAGCTCTGAATCCACGATATGGCAGAGGTTGAAAAGCCATAAAACATACAGTACCAGTCAAATGTTTCAACACACCTACTCATTGAAGGGTTTATCTTTATTTTTGCTATTTTCTACATTGTAGATGAATAATGAATCATTCAAAACTATGAAATGACACATGGAATCATGTAGTAAGCAAAAGTGTTAAACAAATCAAAATATATTTTATATCTGAGTTTCTTCAGAGTACCCACCCTTTGCGTTGATGACAGCTTTGCACAATCTTGGCATTCTCTCAACCAGCTTCATGAGGTAGTCACCTGGAATGCATTTCAATTAACAGGTGTGCCTTGTTAAAAGTTCATTTGTGGAATTTCTTTCATTCTTAATGTGTTTGAGCCAATCAGTTGTGTTGGGACAAGGTAGTGTTGGTTTACAGAAGATAGACCAATTCCAGGTTATTGCAAAAAACATCTCATATAAGCAAAGAGAAACATCAGTCCACCATTACTTTAACACATTGTCAGTCAATCCGGAAAAATTGTTTGTTCAAGTGCTGTCGCAAAAACCATCAAGCGCTATGTTAAGGACCGCCACAGGAAAGGAAGACCCAGAGTTACCTCTGCTGAAGAGGATAAGTTCATTACAGTAACAGACACATCTCAACATCAACTGTTCATAGGAGACTGTGTGAATCAGGCCTTCATGGTTGAATTGCTGCAAAGAAACCTCTACTAAAGGACACCAATAATAAGAAGAGACTTGCTTGCGCCAAGAAGCACGAGCAATGGACATTAGACCGGTGGAAATCTGGCCTTTGGTCTGATGAGTCCAACTGTAAGATTTTTGGTTCCAACCGCCGTGTCTTTGTAAGACACAGAGTAGGTGAATGGATGATGTCTGCCTGCGTGGTTCCCACAGTGATGCATGGAGGAAGAGGTGTGATGGTGTGGGGGTGCTGTACTGGTGACACTGTGTAATTTATTTAGAATTCAAGGCACACTTAACCAGCATGGCTACCACAGCATACTGTAGCGATACGCCATCTGGTTTGCGCTTAGAGAGACTAATTTGTTTTTCAACAGGACAATGACCCAACATGCCTCCAGGCTGTGTAAGGGTTATTTGACCAAGAAGGAGAGTGATGGAGTGCTGCATCTGATGACCTGGCCTCCACAATCACCCAACCTCAACCCAATTGAGATGGTTTGGGATGAGTTGGACCGCGCGCGGAGTGAAGGAAAAGCAGCCAACAAGTGCTCAGCATATGTGGGAATTTCTTCAAGACTGTTGGAAAAGCATTCCAGGTGAAGTTGGTTGAGAGAATGCCATGAGTGTGCAAAGCTGTTATCAAGGCAAAGGGTGGCTACTTTGAAGAATCTCAAATATAAAATATATTTTGGTTTGTTTAACACAATTTGGTTACTATATGATTCCATATGTGTTATTTCATAGTTTTGATGTCTTCATTATTATTCTACAATGTAGAAAATAGTAAAAATAAAGACACACTCTTGAATGAGTAGGTGTGTCCAAACTTATGAATGGTACTTTTTTATGTTTTCTCAACAATAGGTTATGGTCAATAATATCAAAGACTGCACTGAAATCTAACAGTACAGCTCTCACAATCTTAGAGTAATAGCGTTGTATTGTTTTGTATCATTGTATAATTTTTACTTAATTTTTCAACAGGATTCTACTTAATCAGGTAGGAACTACTAAATGAGCCCAAAAACGTGCTATGATTTTGTAGATTTTGATAATAGTGAAATTGTGACAGTTTGTCTTGCCTACTAAAGGACAGTAGGACACACACGCGAGTATAAATGAGTCAACAGTTGAGTCATCTACTTTATGAAATAACATAAGCGCCCGCATCGGTGTATTCACTTTAAGCAGTAGACTGGCTAGCCTACCTGGCTGCAATACATTTTGAGCGCACAATTATACAGCAATTTTTTAATGTTTTAAGTTTAAATGTTACAACCTACTTATGTTTTTGTAATTGTTTTATTATTTTGGAATTGGTTGTAGTTATTTTATGCACATCTGCAAGAACAGCAGCAAAGGTTTGACAAATATAATTTATCTCTGGAGTTTCTTTTGTTTTATGTATGTTAAAAAGCTCTATACAGCATCCTATGTACATTTATACATAGGATTATAAAGAGGCATAAAAACACTGTGGCCAGTTTATTCTAGTACCCTCAGCCTGAATTCTTCAGGCATTGTTCAGTTTGTATCAAGGGACCTAACGTGTGTCAGGAAAACATTCCCCACTCCATTACACCACCACCACCAGCCTGTACCGTTGACTCCAGGCAGGATGGGCCCATGGACTGATGCTACCATCAGCAAGATTCAACAGGAGCTGTGATTCGTTGGATCAGGCAATGTTTTTCACCTCCTCAATTGTCCAGTGTTGGTAATCGTGTACCCACGGGAGACGCTTCTTCTTGTTTTTAGCTGATCGGAGTGGAACCTGGTGTGGTCGTCTGCTGCAATAGCCCATCCATGACAAGGACCGACCAGTTGTAGGTTCCAAGATGCCGTTCTACATACTACTGTTGTACTGCGCCGTTATTTGCTTGTCTGTTAGCTTGCACGATTTTTGCCATTCTCCTTCGACCTCTCATCAACGAGCTGTTTTCACCCACAGGACTGCCGCTGACTGGATGTTTTTTATTTTTTGTTTGTCGCACCATTCTCGGTAAACCTTAGACACTGCCGTGTGTCAAAATCCCAGGAGGGCGGCCATTTCTGAGATCCTGGAAGCGGTTTGCCTGGCACCAACAATCATACCACTCTCAATGTTGCTTAAGTCACTCGTTTTGCCCATTCTAACGTTCAATTAAACAGTAACTGGATGCCTGTCTGCCTGCTCTATAAAGCAATCTACGGCCACGTGACTCACTGTCTGTATGAGCGAACCCTTTTCGTGAACGGGATGGTGCACCTAAATAGACTGTATATAATAATGGGCAGTTTGGGTTGTATTTGTATGTACACTCTACTGTATAGAAGTGCAGTGACTGTCAGTTTTCCTAAACAATATTCAGACTGGGCACAAGGCCAATGGCAACAGCCACGCTTTGGTCCTTGGGGGGGACCCGTCCCGCCATACAATCAATGGTATAGGGGAATGGTGTAGGGGAAACACTGGTCTAACTATTGCAATGCCTATACCTAGGATGTGGTGGAGAGCTGACCCTTTCGTTATCTCCTCCCCTCCCTCTCTTTTAATCTACAAAACGAAAGGGTTCCTCCATCGCCGAGCTAATTAAGTGAGCAGATTGATGCGGCACCTTCCACTCCCACGGGAAGCAAACTAGTTCTTTCAGAACAATTTAATTGCTCCTGTTGGCTCGTTACACTTCAGAAGTGGAGAAGTTGGAGCAGACCAGGATGCCAGACTAGAGATCTGTATGTCGACAGACAGGACTGTGTGTGTGTGTGTGTGTGTGTGTGTGTGTGTGTGTGTGTGTGTGTGTGTGTGTGTGTGTGTGTGTGTGTGTGTGTGTGTGTGTGTGTGTGTGTGTGTGTGTGTGTGTGTGTTCTTGTTCTGGTGTGGGCAGAGGGCTTAAAGGGGAAGGTCAGGATTTTACAACTTAAAATGTTCATTTTCATTGTTGTTAGCTAGTGGTGGCTAAATTTAGCCGTTGTAGTTGTTTAACACTTAAAACGTTGGGTCTCTATACCACCGTACCTAAGCCAATTACATGTCTTAATGACGTCAACGTTGTAATAATGTAATGAATAAATGTAAAAAAATAAAATAAAAAAATAATCTTAGGTAACATTAGAATGCGAAAGAAAATGTATTTCAAATAATACAATAGCATTTTAATTTGTTTATGTAACTAGGCTATATGTAAAAACGAAAAACCACTAAAACACTTCAATTCAAGTGTTCTAATCCATTAAATAAACACCATCACGGATAATCCATGATTAATTTGTTTAGGCAGGTCTTAAGGAACACTGAGTTCACGTGGAGAGCGCATAATAATTCTGGCATTTTGAAATAGAGCTCAAGGGTTTTTAAAGAGATATTTGGCAAGGATATGTAATTTGGAATCTGCTCTTTCTTATCCAGTAAAAATAAAGCCTTGAATATATACACATATACATACACACAGTACCATTCAATAGTTTGGACACACCTACTCATTCAAGGCTTTATTTTTACAATTTTCTACATTGTAGAATAATAGCGAAGACATCAAAACTATGAAATAACACATATGGAATCATGTAGTAACTAAAAAAAAAAAAAAAAAAAAAAAAAAATATATATATATATATATATATATATATATACATACAGTGGGGAGAACAAGTATTTGATACACTGCCGATTTTGCAGGTTTTCCTACTTACAAAGCATGTAGAGGTCTGTAATTTTTATCATAGGTACACTTCAACTGTGAGAGACGGAATCTAAAACAAAAATCCAGAAAATCACATTGTATGATTTTTAAATAATTAATTTGCATTTTATTGCATGACATAAGTATTTGATCACCTACCAACCAGTAAGAATTCCGGCTCTTACAGACCTGTTAGTTTTTCTTTAAGAAGCCCTCCTGTTCTCCACTCATTACCTGTATTAACTGCACCTGTTTGAACTCGTTACCTGTATAAAAGACACCTCTCCACACACTCAATCAAACAGACTCCAACCTCTCCACAATGGCCAAGGCCAGAGAGCTGTGTAAGGACATCAGGGATAAAATTGTAGACCTACACAAGGCTGGGAGGGGCTACAGGACAATAGGCAAGCAGCTTGGTGAGAAGGCAACAACTGTTGGCGCAATTATTCGAAAATGGAAGAAGTTCAAGATGACGGTCAATCTCCCTCGGTCTGGGGCACCATGCAAGATCTCACCTCGTGGGGCATCAATGATCATGAGGAAGGTGAGGGCTCATCCCAGAATTACACGGCAGGACCTGGTCAATGACCTGAAGAGAGCTGGGACCACAGTCTCAAAGAAAACCATTAGTAACACACTACGCTGTCATGGATTAAAATCCTGCAGCGCACGCAAGGTCCCCCTGCTCAAGCCAGCGCATGTCCAGGCCCGTCTGAAGTTTGCCAATGACCATCTGGATGATCCAGAGGAGGAATGGGAGAAGGTCATGCGGTCTGATGAGACAAAAATAGAGCTTTTTGGTCTAAACTCCACTCACCGTGTTTGGAGGAAGAAGAAGGATGAGTACAACCCCAAGAACACCATCCCAACCGTGAAGCATGGAGGTGGAAACATCATTCTTTGGGGATGCTTTTCTGCAAAGGGGACAGGACGACTGCACCGTATTGAGGGGAGGATGGATGGGGCCATGTATCGCAAGATCTTGGCCAACAACCTCCTTCCCTCAGTAAGAGCATTGAAGATGGGTCGTGGCTGGGTCTTCCAGCATGACAACGACCCGAAACACACAGCCAGGACAACTAAGGAGTGGCTCCCTAAGAAGCATCTCATGGTCCTGGAGTGGCCTAGCCAGTCTCCAGACCTGAACCCAATAGAAAATCTTTGGAGGGAGCTGAAAGTCTGTATTGCCCAGCGACAGCCCCGAAACCTGAAGGATCTGGATGGAGGAGTGGGCCAAAATCCCTGCTGCAGTGTGTGCAAACCTGGTCAAGAACTACAGGAAACGTATGATCTCTGTAACTGCTAACAAAGGTTTCTGTACCAAATATTAAGTTCTGCTTTTCTGATGTATCAAATACTTATGTCATGCAATAAAATGCATTTTAATTACTTAAAAATCATACAATGTGATTTTATGGATTTTTGTTTTAGATTCCGTCACTCACAGTTGAAGAGTACCTATGATAAAAATGACAGACTTCTACATGCTTTGTAAGTGGGAAAACCTGCAAAATCGGCAGTGTATCAAATACTTGTTCTCCCCACTGTATATATTTTAGATTATTCAAAGTAGCCACCCTTTGCCTTGATTACAGCTTTGCACACTCTTGGCTTCACCTGGAATGCTTTTCCAACAGTCTTGAAGGACTTCCCACATATGCTGAGCCCTCATTGGCTGCTTTTCCTTCACTCTGGTCCAACTCATCCCAAACCATCTCAATTGGGTTGAGGTCGGGTGATTGTGCAGGCCAGGTCATCTGATGCAGCACTCCATCACTCTCCTTCTTGGTCAAATAACTCTTACACAGCCTGGAGGTGTGTTAGGTCATTGTCCTAGTCTCACTAAGTGCAAACCAGCTTTGCACACTCTTGGCATTCTCTATAAAGTATGAAAAGACGTTGAGAGTGGACGTTGAGAGTCTATTTCAGTAGTAGGCCTACTGTTAGCTTACTTTTAAATCACTGTCAATTACTTACTGTAGGTCCTAGACCCGTATTGGCATTATCAAAACATTTGGGATGGTTGAAATTGCACTTCGGTACGGCATTACAATAAAAAATGGGCAGTTGCCCCCAAAAGGGCTTTATTACAGACAAATACTCCTCAGTTTCATCAGCTGTCCAGATGGCTGGTCTCAGACGATCCCACAGGTGAAGAAGCCAGATGTGGCTGTCCTGGGCTGGCGTGGTTACAAGTGGTCTGCGGTTGTGAGGCCGGTTGGACGTACTGCCAAATTCTCTTAAATGACGTTGTAGGCGGCTTATGGTAGATAAATTAACATTCAATTCTCTGGCAACAACTCTGATGGACATTCCTAAAGTTAGCATGTCAATTGCACGCTCCCTAAACTTGAGACATCTGTGGCATTGTGTTGTGTGACAAAACTGTACATTTTAAAGTGGCCTTTTCTTGTCCCCAGCACACCTGTGTAATGATCATGCTGTTTAATCAGCTTCTTTATATGCCACACCTGTCAGGTGGTTGCATTATCTTGGCAAATGAGAAATGTTCACTAACAGGGATGTAAACAAATTTGGTCACAACATTTAAAATTGGGCCCAAGGTTTTACGTGTTGCGTTTATATTTGTGTTAAATATAGTAAGTCCTATTTTTATTTTTTTTATGTTTTATTCCCTGTTCACAACATTCTTATATATTGAAGCTTTCCCTTGTACAGATTTGATTTCTTATAGCTAGTTAAACAATAGACTATGGGCATTTGATTCCACTGACTGTTACACGAGCCGACAAAGTGAAAAAACCTGTCAATGTGTTCTTGAGCAAGGCACTTAACCCTAATTTGCTCCAGTGGCTGACCCTGTAGGTATTTCAAAAGCTGACTTATTTGCAGTTACTGTTTGTTTTCCTTGAACCATATCAACCTGTTTGAAAATAGGCTCCGAGATATTTACACAGCCTTCAAAGACATGATCAAAAAGTCCCACCATGGCTCGGGTGTCAGAATGAGGTGAAAATGTCAGGTACTCTAGGTAGAGCCCACAGAGCTCCTGTTCACGTGTATGCCATGCTAATTGCGACAACATACCGAGTCCCCTTTTTATTCCCCCCCTGTGATTTTGTTATGAGTTTGTGAATGAATAAGCACACTTACCGGTGCACTGGAGCAAAGATAAGTGATTTGGAAAAAGTTAGCTTACACGTGCCTATCATGGGACTCACGCATTGGAGAGTGTATAGAGTGGATGGCCCGCAGGCTGAATTTAACCCGCGGGTGATTTAATCCCCCCCCCAATGTTTGAAATTATTGTTTGGGTTTCTTGCAGTCAATTATGTTCCGGCCCCCTGACCATCCACTCCAGTAAAAATCTACTTTGTGCCACCATGCAGGAAATGTCACACACAAGTGTTTCCACTATTGCTCCAGGGATTATGCACAGAGACAGAGACACACTATGGCTGCGTTTACACAGGCAGCCCAATTCTGATATTTTTCCCACTAGTTGGACTTTTGAACAATCTCTTTTTCAGAGCTGATCTGATGGGAGAGAATACCAATTAGTAGAAAAAAGATCAGAATTGTGCTGCCTGTGAAAACGGAGCCTATTAGTGTCAAGATGTGTGAAGCGTTTACACTGTTATTTTCAGTAAGGAAAACGGAAGGCATCTACTTATGTAAAGTCTGTTTATCCCAAAACCATTATACAATTTGATATAAACCTCAGGGGAAAATATATATATATATATATATATTTTGACTGTATGCTACTACTCCATAATACTTCCAAAGAAGGTTCGATTGAATGGAGCCCTTGGACTTATTAAGCTAATTAGCGAAATTCCACAAAGTCTCTGGTGAAAGAGAGAAGTGGGAGATTCTCCCCGCTATAGCTACGGCTGCATGAGACACCACCTGTCCATGGTCATCCTATGGGAAAGGCTATAGAGAGATGGGCTGCGTCCCAAATGGCACCCTATTCCCTACATAGAGCATTACTTTTGACCAGGGTCCACAGGGCTCTTGTCAAAAATAGTGCAATATGTAGGGAGTAGTGTTCCATTTGGAACACAGACCTGGAGCCTGCCAGATACAAAGTTGTGGCCAGTAATGCGTAACAACAGACTACTGCCTGGAGAGAGTAAAGCTTCGGCAGGGTCACAAGTCAGATTCGCCGCAGTGCTTGGCATCTCTCCCCAACCAGCCCTCTCCCTTTGTACTGTCAGGAATTGACCTAACTAAAGCAGTAGAGAATTAGATTGACTTTATCACTGATAGTAAAGGCTGTGCAGTACACAACATATTCAGCTATTTTAGAGAACATTGGAGGTTGAATGCTTCTTTTGTTATAAAACAACAGTCAGCAATACTTCTATTGAGCTCTCCGCCCTCCCCAGTCACAAGGCTGCCTTAACCATAGTCCTCAATTATATCACAGTATCATAACAGTATTTTAGAACCGAATAATGGGCAGGGCTCGACATTAATGTTTGTCCTCATCCCTGGCCAAGTAAAAAAAAAAAAAAGAAGTTGGACAAGCAGATTATCAAACAATTACTCCTCTTGATGCTATATTGCCGTTCTCCTCATTTCTGATGAGCGTGTCATAGTAGAATTGCATTGATGGGCAGGAGCGTCTTTAAACAGCTTGGAAAATTCCAGAAAATGATGTCATGGCTTTAGAAGCTTCAGATGGGCTAATTGACATAATTTGAGTCAATTGGAGGTGTACCTGTGGATGTATTTCAAGGCCCACCTTCAAACTCAGTGCCATTTTGCTCCACATCATGGGAAATTCAAAAGAAATCAAGACCAAGACTTCCGCAAGTCTGGTTCATCCTTGGGAGAAACTTCATCTGTAAAAACAATAGTATGCAAGTATAAACACCATGGGACTACGCAGCCGTCATACCGCCAGACTACGGTTTGCAACTGCACATGGGGATAAAGATTGTACTTTTTGGAGAAATTTCTTCTGGTCTGATGAAACGAAAATAGAACTGTTTGGCCATAATGACCATCGTTATGTTTAGAGGAAAACGGGGGAGGATTGCAAGCCGAAGAACACCATCCCGACCGTGGCAGCATCATGTTGTGGGGGTGCTTTGCTGCAGGAGGGACTGGTGCACTTCCCAAAATAGATGGCATCATGAGGAAGGAAAATTATGTGGATATATTGAAGCAACATCTCAAAACATCAGTCAGGAAGTTAAAGCTTGCTCGCAAATGGGTCATCCAAATGGACAATGACCCCAAGCATACTTACAAAGTTGTGTCAAAATGGCTTAAGGACAACAAAGTCAAGGTATTGGAGTGGCCATCAAAGCCCTGACCTCAATCCTATAGAAAATGTGTGGCCAGAACTGAAAAAGCGTGTGCGAGCAAGGAGGCCTACAAACCTGACTCAGTTACACCAGTTCTGTCAGGAGGAATGGGCCAAAATTCACCCAACTTATTGTGGGAAGCTTGTGGAAGGCTACCCAAAACGTTTGACCCAAGTTAAACAATTTAAAGGCAATGCTACCAAATACTAATTGAGTGTTTGTAAACTTCTGACCCACTGGGAATGCGATGAAAGAAATAATAGCTTAAATAAATAATTCTCTCTCCTATTATTCTGACATTTCGCATTGTTAAAATAAAGTTGTGATCCTAACTGACTTAAGACAGGGAATTTTTACTAGGATTAAATGTCAGGAATTGTGAAAAACAGAGTTTAAATGTATTTGGCTAAGGTGTATGTAAACTTAAGACTTCAACTGTAGCTATGCATGTATTAATGTCATTGTCATGTCCGATGTCCTAAAAACTTTCCACCTGCACTCTTGAATAATCCCAAATGGCCAACATGCAGTTGATGAACGGGTCCATTCACTGTAAGACTAGAAAGCACAGTAAAATACCTTTTTAATGTGTGTTACAGAATTAATGCTGTAGATTGTATTGCATTATCAGTAAAATGATGAAAAATATTGTTAACTGTAATTGAAAGCCTCCTGTAAAATGTACTCTAACATACTGTATTTATTTACAGTAATATCTTATGCCTACTGTAGATTATGAGGCCAACCTCATACTGTCGCATGAAGCTCTGACAATTTTTTAAATATTTTTTTTTAAACAACGCTAATCTTGTGGAATACATTTTCAGCAGCTGCTGGGTAGGTACGCTTTTAAAAAATCTTGTTATGTTAACAATCTTATACAATAAAAGTAATGAACAGTATTCATTATTTACATTAAATAGCCATAAATTGCAAAGTGCAGTTGAGAGGGTCATGTTTCAGAGGATGCATGTCTCGACCTTCTCCTTCTGAGCCTTTTAGGGAGTTGCAGCAATGAGACAAGATCGAAATTGGGGAGAAACAATTTTTTTTGGGGGTGGGGATGCCTATGGTGGTCCTAAAATCCAAATCAAATAGCTAAATGATGACCATCTTAACTCTGTAAAATGTAAACACACGTAAAATACAAACCACGCTTTTACTCTAATATGCAGCATTTACTCTTAATATGCAAATTAATCTAATGAAGTCTAAGCTATTGTAAATCGGAATAGCCTAATATCTAGTTGGATTTATGTCACTTCCTGTTGAACACAAAACAAGGGAAAGCTTGGTTTGTTTTTTGGGAAAGTTTGTTTTTTTGAAAGTGTATTGGAACGTTTCTTAGTAGCTAGCTGATTTTTTGAGTTTGGATCCTGCGACGCATTTGGCATCAGTTTCTGGGACTGCTGCTCTCTGTCCAGTGATCCTGCCGACAAAGGCCGGGTCTGAGGAGCAATTTGGCGTAGCAACTAACCTAGCTGCTAGCTAGCTGCCAATCAAGCTAGCAGGGTTTTCTTGAGGGCTTAAACGCAGCCCGCGATTCGGTTAGCCATTGTAGATGGGATCGCGGATTGTCTCGGGCTTGAACTGTCTAGATCCCTGCTGTTTTGTTGTTTTCAATCTTCCCTGTGACCTGCCCTGTCTGGAACTGAGAGGAGTAACAGCGTAACCTATGCTGCTAGCTACCATGACAAAGACCAAAGTCGGCGGGAGTACCGTTAAGGACAGTGGTGTATCTCTATCACAGGTGAAGGATATTTTAAACTACCAAAAAGAGTTCTACAAACAGTTGTTGTAACAACAATAAAATAGCTTCAAGTGTTGTCCAAATACTGGTGGATTCAACTAATAAAAGAATGGACTACCTGATCAGAGAGGTCTAGGACCTGAAGAACAGTTTGCAGTTCTCCCAGGATCAGTTCAATGAGTTGAAACAAAAAAATGGCTGTATCTGTATGTCAAAATCTGTATGTCATTGAGAGAGGACATCAGTTCACGTGTGTGAGTCCATGATAACAATGACGGATAAATCAGACTCAAGGGACAATCAAGGCGGAACATGAGACCTGGACGGAGTCTGAGGACAAAGTGAGGGGAAATGATCTCTGAGAAATTGAAGATGGACCATAGGAAGGTTGAGGTGGAGCGCGCCCACAGGACTGGACAACCGGCCCAGGTGACAGGCCCAGGCCGATAGGGGTCAAGTAATGAACTGGTCCTAAACATATCTAAAACTAGGAGCATTGTATTTTGTATAAATCATTCCCTAAGTTCTAGACCTCAGCTGTAATGAAGGGTACTGGCTGTTGAACAAGTTGAGGAGACTAAATTACTTGGCGTTACCTTGGATTGTAAATTGTCATGGTCAATACCTTTTTATATTCAATGGTTGTAAAAAGGGTTAGGGTTAGGTCTGTCCATAATAAAGAGATGCTCTGCTTTTTTTGACACCACACTTAAAAAAGCAAGTCCTGCAGGCTCTAGTTTTGTCTTATCCTGATTATTGTCCAGTCATGTGGTCGAGTGATACAAAGAAAGACCTAGTTAACAGATTAAGCAACACGTCACGGCATAACGCCTCTCCCCCATTTTATCTAGATAGTTTGTGTGTATGTATTGATATGTAGGCTACGTGTGCCTTTAAAAAAAATGGTTTTATGTAGTTCTGTTCTTGTCTATTAATGTTATTTTATTATGTCATGTTTTGTGTGGACCCCAGGCAGAGTAGCTGCTGCTTTTGCAACAGCCAATGGGGATCCTAATAAAATACCAAATACCACGTCCCCTAAATGAATTTAATGAATTCATTTCAATTCCTGAAAAAAGATTACAGTAAGAGTATTGGTACTGTAAAACAGATTACGGTAACATGCTGTACTGTAAATTTACAGCAATATACTGGCAACAGAATTACTGTAATTCTATAATTTCTGTAAAACATTTTACAGCATCCCTGCTGTAAAGCAACATTACAGTATTTACCTGCCAATTCTGCTGACAGTATAATGCTGTACATTTACAGGGAAAGGTTTTATAGTGTTAAAAAAAACAGTTACACATACTCCTGTTGTAATACTGCCTCTCAAGCACTCAATATTCAGAGTTGAGAAATAAATCTGATATTTGAAAATTGGTCATGTCATTCTGACAACGTAAAAAAATATATTGACAAATAACTTGCATGCTGTCAACAGATCTTCCCTGAAACCTGAATATTTTAGCCTTACAAGTTTATACATAATAGTTTCTTATTTAGTTACCTTGCTTTGAAGTTACCTTCTTTAGCCATTTGATCCCTGCTTCATTGAATGAGGAAATTATTTTATGTATTTGGTTGTAATTGTAACATTGCAATATTTTATAGGCTATGAAGGGTGGCCAACAATGCTCCAGGAGAGCCTTAAATGGGCTCATTGTTGTATTTTGAGACAGGCTTGCATATGCAAAGGACAAGTGGCTAAAAATGTAATGTCAAGCCCTGAGTGGTATACCCTCACTGTATGCAAAAAAACAACAACCTTAAGTGACCTAGCTACACTAGCAAACACAAGCCTAGTAGTTCATCTGTCTATAATAGCATTTCAGTCAATGTTTACTATGATTGATTGCGGATGGCCCCTTGTACATCTGCTTCGTTGCTAGTTTCCCTTGGTTTGTTAACAATCGATGGAATGCAATTTACTCCACTGGGGTAATAACGTTTTGACCCTCAACCTCCGCGGATGAGATTTGTGCCTCTGTTCTGCCTCATGCTCTCTCTCTCTCTCACTCACACACATACTCTCTCTCCCTCTTTCTCTCTTTGCTCTTTTCTTCCCTGCTGGAGGATTAAGCGATGCCTAGGCATGAAATGAAGAGTCTGGCTTTTTATCCTGCCCAAGCATTTAGAGAAGAATGGATTTGCCTGGCCACTTGAACTTCGTCAACAAACGTGTGTGGTTGACGTCATTGTTGCCTTTTAGTCACAATGATGACTTTGTGTGTGTGTGTGGTTGTCCGTCTTTGTGTAAGATGGCTGGTTCTGTCTGAAGACTTGGTGCACAGCTTCCTCTTCATCACATTCAGACAGCGCTTTGAAAAGTGACAGCTCCCAAGAGTTAGCGGGAGCCTGTGAGGATGCGATAGACTGACACGGAGAGAGCACGCCATCTCACGCTAACCTCAGCCAGACCTGAGGTGTCAATCTCACAACACAGACACACACACACACACACACACACACAGCATGCCATAAAAGGTTCTTGCCATTCAACATCCCCTCTCTGTCATATGCATTCCAATCAGCTTTTAGCATTACTGCTCAATATGCACAGCCAGCTAATGGCCAGGAAACAACAAATCAAGTATAAAATCTAATCAATGCACTTGCACTGAATACAAGAGGTGAAATTATTATTTACAAGCCCTTAATGCTTACTTACAAGCCCTTAACCAACAATGCAGTTTTAAGAAAATATAGTTAAAGAAATAGTTACGAAATAAACTAAAGTAAAAAAAATCTAAAATAAGGAACTCAATAATGAGGCTATATACAGGGCGTACTGGTACAAAGTCAATGTGCGGGGGTACAGGTTAGTCAAGGGTTGACACAACCACCACTCTTCTTAAACTATTTAACTGTTCATTCCTCAGTCTCAGCTCCTTAATATGAAGCCATGTGAAGTGGGGGTTAACGATAGGTCAGTAAAATAAATAAAAGTGCCATAGTTCTAACAGGTCCTGCAAGATATCAACCGTTTATTGACTCTCAAAAAGTGGACTCAAGTAGCCTAAACTTTGGTGTGTTGACTGTAACAGGCCTGCCACACTGCAAGTGTAACTTGTACAGAGTGTGAGGCACTGTCATTAATTTCAATGAAACTTAAGCAGCATGGCTCTGTGAGAGGCTCGCGCTGCTCAACGTAAAATATTGCTCTGGTTTCATTTTCAAGAATTCAATGCATGCCGAGTACATTTGATCAAGTGGCTCTTACGCTCTGCTCACTCCGGAAAAAGTGACAAGTCCAGTGTAGCTCCCCTGGAAGTCCGTTGTCAGTATGATTACATGGTTTTGTCATATGGAGACGTCAGTATTGTTGATGCTTTTAAGAATTAGTTGTGTATGATGATGTCATATGGGTGCCTATGCTGTTGCCAATAGGCTACGTGCCGTTAAACATAGGCTAGATGCTGTAGCCAAATTGCTTACCATAGCAGTCTTTCACAGCCACCGAAAGCGATCTCATCTGCTTTATCCAAAGTTAGGCTCTTATCTCAAGTTGTTTCATCTTCCTTCTCCGGGGTGGGTTTATTTTGGATATCTGGACCCTCTCCCGTTCATACATGATGGGCAAGTTGTTGACGTGGTTTTTGTTTAAATTCCACTGTGACAAATAAGGTGCCTGCCCTTGGTCTGTGTGCTTCCTTAATAATTAAAGTAGCACTTTGTTGCTATATTGAAGTATATTTGTTTTGTTGTGCATGTCTGTGTTTGCGCACATTCCTCTATGTTTGTGTGTGTCCATCATGTCAATAAATGACTGGTTTGGGCAATACTTTATGTAGGCTAGAATGTCCCCTTAAAAGCTATCGAACTACTAATTTACCAAGTGTCATGCGTTGATTTGCTCTATTAAAATGCTACACCAATGAGGTGCAAGTTTACTTACTAAGTTGCCTAGTACCTAGTTGGCATTAGGGTAAATTTGAATTGACATGCCATAAATCATATTGACAGTATCTGTGGATCATTAGTTGATAGATCAAGCTATCCAAACAAAGTGTTTGGCTTGTTAAGTGTTTATCACAGTGCTTATGTTGACTTCATATAGATGGATGTTGGGTGTGGGCAATACTTTCCCTTTGTTTTTCGCGTTTTCTTCTTTCAAGGCCTATGGATAGCGTCATAGTAACCTGCGGGAGACAATGACTAAGAAGCGCTGTGAATTCTCTCTCTCTTTCTCTCGCTCTCGCTCGCATTTAATTCAAAGGGCTTTATTGGCATGGGAAACATGTTTACATTGCCAAAGCAAGTGGAATAGATACTAAACAAAAGTGAAATGAAGAGTTAAACATTACACTCTCAAAAGTTTCAAAATAATAGACATTTCAAATTTTGTATTATGGCTTTGTATAGTGTTGTAACAATGTGCAAATAGTTGAAGTACGAAAGGGAAAATAAATCTCTCTTTCTCTCTCTCCCTTCCCCCTTCCTTTTCTCCATGCAGGGCCAGTGTTAGTATTGTATTGTAGGATCTCAGGGTGGACACTCTAACCACAAGGCCACTAGAAAGACCAAGCCACACTCTAATTGGTCCCTTTAGCTGGACTGAGGAATTTCAGATATTAGCGACGCACAGTATATCAACTTTGATATTGCTATATTTCTATGCTGATATTGTGGGACAACCTTTTTATAGGCCTATATTGTTGCCTAAGCCAAATGTGAAGACCACTCATGTCCCAAAATAAAAATGTCCCACAAATGTTCTGCCTCCATTGTGTAACTCTTACAAAGTGTCCAAAAATTACAGTAAAGAATTGTGAAATCATGATCATCATGGCCAAGAAAAATCGGCCCAGATTTTTTTGTATCAGTGCACCCTTAGGCCTACTTGTCCGAAAAGAGGTGTCTTTGTTTTTGCGATGATGCGCCACTTACTGTAGGCCTACATGGTTAACACAACCCGAGATGGGTCTTCCATTTTACAGTCTTTCCCCCTTCTGTCCAAATAGCTGCAAGAATGGAAAGTTCACCCAGGACAGGGCCCGAAGCCTACCTCCATTTGTCAAATGTAACCCAATTCCCCTGTGCATCGCTCATTCAGCGGTCAAGCCTAATTACAAATGCGTGGTGTGTCTTTTTACTTTCTGAAGGGCTTCCAGGTGTATCATTATAGTTCCCCGGAGCACACTGAAGGAGATCAAAGCGCTGCCCTACATGTGTCAGCTCCTGTTACCCCACGCGCTCAGCTCCTGCTCTTTAATTGATTGTCATTCTCAAGCCCGCCCCCCCCCACCCCACATCGCATATCGCCTCCACCTTTCAAAACACTAGATAAGCAGCACTCATTCTCCAGGCTCTGGACAATACAGTCTCCACAATCAACAAGCTCAACAGCCGTTGCCACATTTCTCTCTGTCCCAAATGGCACCCTATTCCCTATATAGTGCCACTGGACGAAAGCCTATTCTTGAAAGGTAATGCATACTTCTAGGGTTCATTATTTAAAGCAACACAGCAAAGGAGAGAGGAAATCTCCTGGGGTTAACTGATGAAAAGATATTTGGGCTCCCCGGGGGTGAAACAGACATGTGGTTTGTGCAAAAGTAGTGTGGGTAAAAGTAACCAATATCCCCTGTAAGGCTTCAATGACTTGCAAGTTGCATTGCTTGCCAGGTAGAGACACGGTTATGGCCATGATGATCTAACCACAGAGCCTCTCTGTAGGAACCTGCTGGCAAAAACAAACATCAATCGGTTTGTGTGTGTATGTACGCGTGTGTATGTGCATGAAGTGTTTTCCCTAAGCGTTGGCCAAATAGCCAGTTACAGACACATTTTTGGCAAGATTTTTTTTTCCAAATTCATGTATCTTTTAAAATATTGGTGTGCCTGACTAACGCAGCCTGAATGCCATAGATGATAAAATCTGAGAACAAAAATGCTAACCTTTGTTATTGTAATGATGAGAGGTTAGCATGTTTTGAGGGTGTGATATTTGTGCGTCTAATTTTCTCGCTCATCATTATTCACGATTAATTCAGGACTATCGGTAATCATGGTAGCATCCACATTAATGTAGAAGTGTTTTTATTTACATAAAACTGACTCAAATTACATGATACATTATTTACCATTCATTTCTATTGGGCACAAAATAATCTGTAACACAACCAAAACAAACAGCAAATGCATCCAACAAGCTTGATGTAAGCGTTGTATGCTAGGAGTATGGGACCAAATACTAAACGTTTGACTACTTTAATACACATTTAAGTGAATTTGTCCCAATAAATGGGGGACTTGTGTATAAAAAGTGCTGTAATTTCTAAACATTTCAACCGATATGGATAAAAACACCCTCAAATTAAAGCTGACAGTCTGCACTTTAACGTCATTGTATAATTTCAAATCCTATGTGCTGGAGTACAGCGCCAAAAAAAGCAATATAGAATGGTCACTGTCCCACTACTTTTGGAGCTCATCCTAGTGGAGAACCTGCTTCAGTCTGCTTTACACCAGACACTGGGTGAGGAATTTACCTTTCATTAGGAAAATAACCTGCAACACAAGACCAAATCTACACTAGTTGGTTACCAAGAAATCAGTTAATGTTCCTGAGTGGCCAGGTTACAGTTTTGACACATCTGCTTGAAAATATACGGCATGACTTGAAAATTGCTGTCTATCCATGATCCCCAACAAATCTCGCACCTAATAATACTCACGGGGCGGTGAATACTAATCCAATCTTTGACTTTAAAAAAAAAAATGTTTTACTATGCAAGTCATTTAAGAACAAATTCTTATTTACAATGACGGCCTACAACGTCCAAACTCTTGACGACGCTAGGCCAATTGTGCGCCGCCCTATGGGACTCCCAATCACGGCCGGTTGTGATACAGCCTGGATACGAACCATGGTGTCTGTAGTGACTCCTCTAGCACTGAGATGCAGTGCCTTAGACCTCTGCGCCACTTGGGAGCCCAAATTACAAAGGAATTTGTGTAGATCAATGACAAATCAGTTAAATTTAATTTCAATACCACTTTGTAACTAAACAAAATGTGAACAAATCCAAGGGGGCTGAATACTACAGACCAACTGTAGGAAAGTTAGTTTGCTTGTCAGTTTGCTAGTGTAACTACTTATTTGAAATGTAATATGCCTACTTGTGTCTTTAAAAATAAATTACATGAGGTTATGTAGTCCATGAACAGCATTCTCACATAGTGATTTCTCTTGTCCAGGTAGGAGAGAGCAATGTCACGTGCAATTGAGATTGTGTCATCTATGGATCGGTTGGGGCGGTATGTGAATTGGAGTGTGTCCAGGGTGTCTGGAATGATGGTGTTGTGTGCCATGACCAGCCTTTCAAAGCACTTCATGATTACAGATGTGAGTACAACGGTGATAGTCATTTAGGCAGGTAACCTTAGAAATATTGGAAACAGGAACAAATTGTCACCTTGAAACATGGGATTGCAGACTGGGACAAGGAGAGATTGAAAATGTCAGTAAAGACACTGGCCAGCTGGTCTGCCCGTGCTCTAAGGACATACCCTGGTATTCCATCCCGGCCTTGCGAGTGTTAACCTGTTTAAAGGTCTTACTCATGGCAGCCAAGGAGAGCGAGATTACACAGTCGTCCGGAACTGCAGGGGCTCTCATGCATGGCTCGGTGTTGTTTATCTCGAAGGCATTTAGATCGTCTGGGAGGAGTCATTTGGCAACTCACAGCTGGGTCTTCGACTGTTCCTTCGACTGTTCCTTTGTAAACCGTAATAGTCTGCAAGCCTTGCCACATGCAACGAGCGTTGGAGCCGTTGTATTAGGATTCCATCGTATTCCTTTATTATCCTTTGGCATGTTTGGAACGCTGAAAGCTGAATGAAAAGCTGAACGAGAGACCTCGGTGTATTGTTTTTGTAAAGCTGACAGTGTTTTTATATTATTTTATTTAATTTTGGATCCTGCGGCTCTGTTGGGCTTAGTTGCTGTGAGCACTGCTGTCTGTCCCGGGATCCTTACAGATTCTGCATAGGGGGAGAGACACGGAAGTCCTGCTAGCCTAGCTGGCTCAGCTATTGAAGGTCGCTATTGAACGTTTTCAGCGCTGCCGGAACTGTTTTTACTTTGCTTTATTCCGGGACAATGTGGACCGTGCTGACTTTCAATGTAGCAACTGCTTGCTTGCGGAGGACTACAGGGGCGAAGTGGCTACTCTTAGCAAGCAAATAGCAAATCTACACAAGCTGGTGGAAGTGTTGCCGTCGTGTCGGCTCTCCACAGCTGACTGGCCGGTGCTCAGCAGGGATCCATCCCCGCAGGGGTCTCTCCCTGGAGACCGGAGCTGTTCTCAACCCAACCAACCAGCCATGGAGATGCATCACTCGCCGTGGAAGTCGAAAAAAGTGCCATCTGGCAACAGGGGTCTCCTTGGAGATATTGAACCGGACCTGACACAGACCAAAAACATCTCGGTTCCCACTGCCAAAACCCTGTGTTACACAGGAGCACGAGTACAGGACATCACTAGGCTGCTTCTGACTGTTCTACGACAGATGCCGGGAGCTGACGCTGTCGCAGTCCATGTGGGGTCAAACGACATCAGGAGGGCTAGCTCAGAACATCTGAAAATAGATTTGAAAGAACAAATTTTAGCATTAAAAGACTCCAAAAAACGTCCTATCATTTCAGGCCCGACACTGCGGCGACACTTCCACCAGACCAGAGAGCGGAATCCAGCTACTGGGGTGGAAGAGAAAGAAGAAGTAGGCTTGTGTGGATTCCCCAGTAGCTTATGTAGGTTTGCTATTTGCTTGCTAAGAGTAGCCTCTTCGCCCCTCTAGTCCTCCGCAAGCAAGCAGTTGCTACATTTAAAGTCAGTGCGGTCCACATTGTCCCAGTACATCGTTGGGCCGTAGGTGTGAAAGATTCAGCAGGCTACTGGCATTACACTTCTGTCTAAAAGATTGCTGTAGCTCTGCTGAAATCACTTTTATTAATAACTTTGACACCTTCTGGAAACAGAGGATACTCTACAGTCCATCCAAATCATCTTGGCTCCTGAAACAATTACTTATCAATGACCCAAGACAAGCTCAGTTAATCTCTACCATTGTGACAATGAGTCGTCATAATGTTGCATCAAATGTACATTATCCTAGTGGCGTTGGCAGACACAATGTAAGTAACTAAATGTATGTTTAATTGCCCTGAAATACCTCTGTTGATCCTACAGCTATTGTATAAAGTAATCATGAGCCTATGAACCAGAGTTACACTGTTAGCACTGAGGCGGTGTGCCCTAGTAGGAAGACCACCGTGTGCAGCTCACCCTGCACTATCAGCTCCAATATAAATAACATGAGCAAGTCTACTTCTGATAAGCTTCCCAGTAAAGCATTAAAAACAATCAAGTAATCCAGGAAAGTGCAAAAAATAGCACATATTAACATATGCAGCCTGAGAAACAAGGTCCATGAAGTCAGTAACTTGCTTGTAACAGATGACATTCATATTCTGACTATCTCTGAAACTCAATTAGATAATACAGTTGAAGTAGGAAGTTTACATACACTTAGGTTGAAGTCATTAAAACTCATTTTTCAGCCACTCCACAGATTTCATGTTAACAAACTATAGTTTTGGCAAGTCGGTTAGGACATCTACTTTGTGCATGACACAAGTAATTCTTCCAACAATTGTTCACAGACAGATTATTTCACTAATAATTCACTATATCACAATTCCAGTGGGTCAGAAGTTTACATACACTAAGTTGACTGTGCCTTTTTAAACAGCTTGGACATTTTCAGAAAATTATGTCATGGTTTTAGAAGCTTCAGATAGGCTAATTAACATCATTTGAGTCAATTGGAGGTGTACCTGTGGATGTATTTCTAGGCCTACCATCAAACTCAGTGGCTCTTTTTGCTCGACATCATGGGAAAATCAAAAGAAATCAAGACCAAGACCTCAGAAAAAAGTCTGGTTCATCCTTGGTAGCAATTTCCAAACATCTGAAGGTAACACGTTCATCTGTACAAACAATAGTACGCAAGTATAAACACCATGGGACCAAGCAGCTGTCATACCACTCAGGAAGGAGACGTGTTCTGTACTTTGGTGCGAAAAGTGCAAATCAATCCCAGAACAACAGCAAAGGACTTTGTGAAGTTGCCGGAGGAAACGGGTACAAAAGTATCTATATCCACAGTAAATCGAGTCATATATCGACATAACCGGAAAGGCCGCTCAGCAAGGAAGAAGCCACTGCTCCAAAAAAACAGACTACGGTTTGCAACTGCACATGGGGTCAAAGATCCAGTGGCTGCAACCTGGTTCAGGTTGTCAGTCAACCTACCATAGTATTTACAAACAGCACAGGAATTAAATCAACATGTATTGATCACATCTTTACTAATGCTGCAGAAATTAGCTTTAAAGCAGTATCTAAATCCATGTAGTGATCACAATATAGTAGCCATATCTAGGAAAACCAAAGTTCCAAAGGCTGGGCCTAATATAGTGTATAAGAGGTCATACAAGAAGTTTTGTAGTGATTCTTTTGTTGATGATGTTATGAATATTTGCTGGTCTGTTGTGTGTAATGAGGAGCATCCAGACGCTGCACTTGACACATTTATGAAATTGCTTATTCCAGTTACTAATAAGCACACACCCATTTAAGAAAATGACTGTAAAAATTGTTAAATCCCCTTCGATGAATGAGGAATTTAAAAATGGTTGAGAGGGATGAGGCAAAATGTAATGCAAATAAGTCTGGCAGCCCAACTCATTGGCAAACATACTGCAAATTAAGCAATCATGTGACTTAATGAAAAGAAGAAACTATACTATGAAACAAAAATAAATCATATAAAGAATTATCATAAAAAGCTTTGGAGCACCTTAAATTACATTTTGGGAAAAAAAGCTAACTCATGACCAGATACAATGCTATTTCACAGTAAACATATTGACAACAGACTTTCAGCACGCTTATAGGAAAGGACACTCAACAAGCAAAGCACTTACACAAATGACTGGTGATTAGCTGAGAGAAATTGATGATAAAATGATTGTGGGGGCTGTCTTGCTAGATTTCAGTGCAGCTTTTGGCTTTTATGGCTTTACATCCCCTGCTATAATGTGGATAAAGAGTTACTTGTCTAACAGAAGACAAAGGGTGTTCTTTAATGGAAGCCTCTTCAACATAATCCAGGTAGAATCAGTAATTCCCCAGGGTAGCTGTTTAGGCCCCTTACTTTTTTCAATCTTTACTAACAACATGCCACTGACTCCACACTATACAAGTCAGCTACTACAGCAACTAAAATGACTGCAATACTTAACAAAGAGCTGCAGTAAGTTTCGGAATGGGTAGCAAGGAATAAGTTAGTCCTAAATATTTCCAAAACAAAAAGCATTGTATTTGGGACAAATCATTTACTAAACCCTAAACCTCAACTACATCTCATAATGAATAATGTAGAAATTGAGCAAGTTTAGGTGACTAAACGCCTTGGAGTAACCCTGTATTGTAAACTGTCATGGTCAAAACCTATTGATAAAAAGAAACGGAATAGAGCTAAGATCAGGCAAAATCCTAGAGGAAAACCTGGTTCAGTCGGCTTTCCAAAAGACACTGGGAGACAAATAAACCTTTAATCAGGACAATAACCTAAAACACAAGGCCAAATCTACACTGGAGTTGCTTACCTAGTTACAGTTTTGTCTTAAATCAGTTTGCAAATCTATGGCAAGACTTGAAAATGGCTTTTTAGCAATGATCAACAAACAACTTGACAGAGCATGAAGAATTTTTTTAAATAATGTGCAAGTAGGTGTGCAAAGCTCTTCGAGACTTACTCAGAAATATAACACAATAATTAAGCTATATACAAGGAGTACCAATACCATATCAATGTGCAGGGTTATGTGGTAATTGAGGTAGATATGCACATGTTTATTTAACCCTTATTTTACCAAGTAAGTTGACTGAGAACACATTCATTTACAACAACAACCTGGGGAATAGTTACAGGGGAGATGAATGAGCCAATTGGAAGCTGGGGATGATTAGGTGGCCATATTGAGAATTTAGGACACCGGGGTTAACACCCCTACTCTTAAGATAAGTGCCATGGGATCTTTAGTGACAACAGAGCGTCAGGACACCCATTCAACGTCCCATCTGAAAGACTGCATCCTACACAGGACAATGTCCCCAATCACTGCCCTGGGGCATTGGGATATTTATTTTTTGGACCAGAGGAAAGAGTGCCTCCTACTGGCCCTCCAACACCACTTCCAGCAGCTTCTGGTCTCCCATCCAGGGACCGACCAGGTCCAACCCTGCTTAGCTTCAGAGCTTATTTAACCTTTTATTTAACTAGAAAAGTCAGTTAAGAACAAATTCTTATTTACAATGTCGGCCTACCCCCTAACCCGGACGACGCTGGGCCAATTGTGATCCTACCTATGGGACTCCCGATCACGGCCGGTTGTGATACAGCCTGGGATCGAACCCGGGTCTGTAGTGACGCCTCTACCACCACAATGCAGTGCCTTAGACCGCTGCACCACACGGTCCCCAGAGCTAAGCCAGCAGTGGGCTGCAGGGTGGTATGCTGCTGGCTACAGGCTTGTATGCTGCTGGCATACCTACATGTAGGCAGGGGTAAAGTGTCTAGGCATCAGGATAGATAATAATAAGAGTACAAAGTAGCAGCATCGTATATGGTGCGTGTATGTGTGTTAGCTAAGTATTCATTGATTAGCACTCTGTTTGTGTACTGTATGGTTGCATTCACCCCCAATAGGAATAAATGTAACACAAGAAATGTAACATGCTTGCTATAGCTGTGCTCTGTTCTCTGGTTCTCATTCCCCAGCTCAGGTCAGGATGTCCAGAGAGCCAGTGTAATAATCAACCTGCCAAACCTGGTGCGTCAGAATCCAGCAGAGACCTTCCGCCGGGTAGTGCCAAAAGTTCGGGTGGGACAATTTCTCCATTACTTCCCCATTTCTGAGTTCTACTCTAAAGCCTAATATTCATATTAACCACGTTATATGACTGAATAGAAACAATAACTAATGACAAATGTCCATTCAATTATCATTATTTATTTTTGGTGGGTCTTGTGACTACATGTCCACAGTAGCAAAGGTCAATAAACCTCTTCACCCCTTCCCCACTCCTAACCCCTTCTCGCCCACCGACACAGGAAGTACTACACGTAGCCGGGGCAGACATGCAGCTTGCGGCGGCAGGCTCCTTCCTGACCTTGCTCCAGGATGACATTGTCCTCATCCAGACGCACACCCACTCCATCCTACAGATTGTTCTACTTAACCTGGACCACCGGGACACAGGTCAGCATGGTTCTTATAAGCTGTATATAACCTGTCATAAGCATGACATAAGCGATGCCATGAGCAGTCACGATGATGATGATGATGTTAACTTATGCAAAGTTACTACAACTGGCTTAACCTGGACCACCGAGACACAGGTCAGCATGGTTCTTATAAGCATGACATAAGAGATGTCATAAGCTGTCGTAATGATAATAACTTATGACAGGCTACCACAACTGATTCGACAAGACCATGGCAGGAAGTTAACTACTTAAAGTTGTCTTCAATGTGTCATTAGCATGGCATTAGTAAGCAAATAACTTATGCCAAACCAAACTGATTTGACATAAACCAAGGAGGTAGTGTTGGGCGATTTCAGCCTTTGTCCTATCGTGATTATATATCCATAAAACATTGTGATATACAATGGTATTTAACACTTTTTTTGGTTACTATATGATTCCATATGTGCTATGTCATAGTTTTGATGTCTTCACTTTTATTCTACAATGTAAAAAAATGAGCAAATAAAGAAAAACCCTTGCTTTAGTAATATTCCAAACTTTGACCGGGGGTGTAGAAACATACAATTTCCACATGTTGATGTTGGGGTGGTGCTAGGGATATAATGAATATGAAGTTTAAATTTAAATGTCCCTTTAAGGCCCATGCATCAAACAGAGAAAGATTGAGAAACATTATTTTCTGAATGGACATTTAAAAATAGTGGGGCCAGTGGATCTCGTCAGTCACTGGCCCGACCTGACAGTAACTTTTCAGCACATTTTTGCATTCCAGTTCAACATGTACCTGCTCTGTCACAGTCTACCATTGAAAACCATTGAAGACTACAAGCAGAAAAGTCATGCTATTTGTATTGGAGCGATATGATTGGCCGTTCATTCAAGCACCAAACAGCACACGTGAGCTGTCCAGAGCAAAAAGAAGTGCTCATTAATCGCTGAGTGATTTACAAAAGTAAACCTTCAATAGTGAACAATATACTAGCAATATGGTGGCTACTGTTGATAGCCCGCGAAAAATAACTACAGAAAGACACCTAGCATTCGTCTTCGCTAGCCTGCAGCCAGTCAATATCGCTTTTGAAATATTTGTCTTAGAGGTGCAGCATCCTATTTGATCTTCTCAAAATGACATACTTTAGAAACAAAAATGAATGCAATTAATAAAATGCAAATTATAAAAAATAGAGTAATGGCTTGCATTGCCAACATTATATCACACAGCTTTTGAATGATTGGGCAAAATATGGATTTCCACCTAAATAGACATACCCAAACATAATAATTTTTCATGAGGTGGCCATAAACAATAACTGGTACATTTGCATAGTTTTAAAAAGGTCTGGAACTCTCCTTTCTGGTAAAAATATAAATATATAAATTGCTGAGGTGTAGTTCAAATATCATATATATATTTTTCCTATTCAACAAAAGTGGGGCAATAGGGCATAAAATTACTGAAATGCTTTCTAAATATAGTAACAATATAGTATAAGTGATAGTACAATATTGGCACTATTTTATACAACTGCAGACAAAATGTTCTCTTAAACATCCACTGAGCAGCACAGAGACACAATTTAAATGTGTGCAATTCTAATACGTTATTTAGTTAAAGTTGGGAGCTCTAAATCTGACTGAGAATATCACAGCGATATTAAACTACTGTAGTATTGTTGTAAATTTCACAGACAAAATCGTTCCTTTTTCTGGAGAGGCACGAAAATGTGACACGTCACTCCCTATGCAAATGTTGATACCTGACACTTCAAGGAGAGTGGGAGCAGAGAGACAGGGCTTTCTTGCACTAAGACACAGGACCCTACGATGTTCACACAGCGCTTTGTTCTCCAAAATGTCAGTCGGAACCGGTCCAGAACCCAAATAGGGGACTTAACGTCTAAGAGGTATCATAATAACCTGTTAATTGCTGAATATTAATGTACGGCCCAGTACATTACTGTGGCCAAGCTTCTTGTAAGAGGAAAGCCCTAAAAATTGTCAAAGACTCCAGTCACCCTAGTCATAGACTTTTCTCTCTGCTACCGCACGGCAAGCGGTACCGGAGCGCCAATTCTTGGTCCAAAAGGCTTCTTAACAGCTTCTACCCCCAAGCCATAAGACTCCTGAACAGTTAATCAAAGGGCCACCAGAACCCTTTTTTACGCTGCTGCTACTCTCTGTTTATTATCTATGCAAAGTCACTTTAACTCTACCTACATGTACAAATTACCTCGACTAACCGGTGCCTCCGCACATTGACTCTGTACCGGTACCCCAGTATATAGAGTTGCTATTGTTATTTTACTGCTGCTGTTTTACTATTTGTTACTTTTTTTAAAGCATTGTTGGTTAAGGGCTTGTAGGTCAGCATTTTCACTGTAAGATCTACACCTGTTGTATTTGGCGCATGTGACAAATACAATTTTGATTTGAAAATAGAAAGATGCATGCCAACCTATAGGCCCTGCATGACACCAATGCATTTAAAAACTACACCATGTCCAGGCCAGTAGAAATTCTGTATCGAACAGTAGGTTTTTGGCCAGCTGGCCAAAATAAATTAAAATGTTGGACCCTGAATGTAAACAATGTCATGTTTTGGCAGGACATAAGATGGGAATTTTTTCTTTGTGTAATGTCTTCCAGTGGCAAATGAAGCTTGTCCAAAATTACATTGCAGAGACTTGTGGGTTGTTCAGTAACAACCGGGTGAATTGGATGCAGCCAGACCTACACAGCCCCGTTTTCAGCTTTGCAGTATTTCTCTGCTAGCTCAAGATTTAACTTTAGATTGAACATGAAGTAACATCCCTTCAAAAGTCTTAGCTTGAATAGCATGTTTTAAGCTTGTTGGCACGAGAGGAACAAGCCTGTTGCTCACTCAGGTTTTCAATTCAGCATCCTAATGTGCCAGCATTACAGTCGGTGAAAGCTTCTTCTCACAGATCTGTTGAATATAGCTAGTGTCTGCCTGGCATTTCGCCCACAGTGTGTGAGCGAGGGAGTGAATGCAGCAGTTAGAATTTGTGACAGAGCTTAGCTGTTGTGACTTACTGTCACTGGTGGGCTGTAGGTTGGCAGGGCATCATACTCTCTGGCACAGGGATGTTCCATTTCAAAACTTCAAAGGCCCTGGTATCATTATTAAGCATTGGTAGCAGTTTTCAGTGTTTTTTTAAAATGTCTGTTTTTCTCTGTTTCTCTTCGACAGTGGTGAGCAACGCATGGCTGGAAACGTTGCTGTCTGCAATCGATGCTTTACCAAAGGAAACCATCAGACAGGAGGTAACAGCAACCTGAAATGTACACTAGCTAACATATTAATGTAACACATACTAGCTAATATAGAGTTTTGATGGCCACGATTAAAAAGAGGATCCCAGCTTTTTATTGCTACCATTAGAGTTCATAGGCAATACGGTAGGCAGGCTATCAGCGCGTCACCTACCACCTTGCTATCTGAGCTGGAGGCAGTATGCCTTTTGAAAACAAATACTTAATTGTTTGAAACATGGATGTTTTACTTCATATTATGAGGTATGTCTTACCTTGCTTCAAAGTAGTGTAGCCAAAATCTGACTGTCCACATTTGTGTAGGATAGACTATTGGGAACCCCCAAGCACTATATTCAGATTAGACTCAGATTTGTAATAACAAGATTTGTTACAATAAACCCCTTACCTAAAATTCTATGGTATTTGATATGGTATTTAGGCACATTCACATGATGATATAACATTTAACTTATTTACATCAAGTTTGCCAGTACAACTAAGATAATACCTTAGAAGAATGCTAAAAGTATCTTATGAATAACCCCAAGCACACATTCACAAAGAAATGGTTAATTGACCACAAAATCACCATTTTGCAATGGCCATCTCAGTCTCTGGACATGAACCCCATTAAAAACCTGTGGTTTGAATTGAATAGGGCAGTCCATAGTGATGACAATAATTTTTGGGGGAGAATTTGTTTTTTGCTAATATTTATCAAGGGTACCAATAATTTTGGAACTTACTATATAGTCCTAGGCATATGTTGTTGTTAGGTGGACTTTTGTCATATATTCGCTTTTATTACTGCACATTTTTTTTTTAAATGCAATTTTGATCCCAATGTCACACATTGGACCCATTATTATAGAAAGACCCATAGATGGCACATATAGGACCGGTTTCCCGTTCTACCTCCATTTTTGCCTCAACTCCCTGACATTTAGATTTTTTTTGTGTTTATTGTATGTGTTACTGTAATTCTCCACTCAGCTTGCTTTTTAGTCCAAGACTAGGCTAGGCTTAATCTGTGTCCGGGAAACCTTCCCATAGTATTTTACCTGAGAATTATGCCAGGGTTATAAGGAATTTTAGAACATATTTCTGGGCATTAAAACTGTACTTTTTCAAAATACCTTGCTGTGCCAAGGTCTATTTGTAAATGTGACAAACTCTCTCACAGGGAAGTGCCAAGCGCCAAGTTCATTAGCAATTGTCTAACAATAACCCATGTTATGAAATACTTTTAAAAAATAAGCCCCTCACGATAGTTAACCTGACGATACAGATACATCCAGTTTGAGGCTATTGTTTTATACTACCCTGCAGTACAGGTTAACTTTTTAATGCCCATAACTGTATAACCGTTAGTATATCTTATATGGGGAACATGCATGGTTGCCGAATTAAGATGGCTTCTAATGGAACAGTGCCATTGGAAGAAACTAAGTTGGCTTTCTCAGTATGACAGTACTGTACCCAACAACTTAATTCAGCCACAATTACTTGTAAGGAACTGTGGTTAGTTAGGAAACTAAACTTGGCAACATAATTTAGCATGGTCCTGATGGAGCCCTGGTCAAAAGTGCACTATAAATGGAATAGGATGTAATTTGGGATGCAACAGATGGCTTCCTTAAACAGGCTTTTCCTTCCCTAACACCCTAATAGCCTGTACCCATTGGTTGATCATGCAGATCCTCAGCCCGCTTGTGTCCAAAGCTCAGCTGTCGCAGTCCCTGCAGGCCCGTTTAGCCAGCTGTCGTATTCTGGGAAAGGTGGCCTGCAAGTTTGAGTCTCCCATGTGAGTTTGTATCCCTGGAGTTTGTATCTTGCTCAATCACCAAACAGAACGTCTGATGCTTGGGAATGTCATGGTTAAATGCTTGTTTTTCTGTAAGGAAATGTCTTGGTTAAATTATTTAAATAGATGTAGGTGCCATAGATTCTACAGTAGGATAAATTAGTTAATGATAGATAGCCTAGACCGGGGGGGTGGGGCAAACTTTTTGTGTCTCTAGGGCCACATTGGGATTTAAAAATTAAACGAAGGGCCACACAATTACTTTCTATCTAGTTTTAGACTTTCAAGTGTGGCCTGGAGTGTTTTTCAACTAAAAGGATTTTATCATAACAACAACAACAAAAAATATCCCCCACAGGCCGCATTTAATTGGCTGGCGAGCCCACACCTGGCCTAGACGATAGATGTAGGATCCATAGATTCTAGGCTAAATTAGTTAAAATAATTTTAATCTGAATTAGTTTCAATTCAATATGTCTTTGGGACACCTTTCCAATAATCAATCATAATTTGTCTTGATTTCTCTTGTATTGCCCCCAAATTGTGTGAACCCCTCTTGGCAGAGTGAAGAAGGACCTCTTGCCCCTGGTGAGGTCCCTGTGCCAGGACGTGGAGTACGAGGTGCGCTCCTGCATGTGTCGCCAGCTGGAGAACATCGCCAGAGGAATTGGGTAAAATAAAAGAACAACGGAAAAAAGAAAGGAGAAAACCTTTCAGATAATCTAGAAAACAGCTGTGTCTGGTGTCACGTTAGAATCGGAGGAGAGCTTGTTGTAATGGCTGGAATGGAATGGTTTCCATGTGTTTGATACCTTTCCATACCTTTCCGCCCATAAGACTCCACTGGTAGAAACAGTTACATTGTTCTAACCGAAAGGCACAAGGCTCCAAATGAACGGTGTCTTTGAACAGGATAAACACACCTTGTTGAGCTGAGGGAATAGACCAGTATGTGAGACTAAATACTCCTGAACTTTTGTTTGAATACGAAAACAATTCTTAGAATGAAATTTCCCCCCCGGGGGATAAATAAAGTATCTATCTATCTATCTATCTATCTATCTATCTATCTATCTATCTATCTATCTATCTATCTATCTATCTATCTATCTATCTATCTATCTATCTATCTAGAAGCTTTGCTTTCAGTTGAATCTTGTGTGTTGGACCTACAACAGATGACTGTAAATGCAGGCTTATCGTTGCCCTGAGCAGAATGTCAATGGGAGAAGGCCCACTTCAGAGGGTCTGCAATCTATTCCTCTCTGTGGTAGAGGATCAGTCAGGGTGTTAATTAGGGCACTCAACAGAAAACAAATATGTTTCTTATTGGTCAAAACCAGATCGTCCCTCCATGTTGCATTCAGTTTTCTTCTGTTTGGTGCCTTATAAACATGGCCCAGTTGCGCAGAGCTCCCGCAGATTGTTTGCCTCTCTCCATGGAACGCAGCAGAAACTGTGTCCCAAATGGCACCGTATTAACTATATAGTGCACTACTTTTGGGCAGAGCACTATAGGCCCCTGGTGAATAGTAGTGCACTTTATAGGGAATAGCTTGTCATTTGACAAGCACACACTATCAACCCTGATAGACTGCAGCAGCCCTCTGGGAATAGCCGGCCCAGTCAAGAAGAACTATTTTAAAAATTCTGCCCGGTTACATGTGTAGCAAATGCTTTATTTTGCCATTTGAAAAGTGGCAGGGGGGAAGGTAGTGCTTACTTTGTTATTACTGCTTAGTGACACTACAACTACTGGATACATATTGACCAAATAGAGAAACTCACAGGATGGCACACTACTGGGCATCCTAAGCGTGCAGTATACACTTTGGGCTGGTTTCTCGGACACAGATTAAGCCTAGTCCTGGACAAAGCACTTTCAATGGAGAATCTTCATTGAGCATACTTTTAAGTCCAGGACTAGGCTTAATCTGTGTCCAGGAAACCAGAGTGCATCTCCGTATGATTAGTCTTATCGACTCCCCTTTCCTGTTATTTTATTATGTCCTATTTCTTATCCCCATCCTCATAGAGATGTTTCCCTCGATAAAATATAGATATTGATCCATTAGTTGAGTAGAAAATTTTTCCAGCTACTGACCGGTGCAATGAATTAAAACACCAACACTAACTGGTGCACCAACAATAACTGGTGCACAGAAACAAATTACCTGATGCTTTGAATGGATTTTTTTGTTGTTTTCTTCGTTAGTCCATCAAACTTTAATGTTGACCTGCAAAAATGAACAAAATACTGAAAGAGGGAGGTTATATTCTTCTTATCTCGTACACGTAGGTATAGCCTAGTTCACAATAAAATATTCTCATGTTTCCATACCTCAGCAGTGGTCTTAAACTAAAGTCAAGTCCATTTTCCTTTTTTTGTGATACATTTTTTATATAAAGAAAAAGTCATATTAAGGGCAAAATAACACAGACACTGAACAGAGGAAGATATGGCTTTTTCTTTGCAACTCTGCCTAGAAGGCCAGCATCCCAAAGTCGCCTCGTCACTGTTGACGTTGAGACTGGTGTGTTGCGGGTACTATTTAATGAAGCTGCCAGTTGAGGACTTCTGAGGCGTTTGTTTCTCAAACTAGACACACTAATGTACTTGTCCTATTGCTAATTTGTGCACCGGGGCCTCCCACTCCTCTTTCTATCCTGGTTAGAGCCAGTGTGCACTGTTCTGTGAAGGGAGTAGTACACAGCGTTGTACAAGATCTTCAGTTTCTTGGCAATTTCTCGCATGGAATAGCCTTAATTTCTCAGAACAAGAATAGACTGACGAGTTTCAGAAGTCCATTGTTTCTGGCCATTTTGAGCCTGTAATCGAACCCACAAATGCTGATACTCAACTAGTCTAAAGAAGGACAGTTTTATTGCTTCTTTAATCAGCACAACAGTTTTCAGCTGTGCTAACATAATTGCAAAAGGGTTTTCTAATGATCAATTAGCCTTTTTAAAATGATCAATTTGGATTAGCTAACACAACGTGCCATTGGAACACAGGATTGATGGTTGCTGATAATGGGCCTCTGTACGCCTATGTAGATATTCCATTAAAAAATAAATCTATATATATATATATATATATACACACAGGAAATAGGCAGTGACTCATTTTCGTAGCATTCATAATGATAGTATTGTTTTTACAAAGAGAAAAATAACATCAGCTTTGCACGCTTAAATCAATGAAATTGGCATACAGTGGAAGATCTGACTCAGTATCTCAATGTGAATGGCATCAGCATGCTTGCATTTGTAGTAGTGTCAACCTTATTTGTTATATACAGTTATTATCCATTAACAGTTAAGTATATGAATATGAACAAAAGGGGAGAACTAAAGATAAAATAATAATTAAAGAATGAGGTTGAGTCAAATTGAGAGCATAGGGAAGATACCCCTGGGCATTCCCACATGTGGATTAAGGTACTTTGAGTGTTGTTAGAGCATAGAGTACAATTGGGTGATCATTTGGCTTTAATGTGATATAATTTCCGGGGAGTAAAGTACATTCTGTGAACAAAATTCAAGTTAATTATTTGGTGTTTGCCAGTTAACAACATTGTCGGATGTTTGTAGATCTTTTTTCCACAATTGATAAATTGAAAGCGGTTTGGATGAGGACTTTACTAGACGGGAATTCATTTCAGAGACGAGACCTCTTTTTCCAAGCAGTACCTTTATGAAAGGGATGAAGGTGAAGCTTTGTTTCCCATGATACCCCATGAGCTTGCATAGCAAAACGTAATTGTAAGTAGAAAAATAATGAGGTGCCAGGTAGGTTGTACTTTTGTTGAATATCTTGGAATGCGTGGAGACCCTCATCCCCAAAAATGTCTGATAGTGTGTGCAATCCATTGTCGTGCCACAGGGGAAATGAGATGGGGCGTCCTCCCAATTGGATACTGAGATTATGGAAAATTGGTGATTGGAGGTACCAGTTGAGTGTGATTCCCCCCAAAATTCAGCCAAACAGAAATGACGTAAGAAATAATAGAGGCGAATCTTAATTTAGATTGTTTCAGAGCTACATTGGAATAGATTCGATTTTGTAATCTGTGTTGGTGAACACATTTTTATTCTATTGGACGCCATGACAAGCAATTTTCTGGATTTAGCCAAGTAGCAAGAGAATGCAGAGCAAATGACCATTGGACGTTTAGGAGGCTTATTCCACCTGAGGTATTTTGTGTCTGTAATATGGAGAGTTTCATTTGTTCCTCCAGATACATTTTGAGATTAGGGAGTGCATTTTCTTCCAGTGGCCATCAGGTGGCGCTACAGGGAGCATTGGACTTTTTTACGACAAACTGGTGGAACCTGCCCCAGGCGTGTTGGATTGCTCGGAGGGGGTATACTACAAAGCAGGTGTGAGGAGTTGGCAAGGTAACTTTGGTCAACTCTGAGATCAACACGTTATAACCGGTCATACGAAAGTGGATCACCTTTTAGCCAGGTACATTTCTATGGCAATGAATTCTACCGAACTGACCTGCTCCGGGGCAGGCTAACTCACTGTTAACTCCACTGAGATTATTAGTCACGAGTTGAGGACCAATCAAATAAGATTCTGTCCCTCTTACAAATATTGTGTTATCGTCCCCTTTACTGATTAAATATTTAATTAATCAAATGTTTTTTTGTAAAAAAAAAAAAAAGATATCACATATAGTAAGAATGACAGGATAAACTTCACGCAAAGTAACACTTTTGTATGACTTAATACTATTTTTTGATCGATAGGAAGGGAAAAAAAGGTGCTTGTGGTTGTTCAGATTAGCGCACAAAAGACAGCATTAATGAAATAAAGTTGGCACTTCTAAAAACCTGTTTCACAACATAGCCTGTTGAATTGGTAAATTAAAACATGTATTTTTTATTTATTTCAGCACCAATGAAAATGTGGCACTGACTCGCCCATGGATTGATGTTTCACCATTGTGAAGAGTTTGCCGTTACGCAGTTACAAGCGGCAGGCGGTCGAGCGATTATCCACCATCGTAGTACGATTAAGCCTGAGCTGGAATGTGAAGCTGAAGCTGGTTAGCTTTAAAAAAAAAAAAAAAAAAACCTGAGTAGATATAGCTTGCTTCCTAGGATACCCCTCTGTTGGTTGAAAGATCTCATGTGGATCAGCCATGACAGACTCTTGATTGGTGTTGTCTGTGACTTTCTGGTTGTTTCTTAGCAGTCGGTTCTCTACTTCTTATAGTGTCATTTTAGAAGCCACGTTCAAGTTTGTAGCTTGTAGAAGCGGAAGTTTGCCTAAAGTTTGGTCAAACAAATGGAGGTTGGAGAACAGAACTCTATGCTCCCCTCTTACTTCCGAGGCATGAAATTATCTGACCAACTTTTGGGGGTAACTCAAACGATCCCTTTAATGGGAATGTGTGTTTGTTATATAATTGTTTCTCCTTTCTTTCTCCTCTGGTGTCTCAGACTGGATCACACTAAGGCGGCAGTGCTGCCTGAGCTCGTGGAGTTGGCTCGGGATGAGGGGAGCACGGTGCGCCTGGCCGCCTTCGACACCATCATTAACCTGCTGGAGATGTTCGACAGTGGTGAGAAACCTCATACAATGACATCACCTCACCTACAGTGCGGAGAACAAGTATTTGATACACTGCCGATTTTGCAGGTTTTCCTACTTACAAAGCATGTAGAGGTCTGTAATTTGTATCTTAGGTACACTTCAACTGTGAGAGATGGAATCTAAAACAAAAATCCAGAAAATCACATTGTATGATTTTTAAATAATTAATTTGCCTTTTATTGCATGACATAAGTATTTGATCACCTACCAACCAGTAAGAATTCCGGCTCTCACAGACCTGTTAGTTTTTCTTTAAGAAGCCCTCCTGTTCTCCACTCATTACCTGTATTAACTGCACCTGTTTGAACTCGTTACCTGCATAAAAGACACCTGTCCACACACTCAATCAAACAGACTCCAACCTCTCCACATGGACAAGACCAGAGAGCTGTGTAAGGACATCAGGGATAAAATTGTAGACCTGCACAAGGCTGGGATGGGCTACAGTTCAAGATGACGGTCAATCTCCCTCGGTCTGGGGCACCATGCAAGATCTCACCTCGTGGGGCATCAATGATCATGAAGAAGGTGAGGGATCAGCCCAGAACTACACGGCAGGACCTGGTCAATGACCTGAAGAGAGCTGGGACCACAGTCTCAAATAAAACCATTAGTAACACACTACGCCGTCATGGATTAAAATCCTGCAGCGCACGCAAGGTCCCCCTGCTCAAGCCAGCGCATGTCCAGGCCCGTCTGAAGTTTGCCAATGACCATCTGGATGATCCAGAGGAGGAATGGGAGAAGGTCATGTGGTCTGATGAGACAAAAATAGAGCTTTTTGGTCTAAACTCCACTCGCCGTGTTTGGAGGAAGAAGAAGGATGAGTACAACCCCAAGAACACCATCCCAACCGTGAAGCATGGAGGTGGAAACATCATTCTTTGGGGATACTTTTCTGCAAAGGGGACAGGACGACTGCACCGTATTGAGGGGAGGATGGATGGGGCCATGTATCGCGAGATCTTGGCCAACAACCTCCTTCCCTCAGTAAGAGCATTGAAGATGGGTCGTGGCTGGGTCTTCCAGCATGACAACGACCCGAAACACACAGCCAGGGCAACTAAGGAGTGGCTCCGTAAGAAGCATCTCAAGGTCCTGGAGTGGCCTAGCCAGTCTCCAGACCTGAAGCCAATAGAAAATATTTGGAGGGAGCTGAAAGTCTGTATTGCCCAGCGACAGCCCCAAAACCTGTAGGATCTGGAGAAGGTCTGTATGGAGGAGTGGGCCAAAATCCCTGCTGCAGTGTGTGCAAACCTGGTCAAGAACTACAGGAAACGTATGATCTCTGTAATTGCAAACAAAGGTTTCTGTACCAAATATTAAGTTCTGCTTTTCTGATGTATCAAATACTTATGTCATGCAATACAATGCAAATTAATTACTTAAATATCATATCATGTGATTATCTGGATTTTTGTTTTAGATTCCGTCACTCACAGTTGAAGAGTACCTATGATAGAAATTACAGACTTCTACATGCTTTGTAAGTGGGAAAACCTGCAAAATCGGCAGTGTATCAAATACTTGTTCTCCCCACTGTATATCATGTACCCTCACCACCTCATATAAACCTCGTACCACCTTATCTCCTCAAACAGTCTCACCTCTCACACAAAAAACCTTCTACAATCTCACCACCTCATACAAACATCATACAAACTCTATGTGATTACCACACAGCCGGCCCACATGGCTTTTCCACTGCTGGCACCGTAACGTCATTCAGCCCACGTACTTCTGTCTGCGTGGCAGGCCGTGCTACACCCTCGTACAGCCTACATAGCTGTCTCTCTGTGGCCATATTGCTCTCACATTCAACTTACACTTTTGTCTTCTTACTACAGCGTACTTCGCAAGCAGCCCACACTACTCCCGATCTGGCGGCTCTTGTTCGCTGGCAATTTTCTACTCATTGATGTTCCAAGAGAGGACAGACGCCCACACGTTCACATTGTTCCGGAAAAGTCTTTAAACCAAAGCAGCATTTCGACTGGAATAGCTTTATAAAGGCACTTATAGAAAATACGGTTATAATGTTCCTATTCAATGGTTTTGATGTTCCTATTGATCCGTTTTTTTTTTACCTAACATCTATCTTAGGGTTGAATATATTTTTTCTAGCCCTTCACAAGCACAACCGATTTCACTACTCAACTAATACTCACACCCTTGATTAGCTGTATAAGGTGTGCTTAAACCTGGCTCATTAAAACCAATGCACTTTACAACCTTGTCTCTACATTGTCTGTTGGAAACACTTACTTGTCTGGCTTAGCGGCACTCTTCCAAGACACCCCTGCACCCGCTGAGTTCCTTTGATATGCAAATACTATACTCGTTACAGAAGTTGGCACACTGGCTCCAACTAAGCTGTCAGTGGTAATGGCCACAGTCTGCCATCTCTTCACGATGCCTTTGCATGCGTGTCGGGGCCTCAAGGACATGGGCCGTATTCCATTCTGAAAACTGGCTCCCCTTTACCCTAGACGACTCACCATTGCAGATCCAAAATGGACCAATTAGTGTATAATCAATCAGATTCAGTTCCATCCAATTCGCAATGTGGAGTCCTGAAACTATTGCGTTCATCTTTTAGATGTCCTTTCAGATCTGCCCAGGCAAGTTGTCAGGGCAGAGAAAAGGTAGCAAGTTAGCTCTTATGCACTCCTTGGCCACATGATGAGTGATGACGTCATATTGAGTTGAAAGTAATTGCTTTGTTTTGGAATGGAATGCGGCCACTGTCTGTATTCGGATTTTGTGGACTCTCTGCCAGTTACATTGGGAGGCAGCACCGTCATGTCAAACTGTCTTTATCTCTTGTCTCCCTCTCACTTTTTAGACGACAGGACGCATGTTATCTTTCCGCTGGTGAAGACGTTCTGTGAAAAGTGCTTTAAAGCTGACGAGGCGGTGCTGGCTTCGCTGTCATTTCAGTACGGCAAGCTCTGTCACGGACTCTCAGGTGGGTTTCAGACCTCTTAAGGCCAGGCACCACACCCTAATAGGATATTTGTTTCCCTTATTCCCATCACAATTAACACCCCTTCAAATTAGTGGATTTGGCTATTTCACCCACCCGTTGCTGAGAGGTGTATAAAATCGAGCGCACCGCCGTGCAATCTCCATAGACAAACATTGGCAGTAGAATGGCCTTACTGAAGAGCTTAGTGACTTTAAACCTGGCATCATCATAGGGTGCCACCTTTCCAACAAGTAATTTCGTCATATTTCTGCCCTGCTAGAGTTGCCACGGAGCTGTTATTGTGAAGTGGAAATGTCTGGAAATGTCTAGGAGCAACAACGGCTCAGCCGTGAAGTGGTAGGCCACACAAACTCACAGAATGGGACCGCTGAAGCGCGTAGTGCGCAGTGGTGGAAAAGATATTCGATTGTCATACTTGAGTAAAAGTAAAGATTTAGAAAATGACTCAAGTAAAAGTTAGTCACCCAGTAAAATACTACTTGAGTAAAAGTCTAAAAGTATTTGGTTTTAAACATACTTAAGTATCAAAAGTACAAGTATAAATCATTTAAAATTACTTATATTAAGCAAACCAGACAGCACATTCGTTTAATTTTTTTTTAAGGATAGCTAGGGGCACAGTCCAACACTCAGACATAATTTACAAATGAAGAATTTGTGTTCAGTAAGTCCGCCAGATAAGTGGCAGTAGGGATGTTCTCTTGAGTGTGTGAATTGAACCATTTTCCAGTCCTGCTAAGCATTCGAAATATAACAAGAACTTTTGGGTGTCAGGGAAAATGTATAGAGTAAAAAGTACATAATTTTATTTAGGAATGTAGTGAAGTAAAAGTGGCTTTTTCTTTGCAACTCTGCCTAGAAGGCCAGCATCCCGGAGTCGCCTCTTCACTGTTGACATTGAGACTGGTGTTTTGCGGGTACTATTTAATGAAGCTGCCAGTTGAGGACTTCTGGGGCGTCTGTACTTGTCATCTTGCTCAGTTGTGCACCGGGGCCTCCCACTCCTCTTTCTATTCTAGAGCCAATTTGCGCTGTTCTGTGAAGGGAGTAGTACACAGGATTGTACGAGATCTTCAGTTTCTTGGACATTTCTCGCATGGAATAGCTGTGCTTATGTGCTAAAGGGTTTTCTAATGATCAGTTAGCCTTTTAAAATGATAAACTTGGATTAGCTAACACAGTGTGCCATTGGAACACAGGCGTGATGGTTGCTGATAATGGGCCTCTGTACGCCTATGTAGATATTCCATAAAAGATCTGCCGTTTCCAGCTACAATAGTCATTTACAACATTAATGTCTACACTGTATTTCTGATCAATTTGATGTTCTTTTAATGGACAGAAAAATAGCTTTTCTTTCAAAAACAAGGACATTTCTAAGTGACCCCAAACTTTTGAACGGTAGTGTATGGTGTGTATGGTGTGTATGGTGTGTATGGTATGTATGGTGTGTATGGTATGTATGGTATGTATGGTGTGTATGGTATGTATGGTATGTATGGTATGTATGTATGTATGTATGTATGTATGTATGTATGTATGTATGTATGTATGTATGTATGTATGTATGTATGTATGTATGTACTCAGCAAAAAAATAAACGTTTTTATTTTTCAGGACCCTGTCTTTCAAAGAAAATTAGTAAAAATCAAAGTAACTTCACAGATCTTCACTGTTTCCCATGCTTGTTCAATGAACCATAAACAACTAATGAACATGCACATCTGGAACGGTCATTAAGACACTAACAACTTACAGACGGTAGGCAATTAAGGTCACAGTTATGAAAACTTAGGACACTAAAGAGGCCTCCGGTACATCCGAACATCACACCTGTGGGACAGGTACAGGATAATAACAACAACTGCCCGAGTTACACCAGGAACGCACAATCCCTCCATTAGTGCAAATAAAGAAAAACCCTTGAATTAATAATATTCCAAACTTTTGGCCCCCAGTACTTTTAAGTATTTTTACTTAAGTATTTTACAACACTGGTAGTGCGTTAAAATCGCCTGTCCTCACTCTCACTACCGAGTTCCAAACTGCCTCTGGAAGCAACGTCAGCTCAAGAACTGTTCGTCTGGAGTTTCATGAAATGGGTTTACATGGCCGAGCAGCCGCACACAAGCCTAAGATCACCATGCGCAATGCCAAGCGTTGGCTGGAGTGGTATAAAGCTCACCTCCATTGTACTCTGATGCAGTGGAAACGAGTTCTCTGGAGTGATGAATCACACTTCACCATATGGCAGTCCGACTGATGAATCTGTGTTTGGCGGATACCAGGAGAACGCTACCTGCCCGAATGCACACTGCCAACTGTAAAGTTTGGTGGAGGAGGAATAATGGTCTGGGGCTGTTTTTCATGGTTTGGCCTAGGCCCCTTAGTTCCAGTGAAGGGAAATCTTAACGCTACAGCATACTATTACATTTTAGACGATTCTGTGCTTCCAACTTTGTGGCAACAGTTTGGGGAATGCTCTTTCCTGTTTCAGCATGACAATGCCCCTGTGCACAAAGCGAGGTCCATACAGAAATTGTTTGTTGAGATCGGTGTGGAAGAACTTGACTGGCCTGCACAGAGCCCTGACCTCAACCCCATCAAACACCTTTGGGATAAATTGGAACGCAGACTGCGAGCCAGGCCTAATCGCCTAACATCAGTGCTCGACCTCACTAATGCGCTTGTGGCTGAATGGAAGCAAGTCCCCTCAACAATGTTCCAACATCTAGTGGAAAGCCTTCCCTGAAGAGTGGAGGCTGTTATAGCAGCAAAGGGGGGACCAACTCCGTATTAATGCCCATGATTTTGAAATAACATGTGTGACGAGTAGGTGTCCACATACTTTTGCTTATATAGTGTATTTGGTATTTAGCAGTCATACAAGTACACCTTATTTACAGTATTCATACCCCTTGACTTAATTCACATTTTGTTGTGTTGCAGCCTAAATTCAAAATGGATTAAATATATATGTATTTGTTCACCCATCTACACACAATACCCCATAATGACTAAGTGAAATGTTAGCAAATCTATTGAAAATGAAATCTCATTTACATAACTATTCACACAGTCTATACTTGGTAGATGCATCTTTGGTCTTTCTGGTTAAGTCTTTAAGAGATTTCCACACCTGGATTGTGCAACATATGCAACATTGGGCTCCCAAGTGGCGCACTGGTCTAAGACACTGCATCTCCGTGCTAGAGGCGTCACTACAGACAACTTGGTTCGAATCCAGACTGTATCACAACCGGCCGTGATTGGGAATCCCATAGGGCGCCGCACAATTGGCCCAGCAATGTCCGAGTTTGGCCGGTGTAGGCTGTCATTGTAAATAAGAATTTGTTCTTAACTGACTTGGCCCATTTTTCTTTTCAAAATTCTTCAAACTCTGTCAAATTGGTTGTTGATCATTGCTAAACAACCATTTTCAGGTCTTTCCATATGTTTTCAAGCAGATTGTAGTCAAAACGGCCACTCAGGAACATTCACTGTCTTCTTGGTAAGCAACTCTAGTGTAGATTTGGCCTTGTGTTTTAGGTTATTGTCCTGCTGAAAGGTCAATTCATCTCCCAGTGTCTGGTGGAAAGCAGACTGAACCAGATTTTCCTCTAGGATTTTGCCTGTGCTTAGCTCCATTCCGTTTCTTTTTATCCTGAAAAACTCCCCATTCCTTAACGATTACAAGCATACCCATAACATGATGCAGCTTTGAATTGGGGTGTTAATGTATTCTGTAGAGTCTTCCTTCTTTTCACTCTGTCAATTAGGTTAGTATTGTGGAGTAACTACAATGTTGATCCATCCTCAGTTTTTTCCTATCACAGCCAATAAACTCTGTAACTGTTTTAAAGTCACCATTGGTGAAATCCCTGAGCGGTTTCCTTCCTCTCCAGCAACTGAGTTAGGAATTGTATTTCCTGGGTGTATTGATCCACCATCCAAAGTTTAATTAATAACTTCACCATGCTCAAAGGGATTTTCAATGTCTGCTTTTATTTGTATTTTTACCCATCTTTACCCTTCATTGCAAGGCATTGGAAAACCTCCCTGGTCTTTGTGGTTGATTCTGTTTGAAATTCTCTGCTCGACTGAGAGATGTTACAGATAATTGTGTGGGGTACAGAGATGAGGTAGTCATTAAAAAATAATGTTAAACACTATTACATACATAGTGAGTCCATACAACGTATTATGTGACTTGTTAAGCAAATTTTTACTCCTGAACCTATTTAGGCTATAAAAAAGGGATTGAATAATTATTGAGTCAATACATTTCAGCCTTTCATTTTTGTATTCATTTGTAAAGATTTTGAAGAACATAATTCCACTTTGACATTATGGTGTATTGTGTGTGTGTAGGCCAGTGATTTAAACAATCTCAATTTAATCAATTTTAAATTCAGGCTGTAACACAACAAAATGTGGAAAAAGTCAAAGGGTGTGAATACTATCTGAAGGCACTGTACTTTGAAGAACTACTAAAATAGTGATTTTGTCAGATAGCATAGACAGCAGCTCTAGAGATGAGATGATGACTTGGAATGAAATAATAGTCATCAAATAAAACAAATGTAATATACACTTAAAACTTTAATATTTTTTTAAAGTAAAATAATGTGACTTTTATTCATTGTTTTATTCTGTGTTGTTACAGCATTCAACACACATAATGCATAGTGTATTTAATGTCCATATTTTTTTTATTGAATTTGTAAACCGTGATAAAAAATTATAATCGAACCGAAACCAAACCGACTTAAAAACACATTGCTCAGCACTAATACAGCCATTTAGCCACGATTTGACCTCCCAATCCTTTCTAAGTACATAAACACTAACCTCAGTGCTTTTTTGTTTGTGCTATCATGCCAACGTCTTGTCACTCATTGTCATGCCAAACGGTGTGGTCTCATGGCAACCTCAACGTTTAATATACAGCCACAGGCCCCTTTGTGTGATTCTGATTCCTGTCTGCTAGATTTGGTCCTATCCGGTCCTTATTCTTTACTCCTGCAGCATCTTTCACTGAGGAGCAGCACCTTTGGTTCCTGGAATTCTATAAGAAGCTGTGTGTACTGGGCCTGCAGCATGAAAACGGCCACTCGGACAACCATGTCTACCCTCTGGAGCTGGAGAGCAAGTACGCCCTGGTGCGACGCAACTGCGCCTACAACTTCCCTGTGAGTGACTGCTGACCAACACACACACACACACACACACACACACACACATCTTCGCATGTAAATGAGCGCACACACACACACAAGTTCCCTCCCAACCCTCCCTCTCAGTCTTGAACAGTCTCTGAGGTCTAGCAGTGTGTTTTGAAGGATCAAGTCTGTAACTGTCTGACTGCCTCTGTCTAAAAAAAAATGCTCCTGGTCAACTCTTGGTGATGGGTGGATTAGTTTTTTATAACAATTTCTTAAGTGTTGATGCTACATGTTGCAAACACCTTACAATGTTGAAAAGCTTGATAAAGCTTGAACTTTAGAGGGGAATAGTGTGATTAATAGTCAGTTATTGCATGCACCTTTACAGTAGTTAATGAGCTGAAATAGTCTTGCCAATAGCGTGTGTGTGTGTGAGAGTACAGTAGAGCCGGAACGATACCAGTATCGCAAAGCTCGTTTGTATCGTTGCAAGGAAGCAAAACACGAAGCGGAATTTAGGAAAACAGTCCTAATGTTGGAAACAAACATTATGTTGTCATCCAGAGTCACGTGTTTATTTTCCAAGTTATAGCACACAATATTTTACCAACAGCAGGTTTTTAAAGGACCAAAGAGTTTGGTCTGCTTCGTGTTTAATTTGTTAAATATTGCAATACTGTACAGTACTGTATACCTGCACGTGTGGGTGTTTTCATGAGTCAGGCACGTGTGTATTTTTTGCGCAAGGATCCACCCCCCTTACCTGCTGCATGATAGTGTCTCTGTCATACTCTGTCAGCACGCAGAAGTTAAAAGGTTGTCCCATGGTCTTGGGGCTTTCGAGAGTTACACACACACATGCATATCATCGTCATCACACACTCACACACACACAGCCCATGTAATTGGGTCAGGAGGGTAGAGGAGATTCCTGTAACAATAGGCCTGATGAGAGGCCTTGTCCACAGCTCTTTTGTTCCCACAGGCAGGCAGGGTCTCCTCCCCTGGTCCAGCTAGGTGTCTCCACGTCCCAATTAGCACCCTATTCCCTACATAGTGTGCTACATTTGACCAGGGCCCATAGCTCTGGTCAAAAGTACTGCACTATGTAGGGAATAGGGTGCTATTTGGGACGTGGAGATGCCTAGCTGGACCAGGTGTGCCTGCTTCGCTCAAGCCCTCAATAGTGTATCAATTGGGACTAGTTGTGGTGGCAGTTCAGGGTCATGTTTATTCGGGCACACCGTAGCAAAACATTTTGCAACAGACTATAAGTACCTCCCCGTTTTCTTCCGTTTGGTGCCAAATGAACTCGACCGAGCTCTCTGCTGAGTAAAACCTCAGCAGCCGTCTCGAAAGAGAAGGCAAGCGTCAGGGAAACAGTCACAAAGTAGATTGCATTTTAGTGTGTGTTCAGCATTTTAGTATGGAATTGTTTTAATTCAAAATAATGTTGTTCACACACTGTACAATACTTATTGCTCCTAATACTTGTAGATAGAAAATAGAAACTCCAGCTCAATGGCATTCTTGTACAGCGGGTGAAATAAGTATTGAACACGTCACCATTTTTCTCAGTAAATATATTTCCAAAGGTGCTATTGACATGAAAGTTTCACCAGAAGTTGGTAAAAACCCAAGTAATACATACATACAAAGAAACCAAAACAAATAAGTTCAGAAATTAAGTTATGTGTAATAATGTGAAATGACACAGGGAAAAAGTATTGAACACATGAAGAAAGGGAGGTTCAAAAAGGCATGGAAAGCCAAGACAACAGCTGAAAACTATCAGTAATTAAAAAGCAATCCAGCCCCTTGTCAGTGCAAATTAATATCAGCTGGTTCAGTCCCAATTGATGGCCTACAAAAAGGTCTCATTGCCAAGGTGTCACACAAGACACATCTCATGATGGGTAAAAGCAAAGAGCTGTCTCAAGACATTCGCAACCTAATTGTTGCAAAACATAATGATGGCATTGGTTATAGGCGCATTTCTAAGCTTCTGAATGTTCCAGTGAGCACTGTTGGGGCCATAATACGGAAGTGGAAAGACAATCATTTCACCATAAATTTGCCTCGACCAGGTGCTCCTCGCAAGATTTCTGACAGAGGAGTGAAAAGAATAATCAGAAGAGTTGTCCAAGAGCCAAGGACCACTTGTGGAGAGCTTCAAAAAGACCTGCAATTAGCAGGTACTGTTGTCTCAAAGAAAACATTTAAGTAATGCACTCCACCGCCATGGCCTGTATGCACACTCACCACGCAAGACTCCATTGCTGAAAAAAAAGCATGTTGAAGCTCGTTTAAAGTTTGCTGCACAACATTTGGAAAAGCCAGTGAAATACTGGGAGAATATAGTGTGGTCAGATGAGAGTAAAATTGAACTGTTTGGATGTCATAATACACACCATGTTTGGAGGAGAAATGGCACTGCACATCACCCTAAAAACACCATACCAACAGTGAAGTTTGGAGGTGGGAACATCATGGTGTGGGGCTGCTTTTAAGCAAATGGTACTGGCAAACTTCACACAATTGAAGGAAGGATGAATGGGCAAATTTACGAGGAGCACCTGGTCGAGGCAAATTTATGGTGAAATGATTGTCTTTCCACTTCCGTATTATGGCCCCAACAGTGCTCACTGGTACATTCAGAAGCTTAGAAATGTGCCTATAACTAATGCCATCATTATGTTTTGCAACAATTAGGTTGCGAATGTCTTGAGACAGCTCTTTGCTTTTACCCATCATGAGATGTGTCTTGTGTGACACCTTGGCAATGAGACCTTTTTGTAGGCCATCAGTTGGGACTGAACCAGCTGATATTAATTTGCACTGACAGGGGGCTGGATTGCTTTTTAGTTACTTATAGTTTTCAGCTGTTGTCTTGGCTTTCCATGCCTTCCTTTCTTCATGTGTTCAATACTTTTTCCCTGTGTCATTTCACATTATTACACATAACTTAATTTCTGAACATATTTGTTTTGGTTTCTGTGTATGTATGGTATACTTGGGTAGTTACCAACATCTGGTGAAACTTTCATGTCAATAGCACCTTTGGAAATATATTTACTGAGAAAAATGGTAACGTGTTCAATACTTATTTCACCCGCTGTATGTTCCACAAAGTTTCTACTGAATCTTAGTAAATAAAAGCAAGGACATTTGGAAAATGTTTTACTCCTGATGCTTACGTTATGTGGTTATACTAGCCTTACGAGGTAGAGTTTTCCATATTCATTATGTAAAAAAAGAAAGATCTCAAGTGCATAGGGATTAATTTCGATTTGGGCTATAGAGTGGAAAGAATGCCATTTTGAACAAGTTATCACTCTCTGTGACATCACTTTTTCTTCAGGCCATGGTGTTATTCGCTGACCCCAACCACTTCCAGACAGAGCTTTACCCCACCTTCTCCAGTCTGTGTCATGACCCCGAGATCACGGTGCGACGCACAGTGGCCGAGGGCTTCCACGAGGTAAGGTGGCTGCTGTTTGGACACTGGCTAATTCTGTTCTGTCAATAAAATACATAAAGGAAGTCCATCGTCCATAACTCTGATAGGCTGCCAATGTGATTTTTGTCATTACATGAATAGAGTGCCTTTTGGGTAGAGTAATTTTGTAAAAATATAACAATTTAAGTGACAGGGTTGAGCATAACAGGGTTGACGATTTCATCTTTAATCCGCCACAGTGGGTATCATAAGTATTCACCCCCCTTTTTTCATAATTTGTTGCGTTATAAATGGGTTTGAAGTAATAGTTTTAATTGTGATTCTTTGGGGGTCATTGATCTACACAAAATACTTCATAATGTCAAAGTAAAAAATATATATATATTTCATAACTAAAATATAGACGTTGCATAAGTATTCAACACCTTTCTTTAGGCAAGCCTAAATTAGTTCAGGTGTAAAATCTGGTTTAACAAATCACACAATAAGTTACATGGGGATTGGCATGATATTTGAATGGCTAACCCATCCTCTGCCTCACATACATATACATCTGTAAGGTCCCTCAGTCAAGTATTACATTTCAGGTATGGTGTCCGGTTTCCTTGAGACTTCACACTCACACTCAGTCAGTCAGAGTTCAATCTTGGTTTCATCAGACTAGCAAATCTTGCTTGTCATGGTCTGAGATTCCTTACGGTGCCTTTTGGCAAACTCCAAACGGCCTTTCATGTGCCTTTTACTGAGGAGTGGCTTCCGTCTGGCCACTCCACCGTAAAGGCCTGATTGGTGGAGTGCTGCAGAGATGGTTGTCCTTCTGGAAGACTCACAGCTGTAATTTCTGCAAAACGTGTTTCTAACATGTATTGACTCGACGTGGTGAATACTTATCTAATCAAGGTACTGCTTTTACACCATGATTTGACTATAAAATGTCCAATGCCGTGTTTGACTGTTTTTCTGCTGGCAGTGTGAACAATGCATAAAGGTGACAAATAAAAAATTATTGAAGGCATGTGTAGAAAAATGTAAAAGCCTTTGTGTCTTAGCCAATGCATGGCAAGGACAAAAAGACCCACCAATGCCTTGCGGCTGAACAAACATACCCACTTTGATAACATGTTTATTGAGTTAAATTAGCTACAAATGTTATGTCAAACACTAAACCTGATCCAAAAGTCATTTCTGTGTGCTAAATTTCAGAACAATTCAAAATCGATTAGTCTAATTGCCTGAAATAGAAATGGACTTGACCTCAAAATCTGGTTGTGTATGCCAACACATGACGTCACTAATTTCTGTGCTTCTTCTTTTCTCCTCTTCGCTTCTCCTCCTTCTCTTCTTCCGTATGATCGCTCAGGTTGTCAAGCTGTTGGGCCCCAATGTCCACTTCATTCACAAGGAGCTGGTTGTGTTACTGCAGGACGACTCACTTGAGGTGAGACACGCAGAATACTCACTTTTACAACAAACACTTTGTTAAAAGTATGGTCGAAATATGTAGTAAACTAGAAAAGTGTTTGCTAGCCTGTCTTAAAGTATTTATGGTTGTAAAATAAGTTATAGTATTGGTAGTGACTGCAGTAGTATGGTAGTGGCTAGTTATAGTGGAAAAAGTAGGTACTTGGAAAGATTGATTGATAGATGGATAGGATAACCTGAACATGTGAAATTTGATTTGGTGTCTTGATTGAATGGTTCAAGAGATACTATTGTTGTTGGTGGGTTATTATATGCAAATTTATCATAAAAAAAGAATCTGAACGGAGCTACGTAATTTACAAAAGAGTGGATTTGAAGTTGATTCCGTGTTTGTAGCTCAGTGTCTAGAAACCCATCGAAAGTAATTGGAACCCAAGTTAATTTATGCAAATATTTGCTAACCCAAATATCAGTTTAATTAAGTTAATAGGTATGAATCTTTAAAGTGTTTCTATTATCCTGAAGTTGGTTTGGTGTTTCTATCTTGAATGGTTAGAAAGCAGTATTTTGAATAACTACCTCTCATGGTCGCCATTGACTCCCATGTTAATTATGCACATTATCAAATCAAATCAAATGTTATTAGGCACATACACATATTTAGCAGATGCTATTGTGGGTGTAGCGAAATGCTTGTGTTTCTAGCTCTAACAGTGTAGTAGTATCTAACAATTCACAACAATACACACAAATCTAAAAGTAAAATAATGGAATTAAGAAATATTAGGACAAGTAATGTCGGAGTGGCATTGACTAAAATACAGTAGACTAGAATACAGTATATACTGTACATATTAAATGAGTAAAGCAGTATGTAAACATTATTAAAGTGACTAGTGTTCCATTATTAAAATGACCAGTGATTCCATGTCTATGTACAGTTGAAGTCGGAAGTTTACATACACCTTAGCCAAATGCATTTAAACTCAGTTTTTCACAATTCCTGACATTTAATCCTAGTAAGAATTCCCTGTCTTAGGTCAGTTAGGATCACCACTTTATTTTAAGAATGTGAAATGTCAGAATAATTGTTTTTCTTTCATCGCATTCCCAGTGGGTCAGAAGTTTACATACACTCAATTAGTATTTGGTAGCATTGCCTTTAAATTGTTTAACTTGGGTCAAACGTTTCCGGTAGTCTTCAATAAGATTCCCACAATAAGTTGGGTGAATTTTAGCCCATTCCTCCTGATAGAACTGGTGTAACTGAGTCAGGTTTGTAGGCCTCCTTGCTCGCACAGGCTTTTTCAGTTCTGGCCACAAATTTTCTATAGGATTGAGGTCAGGGCTTTGTGATGGCCACTCCAATATCTTGACTTTGTTGTCCTTAAGCCATTTTGCCACAACTTTGGAAGTATGCTTGGGGTCATTGTCCATTTGGAAGACCCATTTGCGACCAAGCTTTAACTTCCTGACTGATGTCTTGAGATGTTGCTTCAATATATCCACATAATTTTCCTTCCTCATGATGTCATCTATTTTGTGAAGTGCACCAGTCCCTCCTGCAGCAAAGCACCCCCACAACATGATGCTGCCACCCCCTGCTTCACGGTTGGGATGGTGTTCTTCGGCTTGCAAGCATCCCCCTTTTCCTCCAAACATAACTATGGTCATTATGGCCAAACAGTTCTATTTTGTTTCAACAGACCAGAGGACATTTCTCCAAAAAGTACGGTCTTTGTCCCCATGTGCAGTTGCAAACCGTAGTTTTTGGTTTTGGAGCAGTGGCTTCTTCCTTGCTGAGCGGCCTTTCAGGTTATGTCGATATAGGACTCGTTTTACTTTTGTACCCGTTTCCTCCAGCATCTTCACAAGGTCCTTTGCTGTTGTTCTGGGATTGATTTGCACTTTTCGCACCAAAGTACGTTCATCTCTAAGAGACAGAATGCGTCTCCTTCCTGAGCGGTATAACGGCTGCGTGGTCCCATGGTGTTTATACTTGCGTACTATTGTTTGTACAGATGAACGTGGTACCTTCAGGTGTTTGGAAATTGCTCCCAAGATTGAACCAGACTTGTGGAGGTCTACCATTTTTTTCTCTGAGTTCTTGGCGGATTTCTTTTGATTTTCCCATGATGTCGAGCAAAGATGCACTGCGTTTGAAGGTAGGCCTTGAAATACATCCACAGGTACACCTCCAATTGACTCAAATTATGTCAATTAGCCTATCAGAAGCTATTTTCTGGACTTTTCCAAGTTGCTTAAAGGCACAGTCAACTTGGTGTATGTAAGCTTCTGATACACTGGAATTGTGATATAGTGAGTTATAAGTGAAATAATCTGTCTGTAGACAATTGTTGGAAGAATTACTTGTGTCATGCACAAAGTAGATGTCCTAACTGGCTTGCCAAAACTAGTTGGTTAACTAGTTAAAATGAGTTTTAATTACTTCAACCTAAGTGTATGTAAACTTCTGACTTCAACTGTATATAGTACAGCAGCCTCTAAGGTGCAGGGTTGAGTAACCGGGTGGTAGTGATGGCTATTTAATAGTCTGATGGCCTTGAGATAGAAGCTTTTTTTTTGTCTCTTGGTCCCAGCTTTGATGCACCTGTACTAACCTCGCCTTCTGGATGGTAGCAGGGTGAACAGGCCGTGGCTTGGCTGGTTGATGTCCTTGATGATATTTTTGGCCTTCCTGTTACATTGGGCGCTGTCGGTGTCCTGGAGGGCAGGCAGTGTGCCCTCTGTGATCCGTTGGGCAGACCACACCACCCTCTGGGGAGCCCTGTGGTTGCCGGCAGTGCAGTTGCCGTACCAGGCGGTGATGGTTTTTAAGGGTCTTAGGGGCTAAGCCAAATTTCTTCAGCCTCCTGAGGTTGAAGAGGCGCTGTTGCACCTTCTTCACCACACTGTCTGTGTGGGTGGACCATCTCAGATTGTCAGTGATGTGTACGCCAATGAAGTTGAAGCTTTTCACCTTCTCCACTGCGGTCCCGTCGACGTGGATAGGGGCGTGCTCCCTCTGCTGTTTCCTGGTAATCAGGCCTACTACAGTTGTGTCGTCTGCAAATTTGATGATTGAGTTGGGAGACGTGCATGGCCACGCAGTCATGGGTGAACAGGGAGTACAGGAGGTGGCTGAGCATGCACCCTTGTGGGGCCCCAGTGTTGATGATCAGCGTAGTGGAGGTGTGTTTCCTAACTTTACCACCTGGGGGGGCATCCCGTCAGGAAGTCCAGGACCCAGTTACACAGGGTGGGGTTCAGACCCAGGGCCCCAAGCTTAATGATGAGCTTGGAGGGCATTATGGTGTTGAAGGCTGAACTATAGTCAATGAACAGCATTCTTGCATAGGTATTCCTGTTGTCCAGATGGGATAGGGCAGTGCGATGGTGATTGCATCGTCTGTGGATCTATTGGGGCGGTATGCAAATTGAAGTGGGTCTAGGGTATCAGGTAAGGTAGAGGTGATATGATCCTTAACTAGCTTCTCAAAGTACTTCATGATGACAGAAGTGAGTGCTACAGGGCGATAGTCATTTAGTTCAGTTACCTTTGCTTTCATGGGTACAGGAACATTGGTGAATACTTTGAAGCAAGTCGGGACAGCAGACTGTGATAGGGAGAGATTGAATATGTCTGTAAACACTCCAGCCAGCTGGTCTGCGCATTCTCTGAGGACACGGCTAGGGATACCATGTGGACGCGGCTAGGGATGCCCTTGCGAGGGTTAACGTGCTTAAATGTCTTACTCACGTCGGCCACAGACAACGAGAGCCCACAGTCCGTGGGAGCGGGCCACGACGGTGGCACTGTGTTATCCTGAGCAGTTGAATTGCGACTCCACTTTGTCTCTGTAGTGATGTTTTGCCTATTTGATTGCCTTATGCAGGGAATAAATACACTGTTTGTATTCTACCATATTCCCAGTAACCTTGCTATGGTTAAATGCGGTGGTTCGCACTTTCAGTTTTACGCAAATACTGACATATATCCACAGTTTCTAGTTTGGGTAGGTTTTAATAGTTACAGTGGGAACAACATCCCTTATACACTTCCTGATGAACTCAGTGTCCGTGTATACGTCAATGTTATTCTCAGAGACTACCCTGAACATATCCCAGTCCGCGTGATCAAAACAATCTTGAAGCATGGATTCTGATTGGTCAGACGAGCGTTAAATATACCTTAGCACGGGTACTTCCTGTTTTGAGTTTATGCCTATTTGAAGGGAGGAGCAAAATGGAGTCATGATCTGATTTGCCGAAGGGTGGGCGGGGGAGGGCTTTGTAGGCGTCCCGGAAGGGGGAGTAACACTGGTCGAGCATTTTAGCAGCGCAAGTACTACAGTCAATGTATTTGCTTTGTTCAAATTTGCTTAGTTAAAATCCCCAGCTACAATAAATGCGGCCTCAGGATATGTTTCCACAAAGTCCAGTGTTGTTCCTTGAGGGCCGTCGTGGTATCGGGAATATACACGGCTGTGACTATAAACAAAAATAATTATATTGGGAGGCAATACGGTCGGCACTTGATTGAGGTATTCTAGGTTGGGTGAACAAAAGGACTTGAGTTTCTGTACGTTATCAGTAGTTAATCATGAAACATACACCACCACCTTTCTTCCCGGAGAGTTCTTTATTCCAGTCTGTGCATTGTACGGAGAACCCAGCTGGCTGTATGGAAGGGGACAGTATATTCGGAGAGAGCCATGATTACAGTCTCTGATGTCTCTCTGGAAGGAGATCCTCACCCTGAGCTCATCTACTTTATTGTCCAGAGACTGAACATTAGCAACCCTCATCAATCTACACACAATACCCCATAATGACAAATCAAAAACATGTTTTTAGATTTTTTTTGCTTATTTATAAAAAAAAAAAAAATGAAATATGACATTTACATAAGTATTCAGACCCTTTATCAGTACTCAGTGTTGAAGCACCTTTGGCAGCGATTACAGCCTTGTCTTCTTGGGTATGACGCTACAAGCTTGGCACACCTGTATTTGGGGAGTTTCTCCCATTCTTCTCTGCAGATCCTCTCAAGCTCTGTCAGGTTGGATGGGGAGTGTTGCTGCACAACTCTTTTCAGGTCTCTGCAGAAATGTTCTGGCTGGAAGAGTCTTGGTGTTTCCAAACTTCTTCCATTTAAGAATGATGGAAGCCACTGTGTTCTTGGGGACCTTCAATGCTGCAGACATTTTTTGGTACCCTTCCCCAGATCTGTGCCTCGGCACAGTCCTGTCTCGTAGCTCTACGGACAATTCCTTCGACCTCTTGGCTTTGTTTTTGCTCTGACATTCACTGTCAACTGTGGGACCTTATATAGACAGGTGTGTGCCTTTCCAAATCATGTCCAATCAATTGAATTTACCACAGGTGGACTGGAATCATCTTAAGGATGATCAATGGAAACAGGATGCAGCCGAGCTTAATTTCGCGTCTCATAGCAAAGGGTCTGAATACTTATGTAAATAAGGTATTTCTGTGTTTTATTTTTAATAAATTAGCAAAAATGTCTAAACCTGTTTTCACTTTGTCATTATGGGGTATTGTGCATAGATTGAGGATTTTTTTTTTTTATTCAACCCATTTTAGAATTTTAGGAAAAGTCAAGGGGTCTGAATACTTGCCGAAGGCAATTTCTTTTTCAAATTTGCTCAAGCTCAGTTTATTTGCTTGGGAATCATTGATGGACAGCAATATTCAAACCTTGTCTCTGATTTTCAACCAGATTCAAGTCAGGACTGGAACTGGACCACTCTGGAACATTCATCACCTATTGGAAAGCCATTCTGGTGTGTCTTTGGCATAAATATTTGTGTAATTGTCTGGCTGAGAAATAAAACTATATCCCAGGGTTAGGTATTCAGAAGATTTAGGCAGGTTTTTCTCTAACTTTTTACCTGGGCTTGGCTCCTTTCGTAATTATTATGATCCTGACAAACTACCCAGTCCCTGCCGGTGACAAGCATGCCCATAACGTGATGCTGCCGCCCACCACAGTACTTAAAAATATTATACAGAGACTCGACAATAGTGAGTTCCCAGAGTGATTTTCCCCCGAACTTATTTTACCCCTGGACGTCACTTAACAGGAACCAGGGGCAACTCAGGACAGAACACTGTGAGAATGTGTCCCCAGGGTGCCACCACAGACTGATGGACTAGAATCAGCTGCATCTCATTCAGCTACTCACACAAGCTAGCTCAATTAGCTTCCCGGTTTGTTTAAAACTGCACAGCGGGTTCCGGTGCGTTCACACACATCCAAACTCAAGGAGCAGATGTGGCTAAATATGAATAGAATCAAAACTTTCACAGAATTTGAAAGCTACAGTAATTCTCTGGTGAATTATTAATGATTTTATTTGTAAAGTGTGTTTTCACAAAGCATAAACACTACGAAGCTGACATTAGATAGTTAGCCTTCCCATAGACTTGAATTGATTATCACAGTTATGACGATGATGACGATGATGATGATGATGATGATGATGATGATGATGATGATGACAACAATCATGATAATGATTATGGTTTTATTCTGTGAAGGTATTAGATGCATTGCTAAGCCATCTTCAGGAGACTCTGGAGTTGGCCACATCTAGAGGAGAAGGGCCAGGACCCGAGAGCAAGGTACGTACCCCTGTCTGTGGTCTACTGCTTTGGGCCTGTATCCACAAAATGTCTGAATAAGAATGCTGATCTAGGATCTGTCCATATAATCTTATTAATCAAAACTGCAAAACTGATCCTAGATCAGCACTCCTACTCTGAGCGGCTTTGTGGGTACTTACCCACGTCTAGTAGTCTTTATGAATGCACTGACCCCCTCTGCTGGTTGGTTCTGTGTGGTGCAGCTATCGTATATAAAGCTAGATACTTGCACAAGATTGAATGCTCCCACAGTTTTATTCAACGTCTGTGTGGGTACCTATTTTCCAGACTTTTTGTACTCTGAACCTACAAGTTGCACGTACTCTACTTCTGAACAGGCAGCTACTGTTTATCTCATAGAATCTGTTTTTGCACTACTTATTTTTTTTTATAACTTATGTCCCACCCTCCTTATATTCTCTTCACCACTCTCTCTAATGTTTCACTCTGTGTTGTTTTGTTTGTTTTATCTTTCCTCTCTTCTCTGTCATCCTCTCACTCTGGCGATGTTTCTGTATCTCAATCTCCCTTTTGACACTTATCTCTGTGCCTCCCTCCCCCTGCCCCCTCTTCCCCTTCCTCCATGCCCTTCTACATTTCTCTCTCCCTCCTCTCTCCCCTCCCTCCCAATGTCGGGTCCAGCAGGTGAACGTCCCCGACCTGGTCCTGGCGCTGGCGGCGGCCGAGCAGAAGGCTGCCTTGTCGCTCCGCTGGCGGGTGCATGAGAGGCTGCTGCAACGCTACGCCTGCCTGCCCCGTGTTGTCTCCGCCGACCAGATCTACTTCCGCTTCCTGCAGAGGATGTTTGCCATCGTCACCACCAACGTGAGACTAGTATACATAGGGAGAATCTAATGGGACAAACCCACGTTGAATGACCTAATTGGTTATAGCTAGGGTTTGGGTTAAACTCAGGGTTAGGGTTGGAGCTATGGCTGGCATGCCAGTCACATCCTTTATACATACTGTAGCTACACACACATACGTTGATGAACTAGCCTGAGACCTGAGTAACCTTGCCTAAGACTTGTGTTAGCTCCCTGAGCCAATGCCTAAGGCCCTACACGTTCTTGCATTGTACACTGTTTCTATTCTGCCATCAATTCCCAACGAAAAACACAATGTTACATTGTAAAACGATGTGTTAATCTCTGGTATTAGATGAGTTGAAGTTGGATAGAACTTCATTCAACTATCCCACAAGGGATGGAAAAGATATGCTATAAAATGGAAATCCTACCTTGTGTTAACAGCAGGCTGAGGATACATCCCAAGTGGTACCCTACTCCCTTCATAGTGCACTGCTTTTGACCAGAGCCTATGGGCACTGGTCAAAAGTAGTGCACTATGAAGGAAATAGGCTGCCATTTGGGACACACGCCTCTGCTCACTAAGTGTGTCCACTCCGTGTTGTTGCCAGAACGTTCTCCCAGTCCAGAGAGAGGCGGCCAGAACGCTGTGTATGTTCCTACGCTACAACCGCAAGCAGGAGCAGCGGCAAGAGATCATCAGCAAAGTGCTGCAAGGTCTGTGTCTGTCTGTCTGTCAATAAGTCTGTCTGTCTAGTGTCTCTCTCTCTCTCTCTCTCTCTCTCTCTCTCTCTCTCTCTCTCTCTCTCTCTCTCTCTCTCTCTCTCTCTCTCTCTCTGTCTGTCTGTCTGTCTGTCTGTCTGTCTGTCTGTCTGTCTGTCTGTCTGTCTGTCTGTCTGTCTGTCTGTCTGTCTGTCTGTCTGTCTGTCTGTCTGTCTGTCTGTCTGTCTGTCTGTCTGTCTGTCTGTCTGTCTGTCTGTCTGTCTGTCTGTCTGTCTGTCTGTCTGTCTGTCTGTCTGTCTGTCTGTCTGTCTGTCTGTCTGTCTGTCTGTCTGTCTGTCTGTCTGTCTGTCTGTCTGTCTATACATCTATCTATTTTCTTTGCCGACAGGGTTGACAAAAATAAACGATAAAATACAGACATCTATACGGAAAAAGTGTTTTCATAGGTGCCAGTAGTAAACAACCTGTGCCATGATAGATTTGCTAAACAAATGGCTCCCAATTCTCCAACGGTTTTACCTAGAATAAAAGAGAAGACTCATGTTTTGTGTGACTCTTGTAATGTAAGGTATATCCTGCCTCCTCCCCCTTTCCCTCCCCCCTCCTTTCCAGAGCTTGCTCAGGGCAGAAGTTACTGGAACAGGCTTCGCTACCTGGACCTGTGTGAGATTTCCATGGAGCTCTTCTCCAAGGCCTACTTCTGCAAACACTTCCTCATCCAGGCTCTGGAGCTGGTCAATGACCCCGTAGCCAACGTCAGGTACTGGATTCAGTAATTAATAAGTTACTTAAAGGGAAAAACGGGTTCAAACGACAAACGTCTGTCCCTCCATTTTTTTTGTTGAACATCTGAGGGATGGGGATGGAGATATGTAACCACTCAAATTCATAGACATTATCCATTTAGCCATGTTTTGAGGCTATACAGGATTTGTTTATAATTAAATTGTTCAAAAATAATGGAGTGAAACAAGCTTAAATGTTGGGTTCTGTTGGGGTACGACAGTTGAACTAAGCTCATAAGGCATTTATGAGTTACTGTATATTCTTCAAGAGTAAATGTCTATATATAATTTATTTAAAAGTCAAAACCAATCCCAGATTGGTCCTTTAATTCCTTGGATTTTTAGAGTGCTTTTCCAGATGCTTTACTTCATATAGGGACACCTCACCTCATCCATTTCTTGGCAGCCATTTCTCGTAAGCGCACCACACATCCGCTTGTACGTTTGCTCTCGTGGTGGAACATCTAACGTTGCGGGCTGTTGTAGACAATGGATTAAAGATGATCTTAGTACTGAAGCTTTAGAGAAATTCATCCTCTTTAGTATGCCATGTTTTATATTGACCAGGGCCATATTCAGGAAGCACTCCCTTGCAAAATGTTTCGCAACAGAAAATGAAAAGCTGCATTCTTATTGGACACACTCAGGTTGTGCCCTCCCTGTTAGATTTTGTTTCCCTGTTTTGTGCCTAATGAACATTAACCAGGTATAAGCTGTGCCACATGCTGCCCCGGCTGAGGTCCACCATTAGACTGCCTGCAGACAAACACCTCCTGCAACAGCTGGAGTTCTGCGTCCGCAAGCTACTGTGTCGGGAGAAGGACAAGGATGTGGTGGCCACCGTTCGCAAGGTGAGGGAGGGAGGGTGGATGTAAGCAGTAACTAATTTTGTGACTGTTACTGAGTATTATTTCAAAAGTTTGGACACACCTACTCATTCAAGGGTTTCTCTTTATTTTTACTATTTTCTATGTTGTAGAATAATAGTAAAGACATAAACACTATGAAATAAGACATATGGAATCATAGTAACCAAAAATGTGTGAAACAAATCAAAATGTATTTTATATTAATATTTGAGATTCTTCAAAGTAGCCACCCTTTGACCTGATGACAGCTTTGCACACTCTTGGCATTCTCTCAACCAGCTTCATGAGGAATGATTTTCCAACAGCCTTGAAGGAGTTCCCACATATGCTGAGCACTTGGCTGCTTTTCCGTTACTCTGCGGTCCAAATCATCCCAAACCATCTCAATTTGGTTGAGGCCGGGTGATTGTGGAAGCCAGGTCAACTGATGCAGCACTCATCACTCTCCTTCTTTGTCAAATAGCCCTTACATAGCTTGGAGGTGTTTTGATTCATTGTCCCTTTGAAAAACAAATGATAGTCCGACTAAGCGCAAACCATATGGGATGGCGTATCGCTGCCAAATGCTGTGGTAGCAATGCTGGTCAATTCTAAATAAATCACAGACACCATCACACCTCCTCCTCCATGCTTCACGGTGGGAACCACACATGCAGAGATCATTTGTTCACGTACTCTGTGTTTTACAAAGACAAGGTGGTTGGATCCAAAAATCTCACATTTGGACTCATTAGTCCAAAGGACAGATTTCCACCGGTTTAATGTCCATTGCTTGTGTTTCTTGGCCCAAGCAAGTCTCTTCTTCTTATTGGTGTCCTTTAGTAGTGTTGTTTTTGCTGCAATTCGACCATGAAGGTCTGATTCACGCAGTCTCCTCTGAGCAGTTGATGTTGAGATGTCTGTAATTTGAACTGCAATTTCTGAGGCTGGTAACTGTAATGAACTTATCCTCTGCAGCAGAGGTAACTCTGGGTCTTCCTTTCCTGAGCCATTTTCATAATAGCGCTTGATGTTTTTTGCGACTGCACTTGAAGAAAGTTCTTGAAATGTTCCGTATTAACTGATTTTCATATCTTAAAGTAATGATGGACTGTTGTTTCTCTTTGCTTATTTGTGCTGTTCTTGCTATAATAAGGACTTGGTCTTTTAGGGCTATCTTCTGTATACCACCCCTACCTTATCACAACACAACTGATTGGTTCAAATGTATTAAGAAGGAAAGAAATTCCACAAACGTTTAACAAGGCACACCTGTTAATTGAAATGCACTACCTTATGAAGCTGGTTGAGGGAATGCCAAGAGTATGCAAAGCTGTCATCAAGGCAATGGGGGGCGTCTCAAATATAAAATATATTTTGACTTGTTTAACACTTTTTTGGTTACTACATGATTCCATATGTGTTATTTCATAGTGTTGATGTCTTCACTATTATTCTACAATGTAGAATTATAATAATAATAATAATAAAGAAAAACCCTTGAATGAGTAGATGTGTCTAAACGTTTTACTGGTACTGTATTTATAATCTCCTATCAAGATTGAGGCCATCCATGTGCGTGCTTGTGTATATATTTTTTTACTTTTTTCAGACAGTGCTGGAATTGGACAAAATGGACATCACAGAACCTGTAAGTAACCCCTTACTGTCTTCACTCTTCTTAGAATACTTGAAGAATGGTTATGTAGCAAATAGCAATGTCTTATAGGCATGAGTGAATTTCTTTGCCCCACAGCCAAGATGCTTAACTAGCCAGCTAAAGTTGCTTACAGTTAGTTAGCAACCGTTTTTACACTCTTTTGCTAGCTACCATAACACATGTCGTTTCAAAAACCTCTGTCCAATAATGACAAGGTGTCTCCAATTGTATTTACATTTAAATGTATTGTATTTATTTTACTTGTATTTATATGGTGGGCAGCAGGTAGCCTAACGGTTAGACCCTGGTGGTTAGCGCATTGGTCCAGTAACTGAAAGGTCGCTGGTTCGAATACCCAAGCCAACAAAATGAAAAATCTGTCGACATGCCGTTGAGCAAGGCACTTAAACCTAATTTGCTCTAGGTGCGCTGTACTACTATGGCTGACCCTGTAAAACAACACACACATACATATATATATATATATGCCCACCGGACTATCATCACTACTCTCGACGGGTCCGACTTAGAATACGTGGACTCCTACAAATACCTAGGCGTCTGGTTAGACTGTAAACTCAACTTCCAAACTCACATTAACCATCTCCAATCCAAAATTAAATCTAGAATCGGCTTCCTATTTCGCAACAAAGCCTCCTTCACTCATGCTGCCAAACATGCCCTTGTAAAACTGACTATCCTACCGATCCTTGACTTCGGCGATGTCATTTACAAAATAGCCTCCAACACTCTGCTAAGCAAATTGGATGTTATCTATCACAGTGCCATCCGTTTTGTTACCAAAGCCCCATATACTACCCACCACTGCGACCTGTATGCTCTCGTTGGCTGGCCCTCATTATATATTCGTCGCCAAACCCACTGTCTCCAGGTCATCTATAAGTCTTTACTAGGTAAATCCCCGCAAAATCTCAGCTCGCTGGTCACCATAGCAGCACCCACCCGTAGCATGCGCTCCAGCAGGTATATCTCACTGGTCACCCCCAAAGTCAACACCTCCTTTGGCCGCCATTCCTTCCAGTTCTCTGCTGCCAATGACTGGAACGAATTGCAAAAATCCTTGAAGCTAGATGTTCCTATGTCCCTCACTAACTTTAAGCATCAGCTGTCAAAGCTGCTTATCGATCACTGCACCTGTATATAGCCCTTCTGTAAATAGCCCACCCTACTACCTCATCCCCATATTTATTTTATTATTTTAGCTAATTTTGCAATCCAGTATCTCAATTTGCACATCAGAATTTGCACATCCATCATTCCAGTGTTAATGCTAATCTGTAATTTATCTCACCACTATTGGCCTATTTATTGTCCTACCTTCCTAACCTTACTGCATTTTGCACTACATTTGCACTCTGTATATAGATCTTTTGTGTTATTGACTGTACGTTTGTTTACTGTGTAACTCTGTTTTTTTTTTTTTTTGTCGCACTGCTTTGCTTTGTCTTGGCCAGGTCGCAGTTGTAAATGAGAACTTGTTCTCAACTGACCTACCTGGTTAAATAAAGGTGAAATAAAAAAGATATATATACAGTGTGGAGAACAAGTATTTGATACACTGCCGATTTTGCAGGTTTTCCCACTTACAAAGCATAGGTACTCTTCAACTGTGAGTGACGGAATCTAAAACAAAAATCCAGAAAATCACATTGTATGATTTTTAATTAATTCATTTGCATTTTATTGCATGACATAAGTATTTGATACATCAGAAAAGCAGAACTTAATATTTGGTACAGAAACCAAATACAGAGATCATACGTTTCCTGTAGTTCTTGACCAGGTTTGCACACACTGCAGCAGGGATTTTGTCCCAATCTCCATACAGACCTTCTCCAGATCCTTCAGGTTTCGGGGCTGTCGCTGGGCAATACGGACTTTCAGCTCCCTCCAAAGATTTTCTATTGGGTTCAGGTCTGGAGACTGGCTAGGCCACTCCAGGACCTTGAGATGCTTCTTACGGAGCCACTCCTTAGTTGCCCTGGCTGTGTGTTTCGGGTCGTTGTCATGCTGGAAGACCCAGCCACGACCCATCTTCAATGCTCTTACTGAGGGAAGGAGGTTGTTGGCCAAGATCTCGCGATACATGGCCCCATCCATCCTCCCCTCAATACGGTGTAGTCGTCCTGTCCCCTTTGCAGAAAAGCATCCCCAAAGAATGATGTTTCCACCTCCATGCTTCACGGTTGGGATGGTGTTCTTGGGATTGTACTCATCCTTCTTCTTCCTACAAACACGGCAAGTGGAGTTTAGACCAAAAAACTCTATTTTTGTCTCATCAGACCACATGACCTTCTCCCATTCCTCCTCTGGATAATCCAGATGGTCATTGGCAAACTTCAGACGGGCCTGGACATGCGCTGGCTTGAGCAGGGGGACCTTGCGTGCGCTGCAGGATTTTAATCCATGACGGCGTAGTGTGTTACTAATGGTTTTCTTTGAGACTGTGGTCCCAGCTCTCTTCAGGTCATTGACCAGGTCCTGCCGTGTAGTTCTGGCCTGATCCCTCACCTTCCTCATGATCATTGATGCCCCACGAGGTGAGATCTTGCATGGTGCCCCAGACCGAGGGAGATTGACCGTCATCTTGAACTTCTTCCATTTTCTAGTAATTGCGCCAACAGTTGTTGCCTTCTCACCAAGCTGCTTGCCTATTGTCCTGTAGCCCATCCCAGCCTTGTGCAGGTCTACAATTTTATCCCTGAGATGGGGATGAGGTAGTAGGGTAGGCTATTTACAGATGGGCTGTATACAGGTGCAGTGATCGGTAAGCTGCTCTGACAGCTGGTGCTTAAAGTTATTTAGGGAGATGGTAGTCTCCAGCTTCAATGATTTTTGCAATTCGTTCCAGTCATTGGCAGCAGAGAACTGGAAGGAATGGCGGCCAAAGGAGGTGTTGGCTTTGGGGATGACCAGGGAAATATACCTGCTGGAGCGCATGCTACAGGTGGGTGTTGCTATGGTGACCAGCGAGCTGAGATAAGGCTTGGATTTACCTAGTAAAGACTTATAGATGACCTGGAGACAGTGGGTTTGGCGTCGAATATGTAGTGAGGGCCAGGCAACGAGAGCATACAGGTCGCAGTGGTGGGTAGTATATGCGGCTTTGGTAACAAAACGGATGGCACTGTGATAGACTACATCCAATTTGCTTAGTAGAGTGTTGGAGGCTATTTTGTAAATGACATCGCCGAAGTCAAGGATCGGTAGGATAGTCAGTTTTACGAGGGCATGTTTGGCAGCATGAGTGAAGGAGGCTTTGTTGGATTGGAGATGCTTAATGTGAGTCTGGAAGGAGAGTTTACAGTCTAACCAGACGCCTAGGTATTTGTAGTTGTCCACGTATTCTAAGTCAGACCCATCGAGAGTAGTGATGATAGTCCGCTGGGCGGGTGCAGGCAGCGTTCGATTGAAAAGCATGCATTTAGTTTTACTAGCATTTAAGAGCAGTTGGAGACCACGGAAGGAGTGTTGTATGGCATTGAAGCTCATTTGGAGGTTTGTTAACACAGTGTCCAAAGAGGGGCCAGATGTATACAGAATGGTGTCGTCTGCATAGAGATGGATCAGAGAGTCACCAGCAGCGAGAGCGACATCATTGATATATATAGAGAATAGATTCGGCCCAAGAATTGAACCCTGTGGCACCCCCACAGACTGCCAGAGGACCGGACAACAGGCCCTCCGATTTGACACACTGAACTCTATCTGAGAAGTAGTTGGAGAACCAGGAGAGGCAGTTATTTGAGAAGCCAAGGCTTTCAACTTTGTCAATCACCCCATTCATTTTGACAGACTCAACAGCCTTGGCTTCTCAAATAACTGCCTCTCCTGGTTCTCCAACTACTTCTCAGATAGAGTTCAGTGTGTCAAATCGGAGGGCCTGTTGTCCGGTCCTCTGGCAGTCTGTGGGGGTGCCACAGGGTTCAATTCTTGGGCCGAATCTATTCTCTATATATATTAAGGTCGATGAAGATTGCTGCACAGTACTGTCTTTTATCTATGGCGGTTATGGCGGTTATGATATCGTTTAGTACCTTGAGCGTGGCTGAGGTGCACCCATGACCAGCACGGAAACCAGATTGCATAGCAGAGAAGGTACGGTGGGATTCAAAGTGGTCAGTGATTTGTTTGTTAGCTTGGCTTTTGAAGACTTTAGAAAGGCAGAACAGGATGGATATAGGTCTGTAACAGTTTGGGTCTAGAATGTCTCCACCTTTGAAGAGGGGGATGAGGTTGAACAGATTAGTAATTTGGGTTGCAACAATTTTGGCGGATAATATTAGAAAGAATGGGTCCATATTGTCTAGCCCAGCAGATTTGTAGGGGTCCAGATTTTGCAACTCTTTCAGAACATCAGCTATCTGGATTTGGTTGAAGGAGAAGCGGGGGGGGGGGGGGGGGCTTGGGCAAGTTGCTGCGGGGGGTGTAGAGCTGTTGGCCGGGGTAGGGGTAGCCAGGTGGAAAGCATGGCCAGCCGAAGCAAAATGCTTATTGACATTTTCGATTGTCGTAAGTTTATCGGTGGTGACAGTGTTTCCTAGCCTCAGGGCAGTGGGCAACTGGGAGGAGGTGCTCTTATTCTCCATGGACTTTACAGTGTCACAGAACTTTTTGTAATTAGTACTACAGGATGCGAATTTCTGTTTGAAAAAGCTAGCCTTTTCTTTTCTAATTGACTGTGTATATTGGTTCCTGACTTCCCTGAAAAGTTGCATATCGCGGGGGCTATTCGATGCTAAAGCAGTATGCCACTGGATGTTTTTGTGCTGGTCAAGGGTAGTCAAGTCTGGGTTGAACCAAGGGCTATATCTGTTCTTGGTTCTAAATGTTTTGAATGGGATATGCTTATTTAAGACAATCAGGCATCCTCTACTGACGAGATGAGGTCAATATCCTTCCAGGATACCTGGGCCAGATTGATTAGAAAGGCCTGCTCACTTAAGTGTTTTAGGGAGCGTTTGACAGTGATTAGGGGTGGTCGTTTGACCGCGGACCCATTACGGACGCAGGCAATGAGGCAGTGATCTCTGAGATCCTGGTTGAAAACAGAGGAGGTGTATTTGGAGGGCAATTTAGTCAGGATGAGATCTATGATGGTGCCCATGTTTACAGATTTAGGGTTGTACCTGGAAGGTTCCTTGATAATTTGTGTGAGATTGAGGGCATCTAGGTTAGATTGAAGGACGGCCAGGGTGTTAAGCATATCCCAGATTAAGTCACCTAACAGTACGAACTCTGAAGATAGATGGGGGGCAATCAATTCACATATGCTGTCCAGGGCACAGCTGGGGGCTGAGGGGGGTCTGTAACAAACGTCAACAGTGAGAGACTTATTTCTGGATTTTTAAAAGTAGAAGCTCAAACTGTTTGGGCACAGACCTGGATTGTATGACAGAAATCTGAAGGTTATCTCTGCAGTAGATTGCAACTCCGCCTCCTTTGGTAGTTCTATCTTGATGGGAAATATTGTAGTTGGGGATGGAAATGTCAGAATTTTTGGTGGCCTTCCTAAGCCAGGATTCAGACACGGCTAGAACATCAGGGCTGGTGGAGTGTGCTAAAGCAGTGAATAAATCAAACTTAGGGAGGAAGCTTCTGATGTTAACATGCATGAAACCAAGGCTTTTACAGTTACAGAAGTCAACAAATGAGAGCGCCTGGGGAATAGGTTTAGTACTGGGGGTTACAGGACCTGGGTTTACTTCAACATCACCAGAGGAACAGAGGTGGAGTAGGATAAGGGTACGGCTAAAGGCTTTAAGAACTGGTCGTCTAGTGCGTTGGGTACAGAGAATTAAAGGAGCAGATTTCTGGGCGCAATAGAATAGATTGATGGCATAATGTACAGACAAGGATATGGCAGGATGAGAATTCATTGGGGGTAAACCTAGGCGTTAGGTAATGATGAGAGAGGTTGTATCTTTGGAGACACCAGTTAAGCCAGGTGAGGTCTCTGCGTGTGTGGGGGGGTGGGACAAAGGAGCAGTGAAATAGAATGATAAGGAAAAACCTAAACAGCAACAGACAAGGCATATTGAAATAAGGGAGAGGCATAAAACACACAGTTAATCAAGTGAACTAAGACAACAACGGGTAAATGGTGATGAGTAGACTGAGAAAATGTTGAGGAAAAGTTGTGCCACACACAGGACCTGAGTTCAGAGCTGAGGCTTAACAGATAAACAGAATGAGGTACCGTGTAAGGGATCAGTCCAGCAGGCAACAGCTATGTAGCCGAGTGATCACAAGGTCCGATGAGTAGCAAAGAGGTGAGCCAGGGAGCAGATTCAGTGGACGCTGCACTAGGCGAGCGGCCTATCAGAAGCTTCTAAAGCCATGACATCATTTTCTGGAATTTTCCAAGCTGTTTATAAGCACAGTCAACTTAGTGTATGTAAACTTCTGACCCACTGGAATTGTGATATAGTGAACTATAAGTGAAATAATCTGTCTGTAAACAAATGTTGGAAGAATGACTTGTCATGCACAAAGTAGATGTCCTAACAGACTTGCCAAAACTATAGTTTAACATGAAATCTGTTGAGTGGTTGAAAAATGAGTTTTAATGACCTAAGTGTATGTAAACTTCCGACTTCAACTGTGTGTATATATATATATATCTATATTGAAGTCGGAAGTTTGGGAGTCCTAAGTTTGGGAGTCCTCACCAGTGAAAGTCCTATATCGACATAACCTGAAAGGCCGCTCAGCAAGGAAGAAGCCACTGCTCCAAAACCGCCATAAAAAAGCCAGACTACGGTTTGCAACGGCACATGGGGACAAAGATCGTACTTTTTGGAGAAATGTCCTCTGCTCTGATGAAACCAAAATAGAACTGTTTGGCGATAATGACCATTGTTATGTTTGAAGGAAAAAGGGGGAGGCTTGCAGGCCGAAGAACACCATCCCAACCGTGAAGCAGGGGGGTGGCAGCATCATGTTGTGGGGGTGCTTTGCTGCAGGAGGGACTGGTGCACTTCACAAAATAGATGGCATCATGACGAAGGAAAATTATGTGGATATATTGAAGCAACATTTCAAGACATCATTCAGGAAGTTAAAGCTTGGTCGCAAATGGGTCTTCCAAATGGACAATGACCCCAAGCATATCCCAAAGTTGTGGCAAAATGACTTAAGGACAACAAAGTCAAGGTATTGGAGTGGCCATCACAAAGCCCTGACCTCAATCCTATAGAAAATGTGTAGGCAGAACTGAAAAAGCGTGTGCGAGCAAGGAGGCCTACAAACCTGACTCAGTTACACCAGTTCTGTCAGGAGGAATGGGCCAAAATTCACCCAACTTATTGTGGGAAGCTTGTGGAAGGCTACCCGAAACGTTTGACCCAAGTTAAACAATTTAAAGGCAATGCTACCATTATTCTGACATTTCACATTCTTAAAATAAAGTAGTGATCCTAACTGACCTAAGACAGGGAATTTTTTGTAGGATTAAATGTCAGGAATTGTGAAAAACTGAGTTTAAATGTATTTGGCTAAGGTGTATTTAAACTTCCGACTTCAACTGTGTGTATATGTGTGTGTGTGTGTGTGTGTGTATATGTATGTATGTATGTATGTGTATATGTATGTATGTATGTATGTGTATATGTATGTGTGTGTATGTGTATATATATATATATATATATATATATATATATATATATATATATATATATATATATATATATATATATATATATTCATATATATATATATTCATATATATATATATATATATATATATATATATATATATATATATATATATTCATATATATATATATTCATATATATATATATATATATTCATATATTCATTCCTTTAAACATGCACTTTATACACTTTCTATGCACATACAACTTTATTATCCCTAAAGGTTGCCTTCCATTATTACATCATTGAAGTGCTACCACAGGTCTGATTGAATTCAGTCTTATATGTACTTTTCCATTTTAGTACCATAAGAGACACGAGAGAGATCTACTAGACCAGAAGAAAGAGAAAGAAGAGACACTACTACTGGAGATGGTGAGGGATATGTATAAAAATAACTCACGCACACGCCAGCCAATCATGTGGCTGGAGTTATTTTTATACTATGTAGATTTTGGGGCAATAACTCGTAGCACCACACACAAGATAAGCTTGTTAGTGTACATACTATTAAGCCTCTTCTAAAGATGGCGAGGGATTTGACGCCATCCCGTCAATACCGAGCACAGTCATCAAACATGGCCTTGTTCTTGTTATTTGTAGCATCAATATTTCATAAGCCCCCTTTATGTGTACAGCACTGTCAGTTTATTATTAGAAGGAAAATAGAACAAGTATTTTTAACATTCCATACTCGTGCATATATTTGCATGAATTAACCTTTTCAAAGAGTCTATTTTCAGTTCTTTCTTCAGAAAGCTTTTTTGACTCTCTTTATATATAAAGAGATGGCTTGATTTTATGTTATTCCTAGTCCAGTGTTATTCAAACTTTTTCAGCAGGGAGCCTATTTTTTTCAGCTAGAATTTCTGGGGACCCCATTTCTTTTGACAATAATTTCAACAAATAACCTTCAATTATTACATAAAAAAGCAAACCAATAAATACATTTATTCAATACAATTGTATTTTTCAAATACGTTTGTATATTGTCCCATACAGTATCTGTACTCTTATTTTTTTATATACAGTATATCACTGCTTTAGTGTATAGCCTATTCCTTTGTCTTCTGAGGCACTATAGCAGTTGTCATTATCTTTGGCATCAAGTTAATGAAAGAATACACTAACTTTATTATGGCTTGAAAACTATGTCAAAAGTCCATAGTGTGTGTGTGCGTAGGCACGTGTGTGGGTATTTATTTCTGGTTGTTGTGATACTTTATTTTGTCACAATTCTTAGTTGTAAATATAGCAGCGAGCAGCAAGGAAGGGGCATTTTGAAGGGTATCGATGGGCTTGGTTGTACAAAGCACAATATGTTTGGAAAGAAGAAACATCACAAACATCAACATGTAAAACAATATTAACCTTATTTGTAACCTATAATCTTATTAGCATTGTTTGCTAGTAAAGAGTGGCGCAGTATCTAGCTAGTTAACTATAAATAAATATAATATTAATACAGTATAATAAATATTTGGCCCCACCGTTAGCCAAGTTAGTTAGCAACTGCGTCAACACTATTTTGCTAGCTACCATAACACTGTTGTGTGTCACAGTTGTGTTTACAGATTGTAATAACTGCCTTTGTTTCTTTTTTTTTTCTTTCTGTCGTCCACCACAGGAACAGCTAGAGCGACAGCAGAGCGAAGCCAAGCTCACCAGTGAAAAGCACACCGAAAAGAAACGTACGTTCCCACACACAACATATCACACACCTGCTTTGAGATTTTTACTAATATATTATAGATTATATACAGATCTCAAATGCATTGAGACAAACGGTACCCTGTGACATGTTGTGACTGTGTGGGTGGCTGTGTTGGCAGGGAGGGACAGTAAGACAGGGTTATCAGGGACCAAGGGCCTGTCTGGATCCACATCCGGGGCCACTTTGTCCACCTCCTCCGGTAAGACTGGGAATCAATATCTTTATTTTTTCAATTGGGAAATTTGGAAACGTGGGAGAGAGAAACACTGGCAGCACCTTATACTAATAAGCATTCATGAACTATTTATGAACAATTAATGCATTTGTATTTTATTATTCAGATTTCAGTTATTTTAAAGTGTTACCAAAACACTTCCTTGACCATGGCTAGAAATGTATGTGCCATTTTAACATAACCGTAAGGGGTTTTGATAACTCTGTTCCAACAGCACACAGCAACAGTAGCAGATTGTTGCACACTACAACTCTGTGTTGCAGTGCAAAGCACTTTCAACTCACAGTGAATCAACATATGACCCAAAAAAGCTATCCTGTTCAACTTGGTGGAGATAGTGTTTGATGATGATGGTGATGATGAATCTACAGGTAAAGAGATGAGGAAGGCCAAACTGGCACGGAGTCGGTCGCTTAGCAGCCACCCTACTACACCCAAGATGGCTAATCCAGACAAAACTCTGTAAGTAGTACCCTGCCCAACCATACCCCTAACCCAAAACATCACTATATAATTTTTCTGAAATATATTTGTATATAAATGTATGGCTATATTTTAAAGAAATACTCTTTATAGGAAGAGCTATGCTTTTCAATTGTTATTTTAAGAAAATGTATTCCGCACACATGTTCCAGTAACATTTTATATTGGTGGGATCACGTATACTTTTTAGCCACTTGTTATTGCAAACCTTGTCTTGACACGTTCTTCCATCTTGGTTTTCCTCCCCAGAAAGGTCAAGGATTCAGGAAGCTGTCCTGGAAAAGGGAAGAACTCTATGCTTCCTATGAATGGTAATCAAGTAATCCTATTTTAGTACAGCACTCATCCTATTTTAGTGCAAATCATTCTATTTTAGTGTAGCTCCCCAGCTAGCACATTTGGTTCCTTGGAAGTTGTGGGGACGTGTGTTTTTGGTTTCAGATTGGTTCCCTGAAAGAAGCACTAATTTTCTTGACCAGTAAAACAAATACAAAAAAAAGTACATTCTGAGAGCAAAAGCAAACATTCCAGTTGCAGGGAGGTTCTGAGAACGTTTTACTCTAGTTACTTGAACATTTTTCTTGGGAGGTTTTATTGACACTGAGAACTAAAATTATAGGTTATTTGAAATAACATTCTGAGAACATTCTCTACATGTTGTAAAAGTTTTATGGTTATTATTGAAAGTTTTCTTAACACTAAGAATGACATTTAGGGTTATTTTTAGGTTTTTAATAACTTCCTTTAAACTTTCACTGAATAAGACTTAACTTATTCAGTGGAATTAGTCCACACACACACACACACACACACACACACACACACACACACACACACACACACACACACACACACACACACACACACACACACACACACACACACACACACACACACACACACACTGTAGGATAGAGAGAGTTTTGTTGACGCAGAGAAAAGGAATGTTTTTAAATAACGTTCTTAGAACATGTTCTGAAAGTTACTCCAGTTTTCTTGTGATTTTTATGGAAAGTTATCTGTTAAGGGCTGTTGGCCACCTGGTGGCGCAGTGGACTAATTCCATGGATAGATAAGATAACTGTGTGTGTGTATATATATATATATATCTCAGTAAATATATTTCCAAAGGTGCTATTGACATGAACGTTTCACCAGATGTTGGTAACAACCCAAGTAATCCATACATACATAGAAACCAAAACAAATAAGTTCAGAAATTACGTTATGTGTAATAATGTGAAATGACACAGGGAAAAAGTATTGAACACATGAAGAAAGGGAGGTTCAAAAAGGCATGGAAAGCCAAGACAACAGCTGAAAACTATCAGTAATTAAAAAGCAATCCAGCTACAAATTAATATCAGCTGGTTCAGTCCCAATTGATGGCCTACAAAAAGGTCTCATTGCCAAGGTGTCACACAAGACACATCTCATGATGGGTAAAAGCAAAGAGCTGTCTCAAGACATTCGCAACCTAATTGTTGCAAAACATAATGATGGCATTGGTTATAGGCGCATTTCTAAGCTTCTGAATGTTCCAGTGAGCACTGTTGGGGCCATAATACGGAAGTGGAAAGACATTTCACCATAAATTTGCCTGGATTACTTGGGTTGTTACCAACATCTGGTGAAACTTTCATGTCAATAGCACCTTTGGAAATATATTTACTGAGAAAAATGGTGACGTGTTCAATACTTATTTCACCCGCTGTGTGTGTGTGTGTGTGTGTGTGTGTGTGTGTGTGTGTGTGTATATATATATATGGAGTGTGTGTGTGTGTGTGTGTGTGTGTGTGTGTGTGTGTGTGTGTGTGTGTGTACACACACACACACACACACACACACACACACACACACACACACACACACACACACACACACACACACAGTTGAAGTCTGAAGTTTACATACATCTTAGCCAAATCCATTTAAACTCAGTTTTTCACAATTCCTGACATTTAATCCTAGTCTTAGGTCAGTTATGATCACCACTTTATTTTAAGAATGTGAAATGTCAGAATAATAGTAGAGAGAATGTTTTATTTCTTTCATCACATTCCGAGTGGGTCAGAAGTTTACATACACTCAATTAGTATTTGGTAGCATTGCCTTTAAATTGTTTAAATTGGGTCAAACGTTTTGGGTAGCCTTCCACAAGCTCCCCACAATAAGTTGGGTGAATTTTGGCCAATTCCTCCTGACAGAACTGGTGTAACTGAGTCAGGTTTGTAGGCCTCCTTGCTCGCACACGCTTTTTCAGTTCTGCCTACACATTTTCTATAGGATTGAGGTCAGGGCTTTGTGATGGCCACTCCAATACCTTGACTTTGTTCTCCTTAAGCCATTTTGCCACAACTTTGGAAGTATGCTTGGGGTCATTGTCCATTTGGAAGACCCATTTGCGACCAAGTTTTAACTTCCTGACTGATGTTTTGAGATGTTGCTTCAATATATCCACATAATTTTCCTTCCTCATGATGCCATCTATTTTGTGAAGTGCATCAGTCCCTCCTGCAGCAAAGCACCCCCACAACATAATGCTGCCACCCCTGTGCTTCACGGTTGGGATGATGTTCTTCGGCTTGCAAGCCTCCCCCTTTTTCCTCCAAACATAACGATGGTTATTATGGCCAAACAGTTCTATTTTTGTTTAATTTCTCCAAACAGTACAATCTTTGTCCCCATGTGCAGTTGCAAACCGTAGTCTGGCATTTTATGGCGATTTTGGAGCAGTGGCTTCTTCCTTGCTGAGCGGCCTTTCAGGTTATGTCGATATAGGACTCGTTTTACTGTGGATGTAGATACTTTTGTAGCTGTGTCCTCCAGCATCTTCACAAGGTCCTGTGCTGTTGTTCTGGGATTGATTTGCACTTTTCGCACCAAAGTATATTTATCACTAGAAGACAGAATGTCTCCTTCCTGAGCGGTGTGACGGCTGCGTGGTCCCATGGTGTTTATACTTGCGTACTATTGTTTGTACAGATGAACGTGGTACCTTCAGGCGTTTGGAAATTGCTCCCAAGGATGAACCAAACTTGTGGAGGTTTACAATTTTTTCTGAGGTCTTGGCTGATTTCTTTAGATTTTCCCATGATGTCGAGCAAAGAGGGACTGAGTTTGAAGGTAGGCCTTGAAATACATCCACAGGTATACTTCCAATTGACTCAAATTATGTCAATTAGCCTATCAGTAGCTTCTAAAGCCATGACATCACTTTCTGGAATTTAAAGGCTCAGTTTAAAGGCACAGTCAACTTAGTGTATGTAAACTTCTGACCCACTGGAATTGCGATATAGGGAATTATAAGTGAAATAATCTGTCTGTAAACAATTGTTGGAAGAATTACTTGTGTCATGCACAAAGTAGATGTCCTAACCCGACTTGCCAAAACTATAGTTTGTTAACATGAAATCTGCTGAGTGGTTGAAAAATGAGTTTTAATGACTTCAACTGTATATATACACACTAAGAAAATGAATATTTTTGTTTTTAAATAACATTCTTATAACATTCTCTGAAAGTTACTAAAGTTTTATTGTGATTTTCATGGAACGTGCAGTCAAAAATGTGATTTTCCTGTGTTTTTATATAGATTTCTACAATATGAGGTTAGACTAGTACTGTGAAATTGTGACCAGGAAGAAAGTTTCAAACATCTCTGCCAATAACAGCTAGTTTTCAGTTTTCCCCTCCCATCTCAGACCACTCCCAAACAGTCCTAGCAAAGTTCTTGCTTGAGAAATTGCTAAGATGCTACTTTTGTTTCTTTTCCACCATTTTAATTGAAAACCACAGTAAGGTTACCCAAAAATGATTTGATATTGAGATAAAACAGCTGCATTGGATTTTATTTTTTAGAGCATTCCCAGAATATTGTCACGAACTGACATAAAATATACATTCTCTAAAATGTTCCCAGAATGTAGTAAAAATGACATTAAACAAGGGAACTTTTAGTGGAATATTCTTTGGAAGTACTGAAATTCCCACAGAAGAACGTTGTTTCTTAAAGTTCTCTGAACAATTTGAAAACACGACTTTAAAAAGAACCAAGAGGAAACCTGTAGGAAACGTTATGCTGAAGTACTGAAATTCCCACAGAATGTTGTTTCTTAAAGTTCTCTGACAATTTGAGAACATAACTTAAAATAGAACCATGAAGAAACCAGTAGGAAAAGTTATGCTGAAGTACTGAAATTTCTACAGAAACATTCCCTCAGAAGAACATTGTTTCTTAAAGTTCTCTGAACTTTTTGAGAACATTCCCAATGTCAAACCATTTGGAGAATGTTCCTAGAATATTACCAAATATTTTATTAAATGTAACTGTGTGAACTTTTAGGAAACGTTCTGTTAAAGTAATGAAATACCCTAAAAACCAAGCCACTATCAAAGCCAAAAGGTTGTGGGAAGGTTGTATGCAAACTAACCATAGAACAACTGTGCTCTAAGAAACATATGGTTCTAAGAACGTTTTGTGCTGCGGCCTCCCGAGTGGCGCAGCGGTCTAAGGCACTGCATCGCAGTGCTTGAGGCGTCACTACAGATCCGGGTTTGATCCTGGGCTGTGTCGCAGCCAACCGCGACCGGGAGACCCATGAGGCAGCGCACAATTGGCCCAGCGTCATCCAGGTTAAGGGAGGGTTTGGCTGGCCGGGATGTCCTTGTCCCAATGCGCTGTAGCGACTCCTGTGGCGGGCCAGGTGCATGCACGCTGACATGGTCGCCAGTTGTACGGTGTTTCCTCCGACACATTGGTGCGGCTGGCTTCCGGGTTAAGCGAGCAGTGTGTCAAGAAGCAGTGCGGCTTGGCAGGGTCGTGTTTCGGAGGACGCACGGCTCTCGACCTTTTCCTCTCCCGAGTCTGTACGGCTGTTGCAGCAATGGGACAAGACTGTAACTACCAATTGGATATGACGATATTGGGGGTAAAAAGTACAAAAAGAAGGTTTTGGGCTAGCTGGGTCATCCTTTTATGTGCAACTCATTCTATTTTAGTGCAACTCATCTGATTTGAGTGCCAATTTTAAATAAATACATAAATATGAACACAATTTCTTGATAACCATTTGCAAACCTCAAGCGGCATGGTGTCCATATTCCAGCCCATCACAGTATAAGCATGAAGAGAAATGTACAGATCTCAATGCCAAATTATGGGAAAAGATCAGCCCCCTCTAATTTTTGGAGTGAACTATCCCTATATACATACATACACAGGTGAGACCCCCTTAGTTGGAGACCCCTGGAGCATGTGCTCTCTCCCTGTCAACTAAATTAGCATAAATAAATAAAACATTATTTTAGATCCACTTTGTCACTTCCTGTGGTCACCTCATCACTTCGTCTGTCACATCAGTGACCTCATCACTTCCTGTGTGTGTTGCAGCGGACGAGGCACTGCGGTCGCACCACTTCAGCGTGGCGGCAGCGTCGTCAGTGCTCTCCCCGACCCCCTCGGCTTCCTCCATGCCCGTCCTGATCCGCAGCAACACCACCAACACCCTGGTGGACCATCCGCACCAACACCAGCAACGCAGCAGCACCCTGGACCACCGCACCACCAACAGGGGAAAGGACACCCAGTCCAGAAAACTCTCCATGTGGGTCTTCTCTCAACACTCACCATCCTCTGTCCAATTCCAATAACCCTATTTTACTATGACATCACTGTGTGCAAAACTGTGTGCCAGCCAGTGATGTATTCACTACGAACAGAACATACCCGAAATGAGGAGGGGGCAACCTGAACTATAGCTTGTTGGCTCTTTTATGATTTACACTGAGTGAATCCACAACAATACCCAATCCAAACTAGAAATGTTTACACAGTAAATTGATTTTGGAAATTGCAATAGACACCATCCCACACCTATGCATTATTTTACCTCTTGAGAACACAAATGATCTCAGTGACTTTTTGCATTGACACAATCAAAACCAACTTGAACGTCATGTCTATACAGCTGTTGTTTACAAAGTGATGTAATAGTGAAATAGGGTTACTCCAAGTCCACCCCCTACAGTCTTTGGTCTAGTCAACCCTCTAGGCCAGTGGTCACTAAGCCTGGACCAAGGAGAGACCCATATGGGTTAAAGGCTTTTGTTCTAGTCCAACACTAAAACACACCTGATTTGCCTAATCAAGTGGTGCCTTTGGAGATAAGTTAATGCAGGTGTGTAGGTGCTGGGCGGGAGAAAAAGCCTCAAAGTACTCTGGGTCCCCTGGACCAGCATAGGAGAGCACCGCCCTAGAGAGCTACAAGGTGGACAGGCTTTTGTTCTAGCACTGACACGTCTGACTCCATAGACAATGCACTATGACTCCATAGACAAACATTGGCAGTAGAATGGCCTTACTGAAGAGCTCAGTGACTTTCAATGTGGCAGCATCATAGGATGCCACCTTTCCAACAAGTCAGTTTGTCACATTTTTGCCCTGCTAGAGTTGCCCCGGTCAACTGTAAGTGCTGTTATTGTGAAGTGGAAACGTCTAGGAGCAACAACGGCTCAGCCGCAAATTGGTAGGCCACACAAGCTCACAGAACGGGGCTGGCGAGTGCTGAAGCGAGTGAAAATGGTCTGTGCTTGGTTGCAATACTCACTACCGAGTTACAAACTGTCTCTGGAAGCAACGTCAGCACAAGAGCTGTTGGTTGGGAGCTTCATGAAATGGGTTTCCATGGCCGAGCAGCTGCACACAAGCCTAAGATCACCATGTGCAATGCCAAGCATCGGCTGGAGTGGTGTAAAGCTCGCCGCCATTGGACTCTGGAGCAGTGGAAACACGTTCTCTGGAGTGATTAATCATTCTTCACCATCTGTCAGTCCGACGGACAAATCTGGGTTTGGCGGATGCCAGGAGAACGCTGCATGCCCTAATGCAGAGTGCCAACTGTAAAGTTTGGTGGAGGAGGAATAATGGTCTGGTGCTGTTTTTCATGGTTTGGGCTAGGCCCCTTAGTTCCAGTGAAGGGAAATATTAACACTACAGCATACAATGACATTCAAGACAATTCTGTGCTTACAACTTTGTGGAAACAGTTTGGGGAAGGCCCTTTCCTGTTTCGGCATGACAATGCACAAAGTGAGGTCCATATAGAAATGGTAGTTCGAGGGGGTAGATCAGCTTTAATATTGCAGATAGATTGTGGCTTCCATCAATGTAAATGTCTGCATCATTTCCAATCCCCCATATAAATATATATTTTAAAATATATATTTTCCCCTAACCCTAATTGGAGTAATCTAATGGACAAAAACAGTTAGGCTTCTAATTCCAATTTATACATAGCATATACATTTTACGGACACAGAGTATTTTACAATAGTTATCTTTTGTTTGTTTTTAATTCCATCCTTCAGCTACCCTGAAACCCCTCTTATCTATCTCTAATGACCATCCAGTTTTGTGGACACAGTATATTTTACATTAGTTATTTTGGTGTTTTTAGACCCACCATACAACTCCACTCAACCACTCCCATCTATCTCTGATCACCATTCAGTTCTATTTGCCATATATCTTTCACTTTGCTGTGATGTTTCACAAAAGTTCTGAACATTTCTATTCTGTTTCTACAAATTGTAAATTAGTTGGGTTTTTTTGTTGCTAAAAATATTATTGATCGATTGACTATGACTTTTCAAATCACCCACCAGTGCTATTTGCAGAGTTACCTCCAGGTAAATGTTGCAATTCTTCAGCCATTCCTGAACCTGCGACCAAAAACAAGCTACATACGGACAGTACCAAAACAAATGATCTCTTCGCAGCAAAATCTGGAGAGATCGAATGGTTGTATCCCCCATATGTATAGCATTCTATTGGTTGCAAGAATTTTGTATAATTTAATTCTACGTCTTGAATCTGTTGTTTTTGTGTATCAGTTTATAAACCATGTGCCATTGAATCGGTAGATCGAAGATTTCTTCAACTATTTTGCAATCTATATTGTGTGGAAGAACTTTACTGGCCTGCACAGACCCCTGACCTCAACCCCATCGAAAACCTTTGGAATGAATTGGAGCGCCGACTGCGAGCCAGGCCTAATCGCCCAACATCAGTGCCCACATTACTAATGCTCTTGTGGCTGAATGGAACCATGTCCCCGCAGCAATGTTCCAAAATCTAGTGGAAAGCCTTCCCAGAAGAGTGGAGGCTGTTATAGCAGCAAAGGGCAGGCCAACTCCATATTAATGCCCATGATTTTGGAATTAGATGGATTGATTGGCCAGGTGGAATTTGTACCATATTGCTTACACCTCATCCTCTCAGCTTTAACAGCCCTGATTCGAAAAATCAGAACCTGCACTCATACCAGCCCTTGCCAGGAAAAATTGCCCACTCTTATGTAGGGGCCGATTTGAGATAGGTCACTCCTTGTTTACCCAATGCTTACCTGAACCTCCTGTATTCTGTTCTCTGTTTTCCAGACAAAGGAAGTCCAACTCTTTCGGTATGCAGTCGGGGAGGGAGTGAAGCTGGCTATATGGGTGCGATGACAGACCCCTTAGTCCCCGGCGATGAACTTTAAGGTCAAGGCATTGGGAAGAACTGGGTGGCCACGACCACTAAACCCCTGCTTCGATGGTCATCCTCCTTCATCTATCTCAAGTTGTCAAAAGTGTGCATCTGTCCTCCCCCTGCTTCAGGTTCCAAATGACAAACAAACCCTAATAAACACTTCAACATTGGCTTACGGGGGAAAGACGTCCAGAGTCTTAATTACGCCAATGGGAAACAGAACAGACATCGAACCCATCTCTGCCTTATTCCACAAATACTTGTAACTCGTTCCATTTGACAAAAAATAAGTAATTCCAAACAAAATATGTAACAGTATGCATTTTATTTGTACCTTTATTTATTGGCATTTTTTTCCTGTATTATAGCATGCTTTGCAAAGTCTCTTCTCTTATGTTTTATATTTTCCCAAATGGCTATTGAAGAAAAAAAAAAAAAGCACTGTTTTTATGACTATACAATCCAACACTTGTGATTGGTACCGGAATTTCTCCATCCCACCAATGAGATTGTGCCTGGTGCCTCTGAAGCACCTGAGTTAACCGCCCATGCCAACCCTCACCACCCAATCAATAAAACCTGTGTTGAATATGTTAAACATGATAATGAGCTCAACTTACTTACTTTCTTATTCTAATATAAAGCATAGGTCAGTGAATTACTAGATTAAGCCTAGTCCTGGACTAAAAAGCAAGCTCAATGGAGAATCTCCTATAATCATTTTTAGTCCAGGACTAGGCTTAATCTGTGTCCAGGAAAACGCCAGTTTGTTAAACCTTTGTTTTGTTTTAAACACAATTGGTCCCTATTGGTCACATACGGCTAATTTTATAATTTTAGAGTACAGCAGGTAAAACGTGTTCAGTGCCTTTTTTAAAATGACAAAATAAGCATCTTAAAGGGAGGGAGCAAAAAAGAGAAGGAGTAGTACTTAAGGTGAAGGCCATCACATAACTGCTCAGCATATTGGTGTGCAAATACTGAAAAACTAGACATTTTGTCCAACTGCAATCTGACCTCGTGTCACTATATCTGAATATGACCTATAGTTCACCAAGTAAATCACCAAAAGGATGCATTAATACTATCTACACAGACTCTTATGGTGCCCTGCAACTTGAGTGTTTATAAGAGGACAATACAGGCAGACAAGAATGTTAGTGTTATTACTCGACCACAAACACCTATAATGACACAATGGTTACGGTCACAGTTACTTCCTGGTGGGGTCGATCACCCTGCCCATGAAAAGAATGCTGCTGGTGGTCTGGTGGTAAATGAGGAAGAGGAAAGGCCGGTTGACTGTGAGCCGAGGAGGTAGACTAGCGAAGATGTTCGGGGCACGAGCATTCCCGGTGCTGCTGGTCTCGTCCACGGTGATGGCCGCCTTGTGCACAACCTGAAACCACAGAATAAGAAAGCTGAAAAAGGATTGCACGGTTAAGATGTAGTAAGGAAAGTGAATAATGCTGCTAGCCCCAGATCTGTTTGTGCTCTTGCCTACTCCATTGCTGTCCTGGTCAAGCCAATTCCCATGATAGTGCTAACAGACACGTGGCTGATGGAAGCCTAATCATGACCTTTCGAAACGCAGCTTCCTTGTTTATTTGGATCCCCCATTAGCTTTTGGGTCCACAAAAAACAACGCGAAAAGTAACAAAACACTGATAGACAAGGAAAGTCACACAAATGTAAATTACAACAATACGATCCTTTGACTTTTTCCACATTTTGTTACGTTACAGGCTTATTCTAAAATGGATTAAATAAATAAAACATGTCCTCAATCTACACACAATACCCCATAATGACAAAGCAAAAACAGATTTTTTTTAAATGTATTAAAAATAAAAATCATACCTTATTTACATTAGTATTAAGACCCTTTGCTATGGGACTCAATTGAGCTCAGGTGCATCCTGTTTCCATTGATCATCCTTGATGTTTCTACAATTTGATTCGAGTCCACCTGTGGTAAATTCAATTGATTGGACATGATTTGGAAGGCACACACCTGTCTATATAAAAGGTCCCACAGTTGACAGTGCATGTCAGTGCAAAAAGCAAGCCATGTGGTCTAAGGAATTGTCCGTAGAGCTCCGAGGCAGGATTGTGTCGAGGCACAGATCTGTGGAAGGGTACCAAAACATTTCTGCAGCATTGAAGGTCCCTGAGAACACAGTGGCCTCCATCATTCTTAAATGGAAGACGTTTGGAACCACCAAGACTTTTCCTAGAGCTGGCCGCACGGCCAAACTGAGCAATCGGGGGAGAAGGGCCTTGGTCAGGGAGGTGACCCAAGAACCTGATGGTCACTCTGACAGAGTTCCTCTGTGGAGATGGGAGAACCTTCCAGAAGGCCAACCATCTCTCCCAGCACCCCACCAATCAGGCCTTTATGGTAAAGTGGCCAGATGGAAGCCACTCCTCAGTAAAAGGCACATGACAGCCCGCATGGAGTTTGACAAAAGGCACCTAAAGGACTCAAGATTCTCTGGTCTGATGAAACCAAGATTGAACTCTTTGGCCTGAATGCCAAGTGTCACGTCTGGAGGAAACCTAGTACCATCCCTACAGTGAAGCATGGTGGTGGCAGAATCATGCTGTGGGGATGTTTTTCAGCAGCAGGGACTAGGAGACCAGTCAGGACCGAGGGAAAGGTGAACGGAGCAAAGTACAGAGAGATCCTTGATGAAAATCTGCTCTAGGACCTCAGACTGGGGTGAATGTTCACCTTCCAACAGGACAACGACCCTAAGCACACAGCCAAGACAACGCAGGAGTGGCTTCGGGACAAGTCTCTGAATGTCCTTGAGTAGCCCAGCCAGAGCCCGGACTTGAACCCAATCAAACATCTCTGGAGAGAACTGAAAATAGCTGTGCAGTGACACTCCCCATTCAACCTGACAGAGCTTGAGAGGATCTGCAGAGAATGGGAGAAACTCTCCAAATACAGGTGTGCCAAGCTTGTAGCTTCATACACAAGAACATTCAACACCGTAATCGCTGCCAAAGGTGCTTCAACAAAGTACTGAGTTGTTTTTTTATTTTTTTATACATTTTCAAAAATGTCAACCTGTTTTTGCTTAGTCATTATGGGGTATTGCGTGTAGATTGAGGAGAACATTTTTTTTTAGAATGTTGTAACGTAACAAAATGTGGAAAAAGTCAAGGGGTCTGAATACTTTTTAGAATGCACTGTACAAACAAAGCAACAAAAAAGTGTGTGTCACCTTATAGTCCCCGCCATTCCATTAGTTTTTTTAATCCATTTTTTAAAAGGTAATTTTGCTCTTTGCTCGAGTAATTGGAGATTTTCCATGCGATCATGGCTCTGTGTAAAACTGCGTTGCCGTGAATTAGTTTTGGACTTGGAGACTGAAGAGACCTCCGCTGGCATGTCTTGTGGGGTGTGTATGGATGTCTGAGCTGAATGTTATTTTATTATGCAAACAATTTGTCACAGTAATATTCCTCATACCAAAAAGAGAAGCTGTTAATCTCTCGTCAACCCTCAACCAGGAAAGACTGACATGCATACTGTTGATGTTAGTTCTGTATGTGCAGTTAAGGCCAAGATGGGCTGCTCTGTTTTGAGCTAGCTTCAGCTTTTCTAGGTCTTTCTTTGCTGCACTTGACCATATTACAGGACAGTAATCATGGGACAAGATTAGAGCATGAACAACTAATACAATTGGTTTGTGCAAAAAAAATGCATTAATATCTTTTTATAAGACATACCCCTCCCCATCTTCACAACAGCTTTGTCAATATGACTTGACCATGATAATTGACCATCCAATGTTATACCTAAGAGTTTAGCTTCCTCAACTTGCTTAATGGTCTCACCCTTTGAAGTACAACTCCAGTTGAGTTTTAGATCTTAGAACTCCAGTGGGGTCGCCAAAAAAAAAAAAAAAACATTTAGGAGTACAGATTATTGTATTGGACAATATACAAACGTTTTTGAGAAAGATACATTGAAACATTTAATTTTATTGAGTAAGTATTTATTGGTTTATTTTGATAAGAGATTAAACTGTAATGAATTGAAGGTTATTTGTTGATGTGAAAATAGCATTGTATTTGGTAAAACACAATCCTCTCCATAATTTTACTAAGAACAGGCAGCAAACTGATTAGGGGGCTGTTAGACAGCAAAGGGTGCTTTACTATTTTTTAGGCAGTGGAATTCGCTTCCTTCCACACCTGTGGACACACACCTACACACAGTCTTGTATAACTAACCTTGTGGGGACACACAATTCAGTCCCATTCAAAATCCTATTTTCCCTTAACCCTAGCTCCTAATCCTAAAACCTAACACTAATTCCAACCTTAACCTCCTAGAAATAGCATTTGACCTTGTGGGGACTAACAAAATGTCCCTAGTTGGTAAAAAAAAAAAAGATTTGCTATTCTTGTTGGGACTTCTGGTCCCCAACAAGTATAGTTAAACACACACACACACTCCTTTAGGCTTTGGTTAAAGATATAGAAAATAGGGGTGGCAATACAGTCTGCTACCATGTTGTCTATACCTGGTGGCTTATCATTATTGATAACAATAGTTTTTCCAGCTCTCCCACACTAACTTGACCAAATTCAAAACAGTAATCCTTCTCTTTCATTATTAGATATTTTATACAAAAATACTGTAGGATGGTTCAATGTTCAATGTTGTCATTTCACTTTTGAGTTTTTCCACTTTACTAATGAAATAGTCATTGAAGGGATATCAATATCGAAAGATTTAGTTATAAATGACCCATCAACTTCAATGAACGATGCAGATTAATTGGGTTTTCTCCCCCCATGATATTATTTAAGTTTTTTTCCATTGTGTTTTATGTCATTTACCTTTGTTTGGTAATGTAGTTTATTCTTTTTTAAATTTAGTCACAACATTTCTCAATTTACAGTATGTCAACCAATCAGCTGAACAGCCTGACTTGTTTGCCACCTCTTTTGCATAATTTGTTTGAACCATACAATTTTGCAATTCATAATCAATCCAGGGGGCTCTAACAGTTCTCACAGTTAGTTAACAGGTGCGTGCTTGTCAACAATTGGCATTAATACTTTCAGTGCGAAAACTGGATTCACTTCCTCACACACATCAGACCAACATACATTGTCTTCAACAAAAGAATACTGAGGAAACATTTTGTATAATCGCTTATAATTTACTTTAGGCCCAACACTTGTTATTGCCACAATGTTATTGTCACTACTTCCAATGGAAACTGATATTGCTTTGGAGCAAAGCTCTGCAGCATTAGTGAAGATATGATTAATACAAGTGGATGTTTACCAGTCACTACAAAGATACAGACCTTCCGAACTGAGTTGCCGGAGAAAAAGACAACCGCTCAGGGATTTCACCATGAGGCCAATGGTGGTTTTAAAACAGTTAAGAGTTTAATGGCTGTGATAGGAGAAAACAGAGGATGGATCAACAATATTGTAGTTACTTCAGAACACTAACCTTAATGACGAGTGAAAAGGAAGCCTGTACAGAATAAAAATATATCCCAAAAGATGCACCCTGTTGGCAACAAGGTACTAAAGTAATACTGAAAAAATGTGGCAAAGGAATTAACTTTTTGTCCTAAATACAAAGTGTTATATTTGGGGCAAATCCAGCACAACACATCACTGGGTACCACTCTCCATATTTTAAAGCATGGTGGTGGCTGCATCATGTTATGGGTATGCTTGTCGTTGGCAAGGACTGGGGACTTTTTCAGGATAAAAAGAAACGGAATGTAGCTAAGCACAGGAAACATCCTAGAGGAAAACCTGGTTCAGTCTGCTTTCCAACAGACACTAAGACAAATGAACCTTTCAGTAGGGCAATAACCCTAAAACACAAGGCCAAATCTACTTACCAAGACGACATTGAATGTTCCTGAGTGGCCTAATTACAGTTTTGAATAAAACAATTTTAAATCTATGGCAAGACAAATGGCTGCCTAGCGATGATCAGCAACCAACTTGATTGAGCTTGAAAGGATTGTAAAAAGAATAATGGGCAAATAATGCACAATCCATGTGTGCAAATTTGTTTGTAAAAACAGACATTTTTCCTTTCACTTTAGAGTAGTTGGTGTAGATTGTTGACAAAGACAAATACATTTTAACTCCACTTTGTAACACAACAAATGTGGGGGGGGGGGAATCTAAGGGAGTGAATACTTTCTGAAAGCATTGTATTGAGGTCCCAGCAACTAAGACTAATAGCGTCACAGGATCCAAATTCAAAAGGTAGCTAGTAACCACATTTTTTCTGAGACTTTCAAAACATTCAATACAACAAACCAAGCTCTCCCTCGTTCAACATGTGACATACCGGATGTTCACAGGCTTACCGGATGCGAATGTACTAACCTTTTTTTTAAATGTACTAACCTTGACTTCTCTTACTCTGAAAGACTTTGTCTTTACTGTGAATGAATGCATGACATTACAAGAATAATGTTACCAAAGAAATCGGTTTGCCAATTTAACTTTTGGAAAGCACTGATATATATTAACACATAATATATTATAACTATCACTTTATGATGATTTTGTAGCAACTCACTTGTTTGTATTCACTTGGGGGTCTGATGAGACACATTGCTTTGGGAATATTTCTAATTCTTAGTTGCCAAGAGTTACCAAGAGCCCTTGCTTAGACATTAAGGACACCACAAAATGCAGGCCTTCAGCAATAGGCCTAATCCTGTCTTCCCTTTCACAGAGACAATTAACCCAAACAGTATAAAGTAACCACAGGTGCACATTCAAGACACCGCCGGAAGTTGGATGCATCTAGAATAATGTTGAGTCCCCCACCCAACAGTGGGTATCTCACCTTCCTTATCACTCCTCCATTATCTCAGTCTAACCCTGGAGGTTGAGGAAGACACCGTCGAGCGACAGATACAAATACACAGTGGTGGACACATACTTATGGAGACACACAGTGACAGACACGTACATGAGGGAGAAACACAAACACTGACGAACAACACACATATGCACACTCAATGACAGATACACACACAAACATACTAATGGAGAGACACCAGTTCACACATACGCACACACTGACCTCAGAGAGCCTCAGGCCCGTTTCCCCACCAATGCCAGAGAAGTCAGCGCTGTCCTGAAAGACCTCACTGATCCCCAGGCCTGGCAGGACCTTCTGCAGGGAGTATGACTGCTCCAGCATAAATCTAGGCAGCTGCACCTCCAGCCTTCTGCAGAGCACAGGAAGTGACATCATAATCATTAGGAAGGGTCATATGGCCAATGGTTGTTCATTTTTTGAAATTATTATTTTAAAAGCAAATGTGAAAATTATAATATACACTACCGTTAAAGTTTGGGGTCACTTAGACATTTTTGTTTTTGAAAGAAAAGCAAATTTTTTTGTCCATTAAAATAACATCAAATTGATCAGAAATACAGTGTAGACATTGTTAATGTTGTAAATTACTATTGTAGCTGGAAACGGCTGATTTATAATGGAATATCTACGTAGGCGTACAGAGGCCCATTATCAGCAACCATCACTCCTGTGTTCCAATGGCACGTTGTGTTAGCTAATCCAAGTTTATCATTTTAAAAGGATAATTGATCATTAGAAAACCCTTTGGCAATTATGTTAGCACAGCTGATTAAAGAAGCAATAAAACTGGCCTTCTTTAGACTAGTTGAGTATCTGGAGCATCAGCATTTGTGGGTTTGATTACAGGCTCAAAATGGCCAGAAACAAATAACTTTCTTATGAAACTCGTCAGTCTATTCTTGTTCTGAGAAATTAAGGCTATTCCATGCGAGAAATTGCCAAGAAACTGAAGATCTCGTACAACTCTGTGTACTACTCAGTGTAAACTGGCTCTAAAATTGCCCTAACTAAACACCAGACAAAAATTTTGCCCTACCAGAGTTCGGAAGTTATGTACTATATTTATATAAAATTATATGAATCCTATAAATCAAAATGGCCAATTTGGGTGCAATCAATTAGCTTAATCTCTCAAACACGAACAACCCATATGCTACATATAAGCAACCCATTCCATTTTTTTGTGTGCCATCCAACCTACGTCCTCTTGAGCTGTTTGAGCCAGCCTTGGAAGCGTTCTCCCGTGATCTCCTCGTCGATGGAGGTGTAGTCCACGTCCTCGTCGGGCAGAAGCACAAGCATGGCATTGCCGCCCGTCATGGGCAGCTTCAGGACACCCAGCTTGAGCGAGCGATCGTACGCCAGGTGGTACTTGTCCGAGCGGAACATCATGGGGACCATGGCAATTTTGTACTTGTTCACGTAGAAGCGCTCATCCTGGGTGAAGCTGGCATTGAAGGTGAGGGCAAACTGGCCTGGTGAGAGAAACAGAAAAGGGAATCAAATCGAAAAGATACATGTTGCTGTCACAATACCCAACCTCACTTACACACAAACAAGGATGGGAGCAGCACAGCATCACCCACAAAGCAGTGCTAACACAGCATTTGCAGATGTTAGGTGCCTTGTTCAATGGCACAACGACAGTGAATGGCACCTGGAAAGATATGTTTATAAACAGACTGTGCTTACAATAATCTAATTCCCAGACACTTCTGCCCTTCGCACTTTCGCCTGTGGACGTGGTTATGTTTCCAAAAGGTCAAAATACAGGTGTCAAATACTGTATAATATAATAATAATAATAATATTTGCCATTTAGCAGACGCTTTTATCCAAAGCAACCTTTTTTTTTACGCATGGATGGTCCAGGGAATCGAACCCATTACCCCTGTGCCTACTCCTCACCTTGAAAGAAGACGGCAGTGATTAGCATCATCTGGGTCTGGGGGTCGATGGCGCTGACCACCTCCTTCACCTGCTCCCTGGTGTAGGTGTAGGCAAACTGGTTGATGGTGTCCTTGGCAGCCCCGTCGCTGTAGTCCAGCCCCTGGACATTTCCCCCATACTTGGTCTGCACAACGTCTCGGTAGGTCGAGTCCACTTTGAACTGCTGGCGGGGGAGGATGCCGATACCCTGGTTCACAAACCCACTCTGGGCCACGCTATCCCGGACACTCTGGAACAGTTCTGGCATAGTATACATTTAAATGTTTATTTGTATTTCTGTCTTTTTTTCACACAAACAGAAAAATTATGGAAACAATACAGGATCAGCCACAGAGCAATCACTTTTTTTAGAGCACCAAGGCAGAATAATCTGATACCATGAACTCTTTGGTTAACGGTTCATTTCCTCCTCTGGTAAAGCCTGGGATTTGAACCCACCACCCTCCCACTTACTGGTCTGCCTCTCTATTCTCTAGGGCTAAATACCTGGGATCCTTAGTGGCTCGAGAGCATTCAGACTCAGGCCCTGAAGGAGTTGCTCGCGCGTAGAGCCGTCGGCGCCACTCATCAATGCAGCTAAGCCCAGCGATACGGTGAAGGGGGAGAGAAGGACGTTGTCATCAGTGGTGCTAGCAATGGCACGGTACAGCCGGGTGGCGAAGTCAGCATTTCTGGTGCTCAGGTCCTGGATTTCCACAGCACTGGGCTCCTGTGCCAGGAGGGGCATGACGAGGAGCGGGATGCACGCCAGGAGGGGGAGGAGTCTGGACGTCATGGTTCTTCCTCCGCTTTTCTCAACTCGCAATGAAAACAAAAGATGGATGTTGTAAGCAAAGTGTCATTAGCAAGATAAGTTCAACACTAAAACAAACATTTCATTAGTCTAGCTTTAAAAGTATAGTACACTCCAAGTGGTGCAGCGGTCTAAGGCACTGCATCTCAGTGCTAGAGGCATCACTACAGACAACCTGGTTTGATTCCAGGCTGTATCACAACCGGCCATGATTGGCCCAGCTTCGTCCAAGTTTGGCCGGTGTAGGCCATCATTGTAAATAAGAATTTGTTCTTAACTGACTTGCCTTGTTATATAAAGGTTAAATATAAAAATAAATAAAAGGTTGTCCGCCATTTTTAGACCAAAAAGAAATATTACGAAGTTAGATTTTGGGGTCCACTATCTTTTTAATATTTATATAATTATGTATTATGTCCGATATGTAATAGGCTAATAAAATTACAATATTTTATTATGACGGTAAAGTATCTACATATTACAAATAATACATTTGATAGGCAATGAAGACAGTGCTGCTGTAGCTTCGGGACCGCAACTAGGATCCCATCGTTCAGGTGCTTGTCGTCCGAAACTCATTACAGCCCTAAAGTGTACGGTAAAAAAAATAAAACAGTTTCCCGTCTGTATACAATATCTTAGTTGCGGTCCAGAAGCTAGTGCTGCTGGTGCCGTTATTGCTGATGGAGGCAAAAAACTGATTCCACAAAATACGGTCACTAATCTAAAAACTGTCAGTGTCCAGATTAGTTTAGTAAACTCAACTCCATACATATCAATTGAGTTGAGATGCGATGCGTGTCGGTATCAGTTGATACTGTTTTAATGCGTACCTTGTACCTAAATCTGTCCTGTGTAACTGCGTTATTTTCTTTGGGTTCTGCAATCCGTAGTTTTTGTGGCTCCGTGAGTGGCATGGGCATAGGCATAGGTGTGGCTGAAGGACTCCCAGTGCAGCACAGGTGACAATGGCACTCAGTTCAACAATGTGGAAGGCTGCACTACCTTCAGCACCAGGCCAGCCGAAGACAGCGCCACAGCTCTGCTCACCCAACACACCTGTCCAGGATTACTAATCAGCACACCTGCAAGGCATTCCCTAATCAACTGACTGGCACGAGTGCAGGCTGGACCTCGCTCAAGTGGAGCAGTTTGGAAGACACAGCCAGAGCGTGGCTACTCTCCCACTTGTGTAGTCGGGCACACCCCACTCTTCCCGACAAGGTCCAATGCAGCCTTTTTTATATTAATATCAAGTAATTTCTGGGTAACAATTAAGTACTTTAACTGTGACTATTTTAAATTAAAATGGTAAAAAAATAAACAAAAATGGCTTCTTAGAAAATAGAAATTTCTCAAGGAAGAATTTAGCTAGGACTGTCTAGGAGTGGTCTGAGTGGGGAGGGGAAAACTGAAAACTAGCTGTTTTTGGCTTGGAACTCTTTCTTATTGGTCTATTAACTAATTTACCACCTGGTGATGTCACCAGGCAAGCCAAAACTCCATCCAACTAAAACAGGCTGAAATTTCTCTTACACTAAAAGTTATCATTTTCACAATATTATTCCAACCTCAGTGTGGAAATATATACTCTGAATGTACAAAATATTAGGAACAACTTCCTAATTTTGAGTTGCACCCTTTTGCCCTCAGAACAGCCTCAATTTGTTGGCACATGAACTCTACAATGTGTCAAAGTATTCCACAGGGATGCTGGCTCATGTTGACTCTTATGCTTCCCATAGTTGTATCAAGTTGGCTGGATGTCCTTTGGGTGGTGTACCATTCTTGATACACACAGGAAACTGTTGAGCATGAACAACACAGCAGCGTTGCAGTTTTTGACACACTCAAACCGGTACGCCTGGCACCTACTACCATACCTCCTTCAAAGGCACTTAAAACTTTTGTCCCTCTGAATGGCATGCATACACAATACATGTCTCAAGGCTTAAAAATCCTTATTTTACCTGTCTCCTCCCCCTCATCTACACTGACTGAAGTGAATTTAAAAGGTGACATCAATAAGGGATCATAGCATTCACATGGATTCACCTGGTCCATCTACGTCATGGAAAGTGCATTCCTAATGTTTTGTACATTCAGTGTATATATATATATATATATATATATATGTATGTATATATATATGTATGTATATATATATGTATGTATATATATGTATATATATATATATATATATATATATATTACAGGCTTACTGTGTATCTGTGCTTGTCCTGATTGTTATAGAGTTTTTTATTGCATTCTTTCAAAATCTCAGCTAGCAAACTAGCAGTCCTCATCATGAATCAAGTCGACAATCTACTGACAAATCCTTTTCAATCCTTGTCATATGATGTGAAATAATGAAGAGAAATTATAGATAAAACGTATCAGTGCTCATCGGCCAATGGACATAAACATTACACAACAAGTTGGAAATCGTAAATTCAACAATGAGTGGATTGGAAGGAATCAGTGGCCAACTGCAAGAATTGCAAAGCAATCACTAGCCAGCTATTAAGTGGAGTGGGTGTGTGTTCCAAGTCTGGGTTTAAGGGTCTCTTTTACAAGCTTAAAAGGATAAACATTCAACATTGGCCATGCTGGACTTCTGACGCACTCAAAACAACTGGAAACTCAGAACTGGGAAATCTCAGACTTCAGTGAGTTCAAGACAACTGGGAACTCTGAAGATGAAAAAAAAAGAGCTCTGACTGGGAAAATGTGTTTTGAACGGTCATCCAACTCAGCATTGCAAGTTGGGAACTCAGGCTTGTATTGTATGCTGCTGCATAAATGATGTAATATGCCAGGGGATGTGCATACTGTAGCTAAGACAGTAATACAAATTATGTTGTGTAGTAAGCTTACTGTTCTGACTTGGTGGTGCACATGTAGCCTATAACCTGTTTTAGAGAAATGTAATCATTGAATATTGTAAGAGCTTTAATTGTCTTCTTATATGCCCCTTTTATTTATTCTACGGTTTTGACTTGGTGTACAGGGAGAACACTGTAAGAACGGCCCATGTTCTTAATTATGTCGCTGTATATTTCAAAAGTGCTGAACAAATAGTTATATTGACTTCGTCCGTCCTAGCTCGCTCATTAATGTCTTAATTCGGGAATTACAGATTGCCTCTTCTTCGCTCGTTGTCCCCTTATGCCATAGTTTGTACATCTCAATTGTCAGTAGAAGCCCCATTTGTTTAAACAAGTCAGCCATATCAGCTATGTTTTTTTTTAAGGCAGTAAATGAGGCTGAATGAAATGTTTCACTGCTAGACAAGGCTCTCCTGATAGCCAGGTGTAGCAGTGGTAAAGTGTTGGGACAGATGTTGGGACAGCTTTATGTAGGCCCTAGCAGTTTGTCGGCGCACCGTTATAGTGCAATGAATGTATTGTTTAGTGTTGTGTAGTGGCTTTGCTGGCATGCATCTAAAAAAATATATGTTTTTTTTTGCAACACCAAGCTTTACATGCTAATTTCGCCACAGATCTTGATGCTCCTTTCCAATAAATATAGAGCTTTTTATTCTGGTGCCATGATGATCCATGCTTGACTGCCATTTGACAAATAAAAATATTGTTGCTTATCCATTATAATCTCATCATGTAGACTAGCCTACCCGCACTGCCTCCCGACACTGTATTTGTTAGCATGTCATCCCGCAAGTCCGTTTGTTGGAAACACACCACTGGTGGGAAAATTCACATATTTTCTTTATGCAGATTTTAGAATATTTGTATGAAAATACATTTCTATAGCGTCCAAAGAATGCGAAGATGGAGGCGTGGTGGCTTCAACAACGCCTCTATCAGTCATCTAGTGTATATACAAATCATTGGTGAAAACCTAGCTACTGAGACATAAATAGGATGGGCTAGGTTGCATCAGGCTCTTGGACCTTTAAACTAACGTTTTGAATGGAAGAAAATCAGGATGTAATAGATGGTGACCCTGATCTTGGAAGATGGGTTTCTATTTATGTGCATTCCACAACCACGTAAACCATTCAATAATAGATAAATAGGCGGCTATTACGCAAGACTGCATCAAAACACCATGATATCGTTCTATAAAATAAAATGGAACCCTAAAGTAGCTTTAAAATGTACATTAATTTGAGTCATGGCAAGAGACCTGGCAACAATGTTATTATGCGTAGGCAATTTCAATAACATGGGTGTAACGAACGGGGTTTCTTCCCGGATGATGATGCGACACTGAATGGCAGCTCACATTTTAAAATAGAAAGAAAGATAGAATACTTACTTTTGCACTACTTACTTTTGCACTAAAAAGCCTGCCTGGAAATTGATCCGGATAATGTTACAGATAGCAAAAATTACGGCTGTGAAGACCTCCGTTCAGCAGGTAGGGATAAACAAGACATAACCTTAGCAAGAATAAGGCCGTGACGTCGACGATTGTCCTTCAAAATAAAAGTCCTGTAATGAAGATGGCGAAAAATATTACAAAGGGTCGGGCTTATTCTGAAGGATTTAAAAAAATCCATGACCCGGAAGTACTTAGTTATTCTTGCCTCGCTTCACTATGGTATCTAAGATTTTTTATAAGAAAGCCAACGTAGACCAGTACCTGTCGTTTCCAATTTTTTTATTTCACCTTTATTTAACCAGGTAGGTCAGTTGAGATGGGGCCCAATGGGGAGCAAATTAATCCTAGTGGGCAGAACTACCTTTTTATTTTTTTTACTTTGGCAAAGGGTAGTCTAGAAAATGCAGTCCACTCTGTTTGATACTGATTTTCGTTTTGGAAACAGAAAACTGTATGGAGATCAAATGTTTACTCGATGAGAAAATGATGCTCGATTTTCTCCCACTGCCGGCCACTGGGCTTCCTCTCATCAACATATTTGGTAAGTGAGTGGAAACGCCAACCGGATGCTTCACATTTATACATCCGGTGAAATATCTGGCTCATTGGTTGCAGTCTAAACTCAAAGTAGACAGCCCTCAGCCCTAGAATGACGTTTTACAACGTCACGTCACTTGCCAACCCAATGTCCTTGTTGGAAAACTTGAAGTTGAGCTTAAAAACAACCAATTTAAAGCTATTAATGTACGTAGAAAGCTAATATAGCTAGCTACAGTTACCCATAGCTGGCTACCTAGTTTTATAGTGTGGTCATTTATTCGAATACATTTCAGAATTCCCAAAAATATGTTTATGAAGCGATCTACGTTTTATAGGCTCCTCACTACTTGACATATATATATATATATATATATATCATCATTTTCTCTGACATGCCGAAAATGCAGCCCTGATTAAATGTTACACTTTGCAGCCACCGGAGTTTGACATGTGACTACAGTTTGAATTTAATTGTGGCTCATATCAACCCCACAAGTGAAACAAGTTATTCACTCGCTCAAGCTAAATCGAGGGCCAAGGCGCCAACAAATGTGAATTGGACCTGAGGGAAAGTGGCTAGCAGGAGGGCTGAGGGGGTAAAAGTAACGTGTTTGGACTGCAGCCATTGTTCTATTTGTGGTTGTGCCACAGAGTGTCTAAACCCAGAGGTGTAACATTGCGAGACTTCCGGAAACGCTTGCATAGCAGACCAGGCCGGGGTTTGAGGAGTCAACCATTTTTCTTAAAATGTTAATTTTCTCTAAATCTAAAGGCACAACCTAGATTCGAGCCAATGTCTTAAGCAGTTGATCATGTTGTTACTCCAACCTCGTAAAAATGACAAACTGGCAAAAAAATATACATATATTGAAGGAGTGCCTTTGATTTGACGAAACAAAGACTTGTTTATGTGCATGAGTTTAGCTAGCCAACATCGCCATGACCTCGCCTACAAGTGTTATTTGGGATTTCTATTGGAGAAGCAGTTTTAGTATATCTTCATACTATACTGTCTTTGGTGGTACCTTCACCTATTGAGTTTTCAAACCTGTCTTTTATACTGGATAGCTAATATTTGGGAAAGAAAATTCCACATGCTTTTGGAACTAAAGAACAGTTTAATAGTATTGTTTTTCTTTATCACCACAGAACATTTGGAAATAGAAATAGTGAGGAGTGGAAGTAATTTAGCCATTCATTGTAGTAATTGGATCTGTAGAGTTGCTATTTTAGAGTATTCCTGTGTCAATTAACTTGAGACATTCCTGGATTACTCGCAATATTAATAAAGTCAGATTTAATCAAAAAAGTTTAAGGGTACAAGTAGGGTTGCACATTTTGGGGAATGTTCAGAGGTGGAAACTTTCAGTGGGAATTAACGGGAATATATGGGAATTAATGGAAATATATGCAAATGAATAATAATACCATTTAAATGTAGATGTTTTTTGCATTGGATATATTTACCATATCATATGGAGACAGAAACATAAACCTTTTACCTTAGGCCTTGTTGATCTCTGCACCAGACAGGATGCTCTTGCCAGCATACTTGGGGTCCAACATGTATGCTGCGGTGTGTATGGGCTTCAGGCAGAAGTCTTCACGCTTTTTGATGTATTTCAGAACTGCAGTTTCCTCTGCTTGGAGCAACAGTGAAGTGGGCAGGGCAGTACGGATTTCCTCTCTTACATCTGCAAGCAGAGTCTGAACATCAGACAGGATGGTATTGTCTCCATCAATCCGTGCAATGGCTACTGCTATAGGTTTCAGGCTGCTTACCACTCTCTGCCAAAATACATAATCCAGAAGGATCCTCTTGATGGGGCTGTCCATATCGACAGACTGTGATATGGCCATTTCTTGGAGAGACTCCTTCCCCTCCAGAAGACTGTCAAACATGATGACAACACCACCCCAATGGGTGTTGCTGGGCAGCTTCAATGTGTGGCTCTTATTCTTCACACTTTGCTTAGTGAGGTACATTTGCTGCTATAACATGATGACCCTTCACATACCTAACAATTTCCTTTGCTCTCTTGTAAAGTGTATCCATTGTTTTCAGTGCCATGATGTCCTTGAGGAGCAGATTCAATGCATGAGCAGCACAGCCAATGGGTGTGATGTGAGGGTAGGACTCCTCCACTTTAGACCAAGCAGCCTTCATGTTTGCAGCATTGTCTGTCAACAGTGCAAATACCTTCTGTGGTTCAAGGTCATTGATGACTGCCTTCAGCTCATCTGCAATGTAGAGACCGGTGTGTCTGTTGTTTCTTGTGTTTGTGCTCTTGTAGAATACTGGTTGAAGGGTGGAGATGATGTAGTTAATTATTCCTTACCCACGAACATTCAACCACACATCAGAGATGATTGCAATAGAGTCTGCTTTCTCTATGATTTGCTTGATCTTCACTTGAACTCTGCATCCAGAAAATGAGTAGATAAAGCATTTCTGGTTGGAGGGGTGTATGCTGGGTAAAGAACATTCAGAAATCTCTTCCAATACACATTGCCTGTGAGCATGAGAGGTGAACCAGTTGCATACACAGCTCAAGCAAGACATTCATCAGCATTTCTCTGACTACGTTCCTCCATTGAGTCAAAAATACTTCTGATTCCAGGAGGACCATGAGCTGTTGCTATCGATAAGGTGTCTGATTCATAATTTTCACCTCGAATAGAAGTAGAGGGACTTTTGTCAGAGGTTGCTTGGCCAGATGATTCTGCATCTTTGTTGCATTCTGCACATATGCTTTGGCACAGTATTTGCAATTGTACACAGCTTTTCCTTCTACATTAGCTGCAGTGAAATGTCTCCACACATCAGATAGTGACCGTGGCATTGTCCTGTAAAGATTAGAAAAAAATGAGTAAAAAAATAAAATTCCATGTACAGATATATAGTTAAGCAGTTAGATTAAACAACTCCTTTGTAAGATAAATGTTTTAAAATGAAACATGTATGGAAACAGGTGAATTAACACTCCTCAGTTAGCAGGCTCAAGCAAGTTAAAACCCACATGGTAGCAAAAACTAACTAGCAGAAATTGTTAACAAGTTAGAAGTTATTTAAACACACTTTGCTGTAGGCTACTATTTACTAGTTATCAAAAAATCATCATGTACGTTATATAAAATATATTCACCCCACGCACTATTGTAATCAAAACTTACCAGAAAGCATGTAGTCCTTGGCTCATACAGTGTAGTAGTGTGGGCTCAATAGCATCTCATTAGTGTGCAAGATCTTGAGAATCAGCTGTACATGAGATGAAAGAGTGCACTGCACATGTCAGGTCGCAGTTGTAAATGAGAACTCGTTCTCAACTGGCCTACCTGGTTAAATAAAGGTGAAATAATAAATAAATAAAAATAAACATGCGATGGAAGAATGTACTGTGCATGCGGAGGGTTGCAATTCCATTGAATTTGGGATAGTTTAACCAAAATATGCCACAAGACCTAGAATTGCCTTATGTGTATCCCACAAAAAAGGTTCACTGTTATAAGCTAACTTTTTTGATGAATTTAAGCAAAATTCCCCAAATTCCCGTGCTTAACTTCCCATGGAAAATGTCCCGAAAAAATTCCAGAAATTTACCGGAAAGTTTCCGACCCTTTGCAACCCTACGTACAAGAGTGTGTACATATCTGGTTGTTGGCAAAATCACTACAAATCCCATGTTTACCACTTCATTTTAAACAAATAGGAGAATGGTTAAATTAGCATTATTCGCCCGCTTTGAGGATAACACATTGCCATCGACGAGGCTCGCTACCAAGGACTGTGTGCTCTCCTTCTCTGTGGTCGATGTGAGTAAGACATTAAAGCGTGTTAACCCTCGCAAGGACGCGTCCCAGACGGCAACCCTAGCCGCGTCCTCAGAGCATGCGCAGACCAACTGGCTGGAGTGTGTATGGACATATTCAATCTCTCCCTATCCCAGTTTGCTGTCCCCACATGCTTCAAGATGTCCACCATTGTTCCTGTACCCAAGAAAGCAAAGGTAACTGAACTAAATTACTATCGCCCCATAGCACTCACTTCTGTCATCATGAAGGGCTTTGAAAGACTAGTCAAGGATAATATCACCTCCACCTTACCCTAGACCCTAGACCCACTTCAATTTGCTTACTGCCCCATCCACAGACGATGCAATCGCCATCGCACTGCACACTGCCCTATCCCATCTGGACAATAGGAATACCTTTGTAAGAATGCTGTTCATTGACTATAGTTCAGCATTCAACACCATAGTACCCTCCAAGCTCATCATTAAGCTCAAGGCCCTGGGTCTGAACCCCCCTCTGTGCAACTGAGTCCTGAACTTCCTAACGGGCTGCCCCACAGATGGTGAAGGTAGGAAACAACATCTCCACTTCGCTGATCCTCAACACTGGGTCCCCACAAGGGTGCGTGCTCATCCCCCTCCTGTACTCCCTGTTCACCCATGACTGCGTGGCCATGCACGCCTCCAGCTCAATCATCAAGTTTGCAGACGACACAACAGTAGTAGGCCTAATTACCAACAATGACGAGACAGCCTACAGGGAGGAGGTGAGAGCCCTGGGAGTGTGGTGCCAGGAAAATAACCTCTCACTCAACGTCAACAAAACAAAAGAGATGATCGTGAACTTCAGGAAACAGCAGAGGGAGCATCCCCCATCCATATCAACGGGACCGCAGTGGAGCAGGTGAAAAGCTTTAAGTTCCTCGACGTACACATCACTGACAAACTGAAATGGTCCACCCACAAAGACAGTGTGGGGAAGAAGGCGCAACAGCGCCTCTTCAACCTCAGGAGGCTGAATAAATTTGGCTTGGCACCTAAAACTCTCACAAACTTTTAGATGCACAATTGAGAGCATCCTGTCTGGATGTATCACCGCCTGGTACGTCAACTGCACCGCCCGCAACAACAGGGCTCTCTAGAGGGTGGTGCGGTCTGCCTAACACATCACCTGGGGTCAAATGATCAGCCCTCCAGGACACCTACATCACAGATTTGATTTGATTTTGAACCCGATGTCACAGGAAGGCCAAAAAGATAATCAAGGACAACAACCACCCGAGCCACTGCCTGTTCCCCCCGCTAACATCCAGAAGTCGAGGTCAGTACAGGTGCATCATAGCTGGGACCGAGAGACTGATAAACAACTTCTATCTCAAGGCCATCAAACTGTTAAATAGCCACCACTAGCACATTAGAGGCTGCTGCCCTGTATACATAGACTTGAAATCACTGGCCCCTTTAATAACAGAACACTAGCCACTTTAATAATGTGTACATATTTTGCATTACTCATCTCATATGTATATACTGTATTCTATTTTATTATACTGTATCTTAGTTTATGCCACCCTGTCATTGCTCGTCCAAATATTTATATATTCTTAATTCCATTCCTTTACTTAGATTAGTGTGTATTGTTGTGAATTTGTTAGATATTACTTGTTAGATATTACTGCACTGATGGAGATAGAAACACAAGCATTTCACTACACCCGCAATAACATCTGCTAAACACGTGTATGTGACAAATAAATTTTGATTTGAGTTGGGAACGAGCAGCAAATCTGTAAGTGAACAGCATGCAGACAAAACAGGCCTTTCCCAATATTTCAAATACAATCTCGGGAAAACACAGGTTGGAAAGCAAATGCTGTAGGCTTCCAAAATATTTGATCAACTTCTAAATATTGTTTTACAAAGTAAAGCAAGAGAGATAAGCTTTTGGCACAAATGTATCTGCCATCACCTGAGGGGTGAGCTGCACATTGGGTGAGTCAGTGAAGTCCATTTTTAGGACTATAATTTCCTCTTCATATTGTAACCTACAGTGTGTGTCTCAGTTTGTCAGTGTCAAAGTAGCCTGTCATTTTGATCATTTGTGCAATATTAGTCTCCAGTCATGTAAAATGAAGCAGAATTTTATAAAAGGCCACATTTTTCCCTGACCCTAGGCTAATAAAAATGTTTCCCATGTGTGCAACTTCTGTAAACCCTACTGCTCTATGCAAATACAATCTTCTTCTTCTTCTTTGAGGTTTATTGGCAGACTACACTCAGTGTATTGCCGCCACCTACTGTACGGGGTAGTAAAATATCCCCAAAAACAAAACATGTTTTGGATTAACAAATTCACACTACTTCTGTTAGATAGATAGATAGATAGATAGATAGATAGATAGATAGATAGATAGATAGATAGATAGATAGATAGATAGATAGATAGATAGGTACTTTATTGATCCCCCGAGGGGGAAATTTCTTAAAATCACTAAGTCCAATGTGCTCCCTACACAGGCTCAAATGCATGCAATGTTTTGTTATGGAGTTGATTTTGTATCGTTAGTTCTGGTTCCTCAGGTCACCCCCTCTCGCGCTCACTTTTTGTTCCGGCAACTCCAGATTTACAAATTAAGCACTGGCTGGAAATATATGACTGGCCTCTCCCTTCTTGGCTCCATGGGATATGTCGTGATTTTGCCAACAGCCATATGTACAGTCTTGTACCCTTAAACTTTTTTTCAACTGACTATCTTATTTGTTCATTAAATCAACTTTATTCATATAATGAGTAATCCATGAATGTCACGAGTTAATTGGCAAGAGAATACTTGAGGAAATAGCAACTCTACAGATCGCTATGACTACAATGAATGGCTAAATTACTTCCGGACACTAAGGGTCCGCGGAGCTCCTCCTCACCATTCTATATACTAGCGACACCATTCAGTAGATATTTGAAAATAAAATTGTTATCATCTGTTCATGCACCAGAGTGGAATCCACAGGTTGTTTTCTCAAGTAAGTACCGTTTCCTTCACCTGTGAGTAGTTTTACTTGTGTAACGTTAATTAAGCAAGCTAGCTAACTAACGTTACTTGGCTAGCTTGCTAACGCTAGCTAGCTAGAAACATGAACCGTTACTAGCTAACTCAATGGTGGAAATGCGGTTTAGTTGGCTAGTTGACTATCTTATTGTGTCCTTGCTAGACGAGGTATTTAGGTAACTGGTGTTTAATGTTGGATGGTTTGTTAACTTGATATCGACGTTTTATTCGGTTTGGAAATCAATATAGGCCCGATGTAGTGGTAAAAAAACAAATAGGTGGTAAACGCTGTCGGTCCCGGTGAAACAGCAACACTTGCTAAAGTTATACTTTTAATGCATTTCTTCCGCAAAAGGTGGCTCAACTGTAGCGCAAAATAAAAAGGTGAGTAAAGTGCGTTTATCCTCCACTACCACTGCATAGGCCTAATATTATAATTGCTGTTTTTCTTCTTCTTTGGCATTGGGTTGGCGGATCGCATCCAATTTAATGGTGCATTCACTGCCACCTACTGTACTGAAGAGTGAGGCTAGTCACGGCCTACCTACATTAAATTATCATAAGGCTGAGTTGCAAAGTGGTAGCCCACACAAGCTCACAGAACAAGACCTCCGAGTGCGGAAGCGTGTAGCGTGTAAAAAATCATCTGTCCTCGGTTGCGACACTCACTACAGAGTTCCAAACTGCCTCTGGAAGCAACGTCAGTACAAGAACTGTTCGTCGGGGGCTTCATGAAATGGGTTTCCATGGCCGAGCAGCCGCACACAAGCCTAAAATCATTTGCAATGCCAAGTGTCAGCTGGAGTGGTGTAAAGCTCGCCGCCATTGGACTCTGGAGCAGTGGAAACGCTTTGGCGGATGCCAGGAGAACGCTACCTGCACAAATGCGTAGTGCCAACTGTAAAGTTTGGTGGAGGAGGAATAATGGTCTGGGGCTGTTTTTCATGGTTAGGGCTAGGCCCCTAAGTCCCAGTGAAGGGAAATTTTAACGCTACAACATACAATGACGTTCTAGACGATTCTATGCTTCTAACTTTGTGGCAACAAAGGCCCTTTCCTGTTTCGGCATGACAATGCCCCTGTGCACAAAGAGATCCGTACAGAAATGGTTTGTTGAGATCTGTGTGGAAGAACTTGACTGGCCTTCACAGAGCCCTGACCTCAACCCCACTGAAAATCTTTGGGATTGGAATGCAGACTGCAAGCCAACATCAGTGCCCAACCTCGCTAATGCTCTAGTGGCTGAATGGAAGCAAGTCCCACTGTGAGTGTTGCACCCACTGTGAAATTTGGTGTGGGATCTGTGATGATCTTGGGGTGCCCTAGCAAGGCTGGAATCGGGCAGATTTGTCTTTGTGAAGGACACATGAATCAAGCCACATACAAGGTTGTCCTTGAAGAAAACTTCCTTCTGCTCTGACAATGTTCCCCAACTCTGAGGATTGGTGTTTCCAGCAGGACAATGCTCCATGCCACACAGACAGGTCAATCAAGGTGTGGATGGAGTACCACCAGATCAAGACCCTGTCATGGCCAGCCCAATCTCCAGACCTGAACCCCATTGAAAACCTCTGGAATGTGATCAAGAGGAAGATGGATGGTCACAAGCCATCAAACAGCTGCTTGAATTTTTGCGCCAGGAGTGGGATAAAGTCACCCAACATCAATGTGAAAAACTGGTAGAGAGCATGCCAAGACGCATGAAAGCTGTGATTTTGAAAATCAGGGTTATTCCACAAAATATTAATTTCGGAACTCATTATTCGAGGTCTGACAACACTGCATCTTTTTTGTTATTTTGACCAGTTGTCATTTTCTGCTAATAAATGCTGTAAATGACAATTTTTATTTGGGAGGAATATTGTCAGTAGTTTATAGAATAAAACTAAAATGTTCATTTTACCCAAACACAAACTGATAATTTTGCAGTGGTTTCTTCATTTTTTCCAGAGCTGTGTGTGTGTGTGTGTGTGTGTCACCAGCGCAATGAACCCAACAAAACCCACCTTCTTCACCATTAGTATTTCAGGATCTTTTATCTGATGAACAACATCAACAGGCTGCTGGTCGTCCACTACCACAGCTTCATCATGTCTACTCTCTCCTTCAACAATTTTCACTGCCTCCACATAGGAGACCTGCTTGACATCCCTGATCCTCGCTACTTTGACCTCCTTCACCCTTACAGAGCGCTCTGTAATCTCTGTAACATGATTCCCATCACAATTTCAGCGTTGGCCAAACTTTTTACTTGACATTGTAGTGGTTTTTGTACATATACAATACAAAAAGCCTTTCCTCCTTCTTTCCATTCACAGTACGGGTTAATCAACGTGCCCCAACTATTGCGTCCCTGTTGTCCCTGAACCAGAGATGACACCTTTCTTCGGTGCCCTACTCTGAAAATCATAACTCTCCACTTTGTACATTTGAAAGTTTATAGAGCCACAGAGCTTTCTCCTTTTGCCCTTTCGATACACATGAAATCACCATCATACTGCTCCTGGTCACTCTGACCGACTACACCTTTACCAATTCTTCCTTCACCATCTTCATAACTGCAAACGGGTTTCTCAAATAAAAATCCTTATTCATAAAACGTACTCCAACCAAAAACTGCGGTTCAATTCCAACTTGAGCTTTTTAGCTCTAATCTTATTTAATACTGTCGTCCAGTTATTCTTACCAGTTTCACTCGCGCCAACAGAATCAAACATTGCATCCGCTTCCGCCATTACATTTGGATATAATGTAATGTATGACGACATACCTATGTTTCCACTCTTAACAATGGGATTAGTTGTCCTCCGAGTGGAATGGCGGGCTGTCAAGTTCCCACCTATTCCTCTTTGGATATAGATCTCGTTATTTTAATACTTTTTTGAATATTCGATGACTGTTGACGTCAACCGCCTGTATTCAATGGAAAGATGCTATGCTACTAGCCTCGAGATGGCTATGCATATTCATGACGAGGCAACTCCGATATTCAAAGTTGCCGGGATGTCATGTCCTACTTATATCAGTACACTCATAACCTAAGCATTAACAAACTTCTATTCAATCAAATAAACCTCACGTAGCAAATAAGCCATTACATTTTTTTAATGGCCAAATTCAATACTCATTGACCTCCATACAAAAACTTTGGTTAGCGAAAGAAATGAAACAATGCTACATGCTGGAGAAGACAGATTTTTTGCCCAGTTAACCCTCTCGCTTCGCCCCTTTCTCTGAGTTCGTCCATCCTCCTTCCATTTTCTTCTTTAAATTTGTATTGGCGGATCGCAACCAACTGAAGGGTGCATACACCGCCACCTGTTGTACTGAAATGTGAGGCTGGTCACAGCCTCCCTATTCTTCTATTTCTCTAATCTAGCACTGTGTTTCCGCCTACTGTTCTCGAGTGTGAAGGGAAGGGTAAAGGCCCTACCATATAACCCTACACCCGTTTAAACCTCGACACTATTAATGCTAAGAAGCCAACCTTACTGAAACATGTTATTCCTATCACTCTATTGGCCTTAGGATCCCTCGCCTTGGACCCATCTTCCTCTACTTCTCTCTTCACTGCCGCAGCATACGACAGCTTTTCCCACCAATACTACACATTCCTTTGTCTCATGCCCTCCTGCACACTTCTCACCTCTATGAATCTCCTTCCTACACACTGCTGCAACATGACCATAAGTTTGGCAACTAAAACACCGTAATGGGTTTGGGACAAAAGCTCTCACGGGATAACTGACACATCCTGATTTGACTTTGTCGGAGAGCAAAGCATGTCACAGGTCTTGTCCTGAGGAACGTGGTGCAGAGCACCCACTCCCTTCGCAAGTCCACTTTGTTACTTTCACCGACTCAACATTCCTCAACCTCTTCTCCACCCACCCTGACACCACACCCAGAAGGCAAGGATCCATTCTCTCAAATTTTTTTACTCTCACTGGGCCAGAATCGCAATCATCATCGGGATGAGGCACGAACTCAGCGGTCTTCACCGCCGCGTGTGCCGCTTCAGGTAATTCCTCACTCTCATCAGGTTTGTTTTCTGAGCTACCGAAGTGCGTTTCATTTTTTTCTTATTTTTGTACTTAGCCACACACCTTTCTCACCACACTGCTTCCCTCTACACTCAGCTCCTTTCCTTCTTCTCCACACGCTTTCCGCTACTTCATCTACTGTAATAGCAAATGGTTCTTGTATCTTGAATATGACCATATTCCTCCACTCCTGAAACCTTTACCCTTCTCATCCTCTTGTTGTAGCTAGCTAGCTAGCGTCTCCTTCTTCTTTTATGGTATGTTGACGTGCCACCACCTACTGTCAGGGATGGAAACAGGATTCCAAAAAAACTGAACCGATGAGGGGGGGGTATATTCATACCAACTATCAAAATAAATAAACAAAACTAAATCAAACAACTTTTCTGTTTAAAAAAAATAAAACCGATAACTAGGTCTCCATGCCACCCGGCATTGTTTTAACTTCTGTGGTTTAGTTATAATACCCTTAACCTAGCTGTCAAAAAGGGAAATGGTTCCTATTTTTTTTTCCAGCATTCATTTTTCCCATAGTAGTTTTTAGAATCACTTAAAATAAGGTCTGTGTTCCGTGTGACGTTTTGATAACTGTGTAGATCTCTCAAGGACAAGGTGACTTTGATAATATACAGTGCATTCGGAAAGTATTCAGACCCCTTGACTTTTCCCACATTTTGTTAGATTACAGCCTTATTCAAAAGTTAATTTAAATATTTTACTCATCAATCTACACACAATACCCCATAATGACAAAGCAAACAGGTTTTTAGAAATGTTTTTATTTTATTTATTTTTTTACATACCTTATTTACAGTATTCCGACCCTTTGCAATGAGACTTCAAATTGAGCTCAGTTGCGAGATGTTTCTATCTGTGGTAAATTCAATTGATTGACATGATTTATACAGTATATAGACACACCTGTCTATATAAGGTCCCACAGTTGACAGTGCATGTCAGAGCAAAAACCAAGGTCAAAGGAATTGTCCATAGAGCTCTGAGACAGGATTGTGTCGGCACAGATCTGGGGAAGGGTACCTAAATATTTCTGCCGCTTTGAAGGTCCCCAAGAATACAGTGGCCTCCATCATTCTTAAATGGAAGAAGTTTGGAACCACCAAGAACTCTTCCTAGAGCTGGTCACCTTGCCAAACTGAACAATTGGGGAGAAGGACCTTGGTCAGAGAGGTGACCTAGAACCTGATTGACACTGACAGAGCTCCAGAGTCTGAATGTCCTTGAGTGGCCCAGTAAGAGCCCGGACTTGAACCCGATCCAACATCTCTGGAGAGACCTGAAAATAGCTGTGCCGCGACATTACCCATCCAACCTGACAGAGCTTGAGGATCTGCAGAGAAGAATGGGAGAAACTCCACCAATACAGTTGTGCCAAGCTCTATAGGTATTTTTCTAAGTACATATATTATGAAATCATTTTAACAGTAAGCATAATCACTATGGGCTTAGTGACCACACCTGTCAAGTCAGGTTTTGTGACTGCAATAATCAATGTACTATGTAATTATCCTCAAGTATGTACTTATTATTTTTTAAGGAACTGTTGAAATTTTGTTTGTCACGTGCCTGTGGTTGGCAGATGTTATTGCGGGTGTGTGTGCTTGTGCTTCTAGAAGAAACTTCTTATGCCCAAGGTTAGGGCCTGGAAGGAGGGGGACACCATAACAGAAACTGTACATGAGCAACAAAGATAAGAGGGGTGAACTGCCAAAAGGTGTTGGCCATTAACATATAGAAGAGTGATTTATGAATGTCATCAAACCTGTATCTGTATAAAAAGAGATCACCCCATCTGGAACCCCAGTTGTTCTCTGCAGAACGCAGCTCGGCTTTGTTACTCTGTAATAAAGTCTAACAAACTCCGGACCATCTCTTTTAAGCTTTTATTTGTTTTTAGATAATTAAGCTAGATTTTCCACAACACGTCAAACCCAAGAATACTTGAGGCTGTAATCGCTGCCAAAGGTGCTTCAACAAAGTACTGAGGAATCTGTCTGAATATGTAAATGTTTTTTTCTTTCCATTTGCAAAAAAATTCAAAAACGTTGTTTTGCTTTGTCATTATGGATTGTGTGTAGAGTGATGAGGGTAAAACTTTTTTTAAATTCAATTTCAGAATAAGGCTGTAACGTAACAAAGTGGAAAAAGTCAGTGTATAAATATTTTCCTAATGCACTGTATTCGCCTGTATTTACCCCCCCAAAAAGGAAATGCTATTTAGCTGCTAATGTGGCTATCATAAACAACTTCAAATGCCGTGATGATCTGGATTAGACTGCCGAATCGAGGCAAAGGTAAGAATCTCTGGATTAACTATCTAATGTTAGCTAAATGTAATAATGAATAATTCAGCTACATTTCTTATGCAAGTTTTAAATTGACACAATACCTGTTATCAAAGGTGTCAGATGACATGCAGGAGCTTGCAGGGATTTGTAGTCTTGCATGATGTCCACTTTGATGCTAATTAGCATTTTATAATCTGAGAGTAAATGGAGCTGAACATATTGATAAAATGTACCTTGTCCGAGAGAGATTGACATGGTTATCAAAATGTCACACCAGGGTATGCCTACACGTAACACAGTCCTTATTTTAAGTGTTTCTAAAATCCTGTATGAAAAAAAACGATTGGAATCATTTCTCTTTTTTGACCACTAGGTTTTGTGGGTATTATGACACCTCCACTGTGGGGCTCTATGATGGTCCGCAAACGCAGGTGATAGGTACATGCCACCACCTACTGTATGGGCTGAAAACTGGGGAACTTTAACCCTGGAAAAAGGGAAACCGTGGAAAAAAACCCACTCATATTATTGTGCTTGATGATGTAGCCTAGTTTATGAGCTTTGTGTCACGCCTGGAAGTTCAACTAGGGAACAAAGGGTTGTCACTAGTTTTCACAGCCACTATATCGTAAACGTTAATGAAAAAAATATATAATTAATTTAAAGTTAGGGTTAGCAGTGTGGTCAAAGGGAAAGGGGGATATCTAGTCCGTTGCACAACTGAATGCATTCAACCTAAATGTTTTTTCCGCATTTAACCCAACCCTGCTGAATCAGAGACCATAAGCTTGGCACCTAAGGTTAGTGTTAGGTTTAAAATCCAATTTTAAAAAGATCAATTGTAGAAATAGGTGGAGTTTATCCATTTGTAGCTGTGGTAACTAGTGATGGCCAGAACACAGTGTCCAATATCTTGAAATGTCTTTGCTGGCTTACACTCTGATAAACAATGGCAACTGTTATGTCTTCTGCCTAGGTGGTGTCCACTCTCCAGTGCATCAGGGGAAGTTTTAATTGCTGGTGCGACCAAGATAGCATTCCCAACCATGAATGCCCAGTAATCCTTAGCTCTGCTAAAGAAGTGGTCTGATGCATGGCCGAAACGTCCAGACTGGAACCAAGCAATGCACGTGTGTCAAACTCCAGTCCTTGAGGGCAGCTGCAGTTTCTGTGGGTTTTCCTTTCTCCATTGCACTTAACTGATCAGGAAATGTCATTGGTTGGAGGCCAATGTACACCAGCGGTGTACTATATTAGTTAATCTGCAACATCCTGAACTTTACAGATAGAAATAGAATGAATAGACTCTAGACGTTTCCCATTTCTAGATGACAGACAATCATATATTCTGCATAAAACATATCTGCGTACTGTAATGTTGCAGGTGAACGGGGCCCAGTTCTAAATTAGACACTGACTAAAAGGAATACTGGAATCGTGTTCATTAGCGTACACCATAGCAAAACATTTAAAAAAAGAAAACACAAACAAGCGTATCTTTTATTGAACAACATTTCACTCTGTTTTGGGTCACTGTCTTCCATTTCGTGCCTACTGAACATGACCCAGCAGACATTGCGGCAGCCCCCCAGGTATTGAGCCCAACTGTACAGGCATAAGCCCTGCAGGGATTTAGTATGGCCTCAGAGAAGATGGGTGATTGCAGTGGGACACTGGGGTTGAATGTTTACGTCAAAGAGGAGGAGGAGGAGGTGCAGGTGGAGGATTTCACAGCGAAGGACAAGGAGGCATTCACAGTGAAAGAGGAGGAAGCGTTCACAGTGAAGGAAGAGGTGTTGACTTTCACATTTAAAAAAGAAGAGGAAGAGATTGCAACGGTGAAAGAAGAAGAAGTAGAGGAGGAGGTTATCACAGTGACAATTGAGGGGGGTGGAGGTAAGTATTGCACAAGTAGGCCTAAGCACTGGCTTGAAAACAACATTTCAATTCTTCAGTAGGACTGGAAGTATTGTTTTAAAAGGGCATTTTGACGTTCTTAAGGGGATGTTCCACTCAAAATACAATTTAGCATGATTCTAAACACACAACTTTTGCTATTGATTCCCCAAGACAGACATTTTTTATATTTAGTTAATTTATATTGACAAGATTTTGTTGAGTCAGTATTGCCATAGAGCCCCATTCAATTTAATTCAGAACATTTGTCAACACTAAACACTCCTATCCAACTCCTATTATAGCCAGTATCCCTTTCTGAAGAACGTGTCTGCTTTAGATTTGTAGTATGTAACTTTTCTGTTCTTGCTTCAGCTGCTAAGAGTTCTAAATGCTAACGGGAGAAGTGGTAGGGAGCTGACAACAGTTATGTTATAACGCCTTCTAGCAAATATGTTGCTTTATTTATTATTTTGTGCTGATAATACATTTTGAATAATTTACTAAATTATCATCATCCTCACAGGAGAGAGGCCTAGCCCCAGCACTGAGACTAGATGGGGCTCAAAGAGTGGAAGAAGTTCACTACAGGAACCTGACTGGCGAGCTCCCGTGGAGAAACCTCACTGCTGTTCCCAGTGTGGAAAAACCTTCTCAGAGTCCGGAAACTTGAAGCAGCACATGCGGACTCACAGTGGAGAGAGACCTTACCACTGCTCTAAATGTGGGAAACGCTTCATACAATTGGGACACTTCAACAGCCACCAGCGCACGCACACGCAGGAGAAACCGTTTAGTTGCGGTGAGTGCGGGAAGAGTTTCTCTCAGAGAATCAATTTGAAGAAGCACCAGCTCACACACTCCGGTGAGAGGCCTTTCCTGTGCTCTGACTGCGGGAAGAGTTTCTCTTCATCCACCAACTTAAAAAGACACCAGAGCACGCACAGCAATGAAAAGCCTTTCCAGTGCACCAACTGTGAGAAAAGTTTCACTCATATACACCACTTGACACGTCATCAGACCGTACACACGGGGGAGAAACCTTTCACATGCTCTGACTGTGGGAGGAGTTTCTCCCTCCAGGGGACTTTAAAAAAACACCAGCGCACACACACCGGAGAGAAACCATACCAGTGCTTGCTCTGCGGGAAGAATTTCTCTCTTTCGGTGGCACTGAAGAGACACCAGCTCATGCACACTGGGGAGAAACCGTACCAATGCTCTCAGTGCGGGAAGAGTTTCACCCAAAAGGGACAATTAACTCAACACCAGGGCACACATGAACTAGAAAAGCCTTACCCCTGCTCCCAGTGTGGGAAGAGTTACTCCTCGGCCCCCTCGTTAAAAGCACATCAGAGGACTCACACAGAGTCTACCTCACTCCAAGTGACACCACATTTTAGAAAGTAAATTATTGAACTGGTTGTCTGATTGTGATTGATAGCCTACATTTGAAACTATAGATTGTGCCTTAAATGCTTTGTCACCTTCATGTTCAAACAAAACTCTTAGGCCCAATTCTGTTGCAACCATTATTGGACACCAATTACCTCTCCCTAAAGTGGATGTTGGGCGTTACTCTTAGTCCTGATTTTTCAAGACTAGTTTGCCCTCTTTTGGGTGTTGTCATCGGAACAATAGAATCCTGTTTTTGTTTTTTTCTTGCAGATTCGAGGCGATTTATCTATTTGACAATCATTCCATACAACTCAAATAAAGTATTTAATTTCCTTGTTTGCCACGGCAAATCTACTATGGCAATGTAGCCTACCCTAACATTTAATGATTGAAAAATCATGGTGTAGTATAAATTTGTTTACAATTTATGTAATCCATTAATGATTCAAGAGGTGAAGAAAATAGGAGCCATTTGAAACTAAATCGTAATTTTGTTGTAGGCTATTTTTTTATAAAATTATCTTTTATTGTATTTGGAAGTTGTTAAAGTGCTTCATTTTATATTGATATTTAAATAGTCTATCATATGTTGCCGCAATCCATATCACTTTAATTAACAATATGGTAATTCAATCTTCATTTCAGTTGTAATATGTCACTCGTCAATTCATCTTTTTCCTATTTTCAGTTCGTTCTTCCTGATTGGATATATTACTTATTTGGGACGAGAGTAGTGAACACAGACAATGACCATTTTTGCTGTCTATTATCATGGCGGCTTTACTCTGTAACAACGTCATATCAGCTGGTCTTAGTTTGTTCTGGTGTTCTTTTCATTGCAATCACTGTGATTTTAGCTCAGTGTAATCTCCCGGTTGTATCGTTTTAAGGAAACAAGTAAATTCCCACTTCCCACTTGGTTACAAACGCAGCATAAGGAATGTATTGGGAACTCCTCCACCCAGTGCATACACCAATCCAATAGCACTACATATTTGAAGGGAAGTGAACAAGTGCACAACTTTGGGGGGAAAAGGGGGAGAAACTGCACCTTCCACCCCTTTTACTAATCCCACTTCTCTGATATTGGACTGAACTAAGTAAGCTGACTGGTGTTTAATGCTCACTGCATGTAATGGCTGGTTGATATACTGTGTTTTACTCATATGATCTTAATATGGTTGTATTTATTTATTTAAAAATTCAGCCTTGTAAAACCAAGCAAATTCCTGTCAACATTGTCAAAGTTTTTCTGATTGTAAAATGTAATCCCCAACAGAGAGATCAGAACTTCAAGCAACTTTGTCCACATATTAATAAATATATCAATGTAATCAGCACAGATGTTACTGATCTGGTTCTCTCTGATTTTATTCAATAAAAATATAGGAAGCTTGAAAAGTTCCTTATTGAAAATGATAAAGGTGGGGAAAGTATTAGGGCTCTATTTTCAGCTGGCCTTAAGCCAGTGCAAACGTCATACGTATGCTCATTTGCAATTTCGACCTGTTAAAGTCAGTGCTCTTCTACACTGAACAAAAATATAAACGTAGAATGCAAAAGTTTCTAAGATTTTACTGAGTTACAGTTCATATAAGGAAATCAGTAAATTAGGCTCTAATCAATGGATTTGACTGGGAATACAAGGTAGGGGCGTGGATGAGAACCAGTCAGTATCTGGTGTATTTGGTATTTTATTAGGATCCCCATTAGCTGTTGCAAAAGCAGCAGCTACTCTTCCTAGGGTCCATACGAAACATGAAACATGACATAATACAGAACATTAATAGACATGATCAGCTTAAGGACAGAACTACATCAATTTTTTTATCTAGGTCAAATAGGGGAGAGGCGTTGTGCCGTATGAGGTGTTGCTTTATCTGTTTTTTTAAACCAGGTTTGCTGTTTATTTGAGCAATAAGAGATGGAACAGAGTTCCATGCAATAATGGCTCTATATAAAACTGTACGCTTTCTTGAATTTGTTCTGGATTTGGGGACTGTGAAAAGACCCCTCGTGGCATGTCTGGTGGGTTAAGTGTGTGTGTGTCAGAATTGTGTGTAAATTGACTATGCAAACTATTTGGGATTTTCAACACATGAATGTTTCTTATAAAAATAGGAAGTGATGCAGTCAGTCTCTCCTCAACTCTTAGCCAAGAGAGACTGGCATGCATAGTATTTATATCAGCCCTCTGATTACAATGAAGAGCAAGACGTGCCGCTCTGTTCTGGGCCAGCTGCAGCTTAACTAGGTATTTCCTTGCAGCACTCAATCACACGACTGGACAATAATCAAGACCAAACTAGAGCCTGCAGAACTAGCTTTTTGGAGTGTGGTATCAAAAAAGCAGAGCATCTCTTTATTACGGACAGACCTCTCCCCATCTTTACAACCATTGAATCTATATGTTTTGACCATAAAAGTTAACAATCAAGTAATTTAGTCTCCAACTTGTTCAACAGCCACACAATTTACTGTATTACCAGAGGTCTATAAATTAGGGAACGATTTGTACCAAATACAATGCTCTTAGTTTTAGAGATGTTCAGGACCAGTTTATTACTGGCCACCCATTCCAAAACAGACTGCAACTCTTTGTTAAGTGTTTCAGTGACTTCACTAGCTGTGGTTGCTGATTCGTATATGGTTGGATCATCAGCATACATGGACACACATGCTTTGGTGCCAATGGCAGGTCACTGGTAAAAATAGAAAAGAGTAGAGGGTCTAGAGAGCTGCCCTGCGGTACACCACATGTTACATGTTTGACATTAGAGAAGCTTCCATTAAAGAAAACCCTTTGAGTTCAATTAGATAGATGGCTCTGAATCCACAATATGGCAGAGGTTGAAAAGCCATAACACATATGTTTTTAGTCCAGTTTAGCTCAGATGGTAGAGCATGGAGCTTGCAACGGCAGGGTTGTGGGTTCTATTCCCACAGGGGACATTTATGAAAAAAGTATGAACATGTATGCATTAACTAACTGTAAGTCGCTCTGGATAAGAGTGTCTGCTAAATGACTAAAATGTAAATGTAAATACTTTTTCAACAACAGGTTATGGTCAATAATATCAAAGGCTGCACTGAAATGTAAAAGTACAACTCCCACACTCCCAACTCCCACTTCTTATCAATTTCTTTCAACCAATCATCAGTAATTTGTGTCAGTTCAGTACATGTTGAGTGCCCTTCTCTATAAGCATGCTGAAAGTCTTGTTAATTTGTTTACAGAGAAATAGCATTGTATTTGATTAAACACAACTTTTTCCAACAGTTTGTTAAGAGCTGGCAGCAAGCTTATAGGTCTGCTGTTAGAACCAGTAAATGCCGCTTTACCACTCTTGGGTAGCGGAATTACTTTGGCTTCCCTCCAGGCCAAAGGACAAAGGCTTTCCTCTAGGCTCAGATTAAATATATGACAGATAGGAGTGGCTACAGAGTCAGCTACCATCCTCAGTAGCTTTCCATCTAAGTTGTCAATACCAGGAGGTTTTTCATTATTGACCTCTCCCACACTAACTTTACAAAATTCTAACTTGCAATGCTTTTCTTTCATTATTTGCTTTTTTATGCATGAATGCGATGGCTCACTGTTCATTGTTGACATTTCCTGCCTAAGTTTGCCCACTTTGCCAATGAAGTAATCATTAAAATAATTGGCAACATCAAATGGTTTTGTGATGAATAAGCCATCTGATTCGATGAAAGATGGAGTTGAATGTCTTTCTGCCCAAAATTTCATTTAAAGTACTCAAGTTTTTTCTCATCATTCTTTATATCATAGATCTTGGCCTCATAATACAGTTTCTTCTTCTTTTTGTTGAGTTTAGTCACATAATTTCTCAATTTGCAGTAAGTCAGCCAGTCAGAAACTTATTAGCCACTCCTTTTGCCCCATCTCTTTCAACCATACAGTTTTTCAATTCCTCATCAATCCATGGAGCCTTAACAGTTCTAACAGTCCGTTTCTTAACAGGTGCATGTTTAGCAATAACTGGAAGAAGCAATTTCATAACTGCATCAAGTGCAGCATCTGGATGCTCCTTATTAATCACATCTCTGCTCTTTCCAGAACAGCTACCTTGTCCTTGAACCTCAGAAACTTGACCACTATCGGCCTGGGCCGCTGGTGGGTTTTCCAGCCCTGTGGGAGCGCTCCACCTCAATCTTCCTGTGGTCCATCTTCAATTTCTCAGAGAACCACTTTGTCCTCAGACTCCGTCCAGGTCTCATGCAGAGATTCTGCAATTCCGTCCACAACCATGTTGTTCCGCCTTGATTGTCCATCGAGTCTGATTTATCCATCATACATACACATAACTCTTCAAGGGAAGATTGAAAACAACAAAGAGCAGGGATCTAGACAGCCACAAGCCCAGGACAATCCGCAATCCCATCCACAATGGCTAACCGCATCGCGGGCTGCGTTCAAGCCCTCAAGAAAACCCTGATAGCTTGATAGGCTAGCTGCTACGCCAAATAGCTCCTCAGAACCGGTCTTGGTCGGAAGGATCACTGGACAGAGACTAGCAGTTCAATCAACTGATGCCAACTGCTTTGCGGGATCCAAACTAAAAAGTTAGCTAGCCACTAAGAAACTTTCCAATACACTTTCAAAACAACAAACTTTTCAAAACCGAGCTCTCCCTCATCCGCGTTCCCACCATTTGCCTCATGCAGCTCATAGATCAGGCTGTTGATTGTGGCCTGTGGAATGTTTTCCCACTTTTCAATGGCTGTGTTTTTTGTCGGACAGTGGAATGATGTACTTCGAATTGCTTGGAAATGGAATGATGTACTTCGAAGTTGCTGGTTATTGGCGGGAACTGGAACACGCATACGTCGATCCAGAGCATCCAAACATGCTCAATGGGTGATGTCTGCTGAGTATGCAGGCCATGGAAGAACTGGGACATTTTCAGCTTCCAGGAATTGTGTACAGATCCTGGCGACATGGGGCTGTGCATTATAATGGTGAAACATGAGGTGGTGGTGGCGGATGAATGGCACGACAATGGGCCCCAGGATCTCGTCACGGTATCTCTGTGCATTCAAACTGGCATCGATAAAATGCAATTGTGTTTGTTGTCCATAGATTATGCCTGCCTATACCATAACCCCACCGCAACCATGGGGCACTGTTCACAACAATGACATTAGCAAACCGTTCGCCCACACAACACCATACATGCTGTCTGTTATCTACCTGGTACAGTTGAAACCGGGATTAATCTGTGAAGAGCACATTTCTCCATTGTGCCAGTGGCCATCGAAGGTGAGCATTTGCCCACTGAAGTCAGGTCAAGACCCTGGTAGGGACGACGAGCATGCAGATGAGCTTCCCTGAGTTTGTGCAGAAATTCTTTGGTTGTACACACCCACAGTTTCATCAGCTGTCCGTGTGGCTGGTCTCGGACAACCCTGCAGGTGAAGCTGGATATGGAGGTCCTGGGCTGGCGTGGTTACAAGTGGTCTGCGGTTGCGAGGCCAGTTGGACGTACTGCCAAATTCTTTAAAACAATGTTGGAGGCGGCTTATGGTAGAGAAATTAACATTTTATTCTCGCAAGTGCTCTGGTGGACATTCCAGCAGTCAGCATGCCAATTGCACACTCCCTCAAAACTTGAGACATCTGTGGCATTGAGTTGTGTGACAAAACTGCAACTTTTAGTGGCCTTTTATTGTCCCCAGTACATGGTGCACTTGTGTAATGATCATGCTGTTTAATCAGCTTCTTGATAGTAAAAAGGAGACATGCTCACTAAAAGGGAACATTTGAGAAATGTGCTTTTTGTGCATATGGAACATTTCTGGGATCATTTACAGTATTTCATGAAACATGGAACCAACACTTTAAATGTTGCGTTTATATTTTTGTTCAGTGTATTTTCAAACCCTACAGACAAGATTGGTCATTTTTCTGTATTATATGAGCTTGCTTGCGCTGAGGCGGGAGGGGTGGTAATATCTGAGGTGTGTCCTTAAAGTGCGCCAAAGTGCCAATTCCAGTACGCACCTGGTGGGGATATTTAAGAGCAACTGAATGCCGGTCTTAGTGGTAACGCGGTTGGTAATGGCATGGATTTTGACAGCGTAAGTGCAGCCGTGACGAAGTGCCCATATCCACATGGAACAAGAGCTACAGTATGTGCGTTTTGTACCCGGAAACCTCGATTTTTTAAAACATACAAGTGTTTTTCTCAATTTCGTTTAATTTTGTTAAAAACCAAGCATAACCTCCCCTCCTCTCAATGAAGGATGTTTTTTCTGCGTCATATCCAATGCTTTCGACAAGTAGTCAAGACTATCGATAAAGGGTTTGGCTCTTGAAACCGCTTTCAAATACATCTTAATCACCAGAGCTTTGTTAAAATATCAAATGTGTCAGCAGCAAAACAGTGAATACATCCTGTGCAATATCATACCTACAGTATGTAGGGTATTACATCGCCTTTTAGTAATTTGGATGTGCGTTAAAATCCTATACATGTAGGCTATACAGTATAGGCCTATCCATTATGGAACGAGAGATTAGATAATCCGGTGAAACTCATATTTAGAAACATAAACAAGTTATTTTTCTGTAACAATGGCTTGTTTTCCGTTTCATTTGATAAAAAACACAAGCCCTTACAGTAGGCTACCCTTACTCTACTATAATGAAAGTAGGCCAAAGAGCCTATCCATAAAATGTTTCTAAATGGTGTAATCGATATTCACAATTCACATAAGCCTACCTGCAATGCATAGCATTAGTATACTCCATACGGCTTGTATCCATCCCCATTTCCAAAGACCACCTCTTGTCAGATTACCAAAGACGCGCTCTTCCAAACACAGGCTATTCATCATTTTCAGTCCTACAACGCCTTATCAACGGTAGGCCTCGCTATATCTTGTTTATTGAAAACGTGCCTCACACATACAATACAATTTACGGGAGCCTAGTTTTTTAGTTGAGGATAAGTGCGATGCATAAAGGTCTATACTCGTTGAAGCTAATTACAACAATGTTGACAGTCTACACTCCAAACATATTGAGCAAACAGTGGGTTTTTTTGTTCACTTGCTATCACTAGTTAATGTAGCCTATGCTATTTAATAAACTGTAGTATCAATCCACAATGGACTAGGACGAGAATATGCTGTGCCCCCAGTAGAATTGGAGTTGATGACAACGCAATACTGCCCTCATCACAGCTAAAACGTGTTAATTCATCAAAACGAAGCCCTTTCGCACTTCTGCCAGATATTGTGCTTATAATAACTGCTGTGAAAATTGCTAAAATATTTCTGACACACCCCTGGAGCTATAGCACTACTCCAGCACTTAGATTTAACATTTGCATTAGGTTTGTTCAAATAAAACCCTTAGTGTTGTCTCAAACATTAACTAGTCATAGTCATTGGGCACACCTCTCTGACCTGTGTTCCCTGAGTTAGTTTTGACATGCAAAACATCTTGGGAGTGTATTAACAGTGGACTAATGAAAAAAATACCAAAATATAGTTTTTGAATGGATTTTTCCTTTAAGGCCAGGACTCAATCTTAAGCATTACAGCATGGTTGACATTTTAAAGGTAATTTCCAATTGAGCTCACATCTGCAGCATTTACCTTGAATGAGTTTTCTGTGAACGTGATTGATTTGATCTTTCCAACACAGACTGACCTGGTGAAAGCTATGATCCATTGTTGATGTCACTTAAATCCACTTCTATAGAGACATGGGATTTAAGTTTGTTTGAACTGGGTATGGTAGTAGGTACCAGGCGCACCGGTTTGTGTCATGAACTGCAGCGCTGCTGGGTTTTTCATGCTCAACAGTTTCCCTGTGTGTATCAAGAATGATACACCACCAAAAGGACATCCAGTCAACTTGACACAACTGTGTGAAGCATTGGAGTCAACATGGGCCAGCATCCCTGTAGAACGCTTTTGACACATTGTAGAGTCCATGCCCTGACTAATTGAGGCTGTTCTGAGGGCAAAATGGGGGGTGCAACTCAAAATTAGGAAGGTGTTCCTTATGTTTTGTATACTCTGTGTATATTTAAATGAAACTACAGTGTAAAATGCTCAAATGCTTTCATCCAGCAGGTGTTTCAAAATCACACATGAAAATGTGCACAAACTTGCTCTTAAACATTTCTATAATTTCAACAGTTTTTACAGAGAAATGTTCAGATATAAACAAGACATTAATGAAAAGTAAATTAAGGGTTTGAGAATGTCAATAGCTTGAGCCAAGTCATGTCTACTACATATTTAAAGGACGTCACGCTTCCCCTTGATCGACTCATATCAAGACTCAAACTTAGGACCTCTGCCTCGCAAACACACGTGACTGCCCTTCTGAAGCGTTCTAACCCGTTGCGCTATTGAAAAGGCCTTTTTCAATTGTGCAAGGGGTGACACTTCAGGTTAAGGAGTGAGTTTTTACAGTTCTCCCATTTGTTACACATAAATAGTCAGATAACCAAAGGGTGCATCTCAATAGTTTGAAGCCATCCCTAGCTTCTGCCACTGGGCACTTTATGATAGGGAAGGACTAGAAAAGCAAACCAGCTTGAACTACCATTACATTACCAATACCCAAGTGGTGCAAATATGGCTGGCATAGAATTAGGCGATGGTACCGTATCAGACTCTCCCAAGCGTTCCATCTACAGCTTTGTTCAGTCCAGTCATGTTGAAAGGGAATCAAAAGGGTACCATCAAATGGTAGCTAAGGGCTAGGATTCAGTCATTGTCTTTCAACAGGTGGTGCCACTCCGACTTCTTCGACTGTTAGTCTCTCTACCAATCAGTGCGAACAAAAGTTAGGCTTCTGATTTAAGACAATGGGGGTTCCGTTTGAAACAACCACAGCCTTGGCACATCATCACTGTATTTCAGAAAGTATTGGATTTAGCAATATGGCCCAGCTTGCCAGATGGAATTTCTACTATATTGTATATTGTTTATACCTAACCAATGCTTTCAGATCTTCATGTGCCTGGGGGTTAGGGGTTAGGGGTTAGGCATTGTTTAATTGAGGCCTGGGCCTTGGTGCACCATACATGCTCCACTGCCCACCCCCTCCCTCCCTCTGTTGTGGCAAGGGTGTGAACTGCGAAGCTTAGCCAGACTTGGGGCTGGTTAGCCAGGGTTTTTGTCCCCCTTCAGTCGGCGGACGAGCTTCTCGCTGCTCCGTCGGATGGAGGCGCGCAGCTTACTGAAGGAGACGCTTCTCTTCAGGGAGCCACAGTCGTCCTACGGGGAGAGAGAGCAGCGGAGGATTACACATACACACACACACACACACACACACACACGCTCACCCACATGTATGCATGCAACTGCTCATACACACGTATGTATGTACATGCTCACACACAATACACGCACATGCACGCACAGGCAGCCAAACATCAAGGGATCTAAAGGCCTCTCTTGCTACAATCAATGTTGAAGTGCATGGGTACACTGTCTTTTTTGAGAGTACTTCGACATTGATTGTGGCAAGAGAGACCTGTAGTTCCCTTGATTTTACCCTGGGGTTCTTAGAGACTTCTATGAGCATCTTTCGGTCAGCTCTTGGGCTGACTTTGGTGGGACAACCTGTCCTAGGTAGTTTGCCAGTGGTCTGGAATTTGTCGGACAGTGGAATGATGTACTTGGAATTGCTTGGAAATGGATTTGTAACCCCTCCCAGACTCATGGCCATCAATAATCTTTCTTCTGAGGGCCTCGGGTAGGTCTTTTGATCTTTGAATGATGTGTTACCACACACTCATATGGTTAAGACCAAACCAGACCAATTTTCTTATCTTTATGGAAGGCTGGACCCTACTAAGTTTCTCTCTAATGTTTTCTAATCATTTGCATTTGTTTTGGTACACCTAATTCTATTTTTAGACATTTTATGTGATCAAAGGTAGGGGTGTACTAACTTTTTCCCCATAAGGAAAAGGCATTTTTGTTTATTTTAATTGCATAACATTTTCAACGTTTTTTTTTTTTTGTGTGTGATTTGTTAAATTGGGTAACCTTTATCTGTCAATAGTGTTGAAGTGAAGATTACATATCCATCTGTCCAAATATGGAAAAATAATAATAATACTTTCCAGGGGGTGTACTTTTTCACATGGCTGTACATGTTTCAAGCAGACCACCATAGTCCCTGTGCACAAGAAAGCGAAGGTAACCTGCCTAAATGACTACCGCCCCGTAGCACTCACGTCGGTTGCCATGAAGTGCTTTGAAAGGCTGATCATGGCTCACATCAACACCATCATCCCGGAAAACCCTGGACCCACTCCAATTCACATACCGCCCCAACAGATCCACAGATGACGCAATCTCAATCGCACTTCACACTGCCCTTTCCTACGTGGACAAAAGGAACACCTGTGTTAGAATGCTGTTCATTGACTACAGCTCAGCGTTCAACACCATATTGCCTACAAAGTTCATCACTAAGCTAAAGACCCTGGGACTAAACACCTCCCTCTGCAACTGAATCCTGGACTTCCGAGGGCTCCCGAGTGGCGCAGCGGTCTAAGGCACTGCATCTCAGTGCTAGAGGTGTCACTACAGACCCTGGTTCGATCCCGGGCTGTATCACAACCAGCTGTGATTGGGAGTCCAATAGGGTGGTGCACAATTGGCCCGGCGTTGGGGGAGGGTTTGGCCGGTGTAGGCTGTCATTGTAAATAATAATTTGTTCGTAACTGACTTGCCTAGTTAAATAAAATACAAATTCCTGACGGGCCACCTCCTGTTGGTAAGGGTAGGCAACAACAAATCTGCCACGCTGATCCTCAACACGGGTGCCCCTCAGGGGTGTGTGCTTAGTCCCCTCCTGTACTCCCTGTTCACCCACGACTGCATGGCCAAGTACAACTCCAACACCTTCATTAAGTTTGCTGACGATACAACAGTGGTAGGCCTGATCACCGACAACGATGAGACAGCCTATTGGGAGGAGGTCAGAGACCTGGCAGTGTGGTGCCAGGACAACAACCTCTCCCTCAATGTGAGCAAGACAATGGAGAAGGAGGGCCGAACACGCCCCCATTCACATCGACAGGGCTGTAGCGGAGCGGGTTGAAAGTTTCAAGTTCCTTGGTGTCCACATCACCAACAAACTATCATGGCCCAGGCACGACAATGCCTTTTCCCCCTCAGGAGACTGAAAAGATTTGGCATGGGTCCCCAGATCCTCAAAAAGTTCTACAGCTGCACCATCGAGAGCATCCTGACCGGTTGCATCACCGCCTGGTATGGCAACTTCTCAGCCGTAAGGTGCTACAGAGGGTAGTGCGTACAGCCCGGTACATCACTGGGGCCAAGCTTCCTGTCACCCAGGACCTATATACTAGGCGGTGTCAGAGCAAGAATTGGGAAAGACTCCAGTCACCCAAGTCATAGACTGTTCTCTCTGCTACCGCACGGCAAGTGGTACCAGAGCGGCAAGTCTAGGACCAAAAGGCTCCTTAACAAATTCTACCCCCAAGCCATAAGACTGCGGAACAATCAATCAAATGGCCACCCGGACTATTTACATTGACCCCCCCTTTTGTTTTTAAACTTCTGCTACTCACTGTTTATTATCTGTGCATAGTCACGCTACTGTACCTATGTACAAATGACCTGGACTAACCTGTACCCCCACACATTGACCTGGTACCGGTACCCCCTGTATATAGCCTCGTTGTTGTTATTTTATTGTGTTACTTTTTATTACATTTTTTACTTTAGTTTATTTAGTAAATATTTTCTTAACTCTATTTCTTGAACTGCATTGTTGGTTAAGGGCTTGTAAGTAAGCATTTCACGGTAAGATCTACACCTGCTGTATTCGGCGCATGTGACAAATACAATTTTATTTTATTTGATCTGAGGGTACGACCACAGTCTAGAGATGTGTGGTAAGGAGTAATAAATGGCTGGAATAGATTGAATGGAATGATATCATTTATTCCATTCCAGCCATTACTATGAGTTGAACGTTTGTCGGACAAAAACGGACAATTGATGAATGCATATATACGATTTCATCCTTGCTCATGGGTCTCTGTAGCCGTAGCCTGAGTGGTAGAGAGTTGTGCTCCTCCTCACCCCGTTCCATTCCACACTGAGGCTGACCTCCTCTCCGCCGGGTAGGCCACTGTCGTACTTCACCGTGATCACCTCAGAGGTCAGGCTCTCACTACTGCTGCATTGCTTCTCCATGGCCGCACTGTCGCTGAGGGCCTTGGCAGCTACAACACACCGCTTCTGGCTCTATACACACAAGACCCACACACAGATGAACACATACAACATGGAAACACAGCAATACTACTAAGTGTGGGAGGATAAACACATCCTGGTCATTCCCTGGCCAGGTATTTCCTAAACACATTTTATTGGTATTAATAAATCACTTGCGGGTGAACAAGTGGTTACAGTTGGATGTATATGATCTATATAGGAATTTTACTATGAACAATACATTCATGTGTTATCTTTTGGGCATACTGTACTGAACACTTGCCTTTCTTTCCCTTCCTAAAATAAATACATAAAAACTGTAAAAATAAATAAAACAAATAATAATAATACAAGTTAAATAAAACAATTATATTAAATTAAATTAAATAAAAAAATGTTTTAATGCAGACCGGACCCACTTGCTTAGGGGTGTGTGCGGCTGCCATCTCCAGTGTCTCTGCTGCCTTCAGTTTGCCCTGTCGCCTGTACAGGGCTCCCAAATTCCTCAGGGTGCTGGTCATGGTGGCACTGCATGGGGTCCAAGGTCAGAGATTGTGTAAGGCAGGTAATATTCATTAGTGTACACTGTAGCAGAACGTTTAGCAACAGAAAACTAAAACAAGTGTTTCTTATTGGACAATTGTAGGTAGTCCTTCCCTGTTTCTGCCTGTTTTCTTTCATTTTGTGTCTAGTGAATTTGACTATAATGTAGTAGGACGAATTTGTACAGATCTAGGATCAGCTTTCCCGCCCCTACCTTAACCATAAGGAGGGAGAATGAGAAACTGACCTTACATCAGTGTCTAGGGGCAAATTCAGCATACTCGGTCAGGAAACTACTGCCTATTGTTGGGTAGATGGTGAATCTTGGCTACAGATCTAGGATCGGCTTCAGGGTAAAGTTGCCTCTACATGCTGATCTTGGGTCAGTTTAGTATTTTCCCCACTAATGGTTAAGGTTGGTATTAGGGGAGGGGAAACCTAGTGGTGTACCTAGTGGAAACGTCACCCGGAGCATGGAGATAACTGACCTGTCCACTTTTCCAGTCCTGCCCCAGCTGCCTTGATCTCCTATAGACAGGCCTTCTCTCGGTCTGCCCTGAGGAGAACACATTTAAACATGGTCAACAGTGGAATGGTGAACAATGGCTCAGTTGGTTGGAGCATTGGTTGCTGTGTAATTTATAGTCCAGTGTGGGCAGATTTTTTACTATGGTTGTAGTTACTGAAATTAGATTTGATCAAATATGAGAGGCTGAGTTTGCTCACCTGATCCTCTCTCTCCTCTGCCTGCATCCAGATGGACTTGACCTCTCCTGTAACGACAGAGAGACAGACAGGTTAACTGGTTTAATGGAACCAATAGAATAGCCCCAAAAGTGCAAACATGCCCATCCAGCATGCAGGGTAAGCGAAACACAGCACACCTCAAGGACTTCAAAGAAGATAAAATACAATTTCGACCCAAGTATGGCTGGGAACTAGAGGCATTTTCCAGACTGTTTTCACAAAAAGAACATTAATGGAAGATGTAAATGACGGGTCCTTACCATTCATATAGCCACTGGCCTTCTCGTAGGCATGGGTTAGGATCTCTTTGTACAGCACCTCTGCTTGTTTAAACTTCCCCTGCTTTAGGTAACATGAGGCCTAAGAGAGGAAGGGAGATATTTTTGTTTAAATAGTGTATGTGGAAACCCCTTCAAATTTGTGGATTCGGCTATTTCAGCCACACCTGTTGCTGACAGGTGTATAAAATCGAGCACACAGCTATGCAATCTCCATAGACAAACATTGGCAGTAGAATGGACTTACTGAAGAGCTCAGTGACATTCAACGTGGCACCATCATAGGATGCCACCTTTCCAACAAGTCAATTTGTCAAATTTCTGCCCTGCTAGAGCTTCCCCGGTCAACTGTAAGTGCTGTTATTGTGAAGTGGAAACGTCTAGGAGCAACGACGGCTCAGCCTTGAAGTGGTAGGCCACACAAGCTCACAGAACGGGACCGCCAAGGGCTGAAGCAAGCAGCGCGTAGAAATCGCCTGTTGCAACATTTGCGAACCAAGTTCCAAACTGCCTCTGGAAGCAACGTCAGCAAAATAACTGGTTCTTCGGGAGCTTCAAGAAATGGGTTTCCATGGCCGAGCAGCCGCACACAAGCCTAAGATCACCATGTGCAATGATGCCATGAGAACGCTACCTGCCGAATGCATAGTGCCAACTGTATGGTCTGGGGCTGTTTTTCATGGTCTGGGCTGTTTTTCATGGTTCAGACTAGGCCCCATAGTTTCAGTGAAGGGAAATCTTAACGCTACAGCGTACAATGACATTCTAGATTATTCTGTGCTTCCAACTTTGTGGCAACAGTTTGGGGAAGGCCCTTTCCTGTTTCAGCATGACAATGCCCCCGTGCACAAAGCGAGGTCGGTGTGGAAGAACTTGACGTACAGAGCCCTGACCTCAACCCCATCGAACACCTTTGGGATGAATTGGAATGCCGACTGCGAGCCAGGCCTAATTGCCCAACCTCACTAATGCTCTTGTGGCTGAATGGACGAGCAGGTGTCCACATACTTTTGGTCATGTAGTGTATCATTAAGATATCATGAGTGGAAATAATGACATTCCAAACATATGATAAGGTAACAAATTCTATACAAAATACTTCATTTTTTATGTCAATCGAATCAATCAGTCAAATGTATTTTATACAGCCCTTTTTACATCAGCAGTTGTCACAAAATGCTTTACAGATACCCATGTGTTATTTCCTGTGCATTTATCAACAGACTATTGACTTGACAGTGAAGTACCTGTCAATGAGAGGCTCTATAAAATACAGGTCAGTTGAATTACTAGAACCTTCATTTAAGCACAATCCAGAAACAACCATTAGCCCCTACCCTCTAGGCACATCTATAGATCTCAAAGGGTTGGCTACTGTAGATGTAAGCAATACGCCTGATCTCTGATTGGCTACGTGGACATCTACCATGTTGCTTATTATGCTAATCCAATCCTTTCAGATCTGCAAAATGTCCAAGGGGGTAGGGGCTAGGGTTTGTTTCTGGACACGGCCATGATCTTTAAACACGGAGTACTAGCCCAGGCACCAGGCAGGTTCAGCGAGCTGTTCTGTTTGGGACTAGATGATAGTGTTCCGGTATTTTCCTTTTATTCCAGCACACTTCTAGCAACTGTGGCAGATGCTTAACCAAGTCAGCCCATTAAAACTCAGCTCACCTCAGTACTGTAAAAAGCGTACCAGTCTCTCACCAGCTTGTTCTTGGTTTTAGCCATGTTGGGGTCGTCGGGGCTAAGCCTGGTCTGGTAGATGTCCAGGGCCCGTTGGTAGTGCTGCTCCACCTCTCCATACTTCCCCTGGTTCTGGCACAGCAAGGCCAGGTTGTTCAGCTGCTTGGCCACGTCAGGATGCTCCTTACCCAGTATCTACATCAGCAGGGGTTAGGAGTTTAGTTTAGTGTAGGATGAGGTCTTTAGAGAAATGCAGACACACAGGCACATACACAGTTTACATTTACATTTTAAGTCATTTAGCGACACTCTTATCCAGAGTGACTTACAGTTAGTGCATTCATCTACATTTTTCCTCAATAAACTTGAGAGCAGGTCAGTGCTAGCAGAATCAATTATACACTGAGTATATGACAGACTGACCAGGTGAATCCAGGTGAAAGCTACCCTTATTGATGTCACCTGTTAAATCCATGTTTTATTATTATTATTACACACACACACACACACACACACACACACACACACACACACACACACACACACACACACACACACACACACCTAGTGACCCACCTTCTCCCTAATCTCAAGCGCTCGTTTACACAGTGGCTCGGCCTCCTTGTACCTGCCACTATTCCCATAAAGCACAGCCAGGTTGTTGAGTGTAGCGGCCACCTGAGAGGAGGGTATGGGGACATTAACCACAGGGTCAGTGACACTCACACAGTCGCTAGGTCAATGACAGCTACAGTGGCTAGTAGCTGTCAGCCTTAGGATTGGAAGGGGGAGCAGGTATGGGAGCAATACAACAGTCAGGGACAAACACACACAAACAACACAAAGGGATGGCCATACACACACATAGACACAAGGTGATGGCCATACACACACACATAAACACAAAGTGATGGCCATACACACACATAGACACAAGGTGATGGCCTTACACACACATAGACACAAAGTGATGGCCATACACACACACAAACACAAAGTGATGGCCATACACACACATAGACACAAGGTGATGGCCATACACACACATAGACACAAAGTGATGGCCATACACTCACAGCCGGGTGGTCCCTGCCAAGGGTCCTCTCCCGTACTGCCAGCGAGTCGTTGAGAAGGTTGGCTGCCTCTTTGTACTTATTCTGGTCCCTGGAAGGAGAGGGGAGAAAGGCCTGGTTACTAGGGTATCGCCACGGCAATCTCAGGGTAAAACCAAGGTTAGGGTTGCCAGAGCTTGGCTGTTTTCAACAACAACAATGGTCCCCATCATGTGAGAAGAGTAACTGACTATTTATCATGACTATCAAACTTTAGGCTGGGATTGGGCTGCGGAGTTGGTGGATCGTGCTTTGAATGAAATGGTGTGGCTGGCAGGTAGGATTTCCACACTAAATCATACAGAGAGAAGAAAAAACAAACATTTGGGCCTGGCAGCTATTCCAAAAAGGCTGATACTCTATTGGCAGCCACTGCTTCTTTGAAGATTAGAACCTGCTAGCCCGTTCCCGTCTGTGGGAAAGCTAGGTGTCCCCTACATGAGGAATGCACGAAATTGGATCAATGACTTAGCTCATGTCAGCTGTTGTCTATTCTAAAGTAACATCATCCTCAATCGATGGTACCATAATGTTGACCAATTCATTGAAGTCGGAAGTTTACATACACTTAGGTTGAAGTCATTAAAACACGCAGCCGTCATACCGCTCAGGAAGGAGACGCGTGAACGTACTTCGGTACGAAAAGTGCAAATCAATCCCAGAACAACAGCAAAGGACCTTGTGAAGATGCTGGAGGAAACGGGTACAAAAGTATCTATAGTCACAGTAAAACGAGTCCTATATCGACATAACCTGAAAGGTCGCTCAGCAAGGAAGAAGCCACTGCTACAAAACCGCCACAAAAAAAGCCAGACTACAGTTTGCAACTGCACATGGGGACAAAGATCGTACTTTTTGGAGAAATGTCCTCTGGTCTGATGAAACAAAAATAGAACTGTTTGGCCATAATGACCATTGTTATGTTTGGAGGAAAAAGGGGGAAGCTTGCAAGCCGAAGACCACCATCCCAAACGTGAAGCACGGGGGTGGCAGCATCATGTTGTGGGGGTGCTTTGCTGCAGGAGGGACTGGTGCACTTCACAAAATAGATGGCATCATGAGGAAGGAAAATTATGTGGATATATTGAAGCAACATCTCAAGACATCAGTCAGGATGTTAAAGCTTGGTCGCAAATGACTTTTCCAAATGGACAATGACTCCAAGCATACTTCCAAAGTTGTGGCAAAATGGCTTAAGGACAACAAAGTCAAGGTATTGGAGTGGCCATCACAAAGCCTCAATCCTATAGAAAATGTGTGGGCAGAACTGAAAAAGAGTGTGCGAGCAAAGAAAACCTGATTCAGATACACCAGTTCTGTCAGGAGGAATGGGCCAAAATTCACCAAACTTATTTTGGGAAGCTTGTGGAAGGCTACCTGAAACATAATTTCAATGTATTAAATACAATAGGCCTATGCTGTCATCACTATGATGTCCCCTGATCAGATTATTTCCATTACAAACACTATCCCATCTTATTCTTATCATACTGGAGGAACAATATCTGATCTGAGAACATAACTGAATATAACACAGGATCGTTCCTGTGGTCTGACATCATCTTCTCCGGCATCCCGCAGGGCTCACCTGTAGACCAGGGCCAGGATGTTGAGCATGGTGGCCACGTCTGGGTGCTCGTGTCCGGAGGTCTTCTCCAGGTCCTCAAGGGCCTGTTTGCAGAGGGGCACGGCCACCTCATAGCGACCCTGCGAGGCGTACTGGATCACCAGGTTGTGGAGCGTACGCAGACGGGCTGGAATCTCGTAGCCACCCTGGTTGGCGGCTGCCATCGCCATATTGCTACTGTGCTGCTGAACTGAAGGGAATATGGAATTTACCTTATTTAATAACATAGAAACTGGGACCATTATCGCTACCGCTAGTTTACTAGCTAGTAATACTAGCTTCTAATAAAACAAACATTTGTGCCACTGACAGAATAATACCACCAACACCATTACAACAATTAGTAATTGTACTATTGTCATTAAGAGAATAAAAGTCATTTAGCAGACACTCTTATCCAGAGCGACTTACAGTTCCTCAATAAACTTGAGTGCAGGTCAGTGCTAGCAGAATCAATTATACACTGAGTGTACAAAAACATTAGAAACTGCTCTTTCCATGACAGACTGACCAGGTGAAAGCTATCATCCCTTATTGATGACACCTAAATCCATGTTTTATTATTATTATTATTACACAAACACACACACACACACACACACACACACACACATGACTATCATTAATATGCATGTCAATCTCTCCAAGCAGTAAAATCTGATTTTAAAAAAAATGATAAAAATACATCTTATGGAACAGCGGGGACTGTGAATCAACACAAACATAGGCATGTGTTGTGAAATCTGTTATGAATGTATTGTAATGTTTCAAAAATTGTATAACTGCCTTAATTTTGCCGGACCCCAGTAAGAGTATCTGCTGCCAGGGGATCCATAATAAATACAAATAAAAATTGACATTACTGTTAGTGCTTTCACTGTGCAAGGGAATGTTTGAAAGCTACATAGTAGGCCATTCTGATACTGCAGATGATTCTAGATGAGATTAATCCCGGTCTCTAATCCCCTGCCCACCCACTGCTTACTGCCATGGCCCTGGTTCTCCTCTTCGTCATTGGGAAAGAGGTCGTCCAGTGTCTCCTTGCTGGAATCCATCTCTTCCTGGTGAGTAAAGGTAGGGTTGCATTATCACTATCATTAGCGCACACACAGCTAACAAGAATTGTTCCTAGAACATGAGGTAAAGTTCCCACTCCTGTCTGACTGAGAAGAAAGCCCAACAAAGCTTTATCAGAACATCTCAGGTGATTCATGTTCTGGATACATTGACAATGAAAAATGTCCCTGTTCATGTCATCACCCTGCAATTTCTGGACTGTCCTGGAATGGTTTAGCGAGAAAATAAGTTGTTAGAGATGCTAGAATGCTATCTGTAACATTGATTAATTGTTCTGGGAACCAAAAGTTGTTGACTTGGCATGCATTCACACATTCTGTGGCACTGTTCAACCCATGCTTGTCTCCAAAAGTCTCTTCTTTAGCAACTCGATAGCAACTCTGGTTTATTCTGTACCTGTTATAGCATGGATCCCACTGCTGCCACCGAAAACCATTAATAATTTTGTCTGACCTGTATTTGAGTATAAAGTTCCAAACATGAACTAGGAAATGTTGCTGTCTGCAGGAACTTAATTCCGCTGAATTGTACAATTCCTGATGGCTAAATGGAATCGATGAATGTCTGTATATTTGTTTTTGATCTGATAAAATGTATTTATGTTTTACTTGAAATCACTTGAAAATCTCAAAATAAACTTTGACGAAAAAAAAAGAGAATCTTGATTTGGTGCTGTGACGGTGACTATTGACTACACTCACGGGGGACGAAAGGTCATCGCCGTCGTAGTCATATCGCCGGAGGCAGCTCATGAACTCCAGGTGCCTCCTCTCCTCCTCCAGCTGCGCCACACTCTGCTCGCTCTCCTGCAGCCTCCTCTGTGCCCCCGCCAGCTCATCTCGCAGCCACTGGTTCTCCTGGCACAGCTGCCTCACCTGAGCACGCAGCTTCTGCTTCTCCGCCTCCACCATGCTAAGGTGGGCCGACAGGGCCAGCAAGACCTGGGAAAGGGGAGGTAGGAAAATAATAATTGGAAAGACAATATGGCCGCCAGTCCACCCGTCACACTTGCATGGGAATGTCCTTTCTAGTAATTCTATTTCTATGGGGGAAACCCAGATGGGCCTTTAACCTCAAACTGCATATGTTTTTCTTAGAGTGCCATGTCTTGCCTTATGGTGCGTTCAAGACAACTGGGAACTCTGAAAAATACGAGGTCAAATCATGACGTCAGTGATCTTTAGGTCGGAAAGTCGGAGCTCTAGAAAGAGGCCCGAGTTCCTGAGTTGATATTCCGAGTTGGAAGACCGTTCAAAACTATTTTTCCCAGTCAGAGCTATTTTTTTTTTTTTTCAGAGTTCCTATTTGTCTTGAACGCACTGAAGTTGGAAGTCAGAGATTTCCGAGTTCCCAGTTTCCAGTAGTTTTGAACGCGGCATTACTGTGGCTGTACGCAGAAAATCAGAGCAAAACTCGGAACACAAAACAACTCCGACAGCAAGCAAGTGTCATCTGACCTCACATGACATGACCTCAACCCTAACCTGATACATACTGACAATACTATGCTAATTGCTCTAAGCTAAAGACAGCTTACCCCAGCTGCCACAAGCAGTACCCTTAACCTCTGACCTCGATCAGGTCCATCAGGCAAAACAGAAGTGAAACAGGAAACAGAGTGGCTAGCTACAAGTTGAAAAACGCTTTCTGCTCCTCACAAATGTTAAGATATCCAACGAATGAAAAACAGATATTCTTGATCCAAAATCTGAGTGCAGTCCTACATGTGATTGCAATGATTACAATTCAATTTATCTGACCTGCGCTTCTCCCAGCCCAAGCTCTAGGGTGTCCAGCGAACGACGGATGGCCCTGGCCTTCTCCTGAGCAGGGCTGGGCTCCTCATGGTTCTGGCTCCCCTCCACCTCCAGGCAGTGCAGGCTCCCCAGTAGGCCCTCCAAGAGAGAGTGGTGCTCCAGTCTCAGGGCCTCCATCCCCTGGATCACCTGCCTGGTCTGGCCCAGCATCTCCTCCTGGGTCGTCCTACAATCGGCCAAGACCACCTGCGGCGCCACCAGCCCAGGTGCGTTTTCATACATCCTGGAGAGGGATGGAGGGTGGGGAAGAGAGGACATGGAGAAAGAAATAGAGATTAGGTCCTAAGTAAATTGCTTCAAGGGCTGCAGCACTGCTGGTTTTCATCCTTCCTCTCTTATCAGGAACTGATTCTGACATGGGATGAACTACAGATACAGTATTTTATGCACACTGCACAGCATGTCGCACTCACCTGGGTAAAAATCTGTGAGAGAAAGGCAGACACAAAATAATTTAATTTCCTTGTGATGATGAGGATGTGTGGCATTTGTTAATTCAATGTAATGCAGTCAAATATTTTTCCTCATGCAATTTTGACCCAGGAGAGTGTGGCATGCTGTGCTGTGACACGCCCTGATGGGATTCGAATACCCCCTGATGTAAAACAGCTGGCTGTAAGTGCTGTACATGATAAATCCAGGAAGTATTGTTATCACACACCAAGCATAATGTAAGGTGATCAGAGTTCATTCTACTTTCTTATTTCCCCCTTGCGTTGTCAATCAGTAAAATGATATTCCCTTTGCTGTGAGAACACACAAATTAATTCTAAAAGTGTTAACAAGAGCAGGGTATTTAGTTTAATTTGAAAACAGCATAATATTGTGTTAAACCTACCTTAATTATACTGTGTGGAGTTGAGAACTGGGAGACACGCTGATCCTAGTCCTGTGTTGTGAGATGTGAGGCACTGTAAGCACAATGAAGTAGTGTGATGAAAGATTTGTCCACAGCTTAGCCACACCCTATGAGTAAGACAGCAAACTAAAATGGCACTAACACACACACAATTACAGTATTTGGATTGGGAATTAAACATTGTGCATATACTAATACAACACACAGACACACACATTCAGCCACACACAGACACACACACAAGCACTCTCTCTCTCTCCCAAACTTAGAGCCATGGACTCTCACTCACAAACTCCCACAGAGTCCCAAACTCATCATCCCAAACTCACCCCGGTCTCGTTCGCAGCTAAAATTAGATATTCCCATAGTAGCCTGACCCCCTGCAGAGGGGTCGCTGGCTAAACCCAAGGAATGCTTTTGTGAATGGGCAACATGGACGGGCCACAACAATGGCCTGACCCACCCTTTATACAACCCCTCCCAGTATGATTTGGGGGCAGAGGTTTGAGTCCAGGGAGAAGGGTGCTGATACAGACATTTCATAAGAGGAGGGATGTGCAGTCTGCAAATTAAATGATGTCCTATTTCATTACCGTGGATGGAATATACTGTTATTCATTTATTCAAAATCAATAGAATATAGGGAAACACATACCTGAGGCATTATTTATTAATATCCAACCTGTATGGCTAATGGGACCCACGGAATGAAATATGAGAACACATACTGAAACCAATCCATACACATCATCAAAAAAATGATGCATATGAATATCCTAATGTGGATATCTGTGATGTTGTGACATGCCACAGCCACAGTATCCTGTGCCAGAATGTTAGCGGAAGTCCACTGTAAGAGTCATGGTGGCTAATAGATAGCATTGTCTTCTCTGTTTCTAGGCTATAGCCCATTAGTCACCAGAAACAAAGAGTGCCATGCCAACTGTTACTAGGACAGCTGGACAACGCCTCTTGAATGAGTGGGAGTGCTCTTGGGCTTGAGGCACAGTGGAGGGCCCAAGCTACCTACCGTGTGACGTTCAAGGCGTGCAGAAAAGCTCTCTGTGTTATCACAACAGTTGTGCCAAATACGTTGTACATCAGTTGTACAACTTGAGTGTGTATGGGGCCACAGAGATAGGACACCCCAACAAACTGCAATACTATACTGCGATTCCGACCCGAGTTCAGCGTGCGTAAATGAAACGTAATTCCCTTTTTATGCACTTTTCTTTCTACAAGTATTCTGACCTTGAATTTAAGCATGAGAATAGCATGTTGTTCGTTTTGGGTGGAGATCGAATAAACAAAGGTGTGGCGGAGCTGTGTCTACAGATACGCCATATTTTAACCTTGACCTAATTCCCTAATTATTCATCGTTATGTGCGATGAAACCATGAATAAGGTCTGGCGAACATACCGGTTCCAAGTGGAAAAAGAATCTACTTCCGATAGAAATTACACCATGCTCCATACACTGTCATTTACAAGTTGATAAGAGCTATTGATAAGAGCTAGGTAGTGAATGAGTAATCCTTTTGGATAAGGGAATGTGAAACCAGTCATATGGCAGCAAACTGAAGCAGTAAAGTTTATGGAATGCTGTGCCTTTATGCAGAATTTTAATTTTATGGCCTTTAAACTTGCAGGGATGGGCATTCTCAAATGTATTTATTATAGGCTACCCCAGACTTTCTCCGTATCCTATTTATATCGTGTTACATATAAGTATCAACCATCAGTAGGCCTAATAACAACTGCCAATTTACTGTTAGTTCACTTCAGTTGGTATAGCCTACATTATCATTCCACATTTACCTTAATGTGCTTCCTCTGTAAACGCCGCCCTGACCATGTCATTGTTGGGTGGAGGCTAATTCAATCGGAATGGAGCAGCGAGCAGACCAAGCCGTAACAGTTTGAAACCGACCCATGGCACAATACTAGGCTGTGTCATCAGACAGTTCCGTGGTTAGTGCAGGCAATAGACGAGGTATTAGGGTACTATTGTACACTATTCTCCCTATTATAATTCCATGTACAATAATCTTCCAACATTACCATGGGTTGAAGAACTGAATGTGGCAGTTTTGTGAATTAGGCTCACTAGTGGCCAGCGGTCTAAGGCACTGCATTCTCAGTGCTTGAGGCATCACTACAGACAGCCTGGTTCAATTCCAGGCTGTATCACAACCCGCCATGATTGGGAGTCCCATAGGGCGGCGCACAATTGGCCCAGCGTCGTCCGGGTTTGACCGGTGTAGACCGTCATTGTAAATAACAATTTGTTCTTAACTGACTTGCCTAGTTAAATAACGGTTAAATAAAAAATAATACAATATTTTTATCAAACCACCGTTTTCTTTCATGAGTAAAGGCTCCCAAACCTAAATAATCAACAAAAATGTGTATCTACCAATTGGTGCTGAAACGGAGACGAATATGCATACTGTATATATAGAAGGTTTTCTTTCATTGATCCCTAATATTCTGAGCCCGTTCTCTCAATATATTCTAGTCTGTCGACAAAATTCTAACTAAAAGGTCCACAGTATTCAAAGAGATGGCTTAAGATACAAATCTGTTAAGATAAATATATTTTAAAAAATGTGTTGGCCAGCAAGTGGGAGGGTTTTCAGCGGTTTAATTACATTTATTCAGAACGCGCAAGGTAGCCACACCTGCAGTGCTCGTCACGCGACCGAATAAGGTAAGTCTGAATGCCAAAAACTGAGAAGTGCTAAGAAAGGCATACATTTCTAAGTCGGGATCGGGCCCTTATACATTTCCTACGAGCTACAAAATACTTTAAAACTGGAGGAGAGAGTGTTGCTGCCTGAGTTTAAAGCTCTGATAGAAGAAAATGTCATTGACCATTGTAATAGTTTTTTAAATATATTGTATTGTTTTGTACTCTTGTGTTATGTGTACACGCTGACTACTTCCTGCTGAACTCTTGCCAGGTGACCCTCAGAAAAACCTCAAGGGTCTTTTCCTGTTTAAATAAAGGTTAAATAAATAATAATACACATATGACCATCAGGGGCACACTCAGTATCTTGTCTCACATCTTATACTGGTTTCATTTTGTAGGCCTAGGTTTGGTGAAACCTCATTTGGTGAAACAGCACAAATATAATTTTGGTTAGTACAATCATAGTTGTGTCAGTTAGATCACTGCTATGTGTTGACCAGAAGACAGTTATTCGACTCATACAAGAGGGCACAACAACTGTCTTTGAGGTGGTTGAATGAATGGGGTGACGGATTGAATCAGACCTGCTACATTAGTAAACACACAAAGATTCACCAACCTTGTTTTGAGGAGATAGCTTTCCCACAAATGATTGCTTAATCATTGTGCACATATTAACAACCTTTTTCAATATTGAACCAAAGGTTCTGATTTCTGGTTCTCAACTCACTCTTTCTCCCCAATGGTACACAATAAATGGAACTCACAAGTAGATGCACGCATTACACAGCAAGTTATATGAAACGTTTTTGGGAGGGGGTGCACTTTTTTATGACACCTCAAGTCTTTACTACTGTCATACTAATTAGATTATATATATGATATGGCCAGGTTCCAACGTGAACCATATAAACTGTACACAGGTGCCTTGACACCTTATATAACCAATAATGTTCTTAACTCAATGAACACGCAAAGAAAACAGTGGTGAAATAGATCTTTACCACGGTTGTTCACTGTAAGCATCTCCTAAAAAGGTACTTCTGCCAGGAAGCTTCTAGAATGTAGGCCAGAGCTCTCCAATCCTGTTCATGGAGAGCTACTGTCCTGTAGGTTTTCACTCCAACCCCAGTCTAGTACACCTTATTCTAATAATTAGCTGGTTGATAAGCGGAACCAGGTTAGTTACAACTGGGGTTGGAGCAAAAACCTACAGGAGGGTAGCTCTCCAGGAACAGGGTTGGAGATCCCTGATGGAGATCCCTGATGTGCTGTACACTGTATAGTCTATTTGCAATGTCAATTAAATACTTGTAATATGTTGGTGGCAAATAGAAATACATGTTTTGGCCTTCATCTCTGCATATAAAACAGGGATGAATACTTTTTTAAATGAATTGAATAGTACTGGGTTATTTGAATAGATCTATATTTATCTTTCTATATGTATATTATTGTCCAAATATTATTTCCTGTATCATATATCAGATATTGATACTTTAAAAATATGGTAAGACTTTATCCAGGTATAATGGTTTATAACTTGTTATAATGTCTTATAACAAGGCTTATGTTATGTCTCTCTATGAATACATTGTTCAACCAAACTGGCTGTTATTTAGCAGATCATTATGAGATTTATATGTCATTATAAAGAGGTCATACTATGCTGTTCATAACAAGTATGCCTATTACAATGCATTATAACTGCACCATTATGCATATACCTGAATGCTTACTGAAAATATTTGTGTTCTTTTTATTTCTAGAGAATTTCATACACATCATGAAATAATGAGCAGACGAACCTCTAGTTTCATCGAGACCACTACAAACTTTATAGGCGCAAACACATTCTCATAACGACGCGAGTTACCGGTATGTCAAAGTAGCCTAGGTGTTATTCACTTACCTCTAAATGTGGAGTGGATTCCTTTCGACTGAAGACACGGAGTATAGTCGGTGTCGTCTCTTTGAGATCGCGTTAGTTCTGTGCAAATCGATAGTTTATCGTCCGGCATACTCCGGCTACGTGCTCAAATTTGCCCTGGATTCAAAGTGCACACAAACTCAGCCCCGTAAAAAAACTAAACCCACACCCCCCTTTATAGGTAAGTTTAATTTGATTTAAATATCCGTTGGGCTACAATGTAATGCACACTAAAGTGATCCATTTGGGGTTCATATACTATAAGCTATCTTATTTGTAAGTTTATTGCTGATCTATACAGCCTCTACCAATGTATCTATTGAATATACGACAACATACTTTTATATTATCTCTTCTCCATCCTTATAATTTATGTTATTTTGAATAAATCACTTTTGCTTAACATCATGTGTATATGTTTATTGAGTATATCCTAATCAATACGATATCCACATATGTATCAGTAACATATGCACAGATTAAACTGTATACAAACTAATTTAAATAACATACATTATTCCCAACTTGCATGCAAAGTTAGCCAAGTTAATGTTACTGTGATGTGTATGATACATGTGTGTTTTTTATTGAGCTGCCCTCTTGGCTAGATCTCACTCATAAAAGAGGTCTTCTGACCCCGATGGGACTTCCTGGATAAATAAAGGTTAAATAAAAATGCACTCCTTGTTATATTTGCCTATTTGCTGTTCATTGTTGCATTAAACATGAATTGTCCCTGTGTCACGATCTTGTGGATGATAGAAGTACTGTATCTGTTGCTCCTTACGCAGATTCCTACTTGACTCAAAGATACACTCCTCAAACACCTGTATTAAAAGAAAATCAGGAAATACAGCACTCACCTGATCTGTACAGGTTAAAGTACATCACAGCACAGTAAAACACAGCTCTCTCACATAATGGTTAATTTACTTCATACTACTGTATGTCTCCCACTGCAAAGGTCCTCCCATCATACACAGGTAATACAGAGTTAAGATTATTACAGGAAGTAAAACTCATTGTAGCACTGTAACATTTAGCTCTGTTCTACTGGTGTCTATTTGCCCGATGTGTTCAACAAAGGACTTACAGTATCTACTTTTGCATAGGGTCGGTCATAGTAGTACAACACCCATGGTGCAAATTAGGGTTAAGTGACAGATTTTTTTCACCTTGTCAGCTCAGGTATTCAAACCAGCGACCTTTAGGTTACTGGCCCAGCGCACTAACCACTAGGCTACCAGACACCGGACCTATGACTCTTTAATAAGGTCAACATTTCAGAGTAGTTACTGGAGGAGAACCACTAAAACTGTCTTTATAGCTCTGCTACCAAACAAGAGTAAGTCTTTAAAAGTGAAACCTCCTTTCTTAGGGCATTACTGAAGCGAGAAGCGAGTGTGACTGAGTGACAAAATGGCTTCCAGACCGTCTTTCCCAGAGGATCTCTCCTGTCCTGTGTTCTGAGACATCTTCAAGGATCCTGCAGGAATACTGGAAAGAAAATGAGTGTAAGGAGTGTCTAGTTTGCAGGAGTGGATCGTCAAGACACAAGCCTTCATGTAACCTGGTTTTCTTACAGGAGAGAAGTAAGAGAGCTTCAGAAGAGTTTCTCTGCAGTCTGCACAGTGAGAAACTCAACCCACTGGTGACACTCTGGTTGAATCAACATTGTTTCCACGTCATTTCAATGAAATTACATTGAACCAACATGGAATAGACATTGAAATTACGTCTGTGCCCAGTGGGAAGCTCTTCTGTCTGGAGGATAAACAGCCTGCATGTTTGGTGGGTCAGACTTCCAGAAAACACACAAACCACATGTTCTGTTCCATAGATGAAGCTGCACAGGGAAATAAGATAATGAGCTAACTATAAATATGGACTCAGGTCCTCAAGGGTCATTATGTATTCTGGTCTTCGCCTTTTTATCAGTGCAAGTTAATCATGTTTATGGACTCGTTCACTATAGCCTTTTAACAACATGAATCAATTGGAGAAATCAGAAATTAAAATCCTTCAAAGTCTATTGGGATATGACACTAACCAATTCAATCTTTCAGTAAAGTAAGTTTAATATCAGGCTAAACTCAAGACTGGACTTTGGACCTTAGAGGAAAAGTTGGAGATCTTTTATGAAGTTAAATTAACTTGTGATCAAACAGTAGAGCATATAAAGGTGAGAGTGCTGCTAAAACGTTTTGATTATATAGTGAATAATTGCCTCATTGAATAAACAAGTAATTCGATTGGATAATAGACTCACTGATTTTACACCTGGCATGTATTTAAACCCCAATTTATTTCCGTTTGAGTGGCGTCTGCTCACGGTATGTGCACATTTGAGTTTTTGCCCTAGCACTACATAGCTGACTAGAATAATCAACTCATCATCAAGCTTTGATTATTTGAACAGCTAGGGCAAAAAACAAAATGTGCACCCCTTGGGGTCCCCAGGACCAAGTTTGGGAAACACTGGTCCAGTGGTTTGCTGGTTCCTTGCCGCATGGGGGTAATGGAGTTTAAAGATGTGGGAAAGAAGAAACTGCCTCCTGGGCTTTTTGTTTCCTTTGTGTATTTGGTATGTTTTAAATTGCATGGTTTGTGAATGTGTTCCTGAACCAGAGACAAAGGCCACTGCTGAACATTTGAACTTATTAAACCATGCCTTAAAGGCCCAGTGAAAAATGTGATTTTCCTGTATTTTAAATGTATTTTCACACTGAGACTGGAATACTACTGTAAAATTATGATAATGCCATTTTAGTGTAAGAGCTGTTTGAAAAGAACAACTGAAATTTCAGCTTGTTTTGGTGGGATGGAGTTTTGGCTTTCATGGTGACATCACCATGCAGTAAATTAGTTAATAGACCATTCTTTTAGGACATTTTAATAATGTCATTTTACTGCAGTGGGCTAAATCAGGGTCACACAGTGTTTCTTTGTAGTCTTAAACAAATCTACTTTGAAACAAAAGTATACACCTCACACACATGGTTATGGGCTTTAAAAAATGTGACAGCTGTACCATGTCAGATATAGTTTAAATGTATTCAATTTTGAGTTTGCATCCCAATATTACACTATATATACACATCACAGAAGACACAGCAGGTTTAAAAAAAATAATGTTTAATAATTATGAAATTCTGAAAGATATTAGCATTCCACTCATGAGGCCACTAAGTAATTCCAGGATCCTTAGGACATACCTACCCTAAACCCTAACCTTAACCTTTTTAAATGTCAACTTCAAATGGGGTAGGGACATCCCAAGGATCCCAGATAGCACAAACCGTAGAGAAAAACAGCAGCTTCCTGACAACCCAGAGAGATTTGATTAAATGATCCTGAGCTCAGAGGGCTTTGACTCAGGGACACACAGTTGTGACATTGCGGTTGGAGACAGTACAGACTGGGTTGTCGGTATGATGCAAGAATCAGTCCCCAGGATGGGAATCGGCCCTGGGATGAAATCTTTGGAATAATTCGCTGGTATGATGCATACACAACACAACCCTTAGGGACAGACTCCCCTCGCAGTGAGACAGAAACCCCAGAGGATCAGAGTGCAGCTGAACGGGGACAGAGGAAAGCAGTTTTTCTCTGATCCTGATAATAATACACATCTACCAACATACAAATACACTTTCACTGAGAGACTATTTTGTTTGTCGGTTACAGTGACGTGCCTTTGAGGATCTTAGAAATTAAGGCCTCTAACAGTGGAACGGCACAGTTAAAGCTGATAGCACCAAAGTCTGTGATAGTGGAACAGCACAGTTAGAGCTAATACCACCTCTCTAACAGTGGAAAGCAAAGTTACGAGCTGATACCACCTCGGTCTGCAACAGTGGAACTGGACAGTTAGAGGTAATACTGTACGTACAGTATACCAGTACATATAGTCACACTTGACTACAGTACAACAGTGGAACAGCAGAGCTCATACTACCTGTCTAACAGTGAAACAGCAGAGCTGTATATCATTTAGTTAATCAAGCGGCATACAAACAGGCAGCTCCAAAATGCAGGTGTTTCAGCCTAGCTCAGTGCTTTCTGTGGTGGTGGGGCCGGCCAGCAGAAAATAGGAGCATTGCACCGTGATTGGCTCAGTGTTCTGTCACTCATGGGGACACTACGTCACCCACTTTTAGTAAGGGTGGACATCAAGAAGGTGAGCCCTTTGGGTCTTGCCATAGACTTAGATTAGAAGTGCCTTTCCAAGAAGGCTTAAGGTCATTGGCCACAGAAATTACGTCAAATCACGTTATATATACAGTAACTTTGATTGGACTGATCATGTAAACATCTTATTTTCACAATCTTAGCTAGCAGTCATCATTATGAATCAAGCCTACTGGCAAATCCTTTTAATCCTTGTCATATGAAGATAAATAATTAAGAGAAAATTTAGATAAAATGTATCGGTGCTCATCAGCCATTGGACATAAACATTACACAACAATTTGGAGATCGCAAATTCAACAATGAGTGGTTTGTAAGCAATCGGTGACAGTGGCTAACTTCAAGCATTGCAACTGGGAAGTCGGGAATAAACAGCTCAAAGTGAAAAAATACATTTTGAATGGTCATTCAACTCGGAATTGTAAATACGGCATCTTTCTCTTTGATGACAAAATGTTTCCATGAAGGACCGTCGTGCCACTTTCCTGTTCAAGCACATGACAAGTCCAAAAATATATTTTGCAGCTGCTTCATAAATTATGTAGGATGCCAGAGAGATACAGTATATATACTGTAGCTAAGAAAGTAATACTAAGTGTATGTTGTATGTGTTGTAAGCTGTTAGTAGCCCATGTGCTTCACCCTAATAACTTGGTATATTTTCGCCTCTTAATATCGCCTACTGTTCTGACTCGTATTTACACTGTAATAATGCTTTAGTAGGCCTTGAAGTTAGCTGAATAGCCGATAAGCTCGCTGTTGTTGAGTGCCAACTTAATATTTAACCTAGCTAGCCAGTTATACATGCGAAGCCGTAGCAAAGTAGTACGCTAAGGCCATGGCATACTGCATACTTTTTACTAAACATTACATCATAAATAGTATGCGAAGATGAGTACATACTATGCAATTTAAGTATGTAGTACGCTAGTATGGGTATTTGGACATGGCCAGCATTTTCCAACACCATCAACAAAACACCAAATTATGGAATGAATTGTGGAAGAATGGTATTGCATCCCTCCAATAGAGTTCCGGACACTTGTAGAACCTATGCCAAGGTGCATTGAAGCCGTTCTGGATCGTGGTGGCCCATTGCCCTATTTAATGCATTAGGTTGGTTTATTTTGGCAGTTACCTGTATGTATAACAGTGGAACAGCACAGTTAAACCTAATTTATCAGAGAATCAGAACCAAAATGTATGTACATATCTATATATTATAATGGTAGTCTATTACAAGTCTATTAATATCTACCTTATCTGTAATAAGCTTAAAAATGTATTACCCAGGCAAGGAAGTACTGAATAAAATATGATTTATTTGTAAAAGTATAGATCACAAGAGATATTTTTTACAGCAGTGGTGGCAAGGGTGGGGGGTTCCATTGCTACTAGCGTTAGCACAATGATATGCTAGCTGTTCCCATAGACTTAAAGTCATTGAGCCAATGACTATCCATTTAAACGTGTGCCTCTGCAGAAATATATAGAAATGTGACATTTTTTGCAGAAAGGACACACACACACACACACACACAGGGACATAGGGTCACCGTCAATAATGGCAGACCCTGGCCGTGACCCCACTCTCTGAGGGTGTATCAGGGGACGGGATATGCAAATAAACTAATTGCCAATTCACACGTGTATAATACACACCTGTACATGTTAGGTATTACTGTACTGTTGGAGCTAGGAACATAAGCATTTCACTACAACCGTAACATCTGCCAAGTATGTGTACACAACCAATACAATTTCATATGATATAGGGGAAACTCTGTAAAGTTATGGTATTCCAAAGTCGTGCTTTACGATAAAACAAATTGTTTAATGGAGAATAAACGCACGTAAATGCCGTTTACTCACTTTTTTGTGTGTGAGTGTTTACCCAGCTATCAGTTAAAAATGCATTGAAAGTATAAAAAGCATTACGTCATTCAGCACTAACGGCAATCAGTGCTTATCCACCAATTTTATTTACCACTACATCACTGGATAGAGCGTCCTGTAACATGTGAAACAAATGAAACACTTTGGCCAGAAATAAATCATTCGTTTTCTGCACTGTGTTTTCAGAAGTGAATTTGACTTGCAGAGCAGCATGTCTTGGTTGGAGTGAAATTACACTATTTAGAAACCAGCAGTGCTGTTGTTAGGATGTTTTGCGAACTTCTCAGCCAGGTTTACTGTCAGTAATGGGATACACCACAGAACTGTACTGGGATACACCACAGGACTGTAGTGGGATACACCACAGGACTGTAGTGGGATACACCACAGGACTGCCGATTTATAAACCAAGTCTCGGCTCCCTCCAACAGGCACACGCTGCTGTGCAAATCAAACTTCAGAAGTGTCGTGCGAAAAAAAAAAAAACCTTTTGCAATAGCTTATATTAAATTATGTTGTGAAAAGAAAAGCAGGAAAAATGTCTGCTGCTAAAAACGGATTTTGATTTTTTAAAAGGTATAGACATGGTTTGTCAGGAGGATTTCCATATGATTCGACAATACTTCCATACTTTTTCCTACCATCTCCTCTCTCCTTTTAAATGCATATAGGCTTCACTATGGAATGTCGAAGCACAAGGTAAGGCAACAGTAGTGCCATCCTGCAGTGTCCACTCTCCTCCAGTGTGCATGCCTTGCTGGAATCACCTGATAAAGTCTCTTTGTGGTTACAATATTGCCAAGAATACTACAGAGAGCATTTAAACAGTGTGAAAACTACAGAGAGCATCTAAACAGTGTGCGGGTCGCTATAATTTTCCCATTATTTTCTGTATCCTGCAACTGTAAACGTTTGTCAGATTTAGGTACCCTCGTTCAGTCCCACTTCGCTTCTGGATTCAACGCTGTCGGTCACGGACCGGGGTCTGTCTTTGGCAGCCCTCTCACTCCTTCCTCCCACACCCCACACAGGCAGCTGGCTCTGGGGAGGTGGGGGGCGAACACCACCTCCAGCCTGCGAGGGGCGCTGCTGCCGCCCTGCTCCCCGTTGCCCACACAGCCCGGGAGGCGGAGCAGCATCAGCCTCACCATCACCTGGTTGGCCCAGGCCATGCCCAGGGCAGGCAGCACCTTATTGTCAACCAGCCTGGGAAAGAAGCATGGACACGCACACAGGGACATACAAAGACGCAGCCGTACACACACACACACACACACACACACAGTCACCGTCAATAATGCCTGATCCCTGGCCATGACCCCACTTACTGAGGGTGTCTCAGGGGAATGGGAAATGCAAACAACACATTCACACATGTATTAATACACACTTTTACATGTGTGAAATAGGACAAATGTAAGCTGCTGCTACTGCTACTACTACTACTGCTACTACTACTGCTACTGCTACTGCTACTACTAGAGGCACACCACACACACTAATGATAATACTTGTACTTCTCTATGCTAGTAAATGTCAGGAGACTCAAACAGCTTACCCAAAGTTACAGTGTGCTGGATCTGGGCCATCCATTACATCTGTCACCTGAAGAGGTACGGTGCAATAATTCATTACATTATTCTGAACATGCTGCTAGCTTTTGTTTATCTAGAGGGTCAGGCTACTATAACATTATAATTATATCATACAATGCAATATCAATATAACATATCCAAATACACAGCAAAGTCACATTGAGAAACACATCTCCTTTTCAAGTGAGCCAAGAAAGCATAATATATAATCTAGGTTGACATACATGTGTAGCAGACCTGAGTGAAATACTTGAAGTTAACGTATATACTTGAGTTTGCATTTTTTGACCTATTCCAGTGTTTCCCTACTAGTACCAAGCAAACCTAAATAGTATTTGATATTGTGCATTTGACCCGCGTCTGCTGAGCAATCTCTTCCCTACCTGGTTGATGCACAGCACCGGGGTACTGTACTTGTGACTCAGGCGGTGGAGAGTGGCGGCAAAGGCCTGCATGTGGCGGGCTCTCTCGATTCCCTCGTCCGCCTGGAACTCGCTGCGGAACAGGGCCGCCACTGAGTCCACCACCACCAGCCGGACCAGGCCCCGGGAGAGCAGGATGGGCACCCGCTGGGACACGCAGGCCTGCAGCGCACCCTGATGGGACAGCACAGAAACACTGGTCACATGTATATTAGGAAGCCCAGGTGACCAGAAAATATTAGCACAGGTGAGAGGAGAGAGCATACAGTTCTTACCGTCTCACTAGAACAGCTTAAGAAATGCTCCTCATGTTTGAACCAAAATCTGTTGTATCTTTAATTTCTGCAAAATGGGAACATAACCCAACTACATACCTACGTCTGGAAAGCCAATTCTATGTGGACGCGTCATGAACAGCTCTCAACATGTGCCAGTGGCGTTTTATAGGAATTCTCCACTACAGTCGTTGTCTGTTGCACCACTGTCTTACCAGATCGGCAGTATGCGCTATATAGATGTTGTCGCTGAAACGGATGCTCCGTATCAGGGCCTGGGGAAGCTCTGGCCGCAGCCGAGCCTGCTGGGTAATGAGCTGCCGTAGACGCTTGATGGGAAACGAGTCCTCTGTACAAATATACACAGCTCCTGCAGGTGTAAGAGACACACACAAATACAAAATATCTTGCCATCAGCATCACTATCTGCCAATAATTAAAAGGTTACAATATTTAGGCAACACGGTTTACAGGCAGAAGATCAGGACAAAATACTGCCAACAAAGAGCTTGATCACGTTTATTAGGGCATGTAATGGAAAACGTTTTAAAATGTTTTGCAACAGAAATTAAAATGAGTGTTCCTTATTAGACAGGCTAGTCCAGTTCGTCCCTCCCCGATTCAGTCCGTTTTATCCATTAGGTCACCTGAATTGAGCCCTCCAAACTCCAGTGGGTACTGCACAGAGAGACACAGCTGCAAGCCAATCTGGGTCTTTCCTGCACTGCTCTCCCCTGCCAGTTCTGTGATGCCGCTCAACGGTACACCACCTCGCAGTAGAGCGTCCAGAACGGGGCAAGCAAAACTTAGCTTGTGCCCAGCTTCCAAAGAGGGACACTCTCCGCGGTGCACTTGTAAGGCTGCGTGAAAACAAACAAATAATCGATTAGTTTGAATAATAGACTATAACAACTTGTTTGAGCCTAGGATTGTAAAGTCTAGGCTATAATCACTTCCGGGTGGCTAAATACAGTGGTAGAGTGAGTCTCCAACTCAGGTCCTGGCGAGTTACTGGGTGTGCAGGTTTTTATTAATTAAAGCGATGCTGCAAAGGACTGAAAACAACTTTGTTACTTTTTAAACCTCCTGTTTTGGACTCAACCAGGGTTGAACTTTTTCCACTTACAGTTGAAGTTGGAAGTTTACATACACCTTAGCCAAATACATTTAAACTCAGTTTTTCACAATTCCTGACATTTAATCCTAGTAAAAATTCCCTGTCTTAGGTCAGTTAGGATCACCACTTTATTTTAAGAATGTGAAATGTCAGAATAATAGTAGAGAGAATTATTTATTTCAGCTTTTATTTCTTTCATCACATTCCCAGTGGGTCAGAAGTTTACATACACTCAATTAGATCTTCCTCAGAGGCTGTCGAGTTTGAGCTGTCAAATGCTTTGTCTTTGAATGGAAACTGTATCCATATCATGTCCCTTCTCCAGGACTCAGCCTCAGAAAAGTACTTTCCAAATTGACTTTCGAGTGACTAAGTGTCCAATAATTGCGTGTTTCACGTCAGGCGAAAGCACTGCAGAATCAGCCAACTCCTCCACTGATGGAAGCATAGAAAAGTTACATTCCCTGATTCGCTCTCTCCACCTCGTTGTCTTCTTCAGAAAGCTTTCCATCTTGTCATACAGCTTAATGGCATGTGTATTACGGTCCTTCATGGAACTGTTCAGTTTGTTCATAGATATGCCAGTTTAGTGAGCCAGACATTGTCATTGAAATGTGCAGCCAGCTCAGCGCGGTTTTGGCCAGCTAGAAACTCGTGAATAGCTGTGCGTAACTCAAACACACGGGCCAATACTGATCCACGAGAAAGCCATCTGATCTCGGAATGGTACAGGAGCGCATTGTGACCCTCTTCCATAGCGTCGCAGAGCGCATCAAAGAGGCGCGTTTGCAAGGCACTCTTCTTAACCACATTGACAGTCTTCACAACAGTGTCCATAACGTGAGCAAAGTCAGCACTCATTTCTTTGACAGCAAGAGATTCTCTGTGTAACATGCAGTGAATCCACATAACTTTTGGGGCAACGTTTTTGATAAGCGCCATCAGTCCACTTTTCTGACCAGTCATAGCGCGAGCACCGTCAGTACACACCGCAACACACTTTGCCCAGCTCATCTCATTTGCTCTGAAAAAGTCATCAATCACTTTCAAAATTTCAGAGCTTGTTGTGCGTTCAGGGAGCTTCTTACCAAACAAAGACTCCTCACACATTGCGTTTTGGTCAACAAAACGCACAAATCCCAAAAGCTGTGCGCCTTTGGACACGTCCACAGACTCATCCAACTGTAATGAAAAGGCTTCAGCCGATTTCAGCTTCTCAATTAACTGCTCCCTCACATCAGATGCCATTTCGCAAACTCGCCGAGCAATCATTGTGTCTGATAACGGGATAGTCATCCGTTTTTTGGCATATTCATCATTACCAAACGTGGGCTTGCACATATCACTGGCCGCGGGCGATATCAAATTTTCTGCAATTGTATACGTTTTTTAACATTGAGCGATGCGAAGAGCAACTTGATAGGGGTCTTTCAAAGCGAGCTCTCCAACTTTCGCTGATTTCCTCATCATTGTCTGTTGGCCTTGGAGTGACTGCAGACAAGTCTGAAAATATTCCAGAGGTTTACCTTTCAAGTGGCCATGATTAGTCTCCAAGTGTCGTTGCAGCTTTGACGGCTTCATTTGAGAGTGTTGCTGCACAAATAACACACATCGGCAATTCAATTCCTTCACTTTCTTTGAAGGTAAATCCAAACTTTAGGTAGGTTTCTGAATATTTTCGGGACTTCTCTCTCTTACGCTTACCCTTTCCCGCTGGGGCAGGTGCCTCTGGAGCAGGTGGAGCCGTGACACTATCGTTTGTGGCCTCGGACGAGGTGGAAGGAGTAACTTTAGCGTTCGGGTTCAGAGCTCGAGGCCTTTTTGTTACAAAGCGATCCATTGTTATAAAAACCTAACTTAGTGGTCGAGTCTATTATTTGCTTTCCATCTTTTTATTTATTGGCGGCTAAAATTAGCAACGTCTTCTTCTTGTTTTTTTAAAGGCGGTTGGCAATCGCCCGTGGTATCATGGGAATCATTTTGTATTTTTTTAAGTAGCTTATTATTGCCTATTAATGCTTGAAATTTACTCAATATTCTTCTCCTCCACCAAAAAAAAATCCCCCACATAAATTATTTTGATTAACATTCTTTATAATTTTGGGGTTACATGCATGATAGAGTTATACCCCATTTACTGTATATTGTAATGTATTTCATTACGCGGTACATCATCTTCACTGAGTATTGCCCCGCTACTGAACGGACAAGTGTAGTGTTTGTAACGCAAGATGGAGGAGAGCCAAGACAAGATAAATATATAGTTTCAGGTGTTAATAAAACATGTTTTGTTTAGTTACTTTTTCCTCAACTTGTTTCTCTAACTTTACAGCAAGTCAAGCTAGCTTCCACTGCAGAGCAGCTCTCTAGCTAGCTAAAAGATAGGTTAACTATACCACTGTAAACTAGTGAACTCCACTTAATAATTATCATAAAAAACAAACGTAATTACCATCACATATTTAAATGGTAGGCAACAGTCATAATATAACGGGCTTAACAGTCAATGTGTATCATTTAACATTGCCATTAAAATAGTAAATTGTTTACAAGTTGCTAGCTTTCCCATAAAGCCATCACTGAAAACCGCAAATGTTTATCTTCTTCTGTGATTTGGTAACTTCCTGTTCTTTGAATTTGAAAGATTTTAAAGTATGCAGCTTCCGTCTCGCACTGAAGCCTTCAACAGCAAGGTGGTGTTGCAATTCCATTCCGTTGTGGACGTCCCCATTGAAATGCCTGACATCCGGCGCAAATTAACGGAGTGCTTATGGGTAACGTGAATGAGGCTTTAGCGGGCAAGCAATATCCACCGTAGTAGTACAGATTAAGCCTGAGCTGGAATGTGAAGCTGAACCTGGTCAGCTTAAGAAAACCCTGAGTAGATCTAGCTTGCTTTGTAGGATACCCCTCAGGTGTTGTAAAATATCTTACATTTTAGTATTTTAGCAGACGGTCTTATCCAGAGCGACTTACAATAGTGATTGCATACATTGTCATATTTTGTTTGTACTGGTCCCCCATGGGTCAGCCCAGCCAGCACTAACACACGTCTAAACGTAGTTAGCTTGGTGTATTAGTGCTGGGCTGGAATCAAAACCTGCACAAACAGTAGCTCTGCATGTTCGGAGTTGGAGAACCCTGCAATAGAATAGAGCATGCCTACCTGTTACAGGCGGATGTCTGCGGTAAGAGACAGCAACAGCTGTGTGCAGGTGTTGCACGTCTGACTTTGACAGGTGGGTGAGTCGTTGTAGATCCGGACCCGAGAGACTGAGAATCTCCCTCGCTGATTTCACATTAGCTAAGATCAACATAAATGTATAATGAACAAAGATGCACCTACAGCATGCATTTTAACAAAACAATGTTGACTAGAAAAGCATAATGTTGTACATACAGTGTCAGAAAGTATACACACCTTTTTATTGTGTTACAGCCTGAATTAAACATTTATTAAAATTTAGATTTTGTGTCACTGGCCTACACACTATAGCCCATAATGTCAGTGGAATTATGTTATTCAACATTTTTCTCAAATGAGAAGCTAAAATGTCTTGAGTCAAGTATTCAATCCATTTGTTCTGGCAAGCCTAAATAAGTTTAGGAGTAAAAATGTGCTTAACAAGTCACATAATAAATTGCATGGACTCTGTGTGCAATAATAGTGTTTAACATTACCTATCTAATCTCTGTACCCCCACATATACAATTATCTGTAAGGTCCCTCAGTGGAGCAGTGAATTTCAACACAGATTCAACCACAAAGACTACAGAGGTTTTCCAATGCCTTGCAAAAAAGGGCACCTATTGGTAGATGTGTGAAAAAGCAGACATTGAATATCCATTTGAGCATGGTGAAGTTATTAATTACACTTTGAATCGGGTATCAATTTACCCAGTCACTACAAAAAGATACAGGCGTCCTTCCTATCCCAGTTGCCGGAGAAGGAAACCGCTCAGGGATTTCACCACGAGGCCAATGGTGAATTTAAAACAGTTGAATGTGATAGGAGAAAACTGAGGATGGATCAACAACATTGTAGTTACTCCACAATACTAATCTAATTGACAGAGTGAAAAGGAAGCCTGTACAGAATAAAAATATTCCTAAACATGAATCCTGTTTGCAACAAGGCACTAAACTAATACTGCCAAAAATGTGGCAAAGCAATTCACTTTTTGTCCTGAATACAAAGTGTTATGTTTGGGGCATATCCAATACAACACATTACGGAGTACCACTCTACATATTTTGGAGCATAATGATGACTGCATCATGTTATGGGTATGATTGTAACCATTATGGACTGACACATTTTTGGGGATAAAAAAAATAAACGGAATGGAGCTAAGCACAGGCAAAATCCTAGAAGAAAACATGGTTCAGTCTGATTTCCACCTGACACTGGGAGATGAATTCACCTTTAAGCAGGACAATAACCTAAAAACACAAGACAAAATCTACACTAGACCTGCATACCACGAAGATCGGCTGAGTTACAGCTTGAAGAATTTTGAAAAGATTAGTGGAAAAATACAGGTGTGGAAATCTCTTTGAGACGTACCAAGAAAGACTCACAGCTGTAATCTCTGACCAAAGGTGATTCTACAAAGTATTGACTCAGGGGTGTGAATACTTATGTAAATTAGATATTTTTGTATTTCCTTTACAATACATTTGCAAAACAATCTAGAAACATGTTTTCCCTTTGTCATTATGGGGTAATTTTTTTTTATTTTTTTTATTTCACCTTTATTTAACCAGGTAGGTCAGTTGAGAACAAGTTCTCATTTGCAACTGCGACCTGGCCAAGACAAAGCAAAGCAGTGCGACAAAAACAACACAGTTACACAGTAAACAAACATAGTCAAAAACACAATAGAAAATCTATATACAGAGTGCAAAATGTAGTGCAAAATGCAGTAAGGTTAGGAGGTAGGACAATAAATAGACCATAGTGGTGAAATAAATTACAGATTATCATCATTAACACAGGAATGAAGGATGTGCAAATTATGATGTGCAAATAGAGATACTGGAGTGCAAGATTAGCGAAAAATAACAAAAATAAATATGGGGATGAGGTAGTAGTGTGGGCTATTTACAGAAGGGCTATATACAGGTGCAGTGATCAATAAGCAGCTTTGACAGCTGATGCTTAAAGTTAGTGAGGGAGATGGGAACCTCAAGCTTCAATGATTTTTGCAATTCGTTCCAGTCATTGGCAGCAGCGAACTGGAAGGAATGGCGGCCAAAGGAGGTGTTGGCTTTGGGGGTGACCAGTGAGATATACCTGCTGGAGTGCATGCTACGGGTGGGTGTTGCTATGGTGACCAGTGAGCTGAGATAGGGCGGGGATTTACCTAATAAAGACTTATAGATGACCTGGAGCCAGTGGGTTTGTCGACGAATATATAATGAAGGCCAGCCAACGAGAGCATACAGGTCGCAGTGATGGGTAGTGTATGGGGCTTTGGTAACAAAACGGATGGCACTGTGATAGACTACATCCAATTTGCTAAGTAGAGTGTTGGAGGCTAGTTTGTAAATGACATCGCCGAAATCAAGGATCGGTAGGATAGTCAGTTTTACAAGGGCATGTTTGGCAGCATGAGTGAAGGAGGCTTTGTTGCGAAATAGGAAGCCAATTCTGGATTTAATTTTGGATTGGAGATGGTTGATGTGAGTCTGGAAGTTGAGTTTACAGTCTAACCAGATACCTAGGTATTTGTAGGTGTCCACGTATTCTAAGTCGGACCCGTCGAGAGTAGTGATGATAGTCCGGGGGTCTGGTGCGGGCAGCGTTCGATAGAAAAGCATGCACTTAGTTTTACTAGCGTTTAAGAGCAGTTGGAGGCCACGGAAGGAGTGTTGTATGGCATTGAAGCTTGTTTGAAGGTTAGTAAGCACAGTGTCCAAAGAGGGGCCAGATGTATACAGAATGGTGTCATCTGCGTAGAGATGGATCAGAGTCACCAGCAGCGAGAGTGACATCGTTGATGTATATAGAGAATAGGGTTGGCCCAAGAATTGAACCCTGTGGCACCCCCATAGAGGCTGCCAGAGGATCGGACAATAGGCCCTCCGATTTGACACACTGAACTGTCTGCAAAGTAGAGAACCAGGCAAGGCAGTCACTTGAGAAACCAAGGCTGTTGAGTCTGCCAATAAGAATGCGGTGATTGACAGAGTCAAAAGCCTTGGCCAGGTCGATGAAGACGGCTGCACAGTACTGTCTTTTATCGATGGCGGTTATGATATCGTTCAGTACCTTGAGCGTAGCTGAGGTGCACCCATGACCAGCTGGAAACCAGATTGCATAGCAGAGAAGGTACGGTGGGATTCGAAGTGGTCAGTTATCTGTTTGTTAACTTGGCTTTCGAAGACTTTGGAAAGGCAGGGCAGGATGGAAATTGGTCTATAACAGTTTGGGTCTAGAGTGTCTCCCCCTTTGAAGAGGGGGATGACCGCGGCAGCTTTCCAATCTCTAGGGATCTCAGACGATACGAAAGAGAGGTTGAACAGGCTAGTGATAGGTGTTGCAACAATTTTGGCTGATAATTTCAGAAAGAGAGGGTCCAGATTGTCTAGCCCAGCAGATTTGTAGGGGTCCAGACTTAGCAGCTCTTTCAGAACATCAGCCGTCTGGATTTGGGTGAAGGAGAAGCGGGGGGGGCTTGGGCAAGTAGCTGCCGGGGGTACAGAGCAGTTGGCCGGGGTAGGGGTAGCCAGATGGAAATCATGGCCAGCCGTAGCAAAATGCTTATTGAAATTTTCGATAATCGTGGATTTATCGGTGGTGACAGTGTTTCCGAGCCTCCATGCAGTGGGCAACTGGGAGGAGGTGCTCTTATTCTCCATGGACTTTACAGTGTCCCAGAACTTTTTGGAGTTAGTACTACAGGAAGCAAATTTCTGTTTGAAAAAGCTGGCCTTTGCTTTTCTAACTGACTGTGTGTACTTGTTCCTGACTTCCCTAAATAGCTGCATATCGCGGGGGCTATTCGATGCATGTAGGTGGGTGAGAAAATAATACGTATTTAATCCATTTGGAATTCAGGATGTAAAGCAACAAAATGTGGAATAAGTCAAGGGGTATAACATTAGCTAAGATTCCAAGTCATATGGCAATACAACACAGGCGGTTGGGGAAGACGGGCTCATGGTAATAGCCTACCACAGTATGAGTCATAACTAGGGTTGCAATGGGTCGGAAACTTTCCGGTAAATTTCCGGAATTTATCCGGATATTTTCCATGTGAAGTTAAGCCCTGGAATTTTGGGTATTTTGCTTAAATTCATCTAAAAAGTTAGCTTATAACAGTGAACATTTTTTTGTGGAATACACATAAGGCAATTCTAGGTCTTGTGGCATATTTTGGTTAAACTATCCCCAATTCAATGGAATTGCAACCCTCTGCATGCACAGTGCACTCTTCCATCACATGTGCAGTGCACTCTTCCATCACATGTACAGCTGATTCTCAAGATATTGCACACTAATGAGATGCTATTGAGCCCACACTACTACACTGTCTGAGCCAAGGACTATCGATCTTTGTCCCCATGTGCAGTTGCAAACCGTAGTCTGGCTTTTATATGGCGGTTTTGGAGCAGTGGCTTCTTCCTTGCTGAGTGGCCTTTCAGGTTATGTCGATATAGGACTCGTTTTACTGTGGATATAGATAATTTTGTACCTGTTTCCTCTTTGCTGTTGTTCTATTCATCTCTAGGAGACAGAACACGTCCCCTTCCTGAGCGGTATGACGGCTGCGTGGTCCCATGGTGTTTATACTTGCGTACTAGTGTTTGTACAGATGAACGTGGTACCTTCAGGCGTTTGGAAAAGGATGAACCAGACTTGTGGAGGTCTACACATTTTTTTCTGAGGTCTTGGCTGATTTCTTTTGATTTTCTCATGAAGTCGAGCAAAGAGGCACTGTGTTTGAAGGTAGGCCTTTAAATTCATCCACAGGTACACCTCCAATTGATTCAAATTATGTAAATTAGCCTATCAGAAGCTTCTAAAGCCATGACATAATTTTCTGGAATTTTCCAAGCTGTTTAAAGGCACAGTCAACGTGTATGTAAACTTCTGACCCACTGGAATTGTGATATAGTGAATTATAAGGGAAATAATCTGTCTGTAAACAATTGTTGGAAGAATTACTTGTGTCATGCACAAAGTAGATGTCCTAACAGACTTGCCAAAACTATAGTTTGTTAACACGGAATCTGTGGAGTAGTTGAAAAATGAGTTTTAATGACTTCAACCTAAGTGTATGTAAACGTCCGACTTCAACTGTATATATATATATATATTTTTCCCCCTCTTTATTTAACTAGGCAAGTCAAATTCTTATTTACAATGACGGCCTACACGATGCTGGGCCAAAGTGCGCTGCAATAAAGAAATGTTCCCTCAGGGATCAATAAAGTATCTAACTAACTATCTAATATGGAACTCCCAATCACGGACCGTTGTGATTCAGCCCATTGGATTGTAGAACACTTTCGGTTAACTGCTCACAAACCCTAGTCGTTGCATTTTCATGGAATCCAATGAGCTGCTATAGCATTAGCTAGCCTTGCATGGTGACGAAAAAGTTGCAGTATTTCGATCTTCTCGATTTGCCAGTTGGGATAAGAGTACACTGCCATCTCCATCCATGGATTGAGGTACGTTTTCTGAGCCACATCTCGTGCCGGCTCTGCTCTGTCCTGATCTTGGCCTAGCCGAGTTACGACTAGAGAGAATGTTTAAATGTTAATGCCCGAGAAGTAAGTGTTTGAAGGATATATTACCAATAAAATGTGATTTAGATTTGATGCCCCAGACGCCGATGTTTGGAGGATATATTGGCATGGTTTGCCGGTCCTCGACAAACCACACCGTGCCAATATATCCTCCAAACATCGGCGTCTGGGGCATTATCACTTTTATACATCGGGTTACCAACATATTCAAATAATTATTTACATATTTTCATTAAAAACGTTATTTTTATTTATTTATTTATACTATTAGATCCTTCCACAAGATATAGTCCCGACCAAATCTATGGTTGCTACCCAAGCCGGATTGTCATTTAAGCTGTTGACATTTATTAGGATACATGCATAACAATGAGCTAATGATGCACGATTTCGCCTGGCGTAGAAAATGTGCTTTCGTCTGGAAACTATTGTTCAGAGGTGTTAGCCAACAACAGAGCTAACACAATTACTGGAAAGACAGAAAACTAGCTGCATTTCATTACACCGGTTTTATATTGACATTTCTTTGTATACACCCATAAAAATGATGCCAGCTGATTCATGATTTCGACTGGCTGACTAGCTGCCTGTCAGTCTAGTCCCGACACGTTCATTACTATGGGACAGCTGGAGATCGAATTTCAATATTGAAACAATGTTGCACATGTCAAAGACAGACTGCAAGGTTTAACCAAATCTGCACTATAGAAAATCAAATACTAGTCTAAATGAAATGGGAGATAACGTCTAGATGCTTTTTATAGTGGAGAACAAATGTATAACTTGGCTGTCTTGGCTAATGACAGTGGATTGCGCAGTGAGAAGAAACAGAGTAAATAGGCATATCAATGTCATAGCTTTAGCCGGTGGTAATTTGGGATTATAAAACGGGGTGGTTCGAGCACTGAATGCTGATTGGCTGACAGCTGTGGTATATCAGACCGTATACCATGGGTATGACAGTATTTACTGCTCTAATTACATTGGTAACCCGTTTATAATAGCAATAAGGCACCTCAGGAGTTTGTGGTATATGGCCAATATACCACAGCTATGGTCTGTGTCCTTGCACTCCGCGTTGCGTCGCCTCTAAGAACAGCCCTTAGCCTCGGTATATTACACATATATCACACCTCCTCGGGCCTTATTGCTTAAATAGACACCGGCTGGAATACGATTTTAAACAATCAGCATCCAGGATTAGTCCCAACCGTTGTATAAAGTTAGCTAATGAACGTCTAGTCGAATTATGGCTAGCTAAAGTCCGTTTATTTTACCTTTCTTTACAGCTGCTATGATCCTTGGGTTGAGCTCAAGTTGTTCCCAATCCATATTTCCCAGAAATAGCATCTAGTCTGGGATACATTTCGTCATTATGTGAGGCATCAGCAAGCAAAAAGTTAACGGCTTGCTGGCTTCTTCTTCTTGGCGTTTTACGGCGGTTGGCATCCAACTTCAATGGTACATCACCGCCACCTACTGTACTGGAGGGTTGACCAGATATAAAAACTATATCCTATCTCCCAGTCCCGTGTCCTTCAAGAAGCGAAATAAATGTGTACTAATGTAATTTGATGATTTTCCTAGTAATCCCCTTGAACCCCTAACCTTCGTATATCCTCTTTCATCTTTATCCTTTCCCTCTCATATTTCTGACACTCAAACTTGCTGGCTTACTATTGTGGCGGCAAAGAGGCTTGTGGACGGGCGAGCGAAATACCCGTCCACAAATCGTCATCACAGAGCGCGTCGCACTTGGACTCGTAATGGAAGGAACTAAAAACAAATTTAGGGGTGTACATTTAAAAACTTTTTTTGAAAGCAATAGTAACTTTAAAGTGATTTGAATTGTATATCGGTGTACATAATAAATTAGGATACATACATAAGGAAACTGTTCAGTTTCAATAAATGCAATGAAACTCATCCTGAAGTTGTCATCCTTACCCTGAAAATATATTTGGTTTAGCTTACGCCGAGTAGGTTTTGCTCAAGTCAAAACACCAAAACATAAGCTACCTCGTCCAATGGAAATTCGGACGTTATGAAATTTGCTAACAATAATTACCTTTTTAAAGGGCATATCGCTTTATCACGTGAACAATATTTTAAGAAGAATTTAGCATATGCAGTATTTTTACAATGAGAAACGAGCTAGCTAAGTATCCATAGCGTCTGAAGTGTTTCCTCCTGGCTGGATTTCTTTGTCGCCATTACAAGAACTCCGCGCTGGTATTAAAACTTTGATTAACGTCAGGTAGCTAGCTAAATATAAAGATAGTACTCGCTTTTCGCATTGAAACCTAATTGTAACAATATTTTTGCCATGCAGGGCTCCCCTTCTACATTAACTTACAGTAGTGGGCGTGTGACAGCTAGTAGCTAATGTAGTTAACTAGCTTAATAACCCATTTTATGTGTAGCTATCTTTACTTTGGTACGTCTGTGACATGAGCGCAAACCATGTCCCACGTTACTGTGATCTCATGTCTCAAGCGTTGTCTTCCAAACTATTTCAGTAATGGAATGCAAAATCTTCTCTAAACAAGTTTAGCAATGCAGAAATATGTTGGCTTGCCAATAGTGGCCTACTGCTGATATAAAATCAACACATTGCACGGGTAATGTGTAAATACAGTTATGCAGCCAACTTTACACAGAAGTGACAAATTATCCTCTTTTGATACAGGTTTATTTGGACTCAGACATGACTTCCCGCATATGCAAGAACTGTGGTTGTTCCGAGATTGACCTCGACCAGGCTCGGGGCAATGCAGTGTGCACGAGCTGTGGGTCTGTGCTGGAGGACAACATCATCGTGTCCGAGGTGCAATTCGTGGAGGGCAGTGGTGGGATTTCGTCAGCTGTGGGGCAATTCGTCTCGGCAGATGGTGAGACCTGCATATTGCACAAGATTTCAGCATTTCAAAAACAATCCCGTGATGAGGAATAGAGGGTACCACTATGCAGTATTACACAAATATCCTCTGCCCAAAGCCATATTTGCTAAATATTGCATAATATTTGTGAAAATGCACCATACGACATGCCAACTTGTCCCCAATGGTATGCAGACAATGTAAGAAAAGTGTCACAAATAGAAAGACCGCTGTTAAAAATAAGCTTGATGGTATAATACAATTTAGAAGAAATCCATGTAGTTGCATTAAACAAAATGTATTTATAGTGCATAATGTCATGTCTTCATAAGTATAAGCTACAAATGCTTCACAAATCATATCTACATCCATTCAAAAATAAAAAATAAATAAGACTTCTGATTGAAGAGAAAGCCATTTGCGTCAGTAAGCAATGAACAAGAAACTGTTAAATCCAGTTGATGCCAACTCAAGATCTAATATGGATGCCAATGCTTTCACTTTCTGTGTACTGTACACCAGTCTGTGGTTCATACCTGCGGTTAGCTAATGAGTCCTGCCCCAAAAGGATAGTAAAGAAATCATGTACGTGAAAAGCTAGAACAAAACATCAGCATCCATATTAGACTTTGATTTGGGGAAGCATCTCCAAAAAAATAAATACAAGTTGAATAGTTATGTTCACTGCTCAGTGATGCAAACAGCGATTCTCCAATCAGAACAGTCTACCGATTATGGATGTTACTTCGGATTCAGAACACATGCTGCTAGCAGGTCAGTTATTATACCAGAAGTTCTCAAATGCAGTTGCCATGGAATGCCCATAGATCTAATATTGGGCTAGTGGCAGGTTTACAGACTGTCTTAATGAAATATATTATTGGGCTACCCTGTCACTTAGTTTGCTGTACTAATATGTAACTACTCAAATAGAGATGCGCTATAGTTGCATGTACTAACAGTCCATGCAGTCAACATTATAGGTAACCATATTTTGAAGCTACATAGTTTAAGACATGGTTAACAAATGGTGTAAAACAACCATATTTTGGGTTACGAGCCAGTTGAATTAAGTGCATGAGGCATTAACAAAAAAACAAAAGAAAAAGTCACATTAAATCAGTGTGTACATTTTAAAATGTCTGTAAAATTCTGCTGTAAATTCAGAGTGGGCCTAATTAACCAGAAGTTAATTATACCTTTCATTGACATGTTATTTCCACTAGTGTCATCTTAGTTACCAAAAAAATACTCAATTTTTGTATGATGCTTAATTTAAAACTGAATAATAAGAATTAGCTCAAATGTTTTTATACAGATTAGTCCTAGAACCATGCAGTATGTAACCCAGTCTGTGGGCTACATTTAGTTTACGTTCCAATAGAAAATCATTGCACTTTAATAGACAAGGTTAGATTAAACTTAAACGCCAGACACAGCAAAATCTGAAATGGAATTTTATTACAATAGAAGATCTTGATAGTCATGGAAGATTCCCCAGTTAGCAACATTATCCTAGAGGAACAATTGGCAAGTTCATTTTGAGTAATGTTCCAAGGGGCTCAGCTCACCTTGGCTTTAACTGCATTGGCCACGCTTACCTGCGGGTAGAATAAAAATTAAATGTTACAAAATGTTCCACGTTTTATATTATCCAGAAAGTATGGCTACACAGGCAGTTTCAAAGCAAACTACTTGTGAAAATAAGATATGCAATCTGTTTTGATCACTGCTATAGTCTAGGACAGATTTCCTACCTCTAAAGATGCCTTCATGCACACTACCGCCGTAGCGGCCTGGGCCACTGCTCCTGGGGTTTTGAGGGTTACTTGAACTTGGCCCAGAGTTGTCAGGAGGACAGTTTTCATGTGCTTCTTCAGCATCAATATGGTTACTACTGAGGACTTTGGCCAGGTTTGGATCTTGTCCCTCTTCTGTAGAGATGTAGTTCAAGTTGTTGGGATTATTCTCAGCTCCACCTTGGGTGTCGTTGAGGCTAGATAAGTACCCATGACGATCTGAAAGTGTTTGTCCACTACCAAGACGGTTTGTGCCATACTGACTAGGTGGATGAAGGGTGCTAGGATTGTTGGGGTCTCGTTGGATATTGCCTGTTTGCATGACCCTGTTTCTTGGTGATTGAACACTGGTCATTGATAAAGGTTTTTTAGCACTACCTTGAACAGCTCTATAGAAGCTTAAAGGTGACCAATGTTGGCTACGATCAAGTTGGCCATTGCTGCCCTGGGTGTTTTCATAGGCATTATTGGCTGATTGGACATCACCATAAGCATTCTTGCTATTACCATCTTGGTATTTACTGTAATGGCTTGAAACTTGGCTGGGTGACAGCTGGGCACTGGCAACCTGTGCAGACCCATGATGGCCTAGTGCAATTTCACCTCTATTTAATGCTTGGCTATGACCACCATGCTGCACAGGCTGATGGCGGTTAGAAGTGTTTCCATGAATGGGATCAGGTTGGCCATTAATGTTGCCACCCTGAGATGTTAGTTGGAAATGGCTGGGGGGATTCTGGACAATGTTGCTCGGGGCAAAGTTCCGTTGCGTTTCCACTGATTGGGCACTACCACTTTGGGCTGACCCTTGGTTGAAGGAACTAGAAATAAGACTGACATGGCTGGAATTTTCTTGGGCACCAGTGTCTTGAGAAGCAATAGGCTGGCCTCCACTGCTAACTGTTATAAAGTTTGAATTTCCTCCAGAGTTGCCCAGGGAACATTCCTTACAAGGGTCTGATCCGTTGGAATCAACATGGCTATCATGTGAGCCCTCATACTGGCTATGCACTGGTTGAGATCCATGTAGGGAAGCCATGTCATCACGGCTTTGATGACCAGTAGTTGGTTTAACATACTGAACAGCAGGCTGGTTTAGAATAGGTTCAACTCTGTCACTTGGATCATATTGGCTAGGCGTGGATTGCAAAGTGTTCAGAGCAGGATTATCACTACTGTTTTGAGCTGCATCATGGCCAGTAGTTTGTTGGCTGTTGTGATGTTGAATGGTATTATACTTTCCGGTGGCAGGTTCATTTGTACCATCTCTAGGTTTGACGACTAAGTATTGAGAAGCACCATACTTGCTAGGAGCTGGAGTTATTCTGTGGCTTTGTGAACCTCCATACTGGCTTGAAGCTTGTTGGTCAATATTTAGGTGAGAAGCAGCAGACTGACTGGGAGAGGGTTCCCTTATTCCACTAGTGGCAGGTTGGATCCTGATCTGTTGTGGTGCTGGCTCGACTCTGTAGCTTTGTGAATCTTCATACTTGCTAGTAGCTTGGTTGATATTACTTTGCGAAGGAGCAGACTTATTGGGAGTAGGTTTAACTCTGACAATTTGTGGACCCCTGTCCTGGTTAGAAGTATGATTTATGATGTTCTGTTGAAAAAGACCAGTCCCAATAGGGTCTTCGTCAACTCTGCCGCTTTGAGAACCCTTATACTGGCTAGGTACTGATTGAGATGTGCTTGGGGCAGGTTTCGCACTACTGCTTTCAGGAACATCCTGGCCAGGAGTTTGTTGGAGGCGGTGGTGTTGAAGTGTTACAAACTTGCTAGTAGCAGGTTCAACTCCATCACTTTGTGAACCATGATGTTGGCTAAGGGCAGGTTTGATTGCAATGTGTTGAGTAGCACCATACCGGCTAGTAGTTGGTTGGACATTATGTGGTTGAGAGGCAGCATGCAGACTAGTAGCTAGTTTCTGCAGAGTTCCACTGTACTGACCAGGTGCAACAAAGCTGGTTTGAGGGCCCTCATTCTGGTTCGAAGCTGGTTGGACAGGATTGCTTTCGGTAGCATAATACTTGCTTGCCAGAGGGACATACCTTTTGTCCTGGCTGGTTCCATAGACGCTAGAGGCTGCACTACTATGTTTGCTGTTTTGGCATGTACCATAGTGAACAGGGTTTGTATTACCAGGGTTAGGTTGAGTGATACTTCCCATTTGTGCAGTCTGATGGCGTTGAGGGGTAGACTGGACATTGTCTGAAGATTGGTAGACCGTGCCCTGTGCGGTGTTGTAATAGTCTGTGTTTGCACCACTGTGGACAATTTCAGTCCTGCCAACTGAGGATCCATAATGGCCAGAAGCAGGCTTGGCATATTGTCTCTTGCTAGGTCCATATTCATTTACAGAAAGTTGGTTAGGTACAAGCATCTTAATTGGTGCCCATTGGGCTTTGGTGGGCTTCACTTCTCCAAAGGTGGTTTCATCTTGGCTGAGACCATGACCAGGAACTTGAGATAAACCACTTTGGTTATCCCCATACGTGCTGTATTCAGGGACTTTGCTGGTGGTAGGTTGACGATCTGCACCTTGGACAGCAAAGTTGTCTCCGGAAGCAGGTTTCACATAACTTGAGGTACCCTGGGCACGGTCACCTAGTGGGACCTTGTGACTTGGGACTTGCTGGAAGCTGTTGCTTACTTCAGAATCATGCATATTATTAGCAGGAAGGACTTGTTTCACACCAAAATCCTGGGCATCTGTGTTGTAGTTGGAACCAGGTTGTACTTTAGTATTCTGGTAAACATAGGAAGCAAGGAAAGGGTTTGCCTTGCTTGGAGTGTCATAGTGACTTGGGGTCTTGACAGTGTCAGGAGTATATGGTTCACTGGCTGGCTTGACATATTGCTGGGGGGTGGATATGCCATCAGAACTTTGCAGAACACTGTAGCGTCTTAAGCCAGAGAGGACATTACCTCCAGAATGCTGCGATGTGCTGCTACTTTGTGCAGTATAGTCACTTAAAGTGGGCTTATTGTTCACAGTTGCATGATGGCTTGGGGCTGGTTTGCTCAACTTTGCAGATTGTACAGTATTGTACATCTCATGTTGGGCAGAGTTTGGGTGTAGTCTCAAATGTTGGATATCTTTGATCCCTCCGACAGGGCTGCGGATGGGGAATTGCACTAGTTCACTGAGCCTGCTGGCTCCATCAGTTTCAGGCCTGATTCCCATATCCTTTTTATGTGGAGTATTGCCATCCTGGGTGGATCCATAAACATTTAGGGCTGGGGTGTCATTATCACTTAAGTTGTGTTGGCCAGTACCATAAGTACTTCCACCTTGCACATTGCTGGATGATTGTGGGGCACCACTGCCTTGGAGACTGCTGTAATGGCTGAGAGAAGGATCCAGGGTGTTGTCAGCTGTTGAAGATCCATAGTTGGTACTACGATGCCCCCCTGTCTGTGACACCTCATGATTTCTTGGAAAAGGTTGTGAGTTGATAACCTGGACACTTTCAGTGTTGGTGGGAACTTGCTGTGGACAGCCAGGCACTGGTTTATTGGTTACGCCATCTAAACAGAAAGGATTTATTTTTTATACCTTACCTCAAAACAACTGTGCTCAACTACATGTAGTTGTGTAAACAAATCTTACCTTCGGTGCTCCCTGTGAATTTGATTGAACCAACCCCAGGCACTTCAGATTTGAAAATCCTGTCCACAAACAGCCTACTGACTGAGCTGAGTGGGTAGAAGCATTGCACTGTGAGTCTAAAGAAGGAAAGGTCATTAGAGATGTGCCATATGCAGCCACAGTTAATCCACAAGCCAGATTTATGGATGACATTTTTGACATCTGATTATTCACACCTAGGTCACCTACTGTATTCTTAAGTAGCTTATTGCACAAATAATCAAGTTACCATGTTCAGATCAGGGCATTGTATAATGAAAATGACAGCATTGAAATGCTAAGATCGATCATGTTCCCAAATAACCATGACTGATTCACCTGAATTTAGAATCCCTGGAGATGGAAGAGCTGTCAGGTATGAGCTCCATATCAGACAGGATCTCATTTTCATACACTACAGAAGACTCTTCAACCTATAAGACAAGTGGAAACTGCTGTTACTTTATAATGAGTAGTTCCAAGTTAGTCAAAAGCTCATATGACTGAATTTTCCCACCATCTAGCATTACCATTATTTTATAGCGTTTATTGTTCTAGGGGATTCTCATTTAGGCATAGATATGTTAAATCAAAATTCCCCCGCCTAATAAATTAGGCTGACCTTTCAAATTCTGCTAAAAATACAGAATTCACAATTTAGTATTTTGGAATTAACAAAATTCCACAGGCTCCAAGCTTATATTCTAAATGAGATCATACCATAACCGTGGTCCCGCACGTGTTCAAGCCAAACTCGAACAGAACTCTTGAGTGATCCGTTAATTTTGGTTTACAGGTTCTGTCCAACAGGGTAGTACTGTGTGGATTCACTGCAGGCCAGTTAGTTTTTGTACTGGTCACCACAGTCATGGTCCCATCAGTTGAACAGACTGGAAAGACAAAAGGTCAATCGAAGCTGCAGATGACAGCCCAATACAAAAACAAAGCATGCGTGTTATGGATGCATACTCACTTATGAGCTGATCATGTCTGAAAAGACAGCGCGTTGCTGTTGCTGTCTGGATCTCCAAAGTCCTTGAATCTCTTGAGAGAACTTCAAATGTGCCATAAAAATGTCTCAAGTTGATATCCTGAAATGCAAATTAAAAAAAAAGGTTTGACCATAGCAGTGAAGTAGGTCTATAAGCAGCTATTAAAGTGAGGGCAATGTCCTGCCAAATTTGGTTGGTAGTCATGTCGTAGATAAGTGGTTCCCAAACTGGGGTCAGCGCAAACAGGTAGGGGGAGATTAACTGCCATTTACATGTATTCAACTAGTAATTTTACCATAAGTCCAACCATTAATTAGGGGGAATCTACAACTATAGCTACAATGGATGAACCACCATCTGATATCGACAGCCTAGGCAGAGCGAGGCACCGGTGGGAGATACCCTAGTGCCATTGGGATAATTCAGCAGAGCTAAGTGATCACAAAACAGTATGGTTTCACATCTCATGGTCAATGGGGATCCACATGCACAATGGTGTTGCGTGTTTGGATGTGCTAGAAAATGAGTTTGAAGCCAGTGAAACTGAAGAGACATTTACTCAAACATGCAACACTGATAAACCGGTGGATTTTGTCCGTCGCAAAGAGCAAGATTTGCGTGGGCAAAAGCAGGCAGACCAGACTACAACCATTACCAAAGCTGCTTGTTATGAAGGGTCATATTGCAAAATCAAAAAGCCACATACTGTTGGTGAGACGCAATCTCCTCGCAGCAATAGGCATGGTGAGAAAATAGTGAGTCAGCGCAAACAAATCCCGCTGCCGGATAACACTGTTGCCCGGCGGATATATGATATGGGGAAAAAAAAGTCAACGTGCCAACTTAATCGGAAAAATAATACAAGTAAATTCGCTCTACAACTAGGTGTTTCAACTGATGTCACATTTAGCTCAGCTTCTCGTATTCTTCATATAGGCTACTGCTATGAGGGGAAACTACATGGCGTTATTTTGCAATGCGCTTGAGGGGACATTCAAACGTGACGAAAAGATGCGTGATGAAGAGCGCCTATTCCTACTGGATACAGTCACCCAATGCAGAATGCCTGTGATCATAAATGGCTGGCAAACATTTTTGATAGACTGAATCGACTTAACAGGTCACTGCATGGCCCCAATACCAACATTATGTTTGAGGAGAATGAACTGCACCTGGATGATGCAACAAAAAGCAAGGATCACTCATCACCTCTGAGGATTTATTGGACATTTCAGGAGGTACTTTCAAGAGGAAACACGAACACCATGACTGGAGCCAACCGCTAATTTTCAGCACCGCTTGCAACTGCCCGTCACCAGAGCTACAGTAGTCATTCCTTGAATGATCCAGTGACAGGACCTTGGGTGCAGCCTTTGCCACAACCGCAGGAGAATAACCGGGATTCTCTGAAATCGCATTGATAAACCAATTGCTTTTGCGTCGACCCATCTGACTTTTTTCCCCGCACTTACATTAAAACAAACTGTTATGTTTCACGAGAGTGGAAGATGAACTACTTTTATTTGTGTCAAGCATAGCGCCCCGAATAAAAAATTATATTTGTCTGGTAATTACCCATGTAAATGACCAAATAAAAGTATTAAGTGAGATGCAAACAAATAGGTCTGTGTATACATCGTTGTACAGCGATAGGGCTTTCAAATATATAAAATGATAATTTAAATATGAAGGTGTGACTGCCTTGGGGGACAAGCTGTGACCCAAATGTATAAGTGGGGTGTGAGCCAAAACGTTTGGGAACCACTGCCTTAGATCAGTGTCTCAATCCATTCTTTAGAGAACCCAAAGGTAGTGCACATTTGTTCTAGACCAGCATCACAGATACAGCCAATCACAGGCTTGGCAAAAATGTGCCCCCCTTGGAGGTCCCCCACCAGGAATGGATTGAGAAACTCTGCTTTAGAATTGACAACATACTGTACCTCATAAGTGTAGCCAACAGTGAACAGTGGCACCGCCAAGGTCAAACTATGGCTTTCGTTTCGCAGGTTGTACCCTCTTTCAGCCACCAGCTCAGGTGTTAGAGGGTCATGACCAAACCCAATCTCCCACAGGTATCCCAGTCTTGGCTGGTCCATGTCAAAGACAATGCCTCCTCTTGTGCAAACCCCTTTGAGCTCAGGAGGATCTGGGGGTGAGATTGCAGATTTAAGTTACTTTCACAAGGTCTTCAAAGTAAAATGTTATGCTTGAAGTAAAATGTGAAGACGTCTTACACGCGTTGCTGAACTGTTCCACAACAGAGGCTAGATGGTAGTAAGGCTCTTCCTGGGGCATGATGCTTAACGTATAGTTTATGTCCATGGAGTACTGGAGGAGCCCCTCACCTAAGTACTATTGAGAGAAAAAAAAACATTTTTTTAAATCTCGTATTATTTTAAAAAGTAGCTAATCATGACTAAGCTCCATTTATGGAAATGTGTTTAATCTAAAAATGTACTCACCGTCCTATGCACATCCTTGTCGTCAAAAGGAACCCTGATAGTATAGGCATGGGTGCCATTGGCATGGATGATCTTACTGATGGTGTAGCCATATTCTGCAGCATCTGATACAGAGAACTGCTTTTCATTCAACTTCACTCCCATCAGAGCCACGTCGTGAGGAATGTTCCCCAAGTACACATTGAACGCATGCTCTTCACTGGTCTCTGGAGGAGTAATAGAGGAAAGTTAAGTAGCCGAATAACAAGAACTCAGCAATGCCACAAAGCACATTGGAAAATGACACCTTAGTCATTGTGTCCATATGTTTGTTATGTGCGAAAAGGATGAACATACTGTGGTATGGAGAAAGGGCGTAGACATCAACAGTGAAGGGGTGCCGGCACAGCAATGGAGTGTCCACTACCCTGAGCAGCCGGTGTCTCGTTTCAACAGTGCTACCATCAGTGTAGACATGAGAGAACACATGCTCATAGAACAGGAAAGCCACGTACATCTCCCGGTAGGTATTGTTTGTCACCAAACTCTAAAAATACACAATTTACTGTGAATGAGCAATGATCTTGTTCGAGAATGAATTAAAGTTTTTAAAAAAACACTAGGATAACATTATTCTGTGAATATATTATACTGAGCAAAAATATAAAACTTGAAGTGTTGGTTCCATGTTTCATGAGCTGAAATAAAAAGATCCCAGAAATGTTCCATATGCAAAGGTTATTTCAGCAACAAATTAGTTTATATTCCGGTTAGTGAGCATTTCTCCTTTGCCAAGATAATCCATCCACCTGACAGATGTGGCATATCAAAATGCCACATTTGTCTCAAGTTGAGGGAGTGTGCAATTGGCATGCCGACTACAGGAATGTCCACCAGAGCTGTTGCCAGAGAATTTAATGTTATTTTCTCTACCAAAAGCTGACTCCAACATTGTTTTAGAGAATTTAGCAGTATGTCCAACCAGCCTCACAACCGTAGACCACGTGTAACCAGTCCAGGACCTCCACATCTGGCTTCTTCACATGCGGGATCATCCGAGACCAGCCACCCTGACAGCTGATGAAACTGAGGAGTATTAGTCTGTAATAAAGCCCTTTTGTGGGAAAAAAAAACTAATTATGATGCCCTCCCAGGCCTGACGTTGGCAGCACCCCTGCCAGTCATGTGAAATCCAAAGATTAGGGCCTAATGAATGTATTTATATTTACTGATTTCATTCTATGAACTGTAACTCAGTAAAATCATAAAATTGTTTACTATAGATCAGGTTTACCAACTCCATTCCCAGAGTGCTACTTGGTGCAGGCTTTTGTTTCAGCCCAGCACAAAAACACCTGCCAAGTTGTGGTCCAGAAGAAAGATTAGTACTAGTTGATTTATTTAATTTAAAGGCCCACTGCAGACAAATGGGATTTTCCTGTGCTTTATATGAAATATAAAAACTATGATAATGCCCTTTTAATGCGAGAGCTGTTTGATACGTTTCAACTTGTGTTGGTGGGATGAATTTTGTCCTTACATGGTAACGTCACCATGCGGTAAATTACTTATACCAATTAAAAAAAATAAGTTACGAACCTCTGCCAACAGCTCATTTTCAGATTACCCCTCCCTACTCAGACCACTCCCACACAGTCCTACCAAAATTATTTATTGAAATATTGCCCTTTGCTAAGAAGACATTTTATTTTTATCATCACAATGTACTTAATTGTTACCCAGAAATGATTTGATATTGCGATTAAAAAGAGCTGTACCAGACCTTTAAACAGGCGTTAGCCTTGTGCTGGGCTGGAGAAAATAAAGCCTTCACACCCAGTTGCTCTCCAGTGCCAGTTTGAGAACCCTGCACCAGTTGAACCTAGCCTGGTCCCAGAATGGTTTGTGCTTTTGCCTACTCCATTGTCAAGGTGTGTTTAGCATGACAATTCCATAAGGAGTTGCCAAGAAAAGTAGAAACAGACTGCCACCCAGGCTAAGCTGAACCCAGATTGGAGCTAAAGTCCACAGTGGCCTTTACCTTCCTATATCCTCCTTCGGCACCAAAGGGGACACCCATCTGTACCATGAGCCCGTTGACTTCTAGAGTGTAGCCCCTGGCCCTCGCCGTGGCCTCATCCAGCAGTTGGCTCTCCATGCCCACGTTGATCTGCTTACTTTCAAAGCCAAAGCCGCTGTGAACCAAGGGGGTCATGATCCTGGGGGTGTCCCAGAGTAGCCTGGCCCCGTCAAAGTATCCTGGGTCTGAGAGCGAAAAAAGCAATGCAAACGTTTGCATGAAACACTATGCGCATTTCTCCACCAGAGATGTTTCAATCAAATTGATGCAAGGTTGAGTGATGTAGCGCACATAAAAATACCCTTTGCAGTTAAATTCTCATGTACGGAATAAAAAAAAAAACAGAGTTAAATGGATTGTATTATTGTGAGAACTATTGGTTCTCACCCAAAAAAAAAAAAAAAGCGTGCCCACACTGGTATTTGCACGTTCGCTATTGCCCAAAGCGCACAGATGGCGCTGTTGGCTAGAGCGCACATGAGAAAATATTAACATAATCAAAAGCGCAAGTATTTATTTGTCAAACGGAAGCCAAGCGTCGATATTCATGTCACCAGAATAAGACCCTCGATATTTATTGGAAAGGAGCATCAAGCTCACCACCTTGTACTTTCACCACCGTGTGAAGTTAATTTCATAAGTAGCCTAAGGAACTGCATGCTTGCCCGCCGAGTCGTAGTGGAAGGACCACACAACATGCCATCACGTGACAAGTTATCAATATTGGCGCCTAAAAGCATTTCCGACATTGCTCACATAATTCATTTCACCTACAAAAAAAGATCCCACCTTCTCTAGCATGTTAACGAAAAAATTTCAATTTCCGTCAGGTCTGTCATTACAATTTGTATCCTACATGTAGGCCTACTTTACTCCCATTATAAAAAGGTTGTCTGGAAACCTGGTTATTGATGCACTTATCTAAAGAATTCACAAATGATTAATCGACAGTTGTCTAGAATTATTACTTGCATCAGCTTTGAATATAAAACACTGCTAAAGCTAAAGCATTGTTAAAGACCATTATTTAGTGATATAGGGGAATATAAAATAAATGTACTTATGGTGCAGGCCACAGATATGTCAATCATGACCACCATCATTTTCTGACTGAAGAACACGGTCCCGTGAATGACCTCCACCGCAACACCGTCAACCTGAGAGTAGAAAGACAACGTGGTTGTTAAAAAGGTCCTGTCAGTTTTAGGCCTTAAAATGAATTCTATTTTACTAGTTCAATGTTTCCTCTTCTTTCCTTTATCTGCACTGATTGGGAATACACTGCTATAAGAGCAGGTGTCTCGAGGGCTTCCACCAGGTTTCTTTCAATATTGTTTTCAGATCAGCGCAGAAAAAGGAAAGGACATAAGAAGAAGAGGAAGCGATTTCAGAGTACTGAAACGCATAGCATTTCTTGAAATACCCACCATTACGATTTCCGAGTGGTTTTGTCTGTAGGGAGAGCGGAAGACAACCCTTTTCGGAGTGGCACTCAGCTCGTAACCCAGTCGATGGGCATCGGCGGCAGGCATGGTGGCTATTTTCTCCTCATTCTTCAGGAACATTACCTGCCATGCAGAATTGGCCATCTTTTGGGCCTTAGAGAGGATTCAGTAGAGTCAACATCAAGCTTGAACATTTTCAATGCAAAGAGTACTTAAAAAACAACATTAATGTTGTATGCTTCTAGAGGATGTGGCTTACAATAGAATGGGCAGCCCTCCATGCTTCCTTTGAGGTTCCTTCGGAGGTAGTACAAGGCACATCTCTCCCCACAGTTACCTAAGGGACATAGTACCATATTTAAATGTTGGGTGGCATATATGAGGAGTCATTAACTTTGTGTGGAAGAAAAACATTTCATGGATTTTCCAATTCTGGTTCTGGAGGACCAATATGCCTGCAGTAGTTCTAGTCAAGCAATTAGTTTGAATCTTAAACACTTAATTAATGGTCAAAATCAACTTACTAATTTGAGTGGGTATTTATCAGAGTTCATCTGACAAAGCAATTTGCGTTTCTGCTAAGTTGGTGTGAAACCCAGTATGCCCCCAGGACCAGGATCGGAAAAGGCAGCCTTACTGTACCTCCATGTAGTCCTCTTCACATATAACCTCCCGTTGTGACCAGGGCAGTGGCAGGAAGCAGGTCTGAGACAAAGGGTAGCGCGACTGTCGTTCCTTGGCATCCGTGACTATGATATTGAACTGGAAGGTGAATACCTCATCGTTCTGAAACAGCAAATAGTTATCAGGTTTGATCAGCTCAGCAAGATGATACAGTTCCGTATGGGAAGACAGGAGTTTGAGTCCTCAGCCTGCACCTTTTTGTTCAATCCCTTAAACCAACACAACCAATTCACCACATTTAAATCATCAAACCACACTTGATTAGTTGAATCAGATTTATTGAGTCAGTTGAATCAAGACTCTCCTGCCCTAGAGTGAGACATGGGGTATGTCCCAATTCGGTGGTGGCATGGGCTGGTGGAAATGTCCACTAGCCCATGCCAATCCAATGCTTTTAGATTAGCTGGAAGTAGTGAACAAGTGCACACTTCAGGAGGAATGAGATATTTGGATGCACCCATAGGCTACCTGGTTGTCAATGTGACAGGAGAAGTAGGAAGCCCTGAGAGTGGTGTAGCCGTCCATCTTAAAGGTGCTGATGGTGTAACCACACCGGGACGCATTATTTTCATCTATGGGATGCACACCAGTCGCATCTGCAAAGAAGAGGACATTATATTTCACTCTGCACATCAATTACATTAAACAAATGGCAAATATACTCCTACCCTACTCAACTCACTAAAGCTAATATTGAGGACACACCATCTAGGACTGAGGGCACCAAATCTTTCAATCATAAACAGTTGAAATCAACTTGAGCCATACTTTAAGCAAGGTCTCAAGTAATACAACTAAAACCTTGTAATCACCCACCTACAGCCTCAAACTGAGGGGCATCGTTAGACGAACTAACATGCACCCACAGGTATCGATCCCGACATTCTGACTGTATGGCCACTCCTACATGAAAGAATATAGGTTAGGGTAAAATTAATACAATGCTATTGATTCAGTTTTGTGAATGAACAGAGATTCATCTCTTCTTACATTGATAGTCCCCTGCAGTGGCTCACATGCCTGACTATTGTTTTTAGTACAATATTTGTGCTTGGGTACATTATCTTGATAAGACTCATGCAGACCTTGATCAATGAAAAGAACTCAGCATACCTTCTGGAATACTGTAACCTTTAGGACTTCCAAGAACCCCAAAATAAAGCAATGATAGTCTGGGAGAGGGAGAAAGTTAAATTAAATGTCTGCCATTTCTCACTGGTAAAATCATGGAGAACCACAATACATCAAAATTGTTTCACATTTTTCCAAACTTACCCAATACTAATGCCAAGACTTGCAGCCATAATTTGGCTATACAAATCCCCAGCTTGACTAGACAACACAGTACTAGTCTGATAGTATCAGAAAATAAAGACAGCAAGAAAAGCTCAACTAGTTGCTTTGAAACTCCCTTGCCACTAACCAAAGGGCCAAACAATTTACATTGAGTCACAGGTAGACTAATCACCACCGGAATGGAACCCAGGTGCTACTGATTGAACTTGATTGCTTTGTAAACTTTTGATGACTTCCATTGGCACTGTTGTCCTACGATAGGAGTGTAGCTTATTTGAGTATGTGTAGCCAACTGCACAAAATGTTATATTTGCTGGTTGAATATGAAATAGATTTAGCTGAATTCAAATAATACAAGCTTTATGTTGACTTCATTATTTGAATCAGCTGTGTAGTGCTAGTGCAACAACCAAAATGTACACCCCTTGGGGTCCGGGGACCGAGTTTGGGAAACACTGGCCTAGTAGTAGCAAGATTGAGGTTTTCCCCTTTAGTGTTTGGGTTTGTAATCTTATGTTTATCACAGTAAATAGCCAGCAGAGGGAGGTAAATAGTCATTTTATCTAGTCTCTTGCTTGGCTGTGCTGTCTAGCTATCCCAAACCACCAGATGGCAATGTTCATTGGTTTTACACCCTAAGATTTAGAACACAAACACAAACTTCTTCTGTAAATTAACATTGTTTTGCATATGCTGATTAAAAATAAACTCATTCAAATAGACTAAATGTTTGGTAAAATATATGGGCTCTCTTCAAATATGCTGAGTGGTTAGCAATTATGTAGTTATAATTTGCTATAATTACGTTTTGACAGAACATTTTTGTCAGCTCTTTGTGGGTTTGACATCAGAAAGCGAATGGCTGCAGTGGCATTAGCCAGGTAGGTGCTTCTACACATTGGTAGTGGGTGATGGTAGTTCTCCCCAATACAATGAAAAGTGCTTGAAAAAAATGCTAATAAACCCAAATCTATTATTGTGATTGTTATTATTATTATTTAATTGTATGTCGTTAGTATTATTAGAAATTGTTAATATATCAATCTCCTTCCAGGTCCAGTGAAAGCCCCAGTCCTGGGTACTGGGTTCCACACCAGCCTTGGAAAGGAGTCCCGTGCTCAGACACTGCAGAACGGTGAGTCCTTAACTAAACTCAGCATACCCTCTCTCCTTCTCAAAACAGCTGGGGATTGTTCAAGCATGTTGGAGATAGAAGTGCAACACACAGAGTGGACATGATTCTCTATTCCAACTCATATCCATTCTTTGGCGAATCTTGCCACTTAAGACCCATTTTCATTTAATGAATTGATGTCAATGGGAGATTTAAGTGTAAATGTGACTTAAATGGAATTTAGTATTCACCCCTGTATGCATAACTCTTAATCTGGGGACCAAACAAAACCTGTTCAAGCAGGAAACTGAATGATTGGTTGTGAGATAGTGAGTGAAATTAGCCAGGATGTTTTTGGTCTCATGTCTCCTGTTATCATATAAAATATGAGATTACATCTTGGGAAGTTGGTTAATTTGACAGTTTCATATCCAATCATTGTATAGAAGACGGTTTTATGGAGAGGCCAGTTTGGTGCATGTCTTGAATTGATATGTGTGTGCGTGTGTGTGAGAGAGAGAGAGAGAGAGAGAGTAGCCAATAAAGCCCTTTGAATTGAGAGAGCGAGAGAAAGAGAGGTTTGATGAGAACTTTTCCCGGCCTTGCGGATTTATAGTTTGTGGTGATCACTGTGAACAAGCACATCCCTGTCAGAAAACAGAGCGTTCTCAGAGCACACTCCACACCTGGACCAACAACACACACACACACACACACACACACACACACACACACACACACACACACACACACACACACATGCACACACACACACAAACCTCACATTCACTTATTCACACGCACCACACACACACACACACACACACACACACAATCCGCCTCTAATCTGCCACTCTCTGCCATCCAAACACACCAGGATTAAACTGTCCAGAGACTGAGGGGAGTTAGTGAGATGGGGGAGGGAGAGGATATATACACAGAAACACATGTACACACGCACGAGTAGTCGCGTAAACACGCATGGGTAGTTGCATACGCATATGTACGCATATACTGTACACATACACACACAGCGGTTCCAGAATAGAACGATTAATGCTCTTAAAAGCTTTTTGGGTTATTTCTGGTACTGACACTGGTGACCGACCTTCACTCCACTCTGCATTCCAGACCAACCTGCCTGACACACACACACACACACACACGCACACACACACACACACACACACACACACACACACACACACACACACACACACACACACACACACACACACACACAGACACAGACACAGACACACACACACACACACACACACACACACACACACACACACACACACACATCCTGTATGCATGCACATCCGACTCACACACATACCAGTATGAGTGAACACATGTAAATCAAATAAAATGTTATTGGTTGCATACACGTATTTAGCAGATGTTATTGCGGGTGTAGTGAAATGCTTGTGTTCCTAACCCCAACAGTACAGTAACATCTAACAATTCACAACAATACACACAAATCTAAAAGTAAAATAATGTAATTAGGAAATTAGGACGAGCAACGTCAGAGTCCGGAGTGTATATATATATAGTTTGGAGTTTGGAAGGGTTTTTCTTTATTTGCACTATTTTTTATATTGTAGAATAAAAGTGAAGACATCAAAACTATGAAATAACACATATGGCATCATGTAGTAACCAAAAAAGTGTTAAATCAAAATATTATATTTGAGATTCTTCAAAGTAGCCACACTTTGCCTTGATGACAGCTTTGAACACTCATGGCATTCTCTCAACCAGCTTCATGAGTACAGCCACAGGAAAGGAAGACCCAGAAATACCTCTGCTGCAGAGCATAAGTTCATTAGAGTTAGCAGCCTCAGATTGCAGCCCAAATAAATGCTTCACAGAGTTCAAGTAACAGACACATCTCAACATCAACTGTTCAGAGGAGACTGTGTGAATCAGGCCTTCATGGTCGAATTGCTGCAAAAGAAACACTACTAAAGGACACCAATAAGAAGAAGAGACTTGCTTGGGCCAAGAAACACGAGCAATGGACATTAGACCGGTGGAAATTTGTCCTTTGGTCTGAAGTCCAAATTTAGATGGATTGGCAGGTAGAGTCGGACCGCAGTGAAGGAAAGCAGCCAAGAAGTGCTCAGCATATGTGGGAACTCTTTCAAGACTGATGGAAAAGCATTCCAGGTGAAGCTGATTGAGAAAATGCCAAGAGTGTGCAAAGCTGTCATCAAGGCAAAGTTTGGCTACTTTGAGGAATGCTTTTCCAACAGTCTTGGAGTTCCCACATATGCTGAGCACTTGTTGGCTGCTTTTCCTTCACTCTGCGGTCCAACTCATCCTCATGAGAGCCAGTTTCATCATAGCGCTTGATGGTTTTTGCGACTGCACTTGAAGATTGACTGACCTTCATGTCTTAAAGTAATGATGGACTGTCGTTTCTCTTTGATAATTTGAGCTGTTCTTGCCATAATATGGACTTGGTCTTTTACCAAATAGGGCTATCTTCTGTATACCACCCTAACTTGTCACAACACAACTGATGCTATTTCATAGTTTCGATGTCTTGTGTCGCTGCACAGCTATTTTCAGGTCTCTCCAGAGATGTTCGTTCGGGTTCAAGTCCGGGCTCTGGCTGGGTCACTCAAGGACATTCAGAGACTTGTCCCGAAGCCACTCCTGCGTTGTCCTGGCTGTGTGCTTAGGGTTGTTTTGCGGTTGGAAGGTGAACCTTCGCCCCAGTCTGTGGTCCTGAGCGCTCTGGAGCAGGTTTTATCAAGGATTTTCATCTTTCTCTCAATCCTGACTAGTCTCCCAGTCCCTGCCGCTAAAAAACATCCCCACAGTATGATGCTGCCACCACCATGCTTCACCGTAGGTATGTTGCCAGGTTTCTTCCAGACGTGATGCTTGGCATTCATGCCAAATAGTTCAATCTTGGTTTCATTAGACCAGATAATCTTGTTTTTTATGGTCTGATTCATTTAGGTGCCTTTTGGCTTTTATTGAGGAGTGGCTTCCCTCTGGCCACTCAACCATAACGGCCTGATTGGTGGAGTGCCGCAGAGATGGTTGTCCTTCTGGAAGGTTCTCCCATCTCCACAGAGGAACTCTGGAGCTCTGTCAGAGTGACCATCGGGGTCTTGGTCACCTCCCTGACCAAGGCCCTTCTCCCCCGATTGCTCAGTTTGGCCAGGCTTCCAGCTCTAGGAAGAGTCTTGGTGGTTCCAAATTTCTTCCATTTAAGAATGATGAAAGCCACTGTGTTCTTGGGGACCTTCAATGCTGCAGAAATATTTTGGTACCCTTCCCTAGATCTGTGCCTCGACAGCCCTGTCTCCTTCGACCTCATGGCTTGGTTTTTGCTCTGACATGCACTGTCAACTCTGGGACCTCATATAGACAGGTGTGTGCCTTTGCAAATCATGTCCAATCAATTGAATTTACCACAGGTGGACTCCAATCAAGTTGTAGAAACATCTCAAGGATGATCAGTGGAAACAGGATGCACCTGAGCTAAATTCGAGTCTCATAGCAAAGGGTCTGAATACTTATGTAAATTAGGTATTCCGTTTTTTATTTTTAATACATTTACAAAAAAAAATTGCCTTGTCATTATGGGGTATTGTGTGCAGATTGATGAGGAAAAACATGTATTTAATAAACTTTAGAATAAGGCTGTAACTTAACAACATGTGGAAAAAGTCTAGAGGTCTGAATAATTTTCCGAATGCACTGTATATGTGATGGGATATATAGACATTATGGACAGTATGTGGATAGAATATGTAGTATATTTGAAGAATACGTGGATAGAATTGTATATGTACAGCAATAGTTGAATAGGATGGCCTTGACTTGAAAACACTATGTAAACATTTTTAAAGTGACTAGTGTTCCATTATTAAAGTGACCAGAGATCCATGTCTGTGTACATAGGGCAGCAGCCTCTAAAGTGCAGGGATGAGTAACCGGGTGGATGCCGGCTAGTGACAGTGACTAATTTCAGGGCAGGGTACTGGGTGGAGGCCGGCTAGTGATGGCTATTTAACAGTTTAATGGCCTTGAGATAGAAGCTGTGTTTCAGTCTCTCTGTGATTCGTTTGGCCGTCCTCACCACCCTCTGGAGAGCCCTGCTGATGCGGATGGTGCAGGTGCCTTACCAGGCAGTGATACAGCCCAAAAGGATGTTCTCAATGGTGCATCTGTAAATGTTTGTGAGGGTCTTAGAGGCTAGGCCTGAATTTCTTCAGGCTCCTGAGGTTGAGTGTGTGTGTGTGTGTCAGTGTGTGTATGTTTGTGTACAATCATACACAGACACTCACACATTTGCTCATAAACACTCATTAGTAACCATAACTGTGTGTGTTACTGTCACTAATTAAGTATATCTCTGACTGTCACACTTAACATTACTTATACAGCTCTCTTAATTTTTATTTTCTTGTCGCTCTAATTTAGTTTAAAGTTTTATGCAATATTCAATGTAAAATAGAATAACTAATACATTTATTTTTTACAAAAAACATGAGAAATAAGATAGGAAGCTATAGGGTCTGTGCCAGTACCAAATGTATAATGTGCAGGGATACTGGAGTATTTGAGGTAGATATTTACATGAAGGCAGGGATTAGGAGAAAGTGACAGATAAACAATAATAACATAGTAAGCAGCATAAGTGGTGGGTGGATGTGTGTGTGGTGGTGAGTGTGTGTATACACGTGTTAGTGTGAGTGTGTGAATGTGTAAGAGTGTCAGTGTAGGTGTGATAGGTGGATATACATGTAAACAAGGCTGAAAAGTGACTGGTAGCAGGAATAAATAAATACTTATGGTAATATAATAATGGTAATACGTGTAAACAGGAGCAATAATTACCAGTAGCAGGATATATAGATAGATGCTAATGGTAATGGAGGTTAATCATCAATGAACATCAGCGTAGCGCTAATAATGAATCTAATACATGATCATTTTAGCAGCAGCGTTGGTGTGAGGGAGAGCAGTAGTTTAACAGTCTTATATGGAACGCCGTTTGGTGTCAAAAAAGATACGGCAAATAACACTATTCAAATAACAATATGCAAACTATATGCAAATGTTGGTGCATGTGAAGCCAGCTATTTGAAAAACATCTAATTCATCATCATCACCAAAAAATGAATAATTAATGTCGAACCGCTTTTTAAGTTTTGCCAGCCAAGTACAACCACCTTCACAACCACCCAAGGTTAATTCTGGTAGGTAATATCTGGCAAAAGTCAACATTGACCGGCACAGCTACCTAGCGTTAACCTAACACTCCCCCCTTTCCATTATTAGCCTATCTAGCTAGCTATGATATCATTGGTTATTTAACTGTATGTCCTTTCGCGTAAACTAGGCCTTTCTATTGCTGTTATGTTGTGTTATGATTTTGTTTATTTTTTCTTCAAATATTGCTTGAGAGAATGAGCAGTTAGAGAATTGGGCGGAGGCCATCCGCACCACCCTCTGTAGGGCCTTCCGGTCAAGGGTGGTGTAGTTGCCATACCAGATGGTGATACAACCAGTCAGGATGCTCTCGATGGTGCAGCTGTAAAAGTTCTTAAAGATCTGAGGGGCCATGCAGGATCGTTTCAGCCTCCTGAGGGAGAAGAGGCACTGCAATGCCTTCTTCACGACTATGTTGGTGTGAGAGGACCATGTTAAGTCCTCGATGATATGGACACAGAGGAATTTGAAGCTCTTGACTCTCTCCCCTGCGGCCCTGTCGATGTGGATGGGGGTGTGCTCCCCTCCCTATTTCCTGTAGTCCACGATCAGCTCCTTGGTCTTGTTGACGTTGAGGGAGGTCTCTGACCTCCTCCCTGTAGGCTGTCTCATCGCCGTTGGTGATCAGGCCTACCACTGTCGTGTCATCAGCAAACTTGGCCACGATTCTGCCGTGACCGCTCTAGAAGCCTGAAGTTTTTTGAAATTGTGTTCTGCCCTTATTGTTAAACATTTTGAGTCTTCCATCTCCCATCTTTGTGTAAAGGAAATGTCAATTGAGATGTGTTTATTGATAGCCTAACACAAATATATCCTACTACGGGGAATGGAACTGAACTGGCATATTTCTTATAGTAAAAGCCTATGTTTGTGTTTGGACTAGAATTGCTGAATACAGTATGTGTGTTCTGTATTACCATCTGTGTGTTCATGGATTTAACTTATTTGCGTGTCTGATAGTGTGTGCGCACGCCTGTGTCTGCGAGGTTGTGTGTGTGTGTGTGTGTGAGGCTGTGCTGCAGATGGCTTCTCTCTGGTAAGTACACAGCTGCCTGTCTCTCTCTGCCTTGGAGAAGCACAGGGATGGTTTGTCAGCACCTATTAACAGGGCCTGTCTGGCCCGCTCTCGTGCTCATGACATCACCGCTACTGCCTACCCATGTGTGTGTATCTATTTACCCTAACGTGTGTGTGTGTGTGTGTGTGTGTCCACAGGCAAGCGGCAAATCCACAACCTGGGCAGCCAGCTGCAGCTCAACCAGCACTGCCTGGACACGGCCTTCAACTTCTTTAAGATGGTGGTGAGCAAGCACCTGACACGAGGACGCAAGATGGCGCATGTCATCGCTGCCTGCCTCTACCTGGTCTGTCGGACTGAGGGCACGCCCCGTATCCTTAGGACTGGGACAGCACCCCTGCTGCCCTGAAGGGGGCCAAAGGGGGGAGATTGTGTTTTACCATAGGGGGTTGGGGTGAGGGTGTTTCCATGGCATTAATGGTTACAGATTAACGTGTGTGTGTTTTTGAGTACTGTATGTGTGAAAGAAAGGGTAATCTTTTGGTAAACCCAAAAGTAAAATCTTTGGTCAGCAGCATGATTAACTTCAGTGTTCATATGTTTTAGAAATTCTGACAAAAACTAAGTCTCCACCCTTGCTAAAGGAAACTCTCATCCGTGTGGGTACATGCGTGAAGCACTCGAGGTAAAGCACAGCCGAAACCCCAAAAAACAGAACTAATGCTATTCGTTATCTTTCGCATCTCATTGAGTCCCGGCAAATTCTTCGGTCTACACGCAGAATTTGCCCAAGGGAGATTAGAGAAAGGTAGAAGGATTGTATTTGTGACATCTGTGTGTGTTATTGTGGACGTGTTTGCACATTCATGTGTGTAATAGAGAGGGTGTGTTTGTGAGTTATTGGTGATGGATGTTTGTGCTCGGCACTTGCTTCTACACACCCATGTGTTAGAGAGACATTATTCTGATCAGGTCCAACGACATACCTCCTCCCACTATCCAGCCACCTCAAACGCATACTGCTATCCAGCCACCTCTCCTCTCCACGGTGCTCCCAAGTCGTTTGAACATTTCCCAATCCCAAGGCTTCAGAAGACCTGGAATGTTTACCGCAGCGTCCGGATCAAACCGCTCAGTGATCGGAATGCATTATAAGCTTCCCCTGCCCCAATTCTAACCTTAACCATTAGTGGGGGAAATGCAAAACTGACCCAAGATCAGTGTCTACTAGGGACAACGTCACCCGACTTCACATTATATATCACAGAGGCTGTGTTTACACATGCAGCCCAATTCAGATATTTTTTCACTAACTGGTGTAAACGCAGCCATATATGAAGCTCATCTGCTTTCTGTTGGTGTCGCATTGAGGAAGCATCACTCCTGCCCTCCCACCTCTTCCCATAAAAGCCATTACAGTTATAGTTATAGTTCCACAACCTTGAGGATGTCATCATTGTTTTAGTTATTGCTGTTAAACGGTGGAGAGTGGAAAACAAATGTTTTTCTCAGGTGCGACAGTGTGAAAGAGTGTAAAGCAAACAAAGGTGTAAGTTTGGTGAAACTGTTGTCGTAAAGGGAGGCCATCTTGTCTGTGTGAGGAATAATATATGATAATATAGTATATGGTATTTAGCAGACTCTTTTATCCAAAGGGACTTACAGTCATGTGTGCATACATTTTGAGTTGTGGCCCCAGCGGGAATTGGACCCATTATCCTTGGCGTTGCAAGCGCCATGCTCTACCAAATGAGCCACACATGGCCACCGTAAGTAGATCTACAGTTGAAGTCGGAAGTTTACAAATTTCCTGTCTTAGGTCAGTTAGGATCACCACTTTATTTTAAGAATGTGAAATGTCAGAATAATATTGGAGAGAATGATTTATTTCTGCTTTTATTTCTTTCATCACATTCCCAATGGGTCAGAAGTACATACACTCAATTAGTATTTGGTAGCATTGCCTTTAAATTGTTTAATTTGGGTCAAACGTTTTGGGTAGCCTTCCACAAGCATCCCACAATAAGTTGGGTGAATTTTGGCCCATTCCTCCTGACAGAACTGGTGTAACTGAGGCCTCCTTTCCCAAAGTCCTTTGTTGTTGTTCTGGGATTGATTTGCAAAGTACGTTCATTTCTAGGAGACAGAGCGCATCTCCTTCCTGAGCGGTATGAACCAGACTTGTGGAGGTCTACAATTATTTTCGGAGGTCTTGGCTGATGTCTTTAGATTTTCCCATGACGTCGAGCAAAGAGGCACTGAGGTTGAAGGTAGGCCTTGAAATACATCCACAGGTACACCTCCAATTGACTCAAATTATGTCACTTAGCCTATCAGAAGCTTCTAAAGCTATGACATCATTTTCTGGAATTTTCCAAGCTGTTTAAAGGCACAGTCAACTTAGGTATGTAAACTTCTGACCCACTGGAATTGTGATATAGTGAATTATAAGTGAAATAATCTGTCTGTAAACAATTGTTGCACAAAGTAGATGTTCTAACCGACTTGCCAAAACTATAGTTTGTTAACATGAAATCTGTGGAGTGGTTGAAAAATGAGTTTTAATGACTTCAACCTAAGTGTATGTAAACCTCCGACTTCAACTGTACATCAGAGGAGTCTGGTGAGACGAGGACTACTCATTATAATGAATGTAATGGAATAGAGTGAATGGAATGGTATCAAATACATGGAAACCAGGTGTTTGATGTGTTTGAGACCATTCCATTAACTCCGTTCCAGCCATTACTATGTGCCCGTCCTTCCCACCAGCCATAAGCCTGAAGGTCTGGAGTACCGCTGTTTTTCTTCCTCCCCTGGAAGTGAATTGATTAAGGTCACACTGATTGGTCAGAGATTCTACTCACCCTGGTCGTGTTCAGTAGTACCTTTTGCAAAGGAACATGAAAATCTTCTTATTGACCAGCGTTTTCTTCGTATGTGTGTGTGTTTGCATGGACTCTTTTAGAATAACAAGGGGAGGACCAAATACGTTGTAGATCATATTTACAGTCAAGGTAACCACAGGTCGCTATGTCGTGCTTCAGGGTATAGCACCACCACATCACTATTTGTGTTAGGTTCACAGTGTAGTGATACTAAGTCTTCATTTGTCACTTCAGCAGTCCCACCCAGGTTCTGTACCACTGTAACTGTGATATTGACACCACTCGCCCAAAGACGAATGAGTTATACAGGTCTGTCTAATCACTCTCCTTGATATTGCTATTCAAATCCTCAGTGGATTCAAACAACCCAAAGAGTCCATTGGAGAGGAATTATCAATACAACAATACAAGATACAATTCCTAGTTTTTTTTTTTTGTGGACCACTTTGGAAATAAGCGTTTTCATTAGTGCTTTCTGCGAACAAATACACTTATTTAACTCCAAAACAAATTATCACTAACCCAAAGTGTAAAAACATTCATTACATTTTTGTCATTTAGCAGATGTTCTTATCCAGAGCGACTTACAGTTAGTTAGAGCATACATGTTCATACTTTTTTTTCGTATTGGTCCCCCGTGGGAATCGAACCCACAACCCTGGCGTTGCAAGCACCATGCTCTACCATCTGAGCTACACTGGACATGCCTGGCTCTTGGAAAGTGAGCTATGGGCAACTGACAGTATGATGATACTGGCAGGGGAACCCCCTACTTGTGAGTGATTGACTGCATCTCAAATGGCATCTCTATTCTGTCCAGTTCGCTAATATTACATAAACAATGAAAAGAGGAAATAATTGTAGCACATTTTGACAGCAAGGAAATGTACGATCAAATTCGATCTCATTGAAGATTGAATTTGGCCCCTGGGGCAAAATTTGTTAAACACCCCTTCATTAGTGCATTCATCTTAAGATAGCTAGGTGTGACAACAACAAATAACAATCGTAGCAAGTACATTTTCCATCAACAAAGTAGTTATCAGTGCCAGTAGGAAAATACAAGTGCCTACACTACTTTTGACCAGGGGCTATCTAGGGAATAGGGTGCCCTGGTAAAAAGTGGGGCACTATGTAGGTGCTATTTGGGACACATCCCTAGTGGGTGACGTTTAGCGACGGTCTGTTGATGGCGGCGGCACTATCAGATTATCCTTTCTCTTTCTGTGGCGCTAATCTAATCTCACACCGTTGGGATTAATGGGCCCTGTAATCTCACCGCCAGCCACACGTGCCACGTGTGTGTCCGTGTGTGTGTTGCTCAGGTACGAGCGTGTGTGTGTAAGTGGGAGGGGGTAAGGGAAGTGTGTATTTTCAACAGGCAGTTGATTGTTTTCATGTAGCTTATCAAGTGTGTGTTGTTGGTCAGTGTGTGTGTGCATTTCTTGGCTGTTTTGGTTTGTAATGGTAAATAAGACGTTGGTCAGGTGTGTGTATGGCTGTGAAGTTTGCAATGTGTGTAGCAGTTGTGTACACTAGGTATGTATTAATGTACAGTACGTGTTTGTGTTCCAATTAGGAGTGTGTGTGTCTGTGTGCCTGCTTGCACGCTTCCGTCCGTTTGCCGTGTTGTAATGTGAGCATCAGTTCCCTCTCTCCTGTCTCTAGGTGACCTCGTCTGCAGGTTGCTAGGGCGGAGCTGAGGCACTGCGGGGCCAGTTCTATATTTAGCCGCGCATCAGCAGCCGAAGGGGTCATGCATCAGGGGAGTTTTAGTCACCCGACACTTGACTGCAGAAAGACCCTGGCATCAGCGTATGCACTGTCTCATTCTCCGTAGTGATTGTCAAGAAACAAACCCAGTGCACAATTCTAAGGCCCTAGACTTTTATAGACGGTGTTAACCTCTAAAGGATAGTTTCCCACCCTCGGGACGCTTGAGCTAACGTGCGCTAATGTGATTAGTATGACGTTGTAAGTAACAAGAAAATCTCCCAGGACATAGACATATCTTATATGGGCAGAAAGCTTAAATTCTAACTGCACTGTCCAATATACAGTAGCTTTTACAGTGAAATAATGCCATGCTATTTTTGGAGGAGAGTGCACAGTTATGTACTTGAAAATGTATCAATAAACCAATAGGCACATTTGGCCTAACTTGATACAAGCTTTTGAACAGTAATGCAATGGTTCATTGGATCAGTCTAAAACTTTGCACATACATCAAAGATGATGGGACAAAAAAAGAAAAAGAAAATCAAACTCATGTTTTTTTCTTTGTATTATCTTTTACCAGATCTAATGTGTTATATTCTCCTACATTAATTTCCCATTTCCACAAACTTCAAAGTGTTTCCTTTCAAATGGTATCAATAATATGCATATCCTTGTTTCAGGTCCTGAGCTACAGGCAGTTAGATTTGGGTATGTCATTTTAGGCGAAAATTGGAAAAAAGGGTCTGATTCTTAAGTGGTTTTAACTAAGCTTACTTACTTGTCTTGAACACAGGATTTCATTTTTTTACATTATTTTCAGTGTTTGAAAGGACGGCATATTCTTTTTAGATTTTTTCTTCTTCTCAGTTTTATTGATGGAAAATTAAATTTCACCCCTTACTTAGCATTATTAAGCATGCATTTTTTATGTAATTCTTGGGCCATTTCGGCAAAAAAGCAATAAAAAAATAAAAAATGTAATAGCCTTAGGCTTGTAATAATGTTGGATACTTTGCTCTGAACGGTATTTGTAAGTGCTGAACCCATTGAGAAAGTTCATATAGTACCCCGTAGTTTCAGACCATTTATTTTCTGTTTAGTGCCTACTGAACACAACCATGGTGTATCTATGTTCTTTGCAGTAAAGCCCTTGTTGTTGTCACCTTTCCTTCCTTAACACTCCTTCCCCCTTCAGACATGCTTCTGGACCTGAGTGATCTCCTACAGGTACGTTTGGTCTCTGTCTTCGTCCATTACAAAGACACAGCCTGCGTTACGATTCTCTACCCTTCTCCAGATGTGTGCACTTCACTCCTCGTGCATTTAAAAGCATTGGATTTGTGAAAGCATGGCTGGAGGGAGGTCCCACCTGGGAACTTCCTCCAGCCATGCTTTTCACCAGTCGATTTCTTTTAAATCAATAAGTGGTAGTGTTGAGTGTACACTTTGTGAGAAGGGTAGAGAAACAGAATGTAGCCATGCAGTACAACCATTCAGGGAAGTAAGGTAAAGGTTGCCTTTAACCACTGATACAGGGTCAGAGATTTTCTCATGTTTTCATATCAGCGTGACTGTCAAACTGAAGCAATGTAACCAAGCAACGTCTTCTCAACCGTTACCTTATATTTATCTGTATAGTAAATAATATTTGCGTTGCACTTGATTTAGCTTTGGGTTTTGATACATTTTCACTATTGGGACTACTCCATTGGATCCATTGTACAGCACAGACTAAATCATGCACAGCTCTCAAGTATTTGACATATGTATTTGACCCAGGGGCCGTATGCACCACGTGTCAGTTAGGATCACCACTTTATTTTAAGAATGTGAAATGTCAGAATAATAGTAGAGAGAATGATTTATTTCAGCTTTTTTTCTTTCATCACATTCTCAGTGGGTCAGAAGTTTACATACACTCAATTAGTATTTGGTAGCATTGCCTTTAAATTGTTTAACTTGGGTCAAATGTTCCGGGTAGCCTTCCACAAGCTTCCCACAATAAGTTGGGTGAATTTTGGCCCATTCCTCCAGACAGAACTGGTGTAACTGAGTCAAGTTTGTAGGCCTCCTTGCTCGCACACGCTTTTTCAGTTCTGCCCATTTTCTATAGGATTGAGGTCAGGGCTTTGTGATGGCCACTCCAATACCTTGACTTTGTTGTCCTTAAGCCATTTTGCCACAACATTGGAAGTATGCTTGGGGTCATTGTCCATTTGGAAGACCCATTTGCGACCAAGCTTTAACTTCCTGACTGATGTCTTGAGATGTTGCTTCAATATATCCACATAATTTTCCTTCCTCAAGATGCCATCTATTTTGTGAAGTGCACCAGTCCCTCCAGCAGCAAAGCACACCAACAACATGATGCTTCCACACCCGTGCTTCGCGGTTGGGATGGTGTTCTTCGGCTTGCAAGCATCCCCATTTTTCCTCCAAACATAACGATGGTCATTATGGCCAAACGGTTCTATTTTGGTTTCATCAGACCAGAGAACATTTCTCCAAAAAGTACGATCTTTGTCCCCATGTGCAGTTGCAAACCGTAGTCTGGCTTTTTTATGGTGGTTTTGGAGCAGTGGCTTCTTCCTTTATGTTGATATAGGACTCGTTTTACTGTGGATATAGTTACTTTTGTCCTCCAGCATCTTCACAAGGACCTTTGCTATTGTTCTGGGATTGATTTGCACTTCTCGCACCAAAGTAGGATTCGTGGTCCCATGGTGTTTATACTTGCGTACTATTGTTTGTACAGATGAACGTGGTACCTTTAGGTGTTTGGAAATTGCTCCCAAGGATGAACCAGACTTGTGGAGGTCTACCATTTTTGGCTGATTTATTTTGATTTTGATGTCGAGCAAAGAGGCACTGAGTTTGAAGGTAGGCCTTGAAATACATCCACAGGTACACCTCCAATTGACTCAAATGATGTCAGTTACCTTATCAGAAGCTTCTAAAGCCATGACATCATTTTCTGGAATTTTCCAAGCTGTTTAAAGGCACAGTCAACTTAGTGTATGTAAACTTCTGACCCACTGGAATTGTGTGAAATAGTGAATTATATGTGAAATCTGTCTGTAAACAATTGTTTGAAGAATTACTTGTGTCATGGACAAAGTAGATGTCCTAACCAATTTACCAAAACTATAGTCTGTTAACATGAAATCTGTGGAGTGGTTGAAAAATGAATTTTAATGACTTCAACCTAAGTGTATGTAAACTTCCGACTTCAACTGTAAGTGTATGTAAACTTCCGACTTCAACTGTATGTGATATCCACATACTAATGGCATTGGGTATAGCCTCATCACAATGAATGATGTTGTCTGCAGGGATTGTGACTCAAGCAAGTCTGCTAACCACCAAATTAAACAACTGAACTGCCTACCAAAAATGTTGCATTTGTAAAGAAAAACCAAATGATGTGCAGATTAAGGATATTTTAAGTCTCAGAGCTGTCATAACCAAACCATTTTCATTTCAGCTCCTCACATATTAAAACCTCCCAAAACATAATTAAATGTATGAAGAACAAAGTCCTACTCTCCCATGGGGTATCCAGCCACTAGAGGACAGAGGGAGTATGTCAATTCAGTGCTGGGAATTTAATGTTGAGTTGTTGGGTCCCTGGGGGAAGCGTTTCTGTCCGACACAGCTGGCGCAGTGCATTATTTTTAACCCCAGTCCAGGCCAGCTGTCCTGGGAGCACGGCCCCCACCCTAGACTCACCCCTGTCTGGTATTAGAAGGCCGTCGTGGTCAGGCCAGGGTGGCAAGGGTGGAGCCTCCCCAGAAATATGCCACCAATGCACTGAATCCTTAGCCTGGTCCCAGATTTTTTTATGCTATATAGCCCACTCCCAAAGTGGCTGTCATACCGTTGATGCCAAAAAAACGACCATATGACTTTGCAAGAAAGCACAAACAGATTTGAGACCAGGCTATGGAATCCTCAGTGCTATGTGGCCCTGGTTCCACCGAGACTGGACAATGGACATACCCCGCTCTGGATCCTATGTTGCCCATAGACACTGATCTGGGAACAGCTAATGCACCCCATTGCCTAACCTTAACCATTAGCCGGGGAATACTAAATTGAACTTAGATCAGTGTGTACAGTGGGGGCAACTTCTCATGACACTCCAGAATTACTGGGCAACTGGAGGCTAAGGCACCGGGTGGAAGGGTTTTGAGTAATGTGCTCTTCACGCCCCTACACACTTTACGTCTATGAACATAATATAAACATACTTTCTCTACCTACTCCAGTTCCATATACAATTCCTCAATTGTGCTGCTTTGAAATTGAACTAACTTTCATATGACTACAACAATTAAGCTTTACATGATAATTAGCCCACAGCAAAGCAATCTTCCTTACTTGTAGAAATCAGCCAAGGTTTAATTGGACAAAGTAATTGGAAACATTACCTTCACTTATCCACCCATGTAGGTACAGATAATTGATTACCCTAAGGAAGGAAGGATGTGTTTAAAAATTATTGGAACAGGGGCCAAGGAATTGTTTGAATACTTTAGAAACAACCTTCCTTCCTCCGATCCTTGACATAATCACTGATCTAACACAAATAGAAAGGTCTAAGCAACGATTCTATCACATAGCTTTCACCAATCCAGCCATGTCAGATCAGGAATTACTTCAAGGCAGGCAGGAAGGATGCATTCTTAATGTTTTGGAACAGAGCCCAACTCTCCTCCACTTTACAGGTGAACGTGTACATCCTAGGGAAGACCTTCCTCCTGCTGGCTCGAGAGCTCTGCATCAACTCCCCAGCAATAGGTAAGATCTAGGATCAGCTTCCACTCCAACTATCCTAACCTTAACCATTAGTGGGGAAAATGTAAAACTGACCCTCACCCTACTCCTTATTTTAGCTCAATTCCAAAATCGATCCATAGCCCTCCAACCTGGGCAGTGGGCACTTGTTCAGATCTGAAAGGGATTGGATTGGTATAAGCAATATGGTACTAACTTCACTTTGCCTTCTGATAGGCAAAGTGATTGTTGGTTACATCTATCCAATCCTTTTAGATTGTAAACGTATTTCACTCATTGTTTTCTTTAACAAACCAACTGAAAGCTAAAAGTCTATTTTATGTCCCTACACTTTAAATGACCTAAAATACCTTCCATACCTAGTTAATTTCAATTATGGCCACTGAAGGAAGACTGGATAACATATAGGTGTTTTGGATAGATGAGTCATCTTCTAGAAAGGGAAAGAAACTATCGAAGGGCGGGACACATCACAGTGAATCACCACAGAGTTTCTAAACCCAGAGGCGCAACATCACAAGACTTCCGGGAACGCTTACGAAGCAGACCAAGCCAGGGTTTGGGGTTTAAGAAGTCAAGGAGAGAAGTGAAAAGTTCTTCCATAGAGGTTCTCTAAATCTAAAGGCACAACCTAGATTCGAGCCAATGTCTTAAGTAGTTGAACATGTTATTACTCCAACCTCATTGTGACAAATATAGGAGTGTCTTTGGTTTGCCGGTCTGCGCAGGCGCAGTTCAGCGCAAGATGACCGTTTTACCCGATTAAGTGTTTCTGCGCATGAGCTTAGCTAGCCAACATCCCCATGACCTACAAGTGTGATCGGGGATTTGTATTGGAGAAGCAGTTTCTGCCTATCTTCATACTGTACCGTCTTAGGAATCACCCTGCCAAGAAATATGCAGACCAGATGAGTATTTGCACTTTTACCTTTACATAGGAAAACAACCATATAAATGTGAACAAAAGCCAAAATGATGATTTAAAAAGGTAAGTAGGTCTAAAATACTATATATGGATTGTGTAGAATTGCTTCCTGACTTTGATATTTAATTTCTTTATTCTTAATTACAGGTCTAATATTTGAACTGGTGTCCGTCCATGCTCCGTCCATCAGTACCATTGAAGAGATGTATTTGAATGGGAGTAGATGCTGGATCATTGGGACGTCCCTACCCTGAACCCTAACCAGTTTAAATATCAACTTCAGTGGGTTGAAGTCAGAGTTGGACGTCCCAAGGATCTCCCTTAAGACTTTTCCATTTGAATAGCATACACACTGTGCAAGACCAGTGCAGTACCTCATATTACCATTTGACCAGTGGGGGCACTGTGTCCCCATGCCTTTCAAGTGTTTTGACGACTTGCTACGCAGTCATTTTATGCCTGCCTCCCATCCCCTCCCGTAACATCTTTGCTGCGTTCTCATCTGACTAATGTAATGAGGGGTACAGAGAGTAAACGGGGTAATCATCCAAGTACACAACCTGGGGTTAATAGACTTAAAAGCCCTTCAAGAATTATAGCCCTACCACCCCCTATAATCTTATTTATTATGGTATAAAAAGAAAAACTGATCCTATAACAGCAGAACTCCTACTTTGATATGCTCTTTGAATACAGAGAATAAGTGCTGAGTAGGAATGCTGATCTAGAATAATAATAATACATTTGGTGGGTGCTTATGTATTTCCTGTTTCACACGTGTATTATATGCATTTTTTGCATATCCCAACTCCTGAGACAACCTCGGAGAGAGGGGTCATGGACAGGTTCAGCCATCAACGGCAAACCTGGAACAATTAGGGTTAAGTGCCTTGCTCAAGGGCACATCGAAAGATTTTTCACCTTGTCGACTCGGAGATTAGAATAAACAACCTTTCAGTTACTGGCCCTACGCTCTAACCGCTAGGCTACCATCCGCCCTAACATGTTCCCCCCTGTCATATAGCCGAAAATGAAAAACAGATCCTAGGTCAGCAGCACTCCTTCTCTGAGACTGAATATAGGCCCTGATTAGCAGGTCAGTGTGTCTTCCCTGCTTGGTGATTCCTATCCAGCTGCCTGTCAGCAGAAAGTCTGCCATTTTATAGTCTCCAACCTTCTCTAGCGTTTACCCCTCGTTAGAATGATGAAAGCACTGCAAGCACATTCAATGGGTTAAATTCAAATCCATCTCCCAATTTCACTTCACAACTTTGAGAGGTGGCACCCAACCAGAAGGATGAGCCAAACAGTACCCTGAATATGTTGGAGGTGTGAGTAAAAAGCGTTGGTTGAAACAGAAAAAAATATTATATAAAAAAAAAAAAGCCACTGCGAGTCGCTTCGTCGCCTCCGCAATTTATGCAAATAACTCTGTTTTGATTACAGAGCGATTATGTTGTTCTGTGGAACACTTGAAATCACAGTATGAGAGAAACTTATGAATCCGTTGTGATTTGTCAGGGTTGTGCAAAGGTCGTTTGCCTTTCAAGTTTAAATTGGTGATCAAACCCTCCTAAAAAAGCCAAAACACAATTTGACTGTTAAAGCAATAACATGTCACTATAGGGAGGTTGTCAGCCCATTGGAAATTAAGTATGCTGCAGCATAATAAAGACACATTTTTTGTTAGGCTTAAATTTTGTGTAAAAAATAAATAAATACATGACTGAGTATTTCAAACTCCAGACATGGTATGTGTCATTTTGCTACTGGAAGAGGTGGAGATGATGTAATGCAAAAAAAAAAAAAAAATGGTTCCCTGGTGGCCTAGAATTCTCTCTCATTGTCTCACACCATACTCTGTAATGTAATCTCAGGGCGTGTCACAAAAGAACAAGTATCAAAACCTTTGAGTTTGAGTCACAAAAACGTTTTCTTTATGTTCTGCAGTTCCATAAAGCTGCACACTAAATACAAGACATGTCATTTGTCAGCCAACCTCAAGCTGTAAACAAATTAGCCTCAAGTTATGTACAAAAAAAACAACAACACAGTAAGGGAAGTGGCCCAGTAGGAGTGCAATACTTCTGTCATATTTACACCAGGCTGCATGCCACAGCGCTCAATAGTTAAAATCGTAGGTTTTATCTTTATCTCAATAAATAAAAACGGAAAGCGCATTCCTTCACTCAAACATTTTGTCAAAGACTAACAGGCATGTTTGCATTAACATCATTTCTCGCTGCTGCTACATTGTTGAAGAAGGCAAAGAAACTCTTTTGCTTTTGGATCCTCTAATAATCCCCAGCATGTTCAACGAATCCAGTGGTAGAACGCACTTCCACGCAGGGGGAGGGGATGTGTTACAACCAAACCCCAGGGTTCATGCATAGAAGACCAGTTCGGGGATCTGCCCCCCCTGCACGCCCGTCCCATTGGTACTGTCCGAGGAGCACTGGTACTGGAATGTCACTTTCCCGCACTGCACCTCAGTCATGCCCTCCTGCCCAAAGTAGCTCAGCTCGTTGCCGTCCAGCACGACGCTGACCGTGTAGAAGGTGTCCTGTTCCACTTGGACCGGGTGCTCGAACCACACAGAGAATGTGCTGCTGGAGCCGTCCGACACGAACTTGGTGAGGTTCTGCGCCAGCGTCGCACCCTGCCGCTTCAGTTCAATCTTGACACTGTAATCAGCCTTGCCGCCGCTCGAGCCATACAGGCCCAGGCCGGCAATGAAGATGCGCTTGTCTACGGCGAACTGGATGCTGTCGCAGCGGCCACGGTAGCGCCACTGGTTGCTCCGGTAGGCAGATGACTGGAAGCGATGGCACCGCTGCGGCGTCAGGCCCGTCCGCTGAGCCAGTGGGAATTCCAGCTTGGGCTTGTTGGCCGCTGTGTACCACAGGAAGATGTCGTGCGTCTCCTCCAGGGTGAGCACGTCCGACTGTGCGGCGCCGTCTGCAAACTCCTCCAGCGTCATCGTGGGGAGGCGCACCAGGTACAGTACCTTGCCCAGCACTGCACGCTTGTTCCGTGCCGTGGCGCCCAGGCCCTGGCGCCGGCACTCAGCCACTGCCCACTCCAGCACTGCCTGGAAGACCACTGCCTCACGCGTGTTCAGCGTCTCACGCCGCAGAATGATCTCCAGGGTCTGCAGGTCAATCTCACAGAAGCCCTCGGAGCGGAGGGCTAGCTCAGCCTGGGCGTCGATCACCTCCCAGCAGCGCTGTGTCAGCTCTGGCTCCTCGAAGAGGCGGCTCTGGGAGAGAAGCACACAGGCGTTCTTGGCCTCGAGGCTGGTCTCCAGGAAAGTGACGCAGGCCTTGGCCAAGGCAGGTACAATGTACTTCTTGGCGGCGTACAGAGTGGCCAGCACTGTGTCTGCCTCCAGTTCAATCTCGTCGCTGTACATATACCTGGAAGAGGGGGGGGGGGGGGGGGGGGGGGGGGGGGGGAGAGTGAGAATTTTAGAGCCATTATAAATCACAACCACCATCACAATGTATGATAGAACGGTTGATAAACATCCAATCGATCAGGGTTTGGGACCAATTCCATTTCAATGAGCCAATTAAATTCATATCCTGACATTAAATAATATTTTATTGTTCAACCCTGAAAAACAACAAATCACACCAAGGAGTTGAAAGGAAGAAAGGGATAAGTTCCTGCTGATGGGAACTAGATATGAGACTTTGGATTCAAACCGGCGACTCTCCATTTGCAGGCCAGCCTCTCAATCCTCTAGGCTACTTGCCGCCCCTATATATTGGCTATATGACAAAAGCATGGCAACTTTGCTGATAAAAAAAGGACTGAAATGCATAAGCAAGCCTTACACAGAGATTTTGTATTGTGTTACTCACTTTAACAGAATTAAAAAAGCAGCAGGCTCCACGTCTGGGATGTGAATCTCAGACTCCCCTTCTGCCAGGTCTCCATAAAACATGGCACCAAAAACGGAGCTGCCCACCGCCAATACATACTGTAAACACAAGAGAGAAAGTGGGTTATTTCAATATGGCTATGCATATTGTTTGGGAAAATATGATACATTCTTTATCAAGCATGCATATTACTAAGTTGTTGTGCTTATATGTACTTCAATGTAAACTATGACAATGTGTAATGTAATTCATTTAAAAAAATGTGAACATCCAGGCTCCAATGGGCCACACTGGCAGGAAAAGCATGGTAGGCTACTACTATACATATGCCTATCAGGCTTCTTCTACACAGAGCCAACACGCGTGAGACTGGCGCAGGAGAAAAGGCACTCACTTTGTGTGCTGGAACTTTCTGTGATTCACCAGGGGGACCCACAATGAAATGAACATCGGCCATATGTTCTTTATTGAACATCAAGGCATTCCTGAAAGAGTAGAAATAACATTATATTATAAATTATATCATCCATTCTGCGTCGTACACGCCACGTTAAATCACATTTTTTTTATGCACGGAGCAGCAATCGCTACGCAAGGTTTTGCATAATAGAATATTAGCATTATAGAATTGAATTAGAACTGAAGCTTGGCATACCTTTCTCGCAATGTCGGGTGAGTTGACTGCCAGCTGGTAGTCTCGACGTTGTTGTTGTTGATATTTTGCTGAGTGGCAGTAGTAGTCAGCACGGTCACAGCTTGGGTGACCTGAACGATGTTTTTCTTGCTGGCTGCAGTCACTACCGCGCCGTTGCTGTTAGGTAGGTTGGTGTTTAAGCTTGCAGGGTACAGTTCTGCAGCCATCTTCTTCTTTACGGACAAAGTCACGATTTCATAGCATACTGGCAGCTTGCCGGACTGCTTCCCACTCTTTTTAGTCCTTTTTAAGGTTTCTGGAAGCAAAAGCAAAAATGTAAAAAACTTCATGATTCGGCCATACAGGCAATCTGGGGATTCTGGCATCAGTAAACAAATCCACCTGTCAACCTTTGGACAAGGCGACGTGCATTTAAAGTGCAAATAGTATGTATAACAGTTCTGATTTAAAAAAAATGTTTAATTCCACATAATGTAACACGTTTATAAGCCAATACGCCCTGTCATCGGTCGTAGGCCTATGTACAATCAAGCAAAACCCCTACGCACCCTGAAAATATTTGCACAGCAACATCAAGGTGTCCGTCCAGCGGAATTACATCCGAAGCGGTTACAATCTCAGCGTCCTCTTTTTAAGCGAAAATGTATCCCCTCTAAAAGAATCACCTCAACGTTGCACCCAGCGCGAACTGTTGCAAAGTGTTACAATGTTGCATAACTCCACTGCGGCGACGACGTTGTTACAATTTCGATATCCAGGCGGACGCGAGTTCAAATCATTATCCAAAGGGTACGTGATCCATCCCTGTGCCAACAATCATTCTACTCGTATGACTGTAGGTACTGTAGTTTTGTGTATCGAGGGCGGACGCCCAGTTCGAGGTTGACAAATCAGATCCACTGATGCCTTTGCACGTCAGTATCCCGCAAGCGCCTCCCACAGCTGATCTGTACAATATTACATGGCGAAGATCCGAGCAAGAGAGTTAACCCTTGCCCTAATGTTCACGTCAGTACTTCAATTGCCCAGATAAATGGGAGACATATGGTTCATTTCAGGCATATTAATATCAGAAGAGGCCCCAGTTTTATATATATTTTTGATATATAACGTATGATATATTCTACATTGTAACCTATCTATGAAATCCATCTGGTTTGTACGCCACATGAATAGTTTACTGCACAAAGTTACTTAAACTACGAATTATTATGAACCAAAACATTCTCCACGAAAGCTGGATTGAACAGCCATATATATCCCGTGTGTTTTATATAGCACATTGCCGAGCATATCAATATATAGTCTATTCAAGATGTAATAGCCTACTTGAGCAACAATTAATTTGCTGACAGTGCGGGACATGGCTCGCCCAACGGACGCCGTTTTTAATTGCGTTCCATGTAACAAATGAAGCTTAGTGCTTGTGCAATTATGTAAATTCCATTGAAATATTTGGATACAATTTTATAAGTTCGACATAATGTGCATAATTTCAAGTTATATGAGCATAAAATGTTGCCCTCCGAATCGGTGCATTTTTAAGAAGACGAAGTAGGCTACACATAGAAAATCTCTACTGAAACGTCTTCCCCTAATCGCACAGGATGTACAGTCGAAGTGATGCAAACCATAGCGTTCGATTCAGTAACATTTCCATTCGTGGGAAACCCCACGACCGAACAGTTAATAAATCTTTACCTGATTGAAATGCGGGACGGTCGATTGACAGAGAAAAGCATTCAGGTTCGGTTACTGGACGCTTCCTCGCAGCCAGGAGCCATGTTAAAATCCAGAGGACTGATAAGCGGTAGGCAGAGAGGGGGGTTGGGCTTCAAATGTTGTCCTGTTCCCAGGCCAGTTTCTCCTGTTTTCCAACAGAGGGCCACGGCGCTACAAAATGGAATCGTTTGGAAGGGGTTTAAAAACGGACAGGACCGCAAGTAAGCGGCTTATACTTAATACAATTTCAGACAATGGTATTTTTCCAGGCACATCTAGTGGTCTTATTATTGTCTATTCAAAAATTCTAAATAGTGGCATGCAGAGGAAGCTAAATCAAGTATAGGCTACATCAATGCCACTGATAGAAGGCTATCCATCATCCCCAGTGAGCACATGGACGTTAGAAAATACATTTACATTTGGTCCTGGCCTTGATTTCTACATCTAAAGATGTTGTTTTTTGGTCCGGACTTGATTTGGCCCAATCATAGATGCCCAGGGCTGGAGTGGGACTAATTTTCAGCCCTGGAGTTTCATGCCTCAGACCAGCCCACTTCACAACCTGTTATACTGGAGATAAATATAATAGCTTTACTATTTAAGTCTGCTATAGTGCACTATTCTCTACAACCTTGTTATTCCCAGTGTATTTTTCTTGAACATCATTTCCAATTTAGTGCAAATAAGTGTAGCTTCACAACTTAATTTTAGTTTATTCCACGAGTGTCTGTGCATCGCACAACATGAGCTGTCGCTAGGCCAAGCGCCCGAGCTAGCGAACATAGCATCGCACACCATGAGCTATCGCTAGGCCAAGCGCCCGAGCTAGCAAACATAGTATCGCACACCATGAGCTATCGCGAGGCCAAGCGCCCGAGCTAACGAACATAGCATCGCACACCATATGCTATCGCTAGGCCAAGCGCCCGAGCTAGCGAACATAGCATCGCACACCATGAGCTATCGCGAGGCTAAGCGATCTGTGCATCACCGAACCAACTAACCGAACGTGATCTTAATCACTGGCTGCATCACGGGCACTGCTCAAGTATTATAAAGATAAGAAAACATGTTACAATTGTATTGTGTATCACTTGCGTTAAATTGTATTCTACATTCCCTGTGTATTACCCAGTGTACAGTCCTATGTTCAACCTTATGCATTTTAAAAAACAATTACCTGATGAGGATAAATGATCTATCAATCTATCAATCTAATCTATCAAATAAAACTTGCATATCCAACTCTGAAACATTGATATGTATTGCACTATTCTCTACCACCTCACAATGTGTTTTTGTAGATCATCATCATCTCTTTCCCTGTGCTTGAGTATAACATTAATGAATGCCTAAGCAGTGCACTGGTTTTTGAAACCTAGTTTATTAACGTGTCATTGTCCAAAGACATGAGAATGTATTTCTCAGTGCAAATTGGCATGAAAAGCCTCCTGGGTTAAAGTGCACATGTCCAACCATCAAACATAAATATAATTACAGTATTCTCTACCACATCACAAAGTATTTTTATGGCGCCGCGACATAACATTTTGCATTTAACAAAGCACTTATTAGTATCGTGTTATATGCTGGCTGCCATAAGGCCACACAATTCCTTGACACTTTAATTGAGTTGTGATTTATAGGCAATTGTTACACGTTATATTTTGTTTTGCACGCCTGACATCTTGGCAGTTGGTTCTGTACTGTAGCCTACAGTACTGTAAGTTAGCATACCTGTCTCATCGTCACCATCAATTTCTCTCTTAAGTTGCCAGCTTTTTAAAATAAACATGTTGCTGAGTTTGGCACGTTCGGCCGCGTCATCTTGTAACTATTTAGGGCGGTTGGTCAGTTGGTACTAGGTCCATAAAAACTTTACCACCCTGTGGCGCATGCGTGGTCGCAGTTCGCACTTGTTTGTGTCTGAATCGCATCTACCAAGTGTATCAGTAGCACGGTGTTTGAGCGTGCGACGCAGAGCAGCCCACGCTTCTGCAAGTGTAGCGTACATGTAGCCCACGTTTCTGCAAGAGTAGCCAACCAGCCCGGCCCACGTGTTTCCGTTTCTCCTGATTAGCCACTCCGGGTCTGTAGATGCCTTAGATGCCTATGTTTCACAAGTTTGGACAACACAGTACAGTATAGCACAGCATAGTAGGCATACCGTAAAGTAGAGTATAGTTCAGTAAAGTACAGTAGAGTAGAATCCTGCAGGATTCCCGGTTGACCCGCAGAAATATAATTTGGTGGGTGTAATGACAACATTATTTCAACCCACGGGTCGGTTCACGGTTCAGAACAATTATATTGAAGGTTGGACATTTTTTAAATCAAGATACTTATTATTATTTTTTTTTTACAAACCTAGGAACTTGTGTTTCATTTTGTTGTGAATTCCATTCTGTGAGCGGTGGGGCAGACATACTGTATAAGCAGCACCTTAGCCACACACACAGTGGATCAGGGAACTGTCCATTATTTGTGTAGTGCTGAAATGCCTAACGTAACCAGATAAATAAAAATAAATGTTATGAAATACACCATTGTGGAAACAGGTCCTGCGCAAGTGAAATCCCTGGTTTGGTTTGGTTTGGTTTGGTTTGGTTTGGAAGGATTTACGAGTCATTGTGGACAAAGACACCGCCTGCAAAAAGTCCAATCAGGTATTTGTTTACGATAGACTAAATCAGTTTATTATGAATTAATTATTACGTTAATTCAGGCTTTCGTTCATTAAGACCAGGGATGTCAGTTACATTTGTATTTTCGATGCTCCTTGACCGTCTAGCTTTCATTTCTGTGATTATTAGCGAGTTGGATACAGTCAAGAAACTGTATGAATGTAGATCCATTATCATTTCTACACAGTTTCAATTTGGTTTTAGTCATTTTAAAGTATATTGAGTTTGTTCCCTCCTCATGTTGAAACCGGTGCAGCTGGTTAAAGCCTACTAAATACATGTATTTTTGTAGTCTATATTTGATGCTGGAAATTGTTTAAGTTTCAATTATATAACATTTTTTTGAATGTGAAGGTCTTGTTTTGTAATGTCGGCTGTAGGCTGCCATTAGGTAAGAAGGCTAATTAGAAAGCCCTTTTACATTTTTTAAGGGATTTGAGTTGTCAAACCATAGGGGTCAAAAGCAGTGCACTATATAGGAAATAGGGTGTCATTTGGGAGGCAACTCAGGTTTGGCACTCAGCCACCCAGTAGACTAACACTACTCTGCCATTGTTTGAAGACCATTCTCAACCCGTTACCATTCATCACACTCTCTAATTAAAGTTGTGACACACACACACACATATTATATTATCCATGCAGTTACAATGAAATAGTGACTTCCAAATCAATTTCAATTCCAGTGTGATATGGAGCATATCCTGTGGTACATTCTTCATTGAAGCTGCATTATTATTTGTTGTGAATGGCTTCTTTGAAATGTCTGCTTCGGTGCTAATGTTGCTTGGAGCAAAATGTATATGATATGTATGATATGATTTGTACACTGAGTATACAAAACATTAAGAACACCTCAGAACAGGCTCAATTCGTCAGGGCATGAACTCAAGGTGTCGAAAGCGTTCCACAGGGATGCTGGCCCATGTTTACTCGAATGCTTCCCATAGTTGTGTTAAGTTGGCTGGATGTCCTTTGGGTGGTGCATGAAAAACCCAGCAGTGGTGCAGTTCTTGACACAAACTGGTGCGCCTGGCACCTACTACCAAACCCTGTTCAAAGGCACTTAAATAGTTTATTGCCCATTCACTCTCTGAATGGCACACATACACAATCCTTGTCTCAAGGCTTGGAAATCCTTCTTTAACCTGTCTTGTCCACTTCATCTACACTGATTGAACTGGATTTAACAAGTTACAAATTTCTCCCGCATTGGGATGGATGTGTTCATACATACATAATTCAGCATCAGAATTACTATATCACCTCAATTACCCACAAAATCCCTAGTTTGAAAGTGATAGTTTTTTGGAAGCTGTGCGGTTCCATCTTCCCCACATTTAACCCCATGTGGGCCAGTCCCCTAGCAATTCGAGTTTTAGCCAATGAGCTTCAGCCCCTCGCCATTTTAGTGTCAGCTAGCAAGACGCACACACAATAGAGCGAGGATAGAGAGAGCGTTGGTCACATATATGCACATTAGTAACGTAGTACGCAATTTTGGGGGACCACTTATGGCTTGTGGGTTCTACTTTCAGAACTACTGGCAAAAAACGTATATAAAAGTACCTGAGATGATCTTTAATTTCTGAATATTGAAAAAGGTATACATTAATATTTAATTATATTATATAGATTATTTATTTGGCTAATTTTTGTATATATTGTTGAACATAATAAACTCTAAGGGCTTATCAAAGTTCCAGAGTAGGATCTCTGCTACTTTTAGAATGATGATCCAATTTCTAAGCATTACCAACAGAGTGAATATGAAAATACATTCAAAATGTTCACCCTCTGCTGTTGATTTGCAGGATGTGCAATGATTCAAGTAAAAGGAGGTCTCTGATTGGTTATATTGCCTAGTATGCCAATTGCTCTATATAAAATGGGCCATAGCTTTAAAAGTAGCACTGGAATAGGGACTGCAGGGAAATATTAAACCTTGGTGGGACAGCTACACAGTTTGCCAAGGACTTAGCTAGAACTAGGTGCACTATCTCTCACTCACTTTATATAAGATACTGGAGATTTATCCTTGGTGTGACACCACACACGCAGAGAACAACAGTCCCCACAGAGCAGCACTGCTCTACAAAATGTACCCAGATTTGCCCTGAAGCCGATGCCACATACATACATATAAACATACATATTTTTCAACCAAACGGCTATTGTGCTACCAAGAGTTGCTGAATGTCTTTTCATCTTCTTCAAGCTCCTTTTATACAGTAGAAAGGACATCAGTGAAAGGAACTGATGAAAACTCCAATTGAAGTCTGTTCTTTTATGGTATATAGGGGGTATGAGCTCACCACCAGATCCAGTTTCCTATTTAAACTTGCAGTTTCTTTAGCCGCACTGTACTTAAAAAAAAAAAGGCCCTTATGGAATCATATTTCTTGACATAACACTACCTCAAGCCCTTAAGCGAATGCCAGTCTCACCTTATTGCTTTATAACCATCACGCGCCCCTTCAGTAACCTTGGCGCCAGTGGCGAGTTTGGTGTAAGCTGTCAAACATTTGTTAAGTTAAGTTGCAAATGGAGTTGAGAGTTGGGGTTAATTTCATAGAAATTCTGGAAGTTAATTGAAGTGTCGATTTAAGAATTTAAAATGTCACTTTCCAATTAATCTCCTGAATTGACTGAATTAAAATGGAATTGACTCCAACCTCAGACCATAGTTGAGGTAAAATGTATTTACTCTCATTTCCTGCTTACGTGGGAATTAGAATTATAAAATGTTAATTACGTGTAAGACGAGAAATAAAAAAACAAGGGGGCCGAGGCCCTATAGATACAGAAATAAATAGCATTTTAACTATATGACGAGTAGCGGTATGCCGAGTAGTCGGACAAAATAACTATTCTAACGGATATTGGCAATTGTCCTGATACGATTGTCATCCAAGTATTTTTTGTTATTATCTCTGATCGAAAAATGAAATGTTTGTGTGCCAGCGCGCATGTTTCAATCAAGTGTGAGGCGCTACATGGTCTAACTAACTCAACTGGCTAGTTTGCCTGTCTGTAAAGTGAAGGCGTGTTGTACGTTGATCCTGCTGCTCTGATTGGATAAAGCAAAGCTGTATTTATCTGTCCACTCGCTTTGCTTCATAATTCCACCCAAGCTGAAATGTCTTGAGTCAATAAGTCTTGAGTCAATAAGTATTCAACCCTTTTGTTATGGCAAGCCTAATTAAGTTGAGGAGTCAAAATTAGCTTAACAAGTCACATAATAAGTTGCATGGACTTACTCTGTGTGCAATACTAGTGTTTAACATGGTTTTTGAATGACTACCTCATCTCTGTACCCCACAAATACAATTATCTGTAAGGTCCCTCAGTCGAGCAGTGAATTTCAAGCACAGATTCAACCACAAAGACCAGGTAGGTTTTCCAATGGTTCGCAAAGAAGTCTACCTATTGGTGGATGGGTAAAATAAATAAAAAATACAGACATGGAATATCCTTTTGGATATGGTGAAGTTATTAATGACACTTTGTATGGTGTATCAATACACCCAGTCACTAGAAAGATACAGACGCCCTTCCTCACTCAGTTGCCAGAGAGGAAGGAAACCAGTCAGGGATTTCACCATGAGGGCAATGGTGATTTTAAAACAGTTGCAGTCAGATCAACAACATTGTAGTTACTCCACATGAATTACAGAGTAAAAAGAAGGAAAAGCATGCATCCTTGCAATAAGGCACTGAAATAATACTGCAAAAAATTTGGCAAAGAAATTAACTTTTTGTCCTGAATACAAAGCGTTATGTCTGGAGCAAATCCAACATAACACACCACTGAGCAACGCTATTCATATTTTCAAGCATGGTGCTGGCTGCATCATGTTATGGGCATGCTTGTCCCTGGCAATAACTAGGGAGTTTTTTGGATTAATATAAACAACATAGATCTAAGCACAGGCAAAATCCTAGAGGAAAACTTAGTTCAGTCTGCTTTCCAAAAGACACTGGGAGACAAATTCACCTTTTCAGCAGGACAATTACCTAACACACAAGGCCACTGGAGTTGCTTACCAAGACGACATTGAATGTTCCTGAGTGGCCTATTTACAGTTTTGACTTAAATCGGCTTGAAAATCTATGGCAAGACTTGAAAATGGCTGTTTAGCAAAAATCAACAACCATCTTGACAGAGCTCTGAAAGTAATAATGTGCGAATATTGTACAATCCAGGTGTGCAAAGCTCTTAGAGACTTATTCAGAAAGACAAAGACGATTCTAACATGTATTGACTCAGGGGGTTGAATATTTATTTAATCAAGATACTGTATATTAATGTTTTATTTTCCAATGTTAGAATTTGTCTTCCACTTTGACATTACAGAGTATTTTGTGTAGATCGTTGACAAAAAATGACAATAGAGCCCCACAGTGGAGGTGTCATAAACCCCATATAACCTAGTGGTCAAACAGCGAGATGGTTCCAATCGTTTTTCCACTATTCATTGGAAAAACTATTGGAACCATTTCCCTGTTTGACTGATAGGTTGTATTATGACTCATTCTGTGGTACTCTATTAAATCTATTTTAGTCCCACTTTGTAATAGAACAAAATGTGGAAAAAGTCAAGGGGTGTGAATACTTTCTGAAGGCACTGCACTTAGGTATTATTATATTTCTGAACACGAGTATCATCCGATCTGACTATCAACTGTCAATTTACAGATATGATTACAAATACCTGTATGGCCAGGTCGGCACACCCCTTTGTCGTCCTTGTATTTTTATGACGCTACATATTTGTATTTGTAACGTACTAACCGCCAGCAGGAGAGTGATGGCAGCAACGCAACCCATGGACACACCTGCTCCCCATCACTGATTATTTTGGCTATATGTTTGCCGTTAGTTCTGTTGCTCCTCCTCACGTATTACTGTCTGTTCACCCGTGAGGGGCTGTTCCTTGTTTGAAGTAATTCAATCTTGAATCCTTTTTTGGTCGTCGCTTTGTTCCTTTTTTGCCTCGTTCAGATACGCCCTCGCTACCCTCGCACTTCACAGTATTGCTAACTTACATGTGAAGATAAACTTTAATAACTAATTTCATCCTCCTCTCCTCCTTCCACAAGATCCTTGCCTGTACATCCCTCGTTTCGCCCATATGCTGGAATTTGGGGAGAAGACTCATGAGGTGTCCATGACGGCACTGCGCCTACTGCAGAGGATGAAGAGGGACTGGATGCACACTGGACGCAGGCCCTCTGGGCTGTGTGGGGCAGGTACGTTGGTCGCCACGGGGATGAACTTTAGGATGCGGCCTGACCTTTGAGTGACTAGTCTCTCCAACTGAGGGTCTCGATCGTTGTAATTGTCCTTACGTAAGACTTCCTCTCCAATAGTACCAGAATTACACTTTTAGAATAGACAGAATGCTAGAACCATAGATTCAACTGTCTTTGTCACTGAAACATTGGTCTTAACTCAGTTTGAAATTACAGTTAATATTCCTTTATGAATGTGCTGTGGGTTGCAGAGAAGCAACAGTCATGAAAAGCTGTAAAGCCTACTCAGTACCTAGCCTGGAGTCTAAGAACACAGTGTTCAAAACCTAACAGCTTGAGACCCTTCTGCCCTCAAACCCCTAAAGCAGTGCATTTAAGCTCCTATTATATTCTGTGCAGTCAGCAAGATCCCATGGTTTAGGAATAAATAGCACAACAAGCTTCCTCCCCACGTGTAAAGTTCAGCTCTTCAAACCCCCCGACCGCTACTGCCCCCCGCCTTCCCTCCCCAATATCTACTGCCTGCTGCGATATCTAAATAATTCATAATTTATTCATGAATCATTCCAAATATTTGGAGCAAAGGAGCTGTGGAAGTTTAGACGAGGACAAGGTGGCATTAAATGGCTCCTGTCCTCTGTCGGTGGAAGATGCGGTGTAAACAGAAAAGCTGTGTCCTCTATCTGCGAGGTCTGTTCAGATGTAGAACGACAAAAGTGTGCACAAGTGCAACCCGGTGACAAGCCTCTTTGAGTCTCGCATGGAGAGAAGTTATTGGGTCTAGCCTACTTATTACAGTCCCAACCAGTGTGCACAAACCATTAGGGTATAGATACCGGTTCACTGGTCAAAGGTACTAAGCACGTATAACAATGCTAAAACATGACACTGTCCCTATTGACAATTACGTCAATACTCGTCCCTCAATCCTTCTTTTGCTCTTTTTATCTATCAATTGTATTTTTTGTTGGTCGCAAACATTTCACTTAGTCAAAGTTTATGCTTAAAGCCCTAATTTGATCTGTCGAAGTGAGTCTAGCGCACAGTAGAAAAAGGAGGGTCACACTTTATGTCAAGGGTACTGTACCTACACAAGGACTTCGTAACACATTCATAACCATTGCATAGAGCATTCATAAGCAGTACATACAGATTTGGTCATGTGTTATGGACTACCTCTGCTGCGACACGCTAAAGACTGGGCCGTTGTGTAACTCCTCCTACACCTCTCAGAGGAGCAGATTGATCAAGACAAGCATTCATTTTATTAATGATGGCTAAACATAGTGGGGAAGAAAAAACTTGCACTTGCAGAACAGGTAAAGGCGATGAGCGGCATGCCAGTGTAGAACTTCACTGGTGCAGAAACTATTGAGTCATGTAGAGACCCATTTCCAATACCAACAGTGTCTTTGGAAGCTACACAACCCAGAGATAAGGTTTATACAGTGTGTGTGTTTATTTGATTGTGTTTTAGGTAGTATACACTGTTTTATAAATAGCTAATAAAAGTGTGTGTGTGAATGTGTTCTTCTGTGGGTGAAAAAGAGAGGTGTATGTGTGTGTCCTTCTGTGGGTGAAAAAGAGAGGTGTGTGTGTGTGTGTTGGTTGATCTGCTCAACGTTTCATCCCCTCCTCTTCCCCAGCCCTGCTGGTGGCTGCCCGGATGCACGAGTTCCGCCGCACCGTCAAGGACGTGATCGGAGTGGTGAAAGTGTGCGAGGCCACACTGAGGAAAAGGTACGAGCTAAGGAGGGGAGCAGACAAGGGCATGTCTCTGTCATGGCTGGAACCCTATCCTGGACAGGGCTCATATCCTCTCGCTATCTACCACACCTACACTAGCCTAGATTAGTAGATCCCATCATGTTGGCAAATGCAGTTTTGTCCGTTGAAGACTGTTGATATACGCTGCCTACACTTTCCCTAACCCCACACCCTAACACATACACTGCTAGGTGACCATGCAATATCTGGGGTTAAGGTTAAAGTAAGGCTTGAAGTTGGTGGTAAGGTTTGAGTTAAGAAATAAATGGATTTTCAAAGTAATTTATTGCTTTTTTTTTTTTGGGATGCAACAAGAGCAAAATACAAATGTTTCATCATCAGTGTGTATAGAGAAAATGTCTACATCCGTCCTTTGTAACTTGACCAGATAGTGACGCCTCTCCGCCTCTCCGCCTCTCCTTCTGTTGCCAAGACTTACAGAGTTCGAGGAGACTCCCACCAGTCAGCTGACCATCGATGAGTTCATGCGGGTGGACCTGGAGCAGGAGTGTGACCCACCCTCTTTCACTGCTGGACAGAGGAAGGTCAAGATGCAGGCGGTACGTTATCTGACTCTGTCCAGGCATTGGCTTGCTTGCCCTGTCAATCACCTGTCAGTGTGTTTGATTTGCACAGAAGCGTGGCCCAGATGGAAGGAGTTGACACTTGATTTAGAAACTTTTAGTTCCATCGTCCAGTTCTTACGACAAACGTGGATGAGAAGTCATCTGGTATATGTGACCAGAATGCCAGTTTACATATCAAGTGTCAACTCATCCATCCAGAACATCAAGCAAATCAAATACACTTCTGAAAGCACTATCCGTAAATCTGCAATTGACTGAATTCCGACAAAGTTTTTTTTTACCAAGGAGCTTTTCTCACTTTGACTCTCCATTACCCCATTTTAGCTTGAACAGGAGTTAGCCAAGAAGCTGGATGAAGTGCAAGGTATGTTTGGCTTATATTGTGGCAATAGGTATCCTCAGCGCAGGCATTCCACAACCACACATCTTTGGAACTTTAAGTTCCTTTGGGCATTTTGTAAGTAAATAAAACACAAATATCTCATCAAAGTAATTGTGATGTAATGTAAAATGTAAATTCATGTCAAATGTAAATGAAATGTAAAATGCATGTGATCAACTAGGTCACTGTAGGATTGAGAGAATTGTAAATATGAAGAATAAAAAACATTAATGTGAAGGGTCATTTCGGTTTCACTCTCTCTACCCATGCAGGTGAAATCAGTTTGTACCGAGACGAGATCGAGACGGAGCTGGAGAACAGCAGGCCAAAGCTTAGAGGGATCTACGCTGCCTACGCCAAAGAAATAGGTGTGTGTGTGGATGTGTGTTTGCGTGCGTGTGTTTATGCCCACTGCCTTTAGTGTGTTTTTTAAACTAACTCAACAAGAAGCACGATTCTGTGGCTTCTGTCCTTTTTTTTTTATCAAGGCGACACTGTAGGTCAGTCCTGACAAGGTGCTTCATCAGTGTCATGAAGTCACACTTTTGCCCTTTGAAAATGGCAGGTGGAGAACTGTGGATGTTTGTCATTTTGAGTACACTGAAAAGAGCAGCGTGTGTGTGTGTTCGTGCTTGTGTGTTTGTCTAAAGTACAGCTACACACATAACACCTATGTGACTCAATCCATGAATATGTGTATTGACTGTATATATCCCCAAGACCCATCCTCTCCCCTCTGACCCTTAGACCCGCTGGATGAGGTGCTTTCTCAGGCCTCATGCTCCAGCCCCAGGGAGGTGGACCCTGAGGAGGACGAGGAGCTGGAGGCAGTTGCCCAACACCTCAACCAGGACTTCCTCTGCCAGGTCATCCAGGGCGAGCAGCAAGGGGGCGAAAGAGGGGGAGAGGAGGGCCCCTCTCCACCTCCACCACCAAGAGGAGGCCCCTCCCTGGCTTCCATCCTCGGTCCCCTCCCTAGCGCGGCTAGTCTGGGGCTCAGTGAGTCCATCCAGGACTGCATCGCAGAGGACAAGGAGGGCGGTGAGTCCAGGTTACATGGCCAAATCAACTGCATAGTTAGTTTGACCTTACCTAGGTGTTATTATTATTATATATATATTTTTTTATTGCACAATTGCTCCTATCACTTCCATTGATTGTTAGCTAGCAATGGCTTATGTTAGCTGAAGTTTGTGGTGGAGATAGTTTGGGTCAATTATCTTTATCTACTTCCCCAGAGTCAGATGAACTTGTGGATACCATTTGTATGGAAGTTAGAGGTAGTTTTGGTAACTAACTCAATGACTGGAAGTCTAAGGGTATCTGTTAACATTCTAGCAGATACCTATAGACGTCCAGTCATTACGCTAACGCTACTTACCAAGTGCACTAGCACTAGTTAGCAACTTCCTTTAAACTGCACGCAGAGACCTAAAAATGGTATCCACGAGTTTATCTGATTCTGGGGAGGTAGATAAAAAAAGCCTTGTTGCCAAAATCCCAAAGTATCCCTTTAAAGAAAACTGAACCATGGATTTTAGTTTCCCCAGACCTATAGAATACTTTCAGGTTGAGGAGCCATCTAACATAAAATTAAAGTCCTAAACTTCCCCTTTAACCGTGTAATAACCGAAGATTACAGTTTATGTCGTTACCCATAACCATCATCGTCCAGGAAAGCCTTATGATATTGTGATATTGTGATTCAACCCCGAAACTGGGACTTAAGCTAGTAATGCCAGTGGGCAAAACTTGCTGCAATAACGTCAGGCTGACGTCTTTTGTGATGTCACAGTCAGGTTGTATACTGATTTTGAAAGGACTTAATTTGTCCTCGTCTAAAGGACTTAATTTTGTCTTTTTAGTGTGTCTTTCAGCATGACATTTGGTCAGAATCTCCTATTGAGCGCTTGTCAACCAAGCGATCCTCAAAGCTCTCTCTTTCTCTCTCTACCTCTCTCAAGTCTCCCTCTCTCTCTCTCTCTCTCTCTCTCTCTGCCTCTCTCACTCTCTCTTTGAAAAGGTCTCTCACCCCTCTTAATAACTGCCATTTTGGCCTGAGTTTTCCCCACACCCCACTCACTTCAGTCGCAGGTTGAGGGGTCATTCAAACACAACTTCAACACTCTCTACCCACCATACCCACTGACTCCCCTATAGCCCTGGTCACATTTGACCACATGCCTTAATTTGGCTTAAGTGGGCTCTACAGTCGTGGCCAAAAGTTTGGTCTCCACGAAGTGTGCTGCTTCAGTGTTCTTAGATCTTTATCAGTAGTTACTATGGTACACTGAAGTATAATTACAAGTATTCCATAAGTGTCAAAGGCTTTCATTGACAATGACATTCAGTTTATGCAAAGAGTCAATATTTGCTGTGTTGACCCTTCTTTTTCAAGACCTCTGCAATCCGCCCTGGTATGCTGTCAATTAACTTCTGGGCCACATCCTGACTGATGGCAGGCCATTCTTGCATAATCAATGCTTGGAGTTTGTCAGAAGTTGTGGGTTTTTGTTTGTCCACCAGCCTCTTAAGGATCGACCACAAGTTCTCAATGGGATTAAGGTCAGGGGAGTTTCCTGGTCATGGACCCAAAATGTCGATGTTTTGTTCCCCGAGCCACTTAGTTATCACTTTTGCCTTATGGCAAGGTGCTCCATCATGCTGGAAAAGGCATTGGTCATCACCAAACTGTTCTTGGATGGTTGGGAGAAGTTGCTCTCGGAGGATGTGTTGGTACCATTCTTTATTCATGGCTGTGTTCTTAGGCAAATTTGTGAGCCCACTCCCTTGGCTGAGAAGCAACCCTACACATGAATGGTCTGAGGATGCTTTACTGTTGGCATGACACAGGACTGATGTTAGCGCTCACCTTGTCTTCTCCGGACAAGGTGTTTTCTGGATGGCCCAAACAATCGGAAAGGGGATTCATCAGAGAAAATGACTCAACCCCAGTCCTCAGCAGTCCAATCCCTGTACCTTTTGCAGAATATCAGTCTGTCCCTGATGTTTTTCCTGGAGAGAAGTGGCTTCTTTGCTGCCCTTCTTGACACCAGGCCATCCTCCAAAAGTCTTCGCCTCACTGTGCGTGCAGATGCACTCACACCTGCCTGCTGCCATTCCTGAGCAAGCTCTGCACTGGTGGTGCCCCGATCCCGCAGCTGAATCAACTTTAGGAGATGGTCCTGGCGCTTGCTGGACTTTCTTGGGCGCCCTGATGCCTTCTTCACAACAATTGAACCTCTCTCGTTGAAGTTCTTGATGATCCGATAAATGGTTGATTTAGGTGCAATCTTACCAGCAGCAATATCCTTGCCTGTGAAGCCCTTTTTGTGCAAAGCAATGATGACGGCACGTGTTTCCTTGCAGGTAACCATGGTTGACAGAGGAAGAACAATGATTTCAATCACCACCCTCCTTTTAAAGCTTCCAGTCTGTTATTCTGACTCAATCAGCATGACAGAGTGATCTCCAGCCTTGTCCTCGTCAACACTCTCACCTGTGTTAACGAGACAATAACTGACATGATGGCAGCTGGTCCTTTTGTGGCAGGGCTGAAATGCAGTGGAAATGTTTTTGGGGGATTAAGTTCATTTTCATGGCAAAGAGGGACTTTGCAATTAATTGCAATTCATCTGATCACTATTCATGACATTCTGGAGTATATGCAAATTGCCATCATCAACACTGAGGCAGAACTCTTTGTGGAGACCAATATGTGTCATTCTCAAAACTTTTGACCACGACTGTATATTTTATTTAACATACCGGATCAATGATTTGAGCCAGTGTGTGCCGAGCTAAAGGCTCTCTGGCTCTCTGCTCCCGGCTGGATAAAGGTATTAACTCCACTGCATCCCACAGCCTCACTTAACCAATCAATAGGCTCACCACCTCTCTATCTAGCTGCATCCAAAATGGCTCCCTATTCCCTATGAAGTGAATTGATGGGGTTAAGTCTGAATTTCTAGAAGTACATAAAGGTGTATCACAGGGGTCGATTTTGGGACCTGCTCTCTGCACTATTTATATTAACACTATTGGTCAATCTGTTAAAAATGGTAAACTTCATCTATACAGTGGAAAGAAAAAGTATGTGAACCCTTTGGAATTACCTGGATTTCTGCATAAATTGGTCATCAAATATGATCAGATCTTCATCACAACAATAGACAAACACAGTGTGCTTAAACTAATAACACACAAATTATTGTATTTTTCTTGTCTATATTGAATACATTTATTTATTTAACCTTTATTTAACTAGGCAAGTCAGTTAAGAACAAATTCTTATTTACAATGACGGCCTAACCCAGCCGACACTGGGCCAATTGTGCACCGCCCTATGGGACTCCCAATCACAGCCGGATGTGATGCAGCCTGGATTTGAACCAGGGACTGCAGTGACACCTCTTCCACTGAGATGCAGTGCCTTAGACCTCTGCACCACATCATTTAAACATTCACAGTGTAGGTTGGAAAAACTATGTGAACCCCTACGCTAATGACTTCTCCAAAAGCGAATTGAAGTCAGGAGTCAGCTAACCTGGAGCCCAATCAATGAGACGAGATTGAAGATGTTGGTTATAGTTGCCCTGCCCTATTAAAAACATTCACAAAACTTGAGTTTGCTATCCACATGAAGCATTGCCTGATGTGAACCATGCCTCGAACAAAAGAGATCTCAGAAGACCTAAGATTAAGAATTGTTGACTTGCATAAAGCTGGGAAGAGTTATAAAAGTATCTCTAAAAGACTTGATGTTTATCAGTCCACGGTAAGACAAATTGTCTATAAATGTGCACAATGCAGAAGGCTCAATGAGGTTATGAAGAATCCTAAAGTGTCAGCTAAAGACTTACAGAAATCTCTGGAACATGCTAACATCTCTGTTGACGAGTCTACGATACGTAAAACACAAAACAAGAATGGTGTTCATGGGAGGACACAACAGAAGAAGCCACTGCTGTCCAAAAAAAACATTGCTGCACGTCTGAAGTTCGTAAAAGAGCACCTGGATGTTCCATAGCCCACTGGCAAAATATTCTGTGGACAGATGAAACTAAAGTTGAATTGTTTGGAAGAACAAAACACTATGTGTGGAGAAAAAAAGACACAGCACACCAACATCAAAACATCCCAACTGTAAAGTATGGTGGAGGGAGCAAGCGACCTTGGGGCTGCTTTGCTGCCTCAGGGCCTGGACAGCTTGCTATCATCAACGGAAAAATGAATTCCCAAGTTTATCAAGACATTTTGCAGGAGAATCTAAGGCTATCTGTCTGCCAGTTGAAGCTGAACAGAAGTTGGGTAATGCAACAGGACAACCACACAAAACACAGAAGTAAATCAACAACAGAATGGTTTCAACAGAAGAAAATACGCCTTCTGTAGTGGCCCAGTCAGAGTCCTGACCTCAACCCGATTGAGATGCTGTGCCTTTTTGTTTACAGGGCCCTACTTCATAAATTACTGTCTTATGTAACTTTGCTGTAGTATAGACACCTGAGTTGCCGAACTGAAAAAGTGTGTGCAAGCAAGGAGGCCTACAAACCTGACTCAGTTACACCAATTCTGTCAGGAGGAATGGGCCAAAATTCACCCAATTTATTGTGGGAAGCTTGGGGAAGGCTACCTGAAACTTTTGACCCAAGTTAAACAATTTAAAGGCAATGCTACCAAATACTAATTGAGTGCATGTAAACTTCTGACCCACTGGGAATGTGATGAAAGAAATAAAAGCTGAAATAAATCATTCTCTCTATTATTATTCTGACATTTCACATTCTTAAAATAAAGTGGTGATCCTAACTGACCTAAGACAGGGAATTTTGACTAGGATTAAATGTCAGGAATTGTGAGTTTAAATGTATTTGGCTAAGGTGTATGTAAACTTACGACTTCAACTGTATATCTGAAGTCTGAGGTGTTGAGGGTGAACAGGAAGGGGGACAGGACCGTTCCCTGGGGGTCCCCTGTGTCGCTCACTGCTCGTTCTGACACACAGCTCTGTAGCCGCACAAATTGTGGCCTACTGGTCAGGTAGTCCGTAACCCAGGAGACTAAGGGTGCTTCCACTTTCATCCTCTTCATCTTGTCACCCAGTAGCAGGGGCTGAATGGAGAGGTCAAAAAGCATAACCCCTTACAGTGCTACCTGCGTTGTCCAGGTAAGAGTAGGCCCTCTGCAGAAGGTAGATGATTGCATCGTGCACCCCGATGTTGCACTGTTATGCGAACTGCAGGGGGTCCAGTGATGTACACACCAGGGGTCTGAGGTGAGTGAGGACTAACCTTTCCAGGGTCTTCATGATGTGGGACGTTAGCGCTACAGGTCTGAAGTCATTCAGGACATTGGGGTGTGCCTTCTTGGGCATTGGGACCAGGCATGATGTTTTCCACAGCACAGGGACCCTTTCCAGGCTCAGGCTAAGGTTGAAGCGTCGCTGGAGTATTCCACACAATTGGTCAGCACAGACCCTAAGCACCCTTGGGCTGAAGCCATCAGGGCCGGCCGCTTTCCACTGATGTAGTCTCTCCAGCTCTCTCTTCACTTGGTTGGTGGTGAATGCCAGCCCAGGTGGGGGGGAAGGGGGGTGTTGAGGATCAGTCCAGAGGTGGGGGGAAGGGAGGTGTTGCAGATCAGTCCAGAGGGAGCGGGGGCGGAGGTGGGGAGGGGGTCGCTGATTGTTTCAACAGAGGTGTTGTGAGCAAAGTGGGGGTGGGACAGCCGTGAGGGTGTGTGGCCTGAGGAGCTGGAGGGGAGGTGGACAGGGCCAGTATCAAACCTGTTAAAAAATTGGTGTCTTGGGTCCCCTCCATCTGCCCACTGTTTTACTTTTTGAAGCAAGTGATATTTCTCATACCCTTCCACACCTCTCCCATCCCTCCTTGAAGGCCCTCTCTTTCTCATTCATCAGGGCCTTCAGGTCGCTGGTGACCCAGGGTTTATTATTTGGAAAACAGTGTACCTTCTTAGTGGGTACAGTGTTGTCTACACAAAAATGTATATAGTCCGTTATGCAGTCTGTAAGTCCATCAATGTCCTCCCCACGAACCTCACAGAGCACATCCCAGTCTGTTGTTTCAAAGCAGTCCCTCAAGCTGGCTCTCAAACGGCTAACAGCTCAATATCTGGGCTACAAAACTGTTCATTAACAGTAAAAGCGCTATCCCTGTCAGCTCTGATGGTCTGGAAACCGCCGATGTTATCATTCAGCCATGTCTCTGTAAAGCACAATAGGCTAGCTTCCCGGTAGTCTCTTTGCTCATGGACCAGACCCTCAAGCTCATGCACCTTGTTATGTAGCGATCTCACGATGAGTATGCTAAATCCTGGAGCTGGGCTCGGTTGTAAATAATTGAGAAAAATGATAAAAAAGGACCGCTAAAACCTTCGTAAAACAGTAGCACTCCATAATCCTGAACTATTATAGTTCAACTGGTGCAAAAGAAAATGTACAAAAAACGAAACTAAAACAACAATTAAAACACAAACAATGGGAGCTGCTTAACAGGTGACCACACAGGGCTGCGCCAAGTAGCATTCATGTGATTCATGGATGTTTGTTTGCCAATCCTTGTTCTGAAGCCCTAGTATTTCTCCCTGAGCTGTGCACCAATCCATAAAAGGCTTGTATTGGAGCTTTATAGTCAGTGTTCTTTGAGATCTGGTAGGAGGATTATGTTGGGAAACGTTGACAGAACGTTTAATCGGTGCCCTTGCATTAATCCCTTGATGAGGGGATTGAAGTGCCACAGATAGGTCAGATAGGTCAATTTTCAGTATCTTGAGAAGTGTGTGTGTGTGTACAAGTATAGTAAAACGTGTGACTACCACAAGTCCTCACAAGAATAGTAAACCAACCAAAATTCAGAGAAGCGAGAACATTTTGCCGGTCCTCACTTGTAAAAAGGCAATTTTAGGAATTAGGGTTAGGGATTGAATTAGGGTATGGTTTAGGGTTAGGCATTAGAGAAAATAGGATTTTGAATGGGAATTAATTGTTGGTCCCCAAGTGTCCTCACAAGTATAGTAAGACATAACTGTGTGTGTGTCTGTCTGTTTGTGTATAATTTGTGTGTGCATTTTTGCTTGCATCCGCGTGTTTCAACAAATCATAGAAAGAGGAGATACATTGGGCCTACATTGTATAGAGAATAGGTTCTAAACACTCAATACGTAAAGGGATACTGTGAGATTTTGCCAATTAAGCCCTTTACCTACTTACCCAGAGTCAGATGAACCCATGGATACTGTTCCCTATTTGTATGTCTCTGCGTCCAGTATGAAGGAGGTTTGAGGTAGTTTTGCGAGCCAATGCTAACAAGCGTTAGCGCAATGACTGGAAGTCTACCGGAAACACTAGCATTCATCTGACTGTGGGTAAGTAGAAAAAGGGCTTGATTCCCAAAATATGCTGGATACTGAGAGCCAGCGTTTTGACACTTCATAGGAGGAAATTCCATTGGCTATTCCATTGGATGATTCATAATAGACTATAAATAATGAAATGCACAGACACATTAGACATTTTAAGGCGTATGGGCCGAATTCCAAATGTGACCCTGCCTCACCCATCGGCCAATGATGACCACATAAATGGACAGCATTAATCAACTCGTAGGTTGCGTCCCAAATGGGACCCTATTCCCTATAATAATGCACAACGTTTGACCAATAGGACATAGGGTGCCATTTGAGACGCATCCCTAGTTCTGTGAGTGTGAAGGGACCCTTGAATGGTATTGTAGATCATTGATTGGTGTTTGAAGGGTTGTATGTGAAGCCTTTAGTCCAATCAATTCCTTCAGATTTATCGGGGACTGACGTTGACCTTCTTTACACTCTACCAGTCCATATAAACTGCCTAATCATTTTCCTACAGTTCTGCTGCTACCTTTTGACGTTATAGGCTACATTGTAGTAGTTTTTCCTATCTTTGAATTGAATTTAATGTGAATAAAAACAGTATTCAGGCTAAGAGCATCATTATCATGGACAAGAGAAAAAACACTTAATTAAATAAAAAGTTATTTTTCTTTGTCATAGTATGAAATTATTGATTTGGAGAAATCCGGAGTCGCCTGTCCGAACAACCTGGCTCATATTTCCTTGAACCACCCTAAAGAGGTAGCCCTAGCATTGAATAGCAACACACTTCTGAATTACGGTAACCCTAGTAAAAAGTTAGCGCTAGCATTACTAGCACGCTTCCTGAATACTGGAACCCTAATAAAAGAACTAGCTCGTTTGGCTAGAGTTCTTTATAGGTCGCTAGCTAGCTGGTAACGGGTGCTGGTCGGAGTGGATGGTTATTATTATCTGTCCCAAATCGGACCCTATTCCCTATATAGTGCACTACTTTTGACCAGGACCCATAATGCTCTGGTCAGAATTAGTGCACTATAGGCTAGAGGCTCAGGCCCCAGGACTCGTAAACATTGGGCTTTATTGGCTGTAGCAGGGATACATCTTCCCCACTCCCACACACACACACACACGCAGCAATATAGGCGTGGGCTCACTGGCTCAGCATCCTGCTCATTTAAAACCCTGCCATGTATGTGTTGGTGTGTTTATGAGTGAGTGATAATGTGTTATTTATTTATTTCAAACAATGCAAAACATACACATACAAAAGACAACATGCAGACACACACAAACATCATCGACATCACACCTGCCCCGACACACCTGTTCTCAGCCCTATCTCCAGTGCCTGCACTACTCTCCGCCACACTCTTTCAATATTTAGATAATGAAGTATATGATTTTTCCCATTGACTTAACGATGGAGGATTGGTTGATTCCCAGTTGTTAAGGATCCGTTTTTTTTTTTCAAGATAATTGACGGGAAGAGTATTGTCCAAACCATTGCGTATCTCACTGCATGTCTTGAAATATGCAGATGGAGGGATTAAAGTAAATTCACATTGTAATACTTCTGACAGACAACTTTCTAACTCTGCCCATAGCATTCCCATAAAGTCCAAAAGTGAGAGTGTGTCGGCGTAGGTATTTGCCTGAAAGTGTGTGTTCGTGTGTGGCGGTATATGAATCTCTGCCTCCTTGCCTGTCTGTCTTTCTCCACAGTATCTGTGTGTGTGTGTGTGTGTGTGTGTGTGAGGTCTGCTGGGCGCCTCCACCCCCCTCCCTCTTCAAAGCTGACAGTCTGGGGCCATCTCTCTGCAGGCTGTCTGTATAGTAGCTCCCGTGGACTCCCTTTTATTTCCAGTCACCCCAGCATTCTGGCACCACTAAGTGCATCTGCCCTCAATAGATGCTCTGTGATGAGCCAAAATGACCGATGATGTGACGACCTCCTTCGAACCCAGTGCCTATTTAAAGCAGTCCCACTTTCCCAAGGTGAGGATGACGCTTTTAACTCCCCAGGGGCATCTCCCTCAGAATAAAGTTGTAACTAGTTCATGCTGATGTCATCAACATGTCTCTTCACACTATATCTAAACAGAAGTAGCCAGCCTAAATACATGATAAGGAGAGACCTATTCCCCAAAGTAGAGCAGCGGCTGTTCACCTGACTTTGACGGCGCTAGCCAGGTATAGCATTATCCAGTGAATCCAATCCAAGAGCAGTGAAACATGGTTATATTCTGCAGGGTTTGAGCAAACTTGTCTTTTGTTGTAGACTGTTTTATTTAAAACGAGGGTTGGAATTAACTTTATGTGAACTCTGCCATTTTTAACAAAACTGTGGCAGACTACAGGGCTGAGTTTAGCTGAATTTACCTCAAACAGACAGAACGTCTCTGTGAATTACAAACCTTGCTTGGTGGTGTACTGCATCGTGGGTTTGAGGCTATGGTTGCCAATCATCCCGATTCGGCCTGGAGTGCCTGGAATATGCCTTCCCTCCTGGCGAGCAGCAGAAACTATTACGGGAAATGTATATTTTTTTTCTTTTTAAAACAACACATTTTTATTAGAATCAGATAAACAACACAATCAATCAAAATTACAGTACAATTGCCAAACGCCTCCAACGCCCCACCTCTAGCATTTTTTACCATTACCTCAATGAAATTAACATATAAAATGTAAAAAGTGTTGATTGACTTTCATTATAAAAACATAATAATGTGAATTACTTGTACAATTCAATGAATGCAATACCAACAATCTTGATGGACTTTTATAATCTCTCGAAATGAGTTCGGCATTTTACGTTGACATCAGGGTGTAACATGCAAATGGTGTGGCTTGTAGTCTGAAGGGAAAGCATGGACAGTGGTTCACTTGATGGTATTCCTACTAGTGGCTATACCGGCTGCTTTCTTCCTTCTGAGCCAATATGCTCCTATCGGCTAGTTGCATTATTTCCCGAATATAGACTAGATTTACATGAAATCTGGAACTTGTTGCATTTAGGTACCTCTTCAATGTGTTTTTGAAGAAACACAAAATGATTTACTATAAGATTTTCACATATGTATTTGGTACTTCAAATGCATGTTTAGCCAGGCCTGGCTTCTAGCCACGTGTTGTCAAAAGCTCTCACTAAAGATGGATAACATTTTCCTTTCTTTCACTGCATATATTGAGTGCAGACCTTCATCATGTTCCTTTTCGATGCAGAAAGCAGTATGGTCAATGTAATTTATGCTGTCCATGCAGACGGTCCTGTCCTCTCTCCCTCTGTCCTCTATTGGAGCTGCAAGGTGTGTCGGCGAAGGAGGGTGATTGGCTGTGGCCTGACCTCCTGCCGTGATGTAATTAGACAGCTGCTCCGGCCACTCTGCCTACCCCCCTGCCAGTGACATTACAGCTGGAACTCTGCTGTGCCGTACCGCCTGGCCTCCATCTTAAAGGGACAGGAAACACTGCATCTTAAAGGGACAGGAAACACTCCATCTTAAAGGGACAGGAAACACTCCATCTTAAAGGGACAGGAAACAGTGGGTTGTTTTTTTTGCAGTCGCATCCAAGAAGATTTGCTATACCTTATATCATATGAATATGGTTCCTGAGACAGAATATGCAGTGTTTGTGTGTGTCTGTGTGTGTACACTCTGTATCTGCATGTGTCTGTGGAACTGACAGCTTGCCACAGAGGAGCTCGTCTTGAATGGATGACAACTGACAGGAAGGGAGACAAGCAAGCGGCACCCTCTTCTCTTTCTCCCCTCCTGGTGTACACAGTCACACAAACATCAGCTACACTCAGGGCCTGTCACGCTGAAAACATACTAGGGCTACAAAGCACAGAAGCATGGATATTGTCCTGAAGCCTGGATATTGTCCTGAGAAACATTTGCTGCTTATAAGTGAGAGAAAGTTGAAAGGGAGAGAGCAATGGAAAGGGGGGAAAGGTGCTGGGTGAGCTTTACAAGCTCCAGTAATATGATGTAATGTGTCATGTTACAAATATGTGACCCACATACTGGATTCGGTCCTATGTAGGAACATTTGAAATTGTTTTTTACATTGAATAAAAGTAGAGACTTAGAGATAGAAAATGGTATATAATACACTACAGTTGAGGAACAATGGGAACGTAATTCTGCTTTGAAAGTTGATAAACTTGTAACCCGACTTTTGAGAAAATGGCCCTTGAATGTTTTGGTACACCTACTGGAGAGTTCTTCTTTGTCTACACCCATTCAGCATCGTTCACACCCTCTTAAGCCTTAGCACCATCCATCTCTTTAAGGATTCACATATGAGGCCATGTGCTAAACAGAGTGAGTAGCATAGTAAACAACCAAAGATTTTAAGACTAAAAGTGGCAAAAGTAGGAGCCTACAATAAGGAAAAACTCCAGGTAAAAATACACTTTATCTAGTCCTTGGCCTATATCCTAATCTGACTTTGGTGCAGGTCATGTTGTTCTTCACATTACCGTCTCTGTTAAACACACACTATATCAAATAAAATCTATGTTGATTTGTCACATGAACAGGATACAGAAGGTGTAAACGGTACAGTGAAATGGTTACTTGCATAGTAGCAATATCAAAAACAGAAAGTGTACAGATAAAAATATTTTATAAATATTTTTAAATTATTAGATGAAGCTTACCCGACACACTTGTCTAAATTGATGGGTCATGCGAAATAAATGCTATAACCACCCCCCAGCCACATCTAGCTAAATGGATAGGTCACTATTGTCTAGACATGTACACATAGATGGCCGTAATCACCCCCAGACACACCTGTCTAACTTGATGGGTCATATAATCATCTGGCTAAGTGGAGTCTTTTGTTTTGACTCGCTAGCTAGCAAAATAAATTAACCTGCATAATCCCAACTCATACTACTACCAATGCAAACATTGTTATAGCTGTAGTATGAATCTGCATGTAGCTACAGCTAACATTAGGCTATAACTTTCAATGCAATTGGATTTCTGATTCGTACACGTAACGTTAGCTAGCGAGCCAGCAAGCTAACGTTCGCTAGCTTGCTCACAGTAGGCTTTAACTTGCAATGAAAACGCCAAAATTAGAAACGTATAATATCTGAAAATGTAGCTAGACTCTTACCCGTATATATAGATGAACGCTTCACAGCAGACAGAAACCATTTAATTCAGTTTTGTTTGTAGCTATACTGAACAAAAATATAAACTTACAGTGTTGGTCCCATGTTTCATGAGCTGAAATAAAAGATCCCAGAAATGTTTCATACGCACAAAAAGCGAATTTTCCCAAAAATGTTGTGCACAAATTTGTTTACATCCCCGTTAGTGAGCATTTCTCCTGCCAAGATAATCCATCCACCTGACAGGTGTGGCATATCAAGAAACTGATTAAACAGCATGATCATTACACAGGTGCACCTTGTGCTGGGGACAGTAAAAGGCAACTCTAAAATGTGCAGTTTTGTCACACAACACAATGCCACAGATGTCTCAAGTTTTGCGGGAGCGTGCAATTGGCATACTGACTGCAGGAATGTCCACCAGAGCTTTTGCCAGAAAATGTAATGTTCATTTCTCTACCATAATCTGCCTCCAACGTCGTTTTAGAGAATTTGGCCATTGGTCCAACCGGCCTCACAACTGCAGACCTCGTGTAACCATGTCAGCCCAGGACCTCCACATCTGACTTCTTCACCTGCGGGATCATCTGACACCAGCCACCCGGAAAGCTGATGAAACTGAGGAGTATTTCTGTCTGTAATAAAGCCCTTTTGTGGGGAAAAACTAATTGGCTGGGCCTGGCTCTCCAAACTAATTGGCTGCGCCACTGTCCAGTCATGTGAAATCCATAGATTAGTGTCTAACGCTTCGAACACACTTTTTCCAACTGATCTGTCGATAGCGGCTGCTAAATTCAGGGCATCAATGTTGTTGAGAAAAGTAGCAAAAGTGTTGTAGCTCTCGATGGCTTATATCTTTAAAAAACGCAGAGGTAGAAAGGACTATCAACACATACTGAGCAGCTCATGTTATAGACAGAAGCATGCTACATGGCAGACCAATCCAAACTCATCTCCCGGCATGTCCAATTCCATCCATTATCTCAGCCAATCATGGCTAGTGGGAAGGACAAACTAGGATAGTAACAATTGTATTTGTATTTACAGATGGAATACAAGTTTGTTATTAAGGCCTATGAAAGTTCACATATTCCAGAAGGCATTTCTACCAAAAAACAAATGTTGATATATATTTTTTAAATACGTTCAAATGCCTCTCCTGTGAAGTAGTGACGTGCGACATACGTCTAGCTTCCTGAAATGCGTCATATATAGCCATCTGCCGATCTGATGCAACCCTGATTTCTATGTAGTAATAATGCAATGCGATATGATATCATAATATTTGCCCGATGTGAAAGTCATTAGTACAATGTTTCTATAATGTTTGTGTGTTCCCATGTCACCCCGCTCCTCCGCACACTTCACTGGCTTCCAGTCAAAGCTTGCATCCACAACAAGACCATGGTACTTGCCTACGGAGCAGCAAGAGGAACTGCCCTCCCTATACCTACGACAGGGCAGCTCCCGCTCTCAGCCCAGTTGTTTTTTAACACATTTACTGTATATTTGGCAGATGTATCCTTGTATAGCCCATAGCAGTCTTCCTCTCATATTCTAATGCTATTATGTAGGAGGGCACTGAATGTTTTACGTTGCTGAATGAGATTGAGAATGGCTTAATTTTAACTTTGTGTAGAGCAGGATTGTACTGTTATCTTGTACGTGTACGTTCGTGCATGCGTACGCACTCACTAACATCCCTTCCCATACACACACATACGGTAGATACACACATATCTTACGCCTGACACACGTTTTAAACACCTTGTGGCCTGAAATGATCTTATGGCCTACAGACTACCACATACACACACACACACACACACACACACAGACAGACATTCTCCCACACACATAAACTTGCACTCATATACCCTCTCCCATGATTCCTTATACGCCATGATCCGCTCTGCTGACATTTCACTCTGTGTACTTTGAGGTGAAAGGAGCTTTTATAGCTTTTATAACCATTACTAGGCATTTTGCTACAAACGTAATATCATAACATGTTTTGGTACATTTTGGGAATATTTGTATTATTTTAATCATATTTAGGCAAATTTTATTCACGTGTGTGTGTCTGTATGTTCTTTTGTCTGTGTGTGTTATTTTTTAACCGCGACTACGACAGGAGTGCCAAGGCTGAATCATTTATAATGCATAATTATTTACATAATTTGTTATGTAATTTGGGACAATGCTCAGTCAAGTTTACAGCTGTAGCTGGAACTCACTCTTCCTTGAAATATGCTGACTGTTGAAGAGGCAGCCTTACTGTAGGCCTGTTCTAATGCGGCCTGTTCCTATCCTGGGTGCTACTCCTTCTTTGGCTTCTTTGGCTTGAATGGCAGCATGAATAAGGCAAGAACACAAACACATTTGGGACCAGGCTGGCCTGTTCTCTTGTCTTGGCTTGTGCTATTACCTAGCTTAGTGATTCCCGAACTGGTCAGTCCGGCTTTAAACTTACTCTTGAACGTTGTAATAGTAGAATATGCAAGGTGCAATTTCAAAATTGGATATTGCATCATCAGTTCCTCTTGTCATGTTAGTCATTGCATACCTTAGAGAGCTATTTGCAGTGCATTCGGAAAGTATTCAGACCCCTTGACTTTTTCCACATTTTGTAACGTTACAGCCTTATTCTAAAATTGATTTTAGATCAATCTACACACAATACCTAATAATTACAAACGAAAACAGGTTTTTAGAAATGTTCAGACCCTTTGCTATGAAACTAGAAATTGAGCTCAGGTGCATCCTGTTTCCATTGATCATCCTTCAGATGTTTCTACAACTTGATTGAAGTCCACCTGTGGTAAATTCAATTGATTGGGTATGATTTTCGAAAGGCACACACCTATCTACAGTGGGGAGAACAAGTATTTGATACACTGCCGATTTTGCAGGTTTTCCTACTTACAAAGCATGTAGAGGTCTGTAATTTATATCATAGGTACACTTCAACTGTGAGAGACGGAATCTAAAACAAAAATCCTGAAAATCACATTGTATGATTTTTAAATAATTAATTTGCATTTTATTGCATGACATAAGTATTTGATCACCTACCAACCAGTAAGTATTCCGGCTCTCACAGACCTGTTAGTTTTTCTTTAAGAAGCCCTCCTGTTCTCCACTCATTACCTGTATTAACTGCACCTGTTTGAACTCGTTACCTGTATAAAAGACACCTGTCCACACACTTAATCAAACAGACTCCAACCTCTCCACAATGGCCAAGACCAGAGAGCTGTGTAAGGACATCAGGGATAAAATTGTAGACCTGCACAAGGCTGGGATGGGCTACAGGACAATAGGCAAGCAGCTTGGTGAGAAGGCAACCACTGTTGGCGCAATTATTAGAAAATGGAAGAAGTTCAAGATGACGGTCAATCTCCCTCGGTCTGGGGCACCATGCAAGATCTCACCTCGTGGGGCATCAATGATCATGAGGAAGGTGAGGGATCAGCCCAGAACTACACGGCAGGACCTGGTCAATGACCTGAAGAGAGCTGGGACCACAGTCTCAAAGAAAACCATTAGTAACACACTACGCCGTCATGGATTAAAATCCTGCAGCGCACGCAAGGTCCCCCTGCTCAAGCCAGCGCATGTACAGGCCCGTCTGAAGTTTGCCAATGACCATCTGGATGATCCAGAGGAGGAATGGGAGAAGGTCATGTGGTCTGATGAGACCAAAATAGAGCTTTTTGGTCTAAACTCCACTCGCCGTGTTTGGAGGAAGAAGAAGGATGAGTACAACCCCAAGAACACCATCCCAACCGTGAAGCATGGAGGTGGAAACATCATTCTTTGGGGATGCTTTTCTGCAAAGGGGACAGGACGACTGCACCGTATTGAGGGGAGGACGGATGGGGCCATGTATCGCGAGATCTTGGCCAACAACCTCCTTCCCTCAGTAAGAGCATTGAAGATGGGTCGTGGCTGGGTCTTCCAGCATGACAACGACCCGAAACACACAGCCAGGGCAACTAAGGAGTGGCTCCGTAAGAAGCATCTCAAGGTCCTGGAGTGGCCTAGCCAGTCTCCAGACCTGAACCCAATAGAAAATCTTTGGAGGGAGCTGAAAGTCCGTATTGCCCAGCGACAGCCCCGAAACCTGAAGGATCTGGAGAAGGTCTGTATGGAGGAGTGGGCCAAAATCCCTGCTGCAGTGTGTGCAAACCTGGTCAAGAACTACAGGAAACGTATGATCTCTGTAATTGCAAACAAAGGTTTCTGTACCAAATATTAAGTTCTGCTTTTCTGATGTATCAAATACTTATGTCATGCAATAAAATGCAAATTAATTACTTAAAAATCATACAATGTGATTTTCTGGATTTTTGATTTAGATTCCGTCACTCACAGTTGAAGTGTACCTATGATAAAAATTACAGACTGCTTCATGCTTTGTAAGTAGGAAAACCTGCAAAATCGGCAGTGTATCAAATACTTGTTCTCCCCACTGTATTTTCAACTGTGCTGTTCTGAACCTATATACATTTTATGGACACAGTATATTTTACATTAGTTATTTTTTGGTGTTTTTAGACCCACCATATATGTGTGTGTGTGTGTGTGTGTGTGTGTGTGTGTGTGTGTGTGTGTGTGTGTGTGTGTGTGTGTGTGTGTGTGTGTGTGTGTGTGTGTGTGTGTGTGTGTGTGTGTATATGTGTATGTATGTATTTATATGTATATATTGGATGCACTGATTTAAAGCAACATTTTTAGAGTGATAGGCTGTTTCAAAACTCTGCAGCTGCTGTAATAGAAAATATCTTTACAATTAAAAATAAGGTGACCGGATTCAGATATATTAGTCCTAATATTACTGTAGCATAGTCTATGCTGCAGTAAATGTACCTATCACAAGAAGAAAAGCTACCAGCTGATGAGATAAAACATGCATTAAGAACTGCATTCCATACTGAGATGCACTGTCTGTCCCCACGCTGAGCGTTGATCACTGATCATGCCGACAGTAGAGCAGATAAGGTCGTAGAGGAGCCAGATTTAGAAATTGCGTATCATTGAACAGTTCCATTTCACGTCATGCTGTTCATAGAAATAATGTATTATAATTTGTGCTCTTATCAAATTGTCTGACCTGCTGTCTAACTACAGTATGCGAAAATCTGAATTATTAATAGTAGGTGATTTTAATCTGGTTTGGTTGATTCCAGTATCTGATGGGCTGAAATATATTTGTACTGAGCTAAATCTGATAACTAAACCAACTCGCCCCAACTTTAAACACCCTCAAAAATCTACTCTCTTAGATATTATTCTAAGAAATACCCCTCATGAGTTTACAGCCAATGGGATATACAGTATGAGTTCAGTGACCATTGTCCCGTTGCCTGCATAAGAGACGTTAAGGTACCTAAATCTCACTCATGCATTATTACAAAGAGACATTTGGGGAATTTTTATGAGCGCATTTGTTTTGTCTGCGCTAAGGTCGAGTGACTGGTGGGTTGTGTCAACTATCACTGACTCGGATCAGGCCCTTCGTTTTTTAATTTCCCTGTTTAACTCAGTTGCAGATAAACATGCGCAAAAATGCTAAGGGTGAAAAACAGATCTAATCCTTGGTTCACGCATAAATTGTCTGAAATTACAGGAAATAAATGTAGTCTGCGCTAAGGCTAGTCTGACTGATTATACATCTGATTAGCAGTCCCTCAGACAATTTACAAAATATATCTATATCTGGTTAGAAAAGCAAAATCAACCTATTTATTTAATTGTATATCGGAGAGTGGTGGTAATCCAGATAGACAAAATGGAAATTTGTATTGCTTTTAATAAACATTTTGCTTCAGCTGGCAACCTATTTGAAAGGATAATCTCTGAAAATTCATATAATTCTACTAGAGAGTCCTCTAGTCACCTCAGAACACCTCAGAACTGTATTTTCATTTCAACTATTTGATGTCTACTATATACTAAGTGCATTGCTAAAGATTGATAAAAACAAATCCGTATGGGCTGACTCACTTAATCCCTTCTTTCTGCAGCTCTCTGCACCACTTATTGCAGAACCATTGACCTATATTTTTTACTTGACAATTGTTTCTGGTGTTATCCCTAGAATCTGGAAAGCAGCACATGGTCTCCACCTACATAAAGTTTTAGAATCCGCTAAGATTATTATTTATTTTTTACTTCTCACTCTATTCTTAATGCACATTGTTTCAGCTGTTGGCGCTTGTTTTAGATTATGTGTTAAATTGCTTAGATCATAAAAATCATTTTGCTGCCTTATTTCTAGACCTTTCCAAGGCCTTTGACACTGTTGACCAAAACACTCTCATTCAAAGGTTGACTGAAATAGCATGGATCAGGCTTCTTGCAACTGGTTTGAAAATTATCTGTCAGATAGGACTCAATGTATGATTTATGGTGGTGTCAAGTCTAGTTTCTCACCAAAAAGTTTCAGATTAAATACATATTTATTCATTGGATGGTTCTCCCATCGGTCGGGTTCCCGCCTATAAATAGCTGGGCGTTTGGATTGACAAAGACTTAATGTTTAAAAAACATATGGATGAGCTAGTTAAAAAGCTAAGCAAAGTAGGCTTCATTTTTAGAAATAGATATTGGCTCTCCCTAAATAGCAGGAAGCAGATTGTACAGTCAACTTTCCTGCCAGTTCTTGACTATGGTGACACCATTTACCAGATTGCATGAGCCACTACTCTTAAACCTTTGGATGCCGTCTACCATACCGCCCTTCGCTTTATCACAGGTGACAGTTTTAATACTCACCACTGCATCCTGTATCAAAAGGTTGGCTGGTCATCTTTAAAGTCCTGTAGGTCACTTCTACACAGGATTCCAATTTACCTAACTTTGTTGCTAATGTATAAAAGAATGAGCTACCAAACCTGCTCGGACTATTTAGGTCCCTCAATCATTTCGTTTTAGTTTCCCCAATGTTGAAATAACCCCAAAAATGTTTTGCTTCTTGATTCCCTGGCGCCGCTAGGGCAGTTTAGGACTCTGGTGTTGAATGAATTAATTGAAATTTCGATTGATTGTAGTGGTTTATTTGTTGTGGCATTGAGGTTGTGCCTTGTGGTTATTTTTAATATTCTTGTTTTATTTCTAATGTACTTTTTTCTTCCTGTTTGTGAGAAAATGTTTGTACTCAGGGCACCATTGGGAAAGAGACCCTAGTCTCAAATTGGGATACCCTGAATAAATAAAAGTGAATAAAAATGTACCGGTTCAACAGTTATTTATCCCAGGAAACAGGAGTGGGTTTGGGCAGTAAATCTCGGTTACCTGGTTCTCGCTATGTCTTTGGAACTTTCTCACCATCAATGTTCGAATATTGGAAATATCAGTTCCATATTGACTCCTCACTCTCAGCAAGAAGTCCACACACACACACATCGACACACACACACTCGCGGTATTCCTGTCTGCACGCTACATAGCCCTGTGTCTGTGCAGTCCTGCCTTGTTGTTGACCTCAGGGCGACCCCTGAACATGCAGGGAGTCGTGTCTGTGCCTGTGTGCATTTGTGGCTTACTGGCAGCCCCAACTCCAACTTACCCAACAGACAGTCTGGCCACTGGGGAGCCCTGCCAATATGCTGGAAATATATGCTGGAAACAATCGTGCTATGCTCTGCTTTTTATTGAACTCCCATTGCACTTCTCCTTTCATGTCTGCCGGTGGGTCTCTCTCTCTCCCTCTCTCCCTCTCTCTCTCTCTCTCTCTCTCGCTCACCATCCATTGAATTGGAAGTTAATTGAAAATAATTGAATTGAATGGAACACGCAATGGACATACAGAACGTTAGAGAGTGAGGTATGGCAGCTTTGTTGCCGTTCTACACAGTCCAAAGATGGTAGTTGCCTGTGACTAGATCTGTCACCAAGAAAGATACTCTATATTGCTGTGTCATTTGGATTGAAATTCACAGTAACACTTGGATAGATAATCCCCAGATCTGTAAATGAATTCTCTCTCTCTCTCTCTCTCTCTCTCTCTCTCTCTCTCTCTCTCTCTCTCTCTCTCTCTCACACAAACACATACACACTCAGTCTCTCTTCCTTTCTTTCTCTCTCTTGCTATCCCCCACAATGGCTATTTACATCACAGTACGATGTCCTGTATCAGTCGTTGCAGCGTCCCATCCAAACCCCCAAAATGACAGCATAATGAAGGCACTAAGACGGCTGACAGATTGTGACCCATATCTAGGCTGCTATTTCTCATGATGGTTTTCCACCAACACCGTTCTCCGGCATTCCCTTTATCTACTTGGCAGCTTGGCACACTCGGCTCGTTCTTTTTTTAAATATTTTTTATTTCACCTTTATTTAACCAGGTAAGCCAGTTGAGAACTAGTTCTCATTTACAACTGCAACCTTTTGAATGCTCGTTTCTGGTTGCCTTTTTCTGTTGCAAAGCTATCAATGAAGATTTGTGCTACATGTCTACTTATGTACAGTCGTGGTCAAACGTTTTGAGAATGACACAAGTATTGGTCTCCACAAAGTTTGCTGCCTCAGTGTTGATGATGGCAATTTGCATATACTCCAGAATGTCATGAAGAGTGATCAGATGAATTGCAATTAATTGCAAAGTCCCTCTTTGCCATGAAAATGAACTTAATCCCACAAAAATATTTCCACTGCATTTCAGCCCTGCCACAAAAAGACCAGCTGCCATCATGTCAGTGATTGTCTCGTTAACACAGGTGAGAGTGTTTACGAGGACACGGCTGGAGATCACTCTGTCATGCTGATTGAGTCAGAATAACAGACTGGAAGCTTTAAAAGGAGGGTGGTGCTTGAAATCATTGTTCTTCCTCTGTCAACCATGGTTACCTGCAAGGAAACATGTGCCGTCATCATTGCTTTGCACAAAAAGGGCTTCACAGGCAAGGATATTGCTGCTGGTAAGATTGCACCTAAATCAACCATTTATCGGTTCATCAAGAACTTCAAGGAGAGAGGCTCAATTGTTGTAAAGAAGGCATCAGGGCGCCCAAGAAAGTCCAGCAAGTGCCAGGACCGTCTCCTAAAGTTGATTCAGCTGCGGGATAGGGGCCCCACCAGTGCAGAGCTTGCTCAGGAATGGCAGCAGGCAGGTGCGAGTGCATCTGCACGCACAGTGAGGCAAAGACTTTTGGAGGATGGCCTGGTGTCAAGAAGGGCAGCAAAGAAGCCACTTTTCTCCAGGAAAAACATCAGGGACAGACTGATATTCTGCAAAAGGTACAGGGATTGGACTGCTGAGGACTGGGGTAGAGTAATTTTCTCTGATGAATCCTCTTTCCGATTGTTTGGGCCATCCGGAAAACACCTTGTCCGGAGAAGACAAGGTGAGCGCTACTATCAGTCCTGTGTCATGCACACAGTAAAGCATCCTCAGACCATTCATGTGTGGGGTTGCTTCTCAGCCAAGGGAGTGGGCTCACTCACAATTTTGCCTAAGAACACAGCCATGAATAAAGAAGGGTACCAACACATCCTCCGAGAGCAACTTCTCACAACCATCCAAGAACAATTTGGTGACGACCAATGCCTTTTCCAGCATGATGGAGCACAATTGCCATAAGGCAAAAGTGATAACTAAGTGGCTCGGGGAACAAAACATCAACATTTTGGGTCCATGGCCAGGAAACTCCCCAGACCTTAATCCCATTGAGAACTTGTGGTCGATCCTCAAGAGGCGGGTGGACAAACAAAAACCAACAACTTCTGACAAACTCCAAGCATTGATTATGCAAGATGGCCTGCCATCAGTCAGGATGTGTCCCAGAAGTTAATTGACAGCATGCCAGGGCGGATTGCAGAGGTCTTGAAGAAGGGTCAACACTGCAAATATTGACTCTTTGCATAAACTGAATGTCATTGTCAATGAAAGCCTTTGACACTTATGGAATACTTGTAATTATACTTCAGTGTACCATAGTAACTACTGACATAAAGATCTAAGAACACTGAAGCAGCAAACTTTGTGGAGACCAATACTTGTGTCATTCTCAAAACTTTTGGCCACGAATGTGTCTTATACCTTATAGGCCCACATCTAAATAACATATTATTCTGGTTATAAACTGGTTTTCCTGTTGTGAAGACGTAATTTAAATAGATTATGTAGTGATCAACGGCAAAATTCAAGTGATCAAATCTGCGTAGACTGACATGTTTATTGGCTCTTCCCAAAAAGAGCTTCTAAACCAGGAAGTTGCCCCAGTTTTTATGATGATGTCATCTCCCTAAGTTTACCATTACGACATTCAACATTTACCGAACCTGCTTAAGAACATTGCCATAGGTCCCTAGTAGTAGATATTGCACTAAACTGTTCAATTATCACAGTCTCGTTATTTTCATAGCTCTTAATGATCCAGCAAACCTTGTCTTTATGACACAAAATAAGTCTTTGAAGTCAGGAGAGTCTCAGAAAAGGAGGAAAGAGATCCTTGGATAAGAATGTCAGGGATGATGCCTCTTTTTGAAAAATAAGCAGTTGGAAGAGTTTGAAAAACATGGGTCAAATTGCTGGTTTTGAAAGTTGCTCTGTCACAAACTGTTGCTTACAGAGTGACAGTTTAGTGAGCTGAAATTAACTATGGAGACAGGAGATTTGGTTATAGTGGTGTCCTGGTCACACATACAGTAATTCTATGTAAAGAGTATGTGGACTGAATTTCTACTGTATCACATTTGAGATTGTTATCCTCTTTCGCTAAGTAGAGGTCAGATCTCTTATGCCACTAGTCAACTTTCTATAATGTTTTTCCTCAGTTCTACCTTTGGACTTTAACTATTCATAAAGAGATGTAGGCACTTTGGAATTCAATATTTCTTAGCTTTTTTAAATAAGAATGTGATGGTGTGAGGGTGATATTTTGACATTTGTTTCCTTGCCTTAAAATAAGTGTCTGCAGTCCACAAAATAAAAAATAAAAATATATATACATATATATATATATATATATATAATAGCATTTTCGGACCAAATCCCCATGTAAATCAATATCCCCCATGTTCTGAATTTGCCCAAATTGTCTCAGACTCAGATATCCATCTTAACCAATGTTAAGCTACTGATAAACGTGAGCATATTGATAAGCTGCATTGATAAATTGCGTCACACAATATGAATATGTAATGGTGTCAGTCATTATACCAGGCACTCCAGACTTTTCATACTGCCGCACTATGTATCATGTATGGTGTATCTGTCTTTCGTTCTGGCATTTTGCACCTGCCCTGTGTTTTTTCGTAGCTGCTTGACGAAGACATTTCCCTATCTATCTATCTATCTATCTATCTATCTATCTATCTATCTATCTATCTATCTATCTATCTATCTATCTATCTATCTATCTATCTATCTATCTATCTATCTATCTATCTATCTATCTATCTATCTATCTATCTATCTATCTATCTATCTATCTATCTATCTATCTATCTATCTATCTATCTATCTATCTATCTATCTATCTATCTATCTATCTATCTATCTATCTATCTATCTATCTATCTAATCTATTTCCCTTATATCTGCCTAAATATGCAACATTATAATGGGTGCTGGAGATTAATGCAAAACACACATTGCAGTGGAAGACAATTTCAAAATCCTCTCAGCTCTCGCCGCAAAGCCTGTTACGACAATTACAGTATACCACAAAGGCGGCCTGGGGTCCGCATACATTATTGATTCAACTTGGGTAAATACTAAACAGCGTAGCATCTCATTGTCTCAGAGACTCTGAACACTCTGGACTCCAGCGAGGCGGAGAAAATTATCTCTCCTTTTCAAAATGGCCTCCCTGTCCAATGAATTACCTGACTGCGCAGTAATCGCAGAGTCACGCCTGAAGGCATGCAAGGTTTCGAGGGCACCAAAAGAAAATGGGAAAATCATTATCAGATAATCAAGCCTTTTGCCCGTCCCCCTGGAAACATGGAAATCAAGTCCCTGTCAAATAAAAGAAAAAACCTGTGCCCTCTTTATTAAAAAGGGAAAAACAGAAGGCTTTGGCTGCATCCCAAATGCCTTCCTATTCCCTATATAGTGCACTACTTTTGACCAGAGCCTTATGGTCAAAACTAGTGCACTATATTGGGAATAGGGTGGCATTTGGGATGCATCCCATGATAAGACATTAAATGGAGCCCTGTCTTCCATAAAATGTGAAGACAAGTGTTGGTATTAGACTGGTAAATGTGTTGTTCTCTGTCTCTCTTCTCAGATGGTAAGTCGGAGAGCGGGGAATTGGACCTGGACGGCATCGACGATAAGGAAATTGAGAGGGTATGCTCTTCCTCTTAAGTCCTTTTAAGATAAGAATACTTTTAGCACAAATCAGCTTTTTCTTTAAACACAAGCATCCTCTACTTAAATCCCTTACATGAGGCCTCCGAGTGGCACAGTGGTCTAAGGCGTGCATTGCAGTGCTAGCTGCATTACTACAGATCCTGGTTCGATCCCAGGCTGTGTTGCAGCCAGCCGCGACCAGGAGACCCATGAGGTGGTGCACAATTGGTCCGGGTTAGGGGATGGTCCTTGTCCCATCGCGCTCTAGCGACTCCTGTGGCGGACAGTAACAATGCCATGCGCGGTCGCCATGTGTACAGTGTTTCCTCCTACACATTGTTGCGGCTGGCTTCTGGGTTAAGCATGCATTGTGTCAAGAAGCAGCGTGGCTCTTGACCTTCACCTCTCCCGAGTACACACAGGAGTTGCAGCGATGGGACAAGACTGTAACTCCCAATTGGATATCATGAAAAAGGGGTACAAATGTTTTTTTAAATAGTACCTTACATGAGAGCTTTTTTTTTGCATATCCCAATTCCCCCAGAGAGTGGGGTCACAGCCAGCCATTATCAACGACAACCCTGGAGTAATTAGGGTTAAGTGCCTTGCTCAGGGCCAGATTTTTTACCTTGTCTGCTCAGGGATTTCAAACTAGCAACGTTTCAATTACTGTCCCAAAGCTCTAACCGCTGTGCTACTTCCCCCTTGTAGCACCTTACTAAAACCCTTACTTCACCCTTGTATCACTTTACTAAAACCCTTACTTCACCCCTCCTTCTTGCAGTATATCCTCAACGACAAAGAAGTGAGAGTTAAGACGGATCTGTGGATGAAGCAGAATGAGGAATATCTGAGGGAGCAGAAAGGTGAGCGAACAGACAAAGGCAAAACCTCTCATGCCCTTTTCAAAATTCACATATTCATATTGATCCACCATGTTCCGATGCAGTTCCCGACAGGTTTTCATATTAGCCAGCTCTGTAACGAACCAATTGTTCCCAATCCTCAATGGTCAAAAATATATATATTTTCTTTAAGATTTTCTTCTGTCATCATGGTCATAAACCTCTTTATTGAGTGTTTAAGTACTTATACTTCCCTTCAATATATTTATCTATGTTAATTTATGCTAATTCACCCTCAACCATTGAACCATTGGGATTTATTGGGCTGTTATCTTGCTGTAAGTGGCTTAATAGCTAGGGCCAACGGAAAAGGATGTATCCCAAATGACCCCTTTATAGTGTACTACCTTCCTTAAGGTGCTGGTCAACAGTAGTGCACTATATAGTGAATAGGGTGTCATTTTGGGACGCGTCCTGTTTTCTCTGAAATACAGCTGTAGCTAAGTATTCTATTTCTATCAGTACCCGAATACAGTAATTACCTATACTATACTATTGTCTATTCATCATGACCTATTCAGCCCTTACTGTCTATTGTAGAGGGGATATATATTTAGTTGTTTTGTTCTTATTTTTTTAGAAAAGGAGGAGAGGATAGCTAAAGAGAAAGAGCAGGGGACCTACAAGGAGAAGGTAAGGAATCGAAGGGTGGAGAGGGTGTGTGTGTGTGTGTGTGTGTCTCTGTCTGTGTTTTATGTGCGTTCGTTTCATGTTCATGCTTTTGCAGTTGTGTGTGTGTGCTCAAGAATCGGTGTGTGTGTGTGTGTGCATGTGTGTGTGTAGAGGTGGCCCTTCCTCGGTCCCACGGCTGGCTGCAGATACAGAACAGCTGTGTGTCTAGCTGGCACAAATTTTCAGTTTGAGCTGAATCAGCCTGTGCTCTGCTCTGCTCTTCGGTTTCAATGCAGAGGCTCCAGAGACTATATGAATATGACTACTGTGGCAGGGGCGCGCTAACCCTGCACTAACCTGTCTCGCCATCTCCACATCCGCCCGCCTTCAACCCGGTCGGATTAGCCGTACGGCAGCAGAGTAGCAGACCACCTAATGAGGTGCAGAGAGGCCCTGATACCTATTCCAGATGCTCAGAAGTTACCCTTAGGTACAGATATAGGATCAGCTTCCCCTCCCCTATATATTAACCTTAACCATTACTAGAGAAAATGTAAAACTGACCCAAGATCAGCATCTAGGCACCTTATGGAGGAGGGGCTCAAGGTCCACAGTAGCCGGGGTCTCATTGCGGTCAAGGCAGTGGGTTTTCCCTGTATTCCCTGTGCTGATACACCGTTCTGCATGTCAAACAGGCACTGCGTCCCAAATGGCACCCTATTTCCTATATAGTGCACTACTTTTGACCGGAGCCCTGTAGGCCCTGTTCAAAAGTAGTGCACTGCATTAGGGTGCCATTTGGGACACGTACAGGGTCTTTCGGAGATCACTTGCGAGTCACGGCCAACCGAGAAGCATGGAAAGGTTCCAGGGCCTACTGAGCTTCTGTCATCTCGCTAATCACAGACTTTTTTAGGGTGACCCCAAAGGAAAAGGGCGTATCGTCCATGACTTAATACAACACTTAACTAGCTACTGTTGTTATTACTATCAACAGTGATTTTACCATTTGATACATTATCACAAATATCAATCTATCAATCTGTGCATGTAACTCTCAACTTAAGTGTCCCACGGCTTGCAATGCCCTACAGCTGAGTTCTACAACTCTGGTCTTCGAGAACTACTGGTTGCTGGGCTAGAACAAAATTCTACAGGACCAGATTATAGAATGCCGCTCTATACATCCATCATATCTGATATAGTAGTATGTACAGTATATCTGCATGGCATTATTCTTTATTATTATTATTATTTTATTATGTCCCCCAAATTCCTCCCTAAATAAAAATAATAATACAGGTAATCTTGATGCTTCAAACAATCTAATGGATCTCATTCAACCAATGTTTTGGTCCCCTAAATTCCTACCAACATATCGGGAGTATTCACTAGGAATCAAACGTAAGCACATTTCGTTGCAAAACATTTTGCTACGGTTTACTATGGTGTGCACTAATGAACACTACCCAGATCTTCTCAACTCCCCCCCCCCCCCCCCCTCTCTTCCCCTTGCAGCCCAAGAAAACGTCCAAGAAGCGGGAGCCCATCCGTGCCAGTACAGCAGGCGAGGCCATCGAGAAGATGCTGGAGCAGAAGAAGATCTCCAGCAAGATCAACTACGACGTGCTGCGTGACCTTAACAGCAAGGGTGGCAGCGGCAACAGCAGTCCTGCTCGGCCAACCGCCACCGAAGAGCTACCCAGTGGCCCCACTGGGCGGAAGAGGCTGACCCGCCGCAAGAAGCAGCCCAACAAGACTAACATGGGCCTGGCCACCACAGCCAGCATCATGGGCAAGAGGTAAGGGGATTTAAACTAGAATTGTTAGAAGTAACCTAACCTAGCCTAGAAGTAACCTAGCCTAACCTATATTTTAGCAGGCACTCTTATCCAGAGCAACTTACAGTAGTGAGTACATACAGTGGGGAGAACAAGTATTTGATAAACTGCCGATTTTGCAGGTTTTCCTACTTACAAAGCATGTAGAGGTCTGTAATTTTTATCATAGGTACACTTCAACTGTGAGAGACGGAATCTAAAACAAAAATCCAGAAAATCACATTGTATGATTTTTAAATAATTCATTTGCATTTTATTGCATGACATAAGTATTTGATCACCTACCAACCAGTAAGAATTCCGTCTCTCACAGACCTGTTAGTTTTTCTTTAAGAAGCCCTCCTGTTCTCCACTCATTACCTGTATTAACTGCACCTGTTTGAACTTGTTACCTGTATAAAAGACACCTGTCCACACACTCAATCAAACAGACTCCAACCTCTCCACAATGTCCAAGACCAGAGAGCTGTGTAAGGACATCAGTAATAGAATTGTAGACCTGCACAAGGCTGGGATGGGCTACAGGACAATATGCAAGCAGCTTGGTGAGAAGGCAACAACTGTTGGCGCAATTATTAGAAAATGGAAGAAGTTCAAGATGACGGTCAATCTCCCTCGGTCTGGGGCACCATGCAAGATCTCACCTCGTGGGGCATCAATGGTCATGAGGAAGGTGAGGGATCAGCCTAGAACTACAGGGCAGGACCTGGTCAATGACCTGAAGAGAGCTGGGACCACAGTCTCAAAGAAAACCATTAGTAACACACTACGCCGTCATGGATTAAAATCCTGCAGCGCACGCAAGGTCCCCCTGCTCAAGCCAGCGCATGTCCAGGCCCGTCTGAAGTTTGCAAATGACCATCTGGATGATCCAGAGGAGGAATGGGAGAAGGTCATGTGGTCTGATGAGACAAAAATAGAGCTTTTTGGTCTAAAATCCACTCGCCGTGTTTGGAGGAAGAAGAAGGATGAGTACAACCCCAAGAACACCATCCCAACCGTGAAGCATGGAGGTGGAAACATCATTCTTTGGGGATGCTTTTCTGCAAAGGGGACAGGACGACTGCACCGTATTGAGGGGAGGATGGATGGGGCCATGTATCGCGAGATCTTGTCCAACAACCTCCTTCCCTCAGTGAGAGCATTGAAGATGGGTCGTGGCTGGGTCTTCCAGCATGACAACGACCCGAAACACAGGGCAACTAAGGAGTGGCTCCGTAAGAAGCATCTCAAGGTCCTGGAGTGGCCTAGCCAGTCTCCAGACCTGAACCCAATAGAAAATCTTTGGAGGGAGCTGAAAGTCCGTATTGCCCAGCGACAGCCCCGAAACCTGAAGGATCTGGAGAAGGTCTGTATGGAGGAGTGGGCCAAAATCCCTGCTGCAGTTTGTGCAAACCTGGTCAAGAACTACAGGAAACGTATGATCTCTGTAATTGCAAACAAAGGTTTCTGTACCAAATATTAAGTTCTGCTTTTCTGATGTATCAAATACTTATGTCATGCAAGAAAATGCAAATTAATTACTTAAAAATCATACAATGTGATTTTCTGGATTTTTGTTTTAGATTCAGTTGAAGAGTACCTATGATAAAAATTACAGACTTCTACATGCTTTGTAAGTGGGAAAACCTGCCAAATCGGCAGTGTATCAAATACTTGTTCTCCCCACTGTACATTTTCCATTGTTATGTCTCTGCGTGCAGTTTTAAGGAAGTTGCTAACTAGTGTTAGAGCAATTGCTAACAAGCTGTTACCATAGACTTCCAGTCTTTGCGCTAACGCTAGTTAGCATTGGCTTGCGAAACTACCTCTAACTTCCTTCATACTGGATGCAGAGACATACAAATGGTATATTTGAGTTCATCTGACTCTGGGGAAGTGCCAGAGTCTGCCAAAATCCCGAAGTATCCCTTTGGGTGGAAGAACTTACGTATGTGAGGAATGAATGTTATTCATGTGTGAGGGTTGGCCTCACTATATAATAGAAGGTACAGTAGTGAAATGCTAAGGTCAGGATTAGGCTTAGACAGAGAGGAAATTTGAGTGACATATAAATGTTAAGATTGCGAAAAGTCCTTATGGTTGGAAAATAACCCATTAGCTGGGCTCTGAAGCACTTCTGGGATATACAATACAGGCTAATGTTGCTTATGATACCTGTATCTTATTGAGGCATTAAACAGACAGGCTATTCAACAAGCCATTTGTAGAATTTCCTGACAACATGTGAACACTTTCACATAACCACAGGAACCTGGCCCTTTTTACCACCAATAATAGGCACCAATTGTAGCATAATGGTTCCCCATTGCCTCTGGAGGTGTTAAAATCTTACACCCTCCTCAGTCGCCCACTACCACTCACCCCCTTTCTGATCTCTAGGCTGGTTTGCCGAAGACGAGCCAATCTTGCCCTCAGGACGTCATGTCTGAGGTGTCCATCTTCGCCCGTCTCTCCAATTAATCCTCCAGTTGGACTCCAAATGTCCTTGTGCGAGATGTAATGAACGCGGAGCAGACGGAGCATGAGATCACGACTTCTGCTACTGACACGCCGCGGCAGACCATTTCTCATTTTGCCAATCATTTCTAGATCATGCCACGGCCACATTAATGATAATTAACATCTTGGTAATGAATTCTGAATTGGTAATGAAAATGAGATGTGAGGCACTGTTGGAGAGCTGATGAGTTGACGGCTGGTAGAATTACAAAGCCCCCATCACCTACCCTACCTCCCCCTTCAGCAGGCTCAGGTGCCGGGTCGGTACTATCTAGTCTCTGGTCAACTCCATCTGATTGTAGCTATCCCTTCAGGCCTCTTTTCTTCATCAAAAGGCAGATGCTGGGTTTATATTTATTTATTTTCTCCCTCTAACAACGGATTGACTGCCATCAGTTCTGAATATTATGTGTCCATGGAAGAAGAGCTCATTTGATAGAATTGTGTCACTTCTGGCTATTCAGTGGTAATGAATTAGATGCAAGCGTTACAGTAGGATTTTTTTTATGAATGTTGAAGATCTTGACATTATGTTTCAACTAAGTAGTGTCCAGCCTTTCATTCGTCATATTTAAGGTTGCACCTCTTCTCCAATTGTTTGAGCACAAAGCCTTGCAGTCCCGTTGATTTATGTACTTGTGTCCCATCACTGCAACCTTGAAGTTGCTGAGGCTCTGGGCTTCAACCAAACAGACCACCGGTTCTCAGTATGTGGCCAGCTTACGTGGTGGGAGGTGGGGAGTAGACGACGTGGAACAAATCTGACAATGAACTCAGAGTTTTAGTTCCAGTGCTACAGCAGCGGATCTGAGCCTCCTGCTGGAGTATGGGAAAGCGTCTGGAACTCTGTCTATTGGGATGATGAGAGGGGGTAGGATTAGTTTCCCTATGTGCACTTCAGCTGGCCAGGGTTTGTCTAACTTGGGCCAGCAGCCTGAAATATAAGGTATGCCTGCCTCACTTTTGTTTCATAAAGCACCTTCTGTTCCCGTCAGTGAGAAACGGCTACGTTTTGTTTCTTTTTCGTACGTGTTTCCTCATTGAATAAAAAAAAAAGAATGTGTGCATTTTTAATACTCCCTCAACGTTATCAAAGCATCTAGTATTGAATCACAGCCAGATATCTGAGACTGAGGGAACAGAGTGTCTTTCTCTAAGCGTTACTCTTGAATGTTTGAAAGCTAGTACTTGGTATGCGACTTGGTATCCCTGCACAACAGATTTAAGTTTGTTGTCACATAAAATGCTCAGAGCTTGTCATTGTGATGCGTCTTACATTAGTCGGAGGCAAGATTGCTCTCTTATAAAGTTATTCCTTCCCCCCATTTGTATGAGAAAACCGCGAGTCGAGCTCCTGAGATTCAGGTGGCTTAGCCTGCTCTTGGAAATGGCCGTTATACCTGTTACCTCAGAGCGTGCGTTGTGTTTTAAAAACCCCTGGAGGCTGGAGTGGAAAGGGAGAAGGGTGCCTGACAGTAAATCCATTGTCGGCTGTGATCCTGTTGGCTAGTGTGCCGCCACGCTTACACCCCTCCTTCTCCTGCGATGATGCACAGCTAGTGTTGTTGATCATATCATCCTAGCCTCCCCCACCTTAGACACAAAGATGGAACGGTCTCTGCCCCGAAACGCATGTTTTTTTAAACCTCATTTGTATTGAACCGGGTAAATTAATTGAGAAGTGGTTGTCATCTGCAGTTATGGTCCGGCAAGATGCACAGCACACATCAACAGAGACATCAACAAACACAACAGCCTAGTCAGTCCAATACATTAATTAAACATCTGTTTCCCCCATTACAGAGTTGAAACTCTTTTCTCACTGACAGAACTGGGGCTAACTGTCCGAATTCTAACTTTCTCAGCTATCCATGGCGCTCTCTCACTCGCAGAGCAGAGACTCCTAGAATTCATTTTCTGTCTCGCATGCAGACACACTCTGAACACTGAAACTTTCCCACAGCCACAGATCATGAGAAGTCTCACCCCTCCCCTTCACTACAAGTCCTCCACCAGCTGCCAGACGAGAAGTCTCACCCCTTCCGCGCCCACCAAACTAACAAAGATGGAAAAGCACTCTTCCACAAAGGGCAAAACTAATTACCCTGTAGTTCTTTGTCCCTCATCAACTCCCCCCCACTCCCTTTCTCTTTATAAAAACTGCAATCCCTGACTATAGTCAAGGCCGGTCGTTTTAAGTGTAAATCGTAACGAGCGGTGGCAGAAAGGTCGGTGTGCTGATCTCTTTTCAGGGAGTCCCACAAGAGCCTCTAAACTGTACCCTCTATGTGACCTTGATATGATCTTCATTTTACTGGTAGCATTCGGGGCCAGTGACACAGCAGGAAACTTGAGCAGACGAACAGAGCTGCTGTTCTGTGTTTGAAAGGGCTCGTAATTCCAGCCTCCCGACTACCTTTTTGCTTTTAGCTTTCGATACAATACAATAATGTCAACCTGGGGTCTGGTGTGTTTGCTCTCGTCTTTATCGACCTCGCAAAGGGCACAGTTTGGAGCAAGAAGCACAGGCTGTCTTGTCTCACGCTAGCCAGAAACAGCAGCCCAGGATCTGGGACACCCTGATGTCTTTTGCAGGGTTCTTCTCTGAGAGATTAGCCTCTCGCCTTCTCCCCCTCAAATCTCCAATTTCCTCTTGAAATGTCATAATTTCCATCCGGCTGCTACTTTTCCCTCTGCTGTGACTCCCCCTCTCCCTTTGCCTGCTAACCCACTCCCAGCACCCGTGCGAAAGGCTACCTCTGTAGACCGATGTCACAGATGCTCTGAGTCATGCCAAGGCCCTCAGATGCCCATCCGGTTGCTGCTGAGGGGACCTGGTATGGAGGCACCCAGGCGTGGAATGTGCTGTGGCTGTGTGTGAATGGTGCACCATACAGCCAGACCCCCTGGTAGGCTTCCCTAGACCCCACCCCCTTCCATGCCCTCAAGCACAGCCCCCAACCGACAGATTGATTTGTCAACTCTCCACAGCATCTCTGTCATGCCGTGCCACATCCCCTGTATCCCTGCATTGGTAAACACTGGAATTGTTGACAGACGATCTCCCCAGAGTGCAGGATCTGGCCTCTCAGTCTCTCCCTGAGCCATGCCTGTGGAGAGCGGAGGGAAGGCACGTGAGCTGACCCTCTCTCCACCCGAAGCCAGGAAAGGACTTACAGAGTGGCATGTGTGCAGAACAGGACTTGGATGTCTGGTTTTGTGGGCTTTCTTTTCTTTCCCATATACTATACAGATCACATAGCAGACTGGGTAATGTTTGGTCTACATAATGCACCAGAGAGCTCTTTTCCTGAGATATATTTTCCGGAACGCCTCGCATTCTTTCTGTTGTCAAACAGTCTGAGGGCTGGCTCAAGCTCGCAGATGCATTTCTTATGTCAGTAAATCCCTGCCCACGCTCCACTCTCCCAGTGCCTCTCTTGTCATGGGCAGCCGCTTATTTATGTGTGGAAGAATCCCAGCCTCTTCTTAGCCAGACAGTCACCGTCTCCCCCACTTGCACCCCTTGTCCGTCTGTACCATTGTACGAAACAGCAGCTAATCAGAGTCTTCTCTTATAGATTAGCAGTGGAGACCGATGGTCGAGTGAAAGTCCTGCACTGACATCTGACCTCTGTAAAGTGAATCGGGACGGAGGTCATAGATGGCTCACCCACTATTGTTCCTCGTTGTTGAGGGCAGTGATTTATCTGTAGCTTGTGGTCAGGCAGTCTGGAGGGCACCTTGATGTTTGAGCTCAAAAGCCACTTCCTGCTGTTAGGAACAATGGCTGTGTCCCAACTCAAATCAAAGTGCACAGGATACAGCAGGTGTAAAACAGAACAGTGAGACCCTTACTTGCAAGCTCTTTCCCAACAATGCAGTATTCAATATCAAGGTAAGATGAAATAATATAAAGTTTAAAAAACACACAAATATCAGAATGTAAGCAATATACAGGGTCAGTGCCAGGGATACTGGAGTTGAGGTAGATATGTACATGTAAGCAGCGGTAAAAATGTGACTGGTAGAAGGATAGATAATACAAATAAATAAATAATAATAATAACTGCAGCAAAGTGTGTGTGCAAGCGTGTCAGTGTCGGTGTATGTGAATGTGGGGGTAGAGACCTGCTGGTGTGCACAGAGTCAGTGCAGATAGTCCGTGGGTGTTTAGCTGTTCAACAGTCTTATTGCTTGGGGGTAGAAGCTGTCTCGGAGTCTGATGGTCCGAGACCTGATGCTCTGGTACCGCCTGCTGGATGGTAGCAGAGAGAACAGTCCATGACTGGGGTGAATGGAGTCTTTGGCAATTTCTTGAGTCCTTCCTTAGACACCGCCTGGTATGAATAGGTAATGGTACCCCTATGGTACTAATAGGGCTCTGGACAAAAGTAGTGCACTATACAGGGAATAGGGTGTTATTTGGGAAGCACCCAATGTGGCAAAGGTGGCTCAGACCAGACAATCTCATTGGCTAGGAGCTCTTTGAGGGGATGCTACTTCAGTGGATGTAAGCCTATTACAATTTTAGCTGTCAATTTTGCCTTCCGTGCTAAACATTAACACTTATGTAGGACGTATAAAGGACATTTCACCTTATGTATGCTGTGCATTAGTTAATGTTTATTGATGAATTAATGTTATTAAGTTTTAATTAATGTATTAGTGTTTACTCTTTATATCGTAGACTATCAGACATTCAATTGGCTACATTTGTTAATGTGATAGGCAATATCATTATTATTATTATTATTGTTACATTTGGTTTGTTTGCTCTTAAATCTCAGGAAAAGAGCTCTCTGGTGCATTAAGCAGACCAAACATTACCCAGTCTGCTAAATGACATGAATTCCCTTTCACAACAACAATCACTCAGAACAACAACCAGGTTTTTAACCATTTGAGGGAAGTCATGAATCCTCATAGACTCAAAGGTTGAACTGCTCAAGGCAACAGGCGAAGATAAATCACAGAGTCTTGGTGCGTTGATTCTATCTATTGTGAGCCACAAAAAATTCCGTGCCGGCCTGGCCCTCTGTCTCCATCTGCTTCTCTGCGTCGAGGGGTGATGCAGACATTTCTTGTGTCTCAAGCTGTCTCCGTGGGAACTCCCTCCCACTCACCGGGTTGCCATGGGCACAGCTCTCAGCTGTAGCCCTACTAGAGAGGCCTGGGCTGAACAGGCATTCTGAGCACTGTTAGAGTAAATAATCAGCGCAGGATAATACAAAAAACTACACCTGTTACCCCATTGTTTTGTTAGTGGTGAACATTTCTGCATAGAATGACAACATGAGACTAAATACAATTCAAGAACAGCCGTTTGATATTACTGACTGGAAGTGTAGTCGCAGTGGTCATAAAATAAAATAGAATCTCTCATGATCATGACCCTGTAAAACAACACATTTCACTGCACTTATCTGGTGTATGTGACAATAATACAAATACATCTCAGATGATCAATGTTTAGCAGGGGAGGGCATGGTAAACAGTTCCCTAGTGGACGACAAATCTCAACCTGATCCACCAAGTGGTCTGTTCACAATACTATGTGTGAATGTTGTTGAGAGTGAAAAATGTAGAGGGTGTTTTGGAAGAAATCCCCTACAGGCAGTCCCATTTACAGTAGGAGTATACCAACTGTGAAATTGGGTGTTCAGAGATGGAGGACAGTGCCGCCACAACAGTGAGATACAGTGTGCTCAGCGGGAGTATCAGATAACCATCACTCCTTTCTTCCTCCATTCCGAAGATTCCCCATCTCATTCTTATCCCCGAGACCCTCCGTGCCCTCCAGAGTGTCTCTGCAGGAAGTGTGATAAGACCCTCCGTGCCCTCCAGAGTGTCTCTGCAGGAAGTGTGATAAGACCCTCCGTGCCCTCCAGAGTGTGTCTGCAGGAAGTGTGATAAGACCCGCTGGTCAGCCAGAGGGGGTGAAGTCACGTGTGCAGGGGAAAAACTGCTGATGCCAACTCACGGCCCCTGGTCGGATTGCATCTGTATTCTTCCGATGTAGCCCCGTATCGCTTCTTGGATTGGAGACGTTGTGCTGCATCTTTAATGGCTTTGTCCTTCGGGAAAGGGATGGCTTCATGTTCTCTGAGCCAGCCCCCTCTGAAAAAAGGTTAGCCTCCGTAACCTCGCTCTTCAGTGCTGATAGTGTAGTGTGAAAGCAGCAGTGCGCTGGAACATGCCAGAAGGCCTCGCTTCCTCTTCCATCCTACAGCACTATCCTCCAGGCTGTCCCTGGCCGTCTGCCTCCCCTTTGCCTCGCACGAGGTGGCTTTAGCCAGCACTCTACATATTGGCTCCGACTGGCCGTGCCACAGGAACGTTTTTCCAGACACTCGGACACAGTGGTGGAGCTCCGAGTCTCCCACTAGCCCGTCGGGCCTACGCCCCGCAGGTCGTAGGCCTCCACCCACCAGATAGAGAGGGACCTGGCAATACTCGTGTTCCATCTGTGCTCACCCCTCTGCAGGAAGCAATGGGGGAAAATAATCAGGGTGTGGCCCCTTCATGCTGCTACCCACACCAGCTGGACAGCAAGGACCAGTACTAGGCTAGTCACATTGTGGGTGATCACTGCTACTACCACCACCCACTATGGTATGCTCGAGTGCACACTCCTTTCATTTATATTTATATCCACACATCTGCTGTGCGATATTGGCTCCAGTGAAATATGACTTCCCTTCCCCCGCTGTCAGATTGAATTGACAAGCATTATTGACGTGGTGACATATGGGCCTGCCTGGAAAAAGCTCTCGCTCTGAGCCAATGGAGGGAAGGGACATTCTAATAGCACCACCACACATTTTACAGTCGAAGTCCAGTGGCTGTCATTTAAATGCTTGCTGCAAAGCCCTCTAATATGTATCTCTAACTGTAGAAGCGTTAGATTTTTCTCTCATTGATAACTGTGACGAAGTTTCCATGTTGCCATTATTGATCTGAGCCCAGATTTGGTTGTGTTCAAAGAAGACAGTACTTGTGTTACTTATGTTACTTTGACCAGTAAAGTCTTAGAAAGTGACTTACAAAGCCTTCAGTCGAATGCCTGATTCTTGGTAATACCCTAACTGACCCACATCTCAGACGGACATAACGCTAAGAAAATATCGGTACAAATAAAGTACATATTTTAAGCAGATGGGAACACCCATCCAACCCTCCCTAGCCCCCCATCTCAGAGGGGGGTACAAGGGGGAGCTTGGAGAACCCTGGGAATTAATGATAGAATTAACTGGCAGATTTGTCTTCGGTGTACTCGCTCTATTAGAGCTTGCATTGACCATCTGACTAAAGGCTGAGAGGGCACCTGCGGTGCACAGGGCGGGCATTTGGGCGCCGTTTCTATGCCAGCCAACCCCACTCTTCCATGAGAGCCTGCCTTCTGGAAGATTCCTATCCTCTTTTGGGTGACCCCCGTTTCCATCTCCCCCTTTTCCCTCAAAAGATGTTCCTCAGGCCTGGTTTCAAATATGACATGAAATGAAAGTCAAGGCTCAATTCAATTGAACCTGCAATGCAGTATTTATGTAGTATCTTTTTTCCCATGGTCAAATTAAATCAAGGAATATTTTTGGTCCATTAGCATATGAATGTCCTGCTTAATATAATGTTTGTGTCATCAATGCAAATCATCTGCATTATACTTAACTTCAACCAGTAAAATGGCTCTTTGGCTAGCTTTTGCTACAGCCTATATAAATGAGCGTTAGCATTCTAGCTAACAACTGCTGCATCCAAAATAGTTATTTTGCAAAGATCACAACCATATATACTCTCAAAGATCACAACCATATATACTCTCAAAGATCACAACCATATATACTCTCAAAGATCACAACCATATATACTCTTAGCGTCTGTTCAAGCAAGAATCAAAACATAATTGTAAGTGTATAAGAACCACAAAAAGTTATTTTGTTTAGAAGTAATACAAATGTACATCTAGGCTATGTTGAATGGGCGCAGATGGCGATGGCTTTTTTACTGAAGCCAAGAGTCATGTGCATCTGTGGATGACGTCAGTTTGTCTTGTACTGGAAAGAGGTCTATAGGAGAACCCTTTTTGGTTCGAGGTTGAACCGTTTTTGATTCCAGGTAGAACCCTCAGGTTCTACCTGGAACCAAAAGGGGTTCTTCAAAGGGTTCTCCTATGGGGACAGCTGAAGACCCTTTTAGGTTCTAGATAGCACCTTTTTTTCTAAGAGTGTATAAAAAGCTACAGATTTAGTTGCTATTTAGTGAGCGAGAGCAACAAATATGGCACAATAGCTCACTTTTGGCATTTTACGACAGTCATTGCTTTTCAGGCTAGCAACCGATCACCTCCCTCATACAGCGTGTTTTTTATGCTGAAGTAACAGTTGGGGCTATCCTGAAATTACGCTACAAAGGGTAGAGCGTACGGCCCAGTATATCACTGGGGCCAAGCTTCCTGCCATCCAGGACCTACAGTATATACTAGGCAGTGTCAGAGGAAGACCCCCAAAATTGTCAAAGACTCCAGTCACCCAAATCATAGACTGTTCTCTCTGCTACCGAAGCGCCAAGTCTAGGTCCAAAGGCTCCTTAAAAGATTCTACCCCAAGCCATAAGACTGCTGAACAATTAATCAAATGGCCACCCGGACTATTTACTTTTTTTTTTACACTTCTGCTACTCGCTGTTTATTATCTATGCAAAGTCACTTTACCCCTACCTACATTTACAAATTACCTCGACTAACCTGTACCCCCACACATTAACTCGGTACCGGTACCCCCTGTATATAGCCTCGTTATTGTTATTTTATTGTGTTACTTTTTATAACAATTATTTTATAATTTTATTTAGTAAATATTTGTTGGTTAAGGACTGGTAAGTAAGCATTTCATTGTTGTATTCGGCGCATGTGGCAAATACACTTTGATTTGATTTGATTTGATTTGACTGGAATGTTCGTAGATTGGAATTGACCCCAACACTAAAGTGAGAGTTTTGACCCCTGCCCCCCAGACTCTTTGACTTGTGCTTGGGGAGGGAGGGTAGGAGGGGTGTGTCTGACAGCTGTGTGTCTCATGTCACACTGTGAAGTTTCAGTGAGCGGTTTCAGTGAGCGGTTCCGTTGTGTCTCTCACTCCACTTCAGTCAGCCACTGTCAGCTCATGCCACTTAGCCTACCCCATCATCAGAATCCACACCAAGGTCCAAAATCCACCCCTAGGCTCAGAATGTCATTCACACACACTTAAACCCACACGCATGTATCTTAACTGTCTCGTGACCACACCTTCCGATCACTCACACACGCTCACACACTTACACCCCTCACGGCCACATCCTGATCACATATACAATGCTTACACATATTCATACACATTCTAAAACTCTCGACAGCAGCCTTCCACCCTCACCCTCCATCATACAAATGCTCACACACCCCCCAGACCCCTCGGCAGCCTTTCACCCCCCCCCCAATCACACACTAATGCTCACATCCACCTCACTCCCCACATACCCATCACACAGACATTCTTGAGCACACACACACACAGACGTGAAAGCATGCACATGAAATGGGAAAGGCACACAAAAACAGCGACAGACAGACAGCCAGACCCAAGACACGTATGCACACACACCAGCTCAAACCAGAGGGCCCCCACCCAGACTGCAAGGCCGTCAGAGCAGCCGTAGCGTGACCCCGGTCACATGTCACCACCCCTGACAGAATGGGTTGTCACTCTGCATCGGCCTCACACAGTGTCAACTCAGCGCCCAAGGGCCTTCTGGGAGCTCATATAATACGAGGACATGTATCCGTCCCCTCCCAGGCTAGCGAGAAAAGGCCAGTGAGGTAAAACATTTTTTTTAAAGGGACACAAGGAGCAAGTTCAACAAATGTGTTTATAGTTAGCCCGGAGAAACCGTTCTGATATAACTTTTACAGTACCGAACAGTATAGCTGCTCGTCATCGAGACGTGTCTGAGCCCACGGCAGAGAACGTTTGTGGAGTCCAGCAGTGCAGTCAGTGTTTTTAAATCGGAGCCCCATTCATGTAATTAACTACCATAATGGTGAAGTTTCTAGGGTGGAAATGGTCCTGATTTTAGGAAGCCACACTAGCATTAATCACGTTTCCATCCACAGTTTTTATGCGCGTAAAGTCTTGCAATATAAAAAAAATCACGACAGGTGTGATGGAAACATGAAGTGTTGTTACAATTTCATAAATGTCGACAGACAATTTGTTAGTTCGACATGGTGGGACCTTTTTGTGCCCCCTTTGCCCTCATAACAGCCTCAATTCGTGTCGAAAGCGTTCCACAGGGATGATGACCCATGTTGACTCCAATGCTTCACACAGTTCTGTCAAGTTGGCTGGATGTCCTTTGGGTGGTGGATCATTCTTGATACAGATGGGAAACTGTTGAGCATGAAAAGCCCAGCAGCGTTGCAGTTCTTGACACAAACCGGTGCGCCTGGCACCTACTACCATACCCCATTCAAAGGCACTTAAATCTTTTGTCTTGCCCATTCACCCTTTGAATGGCACACAAACACAATCCATGTCTCAATTAATTAAAAATCCTTCTTTAACCTGACTCCTCCCCTTCATCTACACTGATTGAAGTAGATTTACAAGTGACATCAATAAGGGATCATAGCTTTCGACTGGATTCACCTGGTCAGTCTATGTCATGGAAAGAGCAGGTATCCTTTGTGTTTTGTATACTCAGTATAAGTTATTAAACCTCATGGTGGTTAAGTGATGCATGGTGATGAGCTTGATGCAAATTTCCAATAAGTATCGACGGTAGGTTATTATTTGAAATCTGGTGACATGATGAGCTTGGAGAAGCCTGGGAATTAATGATAGAATTAACTGGCAGATTTGTCTTCGGTGTACTCGCTCCATTAGAGCTTGCATTGACCATCTGACTAAAGGCTGAGAGGGCACCAATTATCAAATAGAAATTATTTTGACCTTATCCATATCTCATCATATAACCTACCCTGTCCACCTACCCTGTCCACTGTTGTCTAGAAAGCATGCACCAAAACCAGATTGGGCAAGTTTGCTGTTTATCGCAAAAAAAATTGTGACAAAACCATTGGTACAGTTGAAAATGCAATGGAAGCACATTTAACTCATGTACAAGTGTGTATTAATACAGGTGTGAATTGGAAATTGTTTTTTTGCGTATCCCTCAGAGAGTGGGGTCACAGCCAGGGTCTGCTATTATCAACAGTGACCCTGGAGCAATTAGGGCTAAGTGCCTTGCTCAAGGGCACATCGGCTTGGGAATTCTAGCAATCTTATGGTTAATGGCCCAACGCTCTAACTGCTAGGCTACCTGCCGCCCTAAGTAGGCTACCTGCCACTCTGTCGTGTGTGTGTGTGTGTGTGTGTGTGTGTGTGTGTGTGTGTGTGTGTGTGTGTGTGTGTGTGTGTGTGTGTGTGTGTAATACGCGCATGCGTTTCCTTCAAATGGATGCCCGTTCTTGCATCAGCAGCCGGCCACTCGTTGTAGGAAAATACCCTGATGCGTTTTGAGAATTGAATTTGAAAACCATATAAATGCCTGATTGGATTGGCAGATGCTTTCACTCGGGTCTGTCTGCGGTTGCACAGTTGCCCTCACAGACAGCATCAAGGCCCAGTGTACAGTGTGCTCTGTAGAATTGCTATCGATTCCCATCCATTCCCTTCCATTACTTTTGGACCAAAATGGAAGGTCAGAATACTAACTGGCATGCTAACAAAAAACAAAAGCTCTTCTACACACAACAAGCTGACCTTTTGACCTCTGTGTTCAATCAACCCAACCGGGCAGCTGTTTTACTGTATATGCACTGTGTTTGACTAAGATTCCTCACACCTCAATTAAATTTCACGCTTGCATCCAGACATTTCTGTATGTAGGTTGTTGGTTTCGTTTTTTTGTCACTTTGTAGCAAGTAAGGATTGCATTGATTTAAAACATTAATAAGGCGCCTATTGTTGGAACAAAAACAATTAGTGTACAATAACTTTTCCAACTGTCCGTTTATCTGAAAATAATGCAGGCAGATCAGAATAGAGTATTCAACAATGCTGTGGTATAATGCTGTGGTATAATGTCATGATAACAAAACCAACCTGACCTTTTGAGTTCAATCGACCTTACGCTCTTTGATCTGCCTATAACACCTGTGTGACTGTATACACACTGCATATGACAAAAATTCCTCACACTTCAATTCCATTTCATGCTTGCATCCATGATCTGCCTATGACAGGATTAGCTATATATGCATTGACTATATTTAACTTTAGGAAGCGCGCACGAGCAAACCTCAGGCCCCGCGGGCTACATGGCTATTATCTGGCCCAGACTGTAAGTGTATTAGTCACAGCTGGGCGAAGGAGAGCTAGCTCTCTGTCCAAGACTATTGACTCACTCTACTCGGTTGTGTTATGGTTTGCTGAGCTCGCCATCCCACCCCAGGGGTGGTTGTGTTTCTCCAGTAATGGCGCACAGCAGTCCTAATGATAGTGTGGCACTGGTGAACTCGCTGGCACGCCGAGGAAGGTTATTGTGGGTGTTGTGAGGAGGACGTAGACATGGGATGGCTAGAAAAGACATGCTTCTTCTTCATATTCCACCCATCTTTAATAGGTCTTTCTATGTGGCAGTGAGATTGAATTTGGAACATTTGTGTTATAAAAACACTAACAAACACACTGACTACTGAAAACTGTTGTGGCTAAAGCACACAACAGTGTGCTAGCAGACAGCCAACATGGCCGTCTGCTAGCCTAGAATGAAATTGCTAGCGCACTGCTTTCAATGGAAGACAGAGGTTCTACCCACTGTATTTCTACAAGCGCGTGCCGTTGAATTAGGCAGATGGCTAATGCTGACAGCCTTTCTTAATGAGACAAAGGGAGAGAGAGAGAGAGAGAGAGAGAGAGAGAGAGAGAGAGAGAGAGAGCCCTGCTTGGCAAACGACAGAACGCTATCCCTCCCACACCCACTCCTCTTTTCCCCTCCTCCCTTTCCCTAATCAGATTAATTAGTGGCACTTTCCCTTATCGAAGAGGAAAGCACTCCCACTGAGTCCTCAGGGAGACCCCCTATTCCTCTACAAGGGGAGTGGAAGAGGAGATGGAGGAATTTCTCTCTTCCATGCAGAGTGTGTGTTTGTCGAGAGGGAGGGAGTGAGTGAGTGAGTGAGTGAGTGAGTGAGTGAGTGAGTGAGTGAGTGAGTGAGTGAGTGAGTGAGTGAGTGAGTGAGTGTGCCGCGTTGGAGGGAGGGAGGGAGGGAGGGAGGGAGGGAGGGAGGGAGGGAGGGAGGGAGGGAGGGAGGGAGGGAGGGAGGGAGGAAATTTGTATTTGCATTTGTTTGTGTGTAAACTGTATTTAATGAATTAATTTGTCAGGGTATATGAGTTATGTTTGAGCAACTTAGTTTTCTATCTGTTTGGATTTGGTGTGAATAGGGCAACAATTGAGTGTGTATAGAATGGACTGTATATGCATGTGTTTTGTTAAAATATTTCTTGCTGCTTTTCCTTTTTAACGTGCTGCACCTGCCTTCTATAAAGGGCATTATTACAATGACACTGATGGATGGAGTAGTCAGTGATGTCTCATTTAGGCTGCGGCCACATTGACATTTTGTGTCTGAACATTCCTCATTGAGCTAATCAATCATCCGTTGATGTATGATGGACAACAGAGATGATTGTCAGACAAAAAAAATCACAAATTGTTCTGTCTTTTATTTATGCAACTACACGAAAATTGTTGACTTGGGTTGTCGTTTGACGGACAAAAGCAGACAATAGATTAATGCATATACGATTTCATCCGTGTTCATGTGTCCCAATGTTGTGGCTGCTGCCTGATTTATAGGAAACTCCCCAACTAGGTGCCATAAACAGCCTTAAAGACGTAACTTACCTTAGAGAAGTACATTACCACCGCATTCTCCTTCTCCACACCGAAACACGTCAAGGTCATTTTCCATCCAACCTTCCAGAATCCTTCACTACCCCCACTTCCCCCTTAAGACTAATTAACTTTGTAAGAGAGCACTTTTTGATATAAGCCTTAAATAGCATTAGCTTTAAATAGTAGCGTTTGATGTTAAAAGCTGATTTCTAGCCAATTTAGCCACAACGTTTCATCAATGCCAGAGGGTTTCTTGAACCCCAGCGGGGAAGGTCTTGGACTGAAATGTTTCAAATGCGCATGTTTGAAAGTCAAAACGGCAAGTAGGTTGAAGAGTGGGAGGGGTTGTTAATTTTCTGTAATAAATAGTTCCAGTTTATTTCCAGAAAATTCTTGTTTTTTTTATTGAATCAGAGGTTGGTGAGTCTTTTGCGTTCAATTAAAATGTAGAGTGTAGGAACTGTGCTAGTTTGGTAAATTATTGTGTAGCATTCTGTTGTTTTAGCGAGTGTTAGCTTAGGCTACTCATGCCTGTGCTCTCTTTTTCAATTCTGATGGTTTAGACATTCTCTCTTTCAGACTCCGTCCACTTATATCCTCTGCACCCAAGAAGAAGAGAGCCGCTTCACAGGTGAGCCCCACCACACACAACAACATCTAAATTAGGTAACCCTTTATTTTACAGATAGTTACTTTGGAATTACTTGCATATTAATTGCATATTAATTACAGTTTAGTTTGTTTGAGATTCATTGACATAAGCATAGTTTGTACCATTTGGTACCAGGAAGTTATCAATTATGTGAGGTTGTACCAGAAAGTATACATTGTTACCAAATACCAAATACCAAATAAAGCGTAATCCAAAAGTGTATTTAATGCTTGGAAAAATTAGGATGACCGTCAAAGTACTCTGGTTCCAAAAACGACTCTAAAATATGCAAAAAGAGGCTTCTATTTGGCACATTATGGTTTTTGACTCAACCGTTTGAAGTTGGAGCCGAGCCAATCAGAGGACTCGGGCGTGGACTTAGGTGAGTAACTAATTTCGCAGAGTTATTTAGCCGAATTATTTTCCTCCCTCGAGCTGGATGGCAGCTCTCCACTTCGTCCATTGACACCAATGAGGAGGAAGGGAAAATGGAGAAAGAACAAAAAAAAAAAAAGAAAAAGTGCACAATTTTGTTGTTGAGATTGCAAGAATATCCTCCCATTATGAAGTGTGGCCAAAATGTATTTCAGATAGCATCCCGTTTGTAGCCACGTATCTCGTCACACTCCCAGTGCAGCACCCTGAAAACCACTTTGACGGAGGTATGACGGTACGCTCTCGTCACGGTGCCAGTGTAGTTTCGCTGTGAGAGAACGTGTGGTGCTGCGCTAGTTCAGTGTGTGTTTCTGTGTGAATGGAAACCGACATGGCAGAGGGTTATGTTAGACTGTTAAATATTAGTAGGCCTATCTATGTTAATTAATCAGTTCTTGATCTGTCCTCTTGATATCAAATCAAATTTTATTTGTCACATGCTTCGGAAACACCAAGTGTGGACTAAATGCTTACTTACGGGTCCTTCCCAACAATTCTTTCTTGAGAAAGAAAATAAATAGAAAATAGAGAAATAATAGAAAAACACGTAATAATAAAGTAATAATAGATACACAATGAGTAACGGTAACTTGGCTATATACAAGGGGTACTAGTACCGAGACGATGCGCAGGGGTACGAGGTAATTGAGGTAGATATGTACATCAGTGTCGGTCGGTGCCGTTTAAGATGAGGGAGGACGATTCTTTTTTTTTTAATGAGCATTGCCTTATTTCTATTATAACATATTGGATGACTGTCATTCATATTCCAATGAATACACACCTCTGATCACACGCAAACGGTTCACTTTCATAGCCACATACAAACAGCTCGTTGTATTATTTCTCGCATCTACACTCTCCTCCTCTCACCTTTTCCCTTCCCTTGTGGACTTCAATGCAGAACACATCAGCTGTCTGTGACCAGGCGAAAAAAACGTTCCAAGCAAACCATCATATCATAACCGCTACACACAGCCTACATCGTTCTTACCATATTAGCTAAAGTAACGTTCTAATAGAACTAACGCGTTAGTAAACCAGCTACAATCATGCAGTACAGTGTACAGTCAGTTAGCAGTTTAGCAGTTATACCAAAAGCCTTGACTTGGAAGAGTGCCACTGTTGGATAGTCATAGCCAGCCGGCTAATGTAGCATCTCAGGTGTTTGAGGATGCTAAACTAGCTAGCTGCATTTGCTAGCTGTGAAATAGAAAAACACACTCTTCCATTTTTAATAAAATGTATTTTCAACTACTATTCAACTATTGTCTTTCTCTCTCTTTGAGTCAACTACTCAACACATTGTATGCACTGAAGTGCTATCTAGCTGTAGCTTATGATTTTGGTGCTAGATTCATTCTCTGATCCTTTGATTGGGTGGACATCATGTCAGTTCATGCTGCAAGAGCCCTGATAGGTTGGAGGATGCCATAATTACTGAGTAAGTCTATGGAAGGGGGTGAGAACCATATTTAAGTCAATGTGCCCAGAGGTGGACGGAAGCTAGTTGTCCTACAGAGTGCCCTACAGAGTGCTGTTTAGGCTACTGTAGATCTTCATTGCAAAACAGTGTGTTTTAATCAATTATTTGGTGACGTGAATATATTTGTATAGTTTCACTTTTTTTTTCTCCATTAAATTCACTGACGATGGTCCTCCCCTTCCTCCTCTGAGGAGCCTCCACTGATGTACATATAACTAGGAATAAAGTGACAGATAGTAAACTGTAGCTGCAGCGTATGTGATGAGTCCAAAAAGTTTGTGCAAAAAGGGTCAGATAGTCCGGGTAACTATTTAACTAATTATTTAGTAGTCTTATGGCTTGGGGGTAGAAGCTGTTCAGGAGCCTTTTGGTGCCAGACTTAGTGTTCCGGTATTGTTTGCCGTGCGGTAGCAGAGAAAACAGTCTTATGGCTTCGTTGGCTGGAGTCTTTGACAATTCTTAGGGTCTTCCTCTGACACCGCCTGGTTTAGAGGTCCTGGGTGGCAGGGAGCTCGGCCCCAGTGATGTACTGGGGCCGTCAGCAAACTTAATGATGTTGTTGGAGTCGTGCGCGGCCACATAGACGTGGGTGTACAGGGAGTACAGGAGGGGGACTAAGCATGCACCCCTGAGGGGCCTCTGTGTTGAGGGTCAGTGTGGCAGATGTGTTGTTGCTTAGCTTAATGATAAGCTTGGAGGGCACTATGGTGTTGAACACTGAGCTGTAGTCAATGAATAGTGTTCTCACGTAGGTGTTCCTTTTGTCCAGGTGGGAAAGGGCAGTGTGGAGTGCAATAGAGATTGCATCATCTGTGGATCTGTTGGGGAGGTATGCAAATTGGAGTGGGTCTAGGGTTTCTGGGATGATGGTATTAATGTGAGCCATGACCAGCCTTTCAAAGCATTTCATGGTTGCAGATGTGAGTGCTGCGGGGTGATAGTCATTTAGACAGTTTACCTTGGTGTTCTTGGCCACAGGGACAATGGTGGTCTGCTTGAAACATATCATCATATGTCAACATTAGGCTGCTAATTATGTGATAATAGCCTATAGTCAGTTCACCAATGACAACAAGGCATAGGCCATTAAATGAGTGGGAGACATACATTGATGGATAAGGTTAGGAATGGAGATCTGAAACAAGCTCATATATGTATAATAGATGTATGTAGTTCAGTTGTTTCATATTACAAATACAGTAGGCTAGACTACTACATTGCATCCTGTAATTATTCAGAATTTAGTCCCTAAACAAAATAAAGAAGAAGCCAGTTTTAATTTTCAGACTCTCCACATAAACATACTGTACCTTTTAGAACAGGGGTGTCAAACATAAGGCCCCGCGGGCAGGAAGGGGTCCAATCCCACTCAAATGAAAGCTGAGCTCAAGGAGCATAATGTTTTATAATTAGTTAAAAAATTCTGACAGCTAGGAAATATAACAACATTTCAGTGCGGCCCTTCGGACCTCGTTGAAGACCGAATGCGGCCACCAAGACACAATAGTTTGACACCCCTACATTAGAATGAACATTACCCCTAAATGTTACCTAAAATCAGGTAAAGGTGTCATTGAGACCACCTCAATTTAATTCAGGATCAAACACTAGACAACTGTGTTGGCCGTATTGTTTGATATCATTTAAGACTCTAGGTTTCAGGAAATGGCAGTTACAGGTAAAAAAAAATAAAAGCTAAAGAAAATCCTAGTTAGTTTCTAAAGACCAGCCAATTACTAACTGCCCATAACCTACCATTCCTACTGAGGCAATTTTCTACCAACATCATTATTAGGCTAAACATGCGCCGTCGTCGGGGCCGGGGCCGGGGCCACCGCCACCTTGCTGAAGAGGTACTCATAAAAATGTCTGAAGGTTGGCAGGTCTGCATTTTCAATACTTTTTTGAATAGGGCCTTGTTCCTCATTGATTTCCCTTGACCCCTAAACCAAATAGCACCTTCACTCTTCAGATCGCTCCATACCCTGTATTGTAAGTGAGTACTTACTATTGTATTGTTTTGATACAGTCCACTATAAATCATTAGGTTAGCTCTTGGTCAACTTAGGGTCAGCAGTCAACATTGTATTAGCAAGTTTGGTAAGCATTTGGTTAATAGGGGATCAGCATGGGGCTAAATCTTGGTTATCACAGGAGTTGGCATGTTCGTGGTCTACTCTGGGCTCCCTCAGTGCTCTGACAACTGAATAAGACTTCACAGCTCACCAATCAGCAGTAGAAAGGACCTCACACAAGAACCTTGCGGGGGTCATCTGCCGGTTGCCAGGCAACCCAATGCCACCTCCAGGGAGCTAATGAAAGAGTCCACTGATTGGCTGGAGCATAATGTGCAGAATGGAAGTGCACGCCTACATTCAGGAAAGGAGAAACAGAGAGAGAGAGAGAGAGAGAGAGAGAGAGAGAGGAAAGTGAGACGTTTACAAGAAACGTCAAAGGTGCGTCTTTCGAAAGAGTAACGATAAAGGTCTTTATGTTGTCTTTTTTTTTTTTACATATATTTATTAGGAATTTGTACAGGTTTTATTGACAGCGACAGAAATGTAGATGGGGAGATAGACGAGAGGGATACAGTACAGAAAGTGAGTGGCGGAACCCTCCAGGGGCATGTGGTCCAGGGGCGTTAGCGCAACCACAAGACTAGCCCCCGGCACTGGGTGAAGATTGACATCTGTGCTTATGTTTGCATTTGTGTATGAGCGTCTTGAAGCTCTCTTCTACATAAATTCTATATACATGCAACAAATTCAAAGATTTTACTGAGTTATAGTTCATATAAGGAAATCAGTCAATTTAAATAAATACAGTAGGCCCTATGGATTTCACATGACTGGGAATACAGATATGCATCTGTTGGTACCAGATATCTTTGAAAAAAAGTAGGGGCGTGGATCAGAAAACCACCATTTGCCTCATGTAGGCTGTTAATTGTGGCCTGTGGAACGTCCCATCCAATTCAATGGCTGTGCGAAGTTTCTGGATATAGGAGGGAACTGGAACACGCTATCGTACACATGAATCCAGAGCATCCCAAACATGCAGGTCATGGAAAAACGGGGATATTTTCAGCTTCCAGAAATTGTGTACAGAGCCTTGCGACATGGGGCCGTGCATTATCATGCTGAAACATGGTGGCGGATGAATGGCACGACAATGGGCCTCAGGATTTCGTCACAGTATCTCTGTGCATTCAAATTCACAACGTTGAGCAAACCGCTCACCCAGACGATTCCATACACGCTGTCTGTCATCTGCCTGGTACAGTTGAAACCAGAATTAATCTGTGAAGAGCACACTTCTCCAGCTTTCCTTTGAAGGTGAGCTTTTTCCCACTGAAGTCGGTTATGACACCGAACTGCAGTCAGGTCAAGGACAACTAGCACACAGATGAGCTTCCCTGAGACAGTTTCAGTTTTTGCAGAAATTCTTCGGTTGTGCAAACCCACAGTTTCTTCAGCACTCCGGGTGGTCTCAGACGATCCCGCAGGGGAAGAAGCCGGATGTGGAGGTCCTAGGCTGGCGTGGTTACTCATTATCTGCGGTTGTGAGGCCAGTTGGACGTACTGCCACATTATCTAAGACGACGTTGGAGGCAGATTAATGAACATTAAATTCTCTGGCAACAGCTCTGGTGGACATTCCTGCAGTCAGCATGCCAATTGCACGCTCCCTCAAAACTACCTCCTAGGGAGAGGTATCTGTGGCATTGAGACATCTGTGGCATTGTGTTATGTGACAAAACTGCAAATTTTAGAGTGGCCTTTTATTGTCCCCGGCATAAGGTGCACCTGTGAATTGATCATGCTGTTTAATCAGCTTCTTGGTATGCCACACCAGGGATGTAAACAAATTTGAGCACAACATTTGAGAGCAGTAAGCTTTTTGTACATATGAAAAATGTCTGGGATATTATTATTGTTTATTTTCCCCCCCTTTTTCGATCTTGGCTCATTGCTGCAACTCCCCAACAGGCTCGGGGGAGGCAAAGGTAGAGTCATGCGTTCTCCGAAACATGACCCGTGCTCCTTAACACCTGCCAGCTTAATCAATGTGACGGAGGAAACACCGTTCAACTGGCATCCAGGGTCAGCCCACAGGCACCCGGCCCACCACAAGGAGTCACTAGAGCGCGATGAGCCAAGTAAAGCCCCACTGGCCAAACCCTCCCCTAACCTGGATGACACTGGGCCAATTGTGCGACCAAGGCTGTTTGTGGCACAGCCCGGGTTATGAACCCGTGTCTGTAGTAACGCCTCTAGCACCACATGCGATGCAGTGCCTTAGACAGCTGCACCACTCTCCACTCTCTGTCAATCTCCCCCACTGGCCCAGGCCTGCTTCAACAAGCCTGCCTGTAAACAGTGCTGGAGACCCCTGGTCAGAGCCCTGTAGGGGATTGAGGATGGCCCGTATCTGGGGAGGCTAGTCAACTTGTCCTCCCTGACCGTCTGCCATCAGGTCCCCTGCTGGTGTTCCTGCCTTGACTGTCACCGCCTGGAGATGGTCCTCATTATGCCCTAGCATGAGAGAGAGGGAAAGAGGCACCAACTGAAAGAGAGAGAGAAAGAAGGGAGAGAGGGCCATGCTATAATTAGTTCAAAGACCCTTCTCTTTTCCAGTACATGATGATTAATTAGGTCTCTCGAACCTCCCGGCGTTGCTTCCCTTCACTCCTGCAAAAATGCCTGCTGGGATATGCGGTCCTACTGTTCTCGCTGGCTTTAATTTTGATTCCAGACTCTCCCTGATTTATCCCTCTCTCTCTCTTGGTCTTTTTCCCCTTCCTGTGTCTCCCTAACTCCCTCCCTTTTATTTAATTTACATTTTCATTTCTTTGCTAGAGACATGATTTATCGACATTTCAGTAGCAGAAGTGGGATCCAATGGCCATAGGCAGATGACAGTTTTGCTTAACGTTCCTTTTCCAGGTGACACCTAACCTGACCCCGGCTGCAACCCCTGCTCAGCCCACCTTGTCCAGCCCGCTTACTCCCACCCCGGCACCTCCAGGACCCACCATGGTGGAGAGTGGCCCGGTGGCCTATGACGAAGCGGCAGAGGAAGAGGAGGATGAAGAAGTGGAGGAGCCCTGTGTCAGTGCGTTGCAGCTCCTGGGAGGAAACGGTGAGGGAACATGCAATGCGGATCAAACACACACACATTACAGTACATAAACATCCACACACCACCAACACACACACACTAACACAAAGACATACAAACACAGAAGTGAGTCAACATGTCAATGCAGACCTGACTATAGAACATATCCAAGTAACAATTCATTGCAATCTAGGTGTTATGGCTTATTTTCCTCAACATTGTTAACAGTTGCATCAGCCCCGAAGGCATAGTGCAGACAACATAATCCTAGCGCTGTTAGCTTGCGATGCTGCTGATTGAAATGCTAACCAAATGGACCTGCACACTAGCATTTCACTCCCTTTCTCTTTTTCTCTCAGAGTACGGCTGTGAGGCTGAAGAAGAAGAGGTTTTCTAGCCTCCTATTTTTCCTCTTCTTTCATCAAATACTGCAGATTGCCCAAAATATTGGTCCCACCATTGACCTCTTTGAGCGGGGACAGTCGCCAGAGGAATGGAGGAGAGGAAAAAGGACATCCACTGTTCAGATGCTCTGCTACGGGGAACATGGAGTGTGGCTGGGTGTGGGGAAAGCTACGGGGTAGGCAGGCTTCTGTTGCTCTAACACACCTGATTCAGCTAATCAACGTCCTGATCAGGAGTTGGTTAGTAGAATCAGGCGTGTTCCTGCACACCCAGTCCGCTTTCTAGGAGGACGGTTGGCCATCCCTGGTAGATGTAGACGGTCTTCTAGAAAGACAAGGGGACCATTTTGGGGTTGGAAACTCTGGAGTGCGTTAGCAGAAGAGACATAGACAGGCGAAGCAGTGAAGTTAAAGCAGTGACTGGCTTCTGTGAATGGCTTTCGCATTATCTTCAATGGCTACGATGTGGCTACACCCCTTTAGCCATCTCAAGGTGTAGGGTGAAATTGCACCTAGACGCTGATCTTGGGTCAGTTTTGCTACTAATGAAGGTTAGAATTTGGGGGGGGGGGCGCTTATCCTGTACTTTTTTTATTTTTCACAAATATCCTCAACCCTCGGTCACCCACTTTTCTACTGTGACAAGAGTTCACACTGACCCCTCTGTCCGCTCAATGAGCAGTTGGCGAGAACAGCCAGGTCGTGCCAGTTCACTGGTACTGCAATGGGCCTTTTGTCATTGCCGCATTGCGTTATGCTCTGTAGAGAGGGGTTGCGTCCCAAACGGCATCCTATTATTCCCTACATAATGCCCTATGGTCAAAAGTAGTGCACTATATAGGGAATAGGATGCCTTTTGGGAAACATTCAGGGAAAGGGCATACCGGGGTGTATCCACTCAACCTTGCTCGCCTTTCGTAGCGATGCTGTAATTTTTAAAACGGGACGTTGGCTTCGGCTGGCAGGGCTTTTCAATGCAGCTATGGGCACTGAATAGCACAATGGGCACAAAATGCCCCTCACCATTAAGCTCAGTCAACAAGAGTTGGTCAGTCTCTTTTTAATAACATTTGGACGTATTTATCTTGTTGTTTATTACCGAGTGTCATGGGGTTGAAGTGTAATTGATGCTAACTATGCTTATGTCCATCCTTATTTACTCCCGTCCTTTGATTTCAATACAATCTCCCTTTATGTTCGTCATCAAATGCTGGTTGTTTAAATAATGAAATGAACTGGCATCCATTTTGTAAAATATGTACCTAATGCAAAACTCAGTGGGTGGTATTTTGAAAAGGCAAAGAAGCGCCACTGTTGTCATAACAAACCGCATCACTTATAAATAAATTGTGTGCATCATGTACAAGCACTCCAAGGCAGCTATTGCTTATATCATTGTTTAAAAAAAAACTCAAAAACTAAAAAAAAAAGTTTACTGAAATGCTTTTGTTTGTAGAAATGTCGTTGTATTTTAGCTATTTTATCTTGTGTATACTTTTCAAAAGCAAATATGTAAGAATGTAAATATCAGTCCTTGTTCGGCAGTCTGTTTGTATGTTTATATATGCTGTTTCGCCTCAAATGGCCATTTCCGATGAAATATTAGCCTGCTTTTGTGTTTTTTTATATTTACCTACAGTATGTTTTATGACAAAGTTCTGTCATTATATGATTTTGTATCAATTCACTGGTAAACAGAAACGGATTGTAGATACTGGTGTTCTGTATATTGATATTCTACACGTCAACACCACCAGCTTTTGAACAGAACGTTTCCTAACAGCAATCCAAGTTGATCTTGGCCTGGATTCAATCCAAGGCACGTTATAGAGCACATCACTATATATCTCAAAATGCGCCTTTAAAGGCATTTTCCCTGACGTTTGCTGAGATGGCATTCATAGTGCGTAAATTGTAAATTACTTTTTAAAGTCGGTTATAGTTGAATGCCGGCCCTAGTTGAGGAACAATAGTTCCTCACAACACAATCACACACATTCCCTTTTTATCAGTGAATAAACTCATTTCAGTTAGTCTGTATTCTTTCACTGGATGATATGATCGTATCAGCTGTGTCTCACTGTCAAGCGGGTGGGCACCAGAATGGTTGTCTCGGTTCAAAAGGCCATCATAGCATTATGTGTGTTCACATCACAACCACAGATCTGTCATGAGAGATGACAAGCCACTTGACCTGCTCAGTCCCCAGTGAATAGCGCTCCACTGGGTGGGAAAGGGGCTTGAATCAATAGGTGGTAAGAAATAGTAAACTGACACTGACATTTTGTGTATCTGGGTTGCTAAAATTAAGTGTTTGTCATAACTCCTACTTTTGTGAATTTGTAGCCATATCATATTTCTCTGAATATTTAAAAACATGACCTTGCTTTGGATAAGAACTAAATCATTACAAGGTGTCCAAACTTTTATTTGTCAAATAGAGTTACATTACGTTATTTTGGCTGCCAAAGTTACAAGAAGAGATCTCAGTGGCTTTGAAAGAGGGGTCTCAAAAGAGCATAAGGGGTTTAAAGGTGTGTGTGTGCGTGTGGAAGAATGGTGTCACAACCCTCCAATAGAGTTCCAGATACATGTAAAATCAATCCCAAGGTGCATTGAAGCTGTTCTGGCACGTGGTGGCCCAACGCCCTATTAAGGCTGGTTATGTTGGTGTTTCCTTTATTTTAGTGCTGGTGTTACCTGTATGTCTGTACCTGTATGCATTATGAGATGATTATAAGACATTATAAAGAAGTCATGTATGCGCATGACAAGTCTTACAATGCATTATTTGTATTTATTTTATTTAACCTTTATTTAACTAGGCAAGTCAGTTAAGAACAAATTCTTATTTACAATGACGGCCTACCCCCGGGCCAATTTTGCGCCGCCCTATGGGACTCCCAATCACGGCCGGATGTGATACAGCCTGGATTTGAACCATTTAAATTTTAGTCATTTAGCAGACGCTCTTATCCAGAGCGACTTACAGTTAGTTAGTGCATACATGTTCATATTTTTTTCATACTCGAACCCACAACCCTGGTGTTGCAAGCGCCATGCTCTACCATCTGAGCTGTAGTGACGCCTTGTGCACTGAGATGCAGTGCCTTAGACCGCTGCGTCACTCGGGAGCCCGATTATAACTGCATCATAATACATTATACATGGTTGCTACATTACACATTTCCCAATCCATCACTGGAGGACCCCTAGGGTATTGACCAGTGCTAATTTCTGAATCAGGAGGTGCTGGAACACAGCTTATAAGCGCACTGATTCAAAGAGAAGGGAGAGAGAGCAAGGTGGAGCCACAGTATAGTAGTAGACACAGGAAGAAAGAGAGAGAAAAATAAAGTGAAAAAGGAGAGCCTAAAAGAGGTGGAGGAGAGAGGGGCTGAAACTCATGAATCAGTCTTGGAACCCCCTGGGTGTCTGTGCACACCTTCTGACTTGTTGAATCAGGTGTGTTAGTGCTGGGCTTGAACAAACATGTGTACAGACACCCTGGGAGTTCCAAGACTGATTCAGGTGAGTCACAGCACACCCCAATTGCACAATCTGGCATGATCAACTGTAGCCCAAACAGGAAAACATAATGGATACAAATGGCCAGCACTCTATATCTTGAATTGTACAATCTGACCAAGTGTATATAACTAAAATATAACGTTCAAAAAATTATCCGCACTCACAAATATGATATTAGCATTTATTTTTACAAACACATATCCACTCCCCAAGTCTACCCAGGCGTGTTACAATGATATCAGAGGGAGAAATAATATATTTCACTCAAGTCAAAGGCTGCATCCCAATTGGCACCCTATTCCTATGTAGTGCACTAAGTCTCTGGTCAAAAGTAGTGCGCTAGGGAATAGTGTGCCATTTGGAATGTAACCTTCCCCAGGGCAGCGCCATTGCTAAGATGAATAACATGTTTTTCATAAGCACAGAGAATGGGTCTGAAATTACTTTGACAGCTAACCTCTCCCACAATGTGTGAATCGGCGCTGACCCCATGCAAGCTTGACGTCACAGATGGAACAATGAGCCAGATATTTCACTGGATGTAAGAATGTGAAGCATCCGGTTGTCGTTTCCACTCACTACCAAATATGGTGATGAGAGGAAGCCCAGTGGCCAGCTGTGGGATAAGATGGAGAGAGATTGATTTTGGGCGACATTCTGCTAATTTTCTCATTGATTAAACATTTGATCTCTATACAGTTTTCTGTTTCCAAAACTAGAATCTGTAACAAACAGAGTGAACTGTGTTCTGTACACGTTACCCTTTGCCAAAGTTGATTAGAAGGAGTGCAAGGGTGAATTCAGTTATTGCACATGCACACTTCACAGCGTAGGCGTTCCTAGCGGAAATATGCAAATAAATGCTAGAACGCGCCAATAGGATTTCACTAGCTCGTGCTTGGCTCTGCCCACCTTGCTTGTTCTGCCCCTGCATGCACGCCTGTAAGAACAAACCCACAAAATACAGATGTTTAGACTGACTACTGCCATGTGCACACAATCCCAAGCAGTACTAAACACACAAGCGTAAATACACCCACACAAGTAAAATGCACGCGGACGTGCACACACACGTGGAGCTCATACTGATACGCAGGTCAGAGGAGACGATAACTCTTCAGGAGTTTCAGCCTCCACCTCTCTTAGGCTCTCCCTTCTTTTCACTTTATTTTTCTCTCTCCTCTTTCTTCCTGTGTCTACTGTACTGCAGCTCCGCCTTGATCTCTCTCCCTTCTCTTTCTATGGCTGTCACTGCCTTTTCTCTCTCTTCCTCCGTGTGTATCTTATCTGTCCCTCCCTTCCTTCTCGTTCTCTCTATCTCCCTCCATCTTTCTTTCTCTCACATTCCCTGTAGGCCGTAGAGCCAAGTATCAAAAGGCTACCAATGCCCCTGCGGCTACGGGGTCTGTGAAGGAAGAAACCACATGGAAAAAGTGGTAAGCATGTTAAGTCCATAATGCTTGTATCTAAACCAAAGTAGATTGTTTTATACATCAGTTGGGGTCTCTATAAGCTACAATATGAGGTCCTAAATCTAGCATTAAAGTGCATCCTTGTAGCTACAGTGCCTTCAGAAAGTATTCACACCCATTTACTTTTTCCACATTTTGTTGTTTTACAGGCTAACTTTTTTTGTGTCACTGATCTACACAAAATACGCCATAATGTCAAAGTAGAATAATGTTTTCAAATTCATAAAAATTAAAAGCTGTAATGTTCAGGAGTAAAAATGTGCTTAACAAGTCAGATAATAAATTGCATGGACTAACTGTGTGCAATAATAGTGTTTAACATTACCTACCTAATCTCTGTACCCCCACATATACAATTATCTGTAAGGCCCCTCAGTGGAGCAGTGAATTTCAAGATACCTGAAAGAGACAAATTCACCTTTCAGCAGGACAACAACCTAAAATGCAAGGTCAAATACACACTGGCGTTACTTACCAAGACAACAGTGAATGTTCCTTAGTGGCCTAGTTACAGTTTTGACTTAAATCAGCTTGAAAATCTATGGCAAGACTTGAAAATGGCTGTATAGCATTGATCAACAACCAACATGACATTACAATAATTTGCAAATATTGATCAATCCAGGTTTGCAAAGCTCTTAGAGACTTATCCAGATAGACTCACAGCTGTAATCGCTGGCAAAGGTGATTGTAACATGTGTTGACTCAGGGGGTTGAATACTTATCTAATCAAAACATATTTGAGTTTTATTTTCCATTAATTCAAAATAAAGTGTTAAACTTTTTTTTCCACTTTGGCATTACAGTATTTTGTGTAGATCATTTACAAAAAATGATAATTAAATACATTTTAATCCCACTTTGTAGCACAACATAATGTGGAAAAGGTAAAGGAGTGTGAATACTGTATTCAAAGGGTGTGAAGGCACTGTTTGTGGGCTAATATAGTCGTATTTTTGCAATTTGTCATGCATATGAACTCAAGATAGCGAATTTGTATTGTTACAGAGAAGACATAATCATGCCCTGTGTGTACAAATGTAAAACAAGCAAGGGTCTAGCCCACCTTGAGGTTCATGAGAGAGTAGCCAAGGTGTCTCAACTTACCCCATACCCAGCTATTTGTTTTTGGACCAACTATATTTTTTAAAACTGCTATGTTTCATGAATTCTAATCATTCCCAGGGATACACAATATTCTGAAAAATATGTAGATATCTTTGTTCAAAAGAATACTATAATTCCCTTGACATAGTGATGCGGAATGTAAAAAATGGCTCAACATAACCCACTCTCCCCAATTTCTTTGAGATCATGGAAATGCTATTTCTGACCTCCAGGGGCACTGGATCCATCCCTGAGCTGGGAGTAGAAGTTGTTTAGGAAGCCTTGAGTTGCTCATACTCACATGATGACCTTCTACAGTGCATTCGGAAAGTATTCATCAATCTACACACAATACCCCAAAAGCATATTTTTTTTGGTTGCAAATAATAATAATAATAAATATATATATATATATTTGATACACTGCCGATTTTGCAGGTTTTCCTACTTACAAAGCATGTAGAGGTCTGTAATTTTTATCATAGGTACACTTCAACTGTGAGAGACAGTTGTATGAATTTTAAATAATTAATTTGCATTTTATTGCATGACATAAGTATTTGATCACCTACCAACCAGTAAGAATTCCGGCTCTCACAGACCTGTTACTTTTTCTTTAAGAAGCCCTCCTGTTCTCCACTCATTACCTGTATTAACTGCACCTGTTTGAACTCGTTAACTGTATAAAAGACACCTGTCCACACACTCAATCAAACAGACTCCAACCTCTCCACAATGGCCAAGACCAGAGAGCTGTGTAAGGACATCAGGGATAAAATTGTAGACCTGCACAAGGCTGGGATGAGCTACAGGACAATAGACAAGCAGCTTGGTGAGAAGGCAACAACTGTTGGCGCAATTATTAGAAAATGGAAGAAGTTCAAGATGACGGTCAATCTCTCTCGGTCTGGGGCACCATGCAAGATCTCACCTCGTGGGGCATCAATGATCATGAGGAAGGTGAGGGATCAGCCCAGAACTACACGGCAGGACCTGGTCAATGACCTGAAGAGAGCTGGGACCACAGTCTCAAAGAAAACTATTAGTAAAATACTACTCCGTCGTGGATTAAAATCCTGCAGCGCACGCAAGGTCCCCCTGCTCAAGCCAGCGCATGTCCAGGCCCGTCTGAAGTTTGCCAATGACCATCTGGATGATCCAGAGGAGGCATGGGAGAAGGTCATGTGGTCTGATGAGACAAAAATAGAGCTTTTTGGTCTAAACTCCACTCGCCGTGTTTGGAGGAAGAAGAAGGATGAGTACAATCCCAAGAACACCATCCCAACCGTGAAGCATGGAGGTGGAAACAGCATTCTTTGGGGATTATTTTCTGCAAAGTGGACAGGACGACTGCACCGTATTGAGGGGAGGATGGATGGGGCCATGTATCGCGAGATCTTGGCCAACAACCTCCTTCCCTCAGTAAGAGCATTGAAGATGGGTCGTGGCTGGGTCTTCCAGCATGACAACGACCCGAAACACACAGCCAGGGCAACTAAGGAGTGGCTCCGTAAGAATCATCTCAAGGTCCTGGAGTGGCCTAGCCAGTCTCCAGACCTGAACCCAATAGAAAATCTTTGGAGGGAGTTGAAAGTCCGTATTGCCCAGCGACAGCCCCGAAACCTGAAGGATCTGGAGAAGGTCTGTATGGAGGAGTGGGCTAAAATCACTGCTGCAGTGTGTGCAAACCTGGTCAAGAACTACAGGAAACGTATGATATCTGTAATTGCAAACAAAGGTTTCTGTACCAAATATTAAGTTCTGCTTTTCTGATGTATCAAATACTTATGTCATGCAATAAAATGCAAATTAATTATTAAAAAATTATACAATGTGATTTTCTGGATTTTTGTTTTAGATTCCGTCTCTCACAGTTGAAGTGTACCTATGATAAAAATTACAGACCTCTACATGCTTTGTAAGTGGGAAAACCTGCAAAATCGGCAGTGTATCAAATACTTGTTCTCCACACTGTATGTATATATATATATATATATATATATATACTGTATATAGATATATATCACATTTACATACAGTGTACTATTCAGAACCTTTACTCAGTACTTTGTTGAAGCACCTTACAGTTGAACAATTACAGCCTCGAGCCTTCTTGGGTATGATGCTACAAGCGTGGCACACCTGTGTTTGGGGAGTTTCTCCCATTCTTCTTTGCAGATCTTCTCAAGCATTGTCAGGTTGGATGGGGAGCGTTGCTGCACAGCTATTTTAAGGTCTCTCCAGAGATGTTAGATTGGGTTCAAGTCTGGGCTGTGCCACTCAAGGACATTCAGAGACTTGTCCCAAAGCTCTCCTGTGTTGTCTTGGCGGTGTGCTTAGGGTTGTTGTCCTGTTGGAAGGTGAATCTTCACCCCCAGTCGCTCTGGAGCAGGTTTTCATCAAGGATCTCGCTCCATTCTTTTTGTTCATTTTGTTCTTTGCTCCATTCATCTTTCCCTCAATTCTGACTAGTCTCCCAGTCCAGAAAAACATTCCCACAGCAACATGCTGCCACCACACTTCACCGTAGGGATGGTGCAAAGTTTACTCCAGACGTGAAGCTTTGTGTTCAGGCCAAAGAGTTCAATATTTTGGACCAGAGAATCTTGTTTCTCATGTTCTGAGAGCCTTTTGGCAAACTCCAAGCTCGCTGTCATGTGCCTTTTACTGAGGAGTGGCTTCCATCTGACCAATCTACCATAAAGGCCTGATTGGAGGAGTGCTGCAGAGATGCTTGTCCTTCTGGAAGGTTCTCCCATCTCCACAGAGGAACTCTGGAGCTCTCTCAGAGTGACCATCGGGTGACCAGAAGGGCATTGGTCACCTCCCTGACCAACGCTGTTTGTTGACTATAGCTCAGGATTCAACACCATAGTACCCTCCAAGCTCATCATTAAGCTTGAGGCCCTGGGTCTGAACCCCGCCCTGTGCAACTGGGTCCTGGACTTCCTGACGGGCCGCCCACAGGTGGTGAAGGTAGGACACAACACCTCCACTTCGCTGATCTTCAACACAAGGGTGCGTGCTCAGTCCACTCCTGTCCTCCCTGTTCACCCATGACTGCGTGGCCAAGCACGTCTCCAACTCAATAATCAAGTTGCAGACGACACAACAGTAGTAGGCTTGATTACCAACAATGACGGGCTCTTGGAGTGTGGTGGAAAACAACCTCTCACTAATCAAAAAAACAAAAGAGATGAACATGGACTTCATGAAACAGCAGAAGGTGCACCACCCTATACACATTGACGGGGCTGCAGTGGAGAAGGTGGAAAACAAGTTCCTTGGCGTACACATCACTGATAAACTGAAATGGTCCACCCACACAGACAGTGTGGTGAAGAAGCCGCAACGGAGCCTCTTCAACCTCAGGAGGATAACAAAATTTGGCTAAACATCTAAAACCCTCACAAACTTTTACAGATGCACAATTGAAAGCATCGTGTCGGGCTGTATCACCGCCTGGTACGGCAACTGCACCGCACGCAACCACAAGGCTCTCCAGAGGGTGGTGCAGTCTGCCCAACGCATTACCGGCGGCAAACTACCTGCCCTCCAGGACACCTACAGCACCCGATGTCACAGGAAGGCCAAAAAGATCATCTGGGACATCAACCACTGCCTGTTCAACCCGCTTTCATCCAGAAGGGTGCAGATGGTGCATCAAAGCTGGAACCGAGAGACTGAAAAACTGCTTCTATCTCAAGGCCATCAGACAGCTAAACAGCCATCACTAGCACATTAGAGGCTGCTGCCTAAAGACTAGAAATCACTGGTCACTAAGGTACGGAACACTAGTCACTTTAATAATGTTTACATATCTGGCATCACTCATCTCATATGTATTGTACAGTATATACTGTATTCAATACTATTCTACTGTATCTTAGTCCATGCCGCTCGTCCATATGTACATAGGCCTAATTCATTCCTTACTTAGATTTGTGTGTATTGGGTATATGTTGTGTACTTGTGTAATTGTTAGATATTACTGTTAGATATTGCTGCACTGTCGGAACTAGAAGCACAAGCATTTAGCTTCACCCGCATTAACATCTGCTAAATGTGTATGTGAGCAATACAATTTGATACAGCTCAATACAGCTCTAGGAAACGTCTTAGTGGTTCCAAACGTCTTCCATTTAAGGATGATGGAGGCTACTGTGTTCTTGGAGACCTTCAATGCTGCAGAAATGTTTTGGTACCCTACCCTGTGCCTCAACACAATCCTGTCTCGGAGCTCTACGGACAATTCCTTCAACCTCATGGCTTGGTTTTTGCTCTGACATGCACTGTCAACTATGGGACCTTATATAGACAAGTGTGTGCCTTTCCAAATGATGTCCAATCAATTGAATTTACCGCATGTGGACTCCAATCAAGTTGTAGAAACATCTCAAGGATGATCAATGGAAACAGGATGCACCTTTGCTAAATTTTGAGTCTCTTAACAAAGGGTCTGAATAGATAGTTCTGTTTTTTATTTTGTATAATTAGCAAACATGTCTAAAAACATGTTTCCACTTTGTCTTTATGGCGTGTTGTGTGTAGATTGATTAGGAAACATTTTTATTTAATCAATTTTAGAATAAGGCTGTAACTTAACAGAATGTGGTCTGAATACTTTCCGAATGCACTGTATACTGGAGTAGTGGTTCGCTCCAGGACTCTGATGTTGGTTTGTCTGTCTTCCCAGTTGATTAATGTATTTTCCTGAGGCAGCGTTGTTGGACTTTTACGAGGGGATTGATGTGTTTGCGATATGCGGTCCAGGTTTTCGCATCGTATTGCAGGGTAGGGATGATCACGGCATTTTAGACATCCAATTTGGTCCTATTGGTAATGTTGTGATACTAAGCCAAAGGCAATGAGCAATCCTATGTTGGATTTCATCATCAATTATAATATTGCTGGAGAGGTGGATACCTAGGTATGGGAAACTGGGAACGTTTTCAAGTATAACATTGTTGGCAGTGATCTTTGTGGGTGGCAGGGGTGCTCCCAGAGCATACTGGAAGAGGTACCTATGATTTGCTGGTGTTGAGTGTTAGACCCATCCTGATGTATGCTTCTGTGAATATGTTGACAAGGGCCTTTTTGGTCAGCTTCTGAGCAGCCACTGACTTGGGGGAATCTGCTCTCTGTCAGGTGGAGCCTTGCCAAATTAACCCTGATTCAGATGACCATCCTACCCATGCTAGATTATGAAGACATCATTTATAGATCGGCAGGTAAGGGTGTTCTCGAGCAGCTAGATGTTCTTTACTATTCGGCCATCAGATTTGCCAGCAATGCTCCTTATAGGACACATCACTGCACTCAATTCTCCTCTGTAAACTGGTCATCTCTGTATACCTGTCGCAAGACCCATTGGTTGATGCTTATTTATAAAACCCTCTTAGGCCTCACTCCCCCTTATCTGAGATATCTATTGCAGCCCTCATCCTCCACATACAACGCCCGTTCTGCCAGTCACATTCTGTTAAAGGTCCCCAAAGCACACACATCCCTGGGTCGCTCGTCTTTTCAGTTTACTGCAGCTAGCGACAGGAACGAGCTGCAACAATCATTCAAACTGGACAGTTTTATCTCAATCTCTTCATTCAAAGACTCAATCAGGGACACAGTTGTGGCTGCTTTGCGTGATGTATTGTCATCTCTACCTTCTTGCCCTTTGTGCTGTTGTCTGTGCCCAATAATGTTTGTACCGTGTTTTGTGCTGCTACCATGTTATGTTGCTGCCTTGCTATGTTGTTCTCTTAGGTATCTCTTTTGGTAGTGCTGTTTTGTCTCTCTTGTCGTGATGTGTGTGTTGGTCCTATATTTATATTTTATTTATTTGTACTTATTTTTAATCCCAGCCGCCGTCCCCGCAGGAGGTTTTTTTTTCCTTTTGGTAGGCCGTCATTGTAAATAACAATTTGTTCTTAACTGACTTGCCTAGTTAAATAAAGGTTAAATAAAATAAAAAAATAAAATTGACTTTGGGGAATCTGCTCTCTGTCAGGTGGAGCATTGCTGCTAGGAAGATAGAGAAGAGAATTGGTGCAATGATGCAGCTTTATTCCGGTCCTTACCTCAGGCTAGATTCAATCAGATTCACGCTAGGTGACTTCTACGTAGTTGTTGTTTTGACGTGTCGGAGGTGGAACTGCGTTAGAGCTGTCAAATCCACAAGTGGCTCCCGTCGTTTTAGCTATCGCGAACATTGCCATTGGCTGCATTAGTATAAATCCCATGCTGGAATATGTGATGGAATCTACACCTCGATTAGACTGATAGAAAACCTCTATTTTGCATTTAATGATTTTCAATTTGAGTGTCATTATTTTTATATAGCCTACACTTTGTTGTTCTGAACTTCTAGAGCGAGTGGGACGTGTGTGGCTTCGTAACAATGACCACACAAGCAGCCACTCACCAATTTGAGAGCTCCAACAGTTTTACCTCCAACATATCGCCTAAATAAAAACATATAGCGGGTTAACGTTGAACTGATTGAATCTAGGCCCTCGATTGGCTTTGTGGTTTAACCACTGGGGAGAATGACAGCCTTCATACCACCATGCAGGAGGCAGAGGTTGTTAACAACTTTTGAAGGGCATCCACATCTCATGAGGATTCTCTACAGGGCCTAACGGTTAAAGTTCCTCTGCCTGGTCGAAAACCACTCTGGGATTCAGGGAGGAGTTCTTTTTGGAAGGGGTAGAAGTCTGTTTAGTATTTCAGTGTGTGTTTGTGTGTGTGTGTGTGTGCGCGCACTGCTTTTCACTCCTATTCCTCTGTCAATTAGCTAATTAGTCTTTCATAATTTTGTACGATAAGACTAAATCGTTGGACATTTGAGAACATTAAGGTCTTGACAAAAAAATGCTGTAGTTGTACTGTACCTATTTCCTGATTGCAAATTACAATGAGAACATGTATGAGTAATTATGAACATGGACACTTAACAAAAACACACAAAAAAACATATAGGAATTACATTTGTCTACAGAAGTGTAAGAGTTTAACAAGAAAATATTGAAAAGAACAGGGGAAGAGAGTCCTGCCTTGGGAGAAGGGTGCATCATCTCTTCAACAGATACCCTTCCACCGGCACCAGGTCGCTTGGGGTGAAGTTTCCCCTAGGTACAGATCTAGGATCAGCTTCCCCTCCCCCAATCCTAACCTGAACAAGCAGGGAGGAAAATGCAAAACTGATCCAAGATCAGCATCTAGGGACAACTTCCCTCTACACCCACCATGTGGTCTGGTCAATAACGCAGACACACTGCAAATCTTTCAACCGCCACACAAAAACCCTTAGCTAAAGAGGTCGGCCCACACTTTGAAAGAGTCTAATGTGATACAGCACTATAGGGGGCACCTCAAACAAAGGGATCAGTTACAAGTATGATCAAAGAGAGAGGGTGAAAAATAGATCAAATCTGAGAGGGAAGAGGAGGACAGGTGACGGTAATGCAGTTAGAGAAGCAGACGTTTGCAGTGTCGTGTTACTGCGTACGTTGGATAGCAACCTTTAGGGAATGTGATTCTTTCATTGACCATGTTAACTTTGTGAACGTGTGAAAAACCCATTTTGGCACTGGAGAGTGGCGGGTGGTCAAAAGTGTAGCCCATGCGGTAACATTTTATTTGGATAGTTCATCTGTACTGTAGATGCTCTACAGACTATCAGTAACATTTCAACTAACTATCTACTAACCCTAACCTTAACTCTTATCCTAACCCTCATGCTAAACCTAACCCTAACCTTAGCAAGCAGTTGCTTGTCAACAGAGAGTTTGTTGATAGTATGATTATCTGTAGAGCATCTACAGATGGACTATCCATACTATCCAAATAAAGTGTGACCACCCATGCTACCAGAAAAACCTCCTGTACAATACTCAAGTTGTACAACTGATGTACTATGCATTTGGCTTAAACGTTGTGATACAACTGAGCTTTTCGGCACAAAAATAATTCCACAAGTGTTGGAGATGAGCACAATGGCTGTGTGAAATTTTCTGGGGAGACAAACTTTCCATTGTATCACAAAAATATCAGTTGTATCAGAACCATTGTGTCAAATACGTTGTGCATCAGTTGTACAACCTGAGTGTGTACAGGGCCTAAAAGAATAGCGAAAGAGATACATGAATAAGTCCTCCGTTAAGAGGCCCATATGGTTTTCAAATTCAATTTAATATCTTCCCGTTTGACAATTTGTATTTAGAGTTGCTCTTAGCCACAAGCTAATTCTTTCTGTCTGCCTGTCAGAGTTCTTAACAACTCCAAACAACTCCAAAAAACTGTGGGTCGATGAAGACAATAACCCCCTCATTGTAATTGTAAGTGTTTTGAAAAGATAATGGTGTGTGAGCTCCGTTCAGATGTGAACCCTCTGTTAGATCCTTATCAATTTGCCTAAAGGGAAAGTCGTGGGACTGATGATGCAATCAACAGCATAGTGCACCTCATTGTTAAGCATCTGGAAAACCCCAAGGTCTACGCTAGACTGCTGTTTATTGATTTCAGTTCAGCGTTTAACATGTTACAGCCACATGTCCTACTCGGCCAGTTAAAGCAGATGGGTGTTAACCGCTACACTCATTCCTGACTAGCCACACTCAACAGGTTAGAGTTAACAGTTCCCTCTCTGAGTCTAGACATTAGCACTGCAGGGTTGTGTGAGTTCTCCCATCTTATCACACTGTACACAAATTAATGCAACAGCAGTAATTCTGATAATTATAATGTAAAGTTCTCTGATGATTCCGCCATTCTTGGTCTGATGTATAAATATGCTGATACTGCTTGGTACAGGTCAGAGATGCAAAGGTTTGTCATGTGGTGTGATGAGCACCATCTCATCCTCAATGCAAATAAACGTTTTTTTTTTTACCCCAAATCTGTCACTGACCACGCGTCTGTGGTTGTTAGTTCGTACCAGTATCTGGGTGTACATTTGGACAATGTGCTGAGCTGGAAGGTCCAAGTAGATAATGTCTGCTCCAGAGTCTAACAACGCCTCTATGTAGACTCTGGGTTTTTGGAATTGTACCAGAAAATTATGCACCTGTTCTACCATGCGAGTTTCCTGCCAGCCTGATACAAACTGCCATGAAGGTCATGGGTGTGTGGCAGCATCCCTCCCTACAGACTATTTTTGAACTGACCGTTACCAGACAAGCGCTGAAAATTATTTCAGATTCCTCCCTCTGAATATCAGCTCCTCACCTCAGGCAGACGCTGTGGGGTCCCACACATGTAAGCACTCCTTCATTCCCATGTCCATTAAATACCTGAACAGCAATAACTAAAGCTGAGCTGTGTTAGTATGCCACTGGCAGAATAACGGCATGTACGAGAATTGAGAATTGTGTGTATGATAAGGGTAATGTGGAATTATGTTGAGTGTGTAATGTACAGTGTCTATTTTGTATACAGCAGTGTCAGAAGCCCTGGTTCTAACCAATGATTTATATACACTAGATGACTGATAGGGGGACCTTTGTTGAAGCTACCTAGCCTCCATCTTGGCAGTACCCAATCGTAAAAATGTTTGATTGTGATTAGATGTTCCTGACCACCTCCGCAGGTAGACAAAGATGCATCTTGTACGGATATCCTTGAAGTGTAAACGAATCCTGACAATGACAGTATATCACTTAGGCCAACCTCACGGGTTGTCCTGCCGTCTAAAAATAAATCACATGTAATTATTAAGGAGCATCTAGACGCTTCTTCCAATTACTGATAAACATGCACCTGTTAAGAAACGGACTGTTAGAACTGTTAAGGCTCCATGGATTGATGAGGAATTGAAAAACTGTATGGTTGAAAGAGATGTGGGTAATATGTCTGGCTGCACATCTGACTGGCTGACTGAGAAATTATGTGACTAAACTCAACAAAAAGAAGAAACTTTATTATGAAGCCAAGATCAATAATATAAGGAATGAAGGGAAAAAGCTAGAGTACTTTAAATGAAGTCCATCTTTCATCGAATCAGATGGCTTATTCATCGCAAGACCATTTGATGTTGCCAATTATTTTAATGATTACTTCATTGGCAAAGTGGGCAAACGAACAGTGAGCCATCGTATTCACAATTGAGCTGCATCACCTGGTGCGGCAACTGCACCGCCTATAACAGCAAAGCTCTCCAGAGGGTGGTGCGGACTGCCCAACGCATTACTGGGGGCAAACGTCCCGCCCTCCTGGACACCTACAGCACCCGTTGCCACAGGAAGGCCAAAAAGATCAACAAAGACATCAACCACCCGAGGCACTGCCTGTTCACCCCGCTATCATTCAGAAGGCGAGGTCAGTACAGGTGCATCAAAGCTGGGACTGAGAGACTGAAAAACAGCTTCTATCTCAAGGCCATCAGACTGCTAAAGAGCCACCACTAGCACACCAGAAGTGGCTGCCTATAGACACTGATTAGAAATCACAGGCCACTTTAAGGAATAGAACACTAGCCACTTTAATAATGTATCCGTATCTGCATCTTTTATCTCTATGTATAAACTGCACTCTATTCTACGGTACCTTAGTCACTCAATTTGTATGTACATACTGAATCACCCATCTCATATGTATATACTGTATTGTACTCTATACTGCGCCACTGACTGCTAAACAGCCATCTCTAGCACATCAGAGACTGCTGCCTATAGACATAGATTAGAAATCACCGGCCACTTCAATGAAATGAAGCACTAGTCACTTTAATAACGTTTCCGTATCTTGCACTACTCATCTCATATGTTTAAACTGTACGGCGTACTATTCTTCGGTAGCTTCACCAACCTCTTATGTGTGTACTGCATACTATAAAGCTTACTATGCCACTGTATCTCAGTCCAATGCCGCCCTGACATTTATGTATATATTCTCAATCCATTCCTTACTTAGATTTATGTGTATTTGGGTATTTGTTGCGAAACTGTTAGATATTACTTGTTAGATATTACTGCCCTGTCGGAGCTAGAAGCACAAGCATTTCGCTACACCTGCAATAACATCTGCTAACTACGTGTACGTGACCAATACATTTGATTTGATTTGATAATGAATGGTTTGGCTGTTGAACAAGTTGAGGAGACGAAATTACTTGGTGTTACCTTAGATTGTAAACTGTCATGGTCAAAACGTATAGATTCAATGGTAGATGGGGAGAGGTCTGTCCGTAATAAATAGATGCTCTGCTTTTTGACACCACACTCCAAAAAGCAAGTTCTGTGGGCTCTAGTTTTGTCTAATCTTGATTATTGTCCAGTCGTGTGGTTCAGTGCTGCAAGGAAATACCTAGTTAAGCTGCAGCTGACTTAGAACAGTGTTACTTCTTGCCCTTCATTGTAATCAGAGGGCTGATATAAATACTATGAATGACAGTCTCTCTTGGCTAAGAGTTGAGGAGAGACTGACTGCATCACTTATTTTTGTAAGAAACATTAATGTGTTGAAAATCCAAAATTGTTTGCATAATCAACTTACACACAGCTCTGACACACACACTTACCCCACCAGACATGTCACCAGGGGTCTTTTCACAGTCCCCAAATCCATAACAAATTCAAGAAAGCGTACAGTTTTATATAGAGCCATTATTGTATGGAACTCTGTTCCATCTCTTATTGCTCAAATAAACAGCAAACCTGGTTTATAAGAACAGATAAAGCAACACCTCATACGGCACAACGCCTCTCCCCTATTTGACCTAGATAGTTTGTGTGTATGTATTGATATGTAGATTGTATTTTTTTTTTATGTAGTTATAAAAGTATCTCTGGCTTGTTCTACTAAAGGTGGAAAATTAGGCCTACACATTACACCTTGCCATACACTTCTCATGCACTGCTCTCTTCTGCTGCGACTCCATCATAGTCTGTCCCGTGTGTTGCACACTTGAATAATGTTGACCACTTTCAAGCGTGTAGAAGTTTAGAACGTTTACTTTTCTTTTCTAAAATCACAAGAAGGACAGGGCAAATCAGACATGCTGCCTGCATCATCACTACAGTCGATCTCCTTTTATTGACCGTCAATAATCTAAGTAGGCTATCACAAATATGTCAATTCTCATTCTCTTAAAGGCTATAAACATGTACAAAACACTTCTCTCACATTAACAAACATAACGAAATACTGATTTCACATTTACACTCTATTCTAGGTTACAGACCAACTAATTTCATATTTCACTAACTAGCCAGTTGGCTATCTAGGCACTCGGTTAGTATACAACACAGTAGATATATTTCCCTATCATCCTATTGATCTTCTCTTTGCAAATTCAATTTTAAATGGATGTTCTTGTACATCAAGCAAGTTTGGGCCTTGGACCAGGATAATACAAACTTCAAAGTTGGCTTGAACCTAAAGTGTTGTACTTTATAGCTTTATTTACAATGCAGATTTTTTTTGTAATGTCTGTATTCATTAAGGCCCGATTCCGACCTGACTTAAGCGCAGCAAATGGAACGTCCCTTTTTATACACTTTTCTCTCTATGCGTATTCTGACCTTGAATTGAAGCATGAGAATAGCATGCTATTCACCCGCTATTCATTCGGGTGGAGATCTAAGAAATGAAGGTGTGGCGGAGGTGTCTACAGATAAACCATATTCTGACCTTGACTTCATTCCCTCATAATTACACCACCTTGACGCGCAAGGAAACCATGAGAAAATTCGAGCGAACCTTCCGTTGATAGAAAGAACAGCATTATCCATGCACTGTAATTCATAAACGGATAAGAGCTATTGATAAGAGCTAGGTATATTAGTCATCTGTTTGGAGAAGGGGATTGTGAATACACATAGCAATTGTTTTATATGATTTTTCCCTATGATCCCTGGAGACAAATGTGAAACCAGCCATATGGAAGCAAACTGAAAATCATATCAACATGACCTGTATTGCGGTCCCTTTTCTGCAGTGAAATAATATATAAATAGCTGGTTATTCAAAATGTTATTGTGTGCTGATGTATGCACTTTAGAATGTTGTAATTATAGCCTATCCCTTGGCTTTCTCAGTTTTATTTAACAATTTGTATAATTTTAAATATTAGCCACTATTAGGAGCCACCCTCAGTAATACATTTGGAACTGTCACTTTAGTGGTAGTTTTCTTCAATTTGTAGCTTACATTTTGCATCATTCAATTCCATTCTGTTTACCTTTCTTTTCTCTGTTTCATCCATGTATACAAGGGAACCAGCCTTGCAAAGCCTGTTACGCACCAGCACAAGGTAATGCTTCGAACACACCGACTGTGTTTTTGCGCAAAATAGTATGCAGCATCATCTAGATATGTGTGCAACAAAAGTAGAACATTCACCTTCTGCTACCATTTCTGTCAACCCTTTTACGCATACAGTTTGATGCATATATTCGAAAAATCCAATGTATGCACCATACAGAGCGCTGTGGGGAAAACGCAGCGTTCCATTGGAAATTAATGTACTTCCGGTGTACCAAAACGCCCAGACACAGTTGGTGTGTTCCAAGCATAAGTCTGAATACCTACTGAGAAGTGCTCAATAATGAGCAATAAGACAAGTATTAACGTGGGAGTGCATACCAGACTTCCATATTGAATGAATAATGATATGCTAATAATCTGCTCTCTTTCCTAATACACTTGCGAGACTCAGGTTGTGAGGTTCAAATGCCTCTTCTATTCTATATTAAGTGTAATCTATACAAATATACTGTACATCTTGTACATAAAACATAAAACATGTTGTTATATAAATGCATATCAAATACCGATGAAAATAGACTTTCAGGACAAGGAAAAACAAAACATGTATGTGAATATTCCTGGTGAATTTACCACGTGGTAAATTAATTATTAGACCAATAAGAGAGTTCCAAATCTCTAACAGCTAGTTTTAACAGCTAGTTGTATGTTTTCCCCTCCCCACTCAGACCACTCCCACACAGTCCTAGCAAAATTACTGCTTGAGAAATTGCTCTTTGCTAAGAAGCCATTTTTGTTTCTTGTTAACCATTTAAATAGAAAATAATCACAGTAAGGTACTTCATTGCTACACAAAAATTATTTGATATTGAGATAAAAATGGCTGCATTGGATTTTTAGAAGAGTATATGAACAGAGAAAAGTGATATATTCTTTGGTTTCTGAAAATTTGACCCAAATGCTAATTCAAATGCAAATTCTACATCCTTTGGAGTGTGACCAATCCAATTCGGATTTTGAGTTGAATAGGAGTAACCTCCGAAATTGTCCACTTGACAGCAGAAATAATTAATTATAACTAATTTCCTGAAATTCTACACATTTTACCACAACTTATGCCATGTTAAAGTGATATCTGAGTGAAAGTGCCAAACAAAATCAATGGGGCCCCCCTGGAGGTCACGCTCCCTGGGGACGTACCCTTCATGCCTGGTCGATAATTTGGCCATGATTACTACACATTTAGATTAATTGGCTAGACTAATTTACCAAGTAACAATTGAGTGACTGTCATTAACTGACATAACAAAAGGAAATCTGCTTAAACACAACCACATTTGGAAAAAGCACCATATGTGTTCTACTATTGCAACTCTCAACAGTAAATTGAGACTGAGTTCTGTCGCTTATGCCTGGTGTGTGTGTGTGTGCGTGCATAAAGGCGTGGATGTATGACCTCTTAGAAGATTGTGGTTGTCTGGCTGGTCTCCCTACTCATGCTCTGATAGTGGTTAACCCTGGACCTTAGTCCCCTGGGTAAAAGCAATTGGTTACTGCACTCTGATCATAGGAATACTGCCCTCATAGTCCATTGACTTTCTGCGTGTGGGGATGTGGTGATCATAGAGTGTTTTATTTAATTTCTCTCACAAACACACACACACACACACACACACACAGACACACAGGCTCATCATCCACAACAAAACCAAAGGAAAGAGAGAGTGTGCAGGATAGAGAGAGAGAGAGTGAGAGTGTGAGCCCAAGAGCCAGTGTATTCCTTCCATTGTCCTGAACAATACAATCACCACCATACATTTATGACAGATCCTCACAACCCTTCAGACACACGCCTTATGCAAGTTCATGCATACTGATTGGCTTTTGTTCATCTGCATACCGTAACAAGTGCATTGATTGGATGGCAGGTTATGTCTATTGGATAGAACCACTCTCTCACAAACACACACACACACACTGTTTTACAAAATTGAGACGTTTTACAAAATATTCAATATACACTATATATGCAAAGGTATGTAGATACCCCTTCAAGTTAGTGAATTCGGCTATTTCAGCCACACCCGTTGCTGACTGATTTTATACACCTATCACAAAGCCATGCAATCTCCATAGACAAACATTGGCAGTATGATTGGACAAAACAGATGAAAAGGAGCTTCATGTCCAATTGAATGTCCATTAGTCTCACATGGAATTTTCATCTCGTCACATTTCCACCAAATAAAATGAACTAATTTGTTAGTTTTTGTATGGCATCTTGTCACGTTATCGCCATTAGTTTTCGGCAGGAAAAATAGGTTGTGATTCATATTTTTCATCATAGTTATTGTTGACAAAATGAACACTGGTGTATGTGTGTGTACATCCACTCTGCCAACAATCCAGTCTACGGTTTGTTTTAAAATAGCCTTGTCTGCTTGCTGTCAGCCGACATTCATCGCATTCATTTTCTGTACTCCAGTGTATTTGTTATCTTGTCAGGCAGACTTTTTTCACATTGTATTTTCATGTTATTATTTTTATCGACGGCTCAGAAAAGGGTAATGAAGCAAAAACGGTCGCAGCCGACAAGTGAAAACAAAACAAAGAGAAAAAGCGGGAAAACGTCAATGCTGAATCTCCTCTCAATAGAGTTGAATTGGAGTTTAAAAATAAGCTACAGACAAACGCCAAGCAAAAAGAAAATGCTCACTTTTAATATCTACCGACTGTTCTAGCAACTGGAAAATCCAACCCCTTTTTTTCCACCGACTGGGAAAAATCATTGTGGTAGCATGTGTTCTTATTGTCATATATGAATTGGACAATCTCAACAAACCAATTGCTGCTGTGTGCTGTGCGGCCACCATGACTGTCATGACGCGAGCAGTCTGTAATGCCTTGTCAGTGTGCTGTCTCTGGGGACTGCATGGTTGTCCTGATCGTTCGTTACCTCTCTGATGCCTAAACGCCGCCATTAGAGATGTCAATCCCCGCTACCCCCTCTGAAACTCCCCTTGAGGGCAGGCATCAATGTAATTAATGGAAGGGGGAATGTGGGGGGGACTTTAGGAGGGGTTGGTGTCCCAATAAAGGAGATAAGGGAGAGGGGGGATGATTGGAGCTCAGCTGGGGGAGCTTGTGTGTTGTAATCATGAGGATTAGGGAGATTTGGGGAAATGTTAAAGGGGTCATCGTGCTTCTCCATAAGCAGACATGCACTCAGACACACACATACACAAACACACACACACACACACACGCATATGCAGGCACAGGCTTACAGACACACCCATACACACACACACACATGCAGGCACAAGAATACACAAACATCCTCTCTGCACACATAAATACACAACAAAAACACATACACACACACACGTAACACGAAAACAGACGCCCTTCACACACCATTTGCACATGAAAATGTGGTGTTTGTGCACACATCACAAGTCACATCCACACATTCATTAACTTGAAGGTTAACATGCTCAGAAGGAAATACACATACACATACACACAAAAACACACACACTCCCCACCCGCAAATAGCATAAAAAGCTGATGGATGGCTGTAACCACAGGCCATAAGGGTTCTATTTTTCCTTGTCAGCGCAAGCTCCTCAAACGTGATTACCCCTGATTAATACCTGTCCCAACCGCGGCTATTCATTACGCGCCACTCTGTACTCAATGAAGGCCCATCATCACACCGGGAAAAATCCCTCAGGGCTTTTTTGTTTTATGCCATCAGCAATAGCCTCCTCATGCTTGCCCCACATGGTTGTGTGTGACACTGCGGTGTCTTTCAAATTGTCCTGTGTTTAAAATTGGTGTGATGAGCACAAATGGGCTTCCACAGGGCTAAATTGAGGACATTGCAGACATCTTCTGTGGAACTCCACAGAGCTCTTTTTCTACGACCCCAGTATGTCAGTGCTGTGTTTGGGAAAATTATATGATATGATAGAAAAAAAAAAGGCTGTGACAATAGGTTGTTATGTTGAATTTCAGCACTTGAAGTCAGAACAGGGTAGTCGATAAAACAGATGATTCCCTAGAACTTGGTCTGTTGGGGTCAAAAAGCGTTCTGAGTGGCCGAGGATGTCTTAGTCGCACAATATTACATCTAACTAAGATGTTTGGTGGAGTATTTATCAAGTGAAGAAATGTGCATGAAAACTAATTGCCTCTCGTTGAATGACAACAATCACTTTATTGAAGAATCCCGCCCATAGCTTCCACTCCTACTAGGAGTAGTATTGTTGACCAATCACTGACGAAGGGGCGTAGACTTCGGCTACCGAACTTCGACTTGCCTCAAGAAAAAATGGAGTGTGCAAGAAAACCCTGCTGAACTCCAACACTAACAAAAACGTCACAACATCTTATCCAGAGCGACTTACAAATTGGTGTGTTCAACTTAGTATAGCCAGTGGGACAACCACATCTCAATCACAGTAAGTGTTTCGACTGGGAAGCATGCGTTAACTGTTTTGACTGGGAGGCATTCGACAGGCTTTACTTCTCATGGTCATCAGCCAATCTGAATCCTGGGACCACGCTGCCTGGTCCTACCAAATTGAATGGTACAATATCAATGCATTGATTTTCATGGAGTACATTTCATACCTTGTAGATCTGAGAAATAGTTTGAAGCTCTGTTTATTACTTTATTGAGCGTCCAACTCAATATTTGGCCCACTGTTTGCAAGTGTGTACAGTCGTGGCCAAACGTTTTGAGAATGACACAAGTATTGGTCTCCACAAAGTTTGCTGCCTCAGTGTTGATGATGGCAATTTGCATATACTCCAGAATGTCATGAAGAGTGATCAGATTAATCCCTCTGCCATGAAAATGAACTTAATCCCCCATTTCCACTGCATTTCAGCCCTGCCACAAAAGGACCAGCTGCCATCATGTCAGTGATTGTCTCGTTAACACAGGTGAGAGTGATGACGAGGACAAGGCTGGAGATCACTCTGTTATGCTGATTGAGTCAGAATAACAGACTGGAAGCTTTAAAAGGAGGGTGGTGCTTGAAATCATTGTTCTTCCTCTGTCAACCATGGTTACCTGCAAGGAAACACGTGCCGTCATCATTGCTTTGTACAAAAAGGGCTTCACAGGCAAGGATATTGCTACTGGTAAGATTGCACCTAAATCCACCATTTATCGGATCATCAAGAACTTCAAGGAGTGAGGTTCAATTGTTGTGGCGGCGTCGTCAGGGCGCCCAAGAAAGTCCAGCAAGCGCCAGGACCGTCTCCTAAAGTTGATTCAGCTGCGGGATTGGGGCACCACCAGTACAGAGCTTGCTCAGGAATGGCAGCAGGCAGGTGTGAGTGCATCTGCACGCACAGTGAGGCGAAGACTTTTGGAGGATGGCCTGGTGTCAAGAAGGGCAGCAAAGAAGCCACTTCTCTACAGGAAAAACATCAGGGACAGACTGATATTCTGCGAAAGGTACAGGGATTGGACTGCTGAGGACTGGGGTAGAGTCATTTTCTCTGATGAATCCCCTTTCCGATTGTTCGGGCCATCCGGAAAACACCTTGTCCGGAGAAGACAAGGTGAGCGCTACTATCAGTCCTGTGTCATGCCAACAGTAAAGCATCCTCAGACCATTCATGTGTGGGGTTGCTTCTCAGCCAAGGGAGTGGGCTCACTCACAATTTTGCCTAAGAACACAGCCATGAATAAAGAATGGTACCAACGCATCCTCCAAGAGCAACTTCTCACAACCATCCAAGAACAGTTTGGTGACGACCAATGCCTTTTCCAGCATGATGGAGCACCTTGCCATAAGGCAAAAGTGATTGACAGCATGCCAGGGCGGATTGCAGAGGTCTTGAAAAAGAAGGGTCAACACTGCAAATATTGACTCTTTGCATAAACTGAATGTCATTGTCAATGAAAGCCTTTGACACTTATGGAATACTTGTAATTATACTTCAGTGTACCATAGTAACTACTGACATAAAGATCTAAGAACACTGAAGCAGCAAACTTTGTGGAGACCAATACTTGTGTCATTCTCAAAACTTTTGGCCACGACTGTATGTGTGTGTGTGTGTGTGTGTGTGTGTGTGTGTAGCGGCAGTTTTCTTTATAGTATTTTACCTAACATGAGCACTGCCTTCCCCGCTAACAGACTACTATTAGATGAGATTGATGGAAACGTCCCCATGGCAATGAAAGCTGCAGCTGGAGAAGGAACCTTGTTGGTTCCAGGATGACGTTTCCCCTACGTACAGGTCTAAGATCAGCATCCCCTCCCCAATTCTGATCTTAACCATTAGTGGGGAAAATGAAACCAGCATATAGGGGCAACTTCATCACCTTACACCCCTTTGTAGTGGAGCAGGTGGTCACTTGTTGTATGTTCTCATTTTTAAATGTTTATTTTGCTCTGCTCCGTATCTCCCAGACAACACACACACACCACAGATAGATTGAGTCTAGCACATTAGCCTTTGGTTTCTATGCAATGGCAGAAGTCATTCATCTAACTAAATATCACCTTTCATAAGCCAATACATAGCATCTTCGAAGGCATTGCATCAACATGTATTTATACAGTTTGTATTTGAACTTTTAAAACGAGGGATTGGGGTTGTATTTTCAAGTGTGGATAACAAAAGACACAAACAATACAAATCAGTAATGTTGCATATTACATAATGTGCTCAAAACAATGGGTGAAAACTGTGAGCACACCACGCTGTGGGTGCCTACCAACTCTGCCCACTTATATAACTTCCCTGTACTATAGTGTTTCACCGATAAATGTTATCATATTGAAGTGTGGCCTCTCACCTCAGTCCCAGGAACAGAGCTCTATTGATAATGCCTGTTAACCATTAGCATATTAGCATAATGAATGACTTTTGGAGACCATCCATCCCACACGGTGTCAATGTAACGCGCCGGTTAGCGCTTCAAATGGACCCCGTAAGAGCTCTTTCTTGATGAGCCAAGCTGGTGGCATCACTCCACTCAAATCAGGGCCGGGGCATTAGTTTTTTTCCTTTGGACCGCACAGCGCTTGGCAAATGGATGGAGCATTAGTGGGAGCGGAGGAGGAGATGAGAGCCAGGTGGGAGCGAGCAAAATCTCCTCTATCACCCCACAGGGCGGTGTTAAACACTGCTTGTGCAATATCCCGGCTATACCGGGTTGCTGTCAGCAGCCCTCTCTTCGCCCCCAGCAGACTGCCCTTGGGCAGAGAAGGAGGGAAGTCCTGGAGGGGGAGGGACAGAGGTAATTTCAGGTATTTTAGGTTACTTTCTACTGACTGATTATGGATGTCTCTCTTCTTGGCTCCTTATAGACTCCTTACCATAACAATACATTTTCCAGCACTAGGCTAAGGGCAGAATGTAGCCATACGTTTGTGAAACCAAGAGGGTGCAACATTACAGCAAGTTCAGATAGAAATGGGTTGTATAAATGTAGACCAGATATGATCTATTGTTATCCATCAAGACAAACAGGCAATTCTATTCAAAACATTTCTATCTCCAACTGAAAGGAACATTCCATCTGAATGTTTCACTTCAGTTAATTCACCACATTGTAAGGCTAAAGGTTAATGATAGCTCTAAGGAGAAGTTTCCCCTAGGTACAGAATCAAATCTAACCTTACTCATTAGAAGGAAAAATGCTAAACTGACCCCAGATCAGTTTCTAGGCAACTTCACCCTACACCTAAAAGATACAGAGATGGAATCCCTGGGCTTATTATGGGGCCAAAAATTCATGTTTTAGGTAAAGGTTTTGGTTTAGGTAGCAGTACAGCACCATTGTTTGCACCAGGGCTTCCCTGTAATATTGACTATTGACTCTGCCATAAATCAACTCATCACTGGGGCCCAGAAGGGAGCGTCAGATCCCAGCAACATCAGCATTGTCGGTTCACAGGTCTCGCATTCAGCAGTGGGTCTTTGTTATTGTGGGGGCGACAGCTGGAGAGAGTCCTCATTTAGCTTTGTTGTGAAGTATTTCAACTATAATAACATAGAAACGCAAAACCAGATCTGAATTCCTATACCTAAGAACGGGATTCAATCAAAGGTGCGTTGTCGACATGTGCATTGCACTGTCGACGATGTGCACTTTAAAGGCAATTTCCCTAAAGTTTGTGGGGATTGCATATGTACAATGCACTCGAGCCCAGTAAAGTACCCTGAGGAAAACCCACTAGTTCCATGTAATGGGTTGTTTACTCTGAGAGCTTTTTTTTTTTTTTACCACTGAAAATCTCTAGCCATCTCAGATTGTTTTCCTGGTTTTCCCATAATGCTCCTGTTGGTAAATCTCCTCCTAGGCCCTTGGCCCCGAAACCACACTCTGGTGTTGATGTTATTTCATTCATTATAGGATTAGGAAGACCTTAGAAATCGACCTCCCCCTACACACACACACAAACACAAGCAAGAAAGCACGTTTATGTACTAAATCACACACACACACGAAAGAAAGCAGGTTCACACACAAACACACACAGATCCCTGTCTTTTATTTAGTGCAGGTGGTGAGGAGAGCTCATAAACAAAGAATGATGAGTTATGGAGTTGATGAAGCAGGTGCCCACTTGTCTGACGGCTTGGCTTTTAGACTGGATATCCTGAAGAGTGACATTATACTGAAGTGGAAAGAAAAAGACAGACTGACATAGTTTGGAGCTTAACATCATTGGCTCCATCGTGCTTTTGGGTTGAATGTTCTTATAGAATATTCTTATAGCTCACATTTTGTAATATGGTGTCTTTTGTGAAATAAATACTTATAAAGATAGTTGCACACTCTAAATATGCTCCCAATAATTTAATGGGTAAACATAATATGGTGTTAACTCATTAAAACCCCCTAAGAAAATCGAATTAGCATAATGCAAATATCCCCATACAAATACATCAATTTAAGCTAAAGATATCTGTTTTTTTGCATTGGATGCGTATCAATCCACTGAATACGCCTATTTCGCATTTACACATCTCCGGTGAAAGGTGACAGAGCTAGAGCCGTGTTTTTAGACCATGAGACATCCCAAAATTCAGTCTTCTCACAAAATCGTCTATAGCGTCTGAAAGGGTTGGCCTACACACTAATATGTGGTAAGGTTAGACTCTCACAAACACGTAGATATCGGTTGTTTTGCTCTAGGACGCCCACATGCAGGTCCACTGGTACCAGTTGAAAAAATTGCAAAAATAAGTGGTTTCCTGATCTTTCAGATATAGGACCATTGGCTGTTGTTCCATGTAGTGAATCTGTTATTCAGTGCATTTGTATGGGCTATAGCATTACTTCAAGGGGTCTTAAAAATAAAAATCAAATAGCAAAATGATGATCCATGAGGCGGCGTACAATTGGCCCAGCGTTGTCCGGATTAGGGGAGGGTTTGGCCGGCCGGGATGTCCTTGTCCCATCGCACTCTAGCGCATGTACGCTGACTTTGGTCGCCAGTTGTGTGGTGATTCCTCTGATACATTGGTGTGGCTGGCTTTCGGGTAGTAGTGCTGCTTGGTCGTGTCGTGTTTTGGAGGACGCATGGCTCTCGACCTTCGCCTCTCCCGAGTCCATATGGGAGTCTCCCATTCTTCTCTGCAGATCCTCTCAAGCTCTGTCAGGTTGGATGGGGAGCATCGCGTTGCTGCACAGCTATTTTCAGGTTTCAGGTATTTTCCCCACAGCATGATGCTGCCACCACCATGCTTCACCGTAGGGATGGTGCCAGGTTTCCTCCAGGCCAGAGGGTTCAATCTTGGTTTCATCAGACCATATAATCTTGTTTCTCATGGTCTGAGAGTTCTTTAGGTGCCTTTTGGCAAACTCCAAGCAGGCTGTCATGTGCCTTTTACTGAGGAGTATCTTCTGTCTGGCCACTCTACAATAAAGGCCTGATTGGTGGAGTGCTGCAGAGATGGTTGTCCTTCTGGAAGGTAATTCCATCTCCACAGTGGAACTCTGCAGCTCTGTCAGAGAGACCATTGGGTTCTTGGTAACCTCCCTGACCAAGGCCCTTCTCCCCCGATTGCTCAGTTTGGCCGGGCGGCCAGCTCTAGGAAGAGTCTTGGTGGTTCTAAACTTCTTCAATTTAAGAATGAGGGAGGCCACTGTGTTCTTGGGGACTTTCAATGCTGCATAAATAATTTTGGTACCCTTCCCCAGATCTGAGCTTCGACACAATCCTGTCTCTGAGCTCTACGGACAATTCCTTTGACCTCAAGCCTTGGTCTTTGCACTGACATGCACTGACAACTGTGGGACCTTATATAAACAGGTGTGTGCCTTTGCAAATCATGTCCAATCAATTGAATTTACCACAGGTGGACTCCAATCAAGTTGTAGAAACAGTGGAAACAGGATGCACCTGAGCTCAATTTCGAGTCTCATATCAAAGTAGTACTTTAAAGTATTTTTACTTAAGTACTTTACACCTGCATGTAAAGTCCCTCAGTCAAGCAGTGAATGTCAAACACAGATTCAATCACAAAGACCAGAGATGTTTTCCAATGCCTCGCAAAGAAGGGCACCTATTGGTAGATGGATGCAAATAAAAAGCAGACATTGAATATCCCTTTAAGCATGGTGGAGTTATTAATTACACTTTGGATTGTGAATCAATACACCAATTCACTACAAAGATACACTCGTCCTTCCTAACTCAGTTGCCAGAGAGGAAGGATACCACTCAGGGATTTCACCATGAAGCCAATGGTGACAACAGTTACAGTTTAATGCCTGTCATAAGAGATAACTGAGGATAGATCAACAACATCGTACTTACTCAACAATACTAACCTGACAGAGTGAAAAGAAGGAAGCCAGTACAGAATAAAAATATTCCAAACCATGCATCCGGTTTTCAACAAGGCACTAAAGTAATACTGCAAAAAATGTGGCAAAGCAATTAACAGACACTAGGAGATTAATTCACTTTTCAGGAGGACAATAACCTAAAGCAAAAGGCCAAATCTACACTGGAGTTGCTTACCAAGAAGACAGTGAATGTTCCTGAGTGGCCGAGTTACAGTTTTGGTTATCTAGCAATGATCAACAACCAATTTGACAGAGCTTGAATAATTTTGAAGAGAATAATTGGCAAATGTTGCACAATCCAGGTGTATAAAGCTCTTTGAGACTTACCCAGAAAGACTCACAGCTGTAATCTCTGCCAAAGGTGCTTCTACAAAGTATTGACTCAAGGGTGTGAATACCTATGTAAATTAGCAATTTCTGTATTTAATTTTCAATACATTTAAAAAAATCTGTTTTCACTATGTCATTCAGGGATATTGTGTGTAGATGGTGTGAGAATAAAAATCAATTTCATCCATTTTTAATTCAGGCTGTAACACAACAAAATGTGGAATAAGTCAAGGGGTATGAACACTTTCTGAAGGCACTGTATATTGCCACTCATGTTTGCCATATCTTCAATCTAAGCCTACAGGCTTGGAGTAAAGCAAAGGTCATTCCGCTACCCAAGAATTGCTAAGCCCCCTTTACTGGCTCAAACAGCCGACTAATCAGCCTGTTACCAAAATTTTGTTTGATCAGATACTATGCTATTTCACAGTTAACAAATTAAAAAACAGACTTTCAGCTTCTTTATAGGGAAGGGCATTCAGCATGCAGAACACATACACGATTGGCTGATGATTGGCTGAGAGAAATTGATACGATTTTGGGAGCTATTTTGTCAGACTTTGTTAGACTGTTAGACTAGTGCAGATTTTGACATTATCAGTCATAATCTGCTGCTGGAAAAACGTATGTGTTATGCTTTACATCCCCTGCTATATTGTGGATTGAGAGTTACCGGTCTAACAGAACACAGAGGGTGTTCTTTAACGGAATCCTCTCCAACATAATCCAGGTAGATTCAGGCATTCCCCAGGGCAGCTGTCTAAGCCAATGACCTATCACTGGCACCGAGTAAAGCCTGTGTGTCTATGTATGCTGATGACTCAACACTACACACGTCAGCTACCACAGCAAGTGAAATCACTGCAACAATCAGCTGCAGTCAGTTTCAGAATGGGTGGCAAGAAATAAAGTCCTAAATATTTCAGAAACGCAAAGCATAGTCATTCACTAAACCCTAAACCGCAACTCAATCTTATAATAAAGAATGTGGAAATTGAGCAAGTTGAGGAGACTAAAACCTAGACTGTAAACTATCATGATGAAAACATATTGATGCAATGGTAGCTAAGATGGGGAGAGGTCTGTCCATAATAAAGCGCTGCTTTGCTTTCTTGACATTGCTATCAACAAAACAAGTACTACATGCCCTAGGTTTGTCGCATCTGGACTACTGTCCAGTCATATGGTCACAAAAAGGGACATAGGCAAATTACAATTGGCCCAGAACAGAGCCTCATGTCTGGCCCTTAAATGTACACGGAGAGCCAACATTAATAATATGCAAGGTGTCATTGTACACTGATGATTCATGTTTTCTTTTAAATCCACAATTTGGATCCCTCCACAGCCTCATAGAGGATCTCGATACTTTTTCTAACCTCTCTGGTTAGAAATGTATGATAAGTGTACTATATCATGTATTGGATCATTTTATGTAAATTTACTTTTACATTACCGTTTAGTTTACCAATAAAATGGTCTGACGTGATGGGGACATACTCAGTATTCATATCCCAAAATAAAGAAATGATCTCACTACAATACATTTTAATAGAAAGTTAGCAAAAATAGATAAGATCTTGCTGCCATGGAAAGGAAAATACCTGTCTATTTGTGGAAAAATCACCCTGATGAACTCTTTAGTCATATCCCAGTTTACCTATTTGCATATGTCCTTGCCTACACCTAGCAACTTGTTTTTTAAATTATATGAGCAAAACATATTTCATTTTATTTGGAACGGCAAGCCAGACTAAATTAAACAGGCCTATTTATATAATGAATATGAATTCGGAGGGCAGAAATGATTCAATATTAAACCATTAGACCACTCACTAAAGGCATCAGTCATACAAAAGTTATACTTAAATCTGGACTAGTTCTCTAGCTGATTAGTAAGAATTTCTCACTCCTTTCTGATAACCTCTCACTTTCGGTTATTTGAAAATAAAATAATACCTAAAATATAGCTTTTTTAAAAACAAGCCATAGAACGTTGGTTGCAATCTCAGTTTGATGCACCAAAAAAGACAGAACAAGTAATACAACTAATATTATGGTTAAACTCAAAAATACTAATTGTTCCCAAAAACTTTTTTTTTAAAGTATAATCTTTCTAAGTGATATCATAAATAGGACTGGTGGAGTTATGTCACACATGCAAACAAAAATGTATGTATTTTGTATTACATACATGTATTTTGTATGTATTTTGTATGTATTTTGTATGTATTTTGCTCTACCCAAAATTACAACCAACTAATTGCAGCATTAATGCAAAAATGGAAGAGGTAAGTGGAAGGGGGGAAAAGTAAGGAACTTTTCTGTTGGCCAAGCTGACCAAAATTGGTTAAAGAAAATTGTGATAAATAAAAAACGTATACCAGTTTAATTAAAGGACCAACAATTTTGACAGCTGTGCCATGTAGATTGTAACGTAACATAATGTGAAAAAAGTCAAGGGGTCTGAATACTTTCTGAATGCACTATATATAAATTGAAAACACTGTTAAAAGCGCTGTTTTTGTAATACATTAGCAAAAATTTCAAAAAAAATATTTTTTTGCTTTGTCCTTATGAAATACTGTATGTAGATTGATAAGGATTTTTCTCTTTGCAATAGAGTTTCTCTTTGCAATAACTAAAAAGAACCTGCTTCCTTTAACCAGGGATGCAACACCAACCATGTTCTTTGTATATTTGGTGGGACATTGATGGAATATCAATTTTAGAATAAGGCTGTGAGATAACAAAAAGTGGAAAAAGTCAAGGGGTCTGAATACTTTCCGACGGCACTGTCATTGTTATGAGTACCAGAGTAATATAACGAGTTACTTCAAATATTGTAATAGTGCCAAGAGTGTGCAAAACTGTCAAGGCAAAGGGTTGCTACTTTGAAGAATCTTAAATATAAAATATATTTTTATTTGTTTAACACTTTTTTGGTTACTACATGACTCCATATGTGTTATTTTACAGTTTTGATGTCTTCACTATTATTCTACAACCTAGAAAATAGTAAAAATAAAGAGAAATCCTGGAATGTGTAGATGTGTCTAAACTTTTGACTAGTACTCTCTATATACAGTGGGGAGAACAAGTATTTGATACACTGCCGATTTTGCAGGTTTTCCTACTTACAAAGCATGTAGAGGTCTGTAATTTTTATCATAGGTACACTTCAACAGTGAGAGACAGAATCTAAAACAAAAATCCAGAAAATCACATTGTATGATTTTTTAATAATTAATTTGCATTTTATTGCATGACATAAGTATTTGATCACCTACCAACCAGTAAGAATTCCGGCTCTCACAGACCTGTTAGTTTTTCTTTAAGAAGCCCTCCTGTTCTCCACTCATTACCTGTATTAACTGCACCTGTTTGAACTCGTTACCTGTATAAAAGACACCTGTCCACACACTCAATCAAACAGACTCCAACCTCTCCACAATGGCCAAGACCAGAGAGCTGTGTAAGGACATCAGGGATAAAATTGTAGACCTGCACAAGGCTGGGATGGGCTACAGGACAATAGGCAAGCAGCTTGGTGAGAAGGCAACAACTGTTGGCGCAATTATTAGAAAATGGAAGAAGTTCAAGATGACGGTCAATCTCGCTCGGCCTTGGGCACCATGCAAGATCTCACCTCGTGGGGCATCAATGATCATGAGGAAGGTGAGGGATCAGCCCAGAACTACACGGCAGGACCTGTTCAATGACCTGAAAAGAGCTGCGACCACATTCTCAAAGAAAACCATTAGTAACACACTACGCCGTCATGGATTAAAATCCTGCAGCGCACGCAAGGTCCCCCTGCTCAAGCCAGCGCATGTCTAGGCCCGTCTGAAGTTTGCCAATGACCATCTGGATGATCCAGAGGAGGAATGGGAGAAGGTCATGTGGTCTGATGAGACAAAAATAGAGCTTTTTGGTCTAAACTCCACTCGCCGTGTTTGGAGGAAGAAGAAGGATGAGTACAACCCCAAGAACACCATCCCAACCGTGAAGCATGGAGGTGGAAACATCATTCTTTGGGGATGCTTTTCTGCAAAGGGGACAGGACGACTGCACCGTATTGAGGGGAGGATGGATGGGGCCATGTATCTCGAGATCTTGGCCAACAACCTCCTTCCCTCAGTAAGAGCATTGAAGATGGGTCGTGGCTGGGTCTTCCAACATGACAACAACCCGAAACACACAGCCAGGGCAACTAAGTAATGGCTTCGTAAGAAGCATCTCAAGGTTCTGGAGTGGCCTAGCCAGTCTCCAGACCTGAACCCAATAGAAAATCTTTGGAGGGAGCTGAAAGTCCGTATTGCCCAGCGACAGCCCCGAAACCTGAAGGATCTGGAGAAGGTCTGTATGGAGGAGTGGGCCAAAATCCCTGCTGCAGTGTGTGCAAACCTGGTCAAGAACTACAGGAAACGTATGATCTCTTTAATTGCAAACAGGTTTTTGTACCAAATATTAAGTTCTGCTTTTCTGATGTATCAAATACTTATGTCATGCAATAAAATGCAAATGAATTACTTAAAAACCTATGATAACAATTACAGACTTCTACATGCTTTGTAAGTGGGAAAACCTGCAAAATCGGCAGTGTATCAAATACTTGTTCTCCCCACTGTATATATATATTTAATTCTCATTTTAATGGAATTCATGCTGTAGGCTAACTTGTTTACAATAGGCTATCGTAAGAAAGAGAACAACATCAGCCAAATGCAAACTCTGCAAAGGCAGCATTGATCTCTTCATCTAGAAACACCACATCAACAAAGCATCTGTAGGTCGTGCACAAAGGCGCAAAGCTGGTGCCCAATGTTCCAGAAATGTGTGAAAAAGGAGAAATCTATACACATTATGATAATAAACAAAGATGCATAATTAATATTTCCAAGTCTTCTAACGAAATGTCAGATAAATATAATTCATAAAAGATCATTCAAAATGCCAATAACATATATTGCTAAGAAGTGGAGAGTAGGGTGACTCCCCTAGAGGGTCTTGAACCCAGGCCACCCGCACCAATGATGAAAACCCTAACCCAGCGTTTCCCAAACTTGGTCTTTGGGACCCCAAGGGGTGCACGTTTGCACATTTGCAGAGGACTCACACTGCAGATCAAAGCTTGATGATTAGTTATTTGTGTCAGCTGTGTAGTGCTAGGGAAAAAAACTAAATATGAACACATTGGGGTCCAGAGGACCGAGTTTGGGAAACGCTGCCCTAACCACTGTCCCAATAAGGTATTTCTCTCGGGCTTGGGCCAGTATAGTTAATCACTGTCCAGAAGAAACCCTAAACCCTCCTCACTAGGCACTTGTAGATCTGAAACAACTTGATAGGTGTGAGCAATAGGGTGAATGCACTTTGAAGTAAGTCTCAGATTTGTTGAAAGTACACTCAATAAAACAGGTTAATATGTCCCACCTACATTAGACAACTTTACAGGAAGCCCTTAAATTGCTGAAATAAGTAAACAAAAACAAGTAAACAATGATAAAAGAATACTAGGATTAACTGTTGTTACTTGACACGGACATCGTGGCATGGCAGGAGGATCAGAGTACTGTGAACCAAGAGGTTGTGAGTTCAATCCCAGGTAAAGACATGTTGAATAATAATTTCTGTATAAATTAACATACACAATATAATGATGTATGTTGAAAACACTGTGTGTCTGAATATCCCTAACTGTGCCAACAGACAAATACCTATGAATGGATCAATGGTTCACCAATCAGGACCTTGATTGGCTCGGTAACGTGATGAGAAATGAATTTTCTTGAAACATTCCCATGAAACGTGCCTAGAACATTATTATTATTGTTATTATCGTATGTTCTGATGCATTCCTGGTTGAAATGGTCAGTGTGTGATATTGGAGATATGTATCTGATTGTATGTGCATGGCTTTATTGGCAGGCCCTCATTGGTTGTTGGCCAGGGTATTCAAGAGTACTACCTGTGAATGGGTGCAGATGGACTCGGCTTAGAATAGGTTATGTTGTATCCGCTGTCATGTTTGAAATAAACAGTATTCTTGATGTTAAGGCTTTATACTGTAGAGTTTCTCTTTGCAATAACTAAAAAGAACCTGCTTCCTTTAACCAGGGATGCAACACCAACCATGTTCTTTGTATATTTGGTGGGACATTGATGGAATATTCTCCTAACACAGGAAACTGGACACATGAATGTTCCTACAACATTCCTATGAAACGTGTCTAGGACATTGATATCTTAAGTTCTGAGAACATGGTAACCACGTTCTCAGTGAATGGAAACATTCCTTGCACATCATGGGAACATTCCTATGAAACCTTTAATTAATGAAATAATGAGACTCTTAAAGTGAATGTTCTCTAAAGTTGTGTGAACATTTGTTGTTAGCTGGGTACACACAACTTTGCATTGACAGAGAGAGGACGAAAGTGAGAGGACAGAGAGGGAGAGAAAAAGAGAGAGAACGAGTATTAGAGCCCCCCAACAGTGGGAGAAGAAAACAATTGCCTGTTCATTCAGGCCTCAGGTTGTTCGCCACTCTACTCAGCACGTCTTTGACATTGACTCAATCGTCTCTGTTGCAGCTGGCCTCTGTGTTTACATTGAAGTGCACACAACGTGGCCAAGCAGGGATGTAGTGGAACATAAATGTATGTTAAGGCTGTTTACACACAAAGCACGCCACATTAGAGTTGTCACGTTAGTTGACAACTGATCCAAATGTAAATCAAAACTAGACTTTGAACTGAAGTCTGTGCCCAGTGTGTTGGATGCACAGAGTAATGAAATCATTTTATTAAAAATGTGTTTTCAGGGCCACATCACACACAACAGGGAAATGATGGTGTTTGGGTGATTAAGTTTAGGGGTGTAGGAGAGTGAATTGAATTTTGCTTGTGTAACTTTGCCTGCTATAAATATACTAATGCTGGTCTGCAGTACTTCAAAAGCCATTCAACCCTTTGCAACCAACGAAAAAAGTCAAAGCTTAGCAATCACCTATTTGCCTGAACATGGTATACTCTGAGTCCTAGAAGGTGCACTCTCTTGATGTCAGATTACACTGTCAAAGTCTGTCGTCTCTGTTGCAGATGGGGATTTGAAACCAAAGCTAGAGACTTTCTCACTGCTTTCACCGTGGGCGTTTCATTTTTGTCGGATTAGTAAATGTCAGTAAAGACTTATATTCTGAGCATAATTATGTGATATGAAACCCAGTGTTTAAGATATCCAAATTGTAGGGAGTTTCCTTGCTATAATGTGTGCTTGTGCAGACAGTGTGCAAAAAACATTATGTACAGACATCAGATTTTCAGAACGGAGTAAAATTCATTTTTAGCTCCTGTGAAAATAACTCAACAGAGGTGTGTATGATCTAAATAGAAAATACATGACATGTTGAATTTAAAGAGTATAAAAATCCATATAAAATAGCCATGTATTCTCTTACCACAATTCGGTAAAAATACATTATGAATGCTTTAAAAGGTGCAACACACTATTCTTTTATAATTTGCTAACCGTTTGCTCACCCTTGAATCAGTCTCAATGTTCCGAAAATAGTCATTTATTACCCATAATATAGATGGGTATATAAACTGTCAACTGCGTTTATTTTTCAGCAAACTTAACATTTATACAAACTTAACTTAACATGTAAATATTTGTATGAACATAACAAGATTCAACAACTGAGACATAAACTGAACAAGTTCCACAGACATGTGACTAACAGAAATTGAATAATGTGTCCCTGAGCAAAGGGGGTCAAAATCAAAAGTAACAGTCAGTATCTGGTGGGTGTGGCCACCAGCTGCATTAAGTACTGCAGTGCATCTCCTCCTCATGGACTGCACCAGATTTGCCAGTTCTTGCTGTGAGCACTGATGGAGGGACTGGTGTAACTCGGGCAGTTGTTGTTGCCATCCTGTACCTGTCCCGCAGGTGTGATGTTCGGATGTACCGATCCTGTGCAGGTGTTGTTACACGAGGACGATCAGCCGTCCGTCCTGTCTCCCTGTAGCTCTGTCTTAGGCGTCTCACAGTACGAATATTGCAATTTATTGCCCTGGCCACTTCTGCAGTCCTCATGCCTCCTTGCAGCATGCCTAAGGCACGTTCACGGAGATGAGCAGGGACACTGGTCATCTTTTTTGGGGTATTTTTCAGAGTCAGTAGAAAGGCCTCTTTAGTGTCCTAAGTTTTCATAACTGTGACCTTAATTGCCTACCGTCTGTAAGCTGTTAGTGTCTTAATGACCGTTCCAGATGTGCATGCTCATTAATTGTTTATGGTTAATTGAACAAGCATGGGAAACAGTGTTTAACCCCTTTACAATGAAGATCTCTGAAGTTATTTTGATTTTTACGAATCATCTTTGAAAGACAGGGTCCTGAAAAAGGGACGTTTCTTTTTTTGCTGAGTATACATGACTATTAATCACAACGTAACATTTTCGTTATTCATCCCTTTAAAAAGGATGGACTAAAGAAGGTATTGGATTCAGAATCTACAGAACTCCCATGGGTCTTTCACTATTCCCTGGTAGCCTGCTCAATCTCTTGGCTGTCAAAATAGCTTTCTCTGTTATAGAATGCAAATGCTTGACTACAAAGACAGTAAATCTGACACCCAATTATAAATAATGTCTGTTTATATGACTATCCTTCCTGAGTGAATCTGCTGTGCAAGTGCTTTCACACTGGGCACAAACTGGTTGAATGAACGTTGTTTCCACGTGATTTTAAACAAAACTTCTAACCTAAATCCAATGACATGGTGAATGTTTTTGTTGATTTCACGTTAGTTGACAACTCAACCAAATGTAAATCAAAACTAGATGTTGAACTGAAGTCTGTGCCCAGTGGGTTTGTTCAATCAACGTGCATTGCATTTTCATTGTCTTTGTGTGTGTGTCCGTGTGTGAGAGAGTGCCGTGTGTGTGCCCCTGTGTGTGTGTGCCACTGTGTGTGTGTGCCACTGTGTGTGTGAGTGCTCGTGTGTGTGTATGTATGCGTCTTAAAATCTAATAATGTATTCACAGGATTTATATATATATGCAGTAGAATAATGAAATGTATGTGTCTATGTATCTTTATTTGTGTATCTGTACAGTGTTTGCGTTGTGTGTGTGAATGGTTTGTGCATGATCAGCTTTAGAGGAGGATTCTGTCTACCTGATACCACTAAATTGCAGAAAATATGTAGAAACATGCTTCAAAAGATGTTTATAGGCTTTTGTGTGTAAAGCACAGTAAATATGACTCCCTATTACCAGAGCAAACATAGACGACTTTGGAGGATTTGGGGTGCGTCCCAAATGGCACCCTATTCCCTATATAGTGCACTACTTCTGACCAGATCCCCATGTTGCACTATATAGCGAATAAGGTGCCACTTGGGACACAGTCTTGATGTTTAATGAATGCATGTTTTTCTTTATGTTCGCAAATATGGCTATGCACAGCACACAATATTTTTTGCCATATCAGTGTGGTTTTGTCTGGGTTTATAAGAAAAAAGCCATATCTTCCTCTGTCCAGTATCTGTGTTCTTTTGTCCATCTTAATCTTTTCTTTTTATTGGCCAGTCTGAGATATGGCTTTTACTTTGCAACTCTTCCTAGAAGACCAGCATCCCGGAGTCGCCTCTTCACTGTTGACGTTGAGACTGGTGTTTTGTGGGTACTATTTAATGAAGCTGCCAGTTGAGGACTTGTTGAGGCGTCTGTTTCTCAAACTAGACACTTTAATGTACTTGTCCTCTTGCTCAGTTGTGCACCGGGGCCTCCCACTCCTCTTTATATTCTGGTTAGAGCCAGTTTGCGCTGTTCAGTGAAGGGAGTAGTACACAGCATTGTACGAGATCTTCAGTTTCTTGGCAATTTCTCACATGGAATAGCCTCCATTTCTCAGAACAAGAATAGACTGATGAGTTTCAGAAAAAAGTTATTTGTTTCTAGACATTTTGAGCCTGTAATCGAACCCACAAATGCTGTGGCTCCAGATACTCAACTAGTCTAAAGAAGGACAGATTTATTGCTTCTTTAATCAGTTTTCAGATGTGCTAACATAATTGCAAAAGGGTTTTCTAATAATCAATTAGCCTTTTAAAATGATAAACTTGGATTAGCTAACACAACGTGCCATTGTAACACAGGAGTGATGGTTGCTGATAATGGGCCTCTGTACGCCTATGTAGATATTTCATAAAAAATCTGCCGTTTCCAGCTACAATAATCATTTACAACATTAACAATGTCTACACTGTATTTCTGATCAATTTGATGTTATTTTAATGGACAATGTGCTTTTCTTTCAAAAACAAGGACATTTCTAAGTGACCCCAAACCTTTGAACGGTAGTGTATCTCCATAGAAAAAATATACGGTGTAAGAGAAAAAGAAGATGGAGGAGGCAGACAGCCAGTGACAGGGATATACATCTCAAAACATAACCATGCCACATCAAAATAAAGATATTCCCCTGTGTTGACATGAGCCAAACCTGATATTCCCACTACCATCTGTCTCCCCTGCAAACTCCTCTCTAAGCACAGTCAGCAAGTAAAGACTGGGTGAGCTATAAAAAGACCAATGCCGAGTTACACTTATGCTCATATTTCATGTTGATTAGAACTCTGATCATTGTTGCTATAATTACTTCTCTATAATTACTTCTCTTAATTACTTCATCAATTCGATGATCAGAGTTCTTTATTTTTTAACATTACATTTAGCTGCCGCCAATAAAACAACATTTAACAGTTATTTAATATTGTCATGTGTGTACTGTGCAACTGTGTCAAAACTAATTTTCCCAATTGGAATTCTGTCAGTAACGATTTAATGGTTATGAAAATACAAGGGCCATGTGTTATTTAGCATGAGCGACACCCCGGCTAACCCATGTGGCCTCTTAGCACTATGCTAATACGGTAACCACATTGGAAACACATGAAAACAGGGCTAATTGACTCCTCGAATAACGCAGACATTTGCATTCACGCTAAGGCCACAGGTTTATACATGGCAGGTGTTTTCCTGTAAACTCACTGGAATCGGCAGTTGCTTAATTGAAGAGAGCAAGATTGAGGAAGGCACAGCAGATGGCATGGTAACATGGTGAGGTTAGCGGGAGTGGCACTGCCAAGGTCTCCCAGTGCCTTCTGCCACAATGGGAGAGAGGAATACTTAAAATATTTCTATTCTATACTGAACAAAAATATAAGCGCAACATGTAAAGTGTTGGTCCCATGTTTCATGAGCTGAAATTAAAGATCCCAGAAATGTTCAATATGCATAAAAAGGATATTTCTCTCGAATTCTGTGCACTAATTACATCCCTGATAGTGAGCATTTCTCCTTTGCCAAGATAATCCATCCACCTGACAGGTGTGGCATATAAAGAAGCTGATTAAACAGCATGATCATTACACAGGTGCACCCTGTACTGGGGACATTAAAATACCACTCTAAAATGTGCAGTTTTGTCACAAAACACAATGCCACAGATGACTCAAGTTTTGAAGGAGTGTGCAATTAGCATGCTGACTGAAGGAATGTCCAACAGAGCTGTTGCCAGAGAATTGAATGTTAATTTCTCTACCATAAGCCACCTCCAACGTTGTTTTAGAGAATTTGGCAGTATGTCCAACCAGCCTCACAACTGCAGACCACATGTAACCAGCCCAGGACCTCAACATAGGGCTTCTTCATCTGCAGGACCGTCTGAGACCAGCCACCCGAACAGCACAACCAAAGAATTTCTGCACAAACTGTCAGAAACCATCTCAGGGAAGCTCATCTGCGTGTTCATCATCCTCACCAGTGTCTTGACTTGACTGCAGTTCGGCTTCATAACTGACTTCAGTGGGCAAATGCTTACCTTCAATGGCCACTGGCACGCTGGAGAAGTGTGCTCTTCACAGATTAATTCTGGTTTCAACTGTACCAGGCAGATGGAAGACAGTGTGCACGCAGTCGTGTGGGCGAGCGGGTTTGCTGATGTCAGCGTTGTGAACAGAGTGCCCCATGGTGGATGTGGGGTTATGGTATGGGCAGGCATAAGCTACGGACAAGGAACACAATTGCATTTTAGCGATTTTGAATGCACAGAGATACTGGGATGAGATCTTGAGGCCCCCATTGTCGTGCCATTTATCCACAGGGTGTTCCAGTTCTCGCCAATATCCAGTAACTTTGCACAGCCATTGAAGAGGAGTGGGACAACATTCCACAGGCCACAATCAATAGCCTGATCAATTCTATGCAAAGGAGATGTGTCACGCTGCATGAGGCAAATGGTGGTCACACCAGATACTGACTGGTGTTCTGATCCACGCCCCTACATTTTAAAAAAAGGTATCTGTGACCAACAGATGCATATCTGCATTCCATGTCATGAAATCCATATATTAGGGCCTAATTTATTTATTTAAATTGACTGATTTACAAATTTGAAATGTTACTTAGTAAAATCGTTGTTTTTATTTTTGTTCAGTGTATATCAGAACTTGATTTTTGCTCCGCCTTAACTTAATGGACGACTGTCTAGACTATATACTTTAACCTGATCATCCATTGGAAGATCATAGAGCCATTTGATGACATCAGCTTCTACTTTTTGTGTATTTTTCTTTAGGCCTTTGGGGGGAAAAAAATATATTGTGTGAGTGTGTGCACTCTCTCTCTCTCTGAACGCCCTTCTGATGTATTTGATCTTGTTGATGCCCGAAACCACTAGTCAGATCATCTATTATCTTTCCCACCACTAATGAAGACATCTGAATGTTTTGTTGGGAGCAGTGTCCGCATGTCGCCATCTGCTGTGTCTCCTGTGCCAGACTGCGCACGTGCGTGGTGAGGCAGGCACAGGGCACCGGGCCCTGGGGACTAGAGCCTGTCTCAGTGATGCCAGCAATGCCAAGGAACACACTGGCAAGGGACCATCTCTTTCCTCCTGATGGTTGCTATCTAGCGCTACATGGCCATTCCTGGCTGAAAGAGGAAGTGACACATTTCTGTTTGAATACTTTGAAAATACATCCTTCCTCCTTCCCTTCCTTCATGTAATCACTGATCCAACATGATTGGATTGGGTAAAAGCAATGTCATGGAACCCTTGCCTCTTGCTTTAACCTATCCAATCATTCTAGACCAGTGATTTCATCAAGGAAGGAGCAAAGGAAGGATGCATTTTCAGATCCCAAGTAAAGGTGTAAGCAATATGCTAATAGCGCCACCTTGCTCTCTGACAGGCAAGGACTTTTCACTATATTGCCTATACCTATAACATTCTCTCAGATCTCTACAAGGGTACATGGTGTAGGGTCTATGAGGTTGATTTGGGATTGGGCCAAAGTATTAGGAACAGGGCCCTTGTCACTCAATGTGTGTGTCCCAATACTCCTGAAGTGTGCACTTGTTCACTACCTCCCAGTTTGTTATATCAGTGATTTCCTTTCAAATCAATGACGGGAAGTGATCCAGAGCACACTTGGGGGTAAAGGAGAGATAATTGGGACATAGATAATGTTTCCACTTCCTGGTTTGTTCAGGTGTCCAGTGACACATTTTGTCACTTGGAATGGTGTTGTTTACTAATCTGTCACTGCCCACATGTTTGTTTATTCTTTGTTTCCTTGGCTGTTGTCTGACAGTAGAGGAACTTTGAGTTTGAGGCCCTGATAAAGCTAACAATGTCCATAAAACATGGATTGCTGATGCTATGTATTGGCCAATGAGAGGCTTTGAAGCCACTGATTGCCATATTGGTACTCCTCAGAAGAAGATTTTCACATACTTTTTTTGCAGAAAATGCAGATATCAATATCAACAAATTTGGACAACATAGAGTCAGGCTAATTAACACTGCGAATTTATGCTAGCTGTGAAACAGAAATTAACATGGAAATGTTGTTTTAATTCATGTTTGTGTGTTGTACTGGAACTAATAACAACAAACTATAATTTAATAAAAGTTTAATAAAATAAATAGTTCTACTAGGATTCTAATTGGGGTGACAAAATCCTAGAAAACGTATCAATCAATCAATCAATAAAATGTATTCATAAAGCCCTTTTTGCATCAGCAGATGTCACAAAGTGCTATACAGAAACCCAGCCTAAAACCACAAACAGCAAGCAATGCAGATGTAGAAGCAAGGTGGCTAGGAAAAACTTATGGGACTCCCAATCACGGCCAATTGTGATACAGTCTGGATTCGAACCAGATTGTCTGTAGTGACACCTCTAGCACTGAGATGCAGTGTATTAGACCACTGCTCCCAAGTGATAATGCTACCTTGTCCCACTGACAATAATCACAGTGGTTGTAGAGGGTTCAACGGTTCAGTACATCAGGAGTAAATGTCACTTGGCTTTTCATAGTCTGGCATTTAGATGTTGAAATAGCAGGTGTGGTAGAGAGAGAGAGTTGAAAACAGCAGGTCTTGGACAAGGTAGCACGTCCGGTGAACAGGTCAGGGTTCCATAGCGCAGACAGAAGAGTTGAAACTGGTGCAGCAGCACGAGTCATCATGCTAGGTAGTCCTGAGGCGTGGTCCTAGGGCTCAGGTCCTTGGGGAGGGAGAGAGGGAGAGAGGGAGAATTAGAGGGAGCATACTTAAATTCACACAGGACACCGGATAAGACAGGAGAATAACACCAGATATAACAGACTGACCCTAGCCCCCCGGCACATAGACTATAGCAGCATAGATACTGGATGCTGAGACAGGGGGAGTCGGGAGACACTGTGGCCCCGTCCGACGATACCCCCGGAAAGGGCCAACCAGGCAGGATACAACCCCACCCACTTTTCCAAATCACAGCCCCCACACCACTAGAAGGATATCCACAGACCACCAACCTACTACCCTGAGACAAGGCTGAGTATAGCCCACAAAGATCTCCTCGACTGCAAGAGCCTGAGGGGGGCGACAAACCGGACAGGAAGAGCAAGTCAGTGACTCAACCCACTCGACGCACCCCTCCTAGTGACGGCATGGAAAGCACTAGTAAGCCAGTGACTCATCTCCCGTAATAGGGTCAGAGGCAGAGAATCCCAATGAAGAACGGGAAACCGTCCAGGCAGAGACAGCAAGGGCGGTTTGTTGCTCCAGTTGCTTTCCGTTCACCTTTGCACCCCTGGGCCAGACTATAGGATCCAATCGGATTAAAGTAGTCCAATAGGATTCCAATAGGATTCTTATAGAGGTGACACAAAATCCTATAGAAAAATTTGAATATTATAGAATTATTTTGGAAAAATCATTCATCCTATAGGATTTTTTTGACTAGGGTATTGAATATCGGTCAAAAATATCTGCCTGTGGACTCCTTGACCCCCCAAAATTGGTATCGGCCCTAAAAAAATCCATATCTGTAATTCTCTACTTTATACGCATCATTGGATACAGCAGTCATTGATCAGGTTGAGCCTATAGAAATATAATAATTCCATTATTTCCATGGTTACCCGTATAGAAGATGGAGAAGTCTAATTGTTCTAGTAATTTACCTCAATCATCTTTAGTAAGCAGGGCTATCATCGGTTATTGATAAAGTAACAAGCTGACTACCAAATCCATTAACTTCGTCTTTTTACAAAAAGTCTGCGTCCCAAATGGAAGTTTATTTCCTACATAGTGCACTACTTTTGACTAGGACATTTAGGACGCAGTTGAGGAAGACAAACAACCATGTCTTTTATCTTAATAGAAAACTGAGAAGCATTACTGCCAGCCAGTACACACAGTGTGTGTAGTTTGTACTATATGGAAGCATGGGACACACAGGTTTTTTATATTTTTAAAATTTAACTAGGCAAGTCAGTTAAGAACAAATTCTTATTTACAATGACGGCCTACCCCGGCTAAACCTGGACGACGCTGGGCCAATAGTGCCGCCCTATTGGACTCCCAATCACGGCCCGGAATGTGATACAGCCTGGATCTCCAATTAGCCCCCTGCCTTGTCACATTCCCACAACGAAGACGGGGTCAGTACAGAGTGGAGTGGAATGGGGGAAGAAGAGGAGTAGAGGGTAGAAGGGGTTGGAAGATGAAGAAATATTATTGAAGGACAGGAGAGGAGTTGTGAGGATCAACTGGACCATGAAGTGTGGAAAGAAGGCAAATCGATGAGAGAGAGGGGCAGCATACATATATTCTTAATTGACATTGGCACACTGCCACAGACTCACATAGATTATGGTATAATGAATCCAATCTAAACATCATAGCTAAGGGGGTATTTCTCAGTGGTCCACATCTGACCCTGACATTACATATATATATATTTTTGATACATAATTGCTATTTCCAGACACTGATTACATATCTGAATGACATGTCATGAGGGGTTATAACATGTTACTACATGTCATAACACAGTTATGAACTAGTAATGTGCAGTTGCAGTCCGCAAACAATTAGTTCATTTCAAACAACTCTTTTGATGTCATGATTCGTTTTTCCAAGTGACTCGTTCATTTTAGTAATTTGTTTGACCTGCTGGCCACAATGAATACAGCAGGATTAATATGCGCTCTTCCGGTTCAGCATCTCCGGAGACGTGATCCGACCAGCAAAATGTTCTTGATGGATACAGCTCAACAAGCTCGAACTCGAGAATAAATCGTTTTTGGGGGGACCTGCAGTTCGCAAAATTATATTGTGCTAATCTCCCTTAGGGAGTCAAGAACTTGAATTCCGCCAAGCGTCGTTCACAATATAGTCCAGTTGCGGCCGCAAATATACCTAATTTCAAAGGTATCAATCGTATTTGTAGGCTATGCAATTTATAAGTCTCAGTCACAAATGACAGCGCCAATAACCCCTCTATGGTGAACGAGAGGCTTGTAAAATCATGATTCTTTCGAGTTTTTAGATCATTGTTCACCGGTAGGGGGTCCTGCGTGCTCTGGACATTACTGAATCAAATGAACTAAATTAGTTGAAAGATTTGTTCTTTTGACTGAATGAGTTGAAAAGATCCGAGTCAGTAAAAAGAGTCTAACTCCCATCACTATTATGAACTCATTCTGGTAGGATAAGTATGGTAGGACAGAGGACAAGTTCCTTGTAGGAGGTGTCGTTACTCGCATAATCGGCTACGACATTCTTCACGCTGGTTTACAGGAGACATATTTAAAGCCCTTCACCAGTATCAGCCAGTTTTGGAAAGGAAGAGATAGCAAAAAGGATTGAACCGGAGCGAAGGCTAATTGAATTGGATAATGCAGTTTGGGATTTATCTCATGTTTTAATTAGCTTAAATTTCTACAATGTGGTGGTGTATTGAGCTTTACAGACGCTGCGCCATTACAGTGCTAAAGATCCTCCTCTAGGCAAGGTGACCACTGGGTCATGATCATTAGGGTACGCAATGGACAACATTTTAAAAGCTTTCACAACTAAAAACGAAAATGTGAGTTTCAGTCCGTTTCTTTCATTTGGTGCCTAATGAACACAAAGTGTTGTGGATACAGGGAATCACACTGAAGAAAAAAAACATGAATGAATGAAACTGCTAATGGAAGACAGAATCAGGAGAATTGATTCACTGACTTTGTATGAACCAGAACCAGTGGCGGTTGGTGCCGTTTAAGATGAGGGAGGATGATTCATTTTTTATGAGCATGGCCTTATTTCTATTGCAGCATATTGGATGACTGTCATTCATATTCCATTCACCCAGCTCAATGTAACATCTATAGGTTTAGGCTACTACATGATACTTACATTTTCCCTATACCCATCATGAGGTTGCTACAACCTAGACAATGAATGACATTTTACAACATACGCTAGGTGCACAGGTTGAGAGAAATTTGAGTAAAGGTGACAGACATTGACACATTCAATACCGCCTTGCACACTCTTGCCTGCATCTAGCTGATCTAGGGTGTAATCATTAGTCGCTTAAGAAATGTTTTTCAACAGAATCTGCAGAATGAATACACCCCGATCATACGCAAATGCAGTTCACTTTCATAGCAGTCACATACAGACAGCATGAGCCCTTTGATCATTGTATAATTTCTTCTCGCATCCACGTACTCTCCTCCTCTCAACTATTTTTCCCTTTGCTTGTGAACTTCAGTACACAACCCATCAGCTGTCTGTGGCCAGGAGACAAAACCTTTCCAAGCCAAACTTTCATATCATAACCGCTAACCACTACACACAGCCTATATCATTTTCACCATATTATAACGTCATAGTCAACATAGCTACTAGAACTAACACGTTAGTAAACCCGCTACAATCATGCAGTACAGTGTACAGTCAGCAAAAAGTTTAGCAGTTACACTGGCCCCCCCGGTAGCAATAAATTACCTTGACTTGTTTGAGTTCCAGTGTTGGATAGCCATAGCCAGCTAGCTAACATAACATCCCTCTGTGTTTGAGCTGGGTGTTTGAGTAGGCTAAACTAGTCAGCTGCATTCGCTAGATAAAATACGAAATATAGCTATCTCTCTCTCTCTCTCTCTCTCTCTCGCTTTTCCTTCATTTTGAATAAATTATTATTTTTTAAACTGTTCAACTATTGCCTTTCTCTCTCTTTGAGTCAACTACTCCCCACATTTTATGCACTGCATTGCTAATCTAGTACTGCTTATGCTTTCAGTACTAGATTAATTATCTGATCCTTTGATTGGGTGGACAACATGCCAGTTCATTCTGCAAGAGCTCTGATAGGCTGGAGGACATCCTCTGGAAGTTGTCATACTTACTGTGTAAGTCTATAGAAGGGGGAGAGAACCACGAGCCTCCTAGGTTTTATATTGAAGTCAGTGTACCCAGAGGAGGACGGAAGTATAGTTTTATCTAAACTTTCACTATTTACATCTTTTGAAATTCACTGAGGAGGATGGTCATCCCCTCTCTCACCTGAGGAGCCTCGACTGACCAGAACCTTTTAAAACTGAATCAATGAATTATTAGGAAATACCATTGTCTCTGATGTCAGAAAGTGAATCGATTTCTTGACTCATCTAGACATTGAATGTCAAGTCCCTCTATCCGAGATACTTTGCTGTGCAAATCAAACACATGTCGGAAAGCACTGTGTGGAAATTACATGATCTGCAACAAACCAGAAAGGGTTTTTTCAATGGGTTATAGTATTGGTACACAAAAACAATTTGAGAATGTCCAGTGACACAAATTTCATAGGTGGCAAAGGTCCAGATGGATATCACAATTTACCGGCGTTGTGGTACAGTGTAGTGACAAACATACAGTCATCTATGACTTAGATGAATGAATTATAAACTTTATTTTTAATGTGAACCTGTGCATCATTGCATCGAAGTGGTTGCATAGTTGTCTTTATGCAAAAAAAATTCCCTCTGAACCAATATACATGACCCTTGAATTATTCAAAAATATTTAAATAAAATGAAGTGCATGTTTTCTGGGGAACAAAAGAGAGTTCAGTAGAAAAATTATAATAATCTGAATGTACAGAACGTCACTGTGGGCCATGCAATATACAGAAGGCCACTGTGGGCCATGCAATATACAGAAGGTCACTGTGGGCCATGCAATATACAGAACGTCACTGTGGGCCATGCAATATACAGAAGGTCACTGTGGGCCATGCAATATACAGAAGGTCACTGTGGGCCATGCAATATACAGAAGGTCACTGTGGGCCATGCAATATACATGTATTAGTCACTAGGGGCCTTGCCCTTGCATCAATGAGAGAAACTTCTGTCTCCTGCCAATGCTTTGAACTTTAGAGCAACTCTGAGACACTGGTGCAGGTGTTCATTGGTGACCCTGGTGCGGTAATTGTTTTTAATAAAGTTTGGTGTAGAGAAGGCTGATTCACAGCAGTACGTGGAGCCAAACATGATCAGGATGTGTAATGCCATTTTCTCATGAACAGGGACATCAGCTGCAGGCACCATCTTTCCCCAGCCTACTCTTTCAAATACATATTTTCATGCAGCTGAATCAACTCCATTTGCAGTGATGCAACATTTCCCATGTGAAGATTTGTTTCGCTTCCTCTGAAAACTTTGTAACATTTGTGACCAAGAAGGGGTTCTGGATGAACCAAGAGTGAAGTCATCAAAGCGAGCATTGAAGTTTTCCATCAGCATGACCCTTTTTTGGGTCTGGTTTATTGAGTTTGGCTGGGCTATAGGATGCATCAGGAGGTTTATTTTCAACTGATATAGGTCTATAGACCAGATTTACTAAAAGATTTCACGTGTTCCCAACCATTACATGAAAAAGACTTGGTGCCGTGTGTATCATGCAACTCAGAGTAGGAGTTCCTCCCTGTCCATGTAATCATCATTGTGATCTAAAAGTCAAAACTGATCCTAAATCAGCACTAGTGATGGGCATTCTGGGTTGTTTTGGTGAGCCCGATCATTTGGCTCAGTTCACCTAAAAGAGCCGTTAAAGGTAGCACCGCAGATATTGAGATGAGCGAGATGCAAGACTTCTCTCTCACACACAGTCACACACTGTATTTGCACATGTGCATGGATTCGCTTCACGCTGTTATGGTGTAGTAGCCACGGGACCAAAACAGCTGAGAAGTTGAGCCTTGCGCTTCAACGCTCTTAGTTGTCGTGGAAATTGACCAACTATGCTGTTTACTTTCTGAATTTACGTCTACCGTTAATTTGGCTCCCAAACGGCTCTTTATTCAGTAGAGTTTCAGGGAAAATACCACTCAAAAACTATCTTTTGGTATTTGTCTCAAAATACAGAAAGTATCACAGTATGATGCGTTTGCACCATATGACTTCCTGTCATTTGAAATTCTATATCTTGAAAACTTGATTGCTGACATGCATCAACAGTGGGCTAATGAAACTAAGACTGTGACATCTGCAGTGCTGCTCGTGGAAACGTCATATCGTCTCAGTTTAAACATTAGCTCGAGAACAGCTCATTAAAGTTGACCATAAACAATGGAGAAAAAAATGATTAACAAAGCATTCAGGAATAGGCTTAATCTGTGTCTGGGAAACCGGCCCTGTAAAGTAAAACTTGATCATCCATTTGGCCTGCAAGTAAGTCTGTGCTGAGAAGGTTTTCTGAAGTAAGAGATCCAGGACATATAGACACATCAGCAGCAGCTCAGGGTGTCTGTGACAGCAGCCCTCCTGGAACATCAACACTAGGTCAAACCTCTCTTTACTGTCATACTTCACTGTCAGCACTGTCACATTATACCCAGGGACTGAGAAAGGGAGGGAAGGAGGGAGAGGAAGAAAGGAGGAAGTGTGTGAGAGAGAGAGATGGAGGCAAAGCGACAGTAAGATAGTGTGCGTGTTTGAGAGAAAGGGAAGGCAGAGGGAAAGCAAACAAGCAGGGCGGGAGCAAGAAAGAAATGTCTGGGGGAAAAAAGAGTATTGAAAGGAAGGAGGGAGAACAGGATAGATGTTATATTTGAAAATAAAAAAGATATGGTGGGAGAGAGAGAATAGAGACAACTAATGGAAGGGGAGAAGGGCAGTCACTAAATGGGGAATCTGCTGGCTGTCGTGTATACGGAAACCTGAGAGAGATGAGCGGGAATGACAGATGTCCTTCCCCCCTGACGAGTGTGTGATTTTACAGAGTGTCTATGTCAAGTATGTATTTAAATGAAAATCATAATTGCACTTTATTTTGCCAGTGCCGAAAATTACCACCAATTTGACTAATTAAAAATGACGTGGTAAATATGTAGCGACAGAGTAAAAAAATGCAAATGACATGTTTGCTCTTTGGGATTAAATTCAATTATCACTAAGCACCCTCCGACTTTTCAAAACACTCGCTGTGTGACAGGCACAAGAACCCCCAAACCCACATACAAACTGTAGCCCAAGGATGACATGGAACCCCAAACCCACATACAAACTGTAGCCCAAGGCTGACATGGACCCCCAAATCCACATACAAACTGTAGCCCAAGGCTGATATGGAACCCCAAACCCACATACAAACTGTAGCCCAAGGATGACATGGGGTTCAAGTGGAGTGATAGGGAGAGAGACAGAAACTGTGATATCTGATATCCGTTTGATGACATTTATTGATAAAGAAAAAACATTTGATCACAGAAAAGAGAGACAGATATATGTGAGAGAATGAGTGAGGTATAAAAACAAGAGAAACGGAGAAGGGAAAGCAGTGCAGGGGGAGAGAAATGGAGTGAGGGGTTTAAGAGAGAGCAAGTGGACTGTGCATTAAGAGACATAAGTGGAGCGAAAGAAATGGAATAGTGAGAAAGGAGAGGAAACGAGAGAGAGAAAGAGAGAGAGAGAGAGAGAGAGAGAGAGAGAGAGAGTGAATAGTAACAGTAGGGGAGAAAGACCCCATTCTTCTTTTAGCTGGGGAACCTGACAGCTGTTAGCTGAAGAACCTGCCAGCTTTTAGCTGGGGAACCTGACAGCTGTTAGCTGAAGAACCTGCCAGCTTTTAGCTGGGGAACCTGACAGCTGTTAGCAGGCAAACTCCTGCAAATGGAGTAAGGGGAGGGAGGCACTGTGCAGGGCAATGGTGGAAATCCATCATGACTAGGGCCAGGGGAGAAAGGAGTTGTGTTCCAAATGGCACCCTAGTGCCCATAGGTCCCTGGTCAAAAGTAGTGCGCTATATACAGTAGGTAATAGGGTGCCATTTGGGATGCAACAGAGGAGTGTGGGGATTAAAGGTGGTAGGGATCATTGCATGGGGGCATACAGTCTAAACTGTCTGTTCTCCAGAAAATCTGATTCTGCACTTAATGGCATCCTACCTCCAGCACTGGGGGCATGATAGCAGTTCAGTTCATGTTTAGCCAGACAGGGCCTGTGACCTTGGTCTGCAAACAAGACTTAGGCCAAGTCTACGTTTGCCAAGTCAATCAGTCAGGTGAATAGCAGCCGGTCCTCCTCTTCCCCAGACAGTGAGAAGAGGCTATGCCGTTTTTAGACCAAGACCCCGTATGAATACCTTTGAAATGTATCCTTCCAGGCCCTCCTGAGTGGCGCATGGTCTAAGGCACTGCATCGCAGTGCTTGAGGCGTCACTACGGACCCGGGTTCGATTCCAGGCTGTGTCACAACCGGCCATGACCGGGAGTCCCATAGGGCAGCACACAATTGGCCCAGTGTCGTCTGGGTTAGGGGAGGGTTTGGCTGGGGGGCTTTACTTGGCTCATCGCACTCTGACTTCAGTGAACAGTGTTTCCTCTGACACATTGGTGCATCTGGCTACCGAGTTAAGCGGGCGGGTGTTAAGACGCACGGTTTGGTGGGTCATGTTTTGAAGGACGCATGATTTGACCTTTGCCTCTCCCGAGCCTGTTGGGGAGTTGCAGCGATGAGACAAGATCATAATTTAATTGCAATTGTATATCACAAAAAAAAATAAAGTATCCTCCCTACCTCCTAATCTGTAAGTGATAGGTGACGACATGGGTTGTGTCTGAAATGGCACACTATGGGCCCTGGTCAAAAGCAGTGTACTATATAGTGCACAAGGTGCCATTTCAGACACAGCCATGGCCTCCAACCGATTGCTTTCACAAATCCAGTGTCAGATCAGTAATTTTCTCAGGGAAAGAAGGGTGCACTTAAAAACTATTCAAACACTGGTTCTTAGTAGAAGAGTACAGATGAGATGTGTGTAATTGTGTGTCTTGACCAGCTTCTGTTTTGATGTGCTGATGTTGTTGTAACAATGTTGAGGGGATACATTTTTTTCAGTTTGTGGTGAGGTGGTGTGATGAATGTGATTATGTTTAGGGGAGGTTGTGTTGAGGTAATGTTAGGGTTAGGTTTCTTATTATGCTACTCGACTGCAGGGCTTCTCCGTTGAAGTTGTACTTTAGTAAGGCTGTGCTGAGGTTGTACTGAGGTTGTCCTAGGTTTGCCATGGTATTCGGATGGATATTGTGTCAAGGTTGCATCAAGGTTACGGTGAAATTGCACTGGAATGTATTGAGTTTTTTGTGGAGTTGTATTGGGTTTGTGCAGAGGTCCTTGCGAATCACACCACCAAGCCCCCATTTGTCAAACCTGTCTTCAGGTGCACAGCTCAGCAAACATGGAAAATGCAATTCTTCCCCATTCCCACAGTGCATCAGGACTGACTACCGCCCCAGAGGTCGTCACAAGGGTAATGAACATACTGTATATCGAGTGTGTTGCATTGGCTTTATAATCACTTACAGTCTGCCCTCTTTCTACCTGTTATGAATGTGATCGGTAATGAGGAAAATCAAACAGCATTACTGTACCGTCTCAAACTGAAGGCTAAAGCACTGTTTGTTGTCCTTACATAGACAAGAGCAGACATGTCAGACCTGTACTTCACTCAAAGCCTGTTCATCTGGCAACAGTTCACTGCCTGCCTGCCTGCCTGCCTGCCTGCCTGCCTGCCTGCCTGCCTGCCTGCCTGCCTGCCTGCCTGCCTGCCTGCCTGCCTGCTTGCAGTTGCACTTCTCATCTTGGTTTAGATTCTACAGTGTTGCTGAAATTGCTGCAGATAAAGGGGTTACTGTAGCATGACGGGGGTCAACAAACTCTGTGCTGAAGGACTGACAGGTATATGGAAGAGGATTACTCTTTTGGTACCATGGAAATACAGTTCACATCATTAGTGTGAAGCTGGAATCAACCAACGGCAGGTCGAGTCATAGATTTAAAGTGCAAAAGGCAGAAAGACAGCCACCTGCTTAAGACCTGATTACTCTGTCACTCTAGTCAAACGTGTCATACAACTCTAGACTGGGCTGGGTGTTGGCTATGTACAGTATGATAGGAAATTAAATACATGGCACTTTCTGTGTGCAAAGCCCAGGAAAACATGTGCACACAAGTACATAGCCAAATGGCACACGTTTCAAACAGAGAAGGATATTTTCAGAAAAGTGAAGAGCACGAACACAGAGGAGGTCTTCACTACCACGGCCACAGACCCTTGTGTTGAATATGTAAAATACAGTAGGTCCATGGATGCCCACTGTATCCTGCAAAAGGGATGGGACTGGATCAAATTGCACAGTATTTGTTTTGAAAAAATCCCAGAAATGTAATCCTTGCTGGATGCCAACAATTTACATTTCACTGTGGCTCCATTGGGCTACCAATGGATGCACCTAGTGAACTTGGATGATTTATCATCATGGACGCTGACACTGCTGGGGAAAGCATTGGTCTCTGCTGACAGTGTATATTATAGCTGTGCTTTCATCTATACCAGGAACCACTTGCCCCCACCTTCCTCAATCACTTCTTTCCCAGTACAATTCTAGAGGAGCCAGTAAGATATGCCAGTGCCCTGGAGACGCCAAAAGGTTATTGGGTGAATCGTAACTACACATAGAATTTACTGAAAGGAGGAGGTGGAATATTGATACCAACGTCATGATGCACAGTGGTGGAAAAAGTATTCAATTGTCATACTTGAGTAAAAGTAAAGATACCTTAACAGAAAATGACTCAAGCAAAAGTGAAAGTTACCCAGTAAAATACTACTTGAGTAAATGTCTAAAAGTATCTGGTTTTAAAGGTACTTAAGTACAGTGGTAGAAAAAGTACTCGATTGTCATACTTGAATATAAGTACAAAGTAAAAGTAAAATGCTATACATTCACTTCCTTATATTAAGCAAACCAGATGGCACAATTTTCGTATAATTTTTTATTACAGACAGACAGGGGCACACTCAGACATAATTTACAAACACAGTATTTGTGTTTCGTGAGTCCACCAGATCAGAGGCAGTGGGGATGACAAAGCGGTATAACGATGCCATAATTCTGTCCTGCTTATAATTTTTTTATTTAACAAGGCTTAGTCAATGGATCAATTGAAAATGTGGGTTCACTGCTCCAATCCAGATGTGTTGGTCATTACTGAGACGTGGTTAAGGAAGAGTATTTTGAATACTGATGTTAACCTTTCTGGTAATAACCTTTTTCGGCAAGACAGATCTTCCAAAGGTGGGGGAGTGGCATTTTTTACCAAGGATCACCTTCAGTGCTCGGTTGTCTCCAGCAAGTCTGTACCCAAACAATTTGATTTGCTAGTTTTAAGTATTAAACTTTCAAATAACTCTTTGTTAACTGTTGCTGGGTGCTATCGTCCTCCATCAGCACCGGCCTGTACCCTACCTGCCCTAAGCTCTCTCCTGGCTCCTTACACTAAATCTGAATTTGTCCTGCTAGGTGACCTAAACTGGGACAATGCTTAAACCACCTGACCAAGTCCTAAAGCAATGGGACTCCCTAAATCTTTCTCAGATTATTAGCAATCCCACAAGGTATGACTCCAAACACCTAGAAAAGGCTACTCTTCTTGATGTTATCCTCACAAATAATCCTGATAGGTATCAGTCTGGTGTTTTCTGTAATGACCTTAGTGATCACTGTTTTACAGCCTGTGTTCGTAATGGCTGCTCAGTGAAACGACCTGTCCTCATTTGTCATAGACGCTTGCTAAAAAACTTTAATGAGCATGCCTTCCTTCATGAACTGGTTTCTGTAAAATGGAATAGAATCAGCTTGATCCCCTCTGTTGAAGACGCTTGGGCCTTATTTTTTTATATTTTCAGAGGTATTGCTAACAAACAGCGCACCCATAAAGAAAATGAGAATTAAAAACAGGTTCAGCTCCTGGTTCGACCGTGATCTTGCAGAGTTACTCCACCTCAAGAATTGCATTTGGCGAAAGTCCCGGCACATGCTTACTCAGGCTGACTGGCTCTCGTTCAGGCAAATTAGAAATAAGTGCACTCAGGCTATCCGGAAGGCCAAAGTTAGTTACTTTAAAAAAAACAGTTCTCTCTCTGTGGGTCTAACCCCAAGAAATTCTGGAAAACGGTTAAAGACCTTGAGAATAAACCCTCCTCCTCACAGCTGCCCATGTCCCTTAAAGTTGATGATGTGGTTGTTACTGACAAGAAGCACATGACTGAGCTATTTAATCAACACTTCATTAAGTCAGGATTCCTATTTGCCTCCTTGCCTGTCCAACATTTCCTCATCTGCCAGCCCTTCTAATGCAACTATCCCCGATACTTTTCCCTCTTTTTCCCCTGCCCCGCTACAAAGTTGTTCCCTGGAGGCAGCTACTGAGTTCGAGGTACTAAAGGAGATCCTGAAACTTGACCCCGAAAAACCATCTGGGTCAGATGGTTTAGACCCTTTATTCTTTAAGGTTGCTGCCCCTATCATCGCCAAGCCTATCTCCGACCTTTTTAACCTGTCTCTCCGTTCTGGGGAGGTTCCCATTGCTCGGAAGGCAGCCACGGTTAGTCCTTTATTTAAGGGGGAGATCAAGCTGATCCTAACGGTTATAGGTCTATTTCAATTTTGCCTTGTTTATCAAAAGTGTTGGACAAACTTGTCAATAATCAACTGACTGGCTTTCTTGATGTCTATAGTATTCTCTTTGGTATGCAATCTGGTTTCCGTTCAGATTATGGATGTGCCACTGCAACCTTAAAGGTCCTCAATGATGTCACCACTGACCTTGATTCTAAGCAATGTTGTGCTGCTATTTTTATTGACTTGGCCAAAGCTTTTGATACGGTAGACCATTCCATTCTTGTGGGCCGGCTAAGGAGTATTGATGTCTCTGAGGGGTCCTTGGTCTGGTTTGCTAACTACCTCTCTCAAAGAGTGCAGTGTATAAAGTCAGAAAATCTGCTGTCTCAGCCACTGCCTGTCACCAAGGGAGTACCCCAAGGCTCAATCCTAGGCCCCACGCTCTTCTCAATTTACATCAACAACATAGCTCAGGCAGCAGGAAGCTCTCTCATCCATTTATATGCAGATGATAGTCTTATACTCAGCTAGCCCCTCCCCGGGTTTTGTGTTAAATGCACTACATCAAAGCTTTCTTAGTGTCCAACAAGCTTTCTCTACACTTTACCATGTTCTGAACACCTCCAAAACAAAGGTCATGTGGTTTGGTAAGAAGAATGCCCCTCTCCCCACAGGTGTGATTACTACCTCTGAGGGTTTAGAGCTTGAGGTAGTCACCACATACAAGTACTTGGGAATGTGGCTAGGCGGTACACTGTCCTTCTCTCAGCACATATTAAAGCTGCAGGCTAAGTTAAATCTAGACTTGGTTTCCTCTATCGTAATCGCTCCTCTTTCACTCCAGCTGCCAAACTAACCCTGATTCAGATGACCATCCTACCCATGCTATATTACGGAGACATAATTTATAGATCGGCAGGTAAGTGTTCTCTAGCAGCTAGATGTTCTTTACTATTCGGCCATCAAATGTGCCACCAATGCTCCTAATAGGACACATCACTGCACTCTATACTCCTCTGTAAACTGGTCATCTCTGTATACCTGTCGCAAGACCCATTGGTTGATGCTTATTTATAAAACCCTCTTAGGCCTCACTCCCCCCTACCCCCTTTCTGAGATATCTACTGCAGCCCTCATCCTCCACATACAACACCTGTTCTGCCAGTCACATTCAGTTAAAGGTCCCCAAAGCACACACATCCCTGGGTCGCTCGTCTTTTCAGTTCGCTGCAGCTAGCGACTGGAACGAGCTGCAACAATTACTCAAACTGTACAGTTTTATCTCAATCTCTTCATTCAAAGACTCAATCATGGACACTCTTACTGACAGTTGAGGATGCTTTGCATGATGTATTGTCATCTCTACCTTCTTGCCCTTTGTGCTGTTGTCTGTGCCCAATAATGTTTGTACCATATTTTGTGCTGCCACCATGTTATGTTGCTACCATGTTGTTGTCATGTTACGTTGCTACCATGCTGTTTTGTCATGTGTTGCTATATTGTTGTCTTAGGTATCTCTTTTGGTAGTGTTGTTTTGTCTCTTGTCGTGATGTGTGTTTGGTCCTATATTTATATTTTATTTATTTTTTATTTTTAATCCCATTCCCCGTCCCTGCAGGAGGTCTTTTGCCTTTTGGTAGGCAGTCATTGTAAATAAGAATTTGTTCTTAACTGATTGCCTAGTTAAATAAATAGTCAGTTAAGAACAAATTCTTATTTACAATGATGGCCTACCAAAAGATGGCCAGTTGTGATACAGTCAATCACGGCCAGTTGGATTCAAACCAGGTTGTCTGTAGTGACTCCTCTAGCACTGAGATGCAGTGTCTTAGACCACTGCACCACTTGGGAGCCCAAAAGTAAAAGTTGTCAAATATAAATAGTAATGTAAAGTACAGATACCCCAAAAAACAACTTAAGTACTACTTAAAAGTATTTTTACTTAAGTACTTTACACCACTGATGATGCAGCAGCTATTTTCTGACTCTTTTGAGCATACCTTATGTCATAAGGTTCCATAGGGAAAGCTTGTCTCTTTAGCAAAGTAAAAATGCATGACCAACAGCCTGTAATGTCCCTTTCAAGAGCCTGCATTATGGGAGTTTCACCAGAGAATGGTCTGAATACAAAATATATCCAATGACATCATACACAAGAGTCTGTTGGCGGTACTATTTCATCGGCAATGCATAACCTCCTCACCTGTTCAATATAAACATCTAGTTCAGCAGTGAGTCAGTTATATTAGCCCTCTGTTTGACCTACAGTACTCTGAAAATGAGTATTTACTCAACAGAGATCATTTAGGGTTCCCTAGTGTATAATCCATAGACAAACCCTTACGAGAGGAACATGGACAAATGGTACAACCCTACGACGGAAAACGTTTTAGAGTTTGCTATGGTCATATGAATGAGCAGCCGTTCCTTTAAGCTTAATTCTTCCAGGACATCCATTTGTCAAAATCAGAGCGCATCTCGGTGGCATATCCATCAAAACCAGTCAATGTAAGTAAAGAATAGTCCCACTATTCCTGGAAAAATAGATATGGTACACTATTTCCTGGGGGAGTATGAGGGGCTCTCTGTAAACAGAGTTCATTTTGAAAAGCTTGCCTTTTCCATGCTCATAAAGGTCAATGTTGGACAATGTGTATACACTCCAATCTCCACAGTGAGTTAATCCAACTAAGCCTGACCTTTTGCAAGTGACCTTTGAAATAATGTCTAATTTTTTTTTACATAAAAAGGGAGTTCACATGTGAATTGCTCCATCATTATCAGTCACATGGACCCCAACATTCATTTTGAGGTCTATATACTTTTGAAAAGTCTAATGCACCGTCTATTCGATTAAATTTGGTCTGTTGAGGTGGCAGGTAGCCTAGCGGTTAGAGCGTTGGGCCAGTAACCGAAAAGGTCGCTGGTTTGAATACCCGAGCCGACAAGGTCAAAAACCTGTCTGTGTCCTTGAGCAAGGCAATCAACCCTAATTTGCTCCACGGCTGACCCTGGCCGTCATTGTAAATAAGAATGTGTTCTTAACTGATTTCCCTAGTTAAATAGAAATAATAAACACAAGTTTAAAAAAGAAACATTTTGAAATCCAATCAAATGGTGTGGATACCACTTTATTTTATTTTTGTACTTATTTGAGAAAAATGCAATGGTGCCGATATATTTGGCCGCAACTACAGTATATTCCCTATTGTGCTAAAGACTCTCTTGCTGGGGGACAGAGGAGGGTGGTGCAGTCAGGAACCTTCTGGCTAATGGAGACAGCTTCTACCACTGATGATAATACAAATAAGAATAGGTTTTATCGAGAAAAACATTTCTGTTCAATAAAGAGAGAAAGCGTTGAAGTGGTTTAACGTACCTGTTTGACCATCCAGAACAGGTTATCTAAGATACCGCTCCAGCTCCTCATCCAAACCCCCAGGTGCCTCTGGCTAAGTCCATCGTCATGTACAGGTAACTGCCAAAACAAAGGAATCACACAGAGTGTCTTAATAGATTGTGTTGGGCCACGACAAACTGCCAGAGTAGCTTTCAGTGTGCCTTGGCATAGATTCTACAAGTGTCTGGAACTCTATTGGAGGGATGCGACACCATTCTTCCACAAGAAATTCCATAATTTGGTGTTTTGTTGATGGTGGTGGAAAACACTGTCTCAGGTGCCTCTCCAGAATCTCCCATAAGTGTTCAATTGGGTTGAGATCTGGTGACTGAGACAGCCATGGCATATCGTGAAACATCAGCAAGTTGAGCAGTCTTCGTAGCTGAAGCTCCTGCCAAATGTGCCCCAAAAATAACCCCTCTTTCAAAGTCACTGAGATCTCTTCTTCTAGCCATGCTAGCCAAAATAATGGGCAACTGGGTCTGCCCAGCATTTTTATACATGACCTTTAGCATGATGGGATGTTGAGCACACAGCCATGCAATCTCCATAGACAAACATTGGCAGTAGAATGGCCTTACTGAAGAGCTCAGTGACTTTCAACGTGGCTCCGTCATTGGATGCCACCTTTCCAACAAGTCAGTTCATCAAATTTCTGCCCTGCTAGAGCTGCCCCGGTCAACTGTACGTGCTGTTATTGTGAAGTGAAAACGTCTAGAAGCAACAATGGCAAAAATGCCTCTGGAAGCAATGCCAGCACAAGAACTGTTTGTCGGGAGATTCATGAAATGGGTTTCCATGGCCGAGCAGCCAAACACCATGCGCAATGCCAAGCGTTGGCTGAAATGGTGTAAAGCTCGCCGCCATTAGACTCAGGAGCAGTGGACACGCGTTCTCTGAAGTGATGAATCACGCTTCACCACCTGGCAGTCCGACAGGACAAATCTAGGTTTGGAGGATGTCCCGTAGCACAGGGGTTCCCAAACTTTTTCACTCAGGGCCACACTTCCAGCATTGGGGAACATCCACTGTGTGCGCGCGCATACACCATGTCTATTTCTATTGGCACAAGGACTGTTCATGACACAAACTGTTCACATCTCTCTTGCTGGTGGAGAGAATTTTACATGTTTAAAGCTTATTTCCTGCAATTCTAAACATTTTGTCATGGGGTGCAAAGAAAATGTTGCCATTTTAAAGCAAATTATCTTGCAATTCTATACATTTTGCCATGTTTAATGTGTTATTTGAGTGGCACAAAAATTACAACAATATCTATGGGCTAAAAAAAAAAAATTAGATAAAGTTAGCTGACATTGGCTAGTTATAAATAGCTCTCTAAGGTATGCAATGACTAACATGACAAGAGGAACTGATGATGCACTACCCAATTTCGACTATTACAACGTTCAATAGTAAGTTTAAAGCTGGACTTCCTTTAAGCTAAATCCACGGGTTCCCAATGTATTCTCCAGTGTGGGATTGGGACATAGTTTTAACATTGAGGACAATCTGGACTCTATTCCAGTCCTTGTTGATAAAGTGAGCAGTCAAGCTCACAAGAGACTCTCTGGACCCCGACCAGCAATCTGCAGTTAATGCAATACCGTCTCCAGAATTTTCAACAGACAAAAACTTGTTTAATCTTCTCCATCATCTTGCTATGCACTTGATACAACTTTTCTGTTCAATAGAATTTCCCAGACTTACGTGTGGCTTACACCCGAGAACAATAGGATATATTGGCCTGCGCTCTGTTCACAATGGCAAAATGTGACACGTAGCAGGTAAAAAGGACTGTTTTACCCACACTCTTCCAGTAGTGTAGCATGTATATATTATATTGTGTTGTACATATTGTAAGTATTCGTGTGTGTGTGTGTGCCTATGTATGTGTAGTGTGTGAATCCTCTGTAGTAACCTCCATGTTTATTCATTGTTGTGGGCTGCCAGGGCTTTCAAAGGAGAAACTCTTTAAAGCTGATACTTCAAACCCCATTAATGGCCTTCCTCCTCTCGGCCTAGCCTGACGTATTGCCTGAGGCCTGGGTGAAGAGTTAGGGCCAGTCCCGCTCCAGGTGTGTGAATAGAGGGGAGTTGTCAGAAGCCATGTGGTTGGGTGGATGGGGTGATAGCATCCTGACAGGCTGTACCTCCCATTGGGGTACAGAACAACAGAGGCAAGGATCTCGGTGTTGTCAGCTCATATACGGTTTGTTCACTACTGTAACCCTAGTTAATATCAATATTGCTGCCAGTGATTGCCTACTGAAAACTTTGAGTAGGGGAGAGTGGGGTAAGTTGAGCCCTTTCTTACATTCACCATCACTCCGTCAAGGAAAATATAGTATAATTTCTAACAAAGATATCTACATATATTTCAGTATCCCTGGAAATAATCAGAATTCATGTAAACATTACAGTAAAAAAATCATCACAATTTGAATGTATTGTATGTACCGAATGAAATTACCACAACCTTTTTGAAGCCATGTTATGTTATCTTTATCTACCAAACACAATTCAACAAAATCACAATTGCTTTTTTGTCTTAATAATTTTATGCATCTTTTAACACAGGCTTAACACCTTGCTACCTCATATCCCAGCGATAATGCGTTCCACTTCAATTTGCTTAACTTGCCATTGGCTCAACCATTGGCTCAACCATTGGCTCAACTTACCCCATGGTCATTGGCTCAACTTGCCACAAGGCAAAGACTATATTAGCCCACACAGCTACAAGGATGCACTTTCATGCTAGGTTTAGGACGTCATATTAAAACTTATAGAGAGCCCAACTGATGTATAGAACAATCTTAAAATGATCTACTTTGGTTTTGTTCAACGATGTGTATAAACCCTGGATGACTGACAGGTGGAGCGCAGCCATCGTGGTTCTCCGAGCAATGCATCTATACATTTTTCCATTAATTTCTGACACATTTATTATATTACAGATACCTTAATGCATAATTTTCTATTATATTATGTGAGCTAAACAGAAAAAAATATATGTTTTATTTTTTTTAGTACTAATGTTACTGTCCCCACTACAAAATAAAAGTTTAATTGAAATACTGTAGAATTCCATTGCTCCTACTGGGGAGTGCCAATATGGCCTACCAGTGGCTTCAAAGCCTCTCAATGGCCAATACATGCAGCATCAGTAATCCAGGGTTTATATACAGTGCATTTGGAAAGTATTCAGACCCCTTTACTTTTTCCACATTTTGTTACGTTACAGCCTTATTCTAAAATTGATTAAATCTATTTTTTCTCTTCAATCTACACACAATACCCCATAATGACAGTTATTTTTGCAAATATATATAAAAAAATAAAATAAATATCACATGTACATAAGTATTCAGACCCTTTCCTCAGCACCTCAGCGATTACAGCCATGAGTGTTCTTGGGTATGACGCTACAAGCTTGGCACACCTGTTTTTGGGGAGTTTCTTACATTCTTCTCAGCACATCCTCTCAAGCTCTGTCAGGTTGGATGGGGAGGGTTGCTGCACAGCTATTTTCAGGTCTCTCCAGAGATGTTCGATCGGGTTCAAGTCCGGGCTCTAGGACATTCAGAGACTTCTCCCGAAGCTACTCCTGCCCTGTTTTGGCTATGTGCTTAAGGTCGTTGTCCTGTTGGAAGGTGAACCTTCGCCCCAGTCTTAGATCCCGAGCGCTTTGGAGCAGGTTTTCATCAAGGATCTCTCTGTACTTTGCTCTGTTCATCTTTCCTTTGATCCTGACTAGTCTCCCAGTCCCTGCGACTGAAAAACATCCCCACAGCATGATGCTGCCAACAACATGCTTCACCGTGCCAGGTTTCCTCCAGACGTGACACTTGGCATTCAGGTCAAAGAGTTGAATCTTGTTTGTCATGGTCTGAGAGTCCTTTAGATGCATTTTGGCAAACTCCAAGCAGGGTGTCATGTGCCTTTTACTGAGGAGTGGCTTCCGTCTGGCCACTCTACAATAAAGGCCTGATTGGTGGAGTGCTGCAGAGATGGTAGTCCTTCTGGAAGGTACTCCCATCTCTACAAAGAAACTCTGGAGCTCTGTCAAAGTAACCTCCCTGACTAAGGCCCTTCTCCCCCAATTGCTCAGTTTGGCCGGGTTGGCCAGCTCTAGGAGTAGTCTTGGTGATTCCAAACCAAGTTTTTTTGGTACCCTTCCCAGTCTCGGAGCTCTACCGACAATTCCTTCGACCTCATGGCTTGGTTTTTGCTCTGACATGCACTTTCAACAGTGGGACCTTATATAGACAGGTGTGTGCCTTTCCAAATCATGTCCAATCAATTGATTTTACCACAGGTGGACTCCAATCAAGTTGTAGAAACATCTTAACGATGATCAATGGAAACAGAATGCAAAGAATGCACAGAATGCACGAGTTTCAAAGCAAAGGGTCTGAATACTTATGTTTTTCAAAAAATCTGTTTTCACTTTGTCATTATGGGGTATTATGTGTAGATTGATGAGGAAAAAATAATAATTTAATACATTTTAGAATAAGGCTGTAATGTAACAAAATGTGGAAAAAGGGAAAGGGTCTGAATACTTACCGAATGCACTGTACATCATTGGTTTAGATACAAGCACCATGAAACTTTTAAAGGTGCAATATGCAGAAATCGCTCATCCATTTTCTGGTTGCAAAAATTCTAATAGTTCACCTAATTTCAGTTTTGTGAGGGCTTGGTTGTGATAAGGCCTATTACTCCCACCTAGGGGAGGATGAGAGGCACACAACCAAGTCCTCACACTCCTATTAGGGAGATTATCATCCCCAATCAGAGACAGCTGTCTAGCGTTGTCTCTGATTGGGGATAGTATTTAGACTCCACACACAGCCACCTGTGTGTGGATCATTATTCACTTGTGTTCCTGCTTGTCTGCTTCGTGTTGTACAGAAAGTAAGTCACTGTGTTTTTGTTTTCGTAGTGTATTAAGTTTAAGTCATTTCCTTTTCTGTATTTAATGCCTCGTGAGAACACCTCATTAAATAAAAAAGGATGACACTTCACCAGCGCTCCGTCTATCGTCCCATATATACGACGCACTGTGACAGAATGATCCACCCTCCTTCCTCCACCGCATGATAATAGTAGACCTCCTCCTTTGATAATTTCCCCATACTGTGGAGGACGTCTACCAGTGTCTCTTTCCAGTCCGGTGCCTCCAGCGCCGGTCCAGAGTCGGAGGAAGAGGAGACCGACTCAGCGCACCACACCATCGGTGCGCAACACTAGCCCGGTGCGACCCGTACCAGCTAAACGCACCAACCCAACGGTGCGTTTCCCCAGCCCGGTACGGCCCGCGCCTGCTCCACGCACCAGCCAAACGGTGCGTTTCCCCAGCCCGGCGCGACCCGTGCCAGCTCCACGCACCAGCCCTATGGTGCGTTTCCCCAGCCCGGTACGGCCCGCGCCTGCTCCACGCACTAGCCAAACGGTGCGTTTCCCCAGCCCGGCGCGACCCGTGCCAGCGCCTCGCATCAGACCACTGGTGCGTTTCCCCAGTCCTGTACGCCCCGTGCCTACTCCTCGCACGGAGGCTACAACGACGGTCGCCAGCACAGCTCTGTGGTTGGAGACCATCTCTGCGTCGGTGCCCAGGGTGGGCACGACGTTCAGTCCCGCTGTGGAGCAGGAGCTCCATAGCGCGTCGGTGCCCAGCCTGGGGCCGACAGCCAGCCCAACCACAGGGCTGGATACCATCTCTGCGTCGGTGCCCAGGGTGGGCACGACTTTCAGCCCCGCTGTGGAGCAGGAGCTCCATAGCGTGTCGGTGCCCAGTCTGGGGCCGACAGCCAGCCCAACCACAGGGCTGGAAACCCTCTCTGCGTCGGTGCCCAGGGTGGGCACGACGTTCAGCCCCGCTGTGGAGCAGGAGCTCCATAGCGTGTCGGTGCCCAGTCTGGGGCCGACAGCCAGCCCAACAACAGGGCTGGAAACCATCTCTGCGTCGGTGCCCAGGGTGGGCACGACGTTCAGTCCCGCTGTGGAGCAGGAGCTCCATAGCGTGTCGGTGCCCAGTCTGGGGCCGACAGCCAGACCAGCTGCAGGGCTGAAGACCACCTCTGCGTCGGTGCCCAGGTTGGGCACGGCGTCCAACCCGAGACCTCCGGTGAGAGTCAACTGCCCGAGGTCTCCGGTGAAGGTCAGCTGCCCGAAACCTCCGGCTAAGGTCAGCAGCCCGAGACCCCCGGAGAAGGTCAGCAGCCCGAGACCCCCAGAGAAGGTCAACAGCCCGAGGCCTCCAGAGAAGGTCAGCAGCCCGAGGCCTCCAGTGAAGGTCAGCAGCCCGAGGCCTCCAGTGAAGGTCAGCAGCCCGAGGCCTCCAGTGAAGGTCAGCAGCACGAGGCCTCCAGTGAAGGTCAGCAGCCCGAGGCCTCCAGTGAAGGTCAGCAGCCCGAGGCCTCCAGTGAAGGTCAGCAGCCCGAGGCCTCCAGTGAAGGTCAGCAGCCCGAGGCCTCCAGCGAAGGTCAGCAGCCCGAGGCCTCCAGCGAAGGTCAGCGCCACGCCACCTCCAGCGAAGGTCAGCGCCACGCCACCTCCAGCGAAGGTCAGCGCCACGCCACCTCCAGCGAAGGTCAGCGCCCCGCCACCTCCAGCGAAGGTCAGCGCCCCGCCACCTCCAGCGAAGGTCAGCGCCCCGCCACCTCCAGCGAAGGTCAGCGTTCCGCCACCTCCAGCGAAGGTCAGCGTTCCGCCACCTCCAGCGAAGGTCAGCGTTCCGCCACCTCCAGCGAAGGTCAGCAGCCCGGAGCCTCCAGTCACAGCTCAAGGCCTGGAGCCTCCTCCACCGGTGCCCAGTCCAGGGCCGGTCGTCTGCTTCGCTCCAGTGCCGGAGCAGTCTCCTCCACCGGTGCCCAGTCCAGGGCCGGTCGTCTGCTTCGCTCCAGTGCCGGAGCAGTCCGCTCCACCGGTGCCCAGTCCGGGGCCGGTCGTCTGCTTCGCTCCAGTGCCGGAGCAGTCCGCTCCACCGGTGCCCAGTCCGGGGCCGGTCGTCTACGTCGCTCCAGTGCCGGAGCAGTCCGCTCCACTGGTGCCCAGTCCGGGGCCGGTCGTCTGCGCCGCTCCAGTGCCGGAGCAGTCCGCTCCACCGGTGCCCAGTCCGGGGCCGGTCGTCTACGTCGCTCCATTGACGGAGCAGTCCGCTCCACCGGTGCCCAGTCCGGGGCCGGTTGTCAGCCCCTCTCCAGGGTCGAGGGCTCCCGCACCAGGGTCCAGACAGGACTTGGTGAATGGCGGGAGTACTGAGGGGGGAACCACCGCGCCGGGGTCCGGACCGGACCGGGCGTGCAACGGAGAGGTAGGAGGGAAGCTACTCTCACAGCCTGTGCCACGCCCGGAACCGGAACCGGAGCCCCCACCAGCAACCACCTCAGTACCCCGCCATGTCCCCCCTAGTTTTTGGACATTTTTTCTTTCAGGAGAGGGGGGATTGTTTGTGTGCGATCGGGAGTCCGCACCTTAGGGGGGGGGTACTGTGAAGGCTTGGTTGTGATAAGGCCTATTACTCCCACCTAGGGGAGGATGAGAGGCACACAACCAAGTCCTCACACTCCTATTAGGGAGATTATCATCCCCAATCAGAGACAGCTGTCTAGCGTTGTCTCTGATTGGGGATAGTATTTAGACTCCACACACAGCCACCTGTGTGTGGATCATTATTCACTTGTGTTCCTGCTTGTCTGCTTCGTGTTGTACAGAAAGTAAGTCACTGTGTTTTTGTTTTCGTAGTGTATTAAGTTTAAGTCATTTCCTTTTCTGTATTTAATGCCTCGTGAGAACACCTCATTAAATAAAAAAGGATGACACTTCACCAGCGCTCCGTCTATCGTCCCATATATATACGACGCACTGTGACAAGTTTATGTGACAAAACAAGTGTAGAGAATCATTGTACCATCTAAACCACTGTGAAATATATTTTCAATAACCAAAAATATTGAATTTTTAGCAGTTTGAAGCTGGTGTACAAAACCTTAATAATTGGAAGCATAGAAATAGAGCACATAGAACAGATCTATCGCTTCTTAGACTTTATTTCAATGAGAACTCACATTTCTATTTGAATTTGGTCAGGTCGCATATTGCAGCTTACCACTTTTTCTATGTGGTTTCTTCCTTTACGGACTCCATGAACTGATGACCTCTTCCTAAATATTTGGTCAAATTATAGATTTTGTGTATGGTTTCCTAGAAACAAGGGTGGCTTAACTTACCCCACTCTCCCCTATTTGATATAGCCGGTCTGTACTTAAAAAACTCACACGTTAAAATGGCAATTACATTTTAATTACCTTATAATAACTATTCTGTTTTTAAGGTTACTGAAATTGTAAACAGTTCTTAATCGCTGTCGTACCTCGAAAGGATTTCTTGGATGACTAGTCCCAGCAATCCACTGTTTTAAAATATTTCTCTGTTGGATCTCAACTCTGGCTTGTTGCTTACACTCTTTCTTGTTTCCTTGAATCTTTCCTCCTCACTAGACTACCTGAAGGATATAATTCCGTAGCCACTGAGTCTGGATGACGGATTGAATCATAACACATGCAATTAAACACTACCCTCATTATCAATTCAATCAGCAGCACACGCCTGCACAAACAGCACTTTTTCTCTGCACATTATAACTAATGGGACCTGTATGCCCTGTCACATGTACAGTAGTAATGACCCAGTATCTCTACCATGCGCCAACATTAGACTGGAAATTAATTCAAATTAGACTTGTAATTCGGGTTCAAAGTTCAAATGAAGTTTGGATTAAAATTCTGGGAGCCATTTATGTGATGCAAATTGGAGTAACCAAAAGCTTGCATCTCACGCCCTGCATAATCACTCCAAACACTTTTTTTGATTGGCTCTGTCACCTACAGAAAGATTGCACACACACTGCTAAAGGTGGTGTTACTTTACCCTGACGAGAGGGATGTCTAAATTAGTTATGACTCTACTGTTACCTCCTGTCTGTCTCCTCACCAGGCCCGAGCCGCTGTCACTCCAAGGGTCTGACAGAAAAGGCTTTTTTCCTGGACCTCGCATGCCTTGTGCATCGCTAATTAAATTCCCCCGTTCACTTCCTGTTAATCAGCTCAGCCAGGCTTTTTGCACTCCCTGCCTTGTCGGAGCGTCAGAATTACAGAAAATGGATTCCGAAGGGTGGCCGGGGGTGGCTAATGTTCTTTTCCCTCCAATGCTTTGAAGGGTTTTGAGAGCCAATCAGGTTGGTCTTGTGTGTCAGATCAATTACGGGCTCAGTTTTCTGGGCAGTGTCACCAGGGTCCCCTGTGAGTTGACAGGATTAGAAATCCAAATTCACTCACATAAATATTGCCCCTGTCAACATGAAAGTGATATGTGTGTTAGTGTGTGCGTGTCATTATGTGTGTTCATAATCAAGTGCATGATACCTGTGTTTGGGTATTTGTGTGACTTTGGGTGTGTTTGGCACAAGGTAAAGGTAAAACAAACTCGCCAGTGGTGCATTTCCATTCAATTGCATGCAATAATGTAATGTTAGAGTTACAATAGGCTTTCAGGGAACTCATGAAGCCATCTTCGGCTCTTGATCTCTCTCTACTTCCTTTTCTCTCTCTCTGGACAGCAGCATGGAGTGACCTCAGTCAGTGACCTCAGTACCTAGTGGCAAAATGTATGTACATAGAAGATCGCTCCTCCATCACATCTTCTTCTTTGAGTAAACCTTATTCTGTTTTCGAATATAATAATATATGTCTTCAGCTATCCTGAGTCTGCATAGAACTGCCAGGACCTAGGATCAATGGAGACACTCAAGTTTTTTAATCCTATATCTCTTGACACATTCATGAAAATTGTCATGGCCTCTAAACCTTCAACCTGCATACTGGACCCTATTCCAACTAAACTACTGAAAGAGCTACTTCCTGTGCTCGGCCCTCCTATGCTGAACATAATAAATGGCTCCCTCTCCACCGGATGTGTACCAAACTCTCTAAAAGTGGCAGTAATAAAGCCGCTCTTGAAAAAGCCAAGCCTTGACCCAGAAAATGTAAAAAACTATCGGCCTATATCGAATCACCCATTTCTCTCAAAAATCGTAGAAAAAGCTGTTGCGCAGCAACTCACTGCCTTCCTGAAGACAAATAATGTATACGAAACACTTCAGTCTGGTTTTAGACCCTATCATAGCACTGAGACTGCACTCGTGAAAGTGATAAGCAACCTTTTAATGGCGTCAGACCAAGGCTCTGCATCTGTCCTCGTGCTCTTAGACCTTAGTGCTGCTTTTGACACCATCGACCATCATATTATTTTATAGAGATTGGAAACCTTAATTGGTCTACACGGACAAGTTCTTGCCTGGTTTAGATCTTATCAAATCAATTGTAAGTTTCGGTGTTCCTCAAGGTTCTGTTTTAGGGCCAATATTGTTTTCACTATATATTTTACCTCTTGGTCATTTGGAAACATAATGTTAACTTCCATTGCTATGCGGACGACACACAGCTGTACATTTCGATGAAACATGGTGAAGCCCCAAAATTGCCTGCTCTGGACGCCTGTGTTTCAGACATAAGGAAGTGGATGGTGGCAAATGTTTTACTTTTAAATTCTGACAAAACAGAGATGCTAGTTCTAGGTCCCAAGAAACAAAGAGATCTGCTTTTGGATATGACAATTAATCTTGATGGTTGTACAGTCGTCCCACAAACTGTGAAGGACCTCGGCATTACTCAGGACCCTGATCTCTCTTTTAATGAACATATCAAGAATATTTCAAGGATAGCTTTTTTCCATCTTCGTAACATTGCAAAAATCAGATGTTTTGTCCAAAAATGATGCGGAAAAGCTAGTCCATGCTTTTGTCACTTCTAGATTAGATTACTGCAATGCTCTACTCTCCGGCTACCCGGATAAAGCACTAAATAAACGTCAATTAGTGCTAAACACGGCTGCTAGAATCTTGACTAGAACTAAAAGCTTTGATCATATTACCCCTGTGCTAGCCTCTCTACACTGGCTTCCTGTTAAGGCTAGGGCTGATTTCAAGGTTTTACTGCTAACCTACAAAGCATTACATGGGCTTGCTCCTACTTATCTCTCAGATTTTGTCCTGCCGTAGATACCTACATGTACGCTCCGGTCACAAGACGCAGGCCTCCTTATTGTCAAACAGGTGGAGGCAGGGCTTTCTCCTATAGAGCTACATTTTTATGGAATGGTCTGCCTATCCATGTGAGAGACGCAGACTCCGTCTCGACCTTTAAGTCTTTACTGAAGACTCACCTCTTCAGTATGTCCTATGATTGAGTGTAGTCTGGCCCAGGGGTGCAAGGGTGAACGGCAAGGCTCTGGGGCGACGAACCACCCTTGCTGTCTCTGCCTGGCCGGTTCCCGTCTCTCCATTGGGATTCTCTGCTCTCTGACCCTATTACTGGGGCTGAGTCACTGGCTTACTGGTGCTTTCCATGCCATCCCTAGGAGGGGTGCATCACTTCCTGTCCGGTTTGTCGCCCCCCTCAGGCTTCTGCAGTGGAGGGGATCTTTCGTGGACTATACTCAGCCTTGTCTCAGGGTTGTGGTTGTTGGTTGTTGATATCCCTCTATTGGTGTAGGGGGCTGTGCTTGGCAGAGTGGGTGAGGTTATATCCTGCCTGGTTTGGCCCTGTCGGGGGGTATTGTTGGGGTATTGTCGGAGGGGGCCACAGTGTCTCCTGACCCCCCCTGTCTCAGCCTCCAGTATCTATGCTGCAATAGTCTATGTGCCGAGGGGATAGGGTCAGTTTGTTAAATCTGATGTTATTATCAGGTGTCTTGTGTGAATTTAAGTATGTTCCCTCTAATTCTCTCTCTCTCCCACTCTACCTCCTCTCCAGGAGGACCTGAGCCTACCCGGAGGACCATGTTTCAGGACCACCTGCCCTGATGACTCATAGCTGTCCCCAGTCCGCCTGGTCGTGCTGCTGCACCGGTTTCAACTCTTCTGCCTGCGGTTATGGAACCCTGACCTGTTCATTGGACGGGCCACCTTGTCCCAGACCTGCTGTTTTAATTTTGCTCTCGCTCTACCGCACCTGCGCTCTATTGCACTGAAAAGCCAAGTGACATTCACTCCTGATGTATTTACCTGTTGCAACCTCCACAACTACTTTCATTATTATTTGACCCTGCTGGTCATCTATGAACATTTGAACATCTTGGAGAAAGAACTGCCCTTAATGGCCATGAATTGTTATAATCTCCACCCGGCACAGCCAGAAGAGGACTGGCCACCCCTAAGAGCCTGGTTCCTCTCTAGGTCTCTTCCTAGGTTTTGCCTTTCTAGGGAGTTTTTCCTAGCCACCGTGCTTCTACATCTCCATTGCTTGCTGTTTGGGGTTTTAGGCTGGGTTTCTGTATAGCACTTTGTGACATCGGCTGATGTAAAAAGGGCTTTAAAAATACATTTGATTTGATTTGATTCAATGATTTGATTCGCTTTGTTCCATGATCAGAGGCACACAGGTATACTGACATTTTGACTTCAAATGGCATCTTCTTCAGAGTAACCTGAGCACTCCTCCATCACAACTCTATGTTGAAGAGTATAGTGCACTCAAAAAAATGCTGGGTTAAAAATAGCCCAATTTGGGTTCTTTGGTAAACCAGCGCTGGGTAAATATTGGACAGAACACACGCTGGGTTATTTTGACCCAGCCAGTTGGGATGTGAAAAAGAGTGCCACACTGTGGTGATCTCAGTAAGAGGCGCCGGTTTAGACCCAGTGTCCCGGTTAGAGGACGTAAATTAGCAGTAGGAGACAGGGCTACAATTTACAATGGTAATTTCATTTTTTATTTTTTTATTTAATTTAACCTTTATTTAACTGTCATGTACGCATTACACAGTAGAGAATGTCCAGAGAGGAAGTGTCCATGGGATGAGCTGTCCACAGGTGAGTCCTCAGTGTTGATGCAGCCAAGAGGTTGGCCAACTAGCTGTTGGAGCTTCAGAGAGAGACTGAGGTACAGATAGTAGTGGGGGTATATTAGCCCACCAGATAGGGCTTGTGATTGGCTGGCCCCAGTCAGCTGACTTGTTCAGGAGAGTTAGATAAGGCAACCCTAGCAACCTGGCCTAGCAACAGAGGTGTGAACAGACGGTTTACAACCCATAGGGGGAAGGCAGAGTCCCAAAGTTTGTCTCTTGTCCTAGGGACAAAGAGAGTGAATGTGATGGGGTTTTCTACAGGTTGCCTAAATAACCCATAGTTTACAGTGTTCTTAGCTTCAATCTACCTCTGTTTTCAAATACATTTGATATCATAATGGCCATCTCAAGAATTCATAACCATTCCCTTTACCCTGACAGACCACTCTCTCACTACTTGCCATGGTATGTCTGACACTTTGGCTCTAATATTGTGCACTCAGACCCTTTACATTTTTTTTATTTAACTAGGCAAGTCAGTTAAGAACAAATTCTTATTTACAATGTCAGCCTATACCAGCCAAACTCAGAATAACGGTGGGGCCAATTGGCTAGGCCAATTGTGCGCCGCCCTATGGGACTCCCAATCACGGCCAGTTGTGATACAGTCTGGATTCAAACCAGGTTGTCTGTAGTGACACCTCTAGCACTGCGATGCAGTGTCTTGCGCCACTTGGGAACCCAAGTTGGCCCTCATTGGATCCAAGATGGCTTCCTTTGCCTTTAAGGAGAGCGATGCTTAATGACACTGTAAATTGAACAGGAGCCGTCACCCTAACAGCAAAAGGCCTCCTGCAGGGATGAGGGCTGGGATTAGAAATATAAATAAATTAAATAAAAATATAGAACAAAACACATATCACGACAAGAGAGATACCACAACACTACATAAAAGAGAGACCTAAGACAACAGTTAAAAGCCCTCTCAATGAACTCGCTTCAAGTGAGCGAATCAGAACAACTATTTTTTTCCCTATGGATTACGCATGGCTAAAAAAGACTTTATCTAAATAAATAAAAAATGCACGGACATCAGACATAACTGTCGGTGAAATTCTAAGTATGCTAATCCACCAGTGCTGCCCACCAATCAGAAAAGAGAGAGAGGCTGTTTAATCTATTCCTCCAATACAGATCTGTCATGCAAATTAACTGCGGGGAGGATGAGAGTATTCTTCTGGGGACGGCTTATTCATGACCCTGGCATGACCTCGGAATGAGCACTGTTTTATTTATCAGGGCGACCATTTATACACTCACATACACTCACTCATACATGCGCACATGCTCGCAAACACCCATCAACACAACTTCCATCAGGAAAATGAACATTCTGTTTCATAATTACATTTCATTAGATGTCGTCGATCATTCAAAAGGATAGAGAAAATATAATTGAATTTTGTCTCATCACACAAACAAGGGAGCAGAGGTAGATCAGCTGTCACGTTGTATGAAAAGGATCGGGAGAAAGGCACAGGAATATGTGGTAGTTTTTTTTTTAAATACACCACCCACACAATACAACAAGTATACATGTAACGGCACGGGAACGAAGCCCAAAACAAACACGTATACAAAACACAGGGTTGAAACCCAAAGAAATAAATAGACGGGACGAGACCCGAAATAGCAAGAGCACAATATGACGTGTGACTAGACCCGTAATCACATTGGCACAATAAACGGAGCACGAAAGCCAAAATAACAAGCACAGGGACGTACTCACACGACCAACGGACATAGGAACAGTAATCGACCCCTCAATGGTGAACAGAGGGCACATTTATACAATACAAAATAAAGTACGAATGGGTACCAGGTGTGTGTAATGAACACAGTTCAGTGCCTAGAGGCCGGTGACATAGACCTCCGACACCGGTGCACGGAATGATGACACCGGCCTCGAGGACGATCACAGGAACGCAGCGCGGGTCGGTCAGCTTTTTAATTATCCTCGTTAGTTATTAGTTTGCCTTTATTTGCCTAATGGACATAGTTACCAAGCTTTTGATTAGTATGATGTTGTGTTGCCATTTGAAACCACATTTAAAGGCTGCATTGATTACATTCAAACACACCAAAATTATATTCTGTAAGGAAATACATTAATAAACATGAGGGTCAGTAAGGTTAGACAAGTATGGCATAGTCATTAATAAGCCAAAGTGCAAATAGTTAAGTATATAGCTTAGACAATTGTGCAGTGTACTGTGGATTGACAGTTGTGCAAGACAATGACCACGTATCCTAGTGTCAAGGTGTTATCAAATGGACAACTCAAGCTGACAGGGTTAGTATGTGTTTAAAATAAATATGAGAAATTACAGAGTGGATGGTCAAAGCTCTAATATGGTGTAAGAATGTATCTTAAGTGAGTGTACATGGTGTAGACATCTACACTCACCAAGATGACCCAAGTCCCTTGCTTGATCGCTGGGTCTGTTTTATTTCAAGTAAAACAAAATGGTGAACACAGCGATAAGGCTGGTTCCACCAGACTACCAAATCCCCTTCCTCAGTTGAAACACTATAAAATGTACAGTAAAATAAAGCTTTCTGTGAGATTCAATAAAGAATAAGCATTATTACACACTGAAACAGGACTGTAAAATACAGTGCAAAAAAATCCACACCCAACCAAATGTTGCCGAAATCAATGAAATAGATCCGTACATGCGCGTCATTGCCATTGACGTGGCCTGACGTTCTTCCACTACAGCCGAGTTGTGTTTTTTTCTCCCTTGACTGACTCGAGACTCCTTTGATATTCAAAACTGCCTCTGGGGTGAGAGAGAATATGTTTCGCTCAGGTTCCCACTCTCTTCAATTGAGATTACGCAATGGGGGCAATGCAGTACAGCGCTGAGAAGAATATCAAACAAAATGCCTGGGTGCATGCAGTCATACTTCTGTTGCCGCACAAGCATTGGCAATTAATCTGATGGTGCAACTCATCTGACTGTTAATAGTCTGTCCCTGTTTAAATAAACTGTTGAAATACAGTCGCCTACTTTCGAAATGTTTTCAAATGAGAGTTGAGATATAACGATGTTAGATAGATAGATAGATAGACAGACAGACAGACAGACAGACAGACAGACAGACAGACAGACAGACAGACAGACAGACAGACAGACAGACAGACAGACAGACAGACAGACAGACAGACAGACAGACAGACAGACAGACAGACAGACAGACAGACAGACAGACAGACAGACAGACAGACAGACAGGTACTTTATTGATCCCCGGGGGGGACATTTCATAAAGAGGTAGAACGTGTCAACATTTGAAAATAAATTAAACATTAACTGCAATTCAAATGTTTTGAAAAATAAAAAAGCAATACAAATTAAAGTGCATAAATAATAACAATACATTTGCCAGACTTCAATATACTGTACTTCAGACTCAAGAAACAAACAAATTCTTTCATCCATTCAATCCCTCGTTCACCCCTCTGTTACTTCCCACTGGACACAGACGTCAATTCAATGTCTATTCCATGTTGGTTCAGCAAACTTTCCTTGAAATTACGTGGAAACGGCGTTGATTCAACCGGTGTGTGCCCAGTGGGTTGCTACTTGTCCATGGGACCAGCTGACATTCACTTACTCACCCATTCATACTTTTTCCCTCTTTCAATCACTCACGCACTCACTCAGTCACTCACTCAGTCACTCACAAACTCCCTCTTTCACTCACTCACCAGGGGTGGAAAGAGTACTGAAATATCCAACTCAAGTAGAAGTACTGTTACTTTAACGAAAGTTGACTAAAGTAGAAGTAAAATTACTGACTTGTAAAAATACTAAAAAAAGCTACTCAATTACAGTAACGATAGTAGTTGTAATTAGTTACATTATGCCTCTGGTCATTTGTTTAATCAATTTCATTTAGAGGAAGATCTGATTACATACAGTAAGTCAGATTTATGCAGAAATACAGAAAATCCTAAAGGGTTCATAAGCGTTCTCTCACCACTGTAAATAGGTCTAAAAAATCCCATGTGTGCAAATCCGACAAACAACTCTGCTCTACTTTATGCCACTACGCAAATGTGATGATAGACGCATGCAATGCTTCATTACAGAGGTGCATTTTCACCGCCCAGCCCCCTCCTCCTAGCACACCAAACACAAAACGTCTTCCCACTGCTATGGCTCGGAGTGGGGACCAGGGCTGGTTGTCTGTCCCATTGCCATAGATATACAGAGTTTGACTAACACTGTTTTAAAGCGACCCAAAACTCAATTTGGGATGAACTATAAATGTTTCTATTGATTTCATTGGGCTAAGCGAGCCGCAACACTGCACTCCTTCCTACCCCTGAGTACAACCACTGCCTGTTGTAAACTTGTGTAGTAAGTTTAGGTTAGCTGGTTGATAAGATACATCTGGTTAGGATTCGAGTAAACACCTACAGAAGAGTAGGGGAGAATCTCAATTGGATTTGCTCAATTCCTCACATCCTCTCCTCCGTTCTCTCGTCCCCTCCTTTTGAAAAAGGTCAAAGGTAATCGAGAAGAGGAAACGTGGAAACAAGGAGGCTATCGAGCAGCAAACTCCTCTGTTCGCCCTATTAATGAATTGCACTCGTACATATGGCGACCAATTATCGGTTTCCAGATCACGGAGGAGGAGGACAGAGGAGTCGAGAAGAGAAATTACTTTTGCCTAATTGAGAATCTCCCTAGCTCACCAGGAAGAGGGTTGGGTAACCTTGCCTTAACGGATGGGGGTGTGGCTAGTTTACCATTAATGGGACACAGTATGCCATACATCAATTGGTCCTTGTGAGGTCATAGGAAGGATATATCGGGGAGATTGTTGCAGAGGGGAGGGAGGAATCAGACCAAATTACATTTTTGGTTAGCAGAAATAGTTGTTAGCGTGGCAGCCTGGTTCTGTGGCAGGGCGGCGTATATCAGAGAGAAATATGTGACACTGACATATAGCTGTGTCCAGGATTTTCCTGTGATATATGCATTTAATTTCTGCCTCTTGTTGTGGTGTTGTGGTGTTTTTCTCTTGTCCTGCCTTTTACAGTATGTTCAGGCATAAGGGGGAATATTAAGGTGGTGTTGAGATGCACATGCGGCAGCTAGCTTCTGAAGTTTGACCTTTGAAGTGTGAATGAGACAGACTGTGTGGGTGTGTGTGGGAGAGAGAACATGTGAGTGTGGGTAAGGGAATGTGTGTGTGTGTGTGTGTGTGTGTACAGCTGACAGGAAATCTCTGTTTTGCCCTCATATCCTCCCGGACATTGCTGACACCAATAAATCACCTATACCAGCCAAGGTGAGGCAGTGGAGATTCTGTGTGTACGCATGTGCATGTTTAGGTATCCTAATGTCTATGTTTTAGTAAAATAGTTTGTGTGTCTGTGTTTCTATGTGTGCTAATGTGTGTGTTTATGTGCAATATTGTCTGTGAAAAGCCCAGACTCTGGTGTAAAGGAGCGTTGTCTGGAGCAGTCAGCTTCATGGTCCCCAGATTAAAGCCAGCATAGTGGCAACAGCCTTATTGATTAATTCGAGTTGCCTACTGGCTGCTCATGTATCAACCTGACACTATGTTGCTGGGGCAACAGACGTTCATCACAAGCTGGACATCTACCACAGGTGACACTGATCACACACACCCGCCCACACAAACCTGGGGTGCGTTCAATTCAGTTGAACAATTGCTACGTTGCGTGGCGGTTTTCACTGAATGACACGTTTCTCCCAAACGGTGTGCACCGTTATTCAACAGTCTTTGAGATTGATGTTGGCTCCCGTTTTGATGTTTGAATGCCTAACAATATGGGTGTAACCATTTGAATTTGTAAAACGTGTGCAGAGCACCATACACAATCGCCCTCTGGGCCACCATAATCACATCGTTCTTCAACTACAGTACAGTTTCTATTGAATAACACCATTCAGTCATACTGAACGCCTCCTTTGTCTTGACTAAAACAGACGTGCACACACACACACAACCCGAGGTTGGGGGGATTTTCTGATTACTCCTTATCATGACCTGGGGTGCGTTCAGTTCACTCAACGTTTGCTACGTTGCGTGGTGGTTTATACTGAACGGCATGTTTCCCGCACCGTTCTTCAACAGCCTTTGAGGTACATTTGCTCCAGTTTGGTGTGTGGCGAGGTGTGCCCTGGTCAAATATGGGTGTGGCTATTTGAAATTACAAAACTCATGCAGCACACCATACGGTTATTGCCCTCTGGGCCACCATAATCCAAAGTTTTTTAATTGGTCGTTCAGTACCGTTTCCTTTGAATTCAACGTTGCACACCATTCTGTCATACTGAACACACCCCTGCCAAAAGGACAGCTATGGTTATTTTCGAATACTCGTGTTAGAATTTTTTTTAATGCAGCACTTCCGTTTTTTACTGCCCAGAATCGAGGCCTTTTCCAGTCATGAAGGGCGAAGCTAGGCCCCTCTTGGTTCTCATTGGAGAAGACTGAACTCAAGTTAGGAGTTATATGTCAGACTCTCCTATACCACTTTGCCCAACATGTTATACCCCAGAGGTTGTAAACAAACATTTTTAAGGTGATATAACTTCTATCATTATTATAGGTCTATAGCTAAATGGCTTCAGACTGAGCATTTCTCACCATTTATTTACGGGGAGTTTCATAACAGTAGTTTGTTTTCATAATTATTGCTTTCTTTAGTGGAAATACAGAATATGTTAATAATTACTGAAACATGCAAACTACAAACATTTAACCAGTTAAAGATAATGAATACATGACAATTAGATACAAATATTTTATACAAATAAAACATTTTGTACAAAAAAAGTGAGTATGTGAGTGTTTGTGTGCGTGTATTATGGTATGTATTATAATTTCCCATCCTAAAAATGTATCCCAATTCTCCAATAAAAAAAAAACTAGATTTTTTCTCCAATCTGGCAACCTTCATAAACTTTGACATAGCCTTGTATAAAATACATTATGAAAGAAACGGTGTAATCGACACGAAAAAGTGAAGCCTTGTATTAAATGCAATGTAGGCTCCACGAAATTTGAAATTAGTTATGAAGAAAATCGTGTAAGCCTACTGTTGCCTACACGAAAAAATGACCTTTCTGACAAAAAAATAAATCTAAATACATTTTATATTCTTCAAAGTAGCCACCCTTTGCCTTGATGACAGATTTGCACATTCTTGGCATTCTCTCAACCAGCTTCACTAGGAATGCTTTTCCAACAGTCTTCACATTTGTTGGCTGCTTTTCCTCCACTCCTTTAATTGTATATTTTTGTCATCCAGAGCAACTTACAGTTAGTGCATACATGTTCATCTCATACTGGTTCCCCATGGGAATTGAACCCTCAACCCTGGCGTTGCAAGCACCATGCTCTACCATCTGAGCTACATGGGACAAACTTTTGACTGATACTGTAAATAAATGTGGGACACAAAAAAAGGCAGTGTAGAACACCATTGCCCAAAATGCATTGCTCCAATAACTTTCAAAAGATTGTTACGAAGTTTGCCCCCAAAAAATGTAGTCGCACAAAAATATGTGTATTTTCACACTAATTAAGCCACACAAAAATGCACACAATCTGCTGAAATACTTTTCGTACATATTTGCACGAATTTACTGTGAGATTGTGTTGATCACAACAACACACAGACTTTGGTCCTATTGAAGAGTGTGCATTGTAAAACAGCAATCCATACTTTGGTTATTCACCTGGCCACTGTCTCCAATGACATGGTTCCACCTGTCACCAGAGGGCAGTAGAGACCATCCTAGAGACATTAATGACCCTCAGGTGTGTCCTATTACTCATTACTGTTAAAAGAGGTGTGTTCTCTGGTTTTCTTTGTAGAAGCTTGAATTGTTTGCCGGTCCAACCTCACCATGTCACATCCAAATGATAACTTTTTTTGTATTTGTGGAACAGATTCAATGCAAGTTAATATCCCAATATTAGCATGTTCTATGTTTCATGTCCAAATCATCCTAAAATTGGTTGTGTAGCTCAGTTAAGTCAAGTGCATTGTGATACCAGGGCATTGGGTTTTGTTTGAATCCTGTGCCAAAGCACTTTGAAGGTTTATTTAGAGTACTCAAGAGCTTTGAGGTACGTAGAGGATCACTGAGTAAATGGGCGACGAGCCTGGAATCCAAAGAAGTAGTTTTTTTTTATAAACACACACATACACACACACACAGTGATCTGCTTAATATATTTTGTGACCACTTGATTAAACAGAGGTCTTTGTGACGAGTACACACTCCAGTTATTCTGTTGAATACCAAATATCAAGAGCAAAAAGATAGACACACTGTTTCATAATCTTTACTGTAATATCTTAAACCATAACGAAACAAGCAGTGTGTCTGTTGCCAATGCAAAGCTTGAGTGTGTGGAAAAGAGCTTATACCGAACTGCAGCTACTTAGGTACCCTACTTGCATTCTGGTTGGGTTTGGGCTTTTCGTAAAATTAGACCTGAAGAGAGAGAGAAATGGTTGCATTATTGTCTGCAAAGTCGAACAACGCTATCTGCCCCGACCTGCTTTGTCATTGAAAATTATCAGAGGGTTCAACCTACCCACAGGCCATTCAAATGAGAAGTGGCAAGATTACGAGAGATGTTAAGGTACAGCTTATACCCGAAGTGCGCCTCCTCGTCTTGGGGGAAATCATAACCCAGTCCCGGACCAGCCCCCACTTCTGGACCCTGAAGGATCTCATAGTTGAACATACCCTCTCTCTGCCTATTTCTACCCACAATCCCTCCTGCTCCCCTTCCTTCCCTCCAGGCAGTTAAGATGGCAACATATGCAGATAGACCTTATCACTGCTCCCGCATCACATGCAGATACCTTAGTGAAGCCTAATGGTGCCTGTAGGCCTTCATTTTTACAGTATTTCGGGTGTTTGCCTCATGTCCCTATGGAGCTTGTGTGCCACTATGCAGCATTTGTTTTTAATGATCTGGTGTGGAGGCAATTGCAGCATTCCCAGCCACTAGTGCCCCAGGAGAATGCTTCATTTTGGGGGCTAAGAGGTGCCTTCAGCAATGGGGTGTTTTTCAGAACTCCCCATTCCTCATAGGAAAAACAGAACAAATAGACAAGACTGTGCAGATTGGGGACAGGCATTTTGTTATGTGATCGCACACATTCATCTCATGTGTATTGCATTACTAATCCACAACAAGACATTTCTCCCTTCACCAATGGACAGTGAATCATGGTATAAATGGCACCTCTCTTACAACTGCTGAATGTTAACTAGGCTATATAACACTTGTTTGTATCTAGTTCCTACCCTACACTATACACATGGGGGGAGGGGTTAGACTTGAGGTTTATACCTGTGGTTTAAAATGGCTTAATTAGCCAAGATATTGAGGACGACCAGCTTAGCACATAATTATATCCGTTAACAGACTTCGTATCAGCCAATTTAAAATTGCTGATGTAGGTAGACGTGATCCAACACATTTTCACAAAAGTGTCCTTATCAGTAGTCCACTAGCACGTTCTGATAATCAAACTAACTACATCACGTGGTAATAATGTGTTTGGACAAAGAGCTCACAGCGTAGTGTGCCAAGTTCCTGACAATTGTTACAACTTGTGGCGTACGTTCAAATCCCTGATTGAATGGAAACCCTTAGAAATAACATTCATTGTGTTAGTGTGTTGAGAAGGGAAGTGCAGTCAACACCTTGAAAATAAGATTAAGAATTAATTCAATGAGAAGCTGTCTTTCTTCAGCCTTGTTCACAAACACACTGCTGGGGTCTAATAATCATATATTTCATATTATGAGACTACATCGACAGCTACACCTAAATATTGGCTACGCCCACAATGTTTTATATGCATTTTTATAATCAGCTACTACATCACTATTTTACTCGAGGACAAGCAGTGGAGCATTTTTTCCTTTAAAAAAAAGCGCACCCCGAATGGGCTTCAAACTCACTTATATTATTATATAATAATACAATTGCTCAGAGAAAGAGATTTTGTTTAACAAGTAATAAAGCAAAATCTTTCAAATAAAGCAGTCAAAATGTTTGGCACCCCTGTTTTCAATACTCTAGCACAGTGGTCACCAACCTTTTCAAAATGCAAGCCGAGATCTACCGCTCAGATAAAAAAAAAAAGACTTAAAAAAATGTAAGCCTGTGCCCCGTTAACCAATTAAAAACACTTCTGTAGCAATGAGGTTTATGCAGTAGGGAGGCTATAGTCCCAATACATTACAGCTGCATATTGGCTATGGTTGAATTGCCCTGTCAATGTTGTTCTTCTCAGACCATTTTGAAATTATATATAAAAATGTAGGTATATGATCACACTGGTAATAGATCATTTGTTTTATTACTTGTGAGGCACAGCTGAGTGAGCATCATAACTAGCCTTTGCGCCTGCAGTGCTGGTTGTAGCCTGAGTGAAAGTAGGGAGAAAGCGTATTTTATGGTTTATAAAAATGTTGAAAAAAGTACTGACAGTACTGAATAACAACTTAAACATTAACTTTGTAACGTGTACGCTGGGAGTCGGGAAGCAAGTTCAGGGAGTGAATTTAATAATAAATAACCCATGGAACAAAACAAGAAAACACGAGTAGCGTACAGACATGAAACACAGGGACAGAATCAATAACGCCTAGGGAAGGAACCAAAGGGAGTGCCAGATATAGGGAAGGTAATCAGGGAGGTGAGTCTGATGAAGCGCTGGTGCCCGTAACGATGGTGACAGGTGTGCGTAATAATGAGCAGCCTGGCGACCTCGAGCGCCGGAGAGTGAGTATACGTGACAAACCAACTCATAAAAACAGCAGCTCTTTGCGGTATTAGTTGAGTCTGTCTCTAGTCATGGTTTGAAAAGTTGTGAAATCTCACAGTATCAACTTTGCGGTGCGTTCGAGGCTTCTTTTTACAGTCTATGGCTTGAGGAAACTGTGCAGATACAGTGATCTGAGCTTTCAGATTGGCCAGTGGTAGGCCTATAGGTGCACTTGATCTGCTCTCTGGGCCTGCCGGGTAGGCGGAGATCTACCTTCAGACACATGAAATGGTTCTAAATGAGAACACTTTGCCTTCCTGGTGCTAGGGCTGCTGAATGAAGTGCACCTACCGCCAACAGTGCAACATTTTTAAAATGCAAGGCTTTATCGTTATTTGGTGATTGACTAGGAATGCTTTGGATTGCGATCGACAGGTTGGTGACCACTGCTCTAGCACCTAGCCTGACGACACAAACTACATTTTTCTGCAGCTCTGTCATTCGCTACATACTTTAGTCTGAGACTGCCATCATTGAAGTCATTTGTGGTGACAAGGGGCACGAGGGGTGTTGTACAAAACAAAGTCATCAGCGATTGGATCGTCTCTAACCAATCAAAGTATCAAAGCCAATGACACATTTTCTAACCGCCGCTTTACCCACATGTGTTCTAGCTTTCGCTCAACCTATCAGACAAAGCAAATCACCATCCTGGGGCTAACGTAGCTATCTAGCTAGCTATAATCACAACATAGCTACTTACCAACAACACACCAGTCTCAGGTTTACAGGCCAAGTAGAAACTACCCACTGGGCACACACTGGTTGAAAGTTGTTTCCATGTCATTTCAATTAAATTATGTTAAACCAACGTGGAATAGACGTTGAATTGACGTTGAATTTTTTGCAACCTGTTGTTGACCAAGAACCCAACGGTCACTCTGACAGAGCTCCAGAGTTCCTCTGTGGAGATGGGAGAACCTTCCAGAAGAACAACCATCTCTGCAGCACTCCTCCAATCAGGCCTTTATGGTAGAATGTCCAGAAGGAAGCCACTCCTCAGTAAAAGGCACATGACAGCCCGCTCTGAGTTTGCCAAAAGGCAACTAAATGACTGTCAGACCATGAGAAACAAGATTCTCTGGTCTGATGAAACTAAGATTGAACTCTTTGGCTTGAATGCCAAGTGTCGCGTCTGGAGGAAACCTGTTACCATCCCTATGGTGAAGCATGGTGGTGGCAGCATTATGCTGTGGAGATGTTTTTCAGCGGCAGAGATGTGGAGACTAGTCAGGATTGAGGGAAAGATTAACGGAGATCAGTACAGAGAGATCCTTGATGAAAACCTGCTCCAGAGCGCTCAGGACCTGAGGTGAAGGTTCCCCTTCCAACAGGACAATGACCCTAAGCACACAGCCAAGACAACACAGGAGTGGCTTTGGGACAAGTCTCTGAATGTCCTTGAGTGGCCCAGCAGAAGACTCAAGGCTGTAATCACTGCCAAAGGTGCTTCAACAAAGTACTGAGTAAAGGGTCTGAATACTTATGTAAATGTAAGCTCGCAATGAGTCATTCAGCCGCGGAGCAGGAGGAGAGGGCCGAGCCGGCCGGGAGGAAAGGGGACAGTGCAAGTCATAGGATGCAGAAAGGGAGGAGAGTAAGGTCAAAGAGGCAGAATAAGGAGAAAGGAGTGAGAGATGAAATGAACAGCCGTGTGATAAATTGTATAGTAATCTGTATGGAAAAAATGCAGCATTGTGCTGCACTTTTCACTGACCTGTTGAAGGCATTCGATACTGTAAACCGTTTATTATTCATTCGTAGGTTGTCTGAAATTGGCCTGGATCAGGTGGCATGCAATTGGTTTGAAAACTACCTGACAGACAGGACACAACGTTGCTGGACCCCCAGGGATCCTAAATGAATACAAATACAAATGTGTATCTCCTGATGAGTTAAAGATGCACTGCAGGACATTAAGCACAACAAATACGTAACATATAGTATGAATTGGATTTGTAACATATCATACGATTTTTTAAAATTATATATATACACTGAACTAAAATATAACTGCAACATGTAAAGTGTCCCATGTTTGATATATATAAGATCCCCAAAGATTTCCAAATGCACAAAAAGCTTATTTCTCTCAAATGTTGAGCACAAATTTGTTACATCACTGTTAGTGAGCATTTCGTCTTTGCCAAGATAATCCATCCACCTGACAGATGTGGCATACCAGAGCTGTTGCCAGGGAATTTTATGTGAATTTCTCTACCATAAGCCACCTCCAACATAATTTTAGAGAATTTGGCAGTACGTTCACAACTGCAGACAATGTGTAAACACACCAGCCCAGGATCTCCACAATCTCAGGGAAGCTCATCTGTATGCTCGTCGTCCTCACCAAGATCTTGACCTGACTACAGTTCGGCGTCATAACTGACTTCAGTGGCCGCTGGAAAAGTCTGCTCTTCACGGATAAATCCTGGTTTCAACTGTACCGGGCAGATGGCAGACAGCATGTATGGAGTCGTGTGGGCGAGCAGTTTGCTGAAATCAACGTTGTGAACAGAGTGCCCTATGGTGTCAGTTGGGTTATGGTATCGGCAGGCATAAGCTACGGACAATGAACACAATTGCATAATATCAATGGCAATTTGAATGCACAGAGTTACCGTAACGAGATCCTGAGTCCCATTGCCATGCCAATCATCCACCCCCTTCATGTTTCAGCATGATAATGCACAGCCGCATGTTACAAGGATCTATACACAATTCCTGGAAGCTGAAAATGTCCCAGTTCTTCCATGGCCTGCATACTCACCAGACATGTCACCCATTGAGCCTGTTTGGGATGCTCTGGATCGACGTGTACGACAGCGTGTTCCATTTCTCGCCAGTATCCAGCACCTTCGCACAGCCATTGAAGAGGAGGGGGACAACATTCCACAGGCCACAATCAACAGCTTGATCAACTCTATGTGAAGGAGATGTGTCTCACTGCATGAGGCAAATGGTGGTCACACCAGATCCTGACTGATTTTCTGATCCATACCCTACCTTCTTTTAACCTTTTCATGTGAGAGTTCCAAATATCTCTAATGGTCACCCCAACTTGAGTTTTTTTATGAGCGTGATGTCAGAATGCGAATGTGATTGTTACGCAATAGGACAGTTAGCCCACGCTGCCCTCAAACCAAGACACCTGCCTGCTAATTATCTATAGTCTATGTTTCAACTTGTCAATTTCAAATTATTTTCGAACAAGTTGTATTTTCTAACAACAGTTTGAATTGAGGTGTGTTCCGCCTCCTTGTTAATTTACAAAGAAGTAGCCCATTTCACTATTTACGTCTGAGGCTTTACTGAGCCAGACAAACTTCTTCGGTGAGAGCCCAAGCACTTCCCCAGTGTTTCTGCAAATCAAGTATGAAGACATCAAAACTATGACATAACACATATGCAATCAAGTAGTAACCAAAAAAAGTGTTAAACAAATATTTTATATTTGAGATTCTTCAAAGTTGCCACCTTTTGCCTTGATGACAGCTTTGCACACTCATGGCATTCTCTCAACCAGCTTCATGAGGACCACCACAGGAATGGAAGACCCAGAAATACCTCTGCTGCAGAGGATAAGTTAATTAGAGTTAACAGCCTCAGATTGCAGTCCAAATAAATGCTTCACAGAGTTCAAGTAACAGACACATCTCAACATCAACTGTTTAGAGGAGACTGTGTGAATCAGGCCTTCATGGTCGTATTGCTGCAAACCACTACTAAAGGACACCAATAAGAAGAAGAGACTTGCTTGGGTCAAGAAACACGAGCAATGGACATTAGACTGGTGAAAAATTGTCCTTTGGTCTGGAGTCCAAATTAGAGATTTTTGGTTCCAACCTCAACCAAATTGAAATGGTTTGGGATGAGTCGGACCGCAGTGAAGGAAAAGCAGCCAACAATTGCTCAGCATATGTGGGAACTCCTTCAAGACTGATGGAAAAGCATTCTAGGTGAAGCTGGTTGAGAGAATGCCAAGAGTGTGCAAAGCTGTCATCAAGGCAAAGGTGGCTATTTGAAGAATCTCAAATATAAAATATATTTTTATTTGTTTAACACTTTTTTGGTTACTACATGATTCCGTATGTGTTATGTCATAGTTTTCATGTCTTCACTTTTATTCTACAATGTAAAAAATTGTGCAAAAAAACAACAACCTTGAATGAGTAATATTCCAAACTTTTGGCCCCCTCAACTTCAACATGGACATCTTTCCTGTTGTTCAATCTTTCTAACCCTATATAATAAAGCTATATTCACACATACGCTGTGTGCATTGCATACACCTGGACATCTTATCACTGCTTCTTCCCACACCAAGACTTAGCAGTAATAGGCTGATTTTACACAGGCAGCCCAATTCTGATCTTTTATTGAAAGAATGCTGATCTGATTGGTCAAAAGACACAACTAGTGGAAAAAATATCAGAATTTGGCTGCCTGTGTAAACGCAGCCATGGTGTGTCTGTCAGAGAGGTCATTTATTGCCATGAAAACTAATCATGACAGTCTGGCAGCGAGGACAGCCTTTCCTTTAAAGGAGAGGGGGATGGTACGTCTACTGTTCCTCTGTGACTTTCACGTTCTTAGTATGTGAAATCACCTCCATGCACACACAATCGATTGACTTTACATTTCAAATCCTTGATGGACTACAGCCAGTACATCAAAAACTGAGCTGAACAGGCAAATAAGGTTTGTTTCTTTTGTCGCTAGATTGGAGCGCTCTCTCGAATCTCAACCCCACTCGCACCGTCCCCTTGAATTGGATGCATGAGATAACCTCAAACGATACGTCAAAACCGCTAACGATTTTCTTTCACTCGTATGGAGCCGGGTGGCCCAGTCGCTTTCAGAAGCACGGTCCAATAAGTTAAAACTTATCGCTGCAGCCAAGAATGATTTTCTTTCTCTCCAGGAACACAGTGATTGAATTGTGGCCACCAGTAGGCTACCTCTCCATCTGGAAATGTTCCAGAATGTTACCGACATTCAGCAGCTGCTCCTTTATGGAAGCTATTGGAGGAGAGGGGGAAGAAGGGGAGAGGGCAGGGTTTGGTTAGGCTCTGCAAGGTAGGGGCAAGGGTGAGCTCACTGCTAGAGCACCTGCCTTTACCCTCCCCTCCATTAATTCCATCTCCCACAAAGCACCTTATTCCCTACAAAGTGCACTACTTTTGACCAGAGCCCTATAGGGTGACATTTGGGACGCAAAAACCATACTGTGCTGATTTGCATCATTTATTTTCCGTGCGACTGATGCTTAAACAGGCCGGCGGGTGACAGCGAGTGAGACAGACATGGAGTGACATGGTGATGGATTAGTATCTAAAGATAAATAAAATACACTGAATGGGCAAGACAAAAGATTTAAGTGCCTTTGAATGGAGTATGGTAGTAGGTACCAGGCACACCGGTCTGTGTCAAGAACTGCAACGCTGCTTGGTTTTTCATGCTCAACAGTTTTCCATGTGTATCAACAATGGTCCTCCACCCAAAAGGACATCCAGCCAACTTGGGCCAGAATTCCTGCGGAACACTTTTGACACCTTGTCCAAGCCCCGACAAATTTAGTCTGTTCTGGGGAGAGTTGGTGGGGGGGGTTTGGGGGGAGAGAGAGTTTCAGAGGGAGAGAGAGTTTCTTTCTCACAGATATCAATTAATTCCACCAATGTTTCTCATTTCATTCCTGTGGGGACCCCCCGGGGTGTCCGGGGTGTACACATTTTTGTTCTTGCCCAGCATTAACACCACAGCACTAATCCCCAAGCCTCAACTAATCATCTTGATCAGTCGAATCAGGCACGTTAGTCCTGAGCAAGAACAAAAATGTGATCAAGCCGAGCCGAGCTCCAGAGGTTTAAAAATCCTCATTAGTAGTTGACACGTTAAAGCCAACCCACCATCTATCTACCCAAGGGTCTTGACCTGTCATTGCAAGTGTCAGCAGGGGGAGGGGGCAATTCACAACAGCAGCCAAGTCTCATTGTTATTCAGTTGCTTAGCTCCTCTTTAGCTCATCTGGCTAATCCATGACAACCTGACTGTATAGAGTGTGCCTGATAGCAGATAAGCAGATATCTATGGTGAGGGCTTGAATAGGAAGGGCTGCATCTTCGTTATTTAGTGCACTACTTTTGACCAGAGCCTTGTTCAAAAGTAGTGCACTATATAGAATTCCATTTGGAAAGCAGCCTAGGGTCTTACAACGTGAGAGAATTACTGCTGACACCGATCGGTTGAATGGTGACAGAATCTGTGTCACACAAGTGACATCTCCTGGAAAGGTTTGAAAGGACATGTGTCAAGGTTTTGGTTTTTGGCTCTGCTGCAGGCATGATGGATCTTTCCTAAACGGGATGCACTCGCATATTTAGTGAGTCACACAGATACGCCAGAATAAGAAAATGTGATAAATGCTTTGACAATGGTTGGTGAACTAAAACCTGAAATGTTGGATATTGAAAAAGTATGATGATTGATCAAATCTCTACAAAAGCAATGTGAAAAAGGAAATACAAATTATATATGACTGACATGTAACTTTCTTATTGGATGCGCCTGCTGTGGGGGCTGTGACCCTTCGCTGGGGGTCATATCCTTTCATGTACAACAGTGCCATTCGATTGGCAGCCCAGGGCAGGTGCTGGTCCTCTCATGCTGTGTTGAATGTGTGTGTGTGTGTTTGTGTGTTTGTGTGTGTGTGTGTGCGTGTGTGCGGCGTGCGTGTGTGTGTGTGTGTGTGTGTTCTAACCCCCAGTCAAGGATATGAAGGTAGATCACAGAGTGTGAAGTATTGATCAGTGGCCCTTTGATCTTCCACATGTTCACTTCAAATGACTTCTTCCTAGCCTCGCTGCTTTTGTCCAGCAAATTAACATGTCTGTTCTTAGAGCCAACTGCAAGGTCATAGCTGGTTGGCCCTCATTTCACTGAGCATAAACACAAACACCCTCTTACACACACAATCCAAGGTCCTGGAAATCACAAAGTTTGTCTCAGGTCCTACGTAGGTGTATAGCCAACATTCATATGAGCTGTAGAACACATTTGACAAATCTTGTATGCCAAAAAATATATATTGAAAGTCTGGGGTAAAAATGTATGCAATTTATACATTTTTAGATGAGAGATAAAATAAGATAATTACTTTATTATCCTTGTGGGGAAAATTGGTTGTGGCTCTGTGCAAAAAAACAAACATACAGACAATAAATATAGGTAGAAAAAGTGCAGTTCATGAGTGATCAATGATTCATTTGTACGCTATATACACTATACACATCAGTCAACTACAATGTCAAATGTAGGCCAGCCTGTTGGTCCTACTTGATCGTTTTAAACATTCAGGAGCATTACTGGCACTGAGAGTTCAAAAAAGTATTGCCTTTTAAATCTGCCCAGTACTTTCCCATTGTAGCTTGTGGTCAAGTACTACACCTAAGTATTTACAGTGCCTTCAGAAAGTATTTACACCCCTTGACTTTTTCCACATTTTTGTTGTGTTACAGTCTGAATTCAGAATGGAATACATTTAGATCTTGTGTCACTGGACTACAAACAATACCCCATAATGTGAAAGTGGAAATATGTTTATCGACATTTTTAGAAATTAATTAAAAATGAAAAGCTGAAATGTCTTGAGTCAATAACTATTCAACCCCTTTGTTATGGCAAGCCTAAATAAATCCAGGAATAAAAATATACTTAACAAGTCACATAATAAGTCGCATGGACTTATGCAATAATAGTGTTTGACATTATTTTTTTATGACTCTGTACCCCACACATTATTATATGTAAGGCACCTCAGTTGAGCAGGGAATTTGAAACAGAGATTCAACCAAAAAGACCAGGGAGGTTTTCCAAGGGCACCTATTGGTAGATTGGTACAAATTTAAGTTGTTAATTACACTTTGGGTGGTGTATCAATAATACCCAGACACTACAAAGATGCAGGCGTCCTTCATAGAGAGGAAGAAAACCGCTCAGGGATTTCACCATGAGGCCAATGGTGACTTTAAAACAGTTACAGAGTTTGTGATAGGAGAAAACTGAGGATGGATCAACAACATTGTAGTTACTCCACAATACTAACCTAAATGACAGAGTGAAAAGAGGGAAGCCTGTACAGAATACAAAATATTCCAAAACATGCATCCTGTTTGCAATAAGGCACTAAAGTAAAACTGCAAAACAATTGACAAAGAACTTAATTTTATGTACTGAATACAAAGCATTATCTTCAGGCCAAAAACAACACAACCCATCACTGAGCACCACTCTTTATATTTTCAAGCATTGTGATGGCTGAATCATGTTATAGGTATGCTTGTTATCGGCAAGGACAAGGGAGTTTTTTAGGATAAAAAGAAATAGAATAGAGCTAAGCACAGGCAAAATCCTAGAGAAAAACCTGGTTCAGTCTGCTTTCCAACAGACACTGGGAGACAAATTTGCCTTTCAATCGTTTGTCAATCGTGTTTGTTTATTTGTTAGTTCGCACATTTATTTGAATATTCAGTAAAGAAATGTCGAACTACAATCCCTGCGCTGCGTCTTGGTCTGTGTATGCACCCTCTCGCGACAGGCTGTAACAACAAAATGTGGAATATGTGGATTTGAATACTTTCTGAAGGCACTGTATACTCTTCCACTACCTCTATGTCTCTTAACAACAGTTAGTGGCGCTGTTAAAATTTTCCTGAAATCGATGTGCATCTATTTGGTATTTTTTGTGTTGAGCACTAAGTTAAGAGTCGTTGTACCAGATGGGTATACCTGTAAACATAAATGTCTAGTCCTACCCCACTGGGCAAAAACTGGTTGAATCAATGTTGTCATAACAAAAAAAAAGACATTAAATCAATGTGGAAAACTGATTTGATTTGCAAAAAGTAATCAATGTAAGGGCATTTTGTATTTTTTTCACCCAACTTTTAACCTAAATCCAATGACATGGTGACATTTGTTGTTGATTTCACGTTGAATTCACGGTTAGTTGACAACTCAACCAAATGCAAATCAAACTAGACATTGAACTGACGTCTATGCCTAGTGGGACATACTGTATAGTAATATATATAGTACTCTAATGCAGATCTTCCCCTTCAAAACAGACACACAAACACATCATGATGATAACTTTAAAAGGGCAATCTGTAATGGGTGCATCCATGTTTTTTACTTTTAAATTAATGATATCCATTCATTATTGATTCTTTACTCCATTGCTTAGTTAAAACTATTTCTCATGGATGGTCAGTGCTTGCATCTATAGCTATGTCTGTGAATTTGGGAGTTACATTTCTTCAGCCCCATCCCTCAGCTATTTACCAAAACAAGCGACGGGGTGACCGCTTGTTGCTTTCCAAATCTCGATGCTCCTTTAAATCATGGAATCCTGACTGTGTGACTTTGTCCATCCACCAGTAAGTCCTTCATAAATTCATGGGCATAGATGAAACTCCAAAAGGGAATAGGGTGTCATTTGAGACATGGATCTCTTTCATCTATCGTCATGGTAACCCTAGAGATGTGTACCCAGACTATCCAGAAGTCCAGTGGGGCTCCGATGTTCCTGTCGCTCAGCAACAGGGGACAGGCTGTCCCATCACTCAGTCTCATAACTGGAGCCTGTTTTCATTGCAGCATTCAATTAAGCTAGGTGGACACAGACACATGACGACCTAAAGCCCCACTCCTAGAGCCCCACTCCTAAAGCCCCACTCCTAAAGCCCCACTCCAGCTTATTTTGTTTGTATAAAAATATAGCACAAGAACAGAAATATTAGTTAGAAAACAATTCGTTCCAACCAGAAAAACAGCTTAGCCCCACTCGCCCAGTTGGTGAACCCAATTGCTCATTAGTATGCCTTCTTAGTATGGATGAGCCTAGCTAGTTTGTTGATATTTTTTGCTTACTGAATATGTTTTTACTTATTTTGTAATGTTAGTACATAGTATACTTTTAGCAAGCAGTGGGCAAGAATGATTTTAGACACAGCTTTGGTCTATGAATGTGAGTTGGTAAAGGCTTGAGTTATGTAGTGGGGTTGTTTATACTGGGAGCCTGGCTGAATCAGGCCATCTGCCTAATGATGTCCTGTTTGGTTGTTCAAGAACAATAAAGAGAAGTAGGGAGGGAGAGGGGTGGTTTACCAGGACCCCAAGCAGTCTTACACAAGCCCATGACCCGGTTGAGCCTCTCGTTGACTGATTAGCTCAGCAAGCTAGCACAAATTTTAAACCATGTTAGTTACTTCCCGGCTATATAGAGATGTGTCACCATAGCCCATGTTACTATTTGTCTTTGCAGTAACTTTGGTTTGCTCCGTTTCCTTTCTGTGTCTCCCTAATAGAGGGTTGCAAGTTGACATACAACGCCTCCTGGCGGCCATGTTGGAAGACGACCGCATCAATTCTTTCGACAACAACAGCTGCATGGCCACCCCAAGCTGCATTATAACAGTGCCTAAACCTAGTTGATTCATCACCACGGTCTATTTCTGTGCAGTATTTGGCTGCTCTAACAAGGCAGGAAAGACAATATATTTTTACAGATTACATACAATCATTCATCACACCAAGGAGATAAGACTCAAGAACTGTCAGAAAAGCGAATAAACCTTTTTTCCCTTCAAGTCCTGAGTTTAGTTGAGCTGTTATGCTAACCTAGGTGTTAACAACAAGACTAAGTTAGCCAACATTAGCTAGCTAGATACTGTATCTGTAGACAAGCTATTAGCATGTGTCTGTTACATAGTTTCTAGTTTTGGGGAAGCTATTTTCTCACCATAAAAATGCACCTTTATAACAAAGGGGTGTATGCATCTATCATCGTATTTGCAGACTAATGTAAATCTACTATTACTAATGTGATGAGTATATTGGATAGTCATAATTTAAACTACGTAGTGACATAGGCATATAGGCTATAACAGAGACGTTTCTTTCCTTTGCCTAAACATTTAATGCAATTCTACTACACTTTATATGACTGGAGACAGAATATTTTTTTATACGACGGTAGGCTTACTCTGCTGACACTGACAACAGATCAATAAAAACGGCCTTGCCTTGAAAAGGAGTCATGGCTAGAAGGGATCCAGCTTTTGTCAAATTAACATAAAGCATTTTTTTGTTTTGCATTTTACCTAACCCTAACCTTTTCCTAACCTTTACCTAATACACCTAACCTGCTATTTTTATTATCCTAACCTGCTACGAAAAGTTAAATCGGACATTAATTTGACAAAAGCTGTATCCCTGCTAGCCATGACCATGAAAAGGGTATTATTATTACTATTCTTTCTTTCTTTTACAATTTAACCACATTTAGCATATACAATGTAATTGTTGTGGTAGTCTAAGGCAAACCATCTTAGTATGAAAAAAGTACGTAAGTCGCTCTGGATAAGAGCATCTGCTAAATGACGTAAAAATGTAAATGTGAAAATCTTCATTATCACAGTGGTACCTCCTTCTGGGAGAAAGGTATCTGGCATTGGTAGTAGTAGTTGTGTGTATGTTTTAAGCTAAGGATCCCATCATCACTGAACAAAAATATTAACACAACATGCAACAATTTCATTATAGTTCATATGAAGAAATCAGTCAATTTAAATACATTCATTAGGACCTAATCTATGGATTTCACATGACTGGCAATACAGATATGCATCTGTTGGTCACAGATACCTTAAAAAAAAGGTAGGGTCGTGGATCAGGAAACCAGTCAGGATCTGGTGTGATCACCATTTGCCTCAAGCAGTGCAACACATCTCCTTCGCATAGAGTTGATTAGCCTGTTGATTGTGGCCTGTGGAATGTTGTCCCACTCCTCTTCAATGGCTGTGCAAAGTTGCTGGATATTTGCAGGAACTGTAACACGCTGTCATACACGTTGATCCAGAGCTGGGACATTTTCAGCTTCCAGGAATTGTGTACAAATCCTTGGGTCATGGGGCCATGCATTATCATGCTGAAACATGAGGTGGTGGCGGTGGATGAATTGCACGACAATGGGCCTCAGGATTTCATCATGGTATCTCTGTGCATTCAAATTGCCATCGATAAAATGCAGTCGTGTTCGTTGTCTGTAGCTTATGCCTGCCTATACCATAACCCCACCGCCACCATGGGGCACTCTGTTCACAACATTGACATCAGCAAACCACTCGCCCACAGGATGCCATACACGCTGTCTGCCATATGCCCAGTACAGTTGAAACCGGGATTAATCCGTGAAGAGCACACTTCTCCAGCGTGCCAGTGGACATCGAAGGTGAGCATTTGCCCACTGAAGTCGGTCATGACACCTCTGTTGCCAGTCTCCCTCGACTCCTATTAAAAACACACGCCATCCATCATGAGGTCTCATGATGTGACCCAAGTTACTGCACTGATGACACACAAGGCTTAATCAACAACGACAGGTGTTTTATGTAAAAAGTTGTATTTAAAATCATCTATCTTGATAAACTAGTAGGCTAATGCCCTAGCCAAGCAAATTAAACTAGTAGAGTCATTTTGTTGTGAAGTAAATTAGCAAAAAGCTTTGTCCTTTCTTTAGAAAAAAATGCTATTTACCACTTTGCTGTCTATTACAGTGGTTCCCAACTCCAGGAGAACCACTGTTTTACAGGGTCAGCCATAGTATTATTGCTTGAGAAAATTAGGGTTAATTGCCCTGCTCAAGGGCACATCAACAGATTTTTCATCTTGTCGGCTCAGGTATTCAAACCAGTGACCTTTTGGTTACTGGCCTAATGCTCTAACCGCTATGCTACTCGCCACCCCAAAGGTATGGTCACTCTGACATGTTTGCCAAGGTAGTCCCATTACCGCCAGACAAAATGTAGGCACAGTATCTGTATTGGCTGGGAATGACAATGAAAGATTAAAGATGCATATTGTTATATTAGCAGAACACTGCTTCTATGGTATTATGTACAGGGTTGTTTATTCTACATGGACATGTTGCTACATTAGAAAGTTATCAATAGACAGTTTAGAATATGCATTCTCATATTACTCTGTAGGCTACTGGACTATTCAAAGCTTCCTCCGGCAACACACCATACATCTGCCTGTAGTTATTGAACTCAACCTACAGGAGGTTTGTTTGTTGTAATTGAGTGGGGGGAAATTGCTGACAGATGGGTGTCTCTTGGTGGTGGCAAGGACACACCCAAGAAACACACACATCAATCTACACTCTCAACCAAACTCACGTTTGGCTTCTATCATGGCTGCAGCATTTCTTGAGGAGCAAGGCAAAAAACGAGGCCAAGCCAGTGGGTTCAGTTTCCCTTTAAAAGTAGCTGACCAACCATTTTGAAGGGTAAATTTAATTACAAGGTTGCACATTTGTAAAGCTAAGTAGAAAATACAGCTATTTAACATTAGCTGTTGTAGCTAGTATGTTGCAAAAGAGCGATTTCTTTTTTTTTTCTGACAGTCCAAACTGGTCGAGTCCAAGAAAGTGTCACCACTGATCTAGTCCGAGTCACAAGTCATGAAATTCGTGACCTGATTCCGAGTGAAGTCTGAGTCCTGGACTCGAGTACTACAACATTCCTGCAAACCAACTTCCCCCATGTTCAAAACACAGCTTAACAACGTAAGATGAGAGCCATCCTCTTTCTATCATGACCCAATAACAATGCATGCCATCTTCTCCAATCGGCATCAGAGATGAACACTGCAGCCCTCTCCTTTTTGACACAAACGGAGCACAGAGCAGAACCAGAGGGCTCTACCAATCTCATGTTTTCGTCTTGTTCCCAAGTAGCACCCTATGCCCTGTAGAGTGCAGTACTTTTAACCAGGGCCCATAGGGCTCTGTTCAAGGAGTGCACTATGTAGGGAAAAGGGTGCCACTTGGCATGCAAAATTCCTCTGTGCTGTATGGCGTGTGCTCAGAAGCCTGTCCCTGTTAGGCTATCAGAGACACACTGCTGAATTATAGATATGGGGTGGATCAATATTTGATACGTTTCTTTGTGGGGGATCAGGAGGCTGGGCAAAGACGTGTCACGTGACCTGACAACCATAGCGCACTCATACCTTATTGATGTGTGGCGGTTAAATGGCATCTCTTGAACTAGGCGGGTGCCAAGGCAACTGGCTTTGTGCCTTGTAAGTGGTGGAATTAAGGTGGGATGATAACTGATCTAAGGTCAGTTTGATTATTGTGGATAGTCCGGTTAATATAGTTTGTTTAAAATGTTTACATGCTTTGCAAGAATAACGATTCCCCTAATAATATTGTTAACATGGACATATCTGAATTCAGGCTACCTGATGGCACTCTGATAAATTCAAAATAAACGTTCTACCACAGCAAACATGTTATTTCTGAGAATCATATTACATTCTGAGTTTGGACATATAAAGTGCATATTTGAAAACTACTTCTAAACACACATTACGCATCGAACACACCGACTGTGTTATTGCGTTTTGGTACACCAGAAGTACATTCATTTCCAATGGAACGCTGAGTTTACCTTGCAGTATCGCATTGCAGAGGCAGTTGCAGTGTGTTCTGTGTGCTGCATATGTTGGATTTATAGAACGTATGCGTCAAACTGTATGCATAAACGGGTTGACAGAAATGGTAGCAGAAGGTGAATGTTGAACTTTTGTTGCACACATATCTAGATGATGCTGCATACTATTTTGCGCAATGACACAGTCTGTGAGTTCGAAGCGTTACTCGTGCTAATCTCGCTCGGCTGGTGCTCACACATGCAGATCAAATACACTGCTGGAACGCTTATTAAGGTGTTTACATGTCCTAATAATTCAGAAAACCAGATGTTGAAAAAAACATGTATTTTTACTGCTCTTATTACATTGGTAACCAGTTTATAATAGCAATAAGGCACCTCAGGGGTTTGTGGTATATGGCCAATATACCACGGCTAAGGGCTGTATCCAGGCCCTCGTGCTTAAGAACAGCCCTTAGCTTTGGTATATTAACCATATACCACACCCCCTCGGGCCTTATTGCTTATCTCTACCATCAGTACACTGCAAGTAGTAGATGGGTGACACTCAGTTTATGGTACAGTCAAGACAATAGTGAACACAATAACATACACACTATACACACATGTACACCTGGATTGAGTAGTGGCCTGAGGGCACACACTTAATGTATTGTTTTAATCTGTTTTAAAATGTTTAAAATGTGTATTATAATGTATATTACTGCCTTAATTTTAGCTGGACTCCAGGAAGAGTAGCTTCTGCCTTGTCAGCAGCTAATGGTGATCCACAATAAATGCAAATACAAAACACAGATGTAATGAGCTTTAATGAAAGATGCATAACAGTTTGACCTTAATCTACATAATGACAATATTACAGAAAAAGTAATGATTGCAGTATTCAAGGCTTCCTTCTGGAAACAAGGGATAATTGTTTCAAATTATACAAAGGGATAGTAGTTTCAAATTATACAAAGGGATAGTTGTTTCAAATTATACAAAGGGATAGTTGTTTCCACAGCCTATATCAGATCAGCGTGTGTTACCTAAAATGGAAACAAGGATTACCCATTACCATTCCCCTTTCAAATAAGGCTTGATGATTTGTGTGTAGTTTTGTGAAAATTAAATCCATATAATTAAATCGAAACGAATATTATTACATTGATGATTGAATGATTCAGGTAACAGAAGGCTTAATGTACCTCCAAGCATTGCTCACTGCCCAAAATATTAGGCTCAACCGCCCACCCAGTTCTTGTTATCAAAGATGGAGCCGTCACTCCAAAGCCATAAATGTTCCTGTTAGAAAAACATTCACGAATCAGAATTGTAGAAACTCCGAAATGTTTGGAAACAACAAAGATACAGTAGTAGCTTTGAGATTTTACAAACTTAGAACTGGGTAGTGTTTAGTAGATTTGAAAGCAATTTCAAAAGGGACGTAACATCTGAATTCGTCCAAGGGGGACACTCATTTTCATTTACCATTTCAAAATGTTTCTACTTCGTGTCTACTGAACACGATCCGGATTCCACCAATGTTTTATTTTGAGGACACAATATAACCAATTTTATGTGCGGTTCTCTGGACCTTGGTGAAGATAATGTGGCCTTTTTTGACACCACTGACTAGATCTTATAGACATTGACTGGCACCCTACCTTAACAGCATCAGTTCCCCCAAGCCAGACAACGGGACTACGATTGGTCTTCTTTTTCACCAAGTCCTTCAGGAACTTGTTCTCCAGGAAGTTGTGCACGGATGCAAGGTTCCCTCCCTTGATCAAACAGTCTCGCTAAAGGGAGGTGTAGGAGAAATGTATAGTAAAGTGAGTCAAAAGCAAAGATTGGACATGTGTTGTTTAATGACTTATTTCAACAACAAAAAAATGACAACAGGAAAGGTGACAAGAGAATGGTATTCAGTCAGCTGACTAACCTCTGCCCCCATCCAGGTCTTCTTTGTCAGACCTGCCAGATGGGCAAACGCTTGTCCAAGGAGCTATGTTCGCCACCCATGATATCATTTGCCCCCCCTCCAGTCGGATGCATTACCCTGTGAGATGCCCCACAAGTCTGGGTAAGTCTCTAAGAGCTTTGCACACCTGGATTGTACAATATTTGCATTTTTTAAATCCTCAAGCTCTGTCAAGATGGTTGTTGATTTTTGCTAATCAGACATTTTCAAGTCTTGCCATAGATTTTCAAGCCAATTTAAGTCAAAACTGTAACTAGGCCACTCCGGAATATTCAATGTTGTCTTGGTAAACAACTCCAGTGTATATAAATTATATATATATATATATATATATATATATATATATATATATATATATATATATTTTTTTTTTTACATATTTTCAGTTATAACAACAAAAACAGTACAACCCCAACCACTCATTCTCCCATCCATCCTTCCCTCCCTCCCTCCCTCCCTCCCTCCCTCCCTCCCGACTACCCACCAACCCACCAAGGCATCTATAAAAGAATTAAACAGTACAGAAACAAACATTAATAGACACAAAAACAATCATATAAAAAAATGGTTCAATAAAAATTATTATCAGCACAAATGGTCACCAGAACAAACATGACTGCCCACTAAAACATACAAGATACACTAAGTAAAAATACAGGCTCTCCACGTATTATATTAATGGGGACCTAACCTTCTCCAGAGGCAGAGAAGACATCACCTACTTAACCCACTGCATAAAGGAGGGCGGCTTTGCAGACTTCCAGTGAATGAGGACAAGGCGGCGAGCTATCATATTTGCCTGATGTGTGGTAGCATTCTGGTCTAGGGCAAGTACCCCAAAAATGGCAGTGACCAACAGTTGTATTACACATATGTGAGAATATTTGTCCTTGTGTTTTAGGTTATTGTCCTTCTGAAATGTGAATTTGTCTCCAAGTGTCTGTTGGAAAGCAGACTGAACCAGGTTTTCCTTCCGTTTCATGCTGATGACAAGCATAGCCAAAACATGATGCAGCCATGAATACAGGACACCTGTATGTGAAGCTAAAATTATGACAATAGGAAATAAAACATGACCCTCATATCAAAATCCTCATTAAGTCCTAACAGCTGTAAGTTGCCTAAAATATGAATTCAGAAGTTCTCTCAGGCAGAATTTATTTACAGTCTTCTACTCTTGGTGACACTTTCACCTTCTCAATGCCCTGGAATTGTAGAGAAGACACTGAGAGCACTGGACAAAGTGACAAGCAACAGGGTCCTTTCATCCTTGTGTCTTATAGAATTCTTATGTTGCGCTTATTCACTTTCAAGCTTCTGGATGTCTTGCCCACATGTTGTCACAAACACAGCATAGGATGTAAATCAAATGTGTTGTGTTGCATGTGATCATCTTTTTCCAGACCTAGGGTGTCGGAACTCTCACGCTGAGCACAATTGCCACAGGGGTAATTTCCATCTCAAACAGGGGATTAAGGAGGGTTTGTTTAAAACCCGTGTGGAGGCTGGCCAGGACTAGTCTACTATGAAGATTGGGGCCCTGTTTGTAGACGAATAAGGGGGAGTCCTTGGATTCCTGGCTGAGCGTTGGGTCTGAGGCATAGACACAATAATTTGTTTGGGGATGGGCGGGCTGCAGAAAAAAATATTTCCTGCACTGAAGACGTCTATATCGGTAGAAGTAAACGCACAGTGAACTACTTTTTTTTTATAAATGTATTTGAGTGTTTACTAGCATTTGTAACTTGAGTCTGATAATTATCTGTACAAAACAGTTAATCTGATAATACTGGAATATATAAATACTTGTTTGATATACAGTACCAGCAAAAGGTTGGACACACCTACTTTATTTTTACTATTTTATACGCTGTAGAATAATAGTGTGTCAGGCTCTGGCCATAGAGAAGCCTATTTGCTTCTCTATGTAGCTATGGTCAGAGTCTGACAGTCTTTCTTTTCTGTTTCTGTGTGGGGTTTTGGGTTGGATCCCTAATTAGAGGCAGCTGCACCGCATTGTCTCTAATTAGGGATCCTATATATATGTTGAGTCTGTCCTTCACTCTGGTGTGGGTCGTTGTCGTATATTTCGCATGTCACGGTGAGAAGTAAGTGTGCGTGATTTACGTCTGTTCATTCGTGTTTTGTTTTGTGAGCGTGACGTTTTATCAATTCGTGTTTTTTTGTGTTTTCAGTAGTTCGTCTTTTGTCTTGTTATACATAGTAATATACATTCTTACATAGTATAATAAATATGTCGAACTACTATCCCTGCGCTGCGCCTTGGTCATTCCCACACCCACATAGTGACATAGTGAACTATGAAATAACACATATGGAATCATGTAGTAACCAAAAAAGTGTTAAACAAATATATTTTATATTCTTCAAAGTAGCCACCCTTTGCCTTGATGACAGCTTTGCACACTCTTGGCATTTTCTCAACCAGCTTCATGAGGTAGTCACCTGGAATGCATTTCAATTAACAGGTGTGCCTTGTTAAAAATTAATTTGTGGAATTTTTTTCCTTCTTAATGCGTTTGATCAGTTGTTTTTTGACAAGGTAAGGTTATTATACAGAAGATAGCCCTATTTGGTGAAAGACCAAGCCCATATTATGGCAAGAACAGGTCAAATTTCTTGTTAAGGTAACTTTGTACCTTTTGATGTAAATGTTTGAGGACAGGGTTTTGTTCTTTCTGGATTCCATTAGAATGACAATCGCAGAGAAAGGGACAGGGCAGCAACTCTCACAATTCCAACTATTGAATCATGCAAGATACTGTTTTTAATTATACAACTACCTAAAATTAGTCCGCTAATACTAGTGAAGGACCAGTGCACTACTTTTGTGAAAAAAATACATTTTCAGCGTACCCCTACTTCCCACGGCTATGGTCTAAGGTGAGCATATGTTTTTAATCATAAAGGCTTTGAGGGTGAATGTGATAATGCAAGTAACAGAGAACTTCTTATAAGTTGACACTTTTTTTGTATATCCTGGCAAGGTTTAGAAAACTCTATTTAGTATGCCTCTTCCACACACTGTGTGGAGCAACCCCTGCCCAGAAAACGTTGGTCCAGAAGAAGGTCCAGCAAGTGCCAGGACTGTCTCCTAAAGTTGATTCAGCTGCGGGATCGGGGCACCACCAGTGCAGAGCTTGCTTAGGAATGGCAGCAGGCAGGTGTGAGTGCATCTGCACGCACAGTGAGGCGAAGACTTTTGGAGGATGGCCTGCTGTCAAGAAGGGCAGCAAAGAAGCCACTTCTCTCCAGGAAAAATATAATGGACAGACTGATATTCTGCAAAAGGTACAGGGATTGGACTGCTGAGGACTGGGGTAGAGTCATTTTCTCTGATGAATCCCCTTTCCGATTGTTTGGGCCATCCGGAAAACACCTTGTCCGGAGAAGACAAGGTGAGCGCTACCATCAGTCCTGTGTCATGCCAACAGTAAAGCATCCTCAGACCATTCATGTGTGGGGTTGCTTCTCAGCCAAGGGAGTGGGCTCACTCATAATTTTGCCTAAGAACACAGCCATGAATAAAGAATGGTACCAACACATCCTCCGAGAGCAACTTCTCCCAACCATCCAAGAACAGTTTGGTGACGACCAAGTTAATTGACAGCATGCCAGGGTGGATTGCAGAGGTCTAGAAAAATAAGGGTCAACACTGCAAATATTGACTCTTTGCATAAACTGAATGTCATTGTCAATGACAGCCTTTGACACTTATGGAATACTTGTAATTATACTTCAGTGTACCATAGTAACTACTGACATAAAGATCTAAGAACACTGAAGCAGCAAATGTTGTGAAGACCAATACTTGTGTCAAAACTTTTGGCCACGACTGTAGAGGTGATAAGTTCCCCATTAGCAACCTCTATCCATATGGTCAAATTCAATAGAGAACTTCAGGTCAGTGTTCATACTGTTCAAAAAGGAAGTTAGTTCTTGTTCAGTGCCAATCCACACACAGAGAATATCATCAATATACCTGAACCATTTGAGGATCTTGGAGAAGTAAAGGTTCCTGGTCTCAACACAGAAACCTTGGCTCAAAATAGCCCACATATACTAACATTAGCATAATTAGGGGCAAAGATGGAGCCCATAGCAATTCCACTAACTTGAAGGAAAAAGTGTTTTTCAAAGGCAAAGTAGTTGAACTTAAACTAGAGAAGCAAGTTCACATATGAATTCACTAGGTGGTGACATTTCTCTGTCACATTACTGTAGGTTATCCCAGTGCACCTAGGTCTTTTTCATGAGAGATACTTCCACGACAGGTTACCTTAACGTTTACCTTTATCTAGTTGTCTTCTAGATTTCTCCTGGTTATACATATGTATATAGGGTTGTATATGTTTTCCTTTTCTTTATTTTCTTTTGCAGTTTTTCAGCTTTATTTCTCTCTCGGAGAGTATGGGTTCCTTATACTAACACCACATTCCATGTGTAGATGTGTTTTCTTCATGTAGAAATACATCTAAAACATGTTCTGTTCTATCCTGTATTTGTATCTGATATTATGATATCTAGTGGCCCTTCTGGGTACTTTAGATTACCACTGGTGTCTTAAATCCCATTTAACATGATCTTTTAATGACTACCTCATCTCTGTACCCCACACATGTAAGGTCCCTCAGTTGAGCAGTGAATTTCAAACACAGATTCAACCACAAAGACCAGGGAGGATTTCCAATGCCTTGCAAAGAAGGGCAACTATTGGTAGATGGGTAAAAAAATATATATACAGTGGGGAGAACAAGTATTTGATACACTGCCAATTTTGCAGGTTTTCCCACTTACAAAGCATGTAGAAGTCTGTAATTTGTATCATAGGTACTCTTCAACTGTGAGTGACGGAATCTAAAACAAAAATCCAGAAAATCACATCGTATGATTTTTAATTAATTAATTTGTATTTTATTTCATGACATAAGTATTTGATACATTAGAAAAGCAGAACTTAATATTTGGTACAGAAACCTTTGTTTGCAATTACAGAGATGATACGTTTCCTGTAGTTCTTGACCAGGTTTGCACACACTGCAGCAGGGATTTTGGCCTACTCCTCCATACAGATCCTTCAGGTTTCGGGGCTGTCGCTGGGCAATACAGACTTTCAGCTCCCTCCAAAGATTTTCAATTGGGTTCAGGTCTGGAGACTGGCTAGGCCACTCCAGGACCTTGAGATGCTTCTTACGGAGCCACTCCTTAGTTGCCCTGGCTATGTGTTTTGGGTCGTTGTCATGCTGGAAGACCCAGCCACGACCCATCTTCAATGCTCTTACTGAGGGAGGGAGGTTGTTGGCCAAGATCTCGCGATACATGGCACCATCCATCCTCCCCTCAATATGGTGCAGTCGTCCTGTCCCCTTTGCAGAAAAGCATCCCCAAAGAATGATGTTTCCACCTCCATGCTTCACGGTTGGGATGGTGTTCTTGGGGTTGTACTCATCCTTCTTCTTCCTCCAAACACGGCGAGTGGAGTTTAGACCAAAAAGCTCTATTTTTGTCTCATCAGACCACATGACCTTCTCCCAGTCCTCCTCTGGATCATCCAGATGGTCATTGGCAAACTTCAGACGGGCCTGGACATGCGCTGGCTTGAGCAGGGGGACCTTGCGTGCGCTGCAGGATTTTAATCCATGACGGCGTAGTGTGTTACTAATGGTTTTCTTTGAGACTGTGGTCCCAGCTCTCTTCAGGTCATTGACCAGGTCCTGCCGTGTATTTCACCTTCCTCATGATCATTGATGCCCCACGAGGTGAGATCTGGCATGGTGCCCCAGACTGAGGGAGATTGGCCGTCATCTTGAACTTCTTCCATTTTCTAATAATTGCGCCAACAGTTGTTGCCTTCTCACCAAGCTGCTTGCCTATTGTCCTGTAGCCCACCCCAGCCTTGTGCAGGTCTACAATTTTATCCCTGATGTCCTTACACAGCTCTCTGACCTTGGCCATTGTGGAGAGGTTGGAGTCTGTTTGATTGAGTGTGTGGACAGGTGTCTTTTATACAGGTAACGAGTTCAAACAGGTGCAGTTAATACAGGTAATGAGTGGAGAACAGGAGGGCTTCTTAAAGAAAAACTAACAGGTCTGTGAGAGCCGGAATTCTTACTGGTTGGTAGGTGATCAAATACTTATGTCATGCAATAAAATGCAAATTAATTATTTAAAAATCATACAATGTGATTTTCTGGATTTTTGTTTTAGATTCCGTCTCTCACAGTTGAAGTGTACCTATGATAAGAATTACAGACTTCTACATGCTTTGTAAGTGGGAAAACCTGCAAAATTGGCACTGTATCAAATACTTGTTCTCCCCACTGTATATCCCTTTGAGCATGGTGATGTTACTAATTACACTTTGGATTGTGTATCAATACACCCAGTCACTACAAAGATATAGGCATCCTTCCTAACTCAGTTGCTGGAAAGGAAGGAAACCACTCAGGGATTTCAATATTAGGCCAATAAGAGTTTATTGGCTGTGATAGGAAAAAATGTAAGATGATTCAACAACTATTGTAGTTCCAAGGGTTGGGCGGTATCCAGATTTCTATACCTTCATACCGTGCCTGTGCCATCCTGGGATATATGGTATTACCGGTAGTGCACACAAGGGGCACATTTTTGTTTTCAAGCTGGAAGAAAAAGGGCAAAAACGTCACTTACCAGAATGCTAACCAAATGCTAACAAGTACTAAGGCATTATCATAGTGGATGCTAGGTAAATGCTAACGAGTGCATGCAAACATTTACTCATAACGTTCGGACAGTATCTCAAAACACAGTTTGCAGCATGCACAAAACAAATATTACCTTAATCCAGGATGGGATAGTCTTTGCCGCTGTTACCAAGAAGTTTGATCTTGCAAGCTAACGTTAGACACTTAGCTAACATTAGCAAGTTAGCAAAACCCATCTGGAGATAATTTATTTGGCACATCTTAGATAGTTAACTTAATAGTTATAAGATATATAGCTGGCAAACATTAGTAGTGAATTTCATATAAGTGTAACTTGATCACCTCACTTAAGTTGTTTTGGGAAACTAGTACCGGTAAGCTTCATAATGCAGAATTATCTAACGAGCGAAATGATGAACATGATCTGCTTTATCTATTACCTAGTGTACAAGTTGACTGCAGGTATTTATTTAATAAGTACTAATACTCAAAGCCCAAAATGCTAACAAAATGCTAACAAGTACTAAGGAATCATCAGAGAATGTTAACTAAATGCTAACAAATGCATTGTGAACAAAAATGCTACTCACAGTTTGCTGCACCTGGATAGCTTAGCTGGATAGTGAACTAGCAGCTGAATTAGCACTCCGCCGCATCCACAATGATATCTATCTTCCTGGACCTTCTCTCCACCTTGGAAGTGCCAAGCCCACCTTCTTAACCTTTAAAATGTCAGGATCCTGCTGGTGAAAGGCAACCCCTGCAGCCTGCAGTGAAGGCCTATCCACCACCATGGACTCTCCAGGTGCACCATTCAAACCCTCAACCCTTTTAACAACTGCTGCATATGAAATGCTCTGGACAGCCCTGACTTTGGCCACCTCGTTCTCTTTCACCCTTGTCGGGCATTCGAGAGATGTGGCTTCATGGTTCCCACCACAATTGCAACATGTCACATTTTCATCACTTTTAAAACACATGACATTATCTTTTCCACAACTTGGACATCTCGGCTTCTCCCTTCTGCAAACACTTAAAACATGACCAAAAGCTTTACAATGATCACACTGGTCTTGATATAAATGCACTGACTCTGTAGTTGATATACCCCCAAATGCACTTGAGTAGGGAAGGAACTCCATATCAAAAAACAAAAGAACAGATAGACTCTTTACTTTTTCTTCATTCACCACACAATTCATCTGACGTCACTCCAGGAATATTCATTTTCAACATCGACTTCCCACGAGATGCCAGATATAACCCCCTTGAGGGGTGCCCAGTTCCGAAAAGACACACACCACTTCAAACTTATAAAATCGGGTGAGACTCAACACACGTTCCTTCTGATATGCAGAAGCACAAAAAATCTAAACAAGCCCGCCTCTCGTGATCCTCAAATGCTTCATTTTACCCAGCACTCTCTCCAGCAGTTTGGATATCTCAAATGGTTTCTTCAAAATTGGTAATCCGATCAGCTGCTCTTCACTAACAAACCGTACTCCTACAAGATACGAAGGGACATTCTCATCACTGTACACTACTTTGCTCAGTTTTCCATTCTTTGACTGAGGAAAATTTACTGAGGAAAAATGTAAGGGATTTCAAATTAAATCTGCTGAAGTATTAATGAAACTAGAATTTATCAATACATTTTAGAACATGTATTATGAGGGATATGATCAGGACAACATAGGGGATAGGTCCGTTTCAAATGGATGGAGAATAATGTCAGAAAAGCAGAAATTCCTGTTTAATTAGGAAAAATTACATCCCCACGTGACATTAATGTTGGCTCTGTTCTCAGGTTGTAACAGCAAATTGATACTCTTGCCTTCCTTAGGGACATAGTGCCACACAGTGGTTAGAACATAGAATGTGATTAATTCATGCACATTTTTCATTGGGACACAAACATGGTTCTAATAAGTGTGTTGATATTGTACATACAGTATGAGGAATTCTTGCTGTGAGATTGTGTTTGTACATGTATGTGTAAGAAAAATATTGTGTCTGAATAGTGTATATGTGCAAGCGTGTGTGTGTGTGTGTGTGTGTGTGTGTGTGTGTGTGTGTGTGTGTGTGTGTGTGTGTGTGTGTGTGTGTGTGTGTGTGTGTGTGTGTGTGTGTGTGTGTGTGTGTGTGTGTGTGTGTGTGTGTGTGTGTGTGTGTGTGGTGTTGTCCTGTTTTCCATTTGTACTGTAAAATGTATAGTGATAATTGAGCTCCTAGGATTCTGTCTGCATACTCTATCCCAAAGAGGGGACAACTGTAACTTTTAACTTCAAACCGTATCAACATGTAAGATACACAATAGCATGAAAGACCCTGGCAGACCAACTTTGAATCAGCTTTGTTGGTTAACAAATCTGGGGGGGCTATGTAATATTTAAATATTTAAAAGGATAAACTTTTTGTCCCAAACACAGTAGTTTTGGACACAGGCAACTCGGAAGGGCGCCTGCAGGCTGAAGGTTTTCACTCTGGTGTAACTAGAACTACCTGGATCTCAATGCAACCAAATCTAAAGACCTGGTAATTGACTTCAGAAGAGATCAATTTACTGTACTATACCAGTGCTGGAGATTAACGGCCAGACTATTGTGTGAGTGGAGAACTACAATTAACCAGTTGTAGATGGCAAGCTCTCCTTCGAAAGAAACACTGAACAGATTCAAAGTTGAATGTAGACCAATCCATCCACCAAGCATTTTATAAATGCTTTATAGAATTCATATCAGCTTTTAACATTGTCGGTGGTTATGGGGCTCTAATTACCCATCTAATAGGGTAATTAAAAACATTGGGAAGGTCATTAGCGCAAGCCAGAAGCTTTTTTGTGTCCTATGTTTTTATGTTTCTTGTATGTATCAATCTGTCAGCACACATGAAGATCCCTATCAGGAAATAAGTTATTTGAATTGAATGTAAACACTGTCCCACGTATAAAGCCCTTGATGTGCAATCGGAGGGAAACCAGGGTAAATAGCAAGTGGATAAGGCCCAGTTCTGGACAGTTCAAACGTGGTGTTATGCTTAAACCTTATGTAAAAATGTGGTGTGTCATTTTGAACCAGAATTGTATTAATCGTTGTCAGGGTAAACAATTCCGCCCCAGGCAGAATCCACTTCACCCCTATTTCCAAAATATAAAAATAGGCCAAAATAAATGAATGCATAAAACACTGAAGGCAAAACTACACACGGCAAAGTAGAGCCAATTAATGGAAATAATTAAATCAATGCAAAGTCGCCCAATGACGAGGTGTGTTCAAGGTTGCTTACTCCACGCATAATTAACTCGCTCTCTGGCGATCGTTATCGCGTCGACTTGAAAAGGAGCAGCTCGTTAAGGCGCAGTCAATTACGCCCGTGAGAAAACAAGGGTTAATGTATTCAAATTGGAGCACTCTTCATTCAGACAGACTCCTATGCTCTTGGTAAACAAACACATTGTGAGTAAGATGCTCCATTTGACCTCAGGAAAAATGCAGCTAATGCGGTAAAAGCCCGCTGCATGCGTCTCATATCCACAAAATCAGAAAAATACGGTATATCACAAATCACATACACTTTATTAAACAGATATATAACAAATATGAAAAAGAGAAATGCATCTCTAGGCCTAAATTCAGCAGTTATAACATAGTAATTTGGAGACATCTACTGGTTAAAGGAAAGAGTCACCCATTTTGAATGTTATGTTTTTCTGTGTATCTGAGCTGTTGCCGTTCAAACGTAAAGAAAATTGGCTGAACGTAGCATTGCAATAAAGCCGTTCTTTGGCTGGTATGACGTAGCATTGCAATAAAGCCGTTCTTTGGCTGGTATGACGTAGCATTGCAATAAAGCCGTTCTTTGGCTGGTATGACGTAGCATTGAAATAAAGCCGTTCTCAGTACACTGGAGGTTAATAGGAATACGACATTTAGATCTCGAAAACGTCAATAATTTGTCAGATTTCAATACTGGCCACCTATCATACATGTCAGATTTCAACACGTAATGCGGGCGGTTGTCTTCTCTCAAATGAATCATTGATTATATTCTTACGATATTCCTAACTCAAGAAATGTGTAATTTATCACAGGGTCCACCACATTTCTCCTATTTGTTTGCCTCTTCAGTCCAGGGTGCATTGCATGGTGTTGGATGGCTGTTGCGAATGTCAGACTCAACACCGCGAGGCACATCGATCTGCAGGTAGAAGGTGAGATTGTAGACTCCTAAATTGATAGTAGTAGGTGATTTAGCTACAGTTCGTTTAGGCGACTAGCTACTTCACATGCTAATATTGACTTTGGTATTATTGTGTGTAGCTATGTTTGCCAGCCAGCCCATAGAGAGAGCATTGCATTGTGTGTTTTGTAGTTGACTTGAGCTGCAACAGATTTCCGCAACAATTTTGACGTGTTGCTACCAACCTTATTATAACGACAAAATGAAACATTTGTTCACAAAAAATATTGTTCCCACATATTAGTGTTATTTAACACTGAAAATTATAGGAAGTAGTGGTTTTGGATGGAGTTTTCCAAAAGGAAACAACTGTGTCTGTGCTTTACTAATAGTATAATTTGGGCCAAATCCCAAATGGCCCTCTGAGCTCTATGTACTTGTTGAGATCTGAGAGGATGAATCAATATGGTAATAGCTTCACCTTGTCCTCTAATAGGTTAGGTGTGGGTTTCACCAAATTGCTTATACCAATCAAATCCTCTCAGATATCCACAAGTGCATAGTGTGATGCAAAAGCTGCAAAAATGTATATTTGATCATTAGATACATGTTCAGTAATGAGAGGGAAACATGTTTTAAGAACATAAAATAACATGTATAGCAGATTAAATACTAGCCATTGCAGCTAGCAAAGAATTCATACTTTGTAATTTGGGGACATTTTCAGAATTAATTGGATGATAATACTGAGAAAATACAATAACTACATCAAATATAGTACCTAAGTACAGTAAACGGAAAGTAAAAAACAGTAATTACAGTAATTGGAAAAAACATCTTAGGTTGTATTTTGAATGGAATATCTCAATATCCCAGTTCCCCAGGGCAGTGATTGGAGACATTGCCCTGTGTAGGGTGCTGTCTTTCAGACGGGACGTTAAACGGATGTCCTGACTCCCTGTGGTCATTAAAGATCCCATGGCACTTATCGTAAGAGTAGGGATGTTAACCCCAGTGTCCTGGCTAAATTCCCAGGCAGGCCCTCATACCATCATGACCACCTAATCATCCGCAGCTTCCAAATAGCTCATCCATCTCCCCTCCTCTCCCCTTTAACTATTTCCCAGGTCGTTTCTGTAAATGAAAATGTGTTCTCAGTCAACTTACCTGTTAAAATAAAGGTAAAAAGAACAACTCAAACTTGAGGTTGCTTTATGCAAGTGGGGTACAGATGAAAATAGCGGTGATGTAATCTTTCTCTCCATCTCCCTTTTCCCACCATCACCCCCCGTTTTCGTTCAGTAACCCAATTTCCCTTAATAAATTCAATCCCCTGTGCTGCAGCAGTGAAACATTTCCTGTTTGTGTGTCGCTCTCAAAAAAATGTCAGTGTCCTCTTTTAGACAGGAGGAGGATGAAGGAGATCTGCCTGCCCCAGTGAACGTCCATGGGGATACTCACACCACAACCTTACTTGGTGCCACACCTGGGTAATCCCATAGAATTGGCTCTGTTTTTGTATATCCTGTTACTAATGTGTGTGGCTGTGTTTTGAGGTTGGAGTAGCGGGAAGTTAAGGGGTCAAAGTCGCTGGTTCACCAGCAAATAAATATCACATGCCTTCAATGCTTCAACGGTGTAACTTCCTGACAGCAAAGGGACATGGGAAACCTGCACAAAGGCTCTTTGTCCACTCACTTGTCTATCTTTATCTCTTTATATATAGTAATTCTATACAGCCCTCAGAACTAAGACAAATTCCTTTTTCCAGAGAAGAAAGAATTCACTAACCCGGAAATTACATAAAATCCAATCAAAAATGTAGGAGATAAAAAACAACAACTGAATGCAATAAAAGAGATTCATAAAAGAGCATAAAACATAAAAGATGTCTAGAATAGTGAAATAATTGATTAAAGGCTAAGATCACAGCAATTTGATTGGTTGTGTAATATTGTCGCTCTTTAAATGTTTTATTTTTTGTGTCACAGTAGTATCTTCATGCTGGTAAAAGAGCCGTGATTTAGTCTTAGATTGGTTGTGCCAAGTTATTATGTAGAAATCGATATCATCGCAGCAGCAATTGATAGTAATAGATTAGGCGCGTTCCCACCTTAAGGGATTTTAGGCTAGGTCTAAGCGAGTGTTCACACTTGCACATTCTAAAGTGGGCTAGTAGCGACCTTAGTCCGGGGCTAGCTGTTCCTCCTGCGGAGCAGGGATAGCGTCAATTTTACAGGGTTAGCCCCAGAAACACTGCACCAAAATAGTGAAACGGGGTCAAAAACAACACATATCATTTTCTCTGCCCAATCACAAAAGCTACACTTTCACTTAATTTACCTCAGTCAGAGTGACACTTACCTACTGTAGCTATCAGCGAGAAGATGGTGTCCCTTTTTGGTCACAGAGGAGGAAAGGCAGAGTGGAGGGACGTTGAGAGGTAGACCCAATCAGACGTCTGCAGTGGCCGTACACCATTTACTGTGATGCGGCCTCCACAGAAGTCAGAGCATGTGTGTCATATGCATCCAGTACAATAGGTGGCAGTATAGATGATCAATGTACAATTCAGCAGAACATTTCAGAATATCTGAAGACGAAGAGGATAGGGCGATACAATACAAACAACACAACGTTACAAAATGGCAACATATGATGACGAGGCACTTGTCGATGAAGAGGAGGAAGAGTTTCTGTGTCTTGTATTGGAGCGGAGAAGGAGGAACCGAAGAAAACACAGGAGAAGATGTTCAGTGCGACATCTTAAAGGCTCTGCATGGTCAATCCGACATCTGCAGTAGCCGTTGCTGCATTGCTGTCATATGCATCCAATACATTGGTCTGCACAGCACCACTAGTAGTGATTCAGGGCTAATCTCTATAGCCATCCATCTAATCACAAGCAACTGGCTAGACTAAAAGACAAAACCTTACATCTTCTGAGATGGAGTCCGTTTCCTGGTGCTTGATATAGGAGCTCAGCCAAGATAGCATGAAGTAAAAAGGCTCCACCTGCATCTCCATCTCCATGCATACATTTAGGTTATTGTAAATTTTTATTTCATCTTTATTTAACTAGGCAAGTTATTTACAATGACAGCCTATCCCGGCCAAACCCTCCCCTAACCCGGACGACGCTGGGCCAATTGTGCGCCGCCCTATGGGACTCCCGATCACAGCCGGATGCGATACAGCCCGGGATCAAACCCAAGTCTGTAATCAAGCCTCTAGCACTGAGATGCAGTTCCTTAGACTGCTGCGCCACTCAGGATCCCACTATGTTGAGGTAAAAATAGGAGTATAATGCTTGTATGGATGTCAACCCCAATACATGTTCATGTCATCGTCATCAATCAACTGCATTACAGTTAAAAATGACTGACTACCACCAACGATTTATGTATGCTAGCTATGCTACCGGCTTATACGAATGGGAGTTAGCGTTTAACAGTCACTTCTTCTAAACCTGAAAAGGGACAACTAAATGTTATGCAGCGAAATCAGCCGAATATATCCAAATCAGATTTTGGTAACCACATTGTGGACCTGTTACAATACATAATTCATTAAGGATTTGACAAATATACACTTTGTTTATTCAGATTTGTTGATTGTGCGCTAATCCAGCGTACTTCTGTCACCCAATCTCATAAATTTTTATTTGTGAACTTGTTCTGATAGCCTTTTGTCAAAGTTCTCCATGTTGGGTGACAAGGAAGTTGTGAAGGAAGTTAGTTTGTGTTTATACAGGATGTACCGCCCCCAACTACCGTAAATCATGTCAATGCAGAGCTATACGGAGCTATGCAGAGCCACAGATAGAACAATGAGCCAGATATTTCACCGGATGTATAAATATTAAGCATCCTGTTGGCGTTTCCACTCACTACCAAATATAGTGATGAGAGGAAGTCCAGTGGCCGGCAGTGGGAGAAGGTGGAGAAGTTCGGCATCTCCAGATCAAGCATGAATTGGCTTTCAGTCTGCTGCTCTCTCCCTCTGCTGAAACTGACCATCAGATGCAGAAACCATCAGCCCACTAAAATAAAAAGCAAATTATTTAAATGTATGCTCACTCAGCTGTGCCTCACAACTGATCTATTACCGGTGCGATCTTATAACCTACCTCCAAATGTTTAAATATAATTAAAAGAAATGGTCAGAACAATGCATTGGCAGGGCAATTCAAGCAATGCCAATATGCAGTGATAATTTATTGGGCCTATAGCCTACTGTACAAACCTCATTGCTACAGTACTGTTTTTAATTGTTTAATGTTGCATAGGCTTTCGTTTTTTAAGTTATGTAAAAATACTAATCTGAGCGGTAGATCTCGGCTTGCATTTTGACTCAGAACGTGATCTCGACTCAGAAAAGGTTAGTGACCATTGGTCCAAACCCTATGTCTTTACCATATACAGTGCCTTCAGAAAGTATTCACACGCCTTGACTTTTCCCACATTTTGTTGTGTTACAGCCTGAATTTAAAATGAATGAAAATTACATTTTGTGTCACTGGCCTACACACAATATCCCATAATGTCAAAGTGGAATTGTGTTTTAAGAATCTTTAACAAATTAATAAAAAATGAAAAGCTGAAATGTGTTCAACCCCTTTGTTATGACAAGCCTAAATAAGTTCAGGAGTACAAATGTGCTTAACAAATCACATAATAAGTTGCATGGACTCTGTGTGCAAGGATCTCTATACCCCACACATACAATTATCTGTAAGGTCCCTCAGTCAAGCAGTACATTTCTAACACAGATTCAACCACAAAGAAGTGCACCTATTGGTAGTTGGGTAAAAATAACGAAAAGAAGACATTGAATATCCATTTGAGCATGGTGAAGTTAATATTTACACTTTGGATGGCGTATCAATACATCCAGTCACTACAAAGATACAGGCGTCCATCCTAACTCACTTGCCGGAGAGGAAGGAAACCGCTCAGGGATTTCACGAAGAGGCCAATAGTGACTTTAAAACAGTTACAGAGTTTAATGGCTGGAGAAAACTGAGGATGGATCAACAACATTTGAGTTACTCCACAATACTAACCTAAATGAAAGAGTGAAAAGATGGAAGCTTGTACAGAATATAAATATTCCAAAATATGCATCCTGTTTGCAATAAGGCACTAAAGTATAACAGCAAAAAATGTGGCAAAGAAATGTCCTGAATACAAAGTGTTTTGTCTGGGGCAAATCCAACACAATATATCACTGAGTACCACTCTTCATATTTATAACCTTTGTGGTGACTGCATCATGTTATGGGTATGCTTGTCATTTGCAAGGAGTAGGGAGTTTTTAGGATAAAAATACATGGAATAGAGCTAAGCACAGGCAAAATCCTAGAGGAAAACCTGGTTCAGTCTGCTTTCCAACAGACACTGGGAGACAAATTCACCTTTCAGCAGGACAATAGCCTACAATACAAGGCCAAATATACACTGGAGTTGCTTACCAAGACGACACTGAATGTTCCCGATTGGCCTAGTTACAGTTTTGACTTAATTCGGCTTTAACATCTAATATGTTTAATCCATTTTGATTTCAGGCTGTAAAACAACAAATGTGTGAATACTTTCCGAAGGCACTGTGCATTGTTTAAAGCACCGTTTTACAAGTCTCAGTCACAAATTACAACTCCAATAAGCCCCCTATGGTGAACGACATGTGGACACGAGAGGCTTGTAGAATCATGACTCTTTCAAGTTTTCAGTCCATCGTTCGCCGGTAGGGGGTCCTGCATACTCTGGGTATTACTGACTCAAATAACTAATATTTTTACTAATTTTGTTCATTTTGAGTGAACAAGCCGAAAACATCAGAGTTGGTAAAAAGAGCCAAACTTCCCATCACTAATGGATAGCCAGATGTGCAGCCCTGCCCCATGTGGAGTTGGTAGCTAATTTGAATATCCAACTGCATGCACGTCTCATTGGCTGAGCTGGCAAATCAGCTCTTTTTGACCAGTATATGCCCACACCATGTTATTTCCTAACAGGCCTAGCAGGGGCACTGAGAAAAGCTCATTTTTTAACATCCCTAATTATAATTTTTGAGAAATTGATTTAATTCATTTTGTAATTAATTATAGGTCATATTTCATAGAAAAAACTAGAGAGCAACTATCCACAGGTAAAGACTAGCACTACTTTCAATAAACATTGCACTAGCCTATACAATCACTATAATATATCATGATAATCTCTAGCCCTGATAACAAACAATAAATTATCATTGTCTTGTTGATACTGGGATGTCCTAGTGTAATGGGGTTGAAGGACACTAGGGGGAGCCTGTGTTATATAAAGGACAAGGCTTTAGATTGAGCGAAGAATGTATGATATGTAAGCAGGTAAACCTAAAATAAATGCCCATGCTAATTAGTCATTCCAGTCTAGCTATTGCAATACTACATATTGGTGTGGATTCCTCACTGTTACCTTACTGCATACTGTTAGGTATTTCAAATGATTGGACCTTAAATGTTGTATTTCCAGACAGAAGAGATAAACACCCCAGAAGACCTGTAAAATGACATTGCAGACAACTTAGTCGAGCAAGAGGTGGAGCCTCATTTATAACTGTTTCATAAATTTAACTAAATATCTGCGTGAACCATTTCTGAAAATACTGTGCACTCACAAAAATATTGAGATTTATGAACTTGGCACACGCCATACATACGCATGTTTCCTGTTTTCCTGTTATAAATCAGACCTGTCGTGAAACTGTGCGGGCATGAACAAGAATTATAACTCCGCCCGAAAAACTTCCATCATTCACCTTTTATGGTGACAATAATGATTGCAATGTTGGTAGATCTGTTAGGGCGGTATGCAAATTGGAGTGGGTCTAGGGTTTATGAGATGATGGACATCATGTGTGCCATGACCAGCCTTTCAAATCACTTCATGATTACAGATGTTGTGCTACAGGGCGGTAGTCATTGTTTCAGGTAGCCTTATAGTTTCTGGAAACATGAATGATGGTGGTCAGCTTGAGAGGTGGGGATTACAGACTGGGACAAGGAGAGGTTGAAAGTGACCGTGAAGATGCCTGTCAGCTGGTCTGCGCATGCTCTGAGAAAGTGCCCTGGAAAACCGTCTGGCCCTGTGGCCTTGCGAGTGTTTTTTTATTTTTTTTATTTCACCTTTATTTAACCAGGTAGGTCAGTTAAGTTCTCATTTACAACTGCGACCTGGCCAAGACAAAGCAAAGCAGTGCGACAAAAAACAACACAGAGTTACACATGGGAAATAAACAAAGGTACAGTCAAAAACACAATAGAAAATCTATATACAGAGTGCAAATGTAGTGCAAAATGCAGTAAGGTAGGACAATAAATAGGCCATAGTGGCGAAATAAATTACAGATAAGCATTAACACTGGAATGATGGATGTGCAAATGATGAGTGCAAAATGAGCGGAAGTTAAAAAATAAATATGGGGATGAGGTAGTAGGGTGGGCTATTTACAGAAGGGCTATATACAGGTGCAGTGATCGATAAGCAGCTTTGACAGCTGATGCTTAACGTTAGTGAGGGAGATAGGAACCTCTAGCTTCAACCTTGCGAGTGTTGACAAGATTAAAAACCTTACTCACATTGGCTTCGGAGAGCGAGATCACCCAGTCCTCTGGGATGGCGGAGGCACTCGTGCACGGCTCTTGTGTTGTTTTTGTCGAAGAGTGCATAAAATGCATTGAGTTCATCTGGTAGAGAGGTATCGTTGGATAGATCACGGCTAGGTATACTTTTGTAATCCGTAATGAACTGTAGCCTCTGCCACATGCTTCAAGCGTCAGAGAAGGTGTAATAGGATTCCACCTTGTTCCTATATTGCCATTTTGCCACTTTGAAGGCTCTGGAGGTCGTAGCAGGACTCATTGTGTCCTCAGCAGTAGTTTGTCAAATTGTGAATGAGCAACTGATGAAGTGTGTACAGCCTGCGCAAAAAACAAAGCAGAGTTCGTGCCTTTCATGCAACTTTTTCAAATCATTAGAGTCGCATTTCGCAGCCTTACAATGTATAAAATATCGAAACATATGGCCCAACGTTTGTAGAACAAGAAAAGTTTCATTAATAACTCTAAATTAAGCATAAAGGAGTGACAAGGTTAAAATCTGTCGTTCTGCCGCTGAGCAAGACAGTTAACCCACTGTTCCCCGGGCGCCGAAGATGTGGATGTCGATTAAGGCAGCCCTCCGCAACTCTCTGATTCAGAGGGGTTGGGTTAAATGCGGAAGACACATTTCAGTTGAATGCATTCAGTTATACAACTGACTAGTATCCACCTTTCCCTTTTCCTACTTCTTTGCTAACCTCTCAACACAGAATAGCCGCATGTGCGCACTCCCTTTCTATTTTATTCAGCTTTGTTCAATTGTATTCTTCATACTATAAAATAATATAAAATAATACCACAGAATTCTAAGCAAATCTTATCTGCTAAATTAACTAGTGTAGCCCACAGCCATATGGCATAGCCAGATAAGGACCTAACATATGTACAACTCAGAGTATGCTATTCTGTTCTTCTGAAATAGACTACATTTTCTTCATATCATGTTTCTTTAGACCTGTCTAAAATAAATAATGGATTTATTGTGAAGGTGTAGGCTATATTACATGGATTTATTAGACTGCATCAGTGGCTTGTAGGCTATGTGTGGAATCCAGGAGCTACAAAATGTGTTTATGTTAAATAATGGTAAATTACCGTGAGACCGGCAGTTATTTGCTTGACAATCACCGGCTGATGAAATTTTGTGACCACCACAGCCCTAGGTCTGATGAAACCAAGATTGAACTCTTTGGCCTGAATGCCAAGCATCACGTCTGGAGGAAACCAGGCACTCCTCATCACCTGGCCAATACAATCCCTAAGGTGAAGCATGGTGGTGGCAGCATCAGGCTGTGGGATGTTTTTCAGCGGCAGGGACTGGGAGACTAGTCAGGATTGAGGGAAAGATGAACGGAGCAAAGTACCGAGAGATCCTTGATGAAAACCTGCTCCAGAGCGCTCAGGACCTCAGACTGGGGCGAAGGTTCACCTTCCAACAGGACAACGAGCCTAAGCACACAGCTAAGACAACGCAGGAGTGGCTTCGGGAGAAGTCTCTGAATGTCCTTGAGTGGCCCAGCCAGAGCCCGGACTTGATGTATTGTTGTCTCTACCTTCTTGCCCTTTGTGCTGCTGTCTGTGCCCAATAATGTTTGTACCCTGTTTTGTGCTCCTACCATCAGGGGCGTAGCACACAATTCTGGACCTATACATATACAGTCTCTGTGGGCCCCCTTCCCCTCTTGATCCATGACTCACACACATCTTGAATCAACAACTATACACATTAATCTGTAGTGGTTATTAGTGTAATCGCTAATGAACTGCTTATACCAAATTTAAACAAATAATACTAAAAAAAATCTATGATGTGCTTTTTTGAAATCTCACAATTCAGCCCTCCTTTCTCAAGAGCTCCGCCTAGTGGCCACCTGTTAACTACACAGAGAGGAATGTGGCACGCACAGACAAAACACTCCATTTAAATTGTGCTGTTATGTCTGAGTCAACATACTGTACAATTACTGTATGATACTTTTACTATGGTTAAATTAGGTTTGCTAGGAGTATCAAGATTAAGCAAACATTAATTCCTTCATGTTTATTTAGGTATTTATCATTCCCAAGACAAAGCAAAAAAATGACATCTTAGTTTTAAGGCTTACTGTATTGCATAATAAAAGACAATTGAACAAGACATCACTAGTGTCATGTTTTATTCGCAGAACCAAGAAAAATCAGCTTTCCAAAAAGTGCTAGCCTATACATCGCAGCCTGTACCACTTCAGTCCTTTTAATCTGTTTTAGGATCCAAAACCACAGTGTAGTGGTTCAAAAGCATGTAGGCCTAAAAAGCTGACACATGATGTTGGAGTTTATTCCAATGCCCATTGATGGGTCTTCTTGTTGGCAAAGTCATTGATGAGATCTTTAAAGTCCAAATCCTTTGCTAACTGGCTTTCAATGGAGAGAAGTGCAAGGCTGTTCAGTCTATCCTGGGACATTGTTGATCTCAAGTAGTTTTTCACCAGTTTCAACTTGCTGAAAGCCCGTTCACCCCCAGCAACAGTCACAGGCAGTGTGCAGAAAATCCTAAATACAATAAAACCTTCTCCAAAAATGCTCTGTAGCTGCATCTTATAGATGGCATTAAGGAGCTCAAGAGGGGACAGAATATGTAGAAATGTGGCACTATATATTGTGCTCAGGTGCCACATTTCATTTTCAAACTCAGCTGTGAGATCCTTGTGGTATTTTTTTTGTCAGAGTCCGGCATGTTGTCTTGATTTGCTCTTCAGTCATATCTGTCAGCTTCAGAATAGGTGCAAAAGTTTCACATATGGTTGCTGTGGTCTGGAACCTTGCACTCAAGCTACTGATAATGCTATCCATTGAAACAAAAAATATGTTGTTTCTGAACGCAATCTCTGCGCTTTCTTCAGTTGTATCTTCTTGTGTTGTCTCATCAGGCATGCGTTTCCTCTTCCGCTTTCGTATCTCTTCGCTGTGAAACTGAGAAGGGATCTCCATTGCTTGTGCTACTAGGGAGGCCTCGGCGAGTAGGGAGTCCCATTCATTGTGAATAGCCTGAATTTCGTGTTGTAGTGTCTTGATGTTTGCAGCCTCAATATCCAGAGAAATATCTCCTGCCTGAAGAATCAGGTTTCGGTTCTCAATGCACTGTAGGACCTTTACCCACACAGTGACAAGGACGATTGCATCAAAGGTCTTGAAATAATTATTCAGACCATTTGCCTCAGACTTGGCTTCAATTGTCAGATTGCATGTGACTAAGATACATTCTAGTGCCTCAATGATCAAGGGTAAGTGAGTTGCCACTACTCGTACAGCAGCAATGCGGGAACTCCATCGAGTGTCAGAGAGACGGTGAAGAGAGCATCCAGTTTTTTCCTTCAAGATCGCCCATCGCTCTGGACTAGCACTGAAGAGATTGTAGAGACAATTAACAGAGCCAAATAACATTGAGACCTCAGGACATGACTGAGCTGCATGTACACCCACCAGATTGAGGGTATGGGAAGCACAGGGGGAGTGTGTAGCAAGTGGATTGGCTTTTAGAATTTGAGCTTGCACTCCTTTAACCTTTCCTGACATGTTGGCTCCATTATCATATCCCTGTCCTCTACAGTCCTCTAATGGTATGCCATTGCTTCAATGCCATGCTGCTTCAATAATTTATGAGATTTCCCTGCCAGTCTTTTTGTGAAAGTCTTTGAATTGAATGAACCTCTCGGTTATCTCCCAAGCACTGCTGTCTGTCTTGATGTACATATCTTACCAATAGCACGTTCTGTTCAGTGTGAGATATGTCTGGTGTTGAGTCACATATCACAGAGTAATACATTGCATCCTTTGTCTGCCAGGATAGTGTTTAGTACTGTTTTGCCACAGAGCTTAATTAACTTGTTCTGAGTCTCAGCACTGAGATAACCGCGACCCTTTCTTCTTTTGTGCTCGTGCAAAAGGGGATCATAATGTGACAACAACTCAAGAGTGGCAAGAAAATTGCCATTATGGACAAATTTGAGGCTTTGCCTCTGAATGCAAGATTTCTTGAAGCCAAATGAAGGGTCACATCCAAAAGCCTCTCTAAAATAATTGTATTATTCTCTACTTATGTCTGCAATTGTTTTTGAAGGTGACAATTATTGCTTCCAATAATGAGTGCTGAAGGTTTTCCCATTTCAATTACACTGCTTATGGGGCTTGTCTCATGTTCTGTTAATTTTCTGTACATTCTTTGCCATTTGATGTTCACTAACTTAACTCCATCCTTGCTGTTCAGTGCACTTGTGGATGGCTTTGTCTGCTCATGAGAGAACATAAGGAATGGGATGCAGTACACCTCCTCTGCACTCCCACTAAAAATAAGCCAATCTCTTCTAATTTCCCTCACGCCCATTGGCTGACTTTGCATATTGAAGATAATTTGGGAATGGTTTGCCTTCCATATCTTTGGGTGCCATTTTGGTTAGGTCAGTTTTTTTCTGCATCTCTATTAGCCAGTTTGCGAACAGTTGTGTCTCTTTGTTGATGAGTAAGATTCTCTGGCCATAGTCCTGGGTCCTCTAGCAAATACCCTTCTGCATTCCCCTCACTTTGTTCACTTCCTCCTCTGTCTTCTCCTCATCCTTCTCACTACCCTCAGAGCAACCTTCATTTTCCTTGCTCTCTTCACCTCCATCATCCTCTTTACTAGTCCTACTGCTACTCTCTGCCTCTTCTTCCTGCTCACTCTATGCTACAAGGACAAGCCCCTCTACAAGCATGAAGCATACAGGATTGATATTCGCCTCTTAACCTGCTTATAATATACAATAAAACAAGCTACAGGCTAGATTCTGCTTAATTTACCAGCTAGCTAGCTAACTATCAACATGCAGTTAGCTAGCTTGTCTTGTTATCTTTCTTGATCAAATTAGTCTTCAAAAACAAAGTTTTGATGCGTTTCACCATCACTAGTAGTATGTTTGCCCGCATTCAGCCAGTAGCGAGAGTGAAACTGAAATGAGATTAATATTTTAAAAAATGAACGCGTTATCCATTTGAAATTAATCGCGTGTTAACATTGACAGCCCTAGTTCAATCGAAACAACGTACCGATATTAGCTTAAACCACTAAGCAAGTTCCTTACCTTTCTTTTGAAAGAAATTAGTGAGCAGTTGTTTTCCCTCAGTTTGCCTTTTTTTCTCTTTCTTTTCTTTTTTGATACCCCGACTTCTCTTTCTTCTGGAAAGACATGATTGACTGAAACTTGCTTGGCTCCAGCATCAGCACCAGTCAGCGTGATTAGCCGCGTTTGGTGATGAATCTTAGTGCAGAGGGGCGGACTAAACCATTTGCGCTTTTGAGAGAGGAGAGGGGGCCCAGAGAGCCTCCAATATTTTTTATGGATATAAAGTTCAGTCTCTCAACCTATTCATTCAGCCAATATAATTTAGTAATGATACGAATTACTTACAAATTTAAAATTGCAGACAAATGTTTAGTTTTTTTCATTCCGGCTTTTCAAGGGCCCTCCCCCACTTGGGGCCCTAGGTAGTCAGTTCCCCTTTTCCCCCCGCTACGACGCCCCTGCCCTACCATGTTGCGTTGCTACCATGTTGTTGTCATGTTGTGTTGCTACCAGGCTGTGTTGTCATGTGTTGCTGCCATGCTATGTTGTTGTCTTAGGTCTCTCTTTATGTAGTGTTGTCTCTCTTGTTGTGATATGTATTTTGTCCTATATTTTAATTTAGTTTATTAAAAATGTTTCTCCCAGCTCCCGTCCCCGCAGGAGGCCTTTTGCCTTTTGGTAGGCCGTCATTGTAAATAAGAATTTGTTCTTAACTGACTTGCCTAGTTAAATAAAGGTTTAAATAAAAATAATTAACCCAACCAAACATCTCCGGAGAGACCTGAAAATAGCTGTGCAGCGACGCTCCCCATCCAACCTGACAGAGCTTGAGAGGATCTGCAGAGAAGAATGGGAGAAACACCCCTAATAAAGGTGCTTCAACAAAGTACTGAGTAAAGGGTCTGAATACTTATGTAAATGTGATATTTCAGTTTTTTTATATCTTATAAATTAGCAAAACTGTCAAAAAATATGTTTTTGTTTTGTCATTATGTATTGTGTGTAGATTGATGAGAAAAAAAACTATTTAATCCATTTTAGACTAAGGCTGTAACGTAAAACATTTTGGAAAGAGTCAAGGGGTCTGAATACAATGCTTCTTGGGTGACAGTTGGCGATGTGTTCAGAGAGTTCCTGGTTCAAGCCCAAGTTTGGGCAGGAAAGGGACTTAAGCAATACTGTTACGTTGGCGCTGTGACACAGATTACTCAATTGGGCTTGGGTTGCTGCGTAGAAGGAAGAGGTCAAAGGGGGGTGAGAATAACCGATGTGAAATGGCTCTCTAGTTAGCGGTGTGCGCTAGGAGCATTCAATTGGTAATGTCACTTGCTCTGAGACCTTGAAGTAGTTTGTTCACTTGCACTGCAAGGGCTTTTGTGAAGCGATAGGTAACAATGCTTCTTGTGTGACAGTTGGCGATGTGTTCAGAGGGTCCGTGGTTCAAGCCCAGGTTGGGGCGAGGAGAGAGACAATAGCAATACTGTTACAGTTGCATTCACAGTCCGGCTTGGAATCTAGTTCAATGGCTGGAATATTCATTCCTTTGATGTTTCTCCTAAGAGAGAGAAACATATATGGCACCACTTGTTCTCTGTCAAGCGTTTACCTCTGTTTGTAGCCCATTGCTCAGTGCTGTACAGTACACAGGCATGTAAACACCACTAGGCTTTGAGCGGCGCCTCTCCTTATCGTCAGGAACCGAAAGTTCCTTCAGTGGAAATGCCTTTGTTCCCCCAACTCCACCACACACAATGAGAGCGACCTTCTGGTGAAGGCTTCTCTCATTCCAGGAATAACAGAGCGAGGCTTTGACCTTCACAAGCAGCTTACAGAAGCATTCACTATAGCAAACACTTGCATATACACACACACACAAACAAAATAATACCAACAATAGCATTGACTAGGTGGAGAAGAAAAGGCCTTATTGCTGAGGACAGAGCAAAAGCTGAGGAGACGTTGTACTAATACATTTGTATGCTCAAATTCAGGAACAGTTTGAAGTATTTAACCATAGAGGTATTGACTTGTCGAGTCTGTAGGAAGGCCATGCTTAACTGTAGGTCAAGCATAAAGGATTAATGGTTACACTTCACTTGAACCATCAGTCATCAAGGAAACATAACACAGTCATAATAAAGATCATTAAGTCAAATCACATTTTATTGGTCACATACACGTGTTTTAGCAGATTTTTGCGGGTGTAGCAAAATGCTTGTGTATTCTAGGTTGGGTGAACAAAATAACTTGAGTTCCTGTATGTTATCACAATTACAGTGGGGAGAACAAGTATTTGATACACTGCCGATTTTGCAGGTTTTCCTACTTACCAAGCATGTAGAGGTCTGTAATTTTTATCATAGGTACACTTCAACTGTGAGAGACGGAATCTAAAACAAAAATACAGAAAATCACATTGTATGATTTTTAAATAATTAATTTGCATTTTATTGCATGACATAAGTATTTGATCACCTACCAACCAGTAAGAATTCCGGCTCTCACAGACCTGTTAGTTTTTCTTTAAGAAGCCCTCCTGTTCTCCACTCAATACCTGTATTAACTGCACCTGTTTGAACTCGTTACCTGTACAGAAGACACCTGTCCACACACTCAATCAAACGGACTCCACACACAATCAAACAGCTGTGTAAGGACATCAGGGATAAAATTGTAGACCTGCACAAGGCTGGGATGGGCTACAGGACAATAGGCAAGCAGCTTGGTGAGAAGGCAACAACTGTTGGCGCAATTATTAGAAAATGGAAGAAGTTCAAGATGACGGTCAATCTCCCTCAGTCTGGGGTACCATTCAAGATCTCACCTCGTGGGCCATCAATGATCATGAGGAAGGTGAGGAATCAGCCCAGAACTACACTGCAGGACATGGTCAATGACCTGAAGAGAGCTGGGACCACAGTCTCAAAGAAAACCATTAGTAACCCACTGCGCCGTCATGGATTAAAATCCTGCAGCGCACGCCAGCGCATGTCCAGGCCCGTCTGAAGTTTGCCGATGATCCAGAGGAGGAATGGGAGAAGGTCATGTGGTCTGATGAGACAAAAATAGAGCTTTTTGGTCTAAACTCCACTCACCGTGTTTGGAGGAAGAAGAAGGATTACAACCCCAAGAACACCATCCCAACCGTGAAGCATGGAGGTGGAAACATCATTCTTTGGGGATGCTTTTCTGCAAAGGGGACAGGACGACTGCACCGTATTGAGGGGAGGATGGATGGGGCCATGTATCGCGAGATCTTGGACAACAACCTCCTTCCCTCAGTAAGAGCATTGAAGATGGGTCGTGGCTGGGTCTTCCAGCATGACAACGACCCGAAACACACAGCCAGGGCAACTAAGGAGTGGCTCCGTAAGAAGCATCTCAAGGTCCTGGAGTGGCCTAGCCAGTCTCCAGACCTGAACCCAATATAAAATCTTTGGAGGGAGCTGAATTTTTGTTTTAGATTCCGTCACTCACAGTTGAAGAGTACCTATGATAAAAATGACAGACTTCTACATGCTTTGTAAGTGGGAAAACCTGCAAAATCGGCAGTGTATCAAATACTTGTTCTCCCCACTGTACATCACAAGTCCTTAGTCATGAAACATACACCTCCGCCCTTCTGCTTCCCGGAAAGATATTTATTCCTGTCTGCGCGATGAACTGAGAACCCAACTGGTTGGACCGACAGTATATCCCAACAGAGTATGTTATAATCCCTGATGTCTCTCTGGAACAAAACCCTTTCCTTGAGCTCGTCAACTTTATTATCTAGAGACTGAACATTAGCGAGTAACAAACTCGGAAGCGGTCGGTGTTGTGCGCGCCTCCTAAATCGGATTAGAAGACAGCTCCGAGTACATCTCCGCCGGCGTTGTTTTGGGTCAACCTCTGGAATCAGTTCAATTGCCCTGGGGGGTGTGAACAAAGAATCTGCTTTGGGAAAGTTGTATTCCTGGTCGCAATGCTGGTAGTGAGTTACCGCCGCGGCTGTATGTAATAACACAAAAACAAATCTGGCCTAATAATGTAAGAAATAATACAGAAAAAAACAAAATATTGCAAAGTTTCCTAAGAGCTAGAAGCAAGGCAGCCCTCTCTGTCGGCGCCATTTCATACAAGGTAATGCAAGTGTTTACGGCAAAACTATTACACATGTATCAGTACATACATAGATGACTACCACATTACAACATACCTAGGAAATGTACATATAAACAACTCAATTTGTCCAAGATAAGTTACTTACCAGCTAAATAGAGAATCCTAGCCACATACTGCAATGGACCCTGTTGGACATTGGGCCAATTTACCAGGACCTCTGTGGAGGAATCCCAGTCGTCGATGTTTAATTTATCATTTCCATCTTCAGAGCCACAAATTAAAAGTTGTATGTCCGATCTCATCCGTACACTCCTCGTAAAAGTAAAAAAGACAAAAACATAGCTAATCTTATTCAATAAATGATTTAAGGTAAGTTATCAGTATCAAAATCTACAATACTACAACTGACCGTTGGAAACTGACAGTTGAAAATGTATAATGACGTCAACGTTAACTGTACGTAGCATCTGGTGTCAGTTGAAAATGTTAGAATGTCTCAAGGCTCTCTCTCAGTCTCATTGTGTGGTTGATGCATAGACTGTATAGGGCGGATGTTCAGTTTCTAAATGGATCCCGGTGAACCACGTCAGAAACTAACACTGTTAGCTGTGGTTGAATGGTAACATTCATGACACATGTCACAAGTGTCCACCAATCCCATATATTCCACTGCCTGTATCCCCTTCTGATTTACATAAATAAAGTCTCAAAATACCCCAAAAGATTGATGTTAGAAGGTGCAGGGAGAGGTTAGTGTGGGTGAAAGGTGGAGAAACAACTCCAGAACAGTGAAAGAGTACCGTACAAAGAGAAAGGACTATGGGTATAAACCAGCACACTGCCCTCCTCCTTAGTGTGGGCCCGGCCACACTTGAGTGTGGGCATTTGGCATGACACACCATGACCCTTCGGCCCGCCCCACGTCCTGTGCCTGTGAGGAGGAGGCAGATTTGTGATATAACACACGCAAATACATGTGCACACTCAGAAGAGCACCCACAGCCTCATGTACACATACTGTACAGTAAAACTACACACACATTATGAATGCAGATGCATGTGTACACACCCTGGCATGTGTAGGCTCACACAATGTCATGCAGACCTACACAAAGATGAATGTGTACGCTCCCAAAATAGACCGCACATGTAAACATACACACACAAACTGGAAGAAAGGGACCTAAGCAATACTGTTACATTGGCATCGTGACACGGATTACTCAATTGGGTTACTGCATAGAAGGAGGAGGTCAAAAGGGGGTGAGTGTAACCGATGTGAAATGGCTATCTAGTTAGTGGTGCACGCTAGTAGCGTTCAATCGGGAAACGTCACTTGCACAGCAACCTCTCTCTTTCCCCCTAATCTCACGGCAACAATCAGACGCTACTCCGCTTAGATGATTAAACCCATTACGCCTGCCTTTTCATCATGTCTCTAACCACATTAAGCTCCCCTCTCAAGTAAGGATTACATTTCCCTATCAAACAAGGTGCTGCACCTACACTGTAATTAGCCAGACTTTAAAGTCCCTCACCATCAAAAACAGTGCCGGTACTTTTTTCTAAACAGCCAATGGGGGTCGTTCTCTCTGGGCCTTTGACTGGGTCTTGATTGGATTAAAGGGGATAGGACCTACAGGCGAGCTGTTTTTAGAGATTTGCCCCTAAAGCCTACCCTCTACAAATCGTATAAGTGTAACCGTTATGATCTGGTCACAGAACTTCTTGCTACCTGGTGTTGTTTGGTTCACAGGCAGGTCTGGGGACTGGGTTGACTAGAACGATTTCCCCAATGACCATGTTTACATTGACACATCTGAAATCAGGCTACCTGATGGGACTTTGATAAATGCAGAAAATCGCCACTCAAAATAAACGTTCTACTACACCGGGCCATTATTTTTTGTGGAGCATACTTGATCTGTATGTGAAAACTATTTTTAAGATGCATTCTTTCAGTTTTTCCGAACTCACTTCAATTGCGCTGCTCGTGCTAGCACGTACACAGATCAAATATACCGCTATAACTCTAATTAAAACATTTACATATTCTAATAATTTGAAAACCAGGTATTTTAATCAGTGTATGCTTACTTCAGCATACTGCCTTAATCAGTTTAATATTGAATTATTAGTGTGCATGTAAACATACTCACTTGTTAGCCAATTTGACATGGTCCATCAATCAATGTAGAGGCGAAAGAAATGCACACATGTTTAGGTGAGATGCTGGCCAGCGGAGTGGAACACTTGAAAAAGAAAAGGAGCTCAGATGCAATAATTTAAATAACCTAATAACCTACTTTTCGACAGACAAGCTGTCTTCATCAGGGTATAATGACCAACACTGCGGGACACTAGTTTAGTTTATATAGTGTCAAAGAACACACACAGGTGTCTGTAATCATGGCCAGGTGTGGCCTGATATCATTGGTTAATTCACAGATAAAAACAGAACATACAAAAAACATTAATGGATAGCATATGATCATAGATACAATTTGGCTACACAGGCCATTTCTAGCTACCGGTAGGTTGCAAAAACGATCAGCTAGCTACATTACCTGGGCAAATGCATCTTTCTGCTGCTTGTCAGGCAGAGCTCATGAAGGATGGAAAATTAACCTAAACCACACATACTTGTCACATATCTTAAAAAAATAAAAAAAATAATCACCATGATTTATAAATGTATGAATACTTTTATAAAATAAATGACCTGGTATTGATCACACAATCTTAGTGGATTTCCTGTAATTATAGTCAATTTGCAGAGCCTTTTCTGTAAAGACATGTCAAAAAGTGTGCAGGTCAATGATGTACAGAGGGGAAATTTGGCAAAAACAAAATGTCCACCTCTGTATGTGTCCTACATAGTTACATACTCACAGTAAAGCAACCGTGACATCATTGCTCGTCATCAAATATAAATATATATATTTTTTATATTTGAGATTCTGATGATGGACGAACAAGAGTGGGCCAAATTAAATTCCATGGTGGGCTGAAGGTTTACCACCCCCGGTGTAGGAGGAACATAGCTTTCTATCTCGGAGCATGACAACCTCGCTGAAAGAGGAAGGGACATTCTGTCAAGCGTAATCGATGGAATGCTGTGAAGAGAAGGAGAGAGAGACTAGAGAAGGAAAGGGCGGAACGGAGAGAAAGGCAGAACGGTGACAGGAGAGTATGAAAGAGAGATGCCAAGAGACGAAGTTAAAGAGAAAGAGGGAACGAGAGGTGGAATGAGGTAGAGAAATTGACAAGATGGTGCAAAGGAGAGAGCAAGACACCAAAGAGATGGAGGAAGAGAGAGAGAGAACGATGGTGAGACACAGCAAACTAGATGTACAGAGAGAGAGATGGGTAGACGGAGAGATAGACAGCCAGTGAGAGAGGGAGAGGGAAGATGGAGACGGAGAAACACCAATGCCCACACACAGCCCTGCTGTGCTTATCTTTAGCAGCGATCGATACCAAATGGCTTTCTAGTGCATCGCACAGGCCCCAGCTAGTACACAACTCCTCATGTGTCCACGTCCAGGCATAGCATGGTCGACAAGTTCAGTAGGCAGAAAACAGAGTGAAACAGGAAGGTATTACCTGAACTTGTCCAATAAGAAACACTTATTTTTCTGTTCTGCCCTATACAGATGCGATTCTCAACAAGCAGAACTGTATCTCATTCTCATTTTTATTGTCCTTGTTCATGTGGAGATGTGTAAGTGGAATGTTTATCTGAAGTTTGTTCTCTTCCTCTGGGATGTCATTAAAAGTTGTTTCTGATATGATTTCATAAACTTTCATAAATAAGTGCCTACGAAGGCCTTACGCATCAGATGCTCAGATAAGGTCAGAAACATTGACCCAAGGGAGTGCACCATCCGGGGGAGATCCACCCGTCCAACATCACCAGGCTCTATCCTGGAACCTGCAAGGGAACAACGGCTCAGCCACAAAGTGGTAGGCCACACAAGCTCACAGAACGGGATCACTGAATCCTGAAGAGTGTAAAAATGGCGTGTCCTCGGTTGCAGCACTCACTAATGGGTTCCAAACTGCCTCTGGAAGCAACGTCAACACAGTAACTGTTCGTCGGGAGCTTCATGTAATGGGTTTCCATGGCAGAGCAGCCACACACAAGCCTAAGATCACCATGCACAATGCCAAGCGTCGGCTGGATTGGTGTAAAGCTCACCGCCATTGGACTCTGAAGCAGTGGAAATGCATTTTCTGGAGTGATAAATCACGCTTCACCATCTGGCAGTTGTTTTTCATGGTTTGGCCTAGGCCCCTTAGTTCCAGTGAAGGGAAATCTTAATTCTACAGTATACAATGACATTCTAGACAATTTTGTGCTTCCAACTTTGTGGCAACAGTTTGGGGAAGGCCCTTTCCTGTTTCAGCACGACAACGAGATCGGTGTGGAAGAACTTGGAACGCCGACTGCGAGCAAGGTCTAATCGCCCAACATCAGTGCCCGACCACACTAATGCCCTTGTGGCTGAATGGAAGCTAGTCCCTGCAGCAACATCTAGTGGAAAGCCTTCCCAGAAGAGTGGAGGCTGTTATAGCAGCAAAGGGGGGACCAACTCCATATTAATGCCCATGATTTTGCAATGAGATGTTCAACGAGGAAGTGTCCACATACTTCTGGTCATGTAGTGTTTTTGTCCCGGGCTTTAGAGCACTCATGTTGTTCTTGCCATGATCAGATCTGTTGTCATGAGAAGCTCCGTCCAACATCCTCCCCAACCTCAATGCACTACAGGGCGAGGAACAACTCATGGCAGCTTGCCATCTCACCACTCTCTCCCTATTTTTCTGTGTCTCCATCCCTCCCTCTGCCTAGATTTCTATTCTCCTCTCTCCTCTTTGTCCCTCCCTTTGAGTAGTTGAACCATAAATATTTGGATTGGATTTTTGTAGTGCTTTTTCCAGGGCTCTATTCATAAAGTGTCTCATAAAAAGTAGGGGCTGCTGCTCTCGGACCATGTCCACCGTCAGGTCCCTTATTATGATTTAAAAGGAAAAACTGATCTTAAATCAGCACTCCTACTTTGAGACGTGTTATGTATACAGGCCTAGGTGCCCAAGACGCTACATTATATGGACAGGTGATTCTCCTCACCCAATACCCAGCTCGGTGGTGCCATGGTGGCCATTTTGCGCCAGTAAGCTAAAAACAGATGGATTAGGAATAGTTTGTTAGCAATAAGAAATTTGATTGTATGGGGATTGTATAGCGACTAAACAGTTGACTTATAAATCTGACGAAAATAGGAATTTACATTTTGCATGGAAATGTGTGATTTATAATTAAAACTTTCTTATGTATGTGTGATCTAATGAAAAACATGTTTTGTGTTTCCTAAATTTCCCTGAAGAGCTGATCTATGATCATAGTCTAATACAAATGAAAAGGAGGGAAGCTGAAATAGCTATCTCAAACATGAGACCGTGTCACAATCAGCTATACTTAATGTACATACAGTATTTCACTGTATTTTCAGAGAGACCTAGACTGTGGTAGCTGAATAAAGACAGTTCTAGAGACAGAATGAGAGAAAGAAAGAAATACGCAGACATATAGAAAATAGAGAGAATCAGAGACAGCTGAGGGAAGAGAGAGAGACTCCTCTGGTCAAGCTGTTTTCCTGAGCTGGAGAATGAGGACCTCACCTTTCCCTGCGCTGGCAGTGGGGAAACCCCTCTGGGGATGATCAGCGGCAGCCACATGTTCCTCCTCCAAGATCAAAGGACCCTTATTAAATCAGCTGTCATGCCAGGCTGGCACCATGCCAACTGACATGTTGACCTGCCAATCTTAGCTGTGCCCTGACTCCCTCAGTACCCCGTAATGAGTCTCCACAAGTTGGCCCCGCATGACCTCCCACACCCTGACTTGGGGTTCCCTACAAGACACCAAATCCCAGGTCCCCCCTCCTTAGCGAACCCTATCCCATTAGCTCTGACGCCGCAATATATCAATATATCAAGGTTAAAAAAATCATTTTACTTAATTTTTTTACTCCACTGAGACCATGTACAACAGACATTGCACCAGATGTTTGTATTGATGTCTTGTGTCACATGGGAAGCGTGTGTTTGAGGAGGGCTGATGGAATCTCTTGGAACATCCCAGACGCCCTTCATTCAAAAACAACCTCCTTCCTCCTCTGGGCAGCCGCTCCCTCTCTCCTATATGCAAACAGCTGTGTGAGGAATGGAACATCTGTTAGCCCTAAGCTAGCTAGCTAGTTCTGCTATCTGACTATTTCTCGTGTCAGCTATGGGCTGGATGATAGATTTGAGGTAGGTTTTTCTGTCTCTCAAGGTGTCAGGTCAGGTATTTCAATTGAAATCTTGTCAATCCAAAGGATGAACTAATATCCATATCAGCACATGAGAAATTGTTCGATCAATGACAATGACAATGCTACCCTACATTAAAAAAGTGAAGAGTTTGAGAAAAATGTCAATTCACTTTTGGTTTGTTTCTACAGAATTTGTTTGATGAGAAGTGCTAAGACTAGAGACGTATAAAAGTGAATACTATAATACTAAAGCAGAACAATCTTCCAGTGGTTAAATCGTGGGTAAAGGATTTGGATATTGATGATGACGCTATTGATTGGGAGAATGTCTGGGAGAATATATTTCACTCATCAAAGAACCCAAATCATCAGTCAATCCATTTAAGCTATGTCATAGGTCGTACTGGACACCAATTATACAATTTTATACAAAACAGGCTCCAAACCCAAACTGTAACCTAGGTTCACTTGGGGTTGTTCAAAAAGGGGGGGAAATTCTATAGTTTTTTTGTTGGTGGTATTGCCTTTGGTCCAATAAAAACAATTGTTCACAAAAAAAAGAAGACATAGTAGTGTCCAGGCTAGCAACATATAGAAACATATAGAGAGCTAGGGTTGCAAAAATCCTGTATCAGGAATCAGGAGGGAATAAGCAGAAAATCCGGATACCTCCAACCAGGGAATTTGGGGAAAGAAACCAGAATTGCCTAAGGACAGTATAACTCAACTCAAAAACAGTTCTCACCATCTAACATGGACAATACTAGGATACAAGCAAGGATGTCGAGGCAGAACAAATGCGAATAAAGAAACTGGCCGAAGGAATAAGTTACATCAGGGCTTCAACTGTTCCCTTTCAAGTTCTGTTTGATGTCCATTGAAGAAAGAACCTGTGGATATCCAATGAATTTCGAAGCAGTTCTGTATTTTTTGGAAACCCTTCTCTTTGATGTCTGGCAGATGTTTTTTTTTACGGATTGAGACTGTTTCCCTAGGTTATCCTGCATCTAGGCTATGTCCCAAAGGGCACCCTATTCCCTATTTAGTGCACTACTTTTGACCAGGGCCCATAAGGCTTTGGTCAGAAGTAGTGCACTATATAGAATAGGGTGCCATTCGCGATGGAGCCCTAGTTTGGGATACACAGTCAGCTGACTGTCCTGAAAAAAGGAGAGCGGTTAAAACGAGAGGAAACAAGGGAAAGCCAAAGGAAACACGGTTCTCTTCGGGAGGAGAACCATGAAAAGCTCTCTCCATCCTCCTCTTCTGACTTGTTTTCTTGCCTTGTTCTATCTATCCCCAACGAGGCTGATTTTCTATCAAGCCTACTACAAAGTACCTGATTGAGTACCTGATTGTTCTCAGCTTCAGATAAGCACTCATTTTCTTTACCTGTCCAGTATCCATCTTTGTTGCCGATTTGTGGGGTGACCGTTGTGGCACAAACAGGACTGGGAGAGGGTAAGCTCCCAGCTAGCACATAACGTTCTGAGAACCATATGTTTCTTAGAGCATAGTGAGAGCGTGGTTGTCCTTTGCATACCACCTTCCCACAACTTTCTGGGAATGGTGCAGGATAGTTGCTTGGCTTTGAAACATTCACAGCACATTTAAGGAACATTATTTTCTTGGTATTTCATTACTTTAACAGAACATTTCCTAAAGGTTCAAACATGGTTTTAGAGATGCAGCCACACAACTGACTGTTATCAGAAATCAGTCCGTAGCTCAGGACCTGAAGCAAGGATATGCATATTCTTGATACCATTTGAAAGGAAACACTTAGAAGTTGTGAAATCAATGTATGAGAGTATAACACATTAGATCTGGTAAAAGAAAATACAAAGAAAAAAGCATGCATTTATTTGTTTTGTTTTTTTGTCACATCATCATTGAACTGCAAGAAAAAGGACATAATGTAATGTATGTGCAAAGTTTTAGACATATTCAATGAACCATTGCATTACTGTTCAAAATGTTGTATCAAGTCTGCCCAAATCTCCCTAATGGTTTATTGATACATCTTCAAGTATAAAACTGTGCACTCCTCAACCTATAGCATGGTATTATTTCACTGTAATAGCTACTGTAAATTGGACAGTGCAGTTAGAGTAACAAGAATTTCATCTTTCCATATAAGACATGTCTAAGTCCTGGGAAATGTTCTTGTCACTTACAACATCATGCTAATCACATTAGCGCACGTAAGCGCAAGCGCCCAGAGGGCGGGAAACGATCCTGTAGAGCGTTTGAGCCAATCTGTGGTGCTGTGACAAGGTAGGGGTGGTATACAGAAGATAGCTGTATTTGCTAAAAGACCAAGTCCATATTAAGGCAAGAACAGCTCAAATAAGTAAAGAGAAATGCCAGTCCATCATTACTTTAAGACATGAAGGTCAATCAAGCCGGAAAGTTTCAAGAACTAAGAAAGTGCAGCCGCAAAAACCATCAAGCGCTATGATGAAACTGGCTCTCATGAGGACCGCCACAGGCAAGGAAGACCCAGAGTTACCTCTGCTGCAGAGGATAAGTTTATTAGAGTTAACTGCACCTCAGATTGCAGCCCAAAATAATTGCTTCACAGAGTTCAAGTAACAGACACATCTCAACAGAGGAGACCGCGTGAATCAGAACTTCATGGTTGAATTGCTGCAAAGAAACCACTACTAAAGGACACCAATAAGATGAAGAGACTTGCTTTGGCCAAGAAACACGAGCAATGGACATTAGACCGGTGGAAATGTGTCCTTTGGTCTGATGAGTTCAAATTTGAGATTTTTGGTTCCAACCGGCGTGTCTTTGTGAGACGCAGAGTAGGTGAACGGATGATCTCTGCATGTGTGGTTTCCACCGTGAAGCATGGAAGAGGAGGTGTGATGGTGTGATGGTGCTTTGCTGGTGACACTGTGATTTATTTAGAATTCAAGGCACACTTTACCAGCATGGCTACAACAGCCTTCTGCAGCGATACGCCGTCCATCTGGTTTGCGCTTAGTGGGACTATCATTTGTTTTTCAACAAGACAATGACCCAAAACACACTTCCAAACGTTTGACTGGTACTGTATTTTACAGCATGTCATTGCTTCCCTTGTTGCTCAAGTGGTTTGCAAATTATTTCCATTTTTCTAATGGTTGTCAATTCCTTTGGATTTCCCTACAGTTAAATTGCACAGTATGCAAAACCATATTTGCGAAACAACCTAAATCACTCACTTCACGAGACTTGGCAGCGTGGCACACTGTAGGCTTAGGCTACCCTTTAAATGTAGGCCTACATATTAGGCTACCCTTTAAATGTAGGCCTACATACACTAATTGTGGTAGTGTGTTGTGAAGAGAAGTGCAGGCAAAACCTGCATGAAGATTATGAATAAATGTTATGAGGAGCTCTTACAGACTGACACAGGCTACTTTCACAGTTACAGAAATAATCGTTGCTACTATCGGATATATTACACAGACTTACATGTACAATGTTTTATATGCATTTTTATAATCATCTACTTTGTCACATATGCAGTGTTTGACTCGGACCAACAGTGGAGCATTTTTACCTCAAATAAAAACCTTGTGGCTTCCTGAGTGGCGCAGCGGGTTCGATCCCGGGCTGTGTCGCAGCCGGCCGCGACCGGGAGACCCATGAGGCGGCGCAAAATTGGCCCAGCCTTGTCCGGGTTAGGGGAAGTTTTGTCTGGCCGGGATGTCCTTGTCCAATCGCGCTTGTGACTCCTGTGCACGCTGACACGACCACCAGTGGTACGGTGTTTTCTTCCGACACATTGGTGCGGCTGGCTTCTGGGTTAAGCAAGCAGTGTGTCTGTCACACCCTGATCTGTTTCACCTGTCTCCACCCCCCTCCAGGTGTCGCACCAGAAATTAGTGATACCAGTAATGGTAAATTACAGCTATTTTACAAGAAAACAAGCATCTTCAACTCTTTTGTTTTACGACGTACAAATATAAACTTACATGTTGTATAATCCTCCTACATTTTTATTGCTGTGAAAGCACACAAATGTGTGTGAAATGGATAGGCAAAAACTAGATTTTGTCATGAGAAAACTTGACAATGTTGTCAAATTATTACTACAATAGTAGCTAGTAGCCTAGTCTAGGATGCATCAATGCAATATTGGCACACTGCATTTTGTTACAGACCAACGGAACAAAAGGATACCTTGAATTTGCAGTTTAAAAATATCCCTCTAGTGGCCAGGGTAGACCTGTTTTAAGAAATGCCATTCGTTGGTGGATATAAATGATAAGATCTTTGATAGGCTAATGCGCAATTTTGTTACAGGAAATAATTACTGTCATCTGATGAGGTTAGCATAGGTCTAATGTGTGCCAGTTTATTGGTTTCCACTAGTTACCACAGCCACAAAGTCATGGCTATATTTTAAGGATAGCAGTGTGGTTAAGGTTCGGTTTAAAATCTGATTTTAAGATGATAGACTGGGTTTATGACTTTGTGGCTGTAGTAACTAGGGACGACCCAGGTTATCTGATGGGACCAGCTACAATGAGTACGGTTATATGCACACGATAATACACAATAATACGATTATTGTGGATAGTCAGATTAATATAATAGCTTGTTTAAACTTTTACATGCTTTGCAAGAAGAACGATTTCCCTAATAATCCAGTTTATGGACACCGGAAATCAGGCTACCTGATGGGACTTTTAATAAATTCGTCAATCAAAATAAAGGTTCTACAAAAGTGACCATATTATTTTTGTGAAGACTATTTGATTCTGAGGTCAGACATATATAAAGTTTGTGTGTGAAAACTACGTTTTTCCGGAACTCACTTCACTCGCACATAAGAGGGAGGCTTGCGTTAAAGGTACTGGCACATGCAGCAGATCAAATATACAGCTGGGACGCCGATTTAAGCTCAGGAAACCAGGTGTTTTAATCGGCGTATGCTTACTTCAATTATGACCTTACGCTGATTAAGATAAGCAGAGTAAGGTGTTTACATTACTAATAAATCTGTTTAATATTGAATTAT